>JADMNL010000024.1:44165000-45410000 GCA_016271365.2 Neoceratodus forsteri | reverse complement strand
TCAACCTGTCCTCATAGGACTTGTGATGCAATCCATGCACCATCTTTGTTGCCCTCCTCTGAACCTTCTCTACCCTGTCTATGTCCTTACGTAGGTAAGGTCTCCAGAACTGCACAGTGTACTCCAGGTGCGGCCTCACTAGTGTCTTCTATAGTGGAATTATGACCTCCCTTTTCCTGCTGGTGATGCCCCTACATACTCAGTACATCATATTATAAAATGAGAAAAAAACAATCTTCTGTTTCCAGTACTTGCCTCCAGCTTGTCCTGTGGAAAGGAATGTCAGCTAATCAACTGCAATTCCACTGTCTGTTATCTGACACTGAGTCTAACTTTTGTTTTCACAAAAACCTAGAGGAAATGAGTTAACCCCTAGGTTACTGAAAGAAATAGAACAAATCTGTTAGACTGAGCTGGACAGATGATAGAAACAGTAGTTTAAAAAGTGTTTTTGTTAATATCCTGAGAAGTTCTGAGGTACAATACAGTAACCTCCCCCTTCCCCTTTCAGATGCCTTTAACATAGAGCAACAAATAGCAAAAATCAGAGGGGGAGTGCACTACTTTGCTGCTGTGGAGGAATACTCACAAATGTCTAAAAAGGAAATTCTAGGAAAAGCCGTTTTTAGAGCTACAGGTGACAGAAGGGCAGTAGGCTCTGTCCACAGCCCTAAAAAGGGGAGACAAACATACTTAGCAAACTACAGACCTAGTAGCATCACCTCTGTGGGAAAATACTGGAAGGTTAAATGCAAACATCTTGACACTCGATCAAGAGCAATGTGGTTTTACACAGGGGAGGTAATTTACAACCGACTTTATCTGCTTCCATGAAAAATTCAGAAAATTTCTTGATGACAAAATTGACAGTGGAATTGTGCACTTGGACTTCAGTAAGGCCTTTGACTTGGTGCCTCACTGGGCAGTAGTAAAAAAACTGCATGACTTAGGAATAGATAAGAAGTTTATTATTTGAATTTCCGAGTGCCCGAGAGATAGAACTCAGAGGATACTGCTAAACTGTGATCTATAAAAACTAGGACTGGTAAACAGTGGAGTTCTCCATGGGTTTCTTCTGGGCCCACTGATTTGTCAAATATTTATATTCGACTTAACTATGGGTCTAAAAAAATGATGCATCAAATATGCTGATAACTGTGTGGCCCATGTGTTACTGTAGAACGACATAGATCAGTACAGGAGGACCTTGATCTTTTTGATGGCTGGGCAAAGAGAATGGAGATGAGTCTTAATGCTGAAAAGTGAAAAAGTTATGCACCTGGGGGAGCATAACACATGCCATCAGTACTAGTTGGGGATACAATTCTGTCATACACCGCATGTGAAATGGATCTAGGTGTCTAGATCTAGAAAATAAATCACAGTGTAATATTGCAGTCTCTAAGGCAACTAGCATATTGTCAATTAAAAGGCATATAGCTGGTCATCAATTTTTTTCTATGGGCTGACCAAGTTGATATTTTTCATAATAACCCATTATTACCCAGGGTTACGGCATTCATGTGCACTGTCCCTCAAAATTTGCACTCCCTCATTGGCTCTCATTCTGTGCATGGGTGGGCTTAAGACTTTCATAAACCTGATGGCACTGTCTGTCACTTATCGAGGAGCTGCCACTACAAACCTCAACTCTCACTATTTTTTTTTTTGGCAACTCTGGTTGATCCTAACTTCTAAATTTTTCTAAAAATGCTATCTGGTTGATCCTGCTATTCATCTGCTTCAGGAACAGGGCTGTGGCTTCACTGACAGTGCTATTATGATCACAGTTGTGGCAACAAAAAGTAAGTGAAAAAAATGAGTAAAAACAACAAAAAGAACAGAATAGTCAATGTGGAAAGAGAGAGATGGACAGAGAGACGGAGAAACTTTCTACATGTGTGTGTCTGTGACACATGGTCACTAAAATTGGGCTAGAAAAAAATTGCTGACCAGTAGTTGTATAAAAATAAAAGATGGGGAAGTGTGTGATATGAGAATTTAATGCATACCCTCGATATGGGATGCTTTAATAAACCACTTGGGCTTCGCCCTCAGGGTTTATGTAGCATCCTACATCTTTGGTGTGAATTAAATTCTCACATCACACACTTCCCCATCTTTTAATCTATATATAATATCAAGAGACAACAAGGTGATATTCCCCCTAAACCATGCATATGTAAGATCACACTTAGACTATTCTGCACAGTTTTGATACCAATTTAAAAGGAAGGACATCAGCGTTATGGAAAATGTGAAAAGGCATGCAACCAAAACAATAATCTCACTTAAAAGCCACACCTGTACTCAAAGATTGGCAGACCTTAATCTTATATCATCGGAATACCATTGTCTAAAGGGGGACCTATTACTCATGCATGAGGTTGTTGGGGACGAATACCTTTTTAATGAAATGGGGTTTGAATTTAAATATGCAGAAAATACTAGGGGTCACCCACTGTAAGTAGCTGGACAGCATTTTAAGATGAAAAAAAGGCAGTACAAAGTCAAGGTTTATCATCTCCAAGTCACCTGGCACTAGATGTGGCTTGATCCGCGTGATATTAAGGTGATGGTAAAAATGTTCATTACTACAACTGACACCTGTTGTTCTAATGTCCCCTTGTAGTCCAGAATGATGCCCAGATCCTTCACCACATCCACAAGTCAAAGTGTTTGATTGTTTGACCATTCACAGATGACAATTGCCAACTAATACCAGCCTGGATTGACAGTCAGAAACTCTGTCTTGTCTGGGTTGAGACACAGCATCCAGTCGTTGATTATTTTATAAGCACTGTCCAAGCACTGGAACTGCATTCAATCCAGCAGGGGTGCAAGATAGGTGGAGTGTAGTATCCTCTGCATAGCAGTGAAACTGTACTGCATACCATCTAATAATCTCATGCAATGGCAACATATACACGGCAAACAACACAGGTATCAAGACGGAGCCTTGTGGAACCCCATAGGAGACAGGAGTCACTCAAGAGATGTAATTACCTAGAACCACCTGCTATGATCTCCCATTACTGCAGGACTCAAACCTGCACACAACCAGGCTGGTGAGTCCCACATAGTTCCTTAGCACACCATGGTGCACTGAGCCAAATGCTAATGAGAGAGAAAACGTCTCTGATCTCTTGCCATGAGGAGATGATGCAGCACTCTGACAGCAGACTGGTCTATCAGAAGACGAAAAAAATCCGAAATCAAACTTTTGAAAGTATTTTTCTAACAACATCTTAGGATATTTTTTTTAGATGTTGTTTCAGCTAGGCTGCAAAGTAGATATTCTGTTCAGGTTCCATTTTTTTGTATTGCATTGGGACAAAATTCCAACGCATTTATGGCTACTAAACTTTATAACAATTTGCCAAATTCCATTTTTAGTTGTACTAAGATTTCTGCATTTCTGGTTCCTCAAAACCTACTTACTTGCCAAATCTGTATGCAAGTGTTTTAACCAATTTTATTATTAGTACATATTCTATGTAAATGTTTGTTTTATTATTCTGTGTAATTTTGTGTTTATTATAATGGGACGCTTGTGAAAATGGGCATCTTGCTCACAAGCCTTTTAGTATAAAATAAGAACATCCGAATCTAACCAGCAGAAACAGGCCTTACGGTCTATTAAGTCTGCTTGTGTGTGCAGCTAGCACCCTTATATTGCAGCTGCCCCTCCCCCTTCCCCAACCCCAATAAAAACAAAACAAAACGATTTCAGGACTAGGACTTACCTCATTAGAAAGGTAGTATCACCATATATTTTTGTTTATTTTATCATTTTTGACCAAGAAAGGTACATTAAGCTGTGATAACTAGTTACCAAGTGCCTCCTAGTGGTGGGGAATGTGGTTCTCTTTTATCGTTTTTAAAAACATTTTCCATATAGGTTTTCCTCAGTGGCCTACTGTCAGTAACCATCCTTTGGTTTTGGACAATCACCCAGCCCCATCAACCAATAGCCCAGCACCAGCGCAGATTTATGGGTATTGGAATCCATACTGTGGGGTTCAAGTCAACCCAGGCCATCATTCTGCCAGCACAATGGGGGTTTCTCCCATTTATTAGTTTTCTCCTATCATCCTCCACCACAAAATTGTGTTTTTATCCTTCTGTTCTGACTTGGACAGCATAGTTAACCTTCGGGGAGAGCAAGCTAACTGGCTTTTCCTAGGGGTTGCTGCAGTGCTAGTTTTCATGCCATACCCTCCCTAGTCTAGGAAGCTTGCTAGTGGCAGTACTGTTTCCCAGCCTGTTTCCCTACCCTGGGCACCCTGCCTCCACTCTTGAACCTAGGTTGCAAGAATAGAAGTGTGAGGCACTTCTGCTGAGTCAGAAGGCAACTCATGGTCCACTTCTATTGATGGGAAGTATTATAGAGGACACCGGGGAAACTTCCCTGCTCTTACAATAACTATCAGCTCTATAAAGGAGTACTTCATTATTCCTGTTTGCTACTTTTCCTTGTAGAAGCTATTATGTGAATACTAGTTCCAGTTCTGTAACTGTTCCATCTTTAGTAGACTTTTAGTACACTCGGTGGCAGTTTCTGGTTTACAGGCACCATTTAAAACTGAATAATGTGGTTTATGTCCCTTGCAATTGCAACCACTGAGTTCTAGGACTTGGATGCATTGTAACAATAGAAGAACTTGGCAAGGTGATCTACTACATCACGCACTTCTAAAATGGTCTTTATAAAATGGGGGGGTGAATCCTACGTTTTGACTGGTTTTTCAACCTGTGCATCAAATCCATTCAATGCACAGGTAGAAACAAGTAGTCAATAGCAGGACCGCATTGCACACAAAAAAACTAAAACAAAAAATCAGTGTGCCATTAGTGCGCTCATTTTTTTCAATGCCGTCATTTTTTTCTCAGTAATGCAGCTTATCCTGAACTTACTGTTGATCAGGGAAACTCTGGCGTTGCTTGATGTTCACTTTTCTCCCCTTTCAGACAAAAAACAGGCAAGTGTAAAAGAAACAAAAGTCAACCCTGCCATATATCAACACACAGAGTGCCTCTTATCGGACCTCTCTCTGTCAGCCACTCTTTTATCTGCTGTCTGACCTACCCTTTGAGCTGCCGTTCCACAGTGTAAAAAATAAAATCCATTGCCTCTGTTTCTTTGCTAAATTGAAGCTGAGGATACACACTCCATTCCAGAAATATACTGTGGGTGAGGAGTACAGCCGTTATCTGAAGTATGGCTGCACACTCAGTGAAATAAGAGGGCTACTGTGGAAGTGCAGCCAGTCCCTCTCAAATGCCCACTTGCTGCAAGGCTTATTCTTCTATTGTTTTTTCCAAATTGAAACTCAGATCACAGACTCCCTTCTTCTACTAAGCTGGGGGGGAGGGGGGATATGGCCGTACGCTCCGTGGGGAGGACCTGAGCTCATTACGTGTTAACTACAGATCCTAATACAGGACAAATGTCCTAAAGCAATCACACCACATAGAAGCGGAAGGACTATTTTATAATACATATAGTAAATATTTTTTTTTATATCTAGTTTTTTTTTTTTTTTTTACATAAAATACTGATGTCAAAAAAAGGGAGCCCAGTTTATAAGCACAATAAGACTCTCTAAGGTGTGCATTGAACAGATATTACCACACATCCAGGGGCTGAAGGCACTTGCCCTGTGGCTTCATGCGTCACTTTGCCCCTGGGTGTGCGGTAATATCTGTTTAATGCACACTTCATCGTGTCTTACTGTTTACTTGCACCATGAATGTGTAAATAGTAATCACTCATTGTGTTTACTAAAAGGTCAATAAGAATGAAATAATAATGGAACACAAAACATAATTTGAAACACAGCTTTGACAGGAAACTCAGACTTGCAGTTTAAAGACAGTTCTCTTTTAGCTTCCACCTCAGCCATGTCTCATTCAAAGACTGACCTATCAAAAGTGCAGCACCCCCACCCCCAGTTTGCACCAGCTGCCATTGGTGGGGAGCGGGGTGGAGTGTTAGATGACTGGACACCAGGGACTGATTGGTTGTGGGAGGATTACATAGGCTATGTCAGAAGATAAAGACCCAGTACTTTATCCAGTCTGTCTTTTACCTGTCTGTGTCCTCTTGTGTCTGTTCCATTCATGCCTGAACCCGTTCACTAACAGGGTCCACTTCATTGTGGTCTTTAGCTCAGCAGATGTTACTGGGATCCAAAAATTCTATGTAATTTAAAAAATGAATGCCAGCCCAGTGGCATCGAGTATTTCATTAAGGACTGGTAGGCTAGTTCATGGGTCTCAGAGGTCTAATAAGAGATCGTCTACAAACAGTGCTAGTTTGTGATGTTGTCCACCTGCTATAACCCCCTTAATGCTTTCTTTACCTCTAATAACGGCAGCCAGGGGTTCCAGGAACATCGCATACAGTAAGGGGAAAAGGGGACATCCCTGCCTAGTGCCCTGGGTTAACTTGAAGGGACATATAAGGAGCCCACTAACAAGAATCTGGGCTGTTGAACATATGGATAGGGCCCCAATACACCTCAACATATTTTCACCCAATCCAAAATTGAGGAGAGTTCCAAAAAGTCGACCCACTCCACCCAATCTAATGCTTTCTCAGCATTGAGCGCCAGTATTCTTGGACTCCCCTTGGCATTTTTCACCAACCAGTGCCATACCACACTTAGGGTGCATGGCACGTTTAGTTTCCCTTGACATCCCTTAACAAAACCCGTTGGGTCACCATGTATGATATTGGGGAGTATCTTTTCCAGTCTACTTGCAAGTAGGCAGGCAGCAATCTTGTAGTCCACCTTCAGGAGAGGTATGGGCCTATATGACGCACACAACTTGGGCTCTTCACCAGGTTTTGGCAGCACTGAGACTGTGGTAACGCATAGTGAAGGTGGAATCTCCCCTGACTCTAGGGATTCAGCAGTCATATCCTGTAATAGTTCGCTAAGGTCCTGGACAAAGATTTTATAAAATTCAATTGGATACCCATCCGGGCCTGGCGCTTTCCCTCCTTTTAGGTGTTTAATTACCCCTACTATATCATCCCAAATTACAGGTGCATCTAATTCATTTTTATCCTTCTCACAAATTTTTTGTACCTGAGCTTTCTTAAAAAGGAGTCATATTGTATCTCAGATGCTGTGACTTCGGAAGAGTACAGTTTCTCATAAAAGGTGCAGAAACACTCCCCTACACCATGATCCCCTTGATATAATTTACCACCATCGTCCTGTATTCGTGTTATGTTTTTGGCTCCCTATTTGCTGCACAGCTGCCAGGCCAGCCATCTCCCCGAGTCACCCTCAAAATAACTACTCGCCTGAGGAAGCAGTAGATCTTTCTATTTTAGTATTGAGAGCTGTGTTAAAGTCTCATTTGAGCTTTTGTAGCTCATTATAACTCTCTGAGGATGGGCCTTCCTTGTGTAGCCCCTCTGTGGCATCATCCTAGAGAGGGCCACTATCCCTGCCATGCAGGCCTGACTACGGTTGAGGGGCCTGGGTTCCCATAAAGCTGATATTACCAGGGGTCCTTTCCAAGATTACAAATAACATGGTGGTGACTCCACCACGAGTACAATTAGTGGGACTGATCTTTACTAGTACATCTGCCTGGGATGTCGTACCAACCCACCTCCCCAAACAGTGACCCCAGCCATGGACTTACCATAACCAAACTCCCCACATTTAAACAGTTGGCATCATTAACTTCAGGTAATAATATGCTCACCAAAATCAGGCTCTTGAGTCATCACTTTTCTGAAACCATCACATCCAAATTTATTTACATAGGGAGGGTTAGGATGGGGTAAGACGGAATAGAGGTTAAGCAAAACATTTTAATTTTCATTTAAAGGTTTGACATTTTCCAAACAATCCTTTTCCCTTTTTAATATTCAAACCCACACTTTAATTAAAGCAGCCACCAAACTACCTAACTGCTGCAGATATTCACAAATACCCAGACCCACTGGTACCAGTCCAGAATGACTAACAAAATTCTGTCCCTGGGTTCCCAGATGTTAAGTTGCAGGCCCGAGGTGCAGCTGGTCGCCTGGAGTTGGTGCACTTGCCGAATTAAATTAACTTTTTACAGTTGCTCTTACTCTCTTTAGCTTTTCCCGTGCCCTTGGGCACCAAATTAAACAACTATGTACATCCCCAGAATTTGCAGGGCAAGTTCTACTTTTTACTCAGGGTTTTGCTACATCAGTCCTATGGTGGCGCAGACAACTGAAGTCCTTGGGTGGTGGAAACAGCAGACACAGAACCAGGCACGATGCTTGAACTCACTTAAAGGGGAACAGGATGCTGCAGCTCAGATCTTCAGCTTGATTGAAGATCTCACAGCTTGTCCCCTTCAGCCTGTTGAGGCCCGTTGCAGAGCACATATGCAGAGCCCACCGACTATAGACGACCCAGACCTAGGAGTAGCCTCATGGCCCCACTCCTTCACAGGTCAGAGTACTCTAGCACTCAGGAATAAACCTGTGATCCCCCACAGCCAGCAGACCCCCCCCCCGATGGGGGTTAGCTAGTTCCTCACCTGGCCCTGGGTTAAGGATGGAACCTTTGGATCGTCTTTCTTTTCCCGCAAACCAGCTACGGGACATAGCCAAAGCAGTATCTGTTTCTTTCCAGACATTCAGGCTCTGGCGGCACTAGAGTCTGAAAACTCCAGGTTCACACAACAATCTCTTTTCTAAGCTGTATTTCAGGAGCAGACAGCAGGTACCTGCCCAGATTGCAACTGCTCATCCTTCTGCTTTCACAGTCTCTCAACTTTAACACAACAATCACTTTTGCTCTGGCTCGCACACAATTCCAGAAACACTTTTTCAGCAATACATCAAGGAAAGTTTCTTTTCTCTCCATGCAGGTGCAGAATAATTACAAAAGAGACTCTCTCCAACTTCATAGAATCTGGATTTCCATCCAGTTTCCAGTAGCTAGTCTTCAATGCTGCAACCAGTCCTCAGTATCTTCTTCACAACTCTCATCACACATCATGAATCATCTGTGTCTCACCATGGAGGTGCAGATGAATTCCAAGAAGGCTCCCTTCTCTTTAGGATCAGTCCATTTCTCTGATCCTTTTTCATTCTCTGAACATCCCTTTCTCTGTTTCTTCACCACTATGGTTCAGCTTCCTACCACAGCATCAGAATCCTGCGGCTCTCCTTCGCTGCAGAGCTCCCTGCACATTTTTCCTCTCTTCTCTCCAGATGGGGAAAGGCACAACCAGCCTTGGGGGACAGATTGCTGGCAGCCCCAGGCAGGCCCTCTCCCAGCTTTTCAAACCCATTTTTCTCACTAGGAGCTGGAGCCCCCTTCCTCTGGAGGGACTCCCACCGAACTGACTCAGAATCTAAAAGTTCCCCACTTTTGGGAGATTTCTGGCAGCTCCCCATTGGCTGTTGCTACTGTCCGTAAGGAAAATTAATATGTATGAGGCTCCCTCGATGCCTCATTGGATGCACAAAAAGGCACCAGAATATTCCCCGGTATTTTTCCCCAAGAATCCTTTCTGAAGCCCCAGAATCCTCATGGCAGGTCCTGGCCCTGTGATTGGTGGTGCTGCCATCGCATGACTTCCAGCATGGCTGCTGTCAACACAGTCACCACATAGTCTATACAGTGTCCCCAAGTTTGAATTGTTCCTGCAGCCAAACCATTTGCTTTTGTTTGTTTCCCCACACATTTGTAGCCACCCCTGAGTAACAAGTGCACAATTTTACTCCTCCCTTCAGTCTTTTTCCTGTTGATCGTGCTGTTTTGTAGTGTCCCCAGGTGGCCCACACACAGCCCCATTTTAGTTCATATACTGTTAACCACTTTATTTTCTTGCTGCAGTCTGATTAAGCATTTCTATTTACCCCCACTATCAGCCACCCTTTTCCTTTGCCCCTTCTTACATTATTTTTTCCCTTTTCCTCCTGCCTGCCTGTCGCCAGCGCTGATATCCTTTTCCCCACACTAGACAGGCTCTCCTCATTAATATTCATGAGCCACCTCATCAACATGCATGAGGTGGTTCCTGATGCTGCTGCGTGATTGGCATACAGAAAACGTGATCTCTTTGCTTTTCTTCTGCCTCTCTGGTCCTGCCAGCACCTCAGGTCCCTATTTCACTTCACCCAGGGACTGGGCCCACTGTAGAGGTGACTTCAAAGGCCGCTGAACAGCCAAACAAAAATGAACAAGTGCGCACGCATGGATCGCTGACCCTGCATCGGAGTGCAAAACATGGCGGTGACTTCACGAACCAGATTCTTCAGCCCGCTCTCTCAAAAAAACAGTGTGTGTGCCAGTGGGAGGATGCAGGCACCACCAGGGGACATAGCCAGGAATGGGGTAACTATGGGGAAAAATGGGGAAACCCTCAGAGCCAACAGGTAAGCCCCCGATAGTGGGGTTACACTTGTGCATTAACTCTTCTTTTAAAATCTCATCTTCTAAATCATTAATGTACTTTGTATCCATCTTTTTCTTGTGTGAGGCATAGGATATTTTATAGAGCCTCGCAGCACTGCCTTTGATGCCTCCCATCTAGCTGAGGCAGCTGTAGTGCCAGACGGGTTATTTGTTAGAAAGTCTCAGATTTGAGCTCTAACATGTTGCTGAAAGTCCTCTTTTTCAACAATGTGGGGTCTGTTTTCCAGGTGTGACTGGTATGAGGGGAGCCAATCTCAGAGACCACTAGGTGGACAAGGGAATGATCGGTGATTAAAATAGGGTCATAAGTCAAAGAGTGAACATTCAGTATAATGTTCTGCGACATAAGGGCTGTATCAGTCTAGCATACATCTTGGCTGAGTGGGAGGAGTGAGAGTAATCCCGGCCTTTAGGGTTTAAGTACCACAATGAATCCATTAGTTTATGGTCCTTCATCAAATCCTTTAGGGCTGTGTAGTGCTCCAAGACACCGGGCCCCCCAATCTTGAGGAGCAGTCCAAAGTATTGTCCAGAACACAATTAAAGTCCCCATTTAATACCCAGGGCCCAGAGAACTTGGTCATTTTCAATGACAGGTATGTAAAGAATTCAGAGTTATCTATATTTGGTGTATACACCGAACCTACTGCAATGGTTTGGCCAGAATTCAGCTGTATCTGACATAATGCAAGTCTCCCCCCACTATCTACAGTAACTTGACTGATGACCTTTGGGAGTCTGGGTCATAGCCAAACAGCCATTCCTCTAGCTTTAGATGTGAACTAGGAGCCATACCACTCCCCTCCCCAGTTCTTTGCCATATGCTCATCTTCTCTGCACGACATACTGTATGTGTCTCCTGCAAACAGGCTACATTAACCTCTAAAGCTCTGATTCTCCCCAGATTATTCTTTCTTTTTATATGTGACTTGAGCCCATTAACATTCCAAGAGTTTACCTGCAATAGCTTATCCATTGACATGGTCCTTCAGAATGCCCCTATGTGCAGATACCTGAATATATTTGACAAACCTGTACTGGTTGTATCCGTGACACCTAAAGTTTTTACGCACCATAATAGGAATAATAGTTATTATACCCTGAACCATATCCCCTGCAGGGCAACTTCCCACCCCAACCCATAAGAAAATTTATCGAACAGCCCAAACAAATTCACCTTGCAATAACTCCCCCAAAAAAACTTTTACAGAGCACTCTAAAATAGAAACACATCTACAACTGTGGTTGCTCTGTCCTCCCCCTCTCCACATTTCATGCGTTTCATCCCAGCACTTATTTGGTGGACTTCATTTTGGAAGGCACCTAGGAACAACTGATCAGTTCTGCTATATACTAATTAAAGCAGAACACAGAAAAACCGTATGCCTCCCTCTCTGAAGAGAGGAAAGCCCATTGCCATAATGAAAAAAAAAACAGTAGCCACGACCCAAGTCCCTGATGGTCCCAGACAATATTTAGAAGCTGCTGGCTCCATAATGCCCCATAGCAAATCATTGTAATCATGTCTTTCTAAGTAATGGCTGATTTTAAAAAGCTTGTAATATTTCATAAAGCACTGTGTCACAATGGCTCAGTTGAATGGAAAAATTACCATACTGTACTCGCCGGTACTCGTGGCCCCAGCCGCGGTCAAGTAAAGGTGCAGCAGCTATGCAGGCCACCATCTTATCAACCCTCAAGGTTCCAGGAGAGTTATATCTGTGGCTGTAGCTCCTGCATTCATTCACCTCCTTTGGCTTTTTGGCTGCAAAGGTGGCCTCTTGTGGGCTTTAGTCCCCCATGCCTGCCCCAACATGTTTATGCCGCAAAGCTCACACGTCCCCCAACACTTGATTTTGCACATGTTCATGGGGGAACTCACAAACCCATTAACACAGACAATAGAAAAAACATCCCACCTGAGACTTTTTCACACAGCTCAGCCATACCAGGGGTCAGTACTTGTGGTGGAGATTTGTCAGTTTTGTTCGTCACCGTGCAAAGCAATTTTAGAGGGGCTACTTAGTTCATATTGTACTGGGTAGGAGCACTTAAGTTGTAGCAGCAATGTCTGCAGGCAATGAGTGAAAATTGAGTACAGACCATCTATTAGTGCTTTCACCTCTGAGCAGGGGTATTCACCGTGGGATGTGATCTTCCTCCTTCAGCTGCCTCTTCTCTGTTCACAAATTGCTTCGCATCTTGTAGTTTATTAAAAAGTTTTGATGGGCACACTGGTTTAGTTCTTTTCAGTTTAGCGAGGCAGAGTAAAGCAAATTCCCACCCCTGTTGATGGAGAGACGTCTTCACGCCCACAAACATTTGTCTGAGTGATTGCAGCTCCCTTGAATAGTCCTGGTAAACTGACACATTACCCCTATCTGCTGTATCAGGCCATGTGATCAGGCAGCTTGTAGCACTCTTTCCTTGTCAGGGAATCTTAGATATTTGATCACATAGTGGTGCGGTCTCTCCCTCGGATTAGGAAATGGGCCAGTACAGTGCGCCCATTGGATTTCAAAGTTTGCTGTTTCATCTAGTCCAGGTTTCTCCACCAACCATCTTTGTACCATCTTGCCACCTTCCCATTTCTCGAATCCCTCCGGTAACCCAATAATTAATAGATCAGACCTCCTTGCTCTTTTCTCTTGATAATCGGATCTTGCCATCAGCTGCTTTACTTTTTTTTGGTAATACTTTGTTGGACTGGGAAAGACCTACAACTTGATCTTCAAGTTCACTAACCCTTTTTTCTTGTTCATCCAGCCGCATGCCATGCCCTGAAGCAGTGTCCATGAGGCCAGTAGCAACATTTTGAAGGTGTATAATCTGGGCACTTACATTTGTAAAATCAGCCTTAATTTCATTTAGCAAGTTCATAATCATCACAGGAAGAGCAGCGATGGTAAGATCTTGTGCAGACTTGCAGCCCAGTTTCCAAAGCATTTGCCTGCGATCTAGTATGGCCTTTCACGGTGCCAGGTGCTGTCCTTTCCGTAGCCTCAAATTGCAGCGTGGATTGTTTTTTAGTTGATTTTTGTGAAGCCATATTTTTCAACCATAGATTCATGCCCAGTGAAATGCTATTCAATTCATGGAAATGCTATTCTGCTTTTGATACCAGTGCCAAGGGAAGCGAATCTAAAAACTGTCCACTGTGCTTTGTAGCCAAGACATGCCCCCTGTGCTACTTTTATACTCAATCCCAACACTCTTGGTGGTGGGAAACTAATCAAAACAGATACAGTAATCAGCAGGAGCTCAGTTAAGAGGGGTTTGCCATAATAAATTGAAATTTCACTCAAATACCTGGGGCACCTAAGTGGGTGCTGGGTAACCCACCAATGCCTTTCTCTAGAAGTATGTATGACTCACCTGAGGCTAGTGTTTAGCTGAACCCCCCCCCCGACAATCCTGTCCATAGACATTACTACAGGCTGTACAAGAATAAATTCTCATCACCTCACACAGCAATTGCCTTGTGACATGACAAGAGGTGGGCAGTTGCTAACATGGAGCGCATATGAGGTTTTACACACCCGAAAGATCAGGATACTGAACGAGAGGTATGAAACAGGACTCAAACCAGTATACTACTGCACCCTAACTAGCATGATCGTAACTAGCAATCACTCACAGGTCAATTTAGCCATCATTTCTGCATAGTCCAGTATCTCTGGCACTGTGGGGAGACCTTGTAGTAGTTACTTCAGCCTCTGTGCCCCAGTGCAATAACAAGCTTGTGGGAGTGGAATGGTTAGAAGTGGACTCATGGTGTTTGCCTATCTGGGGCACTAGAGGGCTGAATCTGGACCAGGTATAAAACTTTAGCTTATAGCCATGCTGGTAGGTCAGTTACACTGGTGGCAGTGGGGACTGGCATCTTAATTTCCTCTCAAAACCCCAAATGCTAACATACTACATTGCCAGCAGAATAGGCCTAACGGTCTTTCGTGTCTGCTCGTTTGGTCAGCCCCCACCCTGGGAGCTGACCTTACTGCCCCCCTCGCCCTCTCTGGCTTCTCCCTTCCCAGTCCCGAATATTCTCACTGCACTGTATTTTGCTTCCAGAACCCTTCCCCTGTACTTGTCCCACCCCCTCTTGAACCCCTCCACTGTCTCTGCCTCCACCAGCCCCCTGGGCAGCACATTCCATGGCTCCACCACCCTCTCAGTGAAGCAGCATCTCCTCCTTTCTACCCTGAATCTCCCCCCCCAGCTTCCACCCATGCCCTCTAGTTGCCCCACCTCCTTCCTTCGAAGCACCCTGACTGTTCCTCCCCTATTTACCCCCTTCATGTACCTGAAGACCTCTATCATGTCCCCCTGGTCCCTTCTCTCTCTTCCAGTGTGTTCATATTTAGCTCTTCGAGCCTCTCCCCATAGGTCCTGTCCCCCAAGCCCCAAATCATTTTGGTTGTCCTCCTCTGGACCCTCTCCAGGAGTCCAAATGCTCATGGTTATTAAGATATATTGCAAGCAGACAGGCTCTGTGGGGGCTGTCTTATACTGGAGTGACCAACACCGTCATACCACAAGATTCCAGACCCCTTGCATCCCACCCTTAGGATTCCACTCTGGCCACAGGCTATACCCCATAAACTTCTTCTCCCCCCCTAGTACTGTCTTCTAAACAGCTCAAGATAGCAAGTTGGATAAGAACTACAGTGGCTGGTTTAACATTAGGCTTGGGATGCTCAGCCCATAGCTATGGCATTTAGCTGTGCAAACCATGGAGAGCAAGAGGTTCAGGGGCTTGTCACCCTGCCCACCATTAGCTCTCGCAGCTCAAAATGTTTTTTTGTCAATTTTTCTACAACCAATGTTGCTAAAAGAAATGTTCTCTTTCCTTTTCTGTACAGTGTTGTTATATCCGGTATTTCAGTTTTGTTTGTGCACTCTGGATGTGGTGCATAGCGTACTATGGCACAACATAAACCCACTGTGGGTCAAGCTTAAGTATAGTCCATTAGCACACATCCCACAAGCAGGATGCACAAACAAGCCTGATTGTAGAGGGATGGTACTTAGGCACACTCAATACTATTCACACATACAGTGTAAGATGAGGTACTCCACACAACCACACTCGTGGCCGTTAAGACCATAAAACTTGCCTCATGGAACATTTAAAGCATTCACTCCCCAATTTAAAGGAGGAAAAGACTGGACCACTCAAGAAAGATGGGTACCAACATTGCCTTTCTCCAAGAAACCCACTAGGTGCAAAAAGAGGTAGATAAGCTCGAAATGGGCTCCACTGCACAGGTGCACAGCAGCCCCTTACAGAAATATAGGTGTGCTGTGTACATACAGAATGCATGCCATATGCTTAATTGTGCAATGTTTGCATGCAGTTCACACACACAAAGTGAACCAGGTCTAAAAAGCAAACCAGGTTTGCATGCTGCAAGCTTGACATGTGTACAGCAGGTAAGCTGGTGTGAACAACTTCTAAAAATCACAACAGGTTCGCGTGTTGCGCACTTGACATGTGTGCAGCAGTTAAGCTGGTGCAAATCCATCTAAAAAAACACATCAGTTTAAATTTCTTATACTACTGCTAGCAATTAGATTCATTAAAATGCATGTTTATTTGAATTCCAATATATTAGGTAAACAAACTAATTCTGATCCTTTTGCAAGTTGTTTGATGGCTTTTGATTTTGTCATTAAATCGCCATTATTTGTAAAGTATTGTTTGCTTACTGCATTAAATGCCTAGGGTGTAGCCAGTCAACATCCCCCATTCCAGATGTACGAAGAGGGGCCTCAGTGTTGTGAAGCCTATCCTTTTTGTTTTGGGCTATGCAAATCCCTTACGCATATTTAGTGCTACAAATGTGTTTCTCCATGACTGTTTCATCTCACTGACTTTCCCTTTGTCATTCTATATTGAGCATATACACTATGGCCATGCTTAGCACTCTTTCTGGTGAGTAGGGTCTTGGAAGCATGCTCCATACCTTACATTTTGTCACCGAAATGATGACATGGACACTCAAAATGAGAGACAATGAGGGACACTAACCCACATGATGATCAGGACACATCATGAAACATGGAGATACAGTACCTCAGAACACAGTGGAAACCATTGCATTAGCACCTGAGAATGAATTTCTACCATTAAGCAGGGGTGCCATTTAGGTGGGGCAGAAGGGGTCATCCCCCCCCCATATTTGTGCTTAGGTTGTTCTTATTGTATGGCAATAATGACTTCAAATTTGGATTTAATCTTTTGCACAATAAGTGCCCACCTGGCCTCTGTGTGCTCATGCTGCAGGTACTCTCCAGACTCAACTGTGTCTGTATTGGGTTGTCCACTCTCTCCACCTATTAACGGAGGCACAGTCACATGTGATGTGAATGAGCTCCAGCCAAGAAACAGCACATGAGCCTTGCAAGTGCGACACTGTCTTTCCCACCACAGAGTATACAGACTGCACACTACAGCTTGGAGGAGTCAGTGAGCACTGAATTCGCAATAGCAGTGTTGTGGCAGCATATTTTTGTTCTACTCTTAGTGAGTCTCTGTCTCCCCTGGTGGCTGAAGGGGCATAGGGTGAGCTAGAAGCTAACTAGAGACTAGGCTACCTACTTAATCTACTAGGCTCGCCTTGCAAACAAAACAGCACAGACCCCCACGGCAGCAAGCTAGGCTTAGCAGCAGTGGTGTGGGTGGCCTTCATAGGCTTTGATCTGTGTAGTGCAGCAGCCACCACAGCAGCAACCAAACAAGAAGGAAGCAAGCAATCCAGGTTGGGTGGGTTCGGTTGGTGAGGTGACTTTGTCGCGGACCATGTTGGGGACCTGTGATGGTCAGTTCTAGCATCCAGCTTCTGGCGGAAGGAGAGAGAGGGAGTGGACTGAAAACTGGGCTGGTGGCTGCAGGTTCTGGCCACATGGCTAGGTAAGTAAAAGTAAATAATTTGTTTTACAGGGGGACTGGGTAAGGAGGAAGGGCTGAAATATTGATGTGTTTTTCACATTTCTTCACCTTTGGGTGGCTTCGTGACCCATAGGGGATGGGTATTGAATGGAATGGAGTTGGGGAGAAACATCAGGACAAAGTTCTTTTATGGGGGGGGGGGCAGAACTTTAGCCAGGAAAAAAATTGGTTAGTAACTGGGTGGATTTAAGCCCAAATCTCAGGCATTGCTCTGGTGTATATACAGATGAATCTTATACATTTTAAAAACAAGGGCCTTGTTAGTAGAACAGTGGTCTTCATTATTCTCCAACTCACCATCATAATGTATGAAATAGTAATAAAAAAAAACCTCCATTCATTTCAAGGGGGTATGCCCCAGAACTCTGACCCATGGGCATCATCTCTTAAAGACGCTTGCCTTTGGCTCCATAGTATTCAAGTAAGAGACTTTTTACTTATATCTATACTTGGTGAGTTGTCTGTAGCAGAGTGGCCATACCGGCCACAGAGTGTGTGTGTGTGTGTGTGTGTGCATGGAGGGGGGTGACTGTCCACATGGGTGTGTGTGTCGAGCTTTTACTTCTTTTGGGTTTGCACCTTAAAGTCTGTTTGCGTGGAAGCATTCAAAACTATGGAGAGTAACTAGTAGGAGTATAGGCCAGACAGAAGTAATTAAGTGGTTTTGTGGTCAGGTTGTGTATTGGGGTGGGTAAAAGCACATGTGTTTCTATTGGCATGTGTGCTACAGTTCAACTGCGAAAATGAGATGAGGGAGAGAAGAAAACTGAAAAGCATAACAGTGGCTACAAGCATGCTGCATGTGTGCAGATGTATTTAGATACAGTATGTATTGAAGTACAAGTGAGCCATATGTGTGCAGACAGTATGGCTTAGTGGTTAAAGGCACTGGACTGCAAGCCAGGAGACTTGGAGGTATGAAAACCTGGGTTTGAATCTCATCAACCCCCACTTGTGTATGGTGTGATCCTGAGCAAGTCACTTAACTTTTACGTGTGCAGTTAGCAGTGACCACTTGCTGTTTGCACACATGCCACATGCATGCAGTCTTTCGCAATTTAACATAAAAATCATGGTTTCCACACTTGCTTGCTGCACGCATGCCATATGCATGCAATCAGTTCCAGTTTAACATTTAAATCATACTTGCAGCATGCAAATCACTTGGGTAGTTTTATGTGTGCAGCATGAAAACATTTCATTTAATTATTTCTGTAAGGGGCCCATTCAATTTCAGAAGTTGTGGGGTAGCCATACTGATACATAAAGGGTTGGACTTTAAAGAGGATGGATTGATCAAGGACCTGGAAGCAGATTTCTAATACTAAAAGGGCAACTAGTGGGAGAAAGAGTTACACTCTGAAGCACATATACTCCTATTTCTCCACACCCAGGTATTTTCCACTGTTTGGTTCAACATCTCACTGAGGTGGCACAAGGACATCTCATAATAAGGGAAGAGATGAACACCACCCTTTATAGGTTCCTGGACAGGAGTAAACCCCATCAGCACCAGTAACACAATCATGTAATGCACAGCAGTTGCTGGCCACAGAACTGGGACAAATTGATATCTGGAGAATGTTACACCCTTGGGGATGGGAATACTCATTCTTCTCACAGCCCCATCAGGCCCATACCATAAAAGATCTCTGACTGACACCACAAAGTATGACTACAGCATTGTAGACTCAGAAATAGCACAACCCCTCATCTTGGATCATGCCGCAGAAAGTATTACTTGGATGCTGCCCAGAACATCCAAGAATAATAAGAGCAACTGGAGGCTTAATGTCAGCCTACTAAAAGATGCACTCTTTCGGGCTCTGGTAACAAAGGGCATAGGTCACTTCCTAGAAGCAAATAAAACTGGAGAAACCTTTTATGTGACCAGATGGTAAGCCCTGAAGGCCTTCATTAGAGGCAGGCTTACTAGCTGTGCCTCTTTCTGAAAGAAAAAGCGCAACAAACAGGTTGCAACCCTCCAGGACATTCTTAAGACACTGGACACAGCCTACTGGGCAGGCCCCACCAACCAAGCAGGTTTACTCACAGAAATTACAGGGACTAGATACAAAAACAATATGCACCTGAATCAGAAAGTGGAATATGCACTTTTCAGGACCAGACAGACTTTCTGGGAGGCTGGAGAGAAACCCAGATGCCTGTTGGCATGTCAACCAAAAAAGGCGAGAAAGAACAAAGATTCCAGCCACACACACACAAGGTGGTCTGTCATGTAAAGACATGGAGGGTGTCAGTAAGGCTTTCCTTGACTTCTTTTGGAAGCTCTACTCATCTGACGTATGGGTAAAGCCAGAAAACAAGCCTTCCTCTCATTCCTAAATCTCCTCACCCTCACAATGGAGTAAAAGGAACTCCTGGGTGTAGTCCTAAAGGAGGAGGAAATTCTGGCAGCAGTTTGTTCTATGCCCTAAGGGAAAGATGAAGGAATGGATGGCTTTCTTGCCAAATTTTATACAGCTTTTCAGGAAGAGATTCCAGGCATACTTAAAACTACCTTTGAGGAAGCAGGTCAGACAGAGGTACTCCCGCAATTAGTGCGCACTGTGCTCATCACTCTCTTGTCAAAACCAGGGAAGGATACCTCTCTTTATAGCAGCTACTGGCCCATCTCCTTAATAACAGCAAATTGTAAAATCTGTGCTAGACTCCAAGTGACTGGACTGTGTGCAGCACTACCCCCACTAATTTCAAAAGATCAGGTGGGTTTTTACCCTTGAAGTTAAGGCATGGCTAACACCAGACAATTATTAAACCTCATTTGGCACTCTTAAAAAATAAACACACCCACAGCCCTAATGGCACTTGATGTAGTGAAGGCATTCAGTAGGGGCACATGACCTTATCTTTTCCACACACTACACCACCTTGGGTTTGGGGATAATTTCATCCAAGGACCTCAGACTCTGAACAGTGGGGCTCAATCAGCTGTCCTCATAAATGGCATGGTGTCAGAGGCCTACATACTGCACAAGGGGAATCAGGTGCGGGTGTCATGTTTCACCACTGCTGTTCAACCTGGTCATGGAACACATATTACAAAGCATCAGACAGGACCCCAAGATACGTGGTATTTGGGGGGGGGGGGACATACAGTTCAAGCAGTTGCAGATGATATGCTGCTGACTCTAACCCAGCTACAGACCTCTATTCCAGCCTTGCTAGATCTTACATGCAGATTTGGAGCCTTATCAGAATATAAACTGAATGTCTCCAAATTAGTGATTTTCTCCGCACATCAAACTGTAGCACAATCCCTACAATATCCTTGGGGACTCAGACTGCCTCACACACCTGGGGATAAACTTTAATTGGGACATAGGCACATCTAAACCTGTCTACCCTCATTAAAAACCTAGAGACCAATGTGGGAAGAGTGAGGCACCTGCACCTATCGAGAGGGGAACAGCACATGCCTATAAAATAATGGAAGCACTCAAAATCATATACACACTGGATACTCTTCCGGTGGCTGTTCCATAGTGCTTACTATCCCAGTTGGTAAATTTCATCTGCATAACAGATTTGAAGAGGCTAAGCCTTAACAAATTGCAGTAACAAGTACTATCAGGTTGGCACAACTTACTGAATTTAGCTCTGAAACACATCATGCAAGCACTTTTTCAGTTAAAAGAAGACTCGTATATGATGCCCCCACACCTACATCCTGAATGGATAGTTTGTGAAGATAATATGATTGGAGACCTTACTTATAGTACCACTGTCTTCCAGCCCCTGCCGACCAGACTAAGCTCTCATCCCACCATTCAACACTTTAAAAAAAGTGTTGACATGGACAGAAAAATGCATGGAATGGTCACCTTGATGTTCTCCACACTTTCCAATATGGCAAAGTGGGAGGCTGCAAACAGACTCCAGGTTTTTGCACTGGGGCTTATGGGAAGTTCCAAGGGGTGAGATACCTACCCAACCTCATTTACCAGTGAAGTGAAATTCTAAAGTCATTTTCACAGCTTCAAACAGAATTTAAGCTGCCTAATAATCAACACCGGTGTTACCTGCAGGTTTGGCATGTGCTGTGAACTGGCCTGGGCCAGGCATGTAAGGCTGAGTACTACAACTTGCTGGATACTCTCCTGAATTGCGCCTCTAATGGGGAAATATCCATCAGCCAGATACAAAACATCTAGGGCCTGATTTTAAAACGGTCCTTAGAGCGATGCAAGTTGCATCATTCTAGTGCTGTGGCAAACTCTGGGTGCATCAGAATCTTGTGCCCAATTTTATAAAAGTGAGGGTCCCTGGGTCAAAGAGCCAGGCATTGCCACAGTCCTAGGCTTGCACTAAACATTTGGCGCACCTGTGGGAATTGACGCAGGGATCCTGCCCGGTGCAACACTAGAGGGGCCATGGAGGGTTTGTGTGACTATGCATTACAGGAGGGGGCTGGGGCAAGAAGGAGCACAGAGGGTGCCCTAGGGGCATGGGGGAGATAGTGGTGATGTGGCACCCGACCAGTGTACTTATTGCAGTGACAGGCAGTCAGTTGGCTGGCAGTCCAGGGAGGGTTGGTAGGGGGAAGCTGAGACCCCAGGTGGGCACAGCCATGGCACCTGTCCCAGAGGCACCACAAACCTGTATGCAGGAGGCAGCCTGCCACCATGCAGGAGGGCTGGGTGCCAGGTGACTGCTGCAGTGCCCAGAAAAGATTTCCTTCCACCACTCACAGTGACCATGAAATCACCTTTCGGGACTGAATAATGAAACAACAGTGACTGAATTCATGAGGTGGGGTCCCAAGAATCCCATGTTGAAAATTTGGAGCCAAAAGTTGAAAAAATGGATGAGATATCCATCTAAGTTGAACCCCCCCCCCCCATTGATGCCATTATATAGCTTACTGTGATTTTCTTCAGTTCACGGTCAGCTTTTGAAGAGTTCAGACATGTCCCGCTCCACCGAAGATCATCGTGCCGGGCTCCAGAGGTAAGTATGGGGTGAGGGGGGTGGGGAGGTGGGGCGTGCAAAGCATGGGTACGGGTTGGGGGAGGGGGGCTCTTCAACTCAACGATGGACTGTTTTCTTATTTTCAGGAATGGACATCACGGGAAAGTTTTCTTTATTTACAGGTGAAATTAAATAACTGTTGGGCACACTGGGGTGGGCTCCCACTGTGCCCCATGACTTTGGGGGGTTATGTTGGCCACACTGGAGTGAGCTCTCATTGTGGCACACAGTGGAGGTGGGGTGGGGGCAGGAACATGCCGATGCAGTCAGCTTCAGGAACCACACAGGCACACTAAGGTGGGCTCCCAGTGTACCACACAATCTTGAGGTGGGGTTATAAACATGCCAACAGGGGGATTGGGCACTCCTGAAGTCAGCTTGCTGGGGATTGTGAGAGGTGGACAGCGACAGCTGCTGCCATATTTATTGAAAAGTTTCAGCAGGCAAGGCACACCCTGCAATGATGGGGCACTCCCTCATTACAGTGGTGAAATTCTTTCAAGTTGGTGGCATGCTTCTCAAGGGCTGCCATCGACAGCGTGCTTTTTCATTGGTGCCACAGAGACCAGCCCAAAAAAGCAGTGGCACCATTGGCCACAAAACAGCTGCACCTCCACAACCTGTTACTTCAGCAAGCTGTCACAAAATGTTGCTTGCGCTATGCGCATAAGACAACATAAAATGAATATGGAAAAAAAAAAAGAAAGCCAACAGTGTCCTTTTAAAGCAGCAGTACAATGTAAATGGGCAAAAATGTTGATCCCACCTTTTTGTTTCACTATGAAATATTCTAGGCATCTTCTAGTTTTGCTTGGTAGTGACATTTTCTAGTTTCATGAAAATTTAAATGTTTTATAAATAAAGTAGTGTTTTTCTCAAGAAAAAAGAAGATGGACACATTTGGCCTAGAAATAGCATTGTAGACCTAGCAAGTGTTAGGATCGAGAAAATAAAATCAAAACTCATGGTGCACTGCATAGGAGGCACCTAGAAAAGTAGATTTGATAGCTATGTTAATATTTTTATTTTTTACAGCTAAAACTTGTTTTTTGGAAAACGTTCTTTGCTGCACTGCTGCTTTAATGACTTGAGTTATTTATTATAAATTAGCTATAAAAGCTGTTTTAAAAAATATCTGAGAAAATTAAAATACATTGAGGATAAACTTAAGGATGTCAGAAACATATTTTTGCTTTAAAACTCTACGATTAAATTTGTTGCTGATTAAAAATGCTGCTACTTTAATGAGCAACTCTACACTTCATCATGTGCCTTCATATTTAAGATGCTTCAGCTGTTACAATTTACTCAAGAATATATTTTTTCATTTTTAATGTTTCTTTCCAAGATTTACAAGACATCTTGGTAGTCCACCTAAAAAGTCTATAGAGAAAACATTTGCCTCCCCCCATTAACCTCACAGTGCCTTTCTTTATGACATCATAGTGCTCACCATGAAAATAGTTCTGTGGTTAGCGGGGAGAGTCAGATATATTGTGAAAGATTCAGTTAAATAATTGCTTCATTATCTACAGTATTTAGTAGACCAACAGCAGGGGAAGTTAAAAAAAATAATAACTAGAAAACAATAACGTTAAAACATCATTGTTGTAAATCTAGGCCCAGATATTCAAACTGCGCCAGTCTGAGGCGCAAGCCCCTGCACTGCTCAAAATAGTTGCGCAGGGGTGTGGCCGGGGTGATATTCAAAGGAGTTGCGCTGTTGAGCAACTCCTTTGAATATAGCCCCGGAGCCACAGCACCTGCGCATGGCACAGTGGAACTTGCGCTACCGCAAGTTGCCAGAGTTGAGCATTCAACTTGCGGTGGCGCAAGTACCATTGCGCCATGCGCAAATTTCCGATATTCAAAAGGTGACATGCAAATGGGGCCATAATTTATGCAAGGCGCGGGGGGGCCATTTGCATCTCTTTATAGCCCCATTTGCATGCCATTTGCATGTAGAGTGCGCCCGATCCCGAGGACTTGCTCCTGGCCACCCTGCCAGGCAGCAGCCGTCGAGGAACCGGCATACACTGCAGCCGATCGCGGGCATCACAGTTACATACCCCCACACCTCCACAGCCGGTCGGCGGGCATCACGGTCCATGCCCCCACCTCCCACAGCCCGATCGCGGGCAGAACACCTACATGTCGCCCCCCAACATCACCCACAGCCCGATGCGGGCAGAACCTGTATAAACCCCCAGTGCCCAATCGCAGGCAGAATGCAACCCTCCCCCAACCGAATAACTCCCTGGTGGTCCAGTGGACCGTAAAAGCCGATCGCGGGCAGAATGTCACAACAGAACCCCCAAACATCTCCCTGGTGTCTAGTGTCCCCCACCCACCCACGAAGCCCCTCCACCCGCTCCCCCGCGCCCGGTGAGCGACAGCATCCACCGCCTGCCGCTTCGCGCCCGCCGACTGACTGTCCGGTAGGGCTGCCGCCAGTAGTGCAGAGCTACAGCCAATGGGCGTGCAGCCTACCGTACATGACAGTCAGATTTGTGAATGATCATTCACCGTCTGGACTGTGTACTCGCAGTGAACTACAAATATTAATTCTAGAAACTTTTCTTTTAAATGAAAGCTTAAAGTCAATAGGATGAATACTGATATGATTTACAATACATCTTCCATATAATGATATATAAAACATAAAATGGTTATTTTTTTTTAATCCTGTGATTTTTAGCAACATATATTGTCGTAGTGCAAACATGTGTCAACACGAGACCTATATTAACAGGACCTAATGTTGTTAAGACTCCAAGCTTATATTTAACAAACAAAGAAAACAAGACTTACATTTCTAAACCTAACAATTCAAAAGTTACAGCTTTAGAAATATAATTTCAAGCGTTAAAAAATATTATAAAAATATTTTTGGAAATTTTCAGAAGGGATTAGTGTTTTTCTTCATTTAAGAATAAAAGCATTCTATTCTAGTTGTTTCTTGAAGCTCTGATTAACACGTAGCGCACACAATAGTTGAATAAATTTACCACTAGGAGGAAAACAAGAGGCTGCTTTCTAGTATCTGTTTCCAAGTGGCAGATAAGAATGCAGTGTATTTCAGCGTTATGGTGATCAGTGTAAACAGAGTTAACTTTTTCTTCAAATACCTCATCAGTGGTTGGTCCATTAGCATGGTAATGATAGACATGTATTGCTATGCTGGCAGCCATGATCCACTCTTGAAGCCTGGTGCATCAACCCAGGCCTGTAGGAGGAGGACTGAGCATCCCAGGGGACACTCTTCTCCCAGGGGTTATCATTCACACCTCTATGATTTCTATGTAACCTCTAGGAACCCCTCAAACACTGTTTCCATGGAGCAGTAGTGCCATACCACCAGAATATTAGAGGTTGCACCCCAAAAGCCTCTTCTGTCAGACCAGCTTACCTGCATAGCAGGTGTATCAAATATTATTATCCCATTTCACCAGAGTCACAGGGGTCGTAAAATCCCATTTTTGTATAATCATAGAGGTTACAAAGCTCCTTAACTTGTCAAATGTTATATAACTAAATGCGAGGGAAAACTTGTTTTAAGGGGGTTCCTAGTGGTTGCAGTAACATCACATGGTTGCAAAAAAACATAGGGAGTCTCAAACAAAACCTCTGTCTACCCCTAAATGATGTCCCTGATGCAGGGTTTATTTAGATGACATTTGGTGGGTGGGGGAAGCTTTAAAGCTACTGTGTATCTTTTGAAATGGGGCTTTGGAACCCCCTAATTCTACTGAAATAATACCATTGTCTCCACCTTAAGACTGAGTGGGTTGCGGTACCTGTTCAGATAGCCTGAAGATCAGAATCGGCAATGTAGCTTGAGACTGCAGAGGGAGGGGGAAGGGTGCATGCATATGTGTCCAGTGTGCTGGCTCAGAATCCCTTCTCCTTTAAAGCAGGGCTGTAGGGAGAGAACATAGGAAAAGAGGACGGTCCCCAACTGGGGACTATATTGCTCCCAATTTGTCCCCTGATCACTTAGGACTACAGTATATTCCCTCACTCCTGGATAGACTCTTGGATGTCCTTCTCCTGTCACAGTAGAAGCTGGATTTGATTTCTGATCAGGACCTGATTGATATGTCCCCACCAGAGGGTGGGGGTGGTGTATAGCTTCATGATGGCTTAGCAGCACCTCAAGCTCCTTTTGCAAGAAAACTTCTCCTCAGAGAGACATGACACTGGCAGTGGGCAAAGGAGCTTCTGGCCAGGCAGCAAACACAGGCTGGTAAACAGGGTTAGGAAAAAAACAGTTCATTAGCTGGCCCGTTAGCTGGACGGCAGTGACATAAGATACTATACCACAAACCTCTTGCTCCACAGGCTGGAATAGAGCAGATCCATAAGAGAGAGAGATGATGCATTCACTCTGCAAGAGTTTGCAAGTATCACTACCTAGCACTTTCTGCAGCTGGTTCCTAAGTGCGACCTGGTGTCAGTCTCAGGAAAGACCGTTAGCAAACTTTGCCCACAGTCAAGTATAGACTGGTGATGCAGCTAGCACAGCACGCTGGGTAGCAGGGGATACTGGGGGCATGACCCGAGAGAAAAATAGGAACAAAAGCTCAGCTAATACCATAATGAACACCTGTATCTCTGGGACTTCCTGGTAATCCATACTTCGTAACACATATGGGAGATTCTCTTGGAAAGTAGGCTACTTCAAATGAAAATCAACTGTTGAGTCTAACAGCACAGCACTTTATTACTGGTGTTCCCAGAAACTTGGCAAAGTATCTTAAAGCTAATAATCAACACATTTAAAAAATATAAGCAGTTATTTATGTCCCTATCTTGAGGGGAGCCAAAAGTCCACAATTTATAACTGCTGTGTAATTAGTTGCACCCCAAAAGCCTCTTCTGTCATCATAACTGTTTTTTTGTTTATTTTTTTTATTAGCAAACTCTTTTTTTTTTCACAGGGTAAATAGAGACTACAAAGTATCTGTTTGGATCCATTACATTACTACAGAACCAGCTTACCTGCATAGCAGGTGTATCAAATATTATGTTAATAAACTTGCAGACTACAATCAAAATCATTAGAAAGACCAAGTCCTAAACAGCAGACTTCTTTTCTTTCCAAAACATACCCTTTAGATTTCTTTTCTTACCATACATCTCATGCATGTTAATATTGCAACTGAGACCCTATGGTTGTAGAGTGCTTCCACATGTATTCTTATGGTATGAGAACAGCAAACTGAAGCAGTGGTTCAGATAACCTAAGAATGTGAGACTGCTCTTACAACCTGAACTCAGTCTTGCTTCGCGGGCCATTTTGTATCAAGGTTAAGCAATGGAAAGCTTGGACTTCTAAAGTCGCTAGAGGTAGTCAGGAGTTAAGAGTGGTCTCCAGAGCAGTATTAATATGTAGATCAACATTGATCAATAGCATACTGAAAAGGGTGAAAAACTGCCCCATGAGTCTCTTTTTCCAGGACATCTGCATGTGAGGCACTCTTCAAGAGAATAAAAGTACATCTCACACAGTGGAAAGGAGCACTCCCATTGGTTAGAAGCACTCCCTCAATCTATAATTGTGTTCATCTTTTCAGACTCTGTATTGCTGCTTCTGGAAGCCCTAGGCTCAGAGCTTTGAGGCTGCTGGGCAAGATTCAGATTGGGGGTGGTGAGTTTGTGTGAAGGAATGAGGACACTGCTATACTAAATACACATGATGGTGGGATTGTATTGATTTCCGAAGACACAAATTAGATTTTATTGTTGAAAAACTGGAGGAGAAATGGAATATTAATCTGTATGGCAAAAACAAGACTAGAGCTAGAGATGAGCAAGGTGAAGGACCCATAAAAGAGCAAGTACATGTTGGAGGCACGAGTCACCAAGGAAGGAGTAGGAAAGTGGCAGCCAGGGGAGAAAGGAGTAGTGCAGTAGGGTCTATTAGACCTAGGAATGGACTGGAGATTGGGGGTGAGGCCAGAGGTAGCCAGTGATACTGTACCTGAGACAGAGAAATCATGAGGTTGTGTGCGGTCTAGTCCAGTACTACTTTATAATAAGAGGCGAGTGACAGGCTGAACCAATTCTATAAAAACACAGAGCCTCCTAAGACAGGCTGGTTCTAACATTTAGAATTAAAAAGAAACTCCCGTGAAATTCAATTTGATTCATAAATAACTAGCATATAGCTTTTCAATTACAATGGGAGGCTATCTAGCCTAGTGGTTACAGCGCTGCCCCAGCATAGAGTTGTGAACTTGGAGATCCAGGTTGTAATCCCACAGCTGTCATTTTCACGGTGTGACCCTGAGCAAGTCATTTAACTTCTCTGTAATTTGTCTCGATCTAAGTGCTGTCTGAATATCCGTGTGTGCCACTCTGTGCCCTCTCTGGAATTGTAAAATTCTTTTGGATGCAGTTTGTGTCTGAGGAAGTACAGTATATAAAACTGAATTCCTTCCTTCCTTCCTGAGTTTGATTTACAGATGGGCATGGGGGAAACCATCGAGAGGTGTATGTAATAATGGCAATGGGAGGAAGTTTATTTTTACAGACTAGGGTATGAGGGAAGCAATCAGGAGGTTGGCAGGATAAAGTGGGTTGGGGGGACAGAAACAGGCAGGGGGTCCCCAAGCAGGTTCTCCATGTCAGCACAAGCCAAGGCTGGCAAGGGGAGTGAATTGCAGATTTTTTTTAAGTCGGGGGGGGCAGAAATGGCCAAGGAGCACAAGTGAGTTCCCCTCCTTGGCAGAAGCCAAGACTGGTGAAGAGAGTGAGCTGGAGAGATGAGTAGCAGGCCGAGTGTGATGGCACTCAGCTGGCTGCTGGGCGGTGTCTTGTAGATGAAAGAAGCCAGCTGTGCTCTGATAGGTGTGGCTGCCTCCTTTCAGCTACACAAAGTTTCCATCCATCAGCCACAGACTATTAGCCTGCTCCACATTAGGCTGTCAGTGTTGACTCTCCTATACTGACACATCTCTGTAGCCCCCTAGTCTCCCGAGTAGCCCAAGATGTTCACTTTGCACTGCCTGCGCAAGCAAACATAAAAATTGCTACTTTGCACATGAAGCAAGTCTGGACAGCTAGAAATAAAATGTAAGCGTGAACCTTTAGGATTATGAAACAAAGCATGTTGCACACTTGAGGAGAACACTAAAGCCATGGCAAAAGAGAGGTGCAGAATTGTTCACCTATCTGAAGTCACAAAACTTGCATCATGACACAGATCACGTTGCCACTGAATAACCCATTTTTGTGATTTTCACACAATAAATACTGGTGTGTTACGATTCTTACATGACTTTGCATATTTTCCCTGGATCCCCTCCTCATGCCATGTTGTACTTTTTTTAATAGCTCCACAGAAGAAAAGCACAAGGTAATCTTTGCACTGTTTAATAGCGAGCAGTAACCATAACATGCAGTGGATAGCGAGCAGTAACCATAACACGCAGTGGACAGCGAGCAGTAACCATAACATGCAGTGGATAGCGAGCAGTAACCATAACATGCAGTGGATAGCGAGCAGTAACCATAACATGCAGTGGACAGCGAGCAGTAACCATAACATGCAGTGGATAGCGAGCAGTAACCATAACATGCAGTGGATAGCGAGCAGTAACCATAACATGCAGTGGACAGCGCAGTAACCATAACATGCGGTGAAGCCTATCCATATCCCTTTAACCCTTAGCCTGTCGGCAGAATTAGAACATAGTGGAGTTTTGGACAGACATCAGTCCGCAGTCCTGTAAGGGTTAAATATACAGCATGCGCACATGCATGCACACACACACACACAGAGTTTGGGGTCTACAAAGGTCCTTGCACAGCAAAGTGAGAGTCTTTGATTGCCAACCCCAAACGTCTGCATTGACTTTCCACCTTCTCATTATCACTGTCCCCTTTTTATACAAAAAGATAGATACCCTGATTGGTCACTGCTTGTGGAAGAGTAAAGTCCCCAGGTGTAGTATGGCCAAGCCTCGTTCACACTGACGTGTGTGTGTGTGTGGGGGGGGTAGCTGTATGTGTATCATATGGCTTTTTTGGGTGCACAGACTGTAAAGTGATTTTGGAACCCTAAGTCACCTGGCCACTTATGGTTGTAAATGGAGTGGGGATTATGTGCAACTCAGAACCCCAATATTTTACTATACTCTATCTTGCCTGCCTCTTTGCAGCACTGGCCCACTGTTAGAGTGTCTGTGAAAGTGTGTAAACAGTTTTGCAAATTTACTAGATCTTCCCTGACCCCGTTACCTTGGGTTCCATTGTGGGAAAATCCTTCCCTCCTTCTTGATAAGATGCCAGTGATGTGGAAATACCAGCATTCAGCATATATTCACTTTTTTCAAGATCTCTTTGTCCCTGTACTCACACGTTGGACTCATTTGAAAATCTGAAGACCCAGTTCGGTCTATCGCAGAGTGATTTCTGGAGTTTTCATAGATTCAGAATCTCCTGCATTGATTCTTGAAGTCTGATCTTCACCTTTCTGTGTCTCTCTCTCCTGCCATGGGGTGATTTCACTTCTCTAAAGGATGTGCTAGCAAGATATACTGCACTATAATAAAAGCTGTCCCAGACCAGACCCAGAAGGCCCATCAGCAATGGAAATCTTCCTTAAACAGATCTCTGCAGGATCAGGAATGGTGGGAGGGTACTGGGTGGTGGCAAAGAAAGCACATTGTGACACCCGCAGTTTCTTGGTACCAAACAAAGTTTTGCATTCATGGTATCGCAACCCAGATAAACTTCACTGGATGGGCCTGCTCTTGAACTAGCAACTGTTGTTGCTGCCAGCAACCAAGTGGAACCATCTTTCACAGTCTCTGAGCTGTAAGGCATTACAGTCCTTTTGGCAGCAGGTCATCAAGACTGTAGTACAATCCTGGACCTCCACATCACCCTTAACTCAAGACTATGCTGCTCGGGGTCCCACCAGTGGGGTGGCTGCATATGTGACCTCGCCTCCCAGCCTATCGCAGTACCATATGTGTACAAGCCAGGCCTCTGGTGCTTAAGTGCTGGAGAATAGTGAACATCCCCATGGCAGGAAAACTGAGGGAAGCAGTGGAGACTTTAGCCTCCCTGTCCAGGATGGCACCCAAAGCTCCTCTGCCAGATTTTATCGCTGTTGGGAGGCATATATGTGTTCAGGTCTGTGCGGTTTACCTCTGGCACCTACTCCAGGAGCGAAACAATGACTCTGGCCTCCATGAACTTTTGGGTGTGGGGAGTGTGGTGCCATCTTACTTTTATCTTGCCCTGTGTCAAATTATAGGTGTGTGGTTGCTTCCCTCTACTGTTCTGACTTTTGCTTGGAGCGGTATACTAATGGGAACTGTATTGTGAATGTATTTGTTGTTCTACTGCTCTGTGTTGTGTGTTGCTGCTTTATGCGCTGTTTATTGCAGTAAGTATACTTCTGCACCATATTTAACCATCAACAGAAGTAAAACTTAAGCCCTTCTTCCATGAAACACTTGTTTTTGTATTGCAGTCTAACTCTGCTGATGTAAAAGCAGAATTACAACAGTCTCTCTTTTTTTGTATAATTACCATGTACTACATTTGGACCTGCTCACTCAATCACAAACCAGAGTCTGTCACACTTTATTTTGCCACAAACTGACTAAAATCAGCATAAAAGTATCAAAATTACACAAAATCCCAGTCATTTTATTCACCATGGAATCATCATCTTACCTGAAAATGTAATATTTCTGTATGCGGTCTTTTCTTTACACAACATAGCATGATAGTAATATTATGATGGTTCCATCACTATCCTCATTAATAATCCGACGGTCTTGTGAGGATGATGTACTAGGTCTCTGACTTTGCTCCTTATAATCCACTCAACAATCAGATCATTGGCAGATAGAGTGGAGGCACCGTCATATTTTAACTTGGATAACACTGAAATTTACTATGATTATGCTAAGCAAAACTCATTGGGTCTTACAATACTAAATTGTTACTGATCCAGCTCAATTAAAAACAGATATATGTTGCACCTTTTATTATATCTCATTATATAAATAACATTTGGTGTTTCATTTTCTATAGATATTTTTTGATCAGCAGTTTTAACCAAGTGAGACTCTTTTCACAAAGTCTCAGATGAAGGGCAATTTTCAGAAATACCTTTCCACAGACAATATACATTTCCACAATCTGAATATCATGTTGCCCCCACAGGCAACACCACTCCATTAAAAAACATCATGCAGCTCGATTCTGAACCACAATCAGGGTCGGCACAAAATAACACTTTACATTCACACCATTGTGCCACCAGCTGCCGCAGTAGATACACAAATGAATCCTTGCACTGGAGGCCTTTATTTCTAAATAAATTAAACCTAGTTTAATATACCTGAGACTGTTAATGTTAAATTAAAAAAGCTCTATTAAATACATTATAAGCTATAAATAAACTATTCATATCTTTATTATTTGTTAATTAACTGGAACTATCATCCAATTTTCAGTGTGATAATTAAAGGAAAGGATGTATAACCAGTATTATACCATGCCTCGGACACCGACCAATCAGATAGGCAGGCTAGCACCTTACTTGCGTTGATCATCTACTGATAATCACTGCAAAAGGTGCCAATAACACATCTTCAAAAAGGCAATCAACGGCGAAATCACGGAACTCCGACCGCCATCTTGTTTCCCCGCTAAGCGGAGACTGTGAAACAGCAGCTCCATACATCAGGGAAACAAAACAAACCAAACACACTGCTCTACTACCAAGTGACTTATTTAAGCATTATATCAAGTACTGCTTTTTTTAAAATAATAAAAAAAAAGCAGTACTTGGTATAATAGCAATATGTCACTCAGGGAATCTGCGTTATCGGGAGATTTACCACGACTGGTGCGGATTTACCCATGAGGCGCAAACCACTCCAGCCGTGGTAAATTCCCCGATAACCCACACCCCTTCGTGGCTTATTGCTCAAGTAGTCACAGCTGAAAGCTGTTGTACTAGTGCTAAGTGAATGTACAGAACAATTTAACAAACCAGAATTTACTGACTTTATTCTCTCTCTCTCTCTGGAGGAAATGTGGGGCCTTTGGTTGTGGAAATGGCAACTGAAACATGCAGTACCTTCAGGTGTCAAAGAGCACATTGGAAAATCTGTGGCATGTTTTGATACCACATCCAGAGCAAGTTTCAGTTCACATGAAATTTCAGAACTCTGACTCTAAGCTGGAGAGAAGGGAAGCTATGGTTTGCATTGTAGTTAAAGATATGGGACTGTTCAGCACCTCTGTTCTTTATGACTTCACTATGCTGCCTGAAAAGGAAGTGCTCATCTTTGGTTTCTATGCTCTAGTTATCTACGCGCTTTCTTTTACGAAGTTCAATAACTAAGTGTTCTACTGCCCTCTTCAGATACCTTCCTTTGTCTGTATCAGCATGAGTCTACAGTCTGCTCTCAATGTGGTATGACCTATTCTGACTGTTCTCCCCCTGGATGACCTTTTTTTATGAGACCTGAGGTTTCGTGGCTAAAAAAACTACTATACCTTCCAGCTTCAACCCAGGAGGTCAGGAACACAAAGTAAGTTATTTGTTTATTTGAAATTACCCAAATCAGGATAACTGCATGAGATACAGCATCTTGTTCTCATGGGGGTCCCAGGGAGGATAGCAGCAGTCGACAGGTTAACATAATCCAGCAGAAATAGTTACATACAGGGTAAAATATACACAGAAAAGAAAAACTGTAAATGTAAGTAACAGTATAAAGAAAGAATACTTGATGGACTGTAGGTCTTTATCTGGCTGTAAAATTCCTGTCTGTCTGGGAATTAAAAAAAACAAATTGTAATGAGAGAGAAATAATGTGGCATAAAGGGAATTGATAGCAGCCCATCTATCAGTCCAGTACTTGCCCAGCTAAGTTATCTGGCCAGCTAGCTCTAGCCTGAGCGTCCTGTAGTCATCCTTTCTTTCTGTGTCAAACTGGAAGGCTTCTATGTAGGAACAATTTGGAAAGCTCGCTGGTTCCCCCATTAGGTCAAATTAGGTGCATTTACATTAAGCTGTCAGTACTGTTCTGAGTGGTGCACAGTGCCTGCTCCATTGTTGCTTTCACAGTGTAGACACACCTGGAATTGATCCATTATCTGTTATCCTTCAGCCCAGCTATTTAGGCGGTGGGGAGGGGCCGAAATGCTGTAGGAATTTTTTGTCCCTGTGTTAATGCTCCTAAGCACAGGAGGCACTGCCAGCATGTATCTGAGCCTAAGAGCTTAGCTTTCCTCCACACACACACACACCCCCAAACACACACCCTCTACTGTGTGTATCTGCCTGAAACTGTTGCAGTGGTGCCAGGTTCACACCACATACAGGAACTGCAATGGCCCCCAAAACAATTCTTTGTGTGTGAATGTGGCTGTTATATCTTTCATGTTAGCATTCATGTTTAGGATGCTTAGCCATAGATGACACTGCACAATCTCCTTACTATGTCAAAATAAATAGTGGCTAATATATGAAAAATAAAGTCTTCTAATAACTGGTTCTTGTTTTTTCCCCACAGGGAAACTGGGTTGTAATTTTATCGTTATAACCAGCAACACATGCCCGGTTGCCCGGTTTCCCTATCTCGGCACATCGCTAGCTGCGCTCTTCCTCAACTCTGCATGTCCTCTGCCATCCTGCTCCTCTACTCTACTCTATGCAGTTTGCGACAATAGGGTTGGCGGTAAATTCTTTAAAAAAATATATATATGACTGGGCACATAAAATGTTTTTATTTTCTGTGAAATAAAAAAAAAAAAAAAAAAAAAACACTAAGCAGTGGTTTAGGATTAGGAGCCGAGCAGCTGTGGAAACTCAACAGTCTGCACCTCGGCTCCACAGAGTTACATTTATTTTGTATAATTGCTTTGATGAAAAAACAATCCCAGCAATTATACAAAATAAAGGGATAATGAATAGGTGTAAAAGTCGGATTTACACACCCCTCGAGGGTGGGATGCCCTAATAAACCCCTTGGGCTCGCTCCGGGTTTATGCATCCACCCCTTGGGACGGGATAAAATCCTCGTTATAACCACCTATCCATCCATTATTCTCTATTTATTTAACTGATGGAACAGAAGATCCACTTTTAAATGGAAGGAGGTTATTGGAAGGGTTTGTCTAGAACAGCAGTCTTAACTTTGTTATGCTAATGAGGTCTAGGATAAACGCAACCATGTTTTAAGAGCCTGAAATGTATTTGGGAAACCTTTGGAAATTATACACCGCAATACTGTAATCATAGTTCCCATCTTATCCTCCCCTTATATAATCCTCTGATACTAGGGAGATTTGTAGTAAAACAGGATTGTTGTCATTTTCACTTCATCTGCTCCTGTTGCTCATCTATATATGATGTCATAATGTTTTCCTTGTGACATCCAATGATTTTTATGGCAACCATTAGTTATTCATAAATTGAGGGGACACGGATCCCTTTTTCACACAGCTATCCTTATGAACAAAGGCCGAGAAGATATGTACAGAAAATATGTGAAATACACTGTAAGCCACATTCTCCATGAAAATGATGTTTTTTTCTGAGTTTCCCAGGAGATGTCATGGGATCTTTTAACTGGCCTAGAAGGGAGAAGGCTTTCACCAGGTCAGCCTAAAATGGGTTGGAGGGGTTAAAGACTGCATGCTGGATTTTCAAAGAATTGCAGCAGGATTTTGTTGCAATTGCACTACTTGTGAAATGACTGTAAGGCTGCATACAACGTCACAAGTACTTCAAGTTGGGCAGCAAAAATAACAAATGTATATAAAAAAGAGGCATGCATCGTTTTTCTGTTTTAAGTCAGCAGAGTGACTCAAATGCACCAAATTGTTCAAACAGCCCTGCAGCTTTCTTGTGTGCAGCACAGTGCTGCAGCCATTAGCTGCACATCCACAGATGGGAGCTGTGCAGCATTATGGGTGGCCTCCCTAGTAGCAGCCACCATGCCTGTTTGCACACCGCCACACCTAATAAAGTAAGCACTTTTTCAAGGTTTATTTGTGTAATGGGGGTTTATGTTAGTGACTTTGTTGGTTGATGGGTGCCAAGATTTTTTTAAATTCTTGTTTTAGTTGTTTATCTCAAGCACGATCATTTCCCTGCACGTGACACTTTCTGTTCTCCTGTCTCACTCCTCCATCTCAATTCTGTTATATTTTTTAAAAATAAGTTTCCCACTCACTTCTTCTGCATGCACTTCCCACAATCTGAAACCTGTGACAAGATGATAAGTGTTTTAAATAATCCTAATTTTTTTTTTAAATAATCCTCCCTAACTCTCAGTTTCTCAGCACAGTCCCTCACCTTGATCCATGGCCCCATGACCTGCAGGCAGTTAAACTGCTGCAGGTGCAAATCACCTTGGCAGTGATCAAAAATGTCCACAGTGGATGGGCTCTGCGCTGCTCCACGGCCTGTCCAGCAACTCCGCACCACTCATGGTGATCCATCAAGGTAGTGTAAAACCTTTAAATTCAAATCTGGTGGTGGGGTTAACATCATGCATATTTTTGTACAAATAAACCAGCAATGGTCATGAACATAAAGTTTTGATTAGCACCATGAAATGTTAGAGTACAGGCCTGAAAGGAGAACAGAGGGCTCGTTTCAAGTGCACCAAAGCCACTTACTCATTGTATGATCCTAAACAAAATGAAAATGTTATTACTGTATATGAATGCAGTCATCTTCAAAAAAAGATCTAAAGGAACAAATACATTTTTAATCAACTGCAGTGTGCTGAAGTATTTCCAGCTATATCATACCCTTCCTACAATTTTGGGTTTTCAAATTTAACTTGCACTCTCTCTCTTTTGAAAAACAGCCTGCAAGAGAGGACCTGGTAAAGTAAGAGCTATGCAAAGCCATTTATAAATGAGTAGCATATGAGAGACTATCGTGGAAGCCAACATGCTGCAATGAATTTGCTGGTGCACAATGAGATATCTAGCTGGAATGCTGGCAATGAGGTCTACCCATGGTGTAAGGACATTTTGGTGTTTATATTTTACTTTTAAGAGGAAACAGCCATATTGGCCCCAACACAGTTCCCAGTGGACAAACACTGCTCGGTCTGATTAACCCAGGCTTTAAATAGGACTATCAGCACTAAAAGCGATAACCAGGGCCAGAGAACTCAGGCAAACTGGATGGACCAGTAGCCATGTTCTGTCATCATTGCCTATGCTTCCATGTTTCTATGTGTCTGTGTTGTTACAGTACAGGAGTCGATCCAGAGGTCAGAGCACTGATGTATGAAATAGTTCTTAAGATTAAACTCCAACACTGCCCACTGCAATATGTTGTGACCTTTCAAGTCACTTGACCTCCTATTCAACCTTCCCAGCTGTACAACAGAGTAAAAGCAGAGCCTGACTGATAATGGGATGTTGCATGTCCACGGGCTATCTTGGGTAAATATACTGAAAAAAAAACATTCGGGGATGCTGATTTTATTGCTGTAGCTTTTCATTCTGTACACAGTTCAGAAACCTTTGTTATGCATAAAGATGTTACATCCATGTATTAATGGGATTTCAGCATATTAACTGGTAATATTTGAGCTTTCAGTTTATTGCTAAATAAAATGCAGCAACTTTTAAAGGATGTTAACTGCATATCCCAGAGCTGTTTATGGTGTTTTTTTAATCTCATTTACAGATATACTGTATCTCAAGTTGAAGACCAGGTAGGGTGGACACATGTGGGCTTTTGAGAAGGAATTGGAGAATTCATTTTCTTTCCATTTCAGTAAAATCATGTCACCCAGGTTTGATTTCTTAGGAGCTGAAACAGTACTGATAGACCCTAGGGGAAGTCACTTGGATAATGTCCTCATCCGTAGAGAGGATTTCTGGACATATTGTACACACTGGAGGCAATAAAACCACTCGGGTTTAAGGACAGGTTTGATCTTACATCTTTTTTGTAAACATTGTTTATACCGCCAATGTTATCATACTGTTCAGTCACCTTTAGCCTGTTTTAAAATCACCCACTGCTTTTTTGGCTGGTTAGGTTATTGTGTTCAATCAATAGTCATGCAGGATGTCAGCATCTGTTTTTATGTCCGTTTGGATTTGTCTACTGTGATTTATCTCCTAAGACTGTATGCACATTATGTCTATGTACTTCAGGCTGTAAATAAATTAATTATTACTGCTGTCATTTTAAAAGCTTTTTTTGCTATTCAAGTATTTATCCTTGAGGGCATGCATCCTTAATTTTGTTCTCTGGTACTGGGTAAGGCCCACTAAGCACAAGTGCCTGTTTTTTAGAGGTGACCTGGGAGCACTGGGGAAGTTAAGTGACTTGCTCAGAGTCACACTGTATGCAAGGGGAGGTTGTGGGAATCAAACACAGGCCTGCTGGATGCACCAAGCTCATTCACAGCTCATTACTCTAACCTCTAGGCTATACTGCTAGCCCCAGCACGAAATGTTGGTTGGTAGCTGGAGGGGTTCACCACTGTGCAGTTTCTTTTGTAAGAAGAAACTTTCATAAAGTATTTCCAAGAGCAATGTTTGGTCCTTTTCCTTGGTGATGTCTAGTGTTTGCTAGTTTTTTTTCTAACAACCCTTTCACTTCTCCTAGATACATACCACCTGATCCCAGTACCATGCTGACTTTTTAAAATATTAAACTTGCCTTTTGCTCCGCCTCTGCTGCACTCCCACCTCCCTCCCAATCCTAGTACCAGCATTTTTTTTTAATCTAACTTTTATCCCTTGGTGCCCTCTGTTGACTGTCACCCCTAACCCATGACTGACTCAGGACCCAATCTTGTCAGGCATCCCAACCCTGTCAGGGATTTACTACTGGTAGGAGCTGGCATCCACACATGAAGGAAAACGCCTGCATCCTTTTCCACTTCCCACCACTGCAGCATCACACAGAAGCCAACACTGTATCAGTTCCAAACACTCCTGGGCCTGTCCATGCTGCTCCACTAGCAGCTGATGAGCAACTCTGCACAGCTCACAGTGGAGCAGACAGTTACGTAAACAGGCTTTATCATCTGAATGTGAAGCCTGGACTGACTTCTGCAGCCCAGAGCCTACTGTAACTCTAATGTAACACAACGTTTCGTCTTTGTAAGAAACATGAAGAAACAATGTCAGTCTTTGGAAAATTGTCAAAGGGGTCCCGTACTACATTTTTGAAAACTCATTATATTGTATATTCCAAGCTTCAATACCTTTAGGGGTTCTGAGCTGCACTCCTTGCAAATGCAGTCACAACAGCAAGTGTACAGCACATGATCATCCCCAGACAGTCTGCTGTTAATAAAGCCACAATACTGGATTCATCAAAATCAAAGGGGCTTTTTGTTCCATGATGAAAACCTCATCTGCTCTTTTGTTGTTGCTTACCAATATCCATATTTAAAGAATAGGGTTGGCTTTCCAGCCTCAAAAAGCTTTTAAACTAAAATCAATGGCGACATACAGTGCAATCTAATCCTTGTTGTGGAATATCAAATTAATTACATTAACTTTGACATAAAATCAATTTCATCTGCGACCAGTCTTTATGTCCAGTGGATTCTTTTTGCCAAACAGCAGACACTGCAGGCATTAACAGAACAACATTGTTTGTTTTTGTGGACATCCTTTGTTGTGTGATATGTAATTACAAGTAACGAGGAGCCATCATTTTTTTTTACAAGATGCCATGAAAAACTCTGCATGCTGGTGTCATAAAAGTCGTGGTTTGAAAAATATTACAATAACAGTGTTTGTGATGGTTCTGCTCACTTCAAAGTCTTTTGCAAAAAAAAAAAAAAAAATTTTACACTGCCACCATTGAACTCTACCAGGGTAATATCTTAAAGACATTCCCTGAGATTTCAAATGACCATTTTTCTGATGCACCCGAAAAAATTTTCAAGGCCGTTTATAAGCACAAGTCCATTTTTAAATACATGAAAGCATTATTAGAATAATGATTTATCCTAATATAGTAACTGGTGACCCCCCATAATGACTGGATTTCCATTCCTGATAAAACTTCGTAATAACCTGCTGAATTTCATAAGAACTCAATGGCAGGTTATTCTGATATTCTCTCTGATGCTCTCCATTATATCTGTGTGGTCATGGTAGCTGCTCAGAGACATGCTCGCTCACATAAATACAGCTTACAGTTTTGTCTCTGGCGAAACCTTATAGCAGTTATTTGCCTGTGCAAAGCTGGTTTCATGAAGATTTTCACACCCTCGGTGTGTGATAATCCATAAACCCGGAGCGAATAACACACACCTGCACAGGCATTATTCTCATATATCATGTCTAGCTAAGAATATAAGCAGGATGGCAGTGAATAAATTAGTTCCCACAACTGCAGCTATTGGCATCATTCATGGTGCTTTACATTCATGCTGTCTGTCTTTGGTCACTCTGTTTCTTTTATATTAACATCCTTGTCATTCTGCATGTACTGTTGTATTGTTTGAAAAGCTTTCAGAGGTTAATATTTTATTGGGATTTTTCAATTGTTTTTGTCCTCAGCTGACCACTTCTGGAACTCCAACTTTGAAAGCAGATACCAGCAAATGAAATATGGCAACACATATATTTCTCTTTTTTGCTATATTCACATCTACATTCTACATCGATCAAAAATGTTTTATGAAAATGACATGGGGCTGAAAGAGTTTCATGCATAAAAACACACAAATAATTCCCCCATTCTGGAGAATGTTCATTCAAGAGGGTGTCATAGTATTGTTCATTTACTCATTATGTCTGCATTTGTGGAAAAATGAAGCAAACATGATGACAAATGATTTGACCTTGTTTCACTTTTTTTATTTGGTTTCGGCTTGCTCTCCCTCAGCCCTGCCTCACTGCATCCCCTCCAACTTACCTCTGTCCACTGGCATTCACCCTGGATTGCCCCCCAGGGTGGAGCAGTTGGGGAAGCCTCCTCATAACTCAGCAAATGGTGCCACATGGTTAATCTGGTGGCGGAGTGCCTCGGTAGCTGTGTGGGGTTTATGGAAGGGACGGGTGTCATCCTGCAACAGCCAGAGTCCTATTTTTCCCCATTGTTGTTGGGAGATGTGGCATGCAATGACATAAGGACGCAGGCACCCACATCTGGCACACTTCCCGGAACATTCAAGCTTTGGCTGCGATGGCCCATGGCCTCCTCTAGGGGTCATTCAAGCACCGAGTGCTTTCCCACCCTTCCCTGAGGAGAGCAGTCCATCGGACACTTGAGCCTCCTCTCCTGGCTGACCCCACCGATGCCCTGAGATTGCGTCTGATCCCGTGTCACCAGCATGGTGGCAGGTAAGGCATGGTGCTTCAGCCCTACATGCCACCGGGCCAGCCTCTTATTTCAAGTTTTCTTTTATTATTTTACTTCTTTTTTCTCCATGAATGCCGGCTAGTCCTCACTTTGCCAACAGCCCCCTCAGCCCCATTACCCACAGTCTTTGGGGCTTATCTCTGGCCTTGCCCTGTGTGGGGCCAGAAAGGTGTACTCAGTCCCTGTCTGGAAGCCTCACTAGGCTGAGACCACCCTCAGCTCACTAGGTGGTGTGGGGTCTGCAGATGGCCATGCACTTCATCCTGCCACAGTCGGTGGGATTTTCCTCTTTTTCTTCCTCCCAGGGTGGTCCTTGGAGCAGGTGGCATGATACTACATGCAGGGCATGTTGACATCTTCCGTAGGGGGCATCTTCCCACACCGTAGCCGGTTCACTCTCACCACCACCAATAATCACCTAGCTGGTGGTGCTGTGGTGGAGCACGCTGCACCCCCCCCCAGAGGAGGACAGATCCTCCCCCTCCCCCCAGCTGGCCCCTGATGGCTCAGGTGCGACAGGCTTAATAAAAGAGATTATTTCACTTTTTTCTGCACTCCTATTAATAATAATAATACTTTATTTATAATATGCCTTTCAAGTACCAAGGTGCAGTACAGTTAAAACAATTGACGCAGTTAAAAACAGAATCATCATCTTATAAAATATACAGTAAATCAACAGTCATCACTGCCATATGCTTTTATCCAAAGAAATGCTTTTAGAGCCTGTTTAAAACTCCCCACGGTCGTGCACTCCCTAATCTGATGGGGTAGAGAGTTCCAGAGGGACGGGGCCGCGAACATAAAAGCACAGGCCCCAGCAGATTTTAAAGTCACCCTCAGAATCTCCAGCAACCCCTCGCCGGCTGAGCGGAGTGGTTCGACAGGGTGATAAGGAATCAGAAGCTCTTCAGGTAGTCAAGGCCCAATTCGTAGGGCTTTATATGTCAGTAACCCGACTTTGAAGGTGATCACTCCACGACCGGCAGCCAGTGCAGTTCCCGCAGCACCGTGTGATATGGGAAGATCTAGGAGTCCCAACAACAACCGGACTGCAGGTCTGCACCAGCTGCAAGCGGATACCAACTCCCGAAGCCCAAAGTAAAGCGAGTGGCGGTAATCTAAGCATGAGGTCACAAAGGCATGGATTAATGTTGGCAGGTCACTGGACAGAACAAGGTGCTTGATCCTAGCGATGTTTCTCAGATGGTAAAAAGATGACGTAACAACAGCCGACACCTGTGTCCAAAGTGTCAGCCCTAGGTCTCGTACCTGTTCAGAGACCTGAAGCTCAGCATCCCCAAGGAACAATCCTAGGGGGCAGCTGGCCTCCGGCCTCCCTGTCCGGCGGCCTGGATCCATAACTATCACCTCCATCTTCCCAGCGTTCAACTTCAGTCAACTGGACTTCATCCAATCCTGGATTTCCTTCAGGCAGTTATTAAATACCGAGACTGCTCCTTCCTGGTCGGGGGCAAAAGACAGATAGAGCTGGGTGTCATCGGCATAACAATGAAACCTCAGCCCGTAGCATCTCACAATGTCTCTGAGGGGAAGCACGTACACCGCAAACAGCATGGGGGACAATACTGAGCCCTGAGGGACACCACAAGACAGAGAAATAGGGTCAGAGGTAAAAAACCCTGACACTACCCTCTTGAGTTCTTCCAGTGAGGTAGGAAGTAAACCATCTATGGACCAATCCAGAAAGTCCACAGATAAATCTCAGGCGCTCAAGCAGAACCCCATGGTCAATGGTGTCAAAAGCTGATTACAGATCTAAAAGTACCAAAATGGACCATTTTCTCTGGTCTCTCACCATCAGGAGATCATTGAGCACCCGAACCAGCGCAGTCTCGGTAATATGCCTCTTTCGAAAACCTGATTGGGGAGGTTCATAGATGCTATGGATGGTCAAATGGTTCTCCAGTTGAGCAGCCACTACTTTCTCGATCAACTTCCCCACAAAGGGGAGATTCGAGATAGGCCTGTAGTTTGCAAGACAGTCTGGGTCCAGAGAAGCTTTCTTCAACAAAGGTGTCACCACTGCCTCTTTCAAGGAACAGGGATATTCACCAGAGTCAAGGGAGCACCAGACTATCTGTGCCAGAACCAGCACGATAGAATCACCACAACCCATAATCTGGGATGTAGGGCCCGGATCTAAACTACAGCATGTAGGCACATCCCTGGACAATCCACATAAAATCCACAATTTCCAGGACGGTGAGGTACTCCAGGAAAGCGGAGGATAGTGACCAGGCCCTGATCCTCAGCAACTCACACAGAATGTGTTAAGTGGATCTCAACCTAATGTCAGCCACCTTATCAGCAAGGCAAGCAAGCTCATACACACTGTAATTATGAAAAGCTCTTGAGCTGCAGACGAGCTGGGTTGCACAGCCTGTCACAGTTCTGAAAAGCTGAGCTGGTCAGTTCTGAGCAGCAGAAATTTCCTGGACAATAGAACTGATAATGTTCTAACAGTCTATGATGGTCAGCATATAAGCCGGATTTCCGCCAACAACGTTCTAACCTGCGTCCTAGTCGCCGCAACTCCCTCAAGACTCCATCAAACCATGGAGCCTGAGGGCGAAGGGAGAGAGGACGCACACATAATGGTGCAACAGAATCCAGGGCTGAGGTAATGGCATTGTTATATGCCAAGATCAAAGCCTCCGGATCATTGCAATGCACAGGAAATGGTGATAGGTCAAGCACTTGTAACCCCTAGATGGCGCTATCCCAGGGGCTACTACCCCTGCCTGATTTGCCACTAACAGGTTGAGGGGCCTGGATCCAATGGCGGGTGCCTCCACCCAGAGGTCAGGGTTTGCAATAGTTAAACTAACGGTCACAGCCCTCTGGGACACCTGCAACCCCCTTTCTTCCCACTAGTGGCCCACACAATATATCAGAATTACCTTCACAGTATACACTTACCCCAGGTCTGGTTCGGCACTGGGACCTCCTGTAGAAATGAGATACAGTGCAACAATCACAGTACAGTACTTTAACATAGACAAATACCTCAGGCAGTATAACTTTGCTGAAACAAGCAGCTCTGATTTATTTAGGGGATATAACAAGGACAGGGGAAATCAGGTTAATTAGCTTATCACTCTAATAATCTACCTATGGCTCAGTGCAGGCCTATCCCTATCAGTTACTGTCCTAGGTACCAAGCCCTAGTAGCTAGTCCAAACCGTGGCAGCTGGTGGGGCCCTTTCACACAGAGAAAAGGAGAATTAAACAGTCAGCAGTACAGTAATTCCATTTGGATTTAATGTGGCAATTCAACAGGGAGGCGACCCTGAATTAGTACTCACGACCTCCAAATAAGATAGGGTCCTTCAATGTCAGCAGGGCTCACTTGAGGTACACAAACCTCTTCACACATCCATATAAAGGAACACTATACCAGGCAGGCTGCATCTGTATCCCGATCGCAATTACTGCACAATACCGGAGAACACACAGCAGATTCAGTTCCTGACAGACCGAGTGCAATTTTCAGCAATTCTTCCAGTCTTCTACAGGGTGAGCCTGGTTTCTACTCTTCAGAGATCCTTTGATTCTTTTCACAGGGCAGTTCAGTCCTAACAAGCTGCAGACCGGAACTCTGGGCCTTACACGTTTTTTACTAAAACTGCACACCAAAAGCACAGGGCTCCTTCCTTCTTCACTGCCAAAGCTCAACTCAAACTCCAACCGACAAAACGGGCATTTCCTTTGGGTTCCTCCCAGTTCTTGACTGGATTGGCTGTCACTACAATAGACTGCTGCTGTTGGTCCAAAAGGCACTGAAGTCTAAACTACATCTCCCAGAGTCACTGCCCATACAATCCTCTTGTGGCTGGCTCAGATTATGAGTCCAAGTTCTGATTCGTCCAAGGCACCATTTTAGAGCTAGCTTACCCACACTGATTGGTCCAGTTCAGCAGTTCAAAACTAGAATGGGGAACTAGCAGACACAGTTCTGACTGCAAAGAAAGGGTTAGACAAACTGTAATTTCATTATTACTCTAAATAATTTCTGGCAAACAGTTACATCTTTCAGATAGGTTCCCTTTGCACTCCTAGTGACTGCAAAATGAAGTGAATTGGCAGCAGCTCGGGTGGTACTCAGAAAGCACACAGTCCCCCCATACGAACTAATTATGTCTGCAAGCAGACAGCTCTTAAAGAGACAGTACCAGAGGCTCTAAAACACTCACCTGATAAATGGCTTAAATGCCAAACACCATTCAGGCTTGGAGCATTCAAGCAAGCTCCTGGAAGTCTTTTGGGAACCCCCATTTGCAGGGGTTACACCTTCCTGGCCTGGGAAAGCTTCGGCGTCGCGTCAAGCAAGTACCCATAAGTTTCAACTGCAACCATATACATTTGCATTAGGCTGCACTATGTAATCATCAGTCAATATATCATTTTACCAAGAATTCTGAAACATTGCAATGCGTCACTCTTACACAGTATTACATACACATTGTACAATAACTCAAGTTATTATCTTGTGACATGAAACCTGAAGAGAGGCCCTTCCTATCAATTTACCTTGGGGCTGGATGGGGCAAGGGCACCATATGAAAAGGCAACACAAGTAACTGGAGTTAGCACTGATGCTCAGTTTGGGCAATGAGCTGGGGACACATACACTCTTTATGGACAACATGAGAGGCAAGTCCACAGGCCTCCCAAGTGAATCATAACTGAGGTGCACCACAGGCTTTACAGCTCGACCAGTCTTTCTAGGGAACTGTTATAGTCTCTGCACTCTGAGCCTCATTTTCAGCATTGTCCTCACTTGTCAGGGGAGTCTCCATGGGTAGAGGCTAGAACTTGCAGGGCACTTTCAGCTCAGGAGTTACAGTTTCTGAGTCACAACATTTGGCTCGCATGGAGCTTTCGGACACTGCAGTGGACTGTCAGGGCACTCAAAATACTCTTCTTGTTGATTGTATCACCAGTCTGCCCCAATCTATCATTTTCCTCCTAGAAGCTCAAACAGTTCAACCATGCACAATGATTCCATTTCATCTGATCTGATGCTTTGCACTTCACTTTCTGGAGCATTGGCTCCAGGGATGAAGCTAGAGGCTTAGACAGTCCAGAAGGCCCAGCTTGTCTCCAGTATTGACTGAGGGATTGCCCAGAGAACAATTGACTCAGTTAGTAAGAAGGATAGTATTCAAAGTCCTCTCACTTTCTTCTGATATGGACTGACAGTCATGCTCAACTGGGACTTGTGGAGGACACTTTTAACTTTGCTTCTGTAGGTGCAGACTTTCTTGATCTTTTCTTAGCAGCAGCTCTAGTCACTGGTCCAGAGGGCATCTTCTGAGGGGCTCAGACTCAATCAGGATTTGTCAATGGGCAGTAAATATTTCTATGCATTGTTTTACATCTTTTGAATTATTCTCAGGCCTTACTTTGTACACTGGCAGATCATCTAGTTTGCCCACTACAATGTGAGGGAGATGTGCCATCTGTCAGCAATCTTGTGCTTGCCATGCAGTCCCAGATTTCTTAGCAATACCCGATCTCCCTCCTGGAGTTCCTGTGCTTTCACCTTTTTATCATACCTTTCTTTGTTGGCCAGATTTCTTTTGGCAGCCATGGTTTGAGCCAGTTGGTATGCATGAGTTAGCTGGGCCTTTAACTTTTGCACATACTGTAAATAGTTGTCAGCTGAACCCCATCAGGAGAGACCCCAAAACACACATCTACTGGTAGTCAGCTTCTCTTCCAAACATCAGGCGGTAGGGGAATCAGTGGCATCACTTTTGGTGCAGTTATAAGCATGTACCAGGGTGCTAATTTGTTGGCTCCATCTAGGCTTGTCCTTTGGGTGCTGGGGTGCCTAGCATATCTAGCAAAGTCCGGTTGAAACGTTCAGGCTGTGGGTCCCCCTGGGGTAGTAAGGAGTGGTTCTGGACTTTGCACTCCCCACAGAAAGCATCTCTTTGATCAGGCGACTCGCAAGTCTCTCCCTTGATCAGAATGGATTCTTTGTGGAGCCCATAGTGAACAAAAAGTTTTCTACAAGTACTTTGGCCACAGTGGATGCTTTCTGGTCTTTGGTGGGGAAAGCTTGGGCATATCTCGTGAAATGGTCAGTGACCACCAGCACATTACTGATATTTCTTTGATCTGACTCCAAACTCAGAAAATCAATACAGACCAGCTCCATGGGTGCACTGGTGGTGATGTTAACAAGGGGCAGCCCTCTGGGGCAAACTTTCCTCTGTAAGCGACTACAAGTTCGAATGTGTTGCTCACATCAGCCCCATCTTAGGCCAATAGAATCTGGATCTCGCCAAGTCAAGTGTTCTGTCTATACCAAGGTGCCCTATGTGGTTGTGCAAGGACCTCAGTACTGAGTCTCGAAAGGCAGTGGGCAGCACTAGTTGTTGTTTGTCTACTTGTCCCCCTCTGTCTACTGTTTCTCTGTATAACAGTTTATTGATCAGTTTCAACTTAGGACCTTCTTTGTATAACAGTGCAGTTCTCAAATCAGTGGGCGTAATTTGGACACATCTTTTCCTGCATAGAGGGCTTCTAAAGCTGCTTTGATCATGGGATCGCGAGGATTGAGCCCGACGGATACTATCATTGTCCAGCTGGGCAGTGCACCAATGTCTATTGCAGAAAAGTGGCAATAAGCAGCAGGTATGCAATTCTCAGAGGCTCCCAAGCAATCCACCATGCAGTCCACTGCGTCCGTGGACATTGTTCCTCCCTGTCAAACTTCCGGCAGAGTGCCGTATGAGGTTCTGCCAATCGGACCAATCATTCTGAGAACAGGCCTCGGGAGAGAGCATCAGCATCTATGTGGTTCAGACCTGCTCGTGATGAGAGCATAGTCATATGTAGATAATGCAGAAAGCCACCTATGGCCAGTGGCATCCAACTTAGCTGAGGTCTGCACATAGGTCAAAGGATTATTGTCAGTTTTACTAGTATTTTAGCCCCATACAAGTACTCATGGAATTGGTCAACAATAGCCACTTCAAAACTAGGAACTCTAACTTATGTACAGGATAGTTCTTTTCGGATGGGGTCAGGCTTCTACTGGCAAAGGCCACTGGTCTCAGGCCATTCTCGTGCTCTTGGTACAACACAGCCCCAACCCTTGCAAGCTAGCATCAGTGTGCAGGACGTAAGGTTTTCTTGGATCGGCATAGGCCAGCACTGGAGCATGGTAAGTTGATATATGATCTCATGAAAAGCAGTCTCACAATCAGGAGTCAGCGGGCCCCAAATACTTCTTGGATGAAAATACACTCTTTCAGTCTTGAGGACGCTGACTTTTGGTATTTTTGTGGGTTGGGGATACCCTTGAGTAAGGTTAAGTAAAGGCGGATCACTCTTGAATAGTCCTTGATGAAGCGCCGATAATAACCACAGAATCCCAGGAATCTTTCAGTTCTTTTAGATTTTGGGCTGTGGCCAGGTGGTCAAGAGCCTCAACTTTACTTAGGTCGGTCTCTATTCCTCAGTGGATACTATGTGTCCCATACTTTACTGATGTTTGAAAGAATTGACACTTATCAATGGACAGTTTAAGGCCAAAAGTCCTCCAGTCGGTCCAATACCTTAAATAATCTGCTTTCATGTTCCTCCAGTGAGCTGCCAAACACAATAACATCATCTAGGTATACCAGGCACTCTAGTAAGTTCATGTCCCCACTGCACGCTCCATCAATCGTTGAAAAGTGGCTGGGGCACCTGAAATCCATGAGGCATCCTCTTAGAATTCATAGAAACAGCCGGACAGATAAAGGCAGTCTTCTCACGGTCCTCTGGGGCCATCCGGGATCTAGTAGTACCCTGCGGAGATCCAGCACAGAGAACCACTTGCTCCGTTTAGGCAGTCCAAGCATCCCTGAATGCGGGGCATTGTGTACTGATCAGGGATAGTCCGCGGTTTAAGGTCGATAATCCACACATCACCTTAATGTTCCATTCTTTTCCTCACTACCACAATGGGCGGAAGCATAAGGGCTTCTGGATTCTTGTATTACACCAGCAGCTAACATCTCTTGCAGATGCCGCCTCACATCATCTATGTCAGCAGGTGCAGGCGTCGAGACCTCTCACGAAATGGTCTTTCGTCATGCAGCGGATATTGTGCTCAGCTCCTTGCATCCTACATCCCATTCCTTTAAAGAAAACACCTGGTCTCTCTGGGCAAGCTTCTCACTGATCCTCACTTTCCATTCAGCTGGCAGCGGGAGTCACGAAATCAAACAAGTCAGGTGTTACTCTGTCATTCTTCCTTGAACTCTTGCTGCTGGGTAGCACTGCAGTGTCTGCACAATGCACATTAGCCAGGATGCAACCTCTGTTTCTCGAATGTCTTTCAGACACATTATGAACTTGGACCATTACCCTTCTGGCATAAGCATGGGCTCTAGCGGGCAAAATACTAAGCTTGACCAGCAGTCCCTCTGGCAATTTTCCATCGCCTGGTGCATCCAACATTAATATTTTATTCTTAACATCCTTCTGATACGGACCTCTCCCTGTAAAGGTACACTGGGCATTTGGCGCCAGGATCAGAGACTCAGGATCCTTCTTCCATACAATTCCGACCGGTTCCTCTGGTTCTGTTTTTCAGCATCTCTCTGTGCCTCATAGGCCTTCTTAATTAAAGCAGACTCTTAAAGCTCTACTAGTCTTTGACCCCTGTTTTCATAACACAACTGTGCCAGCCTTCGAACATATGAGCATTTGTTCCAATCAACAAAGGGGACACCATCCTTACAGTCAGTGGGGGACACACTAAGGCTAGGGTCTCTACTTGTTCGCCACTCCAGCCACGGAGGTGGGGAAAGACAACCAAATTCGGATATACCGGAATAGGGTGAGCCTTCTCCTTAACCCCATACATGCAGTCCTTCTAATGGTTGTAAGGAGTCGTCTGACAAATGCTTCTGATACCAATCCTGGAACATAATTGTCACTTAGGAGCCACTGTCTAATACAGCTCTTGTAGACCTCCATTCACCTTTACAGTGGTCTCCATGGAGGACCCACTATTCTGGACCAGTCTGGAGAGCGGTAGTGGGGGCCTGGGCAACTGACCTTGCCACAAAGGACGTGAATTAGCATTTTGGTGCCCTCACTGGGATCATGTAGGTACCTCTTAACCACTGATTTCTTCTCCAAGCTCTCCTTGTAGCCTATATACAACTTTGTCAGTGTCTTTTGGGACTGGCATTCCCTTTCATGTGCCCATCTTTCCCACAATTATATAAAACATACTTTCTGGAGTTTGAGCTGGCCGGCCACACTGGGAGCCAGGGCGGGTATTACTAACTGGAAACCTGGGTGCCATCTCTGTCTCTGACGTGATAAGCATTTGGAGACATCTCGTCAGTTTCTCCACTTCCATGGTCAAGGAATTGAGTTTGGGCTGTTATCAGCAGGATACATGGTGAATTTCCACCCCATAGCAGATGCAGTCGGATATAGGTCAGGGCCTGTGACTTGCAGGCGTGGCTCTCTATAAAGGACTGTTTTGAATTCCCGGATCTCTCTCAACAGTTCGCCCCATTGTGGCATATCTTTTTCCTTGTCAGAGCACTCATTGACTGTCAACCTCTGCCCCTGAACTTCACATGATGGGTCACCCTCAGTCACTCGAGTCGTAGCCACAGCTGTTGGTGCAGGTACCTCGAGGTCGCTTTTCTCAACTCCTCGATTTCTCTCATTAACTCATCATAGGAGGGTGGGATTCCAGTCGATTTGCCAGGCGAACTGAAGCAACAGCAGTTCTGAGAAGGGGCAGACTTAAGAGTTCTGTCCAGTCTGGTTCGGTCCAGTTCAATCGCTGGCAAACTACCCTTTCTGAGCATTCTTGCAACAATTTTTCCAGCCGAGAGACATACACAGACAACAACTCCCTTGGTACTGTTGTGCATTTCTTACTCTCCACCATAGGTCCTCATCAGAATCTGGGCTCCCATACACATTCTCCAAGGCCTCAAGATAGGCCTGTGCAGTCGCTTCAGGGTTACTGGCCTGCTTAGCACGGATGGTAGCCAGGGCAGGACCCGGAGGCTCTCACTAACCCTCTTTCGCTTTCCTTCCGAGCATTGCCATTCTAGCACTTGGGGGCAACATAGTCTATCCAAGTCTTCCCAGTCATCCTCCCTTGGGGGGTGGGAGGTGCCAGAGAAGATCCTCAACCTTCGGTAAGAGTCGTGACTAATGGCAGGTGCAGAAATAGGAGTCTGCATTGGTTCAGCCACCATTACGGGCACTGGAGCAGGAGAGGGTGTTGGGGAGGAACACCCCAGGTGGCAAGAATAGTTTCTTCAAGTCCTCACAGTTTTCCCTCTCCCAGCAACCATTCAGCAAATTTCTCCTCAAAGTTTCAGATAGTGGTGGGGCTGATTCCCCCCCGGGTCTTTACTGTCCTTAGTTATCACTCTCCAAGCAGTGAGGGCTCCCTCTGGGGTAATGGTCTGTGGCACTTTGGAGCTATCTATGGGATCCTTAAACTCTACTAGGGCCAGGAAAGTGTGGGTGAGCAGATTAACATGCGACCCACCACCACAGGGTTTTGTAAACCTTCCACCTTGAAGTACTCCTGCACAGTGTCCGTATTGATACCAGGGGATGTCCAGGATAAGCATAGCATTTTGAAGTCGATCTCCTCCCAGTACACCACTCCACCAGCGGTGCACAGCCACTTCTGTCGGGGTACCCATTTTTTTCTTAACAGTGGTTCGTAAATATGGCCACTAGAGGACACACAATCCCAGCGGTGCCTCCAAGATGTAACCCCTAGATGGCGCTATCCCAGGGGCTACTACCCCTGCCTGATTTGCCACTAACAGGTTGAGGGGCCTGGATCCAATGGCGGGTGCCTCCACCCAGAGGTCAGGGTTTGCAATAGTTAAACTAACTTGGTCACAGCCCTCTGGGACACTGCAACCCCCCTTTCTTCCCACTAGTGGCCCACACAATATATCAGAATTACCTTCACAGTATACACTTACCCCCAGGTCTGGTTCCGGCACTGGGACCTCCTGTGAAATGAGATACAGTGCAACAATCACAGTACAGTACTTTAACATAGACAAATACCTCAGGCAGTATAACTTTGCTGAAACAAGCAGCTCTGATTTATTTAGGGGGATATAACAAGGACAGGGAAATCAGGTTAATTAGCTTATCACTCTAATAATCTACCTATGGCTCTGTGCACAGGCCTATCCCTATCAGTTACTGTCCCTGGGTACCCAAGCCCTAGTGGCTAGTCCAAACCGTGGCAGCTGGTAGGGGCCCTTTCACACAGAGAAAAGGAGAATTAAACAGTCAGCAGTACAGTAATTCCATTTGGATTTAATGTGGCAATTCAACAGGAGCGACCCTGAATTAGTACTCCACGACCTCCAAATAAGATAGGGTCCTTCAATGTCAGCAGGGCTCACTTGAGGTACACAAACCTCTTACACATCCATATAAAAGAACGCACTATACCAGGCAGGCTGCATCTGTATCCCGATCGCAATTACTGCACAATACCGGGAGAACACACAGCAGATTCAGTTCCTGACAGACCGAGTCAATTTTCAGCAATTCTTCCAGTCTTCTACAGGGTGAGCCTGGTTTCTACTCTTCAGAGATCCTTTGATTCTTTTCACAGGAATGATTCAGTCTAACAAGCTGCAGACGGAACTCTGGGCCTTACACACGTTTTTGACTAAAACTGCACACTGAAAAGCACAGGGCTCCTTCCTTCTTCACTGCCAAAGCTCAACTCAAACTCCAACCGACAAAACCGGGCATTTCCTTTGAGTTCCTCCCAGTTCTTGACTGGATTGGCTGTCACTCACAATAGACTGCTGCTGTTGGTCCAAAAGGCACTGAAGTCTAAACTACATCTCCCAGAGTCACTGCCCATACAATCCTCTTGTGGCTGGCTCAGATTATGAGTCCAAGTTCTGATTCGTCCAAGGCACCATTTTAGAGCTAGCTTACCCCACTGATTGGTCCAGTTCAGCAGTTCAAAACTAGAATGGGAACTAGCAGACACAGTTCTGACTGCAAAGAAGCGGTTAGACAAACTGTAATTTCATTATTACTCTAAATAATTTCTGGCAAACAGTTACATCTTTCAGATAGGTTCCTTTGCACTCTAGTGACTGCAAAATAGAAGTGAATTGGCAGCAGCTCAGGTGGTACTCAGAGAAGCACACAGTCCCCATACAAACTAATTATGTCTGCAAGCAGACAGCTCTTAAAGAGACAGTACCAGAGGCTCTAAAACACTCACTGATAAATGGCTTAAATGCCAAACACCATTCAGGCTTGGAGCATTCAAGCAAGCTCCTGGAAGTCTTTTGGGAACCCCCATTTGCAGGGGGGTTACACACTGCAGCAAGGTCATCGGAAGTAATGTTCCGTAAAGGTCAGTACTTGACCATCTCCACGGGGGTCGGCCTACAAGGGGGGGTGCCAAAACTGAACCTCACTGTGCAATGATCAGACCATCTGACTGGTTCCACCCCCACGTCTGAGGCCTCGATTCCCAGGAGGAAGACCAGGTCACGAGAATGGCCACACTTATGAGTAGCAGTGGTAACCACCTGTGTCAGGCCCAGTAAATTCATCAACTGGAGGAAGTGTTGTCCAAATTGCGAGAGTTCATCATCGATCCAGGCATTGAAGTCACCCAGGACCATCAGCCTGGGTGACTCAAATCTCATATCAACCACAAAGTCTGACACTTCCTTAAAAATTGCTTCTCATCACCAGGTGGATGGTAGATGAGAGCAATCCTATACCCACACCTGCTACTACAGTACATTCAAATGAACTGGTCTCCTCAACTGGAACACTGGTGAGTTCAATTCGATCTTGATACAGACCGAACCCCCTTCCCCCGCCCCTGTGGTCCAACCTCGGGCGATGTATTACTACATACCGGCCAGAACTGTGGCCTCAAATATTGGGCCTGCATTATCATCTAGCCAGGTTTCGGTAATACAGGCCAGCTCTGTTGACCAACAAGATCGAAATCACTGCAGTCTTGTTCCTGACAGATCTGGCATTGCACAACAGCGCCGGGTTGGACAAAACTCTTGGGCTGCCCGACCACTTGCCCATCACCAACGATGGTGCCCTTGGGTATGGGGACCAAACAACATAGCTCATGCTGTACACTCCACTTAAGCCCAGGGCGTCTTCTAGGCTTAACAACCCTGATGAGAGCATCCCTCCTCCAGCTTCCACTGTTCACCCCCACCCCATCCCCTCCTATGGGCAATACCTAAAGCCCGACAACATTGATAGATGAAAAAAACAATGAAGGGGGCAAAAAGGGCGGAGGGCATGGAAAGCGGAGGCTGAGTAGCGCACGACCGGGGGGATAACAAACTGACACATATTCCAGGCCCACAACCTAACAAAACAATATAAATCTAACTACACAATATAAAATAACCATAATATATAAAAACCACAACCAAATACAGCCTATCTTAAACTTCTCCTCACACCCCCCAACTAAATAATCTATACCTACTCCAAAAATTTCGAATAACTAAATTAAATAACTTAAAAATCTAAGTACCTAACCTCCTACCACATAACTATATTTAGCCTGCAGGTCTTCTCACTACCTGGGGGCCAAAACACATAAAACTAACAAAAACAAATTTTAAAGCCCCAGGCCTCTCACGTCCTGGTGCTATATCACTAACAAACTAAAATAAATATACAAATACTTTGAAAACCACCCTCCAGAGAAATCTCTCTCAAATATCAATAGGAGGGTGAGATCACAGATATTTACTAAACAAATAAATACACCTCAAGGAAATAAAATAATAAACCAAATAAACTAAAAAATTAATATAAGGAAATAATTTGAAAACCCCCTCCAGATAAATCTCTCACAAATATCAAAAGGAGGGAGCACTCTCACTGCTCATATAGTTTCCACACATAAAAAAATTGAAAACTTGATAACAGGAGAAGTTGAGACTGGCAGTATACACAAATTAAAAAGTACTTGCTGTCAGAAGAAGTTCAAGGTAGCAGTAGACGTCCAATACACAGGCTTCAATGATTCAAGCCACAAAGTTTGTTATACCAGGTTGAAAATCCAGAAAATCAAGAACTCAACAAATCCCAGTCTTCAGCCTCAGACCTCTAAAATGAAAGACCCACAATAGGCCACCGGTTTCCTTCAGCTGTTTACGAGGGGAAATAACTCAGTGAGTCAGTGGCACATCACTACGACCATGGGACAAGCCAGCCCTCCGGTTGACCACCCCAAAAATCTAAGGGAGGGGAATGACGGACTGGTTCTCCAACCGTCCCCACTCCCCAACCCTACTGTTACAACTACATAAAGCAATCTGACCCCGTGTGGTTTTTTTTTCCATAACAAGGGATTACATCTCACCATGCAACTTAACCACAAGCATGGCAGTCCAAAATTTTGTTGTGGATTTTAAATGTTTACAAGGCTATCATATACTGGGCAACAAATTATGAATTTGATGCGGGTTGCTGAAACACAAGGAATGTCCTTTAGCAAGCTTCTCTCTGGCTTGTTACTGATATGCCACCTTATGAGTGCACCCTCAGGGGCATGGATCACCTGCATTAAGGTTGCCCATTCACTCCCCTGGAGGTACCAGCCTGCCTTTGGTGATCATGTCTTCGGAGACTCACTGCCTGGAGTATGGAGTTCGGTCAACACACACAAGATATTATAGGAAATAATCTCTCTTTATTGACTATTTACAGAATTTGGTTCCAGCATAATGTTAGCAAAAGAAATGCTCTGCACTGATAAGACTGTTAATAGCACAGGGTTCTGATTCTCAGTTGACCGTTTCAAACTCAGATGTGATCAGAATGTTCCCACTCTGTCTTTATGTGTTGTTGTGCCAGCAGAGGTGTCAATCTATGTCTTAGAAGTGATTGCCACCATGAACCTCCTCCCTCCCTCCCTCTCTCTCTGTTGAAATCTAGATTTAGTAGTTGCCGTATTGGTCCTTGAAGAATAGATCCAGAAGCAAATGATTTGATACTTTCAATGGATCAATATAGATGTAACAACAAGAACAAAGTGCTCTAGCTTCCGTACCAAGCAGTCCTTCTTCAGAGCCTGCAGGCTTCTGAAGAGGACTGGCTGGTCCTAAAGCAGAGCACTTGTTCTGTTGTTACATCTATATTGGTCCATTAAAAGGTATCAAATAATTTGCTTCTGGATCCTCTCTCTGAAATTCTATCCCCCCCAACCCCACTAACAGTCTACTGTCCCAACTTGTACAGGGTACCACTAATGACACCCTTATCTCAGTTAAGCAAAGAAATATTTTTTTTCTCTGGCCAAGACGCAGCTGTTTGGAAAAGTACCAGAAGGAGAGGAAAAAAGATGCATACACTGTTTACCTGAGCTACAGTGCATGCACTGAAAGCTCATGCACCAACAGTGTCTACACACATGATGGCTTGTCACAGCATCCAGTAGTCACAATGTGGCCCACCAAGCATTCTGTTCTGCTACTTAGGTTATTCAGATGTTGGGTGGGCCAGTGTTGTCATTGTCAAAAACAGATGTGTAAATGACATGGAAGGAGGCGCCAACCATATGAGCAAACAGGCAAACGAGGGTCGTCTAGCTCTAAAACAAAATAAAGAAAATAAGCATCAGCATGTGGACTGAAAGCAAAACAAAAACATAATATTAAAAGCACTCTGAAAATAGAAAGTAGAATTACAATCAATGTTTGGGACATAGGTCTTCTTCAGGAATTATCTATTAAAAAGAAAGTAGCAAAGTTAGTGAGAGTATGGAGGCTCCAGTGTGCCAGGACATTCCAAAGGTTAGGTGGTCTGCTGTAGGAGGCAATGGGTGGCTCTGTCAAGAAGCTTTGATACTGAAGTCAGTTTACAGAATGGTAGAGCCTGTAACAAATAGTAGCAGGCAGGGTTTGTCTACCAGCACAGCCCCAGATGACATCTGAGCAGACAGGCGGAGGGGATATTTTCCACTCACTATGGGCAGGGTCAGGCAAGTAGGTAGGGTTCCCAGAGGGTGGGAGCTGTTACCTGCTGGAAGGGTGGGCTTGATTTATTTAAGCTGGTGCAACAAAAACTCTGCCTTCTTTACCTCAGCTTTTCTGCAAATAGCAGCTCAGACTCCAGTCCAGCAGGCTACAGGCAGAACAACAGGGGTCAGCAAAGCTAAAGAATTCAGGGCCTGGTAGGTCTGCTTGGACATGGGAACAGCTAACCAAGGAGACAGATGGCAGGCCAAGAGTAATGTTGCTGGGCTGCCTAAACTTATGATATAATTAGTTAAGAACTGTTGTGGCAGTTCAGTTCGACTGGTTATGGTGTGGTTTAGAAAGTCCATGATCAGCAGGGAGCATAGACAAGGACTTGAGGCAGGAGGCAGTGGGTTTAAATAGTTGTTGGTTTTATAAGTGCAAGTCAAAAAAAGGGGAGAAAATGAGGGTCCTAGCCATGCAGCGTGATGGGCAGGTAAATGCTGATCACCATGTGGAAGGCCTGGAAGCCAGAGTGTGACTGGTGAGATGTTTGTTTCCAGAATTTCCCCAGCACTATCATAGGAGGGAGGACTGGATAACAATGTTTGTGATGCTCAAGTTTCTATTTAAAATTATTATTATTATGGGTCCTTTGGCAGCTGTATAGTAGCTGCTGTCTCAAACGGATCCCCTTCCCCCAGCAAAAGCCTTATCTGGTCAGCAGCCGCAGGTCTCTGGGTTCCGTGTGGCGTGACTTGCTGGGTCAGGTCTTGGCCACAGGTGCATTCCTCCATTTACTGGGGGTGGCCAAAAGTGTGGAGTGGGGACTTGCTGTAGACCCAGGGTGGCAAAGTTACGAGCTGCTGGACAACATGCCACGTGGAGGAAGAGCGAGTAGCTCACTCTCTCCTCAGCCTGAAGTTACCTTCGCTTCTACAGTCTCAGTTCCCTCATTGTGAAATTGGAATGCGGGCAAAAGCAGACTGGATTTCCATGATCATTTTCAGAGTGATTTTGGTCTCAATTAGCACAAAAAAATATCTGTGTGCAGATCTACGAGATTGTTGGGTGGCTCGTTCACCAATGTTATGTTTGGAAGCCCTGGGAAAATTTGCGGCTGCTTTCATGGGAACATTTGCATGACACGATGGAGATGGCAACCACTGGGCCAGCACAGGGAGAGGTGTCCCCTTGGTGACAGAGGTTTGGAGTATGGGTTTAAAAAAAAGGAAGAGAGAAGAAAATGTTCCTGTTTTTCTGCTCTCTCCATGAGAGGCACGCAATGATTGGTTTTGGTGTGCACTTCTGGCAGATCCTCTTTTGTGCCTTGGCGCTCCTGGGCATATCAGCCCCATTTCAGTGATTGCATTCTTGCCTTAGGCGTGGTTTCTGGTTTTGGTTGGCTGAGTTCTAAACTTTTTGTTCCAACCATGCCACGTGGCCGAGACTGTAGCAACCCTCCCCCGGCATGCTGACAGCCTATGGAGATGCAACATGTGCAGCTTTAATGAATGATTCTGTCCAACAGCACAGATAACTCACAATTTTTGATTCATAGCTTGATGAGGTATGAAAAAGGAAAACTCTTCTTGGTTTGGTTCAGCAGCCTATAAGACCTCACAATCAGTGATAAATAAAAACACTTCATATATCACAGCAGAAGACATACAAGACCTAAAGGAGCATCTGGAGAAACTGGTGAGGTGGTGTGGGATTTGGCAGTTTGGCTTCAATGCAAAGAAATGCAAAGTTAGGTACATTGGATGGAAGAACCCCAGGACTGAGTACAGCCTAGGAGTGGTCCAGGTATCTGCATCAGGGGAGGACAAGGATCTGGAAGTGATGATCATTAGTGACCTAAAGCACTCCATGCACTGGAGAAAAGCAGCAATGAAGGCAAATAAAATGTTGGGCTGCACCGAAAGAGGGATCAGCAGCTAGCAAGAGGAAGTAATACTGTCCTTGTAAGGGTCATTAGTGAGGCTGCATCTGGAGTACAGTGTACTATACCGGTGCCCATGCCTTAAAAAGAACATTAACCAGCGGGAGGTAGTCCAAAGGAGGCATAAAGATGATTGGGGCCAGCAGGGTAGCATGTATGAGAGAGGTTGGAGGTCCTGAACATGTACTCCATGGAGGAGAGAAGGGGCGGGTAAATGATTGAGACCTTCAAGTATTTGAAAGTAATAAATAAGGTGGATAAGGAGGGTCTCTTTAAACTTGGTGGAAACTGATACATGAGGGACACAGTCTCAAGCTGGGGAGGTTTGGGAGAGAGCTTGGAGGCACTTGTTCACGGAAAAGGTGGGGGTGGGTTGGAATGAATTTGTGAAAGAAGTGGTTTCATTGAAGATGGTGGACAGCTTCAAGAGAGGCTGGGACAGAGTTAAGGGGAAAATAAGGGGTCAAGGGAGGGGTGGATGGTGGGGATGGGAGGATTGGGGAGGGGGCAGGGCCAGTAGCTTAAGCAGAATACCCTGCAATATGAGCAGACTAGGTAGACCAAATGGCCTCCTTCTGCTGGTTTGTTCGTATGTTCCTATCATACCGTATGTGATTATGATGTGACGGCCTGTGGTATGGACTGTTCTGCATGTAACCCCTAGATGGCGCTATCCCAGGGGCTACTACCCCTGCCTGATTTGCCACTAACAGGTTGAGGGGCCTGGATCCAATGGCGGATGCCTCCACCCAGAGGTCAGGGTTTGCAATAGTTAAACTAACTTGGTCACAGCCCTCTGGGACACTGCAACCCCCCTTTCTTCCCACTAGTGGCCCACACAATATATCAGAATTACCTTCACAATATACACTTACCCCCCAGGTCTGTTCCGGCACTGGGACCTCCTGTGAAATGAGATACAGTGCAACAATCACAGTACAGTACTTTAACATAGACAAATACCTCAGGCAGTATAACTTTGCTGAAACAAGCAGCTCTGATTTATTTAGGGGGATATAACAAGGACAGGGAAATCAGGTTAATTAGCTTATCACTCTAATAATCTACCTATGGCTCTGTGCACAGGCCCTATCCCTATCAGTTACTGTCCTGGGTCACCCAAGCCCTAGTAGCTAGTCCAAACCGTGGCAGCTGGTAGGGGCCCTTTCACACAGAGAAAAGAAAAATTAAACAGTCAGCAGTACAGTAATTCCATTTGGATTTAATGTGGCAATTCAACAGGGAGCGACCCTGAATTAGTACTCACGACCTCCAAATAAGATAGGGTCCTTCAATGTCAGCAGGGCTCACTTGAGGTACACAAACCTCTTCACACATCCATATAAAAGAAAGCACTATACCAGGCAGGCTGCATCTGTATCCCGATCGCAATTACTGCACAATACCCGGGAGAACACACAGCAGATTCAATTCCTGACAGACCGAATGCAATTTTCAGCAATTCCTCCAGTCTTCTACAGGGTGAGCCTGGTTTCTACTCTTCAGAGATCCTTTGATTCTTTTCACAGGACGGATTCAGTCCTAACAAGCTGTTACACAAGCTGCAGACCGGAACTCTGGGCCTTACACATGTTTTTTGACTAAAACTGCACACTGAAAAAGCACAGGGCTCCTTCCTTCTTCACTGCCAAAGCTCAACTGAAACTCCAACCGACAAACCGGGCACTTCCTTTGAGTTCCTCCCAGTTCTTGACTGGATTGGCTGTCACTCACAATAGACTGCTGCTGTTGGTCCAAAAAGCACTGAAGTCTAAACTACATCTCCCAGAGTCACTGCCCATACAATCCTCTTGTGGCTGGCTCAGATTATGAGTCCAAGTTCTGATTCGTCCAAGGCACCATTTTAGAGCTAGCTCACCCCACACTGATTGGTCCAGTTCAGCAGTTCAAAACTAGAATGGGGAACTAGGCAGACACTGTTCTGACTGCAAAAAAGCAGGTTAGACAAACTGTAATTTCATTATCACTCTAAATGGTTTCTAGCAAACAGTTACATCTTTCAGATAGGTTCCCTTTGCACTCCTAGTGACTGCAAAATGGAGTGAATTGCAGCAGCTTGAGTGGTACTCAATCAAAGAAACACACAGTCCCCCATACAAACTAATTATGTCTGCAAGCAGACAGCTCTTAAAGACAGTACCAGAGGTTCTAAAACACTCACTGATAAATGGCTTAAGCGCAAACACCATTCAGGCTTGGAGCATTCAAGCAAGCTCCTGGAAGTCTTTTGGGAACCCCCATTTGCAGGGGGTTACACCTTCCTGACCTGGGAAAGCTTGGCGTCTCGTCAAGCAAGTACCCATAAGTTTAACTGCAACCATATACATTTGCATTAGGCTCACACATGTAATCATCAGTCAATATATCATTTTACCAAGAACACATTTCTGAAACATTGCAGTGTCACTCTTTACACAGTATTACATACACATTGTACCATAACTCAAGTTATTACCTCTTGTACATGAAACCTGAAGAGAGGGGGCCCTTCCCTATCAGTTACCTTGGGGCTGGATGGGGCAAGGGCACCATACTTAGAGGGCAACACAAGTAACTTGGAGTTAGCACTGATGCTCAGTTTGGGCAATGAGCTCGGGGACACATACACTCCTTTATGGACAACATTGAGAGGCAAGTCCACAGGCCTCCCAAGTGAATCATAACTGAGGTGCACCACAGGCTTTACAGCTCGACCAGTCTTTCTAGGGGAACTGTTATAGTCTCTGCACTTTGAGCCTCATTTTCAGCATTGTCCTCACTTGTCAGGGGAGTCTCCATGGGGGTAAGAGGCTAGAACTTGGGGCACTTTCAGCTCCAGGAGTTACAGTTTCTGAGTCCACAACATTTGGCTCGCATGGAGAGCTTGGACACTGGCAGTGGACTGTCAGGGCACTCAAAATACTCTTCTTGTTCGGTGTATCACCAGTCTGCCCCAATCTATCATTTTCCTCCCTGAAAGCTCAAACAGTTCAACCATGCACAATGATTCCATTTCATCTGATCTGATGCTTTGCACTTCACTTTCTGGGAGCATTGGCTCCAGGGATGAAGCTGGGGCTTAGACAGTCCAGAAGGCCCAGCTTGATCTCCAGTATTGACTAGGGATTGCCCTCAAACAATTGACTCAGTTCGTAAGAAGGATAGTATTCAAAGTCACTCTCACTTTCTTCCGATATGGACTGACAGTCATGCTCAACTGGGACTTGTGGAGGGAACACTTTAACTCTGCTTCTGTAGGTGCAGACTTCCTTGATCTTTCTTAGCAGCAGCTCTAGTCACTGGTCCAGAGGGGCATCTTCTGGGGCTCAGACTCAATTCAGATTTGTCCAATGGGCAGTAAATGATTTCTATGCATTGTTTTACATCTTTTGAATTATTCTCAGGCCTTACTTTGTACACTGGCAGATCATCTAGTTTGCCCACTACAATGTGAGGGAGATGGTGCCATCTGTCAGCAATCTTGTGCTTGCCATGCAGTCCCAGATTTCTTAGCAATACCCGATCTCCCTCCTGGAGTTCCTGTGCTTTCACCTTTTATCATACCTTTCTTTGTTGGCCAGATTTCTTTTGGCAGCCATGGTTTGAGCCAGTTGGTACGCATGAGTTAGCTGGGCCTTTAACTTTGCACATACTGTAAATAGTTGTCAGCTTGAACCCCATCAGGAGAGACCCCAAACACACATCTACTGGTAGTCGAGCTTTCTTCCAAACATCAGGCGGTAGGGGAGAATCCAGTGGCATCACTTTTGGTGCAGTTATAAGCATGTACCAGGGTGCTAATTTGTTGGCTCCATCTAGGCTTGTCCTTTGGGTGCAGGGTGCCTAGCATATCTAGCAAAGTGCGGTTGAAACGCTCAGGCTGTGGGTCCCCTGGGGTGGTAAGGAGTGGTTCTGGACTTTCGTGACTCACAGAGAAAGCATCTTTGATCAGACGACTCTCAAAGTCTCTCCCTTGATCAGAATGGATTCTTTGTGGAGCCCCATAGTGAACAAAAAGTTTTCTACAAGTACTTTGGCCACAGTGGATGCTTTCTGGTCTTTGGTGGGGAAAGCTTGGGCATATCTCGTGAAATGGTCAGTGACCACCAGCACATTACTGATATTTCTTTGATCTGACTCCAAACTCAGAAAATCAATACAGACCAGCTCCATGGGTGCACTGGTGGTGATGTTAACAAGGGGCAGCCTCTGGGGCAAAGCTTTCCTCTGTAAGCAGCGACTACAAGTTCGAATGTGTTGCTCCACATCAGCCCCCATCTTAGGCCAATAGAATCTGGATCTCACCAAGTCAAGTGTTCTGTCTATACCAAGGTGCCCCATGTGGTTGTGCAAGGACCTCAGTACTGAGTCTCGAAAGGCAGTGGGCAGCACTAGTTGTTGTTTGTCTACTTGTCCCTCTGTCTACTGTTTCTCTGTATAACAGTTTATTGATCAGTTTCAACTTAGGACCTTCTTTGTATAACAGTGCAGTTCTCAAATCAGTGGAGCGAATTTGACACATCTTTTCCTGCATAGAGGGCTTCTAAAGCTGCTTTGATCATGGGATCGCGGGATTGAGCCCCCGAATACTGTCATTGTCCAGCTGAGGCAGTGCACCAATGTCTATTGCAGAAAAGTGGCAATAAGCAGCAGGTATGCACTCAGAGGCTCCAAGCAATCCACCATGCAGTCCACTGCGTCCGTGACATTTGTTCCTCCCTGTCAAACTTCCGAGTGCCCGAATGTCAGGTTCTGCCAATCGGACCCAATCATTCTGGGAACAGGCCTCCGGGAGAGAGCATCAGCATCTATGTGGTTCAGACCTGCTCGGTATTCGAGCATAGTCATATGTAGATAATGCAGAAAGCCACCTATGGCCAGTGGCATCCAACTTAGCTGAGGTCTGCACATAGGTCAAAGGATTATTGTCAGTTTTACTAGTATTTTAGCCCCATACAAGTACTCATGGAATTGGTCAACAATAGCCCACTTCAAAGCTAGGAACTCTAACTTATGTACAGGATAGTTCTTTCGGATGGGGTCAGGCTTCTACTGGCAAAGGCCACTGGTCTCAGGCCATTCTCGTGCTCTTGGTACAACACAGCCCCCAACCCTTGCAAGCTAGCATCAGTGTGCAGGACGAAGGTTTTCTTGGATCGGCATAGGCCAGCACTGGAGCATGGGTAAGTTGATATATGATCTCATGAAAAGCAGTCTCACAATCAGGAGTCCAGCGGGCCCCAAATACTTCACTCGGATGAAAATACACTCTTTCAGTCTTGAGGACGCTGATTTTGGTATTTTTGTGGGTTGGGGATACCCTTGAGTAAGGTTAAGTAAAGGGCGGATCACTCTTGAATAGTCCTTGATGAAGCGCACCGATAATAACCACAGAATCCCAGGAATCTTTGCAGTTCTTTTAGATTTTTGGGCTGTGGCCAGGTGGTCAAGGCCTCAACTTTACTTGGGTCGGTCTCTATTCCTCGGTGGATACTATGTGTCCCCATACTTTACTGATGTTTGAAAAAATTGACACTTATCAATGGACAGTTTAAGGCCAAAGTCCTCCAGTCGGTCCAATACCTTAAATAATCTGCTCTCATGTTCCTCCAGTGAGCTGCCAAACACAATAACATCATCTAGGTATACCAGGCACTCTAGTAAGTTCATGTCCCCACTGCACGCTCCATCAATCGTTGAAAAGTGGCTGGGGCACCTGAAATCCCTTGAGGCATCCTCATGAATTCATAGAAAGCCAGCGGACAGATAAAGGCCGTCTTCTCACGGTCCTCTGGGGCCATCGGGATCTGGTAGTACCCACTGCGGAGATCCAGCACAGAGAACCACTTGCTCCCGTTTAGGCAGTCCAAAGCATCCTGAATGCGGGGCATTGTGTACTGATCAGGATAGTCCGCCGTTTAAGGTGCGATAATCCACACACATCCTTACTGTTCCATTCTTTTTCCTCACTACCACAATGGGGAAGCATAAGGGCTTCTGGATTCTTGTATTACACCAGCAGCTAACATCTCTTGCAGATGCCGCCTCACATCATCTATGTCAGCAGGTGCCAGGCGTCGAGACCTCTCACGAAATGGTCTTTCGTCATGCAGCCGGATATTGTGCTCAGCTCCTTGCACGCATCCTACATCCCATTCCTTTAAAGAAAACACCTGGTCTCTCTGGGCAAGCTTCTCACTGATCCTCACTTTCCATTCAGCTGGCAGCGGGGAGTCACCAAATCAAACAAGTCAGGCGTTACTCTGTCATTCTTCCTTGAACTCTTGCTGCTGGGTAGCACTGCAGTGTCTGCACAATGCACATTAGCCAGGATGCAACCTCTGTTTACTCGAATGTCTCTTTCAGACACATTATGAACTTGGACCATTACCCTTCTGGCATAAGCATGGGCTCTAGCGGCAAAATACTAGGCTTGACCAGCAGTCCCTCTGGCAATTTCCATCGCCTGGTGCATCCAACATTAATATTTTATTCTTAACATCCTTTCTGATACGGACCTCCCTGTAAGGTACACTGGGCATTTGGCGCCAGGATCAGAGACTCAGGATCCTTCTTCCATACAATTCGACCGGTTCCTCTGGTTCTGTTTTTCAGCATCTCTCTGTGCCTCATAGGCCTTCTTAATTAAAGCCGAACTCTTAAAGCTCTACTAGTCTTTGACCCTGTTTTCATAACACAACTGTGCCAGCCTTCCGAACATATGAGCATTTGTTCCAATCAACAAAGGGACACCATCATACAGTCCAGTGGGGGACACACTAAGGCTAGGGTCTCTACTTGTTCGCCACTCCAGCCACGGAGGTGGGGAAAGACAGCCAAATTCGGATATACCCGGAATAGGGGTAGGCCTTCTCACTTAACCCCCATACATGCAGTCCTTCTAATGGTTGTAAGGGTACGTCTGACAAATGCTTCTGATACCAATCCTGGAACATAATTGTCACTTGGGAGCCACTGTCTAATACAGCTCTTGTAGACACTCCATTCACCTTTACAGTGGTCTCCATGGAGGACCCACTATTCTGGACCAGTCTGGAGAGGCGGTAGTGGGCCTGGGCAACTGACCTTGCCACAAAGGGCGTGAATTAGCATTTTGGTGCCCTCACTGGGATCATGTCGTGCCTCTTAACCACTGATTTCTTCTCCAAGCTCTCCTTGTAGCCTATATGCAACTTTGTCAGTGTCTTTTGGGACTGGCATTCCCTTTCATGTGCCCATCTTTCCCACAATTATAGCAAAACATACTTTCTGGAGTTTGAGCTGGCCGAGGCGCCACACTGGGAGCCAGGGCGGGGTATTACTAACTGGAAACCTTGGTGCCATCTCTGTCTGCGGCGTGATAAGCATTTGGAGACATCGTCAGTTTCTCCACTTCCATGGTCAAGGAATTGAGTTCGAGCTGTTATCAGCAGGAGATACATGGGTGGGTACCCCCACCCCATAGCAGATGCAGTCGGATATAGGTCAGGGTCCGTACTTGCAGGCGTGGCCTTCATAAAGGGACTGTTTTTGAATTCCCGATCTCTCTCAACAGTTCGCCCATTGTGGCATATCTTTTCCTTGTCAGAGCACTCATTGACTGCCAACCTCTGCCCCTGAACTTCACTTGATGGGTCACCCTCAGTCACTCGGGTCGTAGCCGCAGCTATTGGTGCAGGTCCCTCCCGAGTCGTCTTTTCTCAACTCCTCGAATTTCTCTCATTAACTCATCATAGGAGGGTGGGGATTCCAGTCGATTTGCCAGGCGTAACTGAAGCAACAGCAGTTCTGAGAAGGGGCAGACTTAAGGATCCTGTCCAGCCTGGTTCGGTCCAGTTCAATCGCTGGCAAACTACCTTTTCTGAGGCATTCTTGCAACAATTTTTCCAGCCGAGATACATACACAGACAACAACTCCTTGGTACTGTTGTGCATCTCTTACTCTCCACCATAGGTCCTCATCAGAATCTGGGCTCCCATACAATTCTCCAAGGCCTCAAGATAGGCCTGTGCAGTCGCTTCAGGGTTACTGGCCCGCTTAGCACGGATGGTAGCCAGGGCAGGACCTCGGAGGCTCTCACTAACCCTCTTCGCCGCCTTCCCGAGCATTGCCATTCTAGCACTTGGGGCAACATAGTCTATCCAGGTCTCCCAGTCATCCTCCCCTTGGGGGTGGGGAGGGTGCCAGAGAAGATCCTCAACCTTCGTAAGAGTCGTGACTAATGGCAGGTGCAGAAATAGGAGTCTGCATTGGTTCAGCCACCATTACGGGCACTGGAGCAGGAGAGGGTGTTGGGGAGGAACACCCCAGGTGGCAAGAATAGTTTCTTCAAGTCCTCCACAGTTTTCCCCTCCCAGCAACCATTCAGCAAATTTCTCCTCAAAAGTTTCAGATAGTGGTGGGGCTGATTCCCCCCCGGGTCTTTACTGTCCTTAGTTATCACTCTCCAAGCAGTGAGGGCTCCCTCTGGGGTAATGGTCTGTGGCACTTTGGAGCTATCTATGGGATCCTTAAACTCTACTAGGGCCAGGAAAGTGTGGGTGAGCAGATTAGCATGCCGACCCACCACCACAGGGTTTTGTAAACCTTCCACCTTGGAAAGTACTCCCTGCACAGTGTCCGTATTGATACCCAGGGGGATGTCCAGGATAAGCATAGCATTTTGGGGGTCGATCTCCTCCCCAGTACACCACTCCACCAGCCGTGCACAGCCACTTCTGTCGGGTACCCATTTTTTCTTAACAGTGGTTCAGAATATGGCCACTAGAGGACACACAATCCCAGCGGTGAGCCTCCAAGATGTAACCCCTAGATGGCGCTATCCCAGGGGCTACTACCCCTGCCTGATTTGCCACTAACAGGTTGAGGGGCCTGATCCAATGGCGGTGCCTCCACCCAGAGGTCAGGGTTTGCAATAGTTAAACTAATCTGGTCACAGCCCTCTGGGACACTGCAACCCCTTTCTTCCCACTAGTGGCCCACACAATATATCAGAATTACCTTCACAGTATACACTTACCCCCAGGTCTGGTTCCGCACTGGGACCTCCTGTGAAATGAGATACAGTGCAACAATCACAGTACAGTACTTTAACATAGACAAATACCTCAGGCAGTATAACTTTGCTGAAACAAGCAGCTCTGATTTATTTAGGGATATAACAAGGACAGGGGAAATCAGGTTAATTAGCTTATCACTCTAATAATCTACCTATGGCTCTGTGCACAGGCCTATCCCTATCAGTTACTGTCCCTGGGTACCCAAGCCCTAGTGGCTAGTCCAAACCGTGGCAGCTGGTAGGGCCCTTTCACACAGAGAAAAGGAGAATTAAACAGTCAGCAGTACAGTAATTCCATTTGGATTTAGGCAATTCAACAGGAGCGACCCTGAATTAGTACTCACGACCTCCAAATAAGATAGGGTCCTTCAATGTCAGCAGGGCTCACTTGAGGTACACAAACCTCTTCACACATCCATATAAAAGAAAGCACTATACCAGGCAGGCTGCATCTGTATCCCGATCGCAATTACTGCACAATACCCGGAGAACACACAGCAGATTCAGTTCCTGACAGACCGAGATGTAATTTTCAGCAATTCCTCCAGTCTTCTACAGGGTGAGCCTGGTTTCTACTCTTCAGAGATCCTTTGATTCTTTTCACAGGACTGATTCAAGTCCCAACAAGCTGTTACACAAGCTGCAGACCGGAACTCTGGGCCTTACACAGTTTTTGACTAAAACTGCACACTGAAAAGCACAGGGCTCCTTCCTTCTTCACTGCCAAAGCTCAACTGAAACTCCAACCGACAAAACCGGGCACTTCCTTTGAGTTCCTCCCAGTTCTTGACTGGATTGGCTGTCACCACAATAGACTGCTGCTGTTGGTCCAAAAAGGCACTGAAGTCTAAACTACATCTCCCAGAGTCACTGCCCATACAATCCTCTTGTGGCTGGCTCAGATTATGAGTCCAAGTTCTGATTCGTCCAAGGCACCATTTTAGAGCTAGCTTACCCCACACTGATTGGTCCAGTTCAGCAGTTCAAAACTAGAATGGGGAACTAGCAGACACAGTTCTGACTGCAAAAAGAAAGCAGGTTAGACAAACTGTAATTTCATTATTACTGTAAATGATTTCTGGCAAACAGTTACATCTTTCAGATAGGTTCCCTTTGCACTCCTAGTGACTGCAAAAATGGAGTGAATTGGCAGCAGCTTGAGTGGTACTCAATCAAAGAAACACACAGTCCCCATACAAACTAATTATGTCTGCAAGCAGACAGCTCTTAAAGAGACAGTACCAGAGGCTCTAAAACACTCACTGATAAATGGCTTAAATGCCAAACACCATTCAGGCTTGGAGCATTCAAGCAAGCTCCTGGAAGTCTTTGGAACCCCATTTGCAGGGGGTTACATGCATTTAACATATAAAGCAACATTTTAATTTATTTTAATTGATTATTTTGGCAATTCAGTGAGGAATCAATAGAGAGAGGGGCAGATAGTGTCTCTAGTAAACACAAAGTGAAAACAAGTTGCAGAAGCAATTGCATGTAATAAACCAGACTTTTTGAACATGATATCAATGACTCCCATGAGTACCGTGAGTGGTGGCAGCTATAAAAAAAAAAAAAAAAGATGAACACTAATATTCAGAAATACCCATTCCTTCTGCCGCAGTGTGCTTGCAAAGGCTTGCAGTGAAGACTGTGGCAGCACCGCTTGTAAAATAAATAAAAACAAAGTCTCCACTCAAGAAGCAGGGGGACATAAGGGCAGAGGGGGATAATGGGGAAGTAAGGAGAGTAGGTGACAGCTAGTAAGAACTTTCAGTGAGCTTGACATAGCTCGAGTCACTGAGTTAATTTGTGCTTTCTCACAGTTTACCTGGTTTTGTGGTTGAGGCGGAGGCTGAAATAGCAGACAAGGTGGTTATGTGCATTGCTGTGTTTTATGTTGTTATAGCTTCAGAGTTCATTATGGTTGACTCAAGGCCCAGCATGAGCATGGAGTTTGAACAGCAGTTGATGGCGCTCGTACGGGTGACAGGACGAGGCTGGTGGGATGCAGATTCCAGCAATCCAAGTGGACCTGGCTAAGAGGAATCATCAGGGGAGCTATGGCAGAATCCAGCAACTCCTGTCAAGGAACCAAAGGCAGCAGTGAAGGCAATGGGCAGGTGAGGGAAGTCAAAAAAAGTCCAAGAATGATACTCCAGCTCCTACACTGCCTCAGCCAGGGAGGCCTCATTTTTATCATATGTCAGACAATGAGTTAGGTTTTGTTTAGACAAACTTTTCAGGTGCCCACACTCAGGCCTGAGGACACCTCCCAAAAAAACAAGAAAGTCACAGAGGGGACACCACAGCCAGCTGAACTCCGGGAGTGCTGCAGTCAATGCTGCCTGCACCATCAACTCCAGGACTGGTGCTTTTGCTGACACCGGCCTCACTCCCATCCCACTGTCCCCTCAAACAGGGCTGTAGCTTCCATTCCTCATCCCACTGGGATCACTGCTTGGCAAGCAGCAGAAGGTGGTGCCTTACCTTTTGGGCACACTTCTGGCTCCATACCTACCACTATGGCTTCAGCCAGTCCCACAGCCGGAGCCAGGGCCTCTTCTGATTACAATGGGCCCGCTGCCAGCTCCTTCTTCAGTCCTAATCCTTGTGCCTTGCTGCCAGGACCACAACCCCATGTGCCCTTTCCTCTTTTGCCAGCCCCCCCCCCACACCACAGTCAGTCAATCCACTGGAAACGGGGGGGGTGGGGGACACCAACTCTGCTTCTGCAGTCAGCGGAACCTTCCGCTTCATCTTTGAAATTGGAGGAAAAGATGGACAGAGTGTTGGCTCTGTTGGTGGAGGCCAGAGGCACCCAGGGGTAGTTAAGTGTAGGGAACTGGTCAGGTGGGAGGCGGGGAACCAGTGCAGCAGCAGGCTGCACAGCTGATGCAAGAGTCCTATGTGTCCACTGGTGAGCTCATGGGGTTGCAGCTTTCCGAAAAAGTGCAACAGCAGACTGTGAGTGATGAATTTGTGGACGTCTTTACATTGCTCAACAGACCCAAGGAGCCTGAGGTGGAGAAGGAAACAGAGAAGGATAATGAAAAGTGAGACAGGGTAGAGTGCTGGAGGAAAGTAGCATCTGACACACCTGGAAAACTGGTAAGGTGTTTTGTTAGCTACATGGGCTTGTTAACAGAGTTTTGCCTACAAAAGCCCAGGTTTGTAGAGTTATTACAGCCATATCGTGGTGATGCATGCTATCAAAACAGGAAGGAAGTGGACAGAGTACAACAACGAGTTTTGTAGGAGGAAGCATATAACCCCAGTAGGCCTTGGTGGGGGGCTTTGGCTCTCCCTCTGCTGTTGACTGACTATGCCTGACCACCACCAGTATGGCTCACATTGGATATGGGCAAGGAAGGAGTGGAATCTGGCACAATAGTGCTGGACTTCAGGAGGGCCGACTTTGGGAGGATGGGGGAAGTGGTAAAAGGGTACCTTGCCAGAATTCAACCCAGTATGGACACTAACCAGAGGTGGGAGCTCATAAAGCTGGGGATAGTGGAGGCAACCAAAACCTGCTGCAAAGCCCAGAGCAAGAAGGCTAGGGCAAAGAAACCGATCTGGTTGAGCAAGGAGGTCATGGAAAAGGTAAGGAGGAAAAGAGCTGCCTTTAGGAAGTACAAGAAAACAGGGAGGGGGAGGACAGGGAGGAGTACTTGACAGAATCGAAGGAGGTGACAAGGGCAGTAAGGGGAGCCAAAGCATCTACGGAACTCAGGCTGGCACAAGGCATTAAGAAGGGGAGAAGGACTTCTTTAAGTACATCAGGGAGAAAAGGAGCTGTAAGGACCACATAGTAAGGATTAGGAAGGAGGGGGTTGGGTGGAAGCAGGGTGCGATAAGGCAGAAGCACTAAATGAGTACTTCTGCTCAGTATTTACTAAAGAGAAGAGGGGGGTGACACCCAAGGTGGGAGAAATGGCAGAAGCAGGGGGAAGTGGTGACAGATGGGGAAATCATGGAGAGCAGAGTTCGAGAGGGTTTGAAGGCACTGAGGGTGGACAAGGCGCCAGGCCCAGATGGCATCCACCCCAGGGTACTGAAGGAGTTGGCAGAGGTCCTGCAGGACCTTTGGCAGACATATTTAATGCCTCACACATTGCGGTGTGTACCTCAGGACTGGAGGATGGTTCATGTGGTGCCCCTCCACAAGAGTGGCCCCAAGGATGAACCGGGAAACTACAGACCAGTGAGCCTCACATCCATCGTGGGTAAGCTAATGGAGACTATCCTGAAGGAGAGGCTGGTGGCCTCCCAGAGGCCAAAGGACTACAGGACAGCAGACAGCATGGCTTCACATGGCAGATCCTGCCAAACCAACCTGGTCGAGTTCTATGACTGGGTAACCAGGGCAACTGGACAGGGGCCATGCAGTGGATGTCCTGTATCTGGACTTCAGTAAGGCATTCAACTCAGTGCCACATGGAAGGCTGGGAAGGAAGTTAGTAGGCACAGGGGCGGTGCAAAGCTGGTGAGATGGGTAGGAAACTGGCTGCAGGGAAGGCAACAGAGGGTGGTGGTGGTGGGGAGCTCACACCCAAGGGCAGTGACGAGTGGTGTTCCACAGGGCTCGGTGTTGGGACCAGTGTTGTTTGGGATATTCATTGCAGACATATCATGGGACATCAAGAGCAAGATCAGTCTGTTTGCTGATGATACCAAGGTAGGCGCGTGGTGGATGACCTAGGGGATGGCAGGGTTGCAGGATGATCTGGCAAAGCTTGAAACCTGGTCAGACACCTGGCAACTGGGCTTTAATGCCAAAAAGTGCAAGGTGCTGCATTTTGGGATGAAGAACCCAAGGAGGAGTTACCAGCTAGGGGGAGTGCAGCTAGCCCAGACAGAGGAGGAGAAGGATCTGGGTGTGCTTATTACAGGGTCAATGAACAACTCGGCACAATGTAGGAAGGCAGCTTCAAAGGCCAACAAAATGCTGGGTTGTATTGCAAGGGGTATATCCTCGAGGAGGGAGGAGGTGATTCTGCCACTGTATAGGTCATTAGTTAGACCACACCTGAGTACTGCGTGCAGTACTGGCGTCCGTGATCTGAAGAGGGACACATTGGTTACTGAGGGGTAGCAAGCGACAAAGATGATCAAGGGCTGGGGGACTTATCATACGAGAGGAGGTTGAAGGAGTTGAACATGTACTCACTGGAGGAGAGGAGAGATAGGGGTGACATGATTGAAACCTTTAAATACATGAAAGGAATAAACAAGACAGGTACAGAGGGGCTGTTCAAAGTAAGGGAGGGGAGGGACACCAGGGGCCATGATATGAGACTGGAGCAAGGAAGATTCAGGAGGGAGATGAGGAGACACTTTTTTACAGAGAGGGTGGTGGCTGGGTGGAATGCGTTACCTGCTGAAGTGGTATGCAGTAGAACAGTGGACTGCTTCAAACGAGGATGGGACAGGACAAGGGGAGGGTTAATAAAGGAAGGGTGGAAGGGAGGGCAGCTGCAGAATAAGGGTGCTAGCTGCACATTCGAGGCAGACTTGATAGACCTCTAGGCCTTTATCTGCTGGCAAATTTCAGATGTTCGCATGCTGTGGCTGATGGGGTCCAACATTCTGATGGTGGCTTCCAGGTGCGTCATACCCAGTCCCTTAGACAACGTGTTGCAACAGGAAACAGTGGTTTTACAGCAGGAAACAATGGAAAGGCTGGGGAAGGGGCCAGTGCTACCATTGCAATCACAGGACTTGTAAGGCAGAGATGTGTAAATACAAGCAGTAGTGCATTTCTTGTGGACAGAACCATCCATTTGTCCAGTGCATGAAAGGATCAGCCGCAGCCATTTCAGAAGGGTATGGAAGACTTTCCAACCTCAATAAGGATGGAGAGCACTGAGTGCTAGTTGATGGGCTACCCGTACAGATGGTCTGCTTGGACACCGACAGAGGGTTTTGCACAGGGATTCAGGATCCTGTACAAAGGTTCTTGCAAGGCTTGAGGGGCAGAGAACTTGAAATCTGCTAGGTAACAGCTGGACATAGTTACAGCCAAACTTGAGAAGGAAGTAGTATTAGACAGAGTTAGTGAGCTGTCTGAGTGACCTCCATACCCCCAACTCCGGCTATCAATAGGCCTGGTGCAGAAGAAGGCGACATGGGAGTTTAGAATGATTAATCACCTAACTTACCCAGAGGGTGACTTAGTCAACTACCACATCGATCAAGCAGACACTGCAGTGTCTTATGAACTTTTCAACGCAGCCATTGAGGTGGTAAAAGGGGTGGGGAAGGGTGACTTGCTGGGCAAGATCGATACTGAATTGGCTTTTTGCCTATTGTCAGTGCGACCACTGGACAGGGATCTACTGGGCAGAAGTTTGAAGGCTGGTATTAAGTTAATATTTGCATGCCCATGGGTTGAGATGTGGCGTGTGTGGTGTTTAAACACTTCAGCATTTTCTTGCACTGGGTCACCAAAAAGTGGCAGGCAGGTTGTAACCGATTCATTACCTGACAACTTACTGTTTGTCAGCAAGGCAGGGACTGATCACGCTACAACTGATGGAATCCTTCCATACTGTGTGCAAGGACTTGGGGTTGCTCCTAACCCATGACAAGATTGAGAGGCCATGCACGTACTGTCCTTTTGGGTATCAAACTGATACAGTCGCCACAGAGTTCCAGCTGCCACAAGAGAAGGTCAGTACCTCTGAGTGCCATCCAGGCACAGAAACTCATCCTGAGACAGTTGCAGCAGCTTCAGGGCATCTGAATTTTGCCTGCAAAATAACCCTGATGGGCTGAACCTTCTTCATTGACTAGCTAAGTGTGGGATGGCTGCAGCAAGCCCCATCACAGGTTTGGGGTCATTGAGTCAAATCAGGATGACCTCAAGGTACGGTTGGCAATCCTGGTATGTTTTAACAGGTGGGGCCATTTGGCCCATAGAGATCACAAAGCCAACAGCTGGAGCTTTACACAGATGCCTCCAGGGAATTTGGCTTTGGGGCTCATTTCCAGTGGGCCTGGTGTGTGGGGCACTGGTCTCAGTCCTAGGTGGATGCTGGCTTGCTCCATCAAGTGATGCTGCTGGAATGTTATTTCCCATCATAGTGGCATTAGTGATTTGGGGGAACAGTTTCACAACAAACGACGACATTTAGGACAGACAATACAGGGTAAATGTATAGCATTAACTGGCAACTGGGGGCAGGCCCCATGGGAAATATGATGAGGATGTTTGTATTGAAGAGTTTGATCCTGAATATACAGTTCAAGGCAATGCATGTGCCTGGTGTTGATAACAATGTGGCTGACACTCTCTCATTTGCAGAGGGAGAAATTCCGAGCACTGGCACCGGAAGCAGAGATGTGCCTCAAGAAAGTCCCGCACTAACTCTGGGAGTTGGTGATCCGGAAGCCTGGGAGTTACTCCAGTGATCATCAGTGCCCAGCATGAAGGTGGTATATCAGAGAGGGTGGAGAACTTTTTGGGACTGAGGAAGTAGCTGGGCTGGGCAACTGCTTTGTCAGTCCTGTAAGACCAACTGTATGCATACCTCCTGCACATGAGGAATCAAAGATCTACACCGACAATTGTGGGGCTGCATTTAGCAGGAACTGCCTGGTTTGCTAAGGAAAGGAAACTAAGGAAAAGGGATTCCTGAATGGGAAGAAGTTGACTGCAAAAGAAATCTAGTGCTATGTCCATGTCTGGAACACATTCAAGAAATGACCGATCAAATAACTTCAAAGAAGAATATAACAGGGAATACTCTATCCTCTTAAATGATCTAGTCTGAAACACACAAGGAGGGGGTTTAGGACAGCGAAAATTTAAAACACAAAAAGTGGCCAAGTGGTCACTTACGGAATCTGCCAAGACACCAGAGGCTCCCACCCACCCCACTCTATTAGTCAGTACCCAATCTGACAGAGAATGATTCTGTGAGATGAGATTAAGATGGGTAGGCACATTTATACACCGAGATTGGTTTATCCAGATTATAAAAGATTGGGAAGTTCCATGTGAAGAAAGAAAACATTAACTTAACAAGGCACAAAGCTGAGACACTTCATGATTTTGGCAGTAAAGGTAGAGAATATTAGGAAGAGACAAAAGGATTTTAAGTCAGGTGTATTGTACATACGGTATTTTAAAATAAAAACATGGAACATTTTAAATTAAAAAATTCTGAAACTAGAGATTTTAATAAAAGACTAGAATGCTTGTTTAACACAGTGCTGATTTATACTGTGCCTATTTAAAACCCCATTTATGTAATATTTTCATATATACATATAGCAAAAAGTAATTCAGAGTTTTTCTGTTCATTCATTCTATGTGCTTGCTTCAGGCTGATCCTGATCCCACTTCTACCATTAAGCAACAGTCCTCCATCTCCTATCTAACTAGAGCCCGGACTTCTGGTTTGTCAGCACTGGAGTTTGTAACATGGGAAAGAGAAAGGGTTGCAACAGCATCAGGTGACCGTTGATTAAGTAAGCAATAACGCACGACAGGGTATGTGGTTACTAGGGGATTAATCAACACCCTGGGTGCGTTGTGAGGCACAAGGGCGAAGCCCGAGTGTCCTCACAGAACCCAGGGTGTTGATTAATCCCCAGTAACCACACACCCTGGAGTGGGTTATTGTGCTTATAACATGAGCTGAAAAGAAATGTTATATTTATATGCAAACGCTTATTAAAATAGATTTTATCCATGCTGTTAAAGTGTCCTTACACCCTCATGAAATAGTGCACACTTATTAATGTTTCTGCGACTGATTAATGTTTTTTAATGCTCATTGGGTCCATTTTATCACTTATACATTTACTGTGTGCTATACTGTGCGTCATAATGGTGGATAAAAACAGAGTCATAGTTTCATTATTCAGCAGTTTTTAAAGATTTCTGAACAGCTGCTCAGGTTAGCGTATATGAAAAGTAAGCAATGACCGCATATTACATTTGCAATGTCTTTCAACAATACTACAGTATCACTATATAGAGTGTGTTATGACTTCTAACGATAAGAGACTAGTATTCACTTGAAAATGTACAATTTAAACTTTTCTTAAACACTTCCATGGTAACAGGCAACCTGCTACGGAGCAATTAACTTGCACTACAAGTGTCACACATAAATAAGTCTGTGTGAAACACGAAGAATGCTAAACACATTCCGATCTACATGTTCTCTAATACAACACTGACATGTCGTTTACAAGCAAGAAGTTGTTTTTCAACAGAGGTTTACCTCTGTAACACACTGCTCTCCTATGGGACTTGCTAGGACAGCACATTATTCAGCCAAGCGGGCAGGTAGGAGAAATCAAGACCTTTACCGATAGAACCAGTTAACAACCACAGTGAATTTCTACAGGAGCTACCGCTAGCCACAGAAGATGTTAAATCATGCCCATACACAGCAGGAGCCTGGATAAAAACAATATCGCAACATACTGTGTGAGTATTAATTTCCGCTACAGACTGCTCACACTCAGCATTCGTATATCGGAGATTAATGTACAGTCACATGCCTTTGTTTAACCAATCAATTACTAAAATTTTACAGCCCATGTTATAAAACAGTCTTAGCCTGCAATTCATGGCCGGCCAACAGATGGCAGAATGGAGGAAAACAAGGAACAATAACATGATACAATTGGACAGAGTGAAAAGTACAGGGTCCATAGAATAAGTCAAAATACATGGTAATTGCTACAGAATTACAATTATTACAAGGCTAAGATTGCATGATACATGTAACATTGAATCAAGAGTTAAGAAGATTTCCAACTTATATATACTTTGTCAGAGCGGCCAAAAAGAGTTGTCTTGTCAAAAACTAATGCAAGCACACCAGCATGTTTAAAAGTAACTATGTACTATAGCAGCCTATTTCTAATACATTAAACCTAGCAGAAAAATGGAGATGATTTCACGGTTTGCAAAACTAAGTCAGCCAAAATTAGCAAAATGTAGCGTGCCGAATGTCATCTGGTTTCTGGAACAAAAGCCTCAACATGGCAGTGGTTATTTACTGGGTCAAGGAATCTGTGGTTTGGCTCAGCAAAACTCCATCTTTTAACAGTTTGTAAACTATAAGGTGGCATTCTGTTGGATAGCTATGAGACGTAGGCTATAATGACTTGTGGTTTATTTTCATCTAGCTGGTTTCTGTTGCAGAGCAGCTGAACAGAGATGGATTATGCTGTTAGCGACACACACACTGGTACCTGTGATTCCAGCAGTATGGAACAGCTCAAATGTACTAATATCTCCTTTCTTTTCATTTTTTCCTACCCCTGAGGGCAACTACTATACTACACAGCTGACTAAAAGTGAGGTAGTAATCCAGAAACTCTTCCGCTGCAAGAATTCTTCTATTCTTATGCTCCATTTTTTCTGTGTGGTTCCCCTTCCCCATTCCCTACATAGTGCTGTTTGGAACTTTCATACTCCACTGAGGCAGAGTTCTGTGGAATTTCTGAAAATTCCAACTTATTCCTTGCAATTCTATCAGAAAAGAATTGACAGAATTTCACCAACAGAACATGGATTATCATGTGAACTAAAGAATAACAGTATATAGTAGTGCATTGTTCTACTTAGAAACTACTACCAGAAATTTCACGGCCATCTGTTGGTCTGCCAAGGAAATTGCAGGAACAACTATCAGATGTCAAATCTCCTATGCACTAAATATGTGCATTTCCCATAATGCACAGCAGCCAAACCCAAACAACAAACGTAGCAGAAAACGGAGATAATTCCACAGCTCACAAAAGTAAGTCAGCCAAAATGAGCACGATTTCTGAAATGTTGATCACATCTGCATGTAATCAGTAATTCAATGACTGTTTCACCACATATTAGAAATAAATTAGCCTTTTTGGCATGTAGTTTCTCCAGTCAGGTGCAACTCCCTTTCTCTTCCCCATGGTAGGAACCTTAATATCCTCCTGGAACCTTTGTAATTTTGCACTTTAAAATTACTTTTACGCAAATGTAACATGGGGAAGAGAAACATATAAAAAGAGTGCTGAACCCCTTTCTCTTCCCCATGTCACAAGTGAATTAACCCATGACAGAGCATGGTCCAATTCCCCCCCCACACCATACATTAATCCCCAGTAGACCCATGCCCATGTCATGGGTTAATCCTTGTTGTAACATGGCAAAATTAAGAACCAGAAAAAGGACAAAGGTGACTCCTGCAAAGCAGTCACATGTTAAGACTTCAACACGGCATTATTTAAGCAATAATGCTGTGTTGAAACTGAAGTACCTCTCGAAGCCACGGTATGAGAAAAGCACTGTCTCTAAAACAAAACACTGAGAGTGGAACCAGCAGTAGGGCACGGAGAAGAGCACAACAGAAGAAAAAATATTTCCGGAGCATATCAGAGTGTAGACGCTACAGCTGAAAATCCCTAACCTGCTCCAGTTTCAATCCTTCATGGTTCATGGAACTGTAAATTTCAATTACTGTGGTGGAGAACGTACAGCGCAGGCAGAGAAATAGTGGCATAGAGGCTTCCAGAATGTTAGAACACAACCAATACGTAGAAAAATATCGATCCCAGAAGTTGAGATCCAATGGACAAGGAACAGATCAACACAAGGTCAGAAATTATGCTAATCAGTGCCACACATAAATCACAAAAGACAGAACAGGATACCGCAGACCTCCTAAGCAAGCTATGAAAATAATAGCCATGCAGATTTAGACAATTTAGTAAAATTTACTTTAAATAACCCTTTGTGTCTCTATGTAACATTTTGTTTCTGTAACATCTGCACTTAAATAATCATTTGTTCAACTTTCCAAAAGTACAGTAAAGATTTCAAACAAAACAAAACAGCCTGTGTATAGTATTAATTACATCATGATCTCGCTATTTCTAACATAGTTAACTATCACAAAACCATGTTACAAGCGCAATAAGCCACTCCAAAGGTGGCATCTAATGGGGAATTAATGCATGGTTGGGCCGTCGTAGTCACTCGGCCTAAACACTCCCAGCCATGCATTAATTCCTCATTAGATGCCACCTTCATTGTGGTTTAATGCTACCTAGTACCTCTCCAGTGGGGCCTGCGCTGGTGACAGATGCAGACAAGATTTGGCTGGTGCCAGCAAGGCTGGTTTTGCTTTTTATGTTGTTATCTTTGTTCACTGCTGTCGCCAGCCTTGCTGCCTCACCAGTCTCACTGTTATAATTGTGGTTATATGAGGAGCACATCCAGCATTAGTTTTACAGATCTTTTTTTGTATTAAGGGACCACATGGAGGCCTCTGATGCAGTGACGCTGCTTTTCAGTGTTGCTCCCTACATTGCACACACTCGTTCCAAGTCCACCTAACATCAGGCAATTAGTTCAATCTGAGTACCAAACTCACTTACAGTATCCCCTCCGTATCATTCTGTTTCCTCTCTGATGGTCCAGGTTGAACATCAGACCCATAAGGTAGTTGGGGCGAGAGGGTCAGATTTTAATTTTTTCACTGACGGGCCAGGTTGGGCCCTGAACCTGTCAGGTAGTTGGGGACAGAGGGCCAAATGCTTTTTATTCCCTGGTGGGCCAGGTTAGGCATCAGACCCATAAAGTAGTTTTGGGGACGGAGACAGATTTTTTTATTCCGACACATTAGGTTGGGCTTGGGATTTGCCAGGCTGTTGTGGGAAGGGGAAATATTCTTTTGAATTCTCTTTCAACCCGAGTTTGGCCCCAGACTCATCAGGTAGCTGGGCAGAGGAAGAGGGACAGATTATTTTATTTTCTGACAGATCGTGTTAGGCACGAGACCTGTTAGGTAGTTGAGGGAGGAGGACAGATTTTATTATTCCCTGATGAGCTGAGTTGGGCACTGGATTTATCAGGTAGCTTCCCAGAGAGGGACAGATGTATTTTATCCCCTGATGGGCCACATTGGGCACCAGATGATTTGCTGCACAGCATGCTGGGTTGTAGCATGCATGGCAGTGTGATCGGTATCTGCATGTTGGGAAGAGTGAAGACCTGAGATTGAGTACCAAGGAAGAAAAGAGTGAGAGGGAGAGTCAGGCAGTGGAGCCGAGATCACTGGCACTTGGGGTTACAGCCTCGGAAATGCGCACCATCAGCCCCCATCAGTCCAGTCTCCCACACTAGTGTGCTGTGGACAGAGGAGGTGGAGATGCCTGAACAGGCTGGCAGCAGCAGCAGTGTGGCAATAGCCCCAAGCTTCCTATGCAGTGTTTGAGCCCCTCACTTTGGACCTGAGTGGGTGGGAATGGAGAAAGCTGCTGCTTACTACCCTGCCTATTCCACCTTCTGTTCACCACTTTGCTGTTGTTCCTCCTTGTCTGTGATTCACTTAATACATGGTCTTGAATGGGCATGGGACCCATCAGGTAGTTGGAGGGATGGACCGGCTGGGCACTGGATTGGTATGATAGTGGGAAGGGTGGGCTGATAGTTTTTTTTAATTTCCTGACAGGTGGGGTTGGGCACCAGATCTGTTAGGTTGCTGGTCAGATTTTTTTTCATTCCCCAGTAGGCCGTGTGAACATTGGACTTGTCAGGTTGATGGGGGAGGGGACAGGTGTTTTTATTCCCTGAAGGGCTGGGTTGGGCACTGGACCTGTCAGGCAGTTTGGGAGAGGGGACAGAAGGGGACAGATTTTTCTTTTATTCATTGATGTGCTGCACTGGGCACTTGATCCATCAGGTTGTTTGAGAAGGGGGGACATATTTTTTATTCCCTCATAGGCTGGGTTGCATACTGGACCAATCAGGTAGTTTGAGAGACAGTGAGAGGGATATATTCTTTTTTTATTTCCTGATGGGCCAGATTAGGCACGGAACCAGTCAAGAAGATGGAGGGAGGGGGCGAGGGTCAGATTGTATTTTTTTTTTATTCCTTGAAGGGTCAGGTTGGGCACAAGATCTGTCAGTTTGTTGGGGAAGGGGGACAGATTTATTTTATTCCTTGACTGGCTGGACTGGGCACTAGACCCATCATGTCCCTGACAGGCTGGGCTGATCACCAAAAATCCTATTCTATTCTACATTCCCTGTGCTACCAGTATGGGACTCGTGTGCCTTGTAAAAAGCTTTAGGATATAGTGTGTATGAAATTCATTACATAAAAAATTATGCCACAGCTGTGTTATTCTTTGTCCTTTCATACTGCAATAACTTAATAGCATGAAAACTCTCAGTTTTAAATAGGTGATTAATTTAAAAAAAAACATTTTGCTTTCCATTCATGAAGCTGTGTGGACTGAGAGTGTATTAATGCTTCTCTGAGCTCATTCTTTGTCATTCTTGTCATCACAGTGATTATGGGGAGCTAGGCTAAAGAACCCGAGGACTTCTTCAATGTACCACAAAGGTCATCTGCACGTTCATGTGACATTCCCCACTTACTCCTCAGGCTCCCATGAACTGCTCTCCTCACAGCCAACAAAAAGCTAACAAAGTGTCACAGACAACTGCATGGAGCAACAGCAAGGCACACCACTCACTCACTGACTGACAGCTACACAAAATATTGTCTCAGCCCCCAAATGTATTGCAATGGGACATCTGCAAAACACTTACTGACTATGATCACAATAGGAAATGGTCTGCTATGTAGACCAGCCCTAAAAACACACTTGTCAAGTGTTCTGGCAATGGAGGAAGGAGTGGAGGGTGGCAGGGCTTGTGACATGGGGTGAGGGGCTGACCATTACTGTTGGCTCAAGAGGCAACTTTCCCGTGCTAACTGCCTTCAGCTGCATACCCAATGGGCTTTTGTCTCTGGTCCTGCTGCATGCCAGGCCTCAAGAGATGTGGCTGATGATGCATGTTTACCCAAAATGTCTAGGCCACCAAGGAGGTATGTCAGCAGTGGAGACAGCACCTCTTCCCTCCTAGCACTGGAGATTCCAACAGCCTGGGGCGGGTGGGCAGTACACACTGAGAACCTGGGTTACCCACAAGGAATCCGGCTGCTCACGCTGCCTAATGTGGTCTCTGTATCTTTACTTACACTGTGGGGTTGGCATGATCAACCATGCTGCTTTCTTCATAAGGCCTGGTGCATCCACTTTGAAGTATGGGATGCCTGTGCATGCCACTAAACACATCAGGCACAAATGCTGTGAATGTTGGGGCCCAATGTCTTTAATGGGTGATGAATACTAGTCCGAGCTACACAAATGATTATTTTAATCCAAGGTAGGGAAGGAAGAGGCACAAACCATCCCTTTATTTATTTAAGCATTGGTAACCAGGAGAGGCACACCGAGCCAAGACTCATTTCCAGGTGAGACCTAGGGGGAAAACGGAAGGGGAGAAGCACAATCACAAACAAAATACAGCCAGTCAGCTGATGTGGTTACAGTGACAATAACATAAAGAGCACAAGCTGAGTATAGTACAGACAAAATGGCTAAACACTGCATACAGAAGACAAATGAATTAGCATACAATTATACAATGGTGCTTCAAAATCAACAGTTCTGACTGGTTGACTGGCACCTTTACAGTGTTGTAAAATTCAGCATTACCAGCGCAAAAGGTGCCAGCCAGCCACATCTCAGTAGGTCCCCCAAAAAATTTAAAAATCATTCCGAGCCGCCATGTTACTTTCCTCGCTAAACGTTGCTCTACTTATTGAGCCTCTACTTCGCCAAGCAAAACAAAAACAATTCAAGCGGCATGTGCCCACAACTAACAGTGCAGAGCAGCGACCCCGACTGCTGACTGAAAAATCCAGACAAAGAGACTAAATTATCGACACTGCTGTCACACCACCGCTGTATCTGTTAAACCGCCAAACCCTCCCTGAAGACCAGCAGCAGGTACACACACAACTCTGACCCATTGTTTTCTCTGTTTACCGAAGTTTAATAACTGTCTGTTTACATTGACGCTTGTCTTCGTAGTCACAGCACCCATTTCCTAACTGCACTCCATGCCGACTGCTGTTTTGTTCTCGCCATCCTACCATGTTCTAGATACTTATACAAAGAAATTATGTCCTGTCAGAAAAATATGCTTTAGGATTTGGCTTACTTGAGATAACACGCTGAGACAAAGCATATGAAAACAAGTTTAATACACTGAATAACAAGAAATGTGGAGATTATAACATTACAACACACAATGAAAATAAATCATGTTTTTGTTATTGTACCATGTTTTGTTAATACAACCTTTGTAACAGGACCATGGTACCACTAAACTACACTTTTTTTAACCCAGATACACTGGACTATTTTTTGTAGCAGAAGAACAAATTAAATACAAACCTAGAAAAAATAAAAAATAATTATTTTTCTGTTCATTTTTTTAAACAAAAAATTAAGGGACACATTATATAATCGCAATAAACCACTCCAGGGTGTGGGTGATGCTGGGATTTACCCACGTCTGGATGGTTTGGTCACTCTACCTGTGGTCTCATGACCGAACCACGCCTAAACCCAGCATCACCCACATCCTGTCACGGTTTGTCGCTTAAATACCTGTGCAAACTGAGCAAACCCAAAAAGTGCACAGTGCCACAGTAAAGGGAGGCTGAGTTGGTGCTGAAAGGAGGAGTCAAAACAGGGTAATAAACTATAATAAGGTTGCCGGAACTATGAGGTTGGGGGGAGAGGTAAGGGGTGGTCAAAATCCAGGTAAGAAGGGTTCAGGAAGAAGGTTGGCAGGAGCACGGAGGAGGGGGAGGAGATTTATCTGACATCTACTGGAGGGAAGGGGGGGAAGATGGATGAGGAGGCTAGCTGGTTCCAAATGGAGGGGAGGTGATATGAGAAAGCAGACCTCCCGGTTGGGGAGTGTGGGTGGGTAAGGGAGAGGGTGCACAGGTCCCTTGAGTGCAGGGAGTAGGAGTAGGAGGAGAATGGGGTGAGGAGATGGGATAAGTATGAGGGGAGTGACCCAAACCAGTATTTAGAGATGAGGGAAGCACAATGGAACTGGTGACACAAGGGGATGGATAAGGAGGAGTATAAAGGGAGCAGTGGTGTGCAAAACAGGGAGTTGGTAGCAAAGCAGCAGCAAGCTCTGCAGAGGGTGTCCAGTCTGGCAACACAAGTGGAGGGGGTGGTGCCATAAACTACACCTGCATAGTCGAAACCAGGAGAACCATTTTGATGACTAGCTCATGGCAGACCCGGGAGAAAGGTAGTCACATTGCAGTACAAGGCACTGAGTCTGGGTGGAGTTTGCATGGATGGCATCAATGGACTGAGAAGTCAAGCCTGCTATCTAACCAAACACTGATGTGCTTGAAAGTTGGGACTACTTCAAGTGGTGTGCCATCCTGTGGAAGAAGATGGAGAGGGAGGGTAGAGCCAGGTCAGCTTCTGGCTGGTACCAAAGGTCATAGACAGTTTTTGTGTTGACCCAAAGTTGGTTGGACTGGAACCAGCAAGAGAACACTATGAAAGTCTTTTACGGAGCAAGACTCCAGAGATGTAGTCAAGGATGGAAGGTGAAGAGAACTGTGTCATCTGTATATGTGTGAATATGCAAGTTGGCATAGGCAGAGGAGAGTTCTTTTAAGAAGATGGAGAAGAAGACTGGACCCAGAACAGAGCCCTGTGGAACACCGACCTAGATTGAAAGAGGTGGGAAAATTGCGCCCCCTACCTGTACTGACTGTTGATGGTCTGAAAGGTAGGAATGGACCCAGTCAACATCACGGGCTGAGAGCCCAGCTGAGCCCAGTTTATCCAGGAGGAATGAATGGGACACCAAATCAAAGGCTTTAGCCAGATCAATGAAAATAGCCACTATGATGTGCCCCATATCCATCCTCTGAGAGAATGGTGGCCAGTGACCCCAAGTAGCTAAAAGATAGTGGACTTATCCATCCTAAAGGCAGACTGAAAGAAGGAAAAGAAGTCAGAGGAGTGGTGGATGTCTGCAAGCCTTGTGTAGACTACTTTCTTCTGAATCTTTGCAAGAGAAAGGAGGGAGATAGGCCAGAGGTTGATAGGAGTGGAGGGATCACCCCCTTTGTGGAGGGGGAGAACCTTGGCAATCTTCCAAGAATAAGGGACAGTGCAAATGGTGAAGGAGAGATTTAGGAGGTGAGTAAGGGAGTAGACACTGGCCGACAGATGGAGACGTTTAGAGTACATCAAGGCTCAGACTGGAAGAGTTGAGTTCGAAAAGGGAGAGCAGGGTCTCCTGGGTAGTGACGGGGGTAATCAAACCGGGGGGGCGAGGTAAGAAGAAGGTAGAAGAATGGGGAAGAAGAGCCAGGAGATGGGAGAGAGGGGAGAGCACAAGTGGTAAAAAACTCACTGAAGTGCAGAGCAATAGAAGCAGGGTCAGACACTGGTGAGCCATTAATCATGAGGACCGGAGGAGAGGACTGGGGGGGGCGCAAAAGGAATGAATAACCTCACAAAATGTTGCTGGAGAAATGAGATTATTCTGAAGGTTAGCCTTGAAGTAGAGGGACTTGGCGGTATGAATGGCCTTAGTGCAAAAGTTCCTAAGCGCCTTGCAGAAGAGGAGCTCCGACAGGCAGCGGAATGACTAATACATGACCCAGGCTTGGTCACGGGTCTTGCATAAGTTGAGATCAAAGGTGATCTAAGGGTGGTAAGAGAATTTAACTCTGGATTTCCTGCTAGAGCAAGCTTATCCCAGACAAGTAAATATTAGGTGCAAGAGGAGAGGGCTAATCAATGTCCGGACTGTGAACATGGGAGATCAGTGAGTTCTAGCCAGTCCACTCAGTACAGTTTCTTTGTTCAGTGACCGAAGGGACCTGGACTAGATGTACTTTGAGGAGGAGGGAGGGAGCTGGATTTTATTGACACAAACTGTCATGCAGTGGTCGCTGAAAGCATCCAGCAATATACCTGCAGCAATTATGCGGTGTGGTGTGAGGTGAGAACCCAATCCAGTAGAGTATGGTTTGATGAGTGGGGACTGAGTTGGGTGGGTTCTGTGATGATTTGCGAAAGGTTAAGAAACCAATCCTGTGGGTGGTCAGCCTGAGTTTGAGAAAGACAATTAATGTTGAAGTCAGCTAGGAGGATGAGCTCACCATTAGAGGAATGTGAGGAGAGACTGGAGTGTTTTCCACCAGAGAAGGGGGGGGGGAATTCTCAGTGAAGCATAGAAAATGCCAACAAAAATGAGTATTGGGAAGGCAAAGGAAAGTTTTTGGCTAGCAGAAACTCATTGGAGGAGGGTGCAGCGTCCCTGATAGTGATGGTGCAAGAGAGTTCTTTTTTTTCCAATTGTTTAACCAGGTGAGACACACTAAGCTGAAAGCTTGTTTACAGGTACAACCTGGGAGCACAGGGAAGTTAAGTGACTTGTTCAGGGTCACACAGTATGCAAGTGGGAGCTGTGGGATTCAAACTCAGGTCTCCAGATTTGCAGCTCAGAGCCTTAAACCACTGCGCTATACTGCCCTCCCTATTTCTATTTAGGTTCTGGGGACATATAGGGCAATCCCACCCCCTAGTTTACCCCTGTCTTGTTTTAGGTGCCCTGCTAGGCAAGCCAGATATACCCCTTCCCACATTGTACAAGGTTTTAAAATGGGAGTTCCCTTAACTCAGTCCATGGGGACCACAGGTGTAGAATCACTGCAGGCCTGTAGATGTTGCCATGGACTGACCAGTGTTGGTGCACTTTAAACAGAGAAACATGCTTAATGCCCTAAACCCCACAGGACATGCAACTGCTTAAATGGCAGAACAAACCCTCCCCCCAGGGTATTTGTAATTCAAATTGCAAAACATGGTGAAGCAATGGGCACTGTCACTTCAAACAATGCCGTACTGCAGTGTGCTCATGGTTCCCAGATCTGGATGGCTCCTCCTGATGCAGCAGGCCACTGGACCTCTGCTCTCCCAGGGCATCTATGATGCAGGTAGGCTTCCTCCCTCTGCTCTGTGCCGACCAACTATCTTAGTCACTGTCTGCAGGAACTTCTGACCTTTGACTCGCTCTGGACTGCTAAGGCCATCATCTGACCCGCACTGGTCCAGGTTTCCAAACCCCTAGGCCAGAAGCAGCCTAGCACCATGCTGTAGTGCCTGCTACATGACCTGAATCAGCAGCCTTGGTCTTTCTCTGCACACTATAATTTCAGCATTGCCCACGTGCTGGCTTGCATGTGGTTGTCTCTCTCCTGTCTGGAACTCTGCAACTCTGTTCAGATTTGATCTCCACTTTTGAGGCCTGGGATGGCACAAGCTTGCACCCCTCGGAGCACTGCAGACCTTTCCAACACGAGATCTCCACCAGATCTGCCCTCCTCCAGCACAGTCCTGCCTTTATAGGCCATGCTCACTGCCTGTCTTGATTTGTGCCTGGGGCTGTCACTCCAGAAACTCGACAGCCCACAGGACATACAAAAGGTGCCAGAATCTGATGCCTCTCCTTTCCCCAGAAACCTCTTGTAGTCCCCTCCCCTGTGAGGTTTCTGAATGTGGGGGCAGACCCATTACAATATTCTACTTAGTGTCCTTAAAGGAGTACTAAAGTCATAATTTGCAAACACGTATTTTGTGCAGAGTGCTTTGATTTGTGTGTGTAGTCCTAGTGTGTCCTTTTCTTTGTCTGCTATTAGGATATTTTTCTAAATTAGCCTGCTAGTTTTATAGTAGTTTTATGGCCCGTGGGAATCTCCATCTTAGCATGTTTTATTGCTCTTCTTGTTCCTACAATGCCTCCTGTCCCATGTAACAGTGATATATCCGGGACCACGGATTCAGCGAATACTGGTTTATAGTCAGTTTTGCAATAGCAGAGCTATGATATTATATAACATTCCTTATCCAGTGAGCACTAATGGCCACATTTACAGTTTATCAAACATTTGAGGGCTAACTGAGTAGGTTATTCTGTAAGAAAACAGCTAGAGTCTTTACTAATTATCACATTGATGATCAGGGGTGGTTTATGTGCTTTTTGTGGCAGTGGATAATTTGATGAATTGAAAAATTTTAACCCTTGCCACAGACTGATGTACTGTATCAGTCCAGAATTCCTATACATTCTAATTCTGTCAGCAGCCTAAGGGTTAAAAGCAAAACATTTACTCCTGCTGGCTAGAAATGACACACATACAGTATGTGGAAAACAAAAATATTAGAGCTATTTAGTGCAAGCCGAAAAATCAGCCTTTTATCTCTAGTATTTGTTGAATTAGCAGTCCTGGACGCATCACTTGCGCATGGGACAGGAGGCACTGTAGGAAAAAGAAGAGCAATACACCATGCTGAGATGGAGGAGCCACAAAACTACAATGTAACTAGCAGGCTGATTAGAAAAAAAATGCTTAATAGCAAACAAAGGGAAAGACACGCTAGGACTACACACACAAATCAAAACACTGTGCACAACATGCTTTTGCACATTTTGACTGTAGTACTCTTTTTCACTGCAGTATTCTTCTTGCCAGACAAATGGTGCACTAACATTACTTTATAGCTGTTTGCAAGATGTACTGGACTGCCACCTATAGGTATGTCAGAGGAATACCATTTTCAGAGCTCACAGATTTTAGATGTTCCTGAATACTTGGCTACAAATTGCTCTCACGTAAATGTCCTTTATTTAGTCCTAATTTCTAGCGTTCTAAATCACATTTTTAATCATCTATATGATAACAGGTTTAATATGAAATGGAGAGATGCTATTTTATTTATGTAATAGATGTGGGACCCATGACTTTGCAAAGGTATGCACACTCTACAGGCTAGTGGGAATGTAGAATATTGTAGATTTTTGTGGAACGTTTGCAGATGTTATATTACTGCCATTTAGAAAGTTTTAATTTCTACAATGTTTGCAATTCATCAGAACTGAGTGGCAATTCCAGTTTTCACAGCTGAGGGAGGCAACCTGTGTTATTTTGTACTAGCCCACAAATCTTTATCTCACTTTAAAGGACCACACATAAATACCACATATTTGACTTCTAAATTTGGGATGGGGTTAAATCAATGGTAACTTGGTCATTCTGTTCACAGATCTACAAAAGCTTACTCCCGTATCTTTGCACAGCTCTTAATGATATGTAGCAATCAATAGTTCTGCCTACATGATGGCTGCATCCCATCTTAATCTTTCTTTGATTAAATACAGATTGAGTTGCTAACTTTTAGCTAATTCAGATCATTAGAGAAATGGGGAACCTCTCTGTGTTTTAACCTGTTCAATCATTCCTCTTCAATGCACACTCATGGCAATAATATTCCTTCTTGATTTTACAAATGTTGTGGCTGTACAAGTCAAAGATAAAGGGCATTCTATAGACCTGGTATAGGGGATATGCAAATGGACCAACTCAAAATCTGCAAATTATCTCCAAGTGTGAGGGCAAGAGCATAACTCACAAGTGACAGAACCACAACTGATTTATCAAAGGCCTGCCCCTCACACAAGTGATAACTGACTGACTGCTATACTGTGAGTCAGGCCATTGCATATTCAATTTGTACAGCATTAGTTTACTAGTTATAACTTTAAAATCTAAGTTTATGTGTAAATGTATCTATTTCTCTTTGGTTTCCACAGCTGGCATCACTGCTACCAAGAGCAAATCTGATTTTGTCAACAAAGTAAAAGCTGCTTTCTGATTGGTCAACTTTTCCATTTGGAAGTACTTAAAGGAGAAGACTCCTGTATATGTATGATTTTGATATGTCTGATGTATTTATTATACATTATATCAAGTACTGTACATATGTCAATAAGAGATCAGCCATTTCTTCTGTTGCAACATATAGCTAGAGTTCGAGGCTCTGACACAAGGTAGTAAATGTCAAGCAAGCCCATTTACATGCAAAGGGGTCACTTGTAATATAGCCCTCCCATTCCTTGATGTCACTGCAGCAACAGTGCAGAACAAAACATAAGGATAGCAATGCTGTCTAGTCTGATTTTAGTTTAAGTTTGCAATGGCTTAAGGCAGTTCTGTCATGTAACTCACACAGGAGTGTACTTGTAGCCTTAATACTGTATGTGTAGAGCAAATAATACATCTAATAGTATTTCATTCACAAGAAACAAAAGCTGTTTCTTTATACTGCTCATTTCCTTCTGTGAGACAGTTGTAACATGTTGTGGAAAGCAGTAGACAATCAATCAACTAAGCAACCAATCAGTCACTCTGTACTGAACCAGGTAAACACCTTGAGAAGATTCATTACAAGGTGAGCCTGGGCAGTTTACCAAAGGATCACACAAGACTGACTTCAACACATCCCCTTTCAGCAGCCTGAAAGTGGGAAGCTAGATCACTTACTTTATAAAGTGTATTGTTTTACATTTCAAATGCTCCTAAATCTGAGTTTCTGGCTGGAAATACCAAGACACAAATTGCATATGACATGGGAGGAGTGTGCTAAGCAAATACAGAGCACTACAAACACTGAGACTGATTAGTTTTTTTTTACCTATAACAGCTGAGGTGTAGCATCTGATTTATGAGGGACATCCTACTTCAAGTGCTGGCATTACAAAGCGGGGGGGGGGCTGCCACAGCTTATCCTTAGTACCTTGTAACTGAAGTACTGTAGCTCTCACATCACTGCTAATGATTTATAATGGGATCTGGGGCACTTTTAAAGTCAAGGATCTGAGGAGCCATCACAGTTTCCAAGGAGGTTAGGGGAATTTCATAAGGGTTAGAGAGTATGGGACTCTAGTAGGATTTGAACCAGAGTCTCCCACTTCTTGTGCCTGTGCTTTAACCGCTAGATTTTGCATGGGATAGACATAAAGTAATTCTGGCAGTCAGGGGCAACAGACTTCTAGGAAAACATAAACTGAACTTACAAGCTCAAATGGGCAGACTGGGTGGGCCATAGGCCCTTATCTGCCGACACTGTCTATGTATCTATGTATCTAGATGACCCTTCTTCCATATGCTGCGCTGCAGCTGATGCTTTCCTGGTAACCTATTCCTTGTTATAGCTGAATTCTTTATTCCCTTACAGCAGCCATCCAATCACTGACTGCCTAGTTACAAAAGGAAAGGGGCATATTTGCAAGATTGTTTCTCACTGCTGGTGTCAATCAAAACATAGAATTTTAACACACACACAACATAATACAACAGCTGTATAATACCACTTAAAACTCTTGTTGTACCCAGAGTCATTTATTGGGTAAACTGTTTTTGCTAACAGAAACAGTAACAACACATACAGGCACTTCCTTATATGAATACTGTATATACCTCAAATCAGTGCTGCATCACACTCACATGTTCCTAGTCCCTATTAGACCTGCACTTCAGGATATGCACAACACTTAAAGGGTTCCTCCATTACTCAAGTGGGGAACCAAACAATGTGGGTTTGGTTTACTGGTGGAACTGCATTTAGTGCAGCACCATTATCTGTTGCTCTGATGACATCATCCTCCAGCAACATTGATGGTAAAATGGAGGACAAACATTGATAACTTTTGGGGCTGTGTATTTTTACTTATAATCTAGATTCGGACAGCAATTGGACTGGGGGACTGTATATTTTTACTTATAATCTAGATTTGGACAGCAATTGGAATGCTGGCGACTGGAGGATGCACACAACAGTTACACATAAGGAGTTGGGAAAATATTGGTGTGGAACTAAGGGAGACTTCCCCTTTAACCTTTAAGACAGCAATTGTGTCCTACCCAACAGCAAATATATCATGATATCTTACAGGTATATAGCCATATTTCACTTATCTTGCCATCTGTATCTTCACTGTTGCAATGTAAACAGCATGCATGAGCAAAACAACAGCTCTCTTTACAGATAAAGGTGACAAGAACAGGAAGTGCTTCTGTGAATCAGTCAATTCTTGGCCTGCATGTTTTGAAAGTTCAGCTTTATTTTCACAGAGGTGCACTTTAACCTTTCTTGTGCTCTAAATTTAGCTCTTCTGCTGAGGAAATCATAAAGTCAACCCATCAATTAAACTGGGGTTTTCATAAATGCTGTTAGCAGATAAGGACTGCTTTGGCTCACCTAGTCTGCCCATACATTCCCCTTGTAGTGCTCCCCATGTCACTGCTGGGGGGGGGCTTATCCAATATACCCATGTGTGTCCCCTAAGGACAATCCTTCCCTCAACAAAAGATCCCTGGTCACCACCAGTATTCTGGTTCTGAACCACTGCACTTCAGAAAACCATGACTGCATTAGATCTGCTTTAGTCAGCAGTGATGAAAATCCACCTGATCCCAGAAAGTCAGGTGACACTGCCAAGGAGAAGGTATCTGGAATTGAAGGACCAGGATGTAGAAAAATATTCCACTTCACATAACAAAGCAAAACCCAAGTAGTAATATCCAGCACAGGAGATTCAACTTTTTAATGCTAACTTATTCAGAAATCAAGGTCTAAATATTCAATGATTTATAGTTCTGAAACTAGCAAAACACTGACTTGTTTGTTGTGCACAAAATTCAATGTCTCATAGTCTGAATAAGCAGAAACATTCAGACCTCATCCAAACCAGAAGTTATGCCATCTGAAACGATACAGCTCTGCTGACACAGTATACATACAACTGCCAGCTGACTTTCAACTGGCATCAACATTCAACAGCTGGCAGGTTGTCAGCGTGCTGAAATCTCTTGATAAAGCAATTTCCACGTCCTGTTGATAAGCTGACACCATTCATGGTTCATTGTCCGTAACTGGTTGGAGTCTGGTAAAATGTAACAACTCCCTAGTGCTTTAGACAACAAGTGCCACAATGTGTGTGTGTGTGTGGGGAGTTACACAGAAGTTCAACTGACAGCAACTGCCCAATGCCTTTGATAACAGCTTGTCGCCACTCTTACAAATGATTTCTTTGTTTCTTCAAGAGCGATACTATATGATACTAAATGGCAGTTGCCAAGTAGGACTGCTTGAAAGTCAGTTCTCACCCCCAGACCATAACAGCAGTGACTACAAATCAGCAACATTTGACCAGGTGCGGCTGTAGGGATGGGGTGGGGGTGGGGGGAGGAAGAACTACATTATGAAAAATTGACCTTTATTCATTAAACTGCAGTGACAACCAGTAGCACGCGCAAGTGACATATCAAGGTAAACTAGAAGGCGACTGTTTTAAAACTGACGTTCTCATGAATGTTTGTTGAACAGGATTTCTCGTTGAAGAACATAAATGCATCTCTTGTTGCTGGTGCCCATTCATTTGAGCCCCCAGCCAGTGTGCTGGTGCTTAATATGTAGTCATGCCGACTGTCATCACAATATTCTTGAGGCCTCAAGGGACAGGGTGATTGGGAAGGGGGGTGGCACTATATGTGAAGGGAGGACTGAAGTGTGTAAGGGAGGAAGGGAGGAGGGTAGTATGGAGTCACTTTGGATGCAAATCCAGGATTCCAAGAACAGGATTCTTAGAATGGGGTGGTGTACAGGCCACCATCTCAGACGGAGGAGTCAGACAGGGAACTAGTGGGACAGATCAGGAGGACCTGCTGAAAGGGTAGTGTGGTGATTGTGGGGACTTCAACATGCCAGGAGTGGACTGGAGCACCCCAACAACCAGGAACAGAAGGGAGCAGGTACTGCTGGATGCCTTCCAGGACAGCTTCCTGCTGCAATGGTCAGTGAACCAACCAGGTTAAGGAATACCCTTGACCTTGTGCTGGCAAATGGGGACTTTGTGAGAGAACTTATAGTGGAGGAACCGCTGTCAGGAGTGACCACCGCTCAGTATGGCTCACATTGATATGGGCAAGGAAGGAGTGGAATCTGGCACAATAGTGCTGGACTTCAGGAGGGCTGACTTTGGGAGGATGGGGGAAGTGGTAAAAGGGTACCTGGCCAGAATTCAATCTAGTATGGACACTAACCAGAGGTGGGAGCTCATAAAGCTGGGGATAGTGGAGGCAACCAAAACCTGCTGCAAAGCCCAGAGCAAGAAGGCTAGGGCTAAGAAACCGATCTGGTTGAGCAAGGAGGTCATGGAAAAGGTAAGGAGGAAAAGAGCTGCCTTTAGGAAGTACAAGAAAACAGGGAGGGGGAGACAGGGAGGAGTACTTGGCAGAATCGAAGGAGGTGACAAGGGCAGTAAGGGGAGCCAAAGCATCTAAGGAACTCAGGCTGGCACAAGGCATTAAGAAGGGGGAGAAGGACTTCTTTAAGTACATCAGGGAGAAAAGGAGCTGTAAGGACCACATAGTAAGGATTAGGAAGGAGGGGGGTTGGGTGGAAGCAGGGTGCGATAAGGCGGAAGCACTAAATGAGTACTTCTGCTCAGTATTTACTAAAGAGAAGAGGGGGTGACACCCAAGGTGGGAGAAATGGCAGAAGCAGGGTGGGAAGTGGTGACAGATGGGGAAATCATGGAGAGCAGAGTTCGAGAGGGTTTGAAGGCACTGAGGGTGGACAAGGCGCCAGGCCCAGATGGCATCCACCCCAGGGTACTGAAGGAGCTGGCAGAGGTCCTGCAGGACCTTTGGCAGACCTATTTAATGCCTCACTACATTCGGGTGTGTACCTCAGGACTGGAGGATGGCTCATGTGGTGCCCCTCCACAAGAGTGGCCCCAAGGATGAACTGGGAAACTACAGACCAGTGAGCCTCACATCCATCGTGGGTAAGCTAATGGAGACTATCCTGAAGGAGAGGCTGGTGGCCCTCCTAGAGGCCAAAGGACTACAGGACAGCAGACAGCATGGCTTCATATGTGGCAGATCCTGCCAAACCAACCTGGTCGAGTTCTATGACTGGGTAACTAGGCAACTGGACAGGGGCCATGCAGTGGATGTCCTGTATCTGGACTTCAGTAAGGCATTCACTCAGTGCCACATGGAAGGCTAGGAAGGAAGTTAGGCAGCACAGGGCGGGTGCAAAGCTGGTGAGATGGGTAGGAAACTGGCTGCAGGGAAGGCAACAGAGGGTGGTGGTGGTGGGAGCTTCACACCCAAGGGCAGTGACGAAGGTGTTCCACAGGGCTCGTGTTGGGACCAGTGTTGTTTGGGATATTCATTGCAGACATATCATGGGACATCAAGAGCAAGATCAGTCTGTTTGCTGATGATACCAAGGTAGGCGCGGTGGTGGATGACCTAGGGGATGGCAGGGGTTGCAGGATGATCTGGCAAAGCTTGAAACCTGGTCAGACACCTGGCAACTGGGCTTTAATGCCAAAAGTGCAAGGTGCTGCATTTTGGGATGAAGAACCCAAGGAGGAGTTACCAGCTAGGGGAGTGCAGCTAGCCCAGACAGAGGAGGAGAAGGATCTGGTGTGCTCATTACAGGGTCAATGAACAACTCGGCACAATGTAGGAAGGCAGCTGCAAAGGCCAACAAAATGCTGGGTTGTATTGCAAGGGTATATCCTCGAGGAGGGAGGAGGTGATTCTGCCACTGTATAGGTCATTAGTTAGACCACACCTGGAGTACTGCGTGCAGTACTGGCGTCCGTATCTGAAGAGGGACATTAAGTTACTGGAGGGGGTGCAGCGCAGAGCGACAAAGATGATCAAGGGGCTGGGGGACTTATCATACGAGAGGAGGTTGAAGGAGTTGAACATGTACTCACTGGAGGAGAGGAGAGACGGGTGACATGATTGAAACCTTTAAATACATGAAAGGAATAAACAAGACGAGTACAGAGGGGCTGTTCAAAGTAAGGGAGGAGAGGGCCACCAGGGGCCATGATATGAGACTGGAGCGAGGAAGGTTCAGGAGGGAGATGAGGAGACACTTTTTTACAGAGAGGGTGGTGGCTGGGTGGAATGCGTTACCTGCTGAAGTGGTATGCAGTAGAACAGTGGACTGCTTCAAACGAGGATGGGACAGGACAAGGGGGAGGGTTAATGAAGGGGAAGGGTGGAAGGGAGGGGCAGCTGCAGAATAAGGGGTGCTAGCTGCACATTCGAGCAGACTTGATAGACCTCTAGGCCTTTATCTGCTGGCAATTTCAGATGTTAGTATGTTTTCTAAGGCTAGGGAATGATGCACAGTGTCTGCACCAAAAGAAATGACATCACGGGCACGCTGTGTCAGACCTTGCACTAAGGCCGGTTTGAATGGTACCTGCGGCAGAAGCGTGTGGGCATGTGATGGACAGGCATGCGCCATGCTTGTGCAAACCTCAGGCTGTAAGCCACGAAGAAAGGGGGCCTGCATCACAAAACAGAGGCACCATCCCATTCTATGGTATTTCCAGTGCCTTCAGGTCCTGCTAGTGCTTAGACCAGCCAGAGCTGGTGTATCAGCTATGTACGCAGACACCACCGCCCACGGCAGCCAGGCAGACTAGACTACAGGATCCTGCACAGCATGCTGCTGCGCAAGTCCAAATGTGGTTGCGTTGTCCTGCTGTCCCATGCCTCGGAACGCGTCACCTATTGCCACCAAAGTCACATATGTGCAGTACACATCAGTGCTGTGCTGTGACTGCACCACCTGGGCTGGAAAGGGAATGTTGCAGTGTGGTTAGAGGGCTTACCATCTCCAGCAGGACCAGTTTGGAGCACACTGGGGACATACGTGCAGTGTCTAATGACTGACCATGACGCCTGACTCACACAGCACAGGCAACTGACACGGTACTCCAGTACAGGGTGACTGCATGCTGCAGGTTCTTACATCGCCACGGATTTCAGACCAATGCTTGTCTGCAGGTTCTGCGATGTATCACCGCTTCATGGTTTGTATAGTTTACTTGTTCCTCCTACACTGTAGGTCCTTACCATGACGAGTCTATTACAGCCTACACAGAGTGAACATTTCTGCCTCTGTTACTTGTGCCACAGTTTCCGTCAAACCCGTCCCTTGTGTCATGTGTTTGACACAGGGGGTGGCTTGCATCAGAATTGGGAACTCTGTTACCAGGACCGGTGTTGCAGCAAAATCCAGCACCGGGTCAGTGGCGAACCGGGCTGTGCTGTAAGCAGGCTGTTGGATGCAGCTTGGGTCACTCTAAGGGCCCTTTGAAAATCTGGCCCCCTGTCCTCAGTATAGAGCAGTTTTCGGAAACTGTTTTCAAAGTCAGTTTAATTAAACTGGTGCAGCAAGCATAACTGATCTCGGAAATTGTTTGTGTCATTTTTGCTAACCTGTTCTCTCTGTGACCAATTCCTGTTGAATTTATGATTTTTTTCTTGTTTGTACCTCAGAATTAATTGAATGTATCTCAAAAGTTTGCACCTGTCACTGTGCAGTGCCAATGTCACTTCCAGTTGGGTTAGCACAAAGGGACATGGCTGGTGCTACACCGATTGCTGCAGCATTTCAACGGATGTTATTTTTGACTCTAAACTGAATGGGAGAAATCCTGCAAGTTTTTTGTTAAAGCAGTCTTAGTCCCATGATGATATCTCAGTCTACCATTACAGCTCAAAACCAAATTCCAAGATTGGCTGTTTCCTAGTATACTCATGCAATTTTAATCACATTATACACCCTTAGCGTTGAAAATTATAGTACCTAAAATGGGTAGGGGAAACCCTGCCTGCTTCCTATTTGGTAAAGAAGGTTCCAAGGCAGTGCAGTTCTGGAATAGTAACTGCACTACTAAACTTATTTATTTATTTTTGCAGTACACCCATTTTATAAGCACAATAACACACTTCAGGGCACGGGTTATTATTGTTGAACCACATCTCCAGTTGGTTGAGGGCGCTCAGCGCAACTGCACTTTGTGCATCTCAATGCACCTGGGTGTGCAGTTCATAAATAGTAACCAACGTCTCACCATGTCTTATTGTTTACCTATTATCATTTGTTAGGTGGCTGAAGGCTCCTGTTGTGGCCTCGTGCCTCATAACGCAACCAAGGCATGATGATGTCTTATGATATACCACACCCTGTCATGTATTTTGCTTAATTATAAATCAGGCTTTAGAATTCTAGCAACTTCACTAGTCTGAACACATTACCTGATGATTTATTAATTTCTGGTATAGATACAGTTTGTAAACAAGTTAGCCTAATCTGCCTAGCAACATGCCAGCTAAATGAAACTAAAACCCTTTCCATTAAATTAAAATGTTTTTACTTTTTAAACACTAAAATCCACAACAGGGCACAAGTTTCTTCAAAATAAATGCACTTCCTAGGTTTGCATAGAAAAAGGGCCACTTCCCCATGGCAAAAACTTCCCGAAGTTGGCCCTTGGCACTTTGCAAATGTTACCAACTTCACAAATTAATTTGAAAGTGGATTTCAGCCCGGCCTGGTGAGGGTTGAGGCGCTGGATGCCACACCTGGTGCTTTCGCTGCAACCCGGGTTCAGATCTGGGACTCGGGTGGCTGGGGGTCGACAGGGAGAGGGATCGGGCGTCCCAACAGGCTCTCCTCCCTCAGGGGTGGAAGACCAAGAATGCTTCTGGGTTCTGCATATCCCTTTCATAGCTGGTGGAAGCACCAACATCAGGAAGGGATGGAGGCGGCTCCGTGAGTCGGGGAGGGGGGACCTCGACAGCGCATGAGGGGTTCAGCGTGCATCAGCATCCCACCACTCGGGACGTACGTCCTAGTACTCGACGTTTCAGAGGGTAGGGGACATAAGGGGAGAAATGGAAAACACCTCTCGGCAGCCCTGGATGAAAGCCGCTCTGGTTCCATCCAGACCACCAAGAAAAAAGGGACAGACCCCACTGTGCAGGAGGAGTGAGGAGGCACTCTAAGGGCAGATCCCACAGAGGTGGAATGGGGGAAAAATGAGTGGACGGAAGGAGTGGGCTCGGAGAGCAGACAGGAGAGATAAAGAGAAAAAGTAAAAAAAAAAAAAAAAATGGACTTCAGCCACCTCGCCCATCTCTACCTATCACCGTAGTACAGTCAGGATTGTTATGGGAGTTAGGCTAGAAATGAGACAGTGTTACCTTGCTACGTACTGTATAAAATGGGCTGGCAGTATAGCCTAGAGGTTAGAGGACAGAGGTGTGAATGAGACTGGTACATCCAGCAGACTAGGCCCGAGTTTGAGTCTCACAACCTCCACTTGCATACTGTGTGACTCTACGGAAGTCACTTAACCACCCAGTGCTCCCAGGTCACCCCTGAAATCAGGCACTTGTGCCTAGTGGGCCTAACCCGGTTATCAAAAGACTGAAATAAAATAAATAAATAAAAAGAAACCAAATATAGATCCTCAGGTGTAGATATTAAGAGAACATGTGCCTAGAAGTCTGGTAAAAAAACTGCAGAAATGCCACAGGGCCTACTGAGAATACTGGGGTGCAGTACAGGTATCTTAAAGTGACTTGCCAACTTCCCCCGATGTCATGTTTGCAGATCACCTTCCCTTCACTGAGTGATGCAAAGCTCAGCTGCCCTGAAGTTAAGTATTAAATATATTCAGATGCTTAGTTTTTTTAACATTTTTGTGCCACAGTTGTCTCTGCATGTTTTTTTTCTTTGTTTGAAGTTCGCACATGAGCAGTGCATCCACATGCATGAGTGACATCAGCACAGGGAAGGTGTTCCTACTGCACCTTTCTCACTGCTTGTTCATTCATCTTTCCTGGACCCAGCCTCAGTGAATGCAGATCCAAAACTGAACTGGCAAAAATTACAGCACTGATGACTGAAACTGTTTGTTATATTGGAAGCTGTTATACTTGCTTTTGTGATTGCAGAAGTGGTGATTTCTCCTGATTTTCAGTTTTACTCATCTGACTAAGCTCTGTGTCCTAGGTCCATCGGTTCTAGGAACATCAAAATCTACATTGCATGAGTATAATGTTACAGTTTTAGTAAGTGTTGTAAGTACATAATTATAACAAGTCTGTATAAAAATATTTTTTTTTTAACTGAGTGGAGCTGTACTCTGTAGCATATTGGGACACAAAAGGACGACTTTTCAACTGGGCAGATCTATAAATTGCAGTAAGCTTTTCAGTATTGGTACATAGAGCTCTGTGTTAAATGGATGACTTTTTCAACAGTTCAGGATTGTAATGTGCAGTAAGAGTATAAGCACTGAGCTGCACAGTCCAATCCCAGGAGAACAGTGCAATAAACTGTGTATTTTTGGCAAGTGCTGCTTCCAGTGTGATTGCTTCAGTAAACTGCCATTGCTATTGCATTTCTGATTGTCACCATCACTATAGACAGTTTATATTTTTTCCTGTGCTCCTGTGTTTTCTGGCTCATTTGGTGTTCTCATGCAAGCACCATAACACTGATCACCAAAGTATGCTTAGACGTGCATGAATCAAGGGACATGGTGCACTGAATTGTTTCTTCAGCTTGCCAGCTCCTTGCTAAGTTTATAAATGAATGCAATAAAATCAGTTATATACTGTACATAATTATACTTTACATAGTTTACAATGTATCTTAAAATTAAACACTTAGGCCCGGATATTCAGACTGCGCCAGGCTGTGGCGCAAGCCTGGGTGCAGCGCAACTTGGATGTGTAGGGGCGCTGACTGGGCGATATTCAACAGAGCTGCGCCATGGAACAGCATCGCTGAATATCACACCCAGGCCACCCGCAGTGCACATGGCGCAGTGGCACTGCGCCAGCACAACTGGCCAGAGTGGAGCATGGGGATGCTCTAGCGCAAGTTCCATTGCGCTATGCACAGCAACCGTGATATTCAAAAGTGCAAATGAAAATGGGGCCATAATGTATGCAGGGCACAAATGTGGCCATTTGCATGTCATCATGGCCCCATTTGCATGCAGGTGCGCCGATCCCTGGCAACTTGCACCTGGCGCCCTGCCAGGCAGCAGCCGTCGGGGACCGACGGCCCCTGCACAGTGCGGCAATGTGCCCCACAGCATAATTGCGGGCTTAAGTAAATATAAATCATGTCCTGTATCCCTGGTGGTTCAGTGGACCGCTGTCAGCCCAATCGTGGGCTTAGGTATAAACAAATAAAGTCCTATATCCCTGGTGGTCCAGTGGACCGCTGTCAGCCAGCCCTATCGCGGGCATTTGTAAAAATAAAATGAGGTTCTATATCCCTGGTGGTCCAGTGGACTGCTGTCAGCCCGACTCGGGCATTTGTAAAAAAATAAAATTAAGTCCTATATCCTGGTGGTCATGGCTGCCCGATCCGGGCATTCAGTATTAGAAATAATGAAGTCAGTTGCCTGGTGGTCAGCGGTACCCTCTCCCACCCGCCCACTGAGCCCCACCCCTGCTCCCCGGTCAGCATCACCACACCCACCTGCTGCCCACTGCCCGCCAACTGACACTGTAGGTAGGTCTGTATGCCCATTGGTCCACAGTGTGAGCCAATGGGCATGCAGCCTGTACCACTACACATTCCAGAGAGAGGTGTGGGCTACACGCCTATTGGCTCACGCTGTGGACCAATGGGTGTACAGCCCTACCTATGGTGTCAGTCGGCAGGCAGTGGGGCAGCAGGCGGGTGGGGTTCTGCCGCCCGCCGCTGTCCTGAGCGGGTGGGGGGGTACTGCTGGACCACCAGGGCTATGGACTTCATTATTTTTAATACGAATGCCTGTGATCGGGCTGCGAGCGGTCCACTGGACCACCAGGGATATAGGACTTCATTTTATTTTTACAAATGCCCACGACCGGGCAGCGAAGTGGTCCACTGAACCACCAGGGATATAGGACTTCATTTATTTTACAAATGCACGCGATCAGGCTGCGAAGGTCCACTGGACCACCAAGGATATAGGACTTCATTGTATTTTAGAAATGCAAGCAAACGGCTGCAAGTGGTCCATTGGACCACCAGGGATATAGAACTTCATTGTATTTTTACAGATGCCCGTGATGGGCTGACAGCCGTCCATTGGGCCACCAGGGATATGGGATATTATAAACTTTACTGAAGCCCGTGGATCGGCTGACAATGGTCCACTGGATCACCAGGAAGATAGGGACGAATTATTTTAAACAGATGCCTGCGATCGGGCATGGGGAGTGCTGCCACAGAGGTGCAGCCGGGGCTCGGTGGCCACCCACAGGTGACAGCTGCTGTGTTGCACCCTGTAATATGGCAGCTCACCTGTGGTGGCCAGCCGTTCCTTTGTTTTTTGGCTCACTGTGTGTGAAGTAGGGGTTGTGCATGCATGGACTCGAGCACATCCCGGCTGAATATCGGGATGTGTGGAGTATGCATGGTCATGCCCTTACCTAAGTTTGATACATTACTGATGCACTTACAAGATCGGGATTTGTGCCAGGCACAAACCTCGCTTGAATATCGCACCAGGGCGCATCAGTGGGTTGCGATGGTGCAACACTGTTGCGCAATGCACAACCCTTTGAATATCTGGGCCTTAGTTTTTAACATTTTAACATACATTCTTTATTTATAATTAGGATTATAGCATCATTGTATGTGGTCTGGAGCATCAGCAAAAGAAGAGACTGCAGTTGCCATCCTCTCCTGACACTGTGGTAGCAATGTACGGGGTTCCTATAATCCCATCGGTGTCAGTGTTAGGTAGGGAAGGCAGCTGGTGAATATCTAGTTAAATGGATTTTCCCCTGCTCCTTTTCTGTTTACTTGGGCTCGGCGTAGAGCAGAGAGGTGATGTCATTTAGAACTCTCACAGCAACATAAGCCACGGCTTGTTGTGAGTGTGGGAAGCTTAAAATTCTGAGAGTAGTTCAGTTCGAGCTGGAGTGAGTTCCAGCAGCAGCTCAGAGAGTGAGCAGCTGGAGGAGTGAGGAGGGTCTGTATTTCTCTCCTTAGTCTAAGGATATCTTTTGCCTGACTTGTAAAGTGGTGGAAACCTTCTCCAGAATTTCCTGATGCCCTCACTCCCAGTGGGATGAGGGGGATTGCAGAGGTTTTGAGGGGCAATCCCCTGATCCAACCTAAAACATTTTGAAGCTGCCTTTGGTGTACAAATTGTGAGCAGATTCTGACAGTTACCCAGGATATGTATCTGCCTTGTTTTCCAAGGGGTGACACTCTGATAAAGGGACCCATTCACTCATTTCTGTTTGAGACTACTCTCAAGAAGATTGTTTTAAAGTTTGCAGACAACGGTGGCTGTCCCAGGTGTGACTAGGCACTTTGTTCAGAACTTCAATCTTACACCCTTGTGGTATTTCCAATGCTAAAATGTGCTAAACATTTAAAAGAACGAATTTTCTACTGTTCATTATCTCAAGGGTAACTCTGAAAGAATGGCTGGGTATGGATGAGGAAGCAAAGGTGGCAACCCCCATCTGAGTGACCAGTTCAGCACTTCAGGTTCTGTAAGGGTGCCTGTTTCTTTCCGTGCATGTCGCCAATGTCTGAAGATGAAATTTACCCCTTGTATGTGGGTTTTGCTCATGGCCAGTGTGCCACAATTTCCTTCTGTAAATCCTGTGCCATCTGGGAACTGTTCTAAGTCATGGCCTAGTGCCACTTCCAGGAGAATTTTGTGTTTTTATTGTGGCTAGTACCACATTTCCAGATGTCTAATCCTATGCTATATGGGAAGTTTGGTTTCTGTTTTTCTACAGATGTGTTCTGCATTGTCTAGTGCTTCAAAGTGTAAACCCTGGGGTCCATCTTTGCTTTTGTGTTCCAACTTTGTTTCAGAATAAAGCCGCATTCTAGAATCCCAACCTGGTATGGACAATCAAGTTACTGTTTCCTGTATGGATTTACTGGGTACCCCTGTCAGAAGAGGCACATTTAGCATAGCCCTCAGCAAAGTTCTCTCCTCAGGACCTGGGTTTTGGTATAGGTCTATTTGTGTTGGTAGTCTGTGAACACAGCGACCAAAATTGGGCACCTAGAAAAATGGCTGACTGTGACCACAAATACCCAGGTAGGGAGAGACGACCGGATACTGTGGTTGGTGAAAACCATGACAGAGACTAGCGGGCATGTCTGGCAGCGTGCATGCCGATATGCACCTGTGGGGGAGGCAGCCATGCTGCGATGCGCAGCACCCGGGGGGAAGAGGCAGGAGGGATGGCATGTGGGAGGGGCTGCGTGAGCAGCCGCCGAGCCGGATCGCTGTTGTCATGTCATGGGAAGGTGGTCGGCTGGGAGGCACGGGGTACTGGGTCTCTGATCCGCGTGACATGGGTTTTTTTGCCACCTGAAGGCATGTATTTTAATTAAGTTTTTCACCCCCAAACATGCACCCCTGGAGTTGAGAATCTATAAGTAGGAGTGGGGGAGCAGCCCCGGCATTAATATGAGACCTGTAGGTCTCGGCAACCTTTTTTTTCTCATGCTGGCGAAAGGTGCATTATGCGTAAATTGATTTTCGGTGATGTACACTCGCCATAATAGTGATTGATGTTTCTCGATCACTATTATGACATGCAACTGTTTGTGTCTTGTACACACTTTGTGTTTCTGTTGCAATTCCTTTGTACCCCCACCTCTCTCTTCTCCCCTACACAGAAAAAGTATGGGAGGTGTGCCTACTAGTTAAATAAAGGGCCGATGGGTGGGGGTTACACATACAATATAACAAGGTGAGATAATAAGTACAGGCAATAGAACAGCAAGGTTACAACACGATTCAGGGTAAAACACGGTACAGGGTACAAGTGCATTTACAATTAGAGTTACAGCAGTTGAGTAAAAGTCAACCAATTCAACAATTTAAATCACCTAGTCTCAGCCTCAGTCTGCTTTCTTTGCCCAACTCAACTGCTGTCGTTGTGATTTTGGCAGCTACCTTTACCACTGGATTCCTGTCAATGATCGGCTGTTTCTAGGTTCATTCATGAGAGAGAGTGTTTGGCGAGAAACAACTGATCATTCCAGCCTAGTTCTTACTTTCTGAGCTGTGTTAAAGTGCCCAAAGCCTAAGTCTGTTTTCTATTACTGATGTAACTAAGACTCGGGCTTCAGCACGCACACACCGAACAACTATCAGGTCTTCTGTCCCAATTTAGTTATCCAGAGCTCCTCCCCTCCAGAACAAAGCTCCCTGCAGTGCTTCACACAACAAACTCTGCAGCCAGACAGAATGGTTCTCATTTCTCAGCACATTTCCTCAGTCAATATATTTTTCAATTTAGACTCTGTATGCTGAGCACACTCTGTTACAGCTTCAACCAGCAGACCTGCCTCAGATAGTATTTTGGGACCCGACTCTGACATTTAAACTTGGCAGTTTGGCAATGTGACTTACCTCAAATTTATTAGGGATTTTACTTCCCTATATTACTGCTGCATATACTGACTGATCTCCTGCTGCCTTTGCCTGGCTGCTCAATGCACCATCATCGACATACTGCTCCCACGCTTTCCCTAACATGTAAATCTGTCCCACCAAACCAATAAGAATGTCCGCTAACTTCCTGGAGGGCAGGAAGAGGAAGAACGCACAAAAGCCATGAATACTGCTATGTGTGCAGTTTGTAGCCTGAGCCTGATGGCCAATCAGCTCACAGAAGGTCTGCTTATGCCCTGCAACAACATATAAGGAAGGATGGGCAGGGCAGTCTAAACAAAAAAAAAAGTTGAACCCCAGGCAAACAGAACTCCATGCACAAGAAAGTTTGGGAGGGGGTATAAATAAGTGCACACAGAACAGATCCTGCATTTCAATAGGTGTATTTGATATGCTAATCAAACAAAAAGGTGATTGAAAATACCGTTTTCAGAAGTGGAATTTGGTCCCATACACACCTTACCTGGCACAATGAGACCAGTTTCAAGTTCTGAAACATACTGGGCAATTTACTAGAATGTTTGCTTTTCTGATAGTAACTTTGTTTCTTTGGCTATTGGACAGTGCCACTAAAATGTAACTTCTGTAGGATTCTCTGGGTAATCACAATATGTTTGACAGAAGAATTCAAACATGGTGACGTTAGCCTCTGATCTGTGTGTCTTTTTTTTGTAAATTATTTTTATTAGTTTCAAGGAACCCTAACAACTGACAGTGTGATAGTGATACAAAGGAGATTTTACACACCGTACATCCTTACAATAGGGTACAAGAACTATCCATCCAGGGTATAACTCACGTACAGAAGGCACTGTCCAGTAGTTTACTGCAAATCAGATGTCCCCAAAGTCCATTATTAACATAGCTATTGTATGCCGTAAAAGGAAGAATATTATGTCATATAAGATTTCACGGTCCTTGCAGGCTCATTAGTGTCATTGTGGTCCTAATAAGTGAAAAAGGCAGTCAACCTAGGGACCGTGTTAAAACCCCTCTTCTGGAGCAAACTTCAATTCCAGAGCATGTAGTACAACATTTGGCTGAGGCGGCAAAGCCATGTCTCGTTATTGGTCTTCAGCACTGTGTAACTCGGCAACATAAACCTCAGACAAACACTGCTAATTCTACATAAACTTTAACACTAATTAGAACTCTGGTGCATAGAGCAATATATCTTACGCATTCCTGAGCAAGCTCCTCATATCATACAGAAAGGCCAACTCGTGAAAATATAGAAGTCCATAAAGGGTATTAAGAATGCACCACTGAGCATCAGCAACATAAACGCAAGATGCTGTGCCATGGGGAGATGAAGAGGGTCAAAACAGCCACATGGGAGGGATTATCTTGGATAACAGGCTCAAACCACATAAACAACATTTTATGTTAAATATTTCACTGAGAGAGATTTACTCCTACAGGAGGATACAGATACCTCCATAGGCATCTCTGGCCTACCTACCAGAGCTTCCTCCCTCCCCACCGTCCCAATCCCTGCTTATTGGTGGAAGTAAAAGAGAAAACAAGAGTAACAGTTTAAACATCATCTTCCTCTTCTGCTGCCTCCAAGTCTCCCAAGTTCAGTTTCATTTCTCCATCTGCTTGCTGGCATCATGAGCATCTCCAAAAATATTTTGTTTACTAGCATAAACCAACTCTTAGATGGGCTGGATATTGAAGAGACTGTGTAATCCCAAATGATTTTAGCTGTTCTCGGGCGGCATCAAATGCCTTGCGCCAGCTGCTAGTAGCATAGCTCAGGACCGGATAGAGGGATATCTTCTCTCCCTCCGTTGTCTCAAATGGGCCAAAATTTTGCACTGTTGCCATCCCCTGATCCCATCTGTAGGTCTCTGCAAGCACAATAAGAAGAGTTCTTGGTCCATTTTCAGAGTCTTATCTCTTGCTGAGGGTTATATAAGCTCTGCTGACCTCTAGTGTGGGCTCAATTTTTAAATGATGTCCCAGCTATTTAGTCACAAAATCTCGATGGGTCTTGGTCCATATGCAGGGTCTTGTCTCTTGTGGAGGGTTATACAATAAACTATATGGACCTCTGATTGTGGGATCAAGCTTTAAATTATGTCCCAGTCATTTACTCAACAAAATCTCTTGGGTTCTCCTCTTCAACAGTTTCTCATTAGACCAAGATGTCTAATGTTTGTAGCCCTTGAAAAGTTTTCCAGTGCATCCAGCCTGTACAGGAGAGCCTGGTTTTCTCTGATGAGCCCCCTCACTGTGCTGGAGTCATGCAAATCAGAGCCTGCTGCCTCCTTGACTTCTGACACAACCACGGTGGACTGGGTTTCACAAGGTTGTAAGCAGCCTTGAAAATCGAACACTTTCTGGTCCAGAGCAATCATTCTTTGTTCTGGGGCCCTTACTGCTAGAAGCACATCACTGATCATCCCACTCCTTCTCAGTCATGGTGGATCCGGGTTGCTGCGGCCTCTTATCCCTCTGCCCGGAGCCATTTTCTCAGGTTTCCATTACAGGTTGTCTTTGAAGTTTCTCAGATGTGTGCCTGTTCAATACAAGCAGTTATCCACCAATTTAAAATATTTTAATAAAGAAATACAAGTTTTAAAGTTGGAGTTTGAGGCTCATCTGGGGAAAGCAGTCAAAACACATATAGCTCTATAGACAGTTAGCTCCCAATTTGTGTGTTTTAATGGAAACATTTAAAGGTGACACCACATCAAGGTGCACTGACTAAACTGACTTTCTTTAATTAATATGCAGTCCTCAACCAATATGTAGGTAACTGGCGAAGAACCTCCTACTAGACAGAGTGATAGTGTACAAGCTGGGGACAAATTCCGACTAGTAATAGCCCGTTTTTTCTGAAAGCTGTACAAGCAGCATTTATTTGTCACATTTGTGCCTTATGCAAGAATCAGGAATGTAATCATTGGCAGCCTTTTTCAGATGTGTAGTGGATTTCATTATCTACCATCTGCTCCAATTTCTGGTCCTGAACATTTTCTGACAAAGCCATGAATAACACGGCTAGAATCATTTGCACGATGTTACAAAAACTACCTGCTTGTTCAAAAAAGTATTTTCCACACGAGCTAGAGAATGTGGAACTTTTCCATTGAAATAAAATCTGTCCCCCGCCCACTGAGCTAAGGATATCACACATTCTCAGTATGAACAACTGCTATTGTTCTGGGGTGTCGGCTACCATGCAGCAACTGCTGTGCTAAGATCAACATGCTGATTGCAAGCTCAGGTCTCCAGAGAGGGAAGAACAAGGAGTTAGACACCATGAACAGACTTGTGGACCATTTAAAGCTGGGGAATTAGAACAAGTTTTTATAACCCAGTTTTGGGAATGCACCCCCACCTGGTTCAAGATGTAGTAACTATCTCCCCTGTTGGGATGTCTTCCTTGACCACTGGACACTTGCAGATGTAGCAGACAACATCCACATACTGCTGCAGTATAATACGGAGCCTCTGCACCAGTAATGAATGTTTTTTTGATGTTCTGCATTCAATCAGCAATTCCCAAAATGCCCTGGCCAACATCCACAAATGTTAAAAAAAGACTTTTCCAAAAAGCTGTTGGCTTGTAGTTCTGTTTTTTTGCTTGAGAACACAGTGTATGCTGAAATTATGTGTTTTTCTAATCCATGCATTAAAGTCTTTTAATTTAAACTATGAATAAGTTTTCAGCAGATTACATGAACTATGGATTTGTCTTTGATGGTTTGTGGAAACCTAATCTATGAGTTATGTAAACTGTGAATTATTAACCTTTGGTTTAAAGAGCTGCTGACGCCTCAAAGAAAATCTTTTGAAAACATAATATTTAGGTACAATTCAGCTTGCATTCCATGTATCCATGGATTTTCCTCAACATTATTTATTACTGAGGAAATTTGTAAAAATACATTATCTTTATATCTCAATAATCTGCCTCTATAGCTTACTCCCTACTTCAAGTCGTAATCGCTCACTGAGACATGACAGTCTGTTGCCAAGAGAGTAACTGTGATGTCACAAGCAGCACATTATGACTTCAGGTAGGGAGAAAGCAACAGGAACAGATGAACTCTTCAGGGGCAAAGATCCTGTTTTCATGCAAATGACACCAGTAATAAATAATGGGGAGGAGGAATACAAAACATGTGAAATACAAGTCGAACAGTGTCTAAATATTATGTTTTGTTAAAGTTCTCCTGAAGGCATCAGTTTCTCTTAAATTCCAACTTCAGAATTTCAGAACTCTGTTTTGATGGAATTCTATGGAATTAGGTGGAATTTTCCAAAATTCTGCAGGTCTGTTCAACTAGAATTTGAAAATTTCACATACTATATGTAGCACAAAACATTGAATCCTTTCACTTCATAGCTGTAGCAGATAAACAGTGTACAACAGTGGAATGGTAGACAATGAGAAATAGCCTCACAATGAAATCAGTCCTACACAAATTCATTATTTGCAGGTGTGTGTGTGTGTGTTCTGAATGAAATCAGTCATGCATGGATGCACAATTTGCAGGCTTGTGTTCTAGAATAAAATCAGCCATGCCCATATCCACCATTTGCAGGTGTGTGTTCTGGAATAAAATCAGTCATGCATGCATGTTCTGGAATATGCATATTGGAGCCAAGAATCCCTGGACAGAGTATTACCTGGGTGGAGTCCGAGTAGCTGCATCAGAGGAGGAGAAGGACCTGGGAGTGATGATCACTAGTGACCTGAAGCACTCCACGCAGTGCAAGAAAGCAGCAGCAAAGGCAAACAAGATGCTGGGATGCATAGCTAGGGGGATCAATAGTAGGAGAGAGGAGGTTATACTGCCCTTGTACAGGTCACTGGTAAGGCCGCATCTAGAGTATGGGGTTCAGTACTGGTGCCCACACCTCAAAAAGGATATTAACCTGCTGGAGAAGGTACAGAGGAGGGCTACAAAGATGATAGCCGATCAGCAGGGCAAGGCATACAAGGAGAGGACGAGGGCACTGAACATATACTCCTGGAAGACAGGAGAGAGAGAGAGAGGAGACATGATTGGGACATTAAAGCACTTGAAAGGGATAAATAATGTTGATAAGGAAAGTCTCTTTAAGCTGAGTGGCAACCATATCACGAGGGGCACAGTCTTAAGCTGGAGGGTGGGAGGTTTAGGAGGGATGTCAAAAAGCAGTTCACAGAAAAGGTGGTGGACACTTGGAATGCGCTGCCAGAAGAGGTCATCTCGTTAAAGACAGTGAGCGGTTTTAAGAAAGGCTGGGATAGGCTTAGGGGGAAGATAAGAATCATGGGTAGGGAGGATGGGAGGAGTGGGGAGGGAGGGCAGGACATTAGCTCAAGCTGTGGACCCTACAATACTGAGCAGATTCTGACAGACCAAATGGCCTTCTTCTGCTGGCTTCTTCGTGATGTTCATATGTAAATCAGTCATGCCCATATCCATCATCTGCTGGTGTGTGTTCTGGAATAATATCAGTCATGCATGGATCCACCATTTGCAGGTGTGTGTTTTGGAATAAAAATCCCTCATGCCCAGATCTGCCATCAGTTGGAGTGTGTTCTGGAATGAAATCAGTCGTGCAAGGATCCACCACTTGCAGGTGTGTGGTCTTGAATGAAATCAGTCATGGAAGGATCTATCATTTGCAGGTGTGTGTTCTGGAATAAACAAGTCATGCATGGATGCACCATTTGCTTTGTGTTCTGCAATGCAATCAGTCATGCATGGCTCCACCATTAGCAAATATGTGTTCTGCCACCCATGACTATTAGGACTAGTGTGGGTATGTGCACACTATTCTGTATCCATTTAGTTTCAGATAGTTCAGACAGTGTGAACTACTGTAGCATGGATCCCTAGCAGATAGTGGACTATCCGATGCCATTATCCAGGCTAAATAGCATACATTTTGACAAGTTATTACTGAAGCTATGAAATGATGTATTTTTATGTTTTCAGGGAAACAGGGTGAGAAGATTGTATAACAGTCCAATTTTTAAAAGGTCAACAGAAATGGCCTGCCTGATAACCAAGTGGCACTGTGTCCTGCTCCTGTGGTGAGATCCAGGTTTGGAATCGGGAGTAAACTGAGGAGGCTGGTGTTGGACAGCTGAGGCTGGGGAAGTGCTGCCACTAGGTGAGTAGTGCTACATTCCACCTTTGCAATGACCCTTGCAGTGGTATGGGTGGAGCTCTGCAGGGGTATGCAGTGTGTGTGTCCATGACTACAGGACACCAGCACAGTGTCAGCTGGTGGAGGGGAAAAGAGAGAAGAAAGCTGGAGGCAAAGGCACCAATCAGTAGACCAGCACCAGAACTCACAGGCTCTACATCCCACCAGATCCCCATATGCACAGGTGAAAGTAGAGGGACTGTTGAGGCTAGTGGTGACAGGTCTGATAGGGGATTACTGGGTGAAGAATAAAATGCAAAAAAAAAAAACAACTGAAGTAATTTGCAGCCTTATATACCTAGCTTGGTACAGTAGAAGAATGTTCAACAGAGTCAATACATAACAAGCTGATTCTTTATTGGTTTCTATCCTTCACTAGTTGTTTAAAGAGGGACGCCGACCAAAAGTGCTACTTTGAAGAATTAGAATAAGCATACCCCCAATGAATCACATACTGAAAATTAGGTTTCTGTGTTGCTTCATTTTAAAGTTATGGGCTATTCTGTAACCCTGATTTCACTGCCTGTTCAAAAAAGCCTGTTTAAGTTGAGAGCTGATGTCATCTCCAGAACTCACAGTCTAGTCTTCCCTGTCAGCAAACTTACATGACCTGCTTCTCCAAAGTTTAAAAATCATGTGCAATGTTTTTACAACAAAAAGAGGCGGCAACATTCAAAAAACATTTCTATATAAATTGTGTATGTTTCAGGTTTTGGAACAAAGTTGACAAATTCATATTTTAATGCCTTTTTGATGTGGTCCATTTCTCCAGGGTTGCTGAATACTGAGTCAGCATGCCTCCAGGCTGCCGATACCATTTGGACTGCTACTCTACTGTGTCTTTTAGGAATCTGTATTGCAACTAGCATTGCATAATGTTGGTAACTTCACTACTGTTTGTCAGTGTCTGCTTTATAATTAGTTCTAAACAGCACCTTTCCCAGTCCTTTTGACTTTCTTGCATGAACTACCCCTTCTTGCACCAATTCTGGAATTGTATTTCACTGCTGTCCTCTGCAGTTAGCTTTGCATTCTGCAAAATGAAACGTAATTCCAGAATCGGTGCAAGAAGATGTACTATATACATGAAAGTCAAAAGGACTGGCAATGATGTTCTAACTCTCAATCTATCTCTCAACAAAATATTGCTCTGTTTTATGTCTTTTCATAGCAGTTGAAACTCCACCTCCTGTTCTTGTAAGTTTCATGTCCTGTCTTTTACAAAATGGATTCGTTTTTGCATGAAAGTCAGAAGGACTGGGAAAGATGCTGACAGCAACTATATCTTCTCTGAAACTCCATGCTTTGTTACCAAGGCACAAGAAAGTATATTTTACACAAAAAAATAAATAAAACATACTGACAAGGCATGTAGATTTTAGCATAATGCACTGCTACCAGGGTGTATTGGGGAAGGGGAACATAGTATGTATATTGAGTATTGGTAGTTTTCCCTTGCAAAACTGCTGTGACTGCACTATACTACAAAGTGTGATTCATTCCTCTGCCCTACTTTGATGCCATTGGGAGCCAACAGCTGAACAGCAAAGGCAAGTGCAGCAGGGCTAAAAAAAAAATCCAAATTATGTAAGGTAGAGTAAACCTTAGCCAAAAATAGCAAATGCATACACATTTTCAGATCTAGTACGCGATATAATGACTACAAGATGTAACTTTTGGACCTTCATGAAATGTGCTCTTTATCAGGGGCCTAATATGTGTTCATTCCTGCTAGTGGTGGAAGTGTTAGCCCTGGTAAAATTATCATTTTAATGTGAAATACAACACAGATGAGTCTGAATGTAGGTTAAGTAACAGCCTGTCAGGGAGAAAACATTAGAGGCCAGCTATTCAAAACTTTGCGCCTGGCACTAATCGATTGTGTCACGATTGCACTGCATTTGTGCCGGACTGCTATATCTAAAAGGCCAAATAGCGCTGACGCAACATGATAGCACCAACACTACGAGATAATGTATGCGAGGTGCAATGTTAGGGGTGGGGACATGCATACAGGTGCAATGGTATATACAAAAATATAGCACTTCACAACATGTGTTAGCACAACATGTAGCATGGCACAAATTACCACCCATGAAAAGGGGGTCTTAATGCTGGCCAAACCCTGGATGGCGGGGCATGGACACAGCAGTGACAGGGAACAAAGCTGCGTGCATCCAATGAGGAGGCAGTGTGGGTGGACGGCCAGCTTGAGCACTCCATTTGCACAGGCACACAAACTGTGGAATGCAATGCCCAATAGTGCTGTGGACGTGGAACACGATGTAAACTATTTTGTACCATATTGTAATGTGTACCTAATGCGATATTTGTGTATTGTGTGTTGTTGTGCATTGTATGTCTTTATTGTACACTGTTGCATCTCTGCCACACACTTTGTGTCTCCAGGTCATTCCTGAAATTGGGCCTTGGCCCAATGTGCTTACCTGGTGAACAATGTGATAAAAAAAACAATTAACAGAACACATACATGGCAGATACATGCTGCACAAAGATGGCACTGCTCGTGTCGCCATCATCTGGCACTGGTCCTAACCCTGCAAGGCATTAGTGGGTGCCCCAGTTTCCAATGTACACCATGGTAGTGTGTCCATGCAGCACACACTTCCAGTTCCCACTGGGTACACCAACACAGTCCAGCAGACACATGCTGCACTGGGGAATGGAGGGTGTTGAGGGGAGGGTGTACAGGTGGCCACGCTGCACCACATAGTAGGTACTGCCACATGGTTGGGGCCACCCACACAGTGCACATGTTACACTGATGGGACTGCTCCTAATAACAGTGTGCCAGTATGATGGTAAGTGTGCCCCCCCAGGGCACATACCCTACACCACTCCCGGATGCCCACACACACAGACAGCCACATGTATGGTAGTGTGGGGATCCTATGCCACTATGAAGCACATAAGGGTCACACGGCAGTATGACTAGTGTCCACTGTCAGACCACACCTTCCAGCTGTGCTTGTCACTGTGTGGACAGCACCAGTCACTGTTGCCTGACACACCGTAGGCATCGCTGTGTACCTCACAGTATTGCCTACTATGGTACTGTACCATCTGATTAACACTTTGGCAGGAACAATGATTTGCCTATGGCATACAGCATGACCACCTGTTTCCTGTTTCTGTAGTGTTACTCCTCTGGGCCACATTAGTCTTTGCATCTGTGTCCAAGCCAAGAGTGCAGCTAAAGTTCTATGAGCCGTCAGCACACAATGCACGTGGCAACCGACCTGTAATACCAGTTGGACCTACAGGTGGAGCTGTCAGCACAGAAAGAAACGTGGCTACTGACCTGTAATTCAAGTTGGACCTGCAGGGGGACCATGTGTGCACTTTGTAAATGAGCAGTTTCTGCTCAAAGGTATTTGTAATCCGAGAATTTAATAAATAAATAAATAAGATAAAAAATGTTAATGTGCTGCGCAATCCAAATGCAAAGCAGGCCATAAAAAGATGCTAATGTGGCTGTTTGCCCATGGATTGCCTGAGTAGGTTCATTTGCACTGCAGTTTTGAATATAGTAAACTTTAGCGCCAGGCAAACGTGTCAGTACCACGCAAATGGGTTAGCGCCACACAATACTGTAATGTTCCATTACGTGGGATCTGCAGTATTTGGCCTGGACTGTTTGCTGTTATGCTCCACTGCTTTGCTAGCACACATATTGTCTGCATTGTTCAGCCTTACCTCATGCCACCTCTGTGTGCACTGGGCTGTTGTTGCAGTTTGCACTGCTCTCAGTTGCTATAGTCAGTGTAGTCTTATTTGCTGGGCTGTTGCATTGCACTCTCAGTCCTGTTTGCAAGACTTCATTTTCACGCTATATTCAACTCATTTAACCCTGGGGCTATTCCTCTGAATATGGTGTGCAAATGGTTCCGGTGCTAATTTTGCTCAGGGACAAGGTTTTAAATATCTGGCCCTAGGTTGGTCGGGTTGGATACTACACAGAAAACTCGTAGCAAGATTTCAAAACAGCATTGCCTCTCCCACACCCTTTTATAGGGGAGGCAGAATAATTATTTTAAAGTGCCATCCTGAGAAATCACCTCAATTGAATGACAGGCGTGAATGATCACAGCCTTCCACCGCATCGGAGACTTATTTGTCTGCAGACCTCACCAGTGAAAACACAAAGTTGTGCTCACATGCCTTTCCAGTATAAAAAATAAACTAAAACTCACTGCAGTGTGCTAGCAGTCAGCAACCCTGGAGAAAATGACAACATAAAGCCACCAAAATAAATAAATAGAAAAAAAAAATACACATTTGTCAACTTTTATTTTACAAAACCTGAAACACACAGTTTTTATAGCAAAGTTTTTTGAATGTTGCTGCCTGTTTTGCTTCTAAAGACTATTGCACATGAACCGCAACCTTTGAAGAAACAGGTTCTATAAGCTTTCGGACAGTGAAGACTAGACTCCGAGTTCTGGAGATGACATCAGCAGCAGCTCTTCACTGAAACTGTTTTTTTTTTTTTTTTTTTTTGAACAGGCAGTAACATTAGGGTTGTAAAATGATTTGTTACTTTTAAACAAAGTAACTTAGAAATCTCATTTTTGGCATGAGGCTGACAGGGGCTATGCTGATCCAAATTCTGAAATGTATTGATGCCAGAAATTTTGACCGTAGTCCCTCTTTAGAGCTTTTGTGAACCAAAGGTCCCCTCCCCCCACCTCTGTAGCAGCCACACCTGTTTCACTGCATCATGAAGGCATTCAAGCAGCTGTCTTTGCAGTGAACCCCAGTGCTGCTCCATTCAGTCAGCAAGAGAGTATACAAATTCTAAGAGACCCACACTCTTTCTCCGCAAGGGCTGAATGCCTCCTATACACAATGTACACCTCCTTCTTCCACCAATCCCAGGGTGGAATTGAAAGTCTACTTATGATCAAATACTGAGGGAGTTCTGCCACTATTTAATTGGGCTAGGGGAAGGGGAGGGAAGTGCCTTTTTCTGAGGCACGACCAACCTTGGATAATCAAGGGGGGGGTTTGAGGGAAGGAATATGTTGTCCCTTATGATCTAGCCTTATACTGGCATGTACCCTATTGCTTGGCGTGTGATACGGAGGTGTCCAACCACACCCATCTGAACCCCTTGGCCTGCCTTCTCCTCACCAGCACCTCCCTCGTCACACATCTCGTTGAAAGGTAATATGTTCTTGGAGGCCTGGTCCCAGCTCCAGGGTCCCACTTGTGGGGGTATAGGTCACTGGCTACTAGTTCCAGGGCCAGAGTCAGCAGTAAGAAAAGGCAGGAAAGGCATGTCCATCACCAGGGGTTCCAAGGGTGGAAAGGAACACTGAGGAGATGGAAGGAGGTTTTCAGGTCAGACTCAGGGATGCTAGAAGAAGCCAGTATGAAAAAAGAGGAAGGGAGGCTTTGTCGAATTCTTATATTTGCTTACCCCTTATTTTCTTAGTGCATATGTCTCTTTCTTTTTTGTGTTTTCTTCTCTCCAACTTTAAAAAACAACTCTGTATGTTGTACCCTTTACTAGGCCATTATAGATGTGCCAATCAGTGACATCATCAGCTGCAGTCAGTCAGTGGCTGCGGACTCTTATATTTATTTAGAGTTTGTTGACCGGGTAAGTGCACTAGACAAATCCTGCCTATTTTCAGGCATGACCCGGGGGAGAGGGATACAGATGAATGCCAACTGACCTTGAACCAGATTAAGCTGTTGGTGATATTTTTAGTGAATGAGGGAAATTTGGCCAGGACACCGGGGAAATCCCCTACTCTTTTCAATAAGTGCCATGGGATCTTTAACATCCACCTGAACTACCACCAATCCAGGCAGATGGGACCTCGGTTTAACGTCTCATCCGAAAGACGGGTATCACCTAACCTAATCTGCTACAGTGTCTTCCATCAGGATCAAGCACAGTATCACAGATTTTGTGAAATGTCTTTCAGGATACTGCAGGAACTCAATGTAATGCAATAATAATTACTCCAATCTGTCGGGCAATAAACTGTGAACCCTTACACAGAGTGCATGATCCTGGTGGATGATACTACACACTGCTGAAAATGGGGCAGCCCTTGAATGTGCTCAGCTTTCATCAAAGTAGCAGCTTATGCAAGTAGCGGTGCTAGCAGTATTAGCCACTGACAGGTTGTAACCAACGATGTCACTGGTTGGCACACCTGGAATGGTCTCGTGTGAGTGGCAGCCCTACATACATGGCTGGTTTTAAAGACCAGGAATACAGAAGACAAGAAAAGAAGGAGAGGTACAGAAAGGGAATGGGGGTAAGCAAATATGAACTGAGATGTCAGCAGTGCTTCCCTTCCCCTTTAAAGGTTGTAGAACCAGACTTGGTGCTCTGCTATCATATCCAAGCTTTCTCTGATGTCCGATATTTCACTTTAGAGAGCCTGATGGTTTTAAACCATTGTGCGGAGATGTGTTAACTGCAATATATTGGGACTCGCAGAAAAAGCAAAACAATGTAGATTGCTTTAAATGTTCCTATATTTGTTTAACTGCTTCAAAAAACAGCTCAAAGAATGCCCCCCCAACAATAATTGTACCTGCTACCACTGAGTCTTCAGTCATCCCACATCCCTCTAACGACCATTCTATACAGTTTATGAACTCTGTTTAATTCCTGTCTGCTGCTCCACACTAGGCAAGCTACTTATTTATACTCTATCGTAGTTTCTCAACTATGGAATCTTTATCTGTGACTAAAATTGTTACTACTGCTGCCCTTCATTTGTACAGGATGCTCTCATGTGTTACCTCTGATGGTCTTATTTTCTGTGACACCTGATGCTGACCACGGAATCTGTTGCTATGTCTGTACTATGTGTAATTAACCCGGGTCGCTCCTGGAAAAGGGACCCATGTCTCAGTTAGCCTACCCACTTAATAAAATCCAATAAAAAATGATATTTCAGTACTGCAGTCATAATGCTAAACTGGCTTAAACTGGAACAGTTTGGTTGTTTCTCTTAACAGGTACTGCATACTGTATTCGTTTATTGGACAGTTATTTTATGACAGTCACTTAAATCAACTAATGAACTTTTTTTCACATTTGACGTATGCATCATTAGTCACTGTGTTACTGAGGCCTAGTAAACCCAACTCGCCCTTGAAACAGGGAGGCATACGGCACTGCAGGTCCGCATCTCTTCTTGACAATCTATGTTTTTGCCAAAGCATTGACTCGGAGACTGATAGCAGTGATGCCAGTGATGGTTGATTATTATGACTGAGCTGCATTTTTCAGAGTTGATCCACTGTCAACGGTAAAAGATGCCTTTTTCAAGTGATGCATTATCCAAGAAAACTAAAACCCCTACAGTAATATCCTTACATGCTGAAAAGGACTTGGACTGCTCAGAGTAGTAATTTTGTCATAATGCTACAAACATATACTTACTGGTTATTTTATGCAACATTAAAACCAAACACTTTCAAACTCCATAATATACTTAATGTCTGTTAGTACCTGTGTATTACAGAGTTTGTCTCGTTGTGTCCTCTCCCACGCTAGAGTAACCACAGTGCTGTTGTGGAACTCATTTTCACTTTACAGCAAACAAATGCAACGCTACAGCTTTGGTTTCAGAACCAGTAATTGTAACAAATAAGTTATGGGCAGTATATTAGTTTTATTTATTTATTTATTTATTTATTTATTTTTTTTAGACATTGCTTCCACAGTATACTGAGCAACATACACCCTGGGTGTGTAAAAACACCTTGTAATGCAATATGGCTCAAATATTATTCCTACATAATAACGGACCATCAATTTTTCTTAGAAAAAGTCAGTTATTATTTGTCATAATAACTGGCGGTTACACCATTCAGGCACTCACTGAACAACAGCTGCAATCTGAGGCACTCTAGAACAATTCTTTAAGTGACACAGCACTTTTCCTTTCAAATAAGCATCAGTGACAGTAATATCTCATGTCAGTATTTTGGAATAGAAACAAACAAGATTTACTTTTCCAACAGATACCATTCTTGGGAGGCACTATAGTGCAGGGGTTTAAGGCTCTGAGCTGCAAAACCTGGAGACCCGGGTTTGAATCACACAGCCCCCACTTGCATACTGTGTGACCCTGAGCAAGTCACTTAACTTCCTTGTGCTCCCAGGTCGCACCTGTAAACAAGCTTTCAGCTTAGTGTGTCTCACCTGGTTAAAAACAAAACAATTCTCACATATCAGAGCACAGCAATGACGTAAAACTAGCTACTAACAACAACGAAAAATGACAGCGCAATTTTCGTTGAGTTTGTTACCTCAACTCCAGGGGAGTGCATAAACTTCTCATAATGCACACCACCCCATGCATTATTCTACATGCAGTACTGAATTGTGGCATGGACCAGTTACATCAGTGCAAACTAATGACTGAAATAAAAGACACGATGTCTCATCAGTTTGCTAGTCACTAAGGAGCCAATTGTGGCTGCTTCATCTGTCAAAGTTCATTTACATGGGTTTCTAAAAGTTGCAGTTTAGTGTAGTTATCACAGTGAGGGCAAGTCTTCAGCCAGGATATAAAAATTTCTTTTGCTCTTTGAGGTGTTGTTGAATGATTGTTTGACTATTAAAGGCAAACAACTTTTCCCACTGAGGAACAGGAAGCCGGTGCTTCTCGCTCTCTCTCACCTCCTGCATGTCTTTCTCCTTTCCCATTAAGTTGAACCCCACTGCTTACTCAACCATAGCAGCTCCTGTTTCAACCAGAATATGTCCCTTTGATCTAGGGAAATGGGTACAAATGTATATATTACTTATTCTACAGATACCATGTAACTTTGTATTATGTTTTACACAAACGGTCTCTTGCTTTGTTTATATTGTATTCCACTGCTTTATGACTGTATTTCTAATCTAGTGGGCAACTATGTGTTCTGTTATTTGGTTCCCCCAGGACTCCTGAGGTTTCCTGGTGTACACAAATTCTAATTAATGAATACTTTTTTCTTGCTAGACGTACCAACAGAAGAATAAACTGTAAACATGTGTATTTATAGTATACACGGAGGATAGTGCTTTGCAAGTCATGCATGCTTGGTACAGTATGGGCTTCGCAGAATGGTCTAGAGTCATACTGCACTACGCAGGCATCTTGCTTGGTTTTTGTTTCCTATTATATAAATGCATGAGAAGGCAAGGGTGATCTCTCCTTTACAACTAAATAATGAACAGGCTTATAAAATGTTTACCTGTTGTCTTTTGGTACCACAGCCTGCCAATGTTAAAAAAAAAAAAAAAAAGTAAACTGGAAATGTTTTGCCCTTCGGGCATCTTTATTCAACTGCCCATTTACTACCCCCCCCCCCACCACCAATTTAATTTGGAAACTATTTAAACGTTACTGCAGCAATACATATACTTGTGAGCATGCCACTAAAGTATTTCTTCCCTCCCCATCGTCAAGGACTAGTCAAGTGTTTATGTAAACCTCCCATGTGCAGAATAGCAAACTTGTTGGGAAAGTTACCTCTTAAAATAGGCAGCAATCTAACATTTCAAAAGGCCTTTATTGAAATAGCTCTGCACTATACTTTGCATCTATAGTTAATCAGCTGAAGTTATAGACTCCCTTGAGAAAGTTGTTTCCTATAAATACATCTGATTTACTGCCCTCCTTCTTGGGAATGCCGAATAAGTAATGGGGCTGAGCAACAGGACACATTCTAAAATGGCAGAGTAAAACCCAGTCATCTAATTGGCTCTTCTCTATGTGTAAAATATGGTTTACACATGGTTAAAACAAAAGGACTGCTCAGCAGTAAGAGTCTGGGACCCAGATCAGTGGTCGTCTGGATCACAGCCATTTCAGTTAGCCCCTACAGCCAGAACTGATCTTCCACCACAAACATGGCTGCTACCTTTACATAGTAAAAAACTTCAGCTGGGCCTACAGATAGAACTACCTCAAATAAAAATAAAACAAATTAATGACATGTTGTTTCCTGATTATCATCACACTCTCCTTAAATACATAAATAAATTAGGAACATTAAGTATTGTTTATAGTTTTCACTACAACAGTTTCTTTGCTGATATGAAAATCCCCTTCTATCTTTACCTGCTCATTAGGGAACTCTCTTCTTTGTGCCCTGACACTGAGATAATTGAGTCTCTGGCTGTAACAAAGGCCTTTGTTGTCTATGTATACAGTGTGTTAGGAGAGAAACATTCTGCCAGTGGACCTGAGCAGAATTTTGAATCCATGTATTCCATAGTAAACATTCCATATTTTGTGTGGAGAAAAACAGAGAAAGAAAAACAGAAAGAAGAAAGTAGGCAATAATACAATTACATCATCAACGACATCACTTGCAGTAGGCGAAAGGACTATTTTATCACAAATGCACACAGGTAAATCTATTATAATGTATGGGGAGCCCTTATTATTGACTGAAATCAAGCAGATTACAACCTTGTTATGACATCACTCTGTTGTTAACCTTTCTTGAGTATGTCCTATCATAGAGGATAATGGCTGGAGATCAGGTGATAACCACACAGTAATCACCTCGAGTGGTTGCTAGGGCAACATGGTAAACCTCGAGAGTGCAGCTCAAGAGGTTTACTATAGCCCTAGCAACCACGAGAGGTGATTTCAGCGTGGTTGTCACCCGATCCCCCAGCCATCATTTTTTATAGTGTATGGTCAAAAAAACACTGCTTGCATTCTATGTGAGAATTATGGAACTCTGGTGCATTCTTTTTGTTATGCCACTGTTTGAAAGTTCAAGTGTGGTTAACAACTTTTAAAATTCTAGACAGTGCATAACAAAGCTGCATGACTGCTGATTGTGGTGGTGAATAGGCACTTCCCATACATTATAATGGTATAACAAAACGGAATGCTCACAACAATCAATGTTCCATAAAGTAATTCAGTAAAGTAATTCAGTCTGCAATTACAGTCTTGGTAGCTCACACAATATAAAATATAATGCATGGTCTTTGGTTAACAACCACACTGAAAAGACTTCTCGCGTTTGCCATGACATCTGAAAACCTCTTGACCTGTGCTCTTGAGGTTTAGGCATGGGGTCATAATGTCGCAAGACATTATGCCACATGGGAAAATCGCGCTGCCAATACAGCGTAATATTGCCATGCAGCATAAGTCTTTTTTCTGTGGGGAGCTTAACCCCCCACACCCCCCATTACGAGGGGTTGTGTCCCCAGGAGTTCCCCTTCCCCACTAAGGATTCTCAACTCCGGGTGGAGGTCCAACTCGGGGAGTGCACAATTTGTAAAAATAAATAAATAAATAAAATGTCTGGGACCAGGAATCAAACCCAGTCCCAGACACAGCGCCTGGGTTGTTGCTGCTGTGGCTCCGTCCAGTGTGCCACGGCAGCTGCTCGGTGGAACCCACTCCCAGCAGAGGTCTTATCCTCTGCCTGGGATTGTGTGAATGGTGCAATACCGTGTACAGTAGTATACGCAGTATTGCATCATTCGCTGTCATGGACAGCGCCTGTTTTGTTACCTATAATGTCGTACACTATTAAGCTGCATTTACATTACAGGGACCCAGTAGGTGAAGTTTACAATCATGTTATGGCAACCTCTGAAGTGTTTACAGTGTGGTTATTAACCAAAGACCATACATTATCCTCTATGTTTCGACATATTAACATGCTTTTCCCAACAGTAAAAAGTAAAAAGGTGCCAATTTTATAATTGCACAAGGCACTCAGGAATGTGTCAAATATATTTCTTGATAGCACGCCCAGCGGCTGAAGTCACTCCGCCTTCAGCCTTGTGCCTTACTATGCCCCGGCCATGCTGTAAAATACATTTTACGCACACCCCTTCATACCATATTACTTACTAATGAACTTTTTGAATGCTAAACATCTCCCAAATTACTTACAAATGTTTGATTGAGGCCCACTCACTTCCAGTAATTTCTATTGTCTCTCTCAAGCACTCAGGAGGCTACCAAGATCACCTCTGGGAGCAATGAAAGGATGTCTAGTACACATTCACTAACAGAGCAAAGGGCCCATATTTAAAATGTAGGTTATGCATATTATATACAGTACACATGTTGTGATTTGTGTGCATTTCCAGCTAAGTGTGTGTTAGAGCCAGTGTGCTTGCATAGGTGACTTGTGACACAGATAAACATTATGCACACAAACAAATACAACAGTAAAACACAGCCACATGCACAAACATGAACAGAAGCAGTCAAGTCCTCACTGATACTTTAAGCTGTGTGCCTACAGGGCTTCACAGGGGGGGCACAGGGAGCAGTAATGATCACTGAGATGCTGGGACTACTTTGTCAGGTCAGTCTTTTCAGAGGGAGGTGTACAGTACATTGGCGCCTGAGGTTAAACTTGAGAGTTAAATTTAAGTAAAAAGAAGTGGTACTAAGGGCATATAACGATGCAACATGCTGTAGCCACTTTTAGTGGAATCTTTTCCACCTGACCCAATATCAATACAGAATATGTTCAACAGAGGCAGTGCAGTTATGTAGAAAGCCTTAATTTAGTCTATTATTCAAAATATTCACCAGGAAGGCATGCTGAGCTGTGAAAAGCTCATTTTTACATGCATACTGGGGGAAAGGGTACCAGGGAAACATAACATACTGTAGCATACTGGTACAACACAGTGTACCAATTAGGTGGTAGAACAGTGATTGTGTAGAACAAGAGACCTTTAAACTAATATTAGTATAGTCTCATTTCCACCATGGCATAATTTGTCGTAATATTAGCTGCTGTACACCCTCAATATGCGCCAGAAAAGGTTGGTGACCTAAGGTGATAAAAAGGTATGAAGTAGCATAATATAATTTTGCACATTGTATTTTCTGAAATTACTTAAAGTTATTTAAAGCAACAGTGCATAACATGGTGTAAATTAGAGAGTCATGCACAAGTTAAAATAGTGATACAGATGAGCAGGTTAACATATAGCACTCATCTTAGACATTTACTATAAGGCTTCCCATAGGGTTTCTTTACTGCGGGTGAGATGTCTCGCTTGAATTACATCATTCTGTTGCATGTACAGTGCTGTCACATGGTGAGATCAGCATGGAGCGCTTAAAACATTTCTTGACTGTGTCTGAAATAAAAAAGCTCCGGAAACCACATAAAGAACCACATTTCAAGGTAAATAACTGCAAAATTCAAAAGTACTCCCTTTTGCTTATAGATACAGGGGTGGGTTTTGGAAACAGTACAAGTAGTAATAACCTTGTTTAGGTATCCCATAACCAAACTCAAAAGAATGCTAGTACTACCACACCTCAAAGCAGATACATAAAAGGTACTAAATGACTACATGAGGCCCATGAAAGTTGTATGTGAACTAATACAGGTTAAATGGTTACACAGTTATTAATTTTACATTTAAAGAATTTCAATGTGACCTTGTTACACAGTTGTAAGTTCTTTTGAATCTTACTCAGAACCATGGTTCAGAGTAACTAAAAGCCCTTTTGGACTACTAAATTAAATGTTGGAATTGAAAGATATGGGACACTGAGACCTACATTTTAGTCTCAACTAGTGATTAATAAGAGGTGATTTGCTCAGAATGGCTTTGCATACACAAATGTATAGTGTCAATGATTCCACTGATGTAGAGACAGAAGATCATCCAAAAGACCACATTAGCGGAAGTCATGAGTTGAATGACTTGAGGCTGTTATGGCTCTCACAGCAGCATGGTAGAAGGATCTAACTTTTCAACACTGCGCCACACCTCTGTAATTAATTAATGGTAAGAATTTAAGGAAATTACTGTCTTTCATTCTTTGGGTGTAAAGCAGAATTCCAACTTGTCATAACAGCTCATCTTAAACTTCAGTGTTTTGAACATATTTATTTATCAGAAAGTTGGTGACCAGGAGGCACACTAAACCAAGGCTCGTTTCCAGGTGCCACCCAAAGGTGCAGTATTAAAACCCAATTTAGGACTGAGCCAAACTCCCAAATATTTACAACAGTTTGCTAGTTTCACAAGAGCCATCTAAAGTCCCGTAGTGAAAGCTCATCGAAGCAGACACCTTGTTTTTCTAGGGAAAAGGCAGTGCTTTTTGTTTTATATGACATCAGCACCAGTTTAAGAGTTATCAGAACATTCTGAACATTGTTAAGAGTCATAAAAACAATGACGGGGAAAGTCACATGACCTATCGAGCCTGCTCAATCCTACTTATGATGTGTAACAAGTACCCTAGTGGTTACTCAGTCATTCCCCTTTCCCTCATGTCCTCCTTCCCACACACCTTTGCCAGCTTCTGGTATGCCTATCCCGCCTGTGCTTAAATCCCACTACTGTTTTGTCAGGGACCCCCTCTCTCAACAGCTTAATCTACATTTGCACATCCTCTCGATAAAGAAATACTGATAGATGTCTTTTTAAATCTCTTCATCAGTTCCATGAAGTTTCACTCTGTGCTCTTGTTTACAGTCAATGTAAACAACGCCCTTTTGTCAACCCTGTCTTTTCATGTAGAAACATGCAAGTCTCTGTCATGTCACCACTCTCCCTCCTGTCCGCCATAATGTACTTTTCCTATAGGTTGTTGCCCCTAGATCATCTTGGCGATCCTCCTCTGCACCACTTCTACCCTATTCCTGTCCTTCCTTAAGTACGGACCCCATAACTATGTGTAGTATGTGAAGTATGGCCTCCTCAGGGAGAATCACTTACCTTTTTCTGCTGCTGATACCTGTGCCTATGCATCCCAGCATTCTATCTGCTCTCATCACTAGTCTCTTACACTGCGCTGGTTGTATTGCCTGTTTTTATCCCCCTAAGGTCCCTCTCCACAGCTGTCACCTTCAGTTCCAACCTCCATCCTGTACTCCTTTCTCAGATTTCTAGCCCAAACGTGCATGTCCTTTCATTTTTTTTTGCATGAAATTTCATCTGCCAGACACTGAATCCTTCTTCCAGCTTCTCCAGATCCTCCATCTCTGCTCATGCACCATCCTCATTGTCAACTCTGCCACAGATTTTCACCACTTCTAGAACGAGGCAGATTTTACCCTGAATCCCTCCCCACTGTCATCTATGAAGCCACTAAAAAGGACTGGAACCAAGATCAGTCAGTGGGACCACCACTTGTGACCTCCCTAACCTTTGCAATATCCCCATTCAAGACCACCCTTTCTGTCCTTTCATCCAGCCAATTGCTGAATCACCCTGTGAATCTGCCCTTTTAGACACTAGCATTAAGAATAGGCAGTGACCATAGCAGAAAAAGTGACATTCATGTACTCCTGCTCAGCATACTGCAAGGATTTCAGTTTTTTTAGTCTCAGCCGGAGCTGAACTCTAACCATAAAGGTGAAAGTACACTGCAGGGAGTGTAAAACAACAATCAGGCAGGCCACCCAGTCACAGACCAAAGGCAGTGTAAGTGCAGAGAGTGGGTGGGAGGGACTGGCTTAATTAATCTTGAACTTCCTGTCAAGAGAATTTAAAATTATCCAAAGGGGGAAGCAAGAACAGAGAGAAATTCAGAGAAAAAAACAAACAAATTTGTATTAAGCACAGCTTACAAGCTAATGTTTGCCAGACTGAAATCCATCTATTCTGTATGATGCACTGACAGATATGCTGCAAAATGCAGGGATTCTCCTAGGATTTTTAAGGAGAGAGTTTGGAGTGCTGTATTTCAGCTTATACAGTTCATACCCAGAGTAACAGAGGGTGACTGATCAGCACAGGGTTCTACCTATGGACACCAAGCAAGAGCAAAATGACTAATGAACTAGCATAAAATCATAGCAGTGTTTGTTTTACAAACTGGGAACCAACCTGTGCCATGGCAGGCTCAAGCAAGCCTGAAAATGGTTTATTAGGGAAAATGTGACATCTTGTTGTTTTATATGAAGAGCCGGGGAAACTTATTTATTGACTGTATTCTATTCTTTGGTAACTGGGTAAGGCCCACTGGGCACAGGTGCCTGTTTTCAGGGGCAACCAGGAAGCACTGGGGAGGTTAAGTGACTTGGTTCAGAGTCACACAGCATATCCAAGTGGAGGTTGTAGGAATCAAATCCCACTCGGTCTGCAGGATGTACCAAACTCATTCACAGCTCAGTTACTCTGACCTCTAGGCTATACTGCCAGCTCCTTTACAAACTCTGTCTTGCACACAGAAGCTCTTGACTGTCCAGAGGAAGAGTGCTAATCAGATGTATGAAATTCATGAGTAACTACCTTTCTTGAAGACATTAAATGTGACCGTTAGTTGGTGGCTGTGATAACAAAACCACATAAAGCAACTGAACTCTGGAATAACATTTCCAGGCAAGTAATGGATATAAAACACACCTACTGTACACTCCCTCTTCATATTGATGGTCAAATTGGCACCATCTTGGCTTCATTCAGATTATTAATTTTATGTTCACGTAATGAAAACCTGACTTTGTGACCCATTCTGTTTATACTGCTTTAATGTAAATGTCAATTCATCTAAATCATACACCATTAATCCAGTTCTGACTGGAGTGATACATTTCTACTGCCCAGGAAACTGCATTTATAGCCATTAACATCCTTATACCCCAGTGCACTGTAATGCCTGGAAGAGGTTTGGTCAGCTGAATCTCTGTAACTTCAGATAAGGCCAATATATTTTTCACACAAAAGAACATAAGGTCACATTAGCTGCAGTCAAAAAACTAGGTACAGTATAAGTAATTTTCAATCCATTTAGAAAGGCAGTGTGATCTAGTGGTTAGAGCATTGACTTGAGAACTAGGAGACCCAAGTCCAGGTCTTGTCAGAGCCACATACTGACTCTGTGAGTAGGGTGGGTGGGTGAAGTGTCCATAATTCGTTTCACAAATTAATTTATGCATTTACCAGATTCCCAAAGATTTACCTGGTGAAGTTGCCATTTTTGGGGCAAAATGATCAAAATTCTCATGAAGTTTTCAATTCGCAATAAAATGGCTACTGTGCAGTACAAACTCACAATTTCATTGAAATTGAAGTTCATAAGGTCCACAGAAACTTCACAAAGCTTTGCAAAATGTGAATTTCAGTCCATTCGTAGACACTTTGCCCTTAAAGTTTAAATTCATTACACCTCTACCTTATTATTATACTTTTTCTGTGGCACAAATATGTCCTCTAAGTCAAGTATGATGTTTTTGATTTTTTCTAGCAACTTTCTGTATCCAACCCATGAAGGGTTTTGTCCCAACCGATAGAATCAAGAGCAATGCTAACTGCCTCCATATTAGCCCGACTGTAATTTTTGATGGCACAAGTATTATGAGAGGCAAATATGCATGCTACTAATTTGTAAGTGACCATAAGGTGATCGCCTGTACCCACTGGACACATTACCTCAGGTTTTGTGGTATCGTTATGTATATTTGTCAAAATCAGTTCTGATGTTTTTGCCTCTTGTTGGTACATCAACTAATTGCACTAATTAATTTGCACTTAGAAGAGCAAGACAATCTTGTTCAAACTGATTTGACCCATGGAGTGAATTCCACGAGATCCCAGGCAGATTAAAGTCACCAAATATAATTGCGTCACCCATGTTTGCAGCACCACTTGATTCTTTTAGCAGGGCATCATTATAGTCAGCACTGCTCGATGAAGGCCAATAGCAGTTTCCTAGGATGATTTTTGGTTTATTACCAAACTGCAGTTGTAACAAGAGTGAGTCAGTTTCTATAGCAGAATTTTGAGACAAGGTCAGTAGGCTACATATGATCTTGTCCTTCACATAGCAACAAACGCCTCCACCTCTTCCATTTGATCTGTTTTTGTGAAACAGCTGAAAACCCAACATGCTGCTCATCCAGCAGTTTGTGTTGACCCACCATGTTTCATTTATTAGTGCAATGTCCACATTCTGGTTTTGTATGATGGCTCCTAGTTCTGCCTTTTTAATAACGTTCAGACTCCTTGCTTTTGCAAACAAAAATGTGCACTGAGAGATTTGCTATCTAAAGGGAAGTTATTAGCTCTGACATCTATACTCCTGTCCCCCATCCTGGTCAGTTTAAAATTTTTGAAATTATTTGTTCAAATTTGCACCCCAGCAGCTGACTCCCCCCTGTGGCTCAAATGAAGACTGTCCAATCTGAACAAACTGTAGTTAGTTTCAAAATGTTCCCAATGTGATATACACCGCAAACCATTTTCCAGTGTCCATTTTCGTAGCCATTTATTTATTGTTTTGATCTTGGTATTTTTGTAATGCCCTGCCCTTCGAACTAGAAGAAGTTCAGAAAAATAAATGTCACAACCCCTTGTCATTAAGTATTTGCTGAGGGTCATACATCATTCTTGATCTCCTCAATGCTTGAGTGGTTTATGTCATTAGTACCAGCGTGTACAATCACTATGGGGTTATTCCCAGAGTTTTTTAGTATATCTTTTGACATGGTCATGATGTGGGGAGTTATGTGATGCAGTGCAGGAGTTAGGAGCTTTCTTCCACTGCTCTGTCTGGACCAGTAATTATTTAGTAAATGCATCCTTCTCTACCTGATTTGGCTTTTGGAGCATGGTTCATTGTACTGAGAACAATCCCTGGCAATGATGGATGGGATTATTTTGAACCAGCAATTGGAAAATAAACCTTTTCGACCAAGGAAATGGCAGAGGACTGAGATGATGCAACCACCACTGTGGAGGCCAAGTGCCCTAGATGCAGAACTTCTCACAGACTCCTCCTGTTGAGATTCAGCGGAGGTAACACAAGAGCATTTATACTTGGAGATGCAGAATGATCAAGTTTGCCTTATATTCTTGATAGGCGATTTTAAGGACTTAAAGCCAGCAATAAGGGAATTAACTACAAGAGTGACTGATGTGAAGTAGAGTTTCATCTACGAAGACCGGCTGGCTAAGTTGGAGCCCGATACAGTGGGGCTAAAAGCGTCAACTGGCCAAGCTGGAACAAAAGTTGAAGATTTAGAAGGTGGATTGCTCCACAATAAGTTGGTGCTGCTGAGGTTAACGAATGGGAGGAGGGCCCATTGCCACATTTATTCAAAATTCTGCATGAAGTTCACGAGTCCCTCCCCAAAGGGCCCAGTTACATATCTGGGGCATGACCACCTGTGGCTGAAACCTCCACAGGGGACTCTCCTTGATTCTTCATCTTCGAGTTTTGAACTATCTGGATTGGGATCATTTATTGAAAGCTGCCCATCAGATGGAGAAATTTCACTGGGAAAGTAAGCCCCTAAAACTGGTGTCAAATTTGGCATTTAAAGTCAGGCAGGATTGGCGCCTACGAATATCAAGTCTAGACTCTGGCTGCCAATATCCACCATAAGGTTTAATACCCTGTGAGGTTGGAAGCACACTCAGAAAAGGTGTTTTCATTTTGATTCTGCTCACAAGCTCAACAGGAACGTGTCCATCTATTCTCTCATCTTTTTACTAAAATTGGTGACAAGGAGGTGCTGTAGTTCGCTGGATGGCCTTAACTTGGATTGGAGAGAAGAAGTTATTTGTAAGGTACTTTGAGAATTATCAGCCAGACTGTTACTCTATTTAGCAGACTTGTTACTAAGTTGTTGGCTGATTTATTTGGTTACCCGACATCATCGTGATGTCACTTATTTTTGCTTCCCTGAAGTTACTGCACATTCTATTTTCTTTGTCCGGGTTATATATGATCTTGTCTGTATATTTAATTATTGAGTCAACTAAAATGAAAGACTGCCTAATGACAAGGGATTGATGTGGTGCTGATGTAGGATAATCTCCCTTGGTAAACTATTGCAATTCATTTGTATTTGACAGGCCTGTTTCTACGTTTGAAATTGGGGTAGCCCTACCTCTATTAATTCCATAGGTGTTTGACCCCCTGTGGTATGTTCCATTAAACTAATATCATTTCCATCATCATTTGTTATTAAGTTTGGTACAATAAGACTAATCTGTATGGGGAGGGGAGTAGGTTTTTCACTAAACAGGGGGATGGTATCAGCCGTAACAGGAATCAATAGAGCATCATCAGACACTTAGTAAAGGATCAAATCTGTTTTCTGTTCTCATCTCAAAACCAATGACTTTATGATCTTTCTTGAATTTCCTTTTAGTATCTATTATTGTCCAATCTAACTGGTCATTAGAATCCAAATCATCACATGGTCTGGTACATTTTTTATTACATTGATTTGTAATCAAAGGCAAGTTGTTGGATGGTTCCCGTGGGTCAGTTGTATTATACGTGTCATTACAAGGCTGATAAGATGTGGTGTTTATACCAGTTCCACCCATTCAGGGTGCTGGCAGCAGTGTGCCTGGTCATTAGGGCACCACATTTCCGTCGCACCGTTCCTCTTTTATGGGGGCTGCAACCCTCCATGGCCCTCACGCCCCCTTTCTAAATATTCTAACTCCGGGCCGGACCTGGAAAGGGCAATGAATTCTGCTATTTGGCGCCTAATGACAGGCACACTGCCGCCGGCATCCTGGTGGCCGGAAGGGGTTTATACCTTCATTTGGTAACCTAGAAATATTTGGACAAACATCATGGGGGGATAGCATTTTGGCTAGATTTATTGATTTCCTTTATTTTGTATGCCATTTCTGTTTGACCCTTTTCCAACAGTTCACATTTCATATAGAAGGTTTCAATATTCTCAGCCAATACACTATTTACACATTTTTCACAAATAAAGATAGAGCAACTTGGTGAGGTGTTAAAAAGTGTGTACATTCTGCAACTGGTACATTTTGTGCCAGTTTCACAGTCTAATGTATTGATTTTGTCCTCCATTTTGCCCTGAATTTGTTTTTTTTTCTCTCTAATATGCTAGTATCTAACCTCCAGCAGAAACAAAAACAACTTTAATGTTGATGGTATAGTGACAACTATGATCATAAGTACCTGTTTGTACTTTCTGATATGCCAGATACACCTAACAAGACACTCTTGAGTTTGTTTGCTGTTTTAGCAATTGATGTTTACTGCACAACAACAATATAGCCTACCTGGCCAACAGTCCACACTGTGCAAGCTGGTCACAATAGACATGTGCAATAATGCATGTGTCTCTGCGTGCGTGAACAGCCTCGCCTTCGCCCACCTCGAGCTTGCTCAGGGCTTCACAGCTATAAAGCATGACCTAGAAGTGAGGACCGGGTCACATGACCTCCACCTCCCACAAACGCTGTATTTTGATAAAAATAGAATTCTGCACACAATAATCCTGTTCAGGGCTACAGTGATCCACAATATGGCAGGCAAATAAAGAGTAAAAGGCTATTCAGCCACAATTTTGTAGTCTCTCTGGGCATCACACAGAACTACAGCCCCCAGCAGTACTTTCTGTCTCTAGCACTGGCTGCTATGAGACATCCTCTAAACCAGCAATGAACATAATAAAAACACAATCCAGCCTTGCCAGTACTGTCTCACTGTGTTTTAGCAGTCACACAGCTTGTGGACAAGCTCCATTAACTGCCCACTCACTCGGGGTTTCACAGATCTAGAGCGTGACCCAGAAGTGAGACCCAGGTCACGTGACCTCCCACCTCCCACAAACGCTACATTCTTGATAAAAAATAGAATTCTGTACACAGTAATCCTATCCAGGGCTACAGTGACCCACAATATGGCAGGCAAATAAAAGAATAAAAGGGCTATTCAGCCACAACCATTTTGTAGTCTCTCTGGGCAGCACTTAGAACTACAGCCCCCAGCAGTACTTTCTGTCTCTAGCACTGGCTGCTATGAGACATCCTCTAAATGTTCATTCAGCACTGAACTTAGTAAAAACATAATAAAAAACACAGTCCAGCCTTGCCAGTACTGTCTCATTGCAATTTAGCAGTCACATAGCTTGTGCTGTGAAGAAATGGCTATATTGAAAATCTGGGGCCATAATATTTGAAAATTACCAAAGTTATGAGCCTGTGTTTATGAAATTTCAACGTAGGCTTATAAACTTTGTTTTTTAATATTTTACCCCAAATTTTCAATATAGCTTTCTTATAACTCCACCTCATGAACAAGGGTGGAGAAAATGTTCAACTCCTGCCTGAAAGGTGATTTTGCACAATGACCATAAAACAACCTTTCGGGACATATTTGCCTAATTTTACTGCCATTGTTCATGAGGTGGGGTTCCAAAAAATTCATGCTGAAAATCTGGGGCAAAAATATTCAAAAATGACCAAATTATGCCACTAAGTTCAAAACCCCACTGAAATACACTGAACCGCATACCTGATTTCCTTAGTTCACAGTCCCGCATTGAAGAGTGAAAATGTGTCTGTGATCCAGACAGGATAACAGCATTCAAGCCCTGGTGTGTAAGTAAGGACTTGGGTGTGTGTGCAGTGGTGGGTGCTAAGGAGGGTCGGTGGGGAGACTAATCGAAGCAGCATCAATAGACATCGATGGACGGTTTTCTTTTTTACAGGTAATGTTAAAAAACAAAAACTGCAAGGGATGGTTTTCTTTATTTCAGGAGGCAACACTGGGGATTGGACACCCCAGTGTCAGTGTTATGTTTTTTTGGGGGTAGGTGCTGAGTGGGTGAGTCAGGTGGGGGACAGTAACTGGCAGTGGCAGCAACAGACATCAATGGACGGTTATCTTTTATAGAGTATAATACAACAAAACAACTAGGAGCAGTTTTTTTATTTCTGGTGGCAACGTTGGGGATTGGGCTCCCCTACTGTCACCATGTTATGTTTGTGTGGGGTATGTGGGGTGGTGGTGTTGAGTGGAAGGGTTGGGGTGGGGAAATGCTTGGTGGCAACAACAACAGACATCGATGGATGTGTGGTGTGTGTGTATATACTGTATATATACACACACACACACACATATATATATATATATATGCAGTATATATATATACACATATATACCGCATACACAGGTACAGATATAAAAAAACTACAATGGACAGTTTTTTTATTTCAAGTGGCGACACTGTGGACTGGGTAAACTTGTACGGTGTTGTGTTATTTTGTGGGGATGGGTGGGGTGGTGGGTGCCGAGTGGAGGGTCAGGTGAGGGAACAGAACAGCAGCTGCAGCAACAGACATCAATGGACAGTTTTCTTTTTACAAGGTGTAATTCAACCTCAGCAGGCTGATCGTGACAGATCAGCTGTGCTTGCTGGATCACGGTTATGTAGATCAAAGGGAAGAACCAACCTATGATTGGGTTGGCTCTCTTCTTTGAACTACACAAAGTTTCCACCCAGTAAGGCAGCATATTGTCATGATCAGCCTGGCAGATGATTGATGTGACACTGACGAGCCCCTTGCAGATCACTCTGCATTGGACTAACAGTGTCACAGTCCTCAAAAGCCACTCTCCTAATAAAATGTTCACTGTGCATGCACACACGGCACACATACAAATGGGTATCTTGATATTTTTGTGAGTCGAACATTACTGCTGAAAAAGGTACTGTATATGGTTACTAACAAATACTGCAGCTTTAAAATGTTTTTTTTCTAAAGGGAACATGAACCATTGTTTTCTTTTTTTTAAAAATGGAATTGGAAATGTTTGCATGCATGTAGCCTCAGTAATCTCCCAACCGTACTTTGTCTTTAAATTGCTTTCAAAAAGATCTCTGTTCTCCTGTTTTGGGATACTTTGCTGCTGCTCATTTCCCACTTAATATCTATTTGTAAGTTACTGATCAGCTCTAGAAGCCAGTGACATCAGTTGAACTGATGCTCGGAGTGTAATTTTCAACACAGGACCGCCACTCAAGTGATGTCACCGGATTCCTGGACTGATCAATAACTATAAAAAAGAATACCTGGCAGAAAACACACAGCATCAGCATCAGACACTAAAAGAGGAAAAGGAACACAATTACTTCAGAGTAAACAAACAGAAAAAGTACAGCAGGTAGATTAAGGAGGTTACACATATACATAAGTTTCCGATTATATTAAACAGGTAAAGAAAGATTCATGTTCTCATCACTTTTATGACCACAAAAAGTATCAGTTCCATAACAGCAATAATACACTCTGTGTGGGTATAATATATTGCAGAATACTATCACTTCTCAGGGTGATTGAGGTACTCAGCTATGCCTTATATCTCCCACCATACCCTAGGTGTTACAATTTCCCACTTTTTACCAAGCCATAGCACGTATGAGAAACTTGAAACCCAGGTTCAAATCCCCCCCAAACCACTACCTCACTGTGTCATCCTATGAAAGTCACTTAAATGTATTGTACCTCAGTCTCCCCAGCTAATAAAATGGGAAGAAGCAGGATCCCACTGTAAAGAAGATGTTACATTTCAGTCAAGCTGTGCTAGTTAAATAAAGTGCAAAATAAACTTCCTGTTTCTAAGTTTAACAACATAATTATCATTCAAGCATTCACATTATATATCTGAATAAGGGCCATGTGGTTCATCAGGTTGGTAACAGCAGCCGAAAGGTAGCTGGCTCCCCTCTAGGTCAGGAATATTAGAAGGCTGAGGGTTCAAGTCCTACACCAGGAACTTGACTTATAACCAATGACTACAGTGCAGCACTAGGGCAGTGCTGCACAGTTGATGAGATGAAAAGACTTTAAACCAAGGTCCCATCTACCCATCTCTGGTGTCTGACCAGGTTAAAGTTAGATTCCATGGCACCTTTTGCACAAGTAGGACATTTTCCTCGAGTTCTGGTCAACATTCTCCAACAGTTTAACAGTTCATTGCAACCCAGTGTCATTGACTCAGTAGCTAGCACATCTTCTTTTGGGGCCTCTAGATTAGAAGGTCATAGGTTCTAGCTCCTCACAAGGCACTTGGGATAATACACTGACACTGAAGTGCAGTACTAGTGGAGTGCTGCACTGTTAAGGGGCTGTCCTCCAGATCAGACGTTAAACTGAGATCCCTCCTGCTCATCTCTGGTCACTGTCCAAATGGAAGTAGAAGAGTCCATGGCACTCATCGTAGAAAAGTATGGAAAATATATAATACGTGAAACCAAAGAAATTATTCACATTAGCAATGACCTGTACACGTTACATAATCCAATTTACCCGAAAAAGACAAAAGGGGGGCAAGTAGAGGACATAGGTGGAAGCTAGAGGGGGAGATGTTACTTCACTGAGAGGGTGGTGGAACCATGGAATGCACTGCCTAAGGATTGGTGGAGGCGGAGATCAGGAGGGGTTTAAGAGGGCTGAACAGGTAAAGGGGGAGAGTGAAGTTGACTAAGTCCAACATAGGGAAACATCTCGACTGTCGGCTAAAGAACCCAAGGGGTGAGGGGGACAGCAAAGTCGGCATCCAGTATGAATGCTGAACATTAAGCAGACACGACAGACCATTAGGCCTCCTCTGCTGGCATTCTAGTATGTTAGTATGTTATCCGTGAAACTCAGTGTACAAGTGTAACCCTATAGACCACCTTAAGTGAATATTATTCCCCTCTCTTCTTTTTTTTTAATCAAAACCAGAGAAGGCACTGTAAGACAGGTAACAAAAGCAATTATCCTCTTATATTTTCAAAATGCATCCAGAGTTCCCTCAATTTCTTCTGACTGAATGTCTTACTCTGAAAAATAGTAGGGGAATTTTTATTGATACAAAAAGTTAAACAGAAACAAATACAAATAAATATACATCAGACAAATGTAATATGGGTTATCTCATAACAAGCATCAGAAAAAAAACACACTACTACATATATCAATCACATCAGGAAGTTTACCCAGGAGCCCAGAGGGTGTGTTTCCACCAATCTTTCAGAATGGTCTGAGGAAGGGACTTTTGTTCCCTGTAATAAATAGTTAACAAGTCCATATTAATTTGTCCAATTAGAATACAAAGCAGGGTGCGTTTCTGCTGGAATATAAAGTGACACATGGCATGCCAAACCCATCGTTTCAGGACTGCTGTTATTACATGGAAAGTACTTGGGTGGATTTCGCCCCTCCCCCGATATCCCCATAAATCAAAACTTCGTATGACATGTTGAAACATATCACATTGCCAAGCCCGTGCTACCTCCCTCCAGAAACCAATGATGCATGTACAGTACAAGGAAAAAATAAATGTCCCATTGTTTTTGAGGATCATGTGACAGTCCATCCAAAGGCAAAAATTATTAGCTCTGCTTTTATGGTGTCGATTATTCCTTATATTCAGATTTTTTTCATGAGAGCATGTTCTAAAGTATCCCACATTTTCTGTGGGATTCTTGTGTCTAGTAATTGACCCGCTAAAGATTTCTCCTGCATCTTGGCAGGAAGTGTTGGAATTACATGGGGCTTGCAAGGGCTCCCCCCCAGCTCTGAAATCAGCCCAACAGCTTATGCATCACTGCCATTTAGATATAATGGGGTGGGGGGCTCAATTTAATACCAGCACTCTAAGGCCCCACCCACACTGCGCTCAGGCCCGTAACAGATAGAAACCCGTTACAGCGGGGCTGTACGAATACGTCCACATTTGCAGTGGTGACCGTACAAGACCGGTACTACCAGTCCACACCTCGGGAACCGGTGACCGCTACTAAGGTGCCCAATCTCACAATGCAGCTCGTGATTACAGGCCCTGTAGGATCATTACCGTCAATTCACTACCGCCGTAACGCTATCGTAGGCGGGACTGTTTTCAATCGCTATTGAAACCACCTCAAGGCGTGAAGTTTCAACAACAGTTACAAAAACTCCCTTCTGTAACGTTACGGGTATAAACGCAAACCATTGCGGTAATGGTTTGGGCACTCTAACGTTACAGAGGCGTAGTGTGGACAGGGCCTTATGGGCCCCCAGCTCAAAAAGTGTAATTCCAACCCTGCTGGCAGGACAGTTGAAATTAGGGTTCTGAGAAAAGTTCTTGTCCAGCATCATCCTGTATAATTGCTTCCTAGTAGGACACTTTACATCTTCCATTTGTAGCTTCCTTACTTTCACTTTATTTTTATTAGTTTATCTGTATATAGTACACAGTACACTACTCTCATAGGTAGGCTTACAGAAATATTACAGGCATTTCAGTTAATGCATTACGTCATTTTAACAGTAAGGAGTGGATAAGCCCCTATATATTGATATCACACCGGGGGGGGGGGATTACTAATATATAATTACATATCCCAACATCTATTTTGTAAAGACCTTTGCTGCCATGAGCAGGGAATACCAATACATTGTTTTTTATTTAACTTTACCATGCGCCCTATACATTGGGCATAACATCCCTCATGCATCATTAGGTCTGTTTTCCAGCATTGTTCCCCCATCAGTCCATTAATTTTTAAAACCTGTAACTTTAGAACACTAATTCTGAGTAACAGAACATAATACGTATTCTAAGCGAACAATCAATGGTTGGACCATAGTATGGCTATGCTTAGGTTACACTGGAACTTACAATCCGTGCACGTCTGAAAATTCTAAGGTGCCAAAACACAGTCCTCAGGGTGAAGAAGAAAGGTCCTTGTCTAAAAGACCTATATGATTCCAAGAGTTGCCATTTTACGCAGCTGCGATCCAGTTTTTGAACCCCCCCAGCCCCTTCTCATGAAACATTTCTTTTGAGATTTAGAAATTTGCATATAGTGTGTCACACCTAAAAGTTTCATTAGCTAGGGTAACTGGCTAACAGCACTCAAAACCCTTATTGAAAGTTATTTGAAATTAACTTTTTGCGACACATGACAAAGTCCCGTGAAGTCCAGTAAAGTTACTCACTGTCCCCAGAATCATTGTCGGAGCTGTCTTCTTTTGCCTAAAATTCTCTTTCAATGTGATCTACCAGTTTATTAGCTTCCCCTGAGTCGGAAAATTGATAAGATTTTTTTCTGTATGTGATCTGAGACTCAACGGCATTAACAGCACATGTTGTATCCCCAGTTGTCTCAAGCATGTCCGGACACCATCAAAACTTTTCCTGTGCTGTCTAGTGGCATAGCTAAGGTCTGGGAAAATATGAACTCTGGTCCCTTCACAGTCCATAGGGCCCCGTCTCTTTGCTTGGGCAATGACAATAACTTTATCCTGATCAGTCTCTAACACCACAAGAAGCATTCTTTGGGGAAGTTGATTGGTGACTGTGCAGTTTCTCCCACCACAAGGAGTAGTTCTGTACGCTTTAATTATCAAAAGTTCTTCTTGTACCTGCACATTCTCTTTAAAGAAGTTAGTTAGAAAACTCATATACAGTAGTCTTCTCCCTCAGTGCCTTCAGGTAACCCCAAGATCCTCACATGCGACGCTCTAGATATAAGTTCTCTAAATTTTCTAGGCGCCGCCTGAGTACCACGTTTTCTTTTGTTAGGCTCGCTGAAACAGTCATTGCCATTGCCGCAGATTTTGTAGCAGCTTTGGTTTCTTCCTTGAGTATGCTCACTTTGGTGTCAAGGACTTTAAATTGAGCTTGAAAGTCCTCCACTTACTGGTCAATTTTTTGGATTGCTTTCAGTAGCTCAGCGTTTATTGGCTGGGGAGATGAGTCTTCACCTACCCCCACATCTGCGTCCTTGCTGGTTCCCGGCTTCGACTCTTTTGCTCGGGCTCCGTCTCCTGTCGCTTTATTACTTCTGCCCATATTGTAGAGTTCCCAGCTGCTATCAACAATGGACTTAGTTTGCCAGCTTCAGCAGAAGTTCTACTTTCAGGTTATGTAGAATACTTAGTCCGTTCCAAAGTTTATTTTAGTTTAATTTGTAAATTAGGCTGATTTCTCTGGAGCTCCGCTGGAATGTTGCTACAAGCTCAGCTGCTGGCCACACCCCCCTCTTACTTTCACTTTTTTAAAGAAAACCAGTAGATACAAAAGAGTATTCTCCAGGACATTATGAAAAATGCTAGAAAACACCCGTATGCTACTTCCCTAAATATAAAGACATCTACTCTGAAAGAAGACTGTCAAGGGTTTGGATACGCTTTGCAAAATTGAAAAAAAATTGCCATAAAGAAAAATACTAAAAACCAAAAAAACAAATACGGGATTAAGCATATCTAAACCAACCAGGTTAATTGGAATGTAAATTATATTGTGTTTTATGGGGTTTAATTTGCTGCCCTATAACAGTTGAAAGAAAATGTATAGTTTTGCCTCCATATTCTGAGGGAGTGGAAAACGCATCTCAAAAAAAGAAAACTGAAGACAAAGGTTTTTTTTTTTTTTCGTTCAGCTATTTTGGCCCAAATGCCACCTACTCCTGCCATCAGGCTCCCTGCCATCCCCCAATCTTGTTTTCCACTCCCCCCGTTGCCATGGTTAGCAGGGGTCTGCGTGGTGTGAGATTTGAGGATTGCTGGGGTCGTCACTCTCTGTGGCTGTGCACGTTTTTGTTTTTTGCCCTGTTTTTCTCTCGTGGTCTCTCTCTCTCTCTCTCTCTCTCTCTCCTCCCCCAATGTCCAGCGTACTCTATGGTGGCCTCGGATGCAGTAGAGCACACTGGGCTTGTGCCACCCCTTGAGAGGAAACAAGCTCACCACAAGGTGCTGCTACTGCACCGGGTTTGGGCCGTCTCCCTCCCCAGCTAGCTCGAACTCCCATTGGGAGCACTCCCCAGCCTGATCACCTGATCCATGCAGACCAGCGCTCACTCCCAAATCCAGGTCATCAGTGTGGAAGCTCAAAGCACTACCACTGAGCCATCAGGTGGCCCCGACAATGTAATTATTTCTCCCTCCAGTTCCTGGCTTCTGGACCTCTCTCAGTCACCCAGCTGATCCTGCCTGGTCCGAGATCCTTTCTGCCTTGGGAATCCCCTGAAACTCCCATTCACCTGTAACTCACCTCTCAGGAAACCCCCTGCTAGCACCTCCCAGGGTGGGGACACCTTGAGTTCCTCAGTGCTCCCGTATGTGAATCCAATGACCTGAAAGTCGAGGTGAAAATCTGCAGGATTCAGGACCCAGGAGGGCAGGATCAAACAGTGCAAGTGATGCTGGATTGACATCATCTATCCGATAGCTGGGACTTTTCCTTTGTTCTACTTGTTTACCCCCTCCTTCTGTGGGCGAACGAGGACATGCAATGATGTCCAGGGTAGGTGCACACGCTCCCATACATGCCACTCTGACATCCGCTGTGTCCCACCACCCAGTGTAAGGAAGAGTAGTGGCTCAGTATCTCCCAGCCACCACTGGGAGGCATACTGTTGCCAAATCCTTCAACCCTCTCCTCCTCAGAGAAGGTGAGCTGTTGTTGGGTGCTCGAACATTCTCCTCCCCAGCCAACTCTTCGGTCATCAGTATGGTGTGCGGTGTGGCATCCAGCACCTCAACCCTCAGCACCATTGGTCCGGCTTACAACAAAGGTTTTCAACAGAAAGATTCTTTTTTTCCATGTCATTTGCCGAGATTTCCTTTTTTCTATCTTAGACTCTGCAGACTCCATTTTTCTTTTTAGTTGTCCTCAGCCAAATTTGGGACCTCAATAGTAACCACTAGGACCTTTGCAGGGTCTTGACTGATAGGGATTCCTCCCACCTCCAAAACTGTAGTGCCCAGTGGGTTACCTCCTGCACTCCCATACATTTCCTAAGATTAATGCAGGAACCACAAACTAGGGAGAAGTCCCATAACAATGACATTGCCTGAGGTCTGGAGTGCCTATCTTGTACCATGTCACACAAGTTATCGGGTATAAGCAGATGTACGTGGAAATCAATCCCCACTGGGACCTGAGTAGGGAAGTTTCCTAGTGTCATGGCCAACATTCATCAATGAATAAAACAGATTCATTTAACCTCCCCGCCCGACATACAGCGGAGTGTGCCTTTCCTGGTCAAAACTAAATAAGTAAAACCTATCCCTCAGGATATTCTCTCACAGGTCAGAGATTCTCTCCAGGTTGAAAATTGCAAATAAGTACTGTACATAAATATAAACATCCCCATGACAGTTCCATAGTTACATCCAGAAATTCTATATTGTGCGATAAACATGTTCAGACCAGTTTTACCTGCATAGAGTGTGTAGCCTTAACATCAGCCCACTTTCTTAAGGCACAAAAACCTAATCACATCATGAAACCCAGTTGCTGCACTTTGATAGAGCATGTCAAAGTTAGGGCTGCGCACTCTACTTAATACTATCCTATGTCAACTCTACAAACACCTCCACAGCACACTCACCCAGATACCTCCCCATCGGATATTTATGTACAGCATGACCTGTATACAATTCCTGCAGCCATTAGAATTACTGGCTGCAAGTGTTTAGCAACCTGCAAACCATGCCCATCAAAAGCTGTAACAACAAGCTTACGTGATAATCAACCAGTAACTGGTTGATATTGCTGGAACACTCTTTCATTCAGACTGCAATTTAAAACCTCTACAACAGTCTGAGATGTACTTTTCAGTGATGAATAACACAATTTTCTAAACTCAAAACATATTAGCTGACTTGGTATTCTGTGTGTCATTAGACAGAATCTCCCCCAGCTTGCACTCAAGATAGTATAGCAGTTTACTTCACCTTTCACAAGCCTGCAGCCGCTCACGTTTATAGCCACTCGTTCGCTCTGTTAGCCTTGCTATTCTTTCTTAAATCACTCACATAACAAGCAAGATATTTAGTCACAGTATCATACCATTACAGTTAAAAACTCTTGGTATCATGTTCTCGGTGAACTGCTGCATCTTGGGAATGCAATGAGAACAAGGTATCACATTTCCTAGGAATATCCTGTTATCCTGCCAGATGCAAATTTTTGTATCCAAAACTGAATGGAAAATATCTTCTAATCCACATTTTTAATAGTTTGGTTCCCTAGCTTTTAAATGAAATAGTACTTACAGTAATTAGAATGCACTGTTCATTCGAATATTCATCAGTACATGGTTGCACAGCATACTTTAATAGAAACAAAGAATCTGACGGCAGATAAGGACTGCTTGGCCCACCCAGTCTGCCCATTTTTTCCCTGCCTATACTGTCACTGCAGACCCTACTTGATCTTCTGCCCACCCCCACACTTCCCACTAAGATTCCCTTGTACATGCATGCCTGAAGCCTATCACTGTTTTTGCACACACCACCTTTGCTGGAGGCTGTTCTAGGCATCCACCACTTTTTCACTGGAGAAAAACTTCCTTATATCTCTCTTGAATGTACCCATTCTAGCATCATTGCATCTCCTCTTGTTCTTGTATATCTTTTCCTCTGAAAAATACTCACCTCCTGTGCCTTATTTATCTCCATGAGGTATTTATAGGTCTTTTTCTTATCCCCTTCACTCTTCTCTCAACCAGGGTGTGCATACTGAGGTCCTTCAGGGTCTCCTCATAGGGCTTGTGGTGCAGACCCTGTACCATTTTATTTGCCCTCCTCTGGACTGCCTCCACTCTGTCTATGACATTCCTGAGATGTGGTCTCCAGAACTGGACATTGTACTCCCAAGTGAGGTCTTACCAGAGATCTATACATTGGCAACACCACCTCCCTCTTCTACAAGGTCAAAATACCTCTTCTCCCATACTGTACTCCACCTCTGGGTTTCTGTGCCCTGATTACATGATTCTGCACTTTTTCACATTGAAACCTAGATTCCATGCCCTTAACCACTCAAATTTTCTCAGGTCTGTGCATAGTCTTTCCACTCCCCCTCTGGAGTGCCCATCCTATCGCAGATTTTGGATTCATCCAGAGAGAGGCATACCTTCCCTTCTGGCTGATCTGCAATGTCACCTATAAAGACATTAAAGAGGACTGGGCCCAGTTCTGAGCTCGGTGGCACGCCGCTGGTCACCCTCCCTCCCATGGAGTGAACTCAGTTTACCACCACCCTCTGTTGCCTATCCATAAACCAATTTGTTACCCAGTTTTCCACCTCTACATCCACCCACAAGCTGCCTAGTTTCCTTAGGAGCCTCCTATAAGGAACAGTGTCAAATGCCTTACTGGACTCTAAGTAGGCCACGTCCACCACCCTTTCTGATCTCTTTCCCTGGTATGAAGACAAAAAACCTATCAGATTTGTCTGACATGGCCTCCCTCCATGAATCCGTATTGCCTCGGGTTCTGTAACCCACTGGATTCAAGATACTCCACGCTCCTTTGCTTTAGAAGTGACTCCATTTGCTTCCCCACCACTGATGCCAGGCTGACTGACCCATAGTTGCCAGCCTCCTCCCTGCTGCCGCTTTTATGAAGTGGGACTACATCTGCCCTCCTCCAGTCCACTGGAACCACTCCTGTTTCCAGTGAGCTGTTAAAAAGGACTGTCAGAGGTGCAGCCAGTCCTTCCCTGAGCTCCCTCAGTAACCTTGGGTGTACCAAATCTGGCACCATAGCTTTGTCCACTTTCAGGTTTGTGAGTCCTTTCAGGACACTCTCCCATGTAAAGGGATTTGTGTCTGCCTCCCCCTCTTCAGTGCCCCAGCTGCTCTTATGTGGCCCATCCCCTTACTCTGTGGAGACTGATCAAAAGTATTTGTTTGGGATCTGTGCTTTTTCCTGATCCTTCTCTACACAGTCCCCATCTGCCATTCTTAACCTCACAGTCCCTCCTCTAGTCTTCCTCATTTTACTTATGTACCTAAAGAATGTCTTGTCCCCCTTTCATTACTCTTGGACTATTCTGTCCTCAGTTTGTACCTATGTGCTTCTCACAGCTTTCCATGCCTTCTTCTGCTTCTCCTGATGCACCTCTCTGTCCTCTTCTCTCTGCATCTCTTCATACCTCCTAAGAGCTACCTGTTTAGCCTTTACCTTTTCAGACATTTCGAGAGCTATAGCAGTCCTCTCGCATTTGCTCACTTCCTTTGCACAGAAGTTTATTGTCTTCACTATGCTTCAATTAGTCCACTGTTCCTCCACTCCACCCAGGTGATTTCTTCATGCTAGGCTGCTCTGAGCAACTCACCCATTTTTAAAAAAATGTTGCCTCCTGAAGTCCAGAAGCCTTTTGTGAGTGTGTGTGTGGCTGGCTTCCACCACCATCCTTATGTTGAACCACACATTAGCTGAGTTTACACTATGTTTTCATTTCTCCTCCACTCAGCCACGCTCCACCTACTACGCTCCCTCGCCCGTTTACACATACACCGTTGTGCATTGGTGCAGGGTCAGTCTGATACTTCCTGCACTATTGTCCACATTTCTGCCAGGCTGGGGGTTGGGGGGATTAAAAACAAAATAAGTACATGACCCAGGGTATATTACTTGTGAAGGTAATGCACACTGGGTCAAGTACTTATTTTGTTGGAAATTGACAGCAGTAAACAATTAAGAAAATCATAAAAAAGCAATCAGACTAGCACAAAAAGAGAATGCATAACAGAAGAGGTGGTACCATTACAGAGTCAAGACAATATTTTTAAGGTACTGTACATGTATTTACAATTGTTTCTTATCTGTAAGAATTATAAAATTGTTCCGATTTTGACTCTGGAAACTGTTACTGTAATGGAATATGTTTAGCACTGTTTCCATTTAAACTGTGTGCACTATAAATGCTTGCACTGTGGTCACTTTAAACCCAGTTTTGCTCAGTTCTGTACTATTTGTTTTGTAACACTTTATGTTTCACATAGGTACTGCAACTCCTCACCATCTCCCACGCCTTGTTTACCTATTTTTCTTTTTACCTTGTTTGTGCCATCTTTATGGCCCAAGTAGTCCCTGAGAGCAGTGCACCTACTCGGTTAACAAATAAAAAAAAATAGTACATTACAAGAGATTTCATTTGAGGACTAGTCCTTTTATTGAATTATAAAGTTTTTGACATAGGCACAAGGAAGAGTTTTTTTTCAGTACAGGGCCTTTGATTTTTGAATATTGCAAAAGGCGACAACTCTGCATATAAAGCAAGCTGTGCAATAGCTTGTGACATGGTACCAAGCAAGCCAGCTTCCCATGAAACACCCAGGGATAGAAGAACACTCCTTACACCACCTCAGATTACAGGAAAATTCAGCTTCCTTCAGAAAAACAAAAACTAAAAAGCTTACAGTCAGCCTGATTACAATCTCTGGCCTTAACAATCCTCTTTCCCCCCCTCCACTTTATTAGACTTAGGTGGCATTTGTTAACAACTCTTCCCCTGACGGACATCCAATAACCAGAGCAGGCAATGCAGGGAGGTCTTCCAGAGCACTGATCATGCTCATTTTCAAACTGTTCTTAACCCCCGCAGCTGCAGCTTACCTCATTAGGACATCAGAAATCCACTTCTTTTAACTTGGGCCCCGTCCACACTACACCGTTCAGACCCCGTAATGGACAGAAACTGTTACAGCCGGGGAGCGGTTCAGTGTGTCCACACTGCAGCAGTGACCGGTACAAGACCGGTACCGCCAGTCCACACCTTGGGAACCAGGCGACCGTTACCACAGCACCCAATCCCACAATACATCTCGCGCTGTGCTACGGGCCCTGCAGGGGACCGTTACCGCCCGTCCACACTACCGCCAGTAACATTACCGAGGTGGGAACAGTTTCATAACCATTGTTGAAACCACCTTATATGTGGTTTCAACAACGGTTACGAAAATGCCTTCTGTAACGTTACAGGTGTAAACGCAAACCATTGCGGTAACGGTTTGGGCACTCTGTAACATTACAGAGGCATAGTGTGGACAGGGCCTTATTATCGCCTGTATTTCTTAGGCTCTGTCCACACTACACCACTAAAACTCTGTAACGGTTTCAAACCATTACAGACGGTAAACATTACAGTGTGCCCACACTGCCAGAGAACCATCATGATAATGATTCAGAACCATTACAGCCAGTCCATATTGTGGGTGACATGTGACCATTAAGGCTGGCACCCTATCCCACAATACAGTTTGTGCTGCACTGAGGGCAGTGCTGGGGTGACACGCTCACACGTCCACAATACAGCTGGTAACGTTACAGAGGCAGAACCATTTTTGTAATCATTGTTGAAATCACCTCATAAGTGGTTTCAACAACGGTTATGAAAATGCCTCCTGTAACGTTACAGGTGTAAACGCAAACCGTTGCGTTAACGGTTTGGACCCTCTAACATTACAGAAGGGAGTTTTCAGTGTAGTGTGGACAGGGCCTTAGAGGAAGGGATCATAATTTCTCAATCAGAGGAGCTGGCTGTCTGATCCCTTCTCTTCCTGGTCCCCAATTTTGGGGCACGGCAAATACAGTACTGGGACGCTCAGAACAGGAAAGTTCTCCACAGAAAAGTTTGGTAAAGTTTGGCACAGAAAAAATAAACAGCCAGAAATTTGGTCACACATTTTACTGGAGTTGCGATCCATGGCAGTGTGGTGTTGTAACAGTAAACCTACACTCATACCTCAGATTTCACTGGAGTGGTGATCCATGGACTAAATTTCCAGCTGATTAATCTTTCTGTGCCGAACGTTCCTGTTCTGAACTTTTTAGTGCTGTATTTACCTACACACTCAATTTTAGCAGCTGCTGCCCTTGCACTCTCATATTTTGTGATGTATCAGTTTGGAGAGTGCGGGGCATGCTGTATTGATAGTAATAAACAATAATTTCATAAAAACTGGAGGGCTACAAGGTAAACCATAAATACCTTAGTTGGATTAAATCACGACTGACTGGTAGAATGCAAACGTTCAGAATTAACGGGGTAACATCTGATTTGTGCCCAGTGACAAGTGGGGTTCCACAAGGGTTGGTCTTGTGGCCATTACTGTTTAGCATATACATTAGTGACCTCAGAGAGGAATGTATCAATAATCTTAACACATTTGTGGACAATATCAAAATAGGAGGACCAGTGGATAGTGATTAAGATTAACAGAGTGTGATATATGATGTACCCAAATTGGAATTATAGGCAATTAAAAAAATTGAATTTAACATAGATAAGTGTGTCTTCATTCATTTCAGATATAATAACCCTGAGCAGGAATATTGTCTAAGTGGGAAACAACTCAAAAAGGTAACTAATGAAAGAGACCTAGTATTAATAATTAACAACAAACTTAAATTCCACAATCACTGCAGAACAATCGCCAGTAAAGCAAACAGGGTGTCTAACAAAAGCTTTTGTAAACAAAGGCCCATCTATCATTTGTCCTGTCTATAGATCCTATTTGAGGCTCCACTTAGACTGCTGCTTGCAAGTATGGAGTCCCTATTTAAAATGTGATATTAATATGTTGGAAAGGACACATCACCATGCCACCAAACTAACTGTAAATATAGTGTGTGCCTCATATGAAGAAAGATCAGAACATACTGACCAGCACACATTGGAAAGGCTTAGAATACATAGGGATCTGCTGCTAATGTATAGAATTGTGAGAGATGAAAATCCTATGTTACAGATGGGATATAAATATAGGCATTTTAATTATGACCTTCATAGGCATAAATGCTAATTAGGTAATATTGCCAAAAGACATGTCAGAAATAATTTCTTTCCAAAAAGAACTATGAGGTTATAGAATAGTCTGCCAGGTGAAAGAATCTCATGATTAAGTGAAGCAACTTTTAAAAATAAATTAGATGATTTCATTATGGGGAAAAACATACATGGGTATAACCACAGAGTAGTGGAGGAGTCAGTCTAGATTGACAACAGTCCTTAACTGTCTCATAATTTCTTAGTGATACTCCTAATGGGAGCCCGTTTTCATTTCCCATTTTGTATATATTAGAGGGCTACATGAGACCTTGTTAGTTGAGTCATGGCTTTGATGCGACTCACGTAGCCCTTTAAATATTTTAGAGGGCCACGAGTCGAGTCAAAGCCACGACACAACTAACAAGGGCCCAGTTAATTGAGCTGCGGTTTTGATCTGAAATTAAGCAATAATGCCCGACAGGGTATGTGTTGTGCTGGGATAACGTCACGCCTCAGGTGGTTGGGCATAAGGCCGCAGGCCGAGTGCGTCCAATACCTGAGGCGTGACGTTATCCCAGCACAACATACACCCTGGAGGGCCTTATTGCTATTATACAATGGCATGTTGTAATACAGAATAAAAAAAATAATTTTAAAGAATGTTTTTGTTAGTGTGGAAGAATATTTTTGCTTCTTAAGAGAAGAGGCAAAAAAAGAATAAAGGTGACATCTGCATTGGTTCACACTACTGAGACTGCACCCGTGATGTTATGCTGGGATAACAACACGGGTCCAGTCCCAGACTGACCAATCAGAGACCAAGATTCTTTCTTGCCATTGTATAAAAGGAATTAAAACACGGCTCCCATTATTCTCAATACAGCATGCCCTCATGTTCTCCAAACTAATACATCACTAAATGTGAGAACACAGGGGTGGCACCTGCTGAAATCAAGAACCAGGAAGTAGAAGGGATTGGGCGACTGACTCTTCTGACCAAGAAATTATTATCCCTTCCCCTAAGAAATACAGGCAATAATAAAATAAGAAAAGTGGACTTTTGAAGTCCTAATGAGGTAAGCTGCTGCTGGGGATTTTAAGGAAAGTACCAAAACTGGAGCTCTTTAAAACTCGTTGTACCCCATAGCTTCGTATGAAGTCCGAACCAACCACTGTTTCTCCTGATATAAAATGGCCACCCAAGGAATAATGAGTTAAGGGGCCAACTTTAAAGCAAGAGGAGTTTGATTCAAATACACTGTGAAAACCTGCGTTGCTAGGCTATGCTGGGATTTACAGGTGTAGGAAGCATGATGGAAAAACACTCCTTCACACTGCTACAGGCATGTTTACACCAACCTGCAACTTGTACCACAAGGGTAGAATGTGATATGTGCTGTTATAAACACACTGATGATTAAAGCTGCTACAGTTCTACAAATGTGAGCTAGCATATCGTCATCAGAGTAACTGTCCAGTGATAAATCAGTTATACTATCAAGTAATTTTCTAAAGCTGCTTTTACACTACTGTTACCCGGAGCATTGCCGTCTTGAATAGGCTTGCTCCGCTCCACTTGCACCGCCGCCCATTTCTTTTGCATGCTGCGGCTGTGCAGTGTTCCTGATGGCATTCTCGTGTTTTGGGGTACTTCTGGTGAAGGGTTAAGTGAATAGGCGTGTACCAGTACAGTTTTTACACGCTTGCAAAAATATGCCTGCACTGGTGCACTCCACTCCGCGTTCCCAACAAACCAGGGAACGCGTTTTGTCACAATGGAGCGGCTTGCAACATTCCAATAACTCTTTACACTGCTGGATCTGTACCAGTGTAACTGAGTTACACTGCTGGATCTGTACCAGTGTAACTGAGCTACACTGCTGGCACTGGTGGAGTGCCGATCGTGTAAAGGCCCCTTTAAATAGTCAAAGTGCATTTTGGTACACAGGTTTGCATATTAGGCAAAATGTGTATCTATTTTAATAGGTGTATCCCCTTAGTAAACTGTGCTGTGGGCACGGTCTCATTGTTTTGCATTTCTAACCTCTACAGAGTTTTATTTATTGCATGTTTTTAAATATATTTCACTTCAGTTATAAAACGACTGAATTCTATTTGTCCCTGGAAACCTGTTTATGTACAGGTCTGTCAGACCTACAGGAGTCAAGCAATTCAATTTTCATGTATACTTTTGGTTAATCCCCATTTATTTGTGTGTGTGTGTGTGTGCGCGTGTGTGTGTTTGGGGGGGGCATAAAAATTAGAGACTAAAATTTACTTTTTGACTATTGAAGCTACATGTTCGGTTTAGCATGCTCCCAAAATAAAAATAAGAAAAAGCAGAACTGAGAATTAATAACAAAAAGTGTGCGTTCTGTTATCTAATAGCAGTTGTCCTGTAATATGCCTTTTTGTAGTATTGCTCCTTCTGAAGAAATATTAACAGAATAATACAATTCAGCTAAACTTCTTAATATAGTTTTAACACTTGGATGGTAACTCTACAAATATGAAATATGTATCCATTGATAAATAAAACCACACAATGTCAGTGGACGTGTGGATGTTTTATACAAACTGTAAAGAATGTTGATTTTCTTATTTTCTGCTAACTTAAAAAAACTATGCAAATATTTCATGGGGGATCCATATGAAACTACTGACAACCTTAAAGTTGAAACACAGTAAAATATCATTGGTTTGGGGCATGCCTTTATAATAATAGTACACATATTTCAATAGCATATTCTCTGTAAATTATTATCCACATTTTAAATTGGTATTTACTTTTGTGAAAGGCATTATTGAAAGGGGCTGATGCAATAAGTTATTTAAAATAAGTGACCACTGTTAAGAAAGTCAGATAACAAGGTATATGTATACTGTACATTATTGCAATTCTTATACCTTTCTAAATATTTTCAAACAATGGAAAGTGTACATGTGAAAAGGTAGGGTGGCAATAGACTTTTTTTTATGTCTACTATTGTTTGAAAATGGTCAGCAGCAAAGTCAGGACTAAGACAGGGAAACTTTTTGGGGATTTTAACTTTGAAGTCTTTAAACCCTGTTGGTATCAATGAAGAATGGGACATCAAACCATTCCTTACCTATTCCCTTGCTATAGGAATTTGGTGGCCAAAATGATGCCAGTGGATTTTTGATTTGGTGTAATGTCGTACATAACATCATACAATGTATATTGTGTTACTGGTAGATCCGTTTTGATTATATGCCATATGAAACAGTCAAAACTGAACATATGTGCTGATAGGTTTATTCACTGTCTAGTTCTTCTGTCCCCCTCAGGGGTGTTCAAATCAAAACATTTAGTGCTTGTCCAGCCATGACTGTAGCTGAATTTTCACTTGCCCCTATTCATTAAAATGAAATTAGCTCTCATTTTATACTTGCCCTTAAGGAAATTTACTTGCCCCGGGCAGGTGGCAATGGGATTTGCACACCCCTGGCCCCCTAGGTTTTTGGAATCAGATAATAGCAGCTGATCCCCTATGCTAACGGATGTGAAAGGGGAGATTGCAGCAATTGGACTCTTCCTAATCTTTTCTATCTTTGAAAAAGATCACAACCCAAGGTAGAACAGGAGTGACCGAGAAATTCGACCTATCTACACCTTATCTTTGACAGATTCTCTAACACCTTAGCTAGATAAATGTAAAACTTTGTTACTAAGTTCATATATTTAATAATCAGTTTCTGGTGCTGTTCAATTTTTTTTAATTTGTTTTGTGATCACACAGACTGTGTATTTTCTACTAGTTTATTCTTCGCACTCATTGTATTTACTGCCATATTATTGTGATCTGTGGTTTGACTCCTTCCACAACCACTTGTATGGCTGTATATATGTATACTGTAACAAATCTTAATAACGTACAATGGTGCAGCCAAGGTAGTGTAAACACACTTAATATTCTCTGCTTCTGAAGTGGGGTAGGGGTGGACATGATGGGACCTAGAGTCCCTTCTCACTTCAAATTTCCATGCTACTATGCTAGGTGAACTTCCCCTGTACCCCTATCAATTTGTCCCCAATATAAGCCCTTATCTCCTCCCCCCATGTAATGAGCCATTATGCCACACTGCCTGATCCTACTGGCGGAGAAAATCGATGTGCATTTGTTTCTATGCATTATACCAAGGCCTGTCAGAAAGCAGCTAAGGGACGTAGGGGTACTCTGAATATTAAAACTCAAATGCCTCCCTTCTTCTCCCCAACACCAAGGGGCACTGTGTCTCCCATGTCCCAGGAGAGGGAATCTGGCCTAAGGATCAAGCCTGGTTCTTCCATGTGGCAATGTAAAGTTCTGCCCAACCTTCCACTGTGTTTGCTTCGTCAACTGACATTTTCAGCAGACACCCACACTGACAATAACAGCACTACTATAGCGATAACAATAATAAGAATAATCATAATAGAAGTGTTCGTTTAACATGAACCCTTCCCTAGCATAAACAAATTATGGGTAATAGTAAAATAATAAAATTTATATCCAAACCATAAAAATAGTCAGCAACAACTTAAATAATGGAAAATCTTCATGGGATAGTCAGATATTTGAGAATGCTTTTGTAAACAGAATTTCTGGCCTCATATATAATATAGGGAATAAAGTATGGGGTGGTGTAACGAGACGTTTACACACACCTGAGGGGTTAGATGCTGGCATAAACCCCGAGAGATTATAACATGGGTTCAGAACAGCAGGGAACCTAACTGGATAAACAGCATCACCTGACCATCAATTAAATTCACTATTTAATCACAGATGGTGTGAAGCTCCCTGAAGAGATATCCCTGTGCAGAGTTAGGGCTCATTAGGTGGGGGAACAGAAACTGAAAAGGTAGCAACTGCAGCTTAGGTGAGAGCAATGTAGTGTGGGGCTAGGTTAATAGTGGAACAGAACCCCCGGGGCTCTGTCTCTCTGTCAGCATGTGGCAAAGTATCTCCCAGTGAGTGGAAATTACGAATAAACAGAGGCATTATTGCTGCTTACTGATTACTGTCATGCTCTACATGGTGTATACTACTTATGTAATAAAAGCATTTTGCCGTTTTGCTGCTAATGCTCCCTCTCATACCCATCACAGCTTCCTATACACTTACAGTACAGTGCCTCTCAATACCACCCTCTTGCTTCCCACCATCTCATTCACTGTGCATCCTTTTCTAAATGCTGGTTCTCGTCTCTCCTTCCTTATCCTTCCTTTCTCCCAACCCTCCTGCCTCTTATGCATTGCTCTAGGGATTCCTGCACCTTCTCCATTCCTTACTCCAAATCTGCTGCTGGGCACTCTGCCTTCTCTTACCATCTTCCCTCCATGTGGAACAACCTCTGTCCATCATTTCATCAGTTTCCCTCCTAGCATTCTTTCAAACACCAGCTCAAATTCCGCCTCCCCCCCTTGCCACGGCTAGTCAGTCCTAGGTCCTCAGCCTTTTCCTTGGTTAGCTGTGGCCTCTGTACATACTTCCTAATTCACTTCTGCTGCCTGCCCTGGCTTGGGTATTTCGTAATACTCCCTCCTCACCCCCTCCTGACTGCACCACAACTCATGGTTAAATTTTATTATACTTCCATCACATCTTACTTTTTTTGTCAGGATATTGCTCACTGTACATTTTGCCATGGACGGTCATTATTGCCTTATTCTTAATTCCACTGTACCATGTCAGGACAATCCTACTGTTTATTTTGCATTGGTAGTTCATATTTGCCTGTATTATTTTGTTAACATTTACTGTGCCTCACTATCGTATGTATTTAGCCCTCTGTATCCCTCCCCCTACAGGGTCACACCTTGAAAAGAGCCTTGGCTCAGTGTGTCTTTCCTGGTTACCAATTTTCAATGTATAAATATCTATAGACAACTGTTCTTTTACATATGGTATTATTATGCAACAGCCCTCTAACAACTTATTTATCGGAATTAAAGTGTTGCTTAAGCAAAACAAGATACAATCAGTCAAACTCTCAAGGGTAGGGTGACAATGTATATTATCTGCAACTTAGAGCAAATTGCTGTTTACATGAACCCTTTACAAACCAGGCAGCTCAATGTGGCAAATTATTATAATGTAAGACATTTAAAAAGCAGGAGATAACATTTCTTTGATCCATCTGGAGGGTCCCTCTCCATTGCTCTTGCTTCTCTCTGCAGGCTATGAGCCTTTTCTTTGTAAGTGTATATTACTGCACACAGTGGGATTGCACTGCCATACACTGACGTGTAAAAACAAAAAAGCAACAAGTCCCGTGAGAAGTCAATTTTGTTCAACGTTCTGCCAGAGTAACACACTACAAACATTTAACACTTCTCTGATTTCTTATAGACAATTATTTGACCGATACCCTTTCTTTTTCAAATTGATAAGTTGGTGAACACCATAAGAATGTATCAAACTGGAAACAACATACAACTAAAAATACTTTCTTTAATAAATATTCATTTAATAACAGCTATGTGGCATTGATTTATTTGTTACAATTCTCAACATGAGCAGCATTAAACAATGTCAACATCATGTATTCTAACATCAAATTATGCATACAGAAGTTAATTCACAAATTAATACGAGACAAGGGTGAGAACCTTTTTAGGAGAATAATGACTTCAGGGAGAGTTTCAAGCTTGGTGTGTAAACAGCCTGAACCCTCCTATGGTCACTGTTCTCCAGGAAACACCAGAGTATTAGGGTTGTTTTGCTATTCTAACCCTTTGTCATTTTCAAATGATCTAAAACTGCTTAACTATTTTAACAGTTGCTAGGTTTCCTGTGGTGGTTATGGGAACCAACAAAATGAAGTTTTATAGAGCATTCTTCACACATTTAATGATTTAATGGAATCTTTTGTACTTCATAACTGCAATTCTTGAAGTACTGAACCTTGTACAAGACTTGTGTGTATTGGCCCTCATAATTCTTCACTTGCCATTGCCTTTCTGTCCCAGGTCATGCAAGCTGGTATATCTTCTGGGGTAACATAAATATATATATATTTTTTTAGTCTTTGGTAACCAGGGAAGGCCCACTAGGCACAAGTGCCTGTTTTCAGGGGTGACCTGGGAGCACTGAGCATTTAAGCGACTTGCTCAGAGTCACACAGTATGCAAATGGAGGTTGTGAGAATCAAACCAAGGTCTGGTCTGCTGGATATACCAAGCTCGTTCACAGCTCATTACTATAACCTCTAGGCTATACTGCTGGCCCATAGGCAGATATTTCCTAGTCGATAAAACATATTGGCCTGACCGATCAGCACCGTTTTTAGTAGATGATACTGACAAAAATATTTTTTCACCATACAGTTTTTTAAATATTATATTGCTGATATATTTAGATTCACAGTCAGCATATTTACTGTATAATTTCCACTAATATTTTTAAACAAGTTATAATACATTTTTTAATTAATGAGTCAAGACATATGGTTGCAACTAACAATTTTCAAATATCTCTTCTGATAAGGTTATTTTTTTGACTATACAGACTTGATTCATGCTGTGGGTGTATTAGGATGGCATCAGCACAAGTTTCAAATGGTAAACAGCATAGCAACACACCAAGATGTTTACTTTTTTTCATGGTTGGTGGGACAAGAAAGCAGGAACTGTTAAAACTTCCAAATACCACATCTCAATTTAGGAATGAAATAAAGTGTCAGTGGCTCAGTAGGTAGCACACTCGCCTCTGAGGCCGGGAGATCAGAGGGCTGTGAGTTCAGTTCCCACATCTGGCACTTGGGTTAATATCCTAGTACTGACACTGTAGTGCAGCATGAAAGGGGTGCTGCACTTCTGAGGTGCTGTCTTTCGGATGAGACATTAAACCGAGGTCCCATCTGCCTGGATTGGTGGTAGTTCAGGTGGATGTTAAAGATCCCATGGCACTTATCGAAAAGAGTAGGGGAATTTTCCTGGTGTCCTTGCCAAATTTCCCTCATTCACTATAAATACTACCAACAGCTTAATCTGCTTTCAAAGTCAGTTGGCATTCATCTGTATCCCCCTCCCTCGGGTCGTGCCTGAAAATAGGCAGGATTTGTCTAGTGCACTTACCCGGTCAACAAAAGCTAAATAAATAAAAATAAAAAAAAGTGAAAGAAAAAATGCATGTACTGATGTTTTTGCCAGGAAAAAAAAAATCTAAAAAAAAAAAAACCTTACATGATTACATTTAGCCAGCTAGTAAATACTGCTGCTTTAGACTAACTGTTTTAAAATTGCAGTACTGCCCATGTTTAAGAACATGCATACAGGCTCTGTGGACTACCATGCATATGGGCTTTTTGGCCTGTATCGTGCATACACTTTGCGAAGTCCATACCTTGGAAATTATGTAACTTTCAGAAACTAATTTGGAAAGTAAAGTTTGCCAACATCGCTCATCTCCAGTGCTGACCAAGGGCTTAGCTGGTAGTCAGATCTTCTGCCTGCAGCTGGTTCAGAATGCCTTTAGGACTACGGGGCTCCTGACCTCTGTTCAGAAGTCAAAGCATATTAGTCCATTGTTGTGGGACATGGGCTGGCTGCAAGTTACGTGGAGGAGTGACTACAAGGTTCTTATTATTTACATGAAAAGACCTGAATGAGCTGAACCCCTAGTACCTCCATGATCTCCTGAACTCCTTTAATCCATCTAAGCCAACCACATCTATGGTATGGTGCTGCTTGTGATGCCACCCTATAGCTAAAGTCTGCTGCAGACCAGGCTTTTAGGGTGACTGCCCCCCCCTCCAATGGAACTTGCTACACTTTGACATCTACCTTTCTTCCTCTGTGGTTATCTTCAAAGATAAAGTGAAAAAAAACATATGTAACCCAAATACATAAAAACAAAACAAAACTGGGCACACTGAGGTACTGTGGGGTAGATACCAGGCCAAGGGCAAGTTTCATCAAGCAGAAAGTGTTTAATAAAAATATAGCAAGGGAATACACTGGTATCAAAAACATCAACAGACACGATGGAGAGCGGACAGATCCCCAGCACTTTGAGTTCTAATAGCTTTTTGTCAGGGTGCCGAGTCTAGCAGCTTAACGGAGCTTATATGTAGCCTAGCATTTAAAGTAACCACGCCAAAATTAAGTACTACATTTCTGAAAAGCAGCTTGACAAAAATATCTACAGAACATTTTTCGAATGTATCTTTTATAGTAAGTACAGTATCATGTTGCTAACACTCCCACCAAAAATTGATGGCACCAAAATCTGCACCTACAGTATATAATATTATAGATTAAAGTCTCAACAAGGAATAGTCTCTTTCAAATGATGAATCACACAGTATTATGTAATACCCATTATGACTGCATATATGATGTCAGGTGAGACTCAAGAGAGATTAAACAGATTAGGAATAAGCATAGGTAAACACTGGATGGCTATAATGGGACAACCACATGCAATGTGGGAACCTAAATAAAATGCCACCCTTATTGAAGTGAAAGCTTAATACTAAGAATTTAAATGTCATAAAAATGTCAAACAAAAGTGAATTAGGGATCAAAGGCAAGCTCAAACAACAAACAAGTACAGTAATTTCATAACCCCCTATTTTATTTAAAGTAAGGCAAAGGATGAAGAAAATGTCAAAATTAATTACCTCATATCAGAAAATCTACTCTATCAGGTACATAAATGTATGGTGGTAAGAACCTTATATGAAAGACGGGGGGATAAGGAGGGGCTGCTGTTGAAGTGAAAAAGCATTTGAGAAACACTGGGGTATGATCGGTACTCATGTACCTATGTCTGTACTGCACTTTTTATAATCTACTGTAGATAAATGTTTGGAACAGCTTCCTGAGTGCAACACTTTTGTTCCACTCCCCTCAGAACATCCATTCCCTGTATGCTGCTATATATGTGCATTGTGAGGTGGCAGGGAACTGAGGATTTAGCTCAGTGTGGTTGAGTCTTGGGGTACAGAGCTCTTCCATCCAGATACACACACATTGCACATATACAGGGCTTTGTTTTATGGACTGGGCCTTTAGTCTCTGATGGCAGCTGCACTGACATCTGGATGCATGCTGCTGGAAACAATATCTAATTGTTACAAACTGGATGTGGTTTCAAAAATAGTACCCTCTGTGATCAAAAGGTGATTGGAACAATGGGAGCTGCTGGACACAGGCACACCCCCTGGATAAAACCTTTCACAAATCTGCCCCCTTTCTACAGTTGCAGCCCTCTCCACAGTTGTAAAAAAAAAGAGCTTGTTTATGTTTGTTAGCAAGTTTACATGAAAGCCTAACAATGTATACGTACGAGAGTAGAAAAAAGCCTGCACATTCATGAATGCATATACTTTGATTTTTCACCAATGGGGTCAAGAAATGTGCATGTCAGCACACAATATTCATAGTGTAACATAGAAAGGTATAAGAGATTAGCGAGTGAGACAATCTGGGGACCCCAAAAGGTATGTCATGGAGACCTCCTCAAATCACTACCCCATAACTTTTAACTGTGGAGCTGAAATATTTCAAATATATTTCTGTCCTTCAGCCATGTCACAGGAACTACCCTGGACTTAACATTTACTTGAGGCCTATTGAGGACCTGTTTTTTCAACTCCAGTGGGGGCATTTCCGAACATATCTTTCAGCTGTTTTTCATCCCTCCTCTTCATAGTCTTTCTGTTTTTGTCTTGCAATGACATTGATTAGTTTAGTTTACACAGGTGTGTACATTAGCATTTATTGCAGTTTAACAAATATCTCATCTTCATATTTTAGCGTTAGTATTAGGACTATACTGTTTTTTCATTACATATCTTTAATTATGAAACTTCACACCTTTTGTTTTGCTCCTCAAACTGGTCTGTGATACTCCGGTTTGAAGGAAGCAACAAAAAAAGGAAACTATATTTTAATGTTTACTCAGGTTACACTCTTGTCACCATATTAGTGTTGTCCTTGCCCCTCTGAAGCTGTCCCACTACTGTGACATAGAAAACTCACAAAACGACAAATGATGTGTTGCTTTATGTCAAGGTAGCCATTTTGTCTGACTTGATTGTATAGATATTTTTGTTTGAAAACAATGAAGGAAAGCTAAAGGATATGTGGGTAAGTGTAGATGCTCTTTGAATTATGAAGGAGAAAATGATGCATTCCTTCACACATGGTATGTGTGTACTATACCTGTAATTATTCGGTCTTAAAGATCACCTTTCTTGAGGCGCTGGACGCCACACCGGCGACCTGGGTTCGGGAACGAACTCGGGTGGCCGGGGGTCGGCAGGGGGAGAGAGGATCGAGCATCCCAATGGATGCTCTCCTCCCTCAGGGGTGGGGACCAAGAGCGCACCTGCGTTCTACATCCCCCTTCGCAGCCAGCCGGTGGGAGCACCGACAACTGAAGGGGATGGAGGCAGCTCCGCTAGTCGGAGTCGGGGAGGGGGGCGCGCCGCACGGGAGGTCTGGGTGCGCCAGCACGCCTTCTTCGGGACGCACGCCCAGCGCTTGGACGCCCCAGGGTAGGGGATTAAGGGGGGAGAAAACGGAATGACACCTCTCTGGCAGCCCTAGATGAAATCTGTCTCGATCCATCCAAGACCACCAAGAAAAGGACAGACCCCACTGTGCAGGAGGTAAAAGGAAGGAGGCACTCTAAGGGCAGATCCAAGGAAGTGGAGTGAGGTGGGAAGGAGTAGGATGGAAGGAGTGGGCTCCAGAGAGAGGAGGGAGGAAAAACAGAAAGTAAAAAAAAAAAAGATCACCTTTCTGTTTTGAACCCAGTTTTATTTTTTTGGTAACAGGAAAGGCCCACTAGGCACAGGTGCCCGTTTTCAGGGGTGACCCAGGAGCACTGAGGAGGTTAAGTTACTTGCTCAGAGTCACACAGTATGGAAATAGAGGTTGTGGGAAGCAACCCCAGGTCTGTCTTCTAGATGTACCAAGCTCATTCACAGTTCGTTACTCCAACCTCTAAGTTATACTGCCACAATGAGCTGGCAGTATAGCCTACAGGTTAGAGGAACGAGGTGTGAACGAGCTTGGTACATCCAGCAGACTAGACCCGAGTTTGACTCTCACAAACTCCACTTGCATACTGTGCGACTCTGAGCAAGTCACTTAACCGCCCAGCGCTCCCAGGTCGCCCCTGAAAACAGGCACTTGTGCCTAGTGGGCCTTACCCGGTCACCAAAGACTAAAATTAAAAAATAAATAAATAAAAATAAAATAAAAATATAAATAAATAATAAACAAATCATCCGTACATGTGAAATAAATCTCTTTCATAAGATCAACCTGGCTGTTATGAATCTGATCTGATCTGATCTTCCAAGCTAAACCTATAAGCATATGAAATAGATGCAGCATTATATACAAGATGAAAGCTAAGCACACCATATGCTATGTCATGTAGGCACCAAGCCAAAGGTCTAGCCCACTGATACTGTAGGCGTGGAGACTGCAGGGCTCAACCTCCACTGATGTACACCAACGCAGAGAGGAAGGATCTTCAAGCAGTGTTTGAGGTCATTTCCTAAGGAATCCTGGTTTATCAACAGATTATGTGAGAGGACCAGGGTTCAGCCAAAGTTTGTCTAAACATGGAATCAGTTAAACCTAACAGTGTCAAGCTCTGCGCCCTTACCAATGAGGCCAGACAGATATAGGGTTAACAAACATTTGTAGTTCAGAATATTCTAACATACTGGTGGTAATGAAATCATGGAACATCTTACATCATTTGGAAACAAGCTTTTTGTTTTGTTCTTATTACTTGCAAAAAGACTGCACAATATAGAGCTTGATTTAATAAAGTGTTGCAGGTCTGAAAGCCACAACTAGAGCTGGGCAATGTTTGTGCACATTGCTTACTGCAGATTCATGAAACGTACTCAGCCTGTGTAAATGTTCTTGAAGTTTTCAAAAATAGTCTATTTCAGAAGCACAGCTTTTTCAGCTGAAAGCAGGCCACTTTTTAAATTGTGAAATATAAAAGTGCAAATATTGCTGGATTTTTTAGTGCATCTTTTGGAAACAGAATTACCAATATATGGTATGTTATGCAAAACTGGGCATTTTCAATACTAAATTGCATACCTTATCACTGTCCAACACCGGGCTAGTTCAGCTTGCACACCTACCCTAACCCACAATGCACCTCGGCTCATTCATTACAGTCAGCAGGCTGCCTATAGTAGCGTGCTGTGTACGTGCACAGGAAGGAAAGGGGAGAGTGGTCTGTGTCATTAATAATGCTAGCCAGACAGACTGGTTGATCCGCCTAGTTTCATCAATAATGCAGACTGTTCTGCCCCTTCCCTTACTGTAGCACTACAGCAATCTGCTGACTGTAATGAATGGGACAAGGCCTACGTCAGGTTATGGTGTGGGGAATGCCTAAACTAGCTGGGATATAGACTAACATTGCTTCTCCTCCCCCCCCAGTCATGAATTAGGAGTCTGGGAAGGGAACTTTTGGGATATGGCTCTCTGAGGCATGGAAGACTGGGTTATGGAGGGATCATTAGGAAAATGCTATCAGCTCCTGACAGTGCTATGAGCCTGACATTTAAAGAAAAACATTGTATGGGAGGATTGTGGGAGGGTGAAGGATAGAAATGGCTGGGATGGACTTGTGAAGTGGCCACAGTATTATAGCAGTCCTGGCTACCAGAAGATGGCTAGAGGGGTTTTTTTTTTTTCAAATTTGGCAAAATATCAAGTACTGAACATCAAACAGCTGAGTATCTGGGTTGCTGAGTATTTGAAAAAAAAAAAAACCCTGTACATCCCTGCTGTCAGGGCTTGGGATAAGAATCCAGTTTATCAGCATAATTAATTCAAAACTATGCCATTGGATGACCCAAGTTAATCAGTACTTTTGCAGTAGTAAGCCATGGTGTCTTAAAATGAACACTTTAATGGTATTCGGATTCCTAGCATGAGTATATGAAAGAGAGGCTTCTGAATGATAAATTCTTCTTGCCTCTAGCAGTTTTACAGGGAATTCCATTGTTTACATCTCCACTAGGGGTGTCACTGTGCAAAAATCATCACAGTTTAATAAACATTAAATGTACTGCGGGTATGAGGTTATTGCTCTATATGTGTTTCCTGGAATGTGTGAACTGCATTACATTTGGGCTGCAAAATCCCAGTCTTGCATTGTTAGAGGAAAGAATAGTAAACCAGGATATCCCTACTTTGCATTCCACTACAGCCATTTTTTTACACTGAACTGGACTGCCTCTTTTATATATAGGCAGTGTGGATCAGAAATTGTTTTGTCAATGCCGAAAATGTTTATATTAAAGCAAATTATATTTTAGTTGTCTCAGGTAACTAAAAAAAGAATAAAACTATTGCTTTAAATTAACAGTTTTTTTACGTAGTTACAAGATACAAGATTAGGCATGGCAAATACAGTAGTTAGTGATGTAATATTGTCACAGGCCATTTCTGGAAAATCCATGGGTTGGTCATGAAGCATTTTTTGAAATGCATGTCACGAACACGGCCGGGTGCTACTTTTTGGTATACAGCAAACATCAGAAAAGCATTTTTACATTCTTCTGTAACAGCAGACATAAGTATCAACATACATTAGTATGAAGCAATATAGTGATGATATATTTTTTTTCGTCATTTATAGATTTTGCGGTTTATCATTTGCAGATAGAATGCAGTAATTTAAAAGCTGGTGTTGACTCTTTGTGGGTCTGCAGACTGAAGCATAGAATAATATTAAAAGTGAAAGAAACTCAGATGAAAAGAGTGAGTATGCTAACCAAATATTGACTATGCTTTAAGCATGACCATGTCAGTCTGGGATTTAAAAAAAAATTACCTCTGACAAAAATGACAACCATACAAACAAGCGTTAGAAATACAACACACTGGATTTAATGTAAACTTTGTCAAGCACAATTTTAATAAATCCACGAGATGGTCATGGTTCTGCTTAACACACAGCCAGTCTAATATTCCTTAATGGTGACTTGCACATATTACCCATGATGCCTCGCATTGGGGGTGTACCTCTAATCTTGTGTTTCTTTAAAACATGACTGTACTGTGCTTTACGTCTTACGTAAACATTTTTTTACATTAAGGTCTTTTTGTCTCATATTTGTATTTGCATCTATATCTTTGCATGCTCGTGTTTCTAAATGTTTATTTTACATTTCTGACTTGTTTCTGATGTTAAAGACGACACAATGGTAAGGGATTAAAAATTATCAATGACATATACATTCATGTTAGGAGCAGTAGTAGTCAAAATTGTCTTTGCCAAGGTTTTACACAAATAAAAGTATCATATGAGTTACATTACTAGCTGTGTATACTGCAACACGTAACTTCCTGATTTGTGTGTATTTGTGTTATTTCAAGCAGCAGAGCGCAATGGTCATGGGGTGTGTCTAATACTTCTCTAGGACTGTTATGGGGAAAACACGAGGTTCGTCTTTTTCAGACTGTGGATAGGTGCCTCCATCCTGCCAGTCTCCTGATTGGGAGAACCCTATACTTTGAAAAATGCAAGGAGTTTAGCCAGTTCTTTCTTGGCAAGGTGGTATTGACTCAGGAGGGGATTGCCTTGGAGTCGACACAAATGACTCCCATGATCCTGGGCATATGCCCGTGGCTATTCTGTGTGCCTGGGCAGAGTGTAGGCTGGTTACATGAGACCAGGTGTTCCAGATAGTAGCCTGACTGTGGCCTAACAACTGTGTTCTGGACCCAGGCTGAACTTGAGTATTTGTTTTACAACAAATACTGCCTTATTTGTGTAATTTCAAGCACCAGAAAGCAATCTATATCTGCCAAAGTCCCTCACGCACAATGACCATCAGGGACCCTCTTCCCCCAAATTTATCCTAGTCAGGCTCTCTTTCCACTCCTCTGTACCCCTTTTCATTAGTGTCATTTACGCCTCTCCCAAAATCTCACACTCCTCTGCGGTTGACTCCCTCTCTATCATCTCCTCTCATTCCTCCGCAGGTGAGCGTATCCTCCTTGGGGTTTCAACATAAATTGGCTCTTCCTGTCTCCAATCTACCATACGTAAGACTGAGTCCCTTAATCTCTCCCATATCATATCAGAACCCACTAGGCTAAATCTCCACTCCACCAGCCATACCCAGTTGGACTGGTTTCTAAGCACTCACCCTCTCTGTATTGTTACAGCTGGGATATTGCTGGATTCATTTAGCGACCACTGCATGACGTTCTGCATCAGAAAAATCCGGCATCACCTTTCCTCACCAAAATACATCTGGTCCAAGTCTCTCCGGTTACTAAACATCAATGCTCTACCGAGCGACCTAGCTTCAAATGACTGGTCAGCTTTCCTGTTTGCCTCTGATATTGATGTGGCCCTCGCCCTATTTCACTCCAAATCTTCCTCCACCTAGGACAAGCATGCCCCCTCAGGAAATAGAGATTCAAAGCTTCCCACCATCCCAGATTATCACCAATATCATTAACCTGTGTAAGTCCCATGATCTCGCCTAGGCTCGCTACAAACTGACCCACTCCCTTCTTGACCTTATCTCCTACATGGCTCTAAGGAACAACTGTATGGAGGCTGTCTGGGCCATGAAATTACACTATTTCAAGGCCAACCACCAGAAAAATCTTAAACATTCCAGGTAGATTCTGTAAGGTTATCCATTTCCTCTTCGACCCCCCTGCCAAGTTTGTTCCCCCAATCTTTATGGTCAGTGGTTCAGCTGTGTCTGACCTTCCCTCTGCTGCTGCTCACTTCAACAAGTTCACCACAAGCTGTGCTCTCCCTTCTCCCATCCCCTCAATTCCTCTCTCCCCCTCCTCCCTTACTCACCCCTCCCTGGGTTTCTAATTCACCACTGTCACCACTGAGGAAACCCTGTTTGCCCTCTCCTCCCTAAACCCTGCTAAGTCCAGCCCTCATGGGTTGGACCTCAAGCTTCTCCACCTCTCAGCTCCTGCCATTGCTACTCAACTGCTCAACCTTGCCTTCTCCCTCTGTGCTGTTCCTCAGTCCTGGAAGTTGGACAAAGTTATCCCTCTCCACAAGAGGGATGACCCCTCCTCCCCCGGCAACTTTCACCTCATCTCGCTCCTCCTCTCCCTCTCTAAACTACAGGAGAAATTGGTCCATTCTAGACTCTTCATTCACCTCTCATCCTCCAACTTCCTCACCCCCTTCCAATCTCGTTTCCAGAAGTGCCATTCAACCATTTCCTCCCTGCTGCAGGTCAACGATTTTACCTGCTCTGGGATGGATCAGGGGCATGTTACAGCCACCATTTTCATCAATCTGGCCAAAGCCTTTGGTTCTGTGTCACATCCGCTCCTCCTGGGTGAAATGAGCTCTACTGGCATCTCAGCTTCTGCTGTTGATTGCTTCCATTCCTACCTCATGGACTGTCAACAACTGGCCCAGGTAGGAGGTGTCCTGTCACCTCCACTACCCATCTAGGCAGAGCTCCCTCAGAGCTTTTTCTTGGGTCCCATCCTCTTCTCTATCTTCCTGAATGGCCTTCCCTCTGCCCTCTGCCTGTGCCAACTCACATATTCACATGTATGTGGATGACACAGTCATCTTCACCTCCAGTCCCTCTACCGCAGCTGTTGAAAACCTGCTCCAGCAAGATAATCAACAACGTTCTGCACTGGTTCCAATCAAACCAACTCTGGGTCAACACTAAAAAAAACTGTGCAATTTATTTTTTATTCTTATTTATTTCCATTGTACCAGGATGGTGAACTGGATCAAAAGGATCCATTTTCAGCCACGCCTGATGGAAAGGATACAACATGAGGGGTGTCAAAACACACACACACAAATACACAATAAGTACAAATCATTAAAATCGTCACAAAAAATAAAAATCATATATATATATATATATATATATATATACACATACATACATATACATACACACACAAAATATCTACATATGCCAGAATGAACACTGCAAAAAATCAGATATAATCTAGATGAACTAGCCTTTACATAACAGCATGTGGAAGATGCCTGCAAACTATTAGTCACGCTGTCTTTAAAAACAGAGTTCTTTACTAATATATCGATACTCTGTTGGACGATCTGTAGTTTATTTAAAACCTTAGGACTTTAGCCATGACCTTTGGAACCAGTCAGAAAATGTCCAGAATCACCGCCCCTTGACCTTCACCTCACTGGATGAAGTAGTGTAGTCCTCTAAACACATTGTTGTGTGGCTTGACAGCAAGTTTGACTTCTCAGCCCACATTGATGCCATCCATGCTAAACTCCATCCCAAGCCTTGTGCCCTGTACCACAACAAGAACTGCTTACCTCTGCAGGTCTACAGGGAGCTTGTTAACAAAATGGTGCTCCGTCTTCGAATACATGGATGTAGTCTATGGCACAGCCACATCCACTTCCCTTGCCAGACTGGACACCCTCTGCAACTAATTTTTTTTTTTTATTATACTATTTTTCTATGCCCCCTTCTCTCTGCTCCAGGAATCTCTCTTCAGGGATCCCAAGGTCGTGTGCACTCCCGTAGTTGCACCCGGGTACCTCCATTCTGAGTACCAGCTGTCTGCCCCCATCCTGCCACGGTTTACCCCCGGGCAGGGAGAGGTCTCCTTACCCTCTCTCACACCTCAAGTATGCGCCGGAGGTCAGCTGGCTCCATCTCAAGAGCCCGGTTATGGGTTTCTCGGGACACCAGGTCCCGCCTAGGAACCTGGAACAGGGTATTTCCGCTTCGGTCCCAGCCCCCGAGGCGCTCATATTAGGGAAGCCTAGGGCTAAGCACATCATGACATGCTTGTTGTTCAAGCCCGGCAGGCACCTCCCCACCCTTATTTTGCAAGCTGCCTTCGCTGCACTTCCACCGGTGGTCACCCAGGTGGCGGTATAGCAGCGAGACTTGCATCCCACCCCACCCGGTGGAGAAGAGCAGCCTTTCGGCGCTCAATCCTCCTCCCCCTGGCCGGCCCTCCAGCTGCCCGAGTTTGTTCCTGAACCCGGGTCGCTGGTGCCACGAGCGGTAACCCTACTGCTGCGCCGGTGGGCTAGCGCCCTCTGCAACTAATTTTGATGCTTTGCTACAAACTCCCAGGCTCATTGTAACACCTTCACAGCAACATACTGGTTTGGTTCCCTTCCCTCCTGCCTCTCTTCTCTCCTCTCCCAACTATCCCCTGCCTCCAGTTCCCTCCAATCCAGGAATCATCACATGTTCTCCATTCCTCAACCTTGCTCCTCTGCTAGGTAGTCGGTCTTCTCTTATCTTCCCTTACTCTGGAACAAAGTCCCCTCCTCCCGCTGCCTCTCCTCCTCCTTTGGCTCCCTCAGGCAGCAGCTGAAATTCCAACCACATTCACCTGCTCCAGTTAACCCTCCTCCTAATCCCCCCCACCTTGACTCAAATGTCTCCTCTACCTGCTTTACTGGCTGCACTTTCCACCTCCTCTGCTCTTCCACATACTACAAGGTCATGCATAATCATGTTTCCAGTTCTCCTGCTTCTATCAATTAGTGCTTCTTGCTGTGGATTGTCATTTTTCATTGGCGCTTGAATCTGGCATCTCATTTTGAGCTGTAACCACACTTTAATTGCCTTGTAATATACTTTGTACATACTCACTATGTACCAACATATCTACCAATTGTTCTCCTTCTGACTTGCTTCATGTACTGAACTGTAGATCAGTGTTCCCTTTCCCCGGGTCGCACCTGGAAACGAGCCTTGGCTCAGGTTGCCTCTTCAGGTTAACAATTTTAAATAAATAAATACTCAGCCCATACATTTTTTCATCTATTTATAAATTTGTAGCTGTTTAACTTTGTATTTTTTAGGCAGTGTTCTCATTTCCTATTCAGTCTTTTTTCGGACTACAGATGTACAACAGAAGTACAATCGCTGTCAAAGAGTGAACAATATCATCATAACATTAGATCAATACATCAAAAATCTAACTAGGGTATTTCAGTGTCTTAGCTCAGCTGGAGTCTTTTCCCTAGGGTCTGAACCCCCAACCAGATTCTTTCTAGGGTAGGCTGGGGATAAATGGTGGGTTGAGTGACTTATGTAACTGCCATTTGACATTTGCTAAGGCCCAGCATAGTTCTTCATTTCAGTTTGGCCTCAGTTATGGGCCTGTGTGGGCTCTGTGGTGGTACATACAGTATGGCAATCTCACTCCAGACTACCCTGTTACAGACAAGGACCACTTGACCACCCTGTGGTCTGGTCTGTGGTAATCTATAAGGAAAGTAAACTGGCAGCATTAACCTTATCACTAGAAGAAGTGACATTATAAAACACGGGTTGACTGGGCCCCAATAACTTCCTAGTCAGAATGAGTGGGCAGTGGATTTACTGGTAGTACCATCATTAGCCTGTTGCTGCTTCAGTACACCATACTGTTGGCATTTGTTGGCCTATACAGCAACAGTCTTATCTGGTTTGCTGCATCCCTGGCCCTCAGCCTCCTTAGACTCATCTTGTACAGGCTCCATAGGGGCATTTTAAGTCTAATTAATTATTTATGACCTAAAGGCTCTTTGCGATGAAGTACTGTACTAAGCATTACTTTTTTAGAACTGTCCAGTACAGCTCACAGTACCACAGTACAGAACAGTTAATATCAATTAGCTATTTTTCCTGCAAGATCACTGGCTATCAGGAAATTCTCTTTTTACAGCATGTAAACAAACCCTCAGATTTGTATTAAGGGAGCTGCTACTACATCATACGTGCATCTAGGTTATGACATCAACGTTTTCTTGATACTTCATTCAAACTCGCTATGACTTTACAACTCCCAACTACAAAAACATGTAAGTAAAAAAATGTTTCAAAAAATTACAAATGATTAGACTTATCACAGAAACACCCTCATAACAGAGCATTTACAGGGTCTTTATGCCCAAGCTGGGACAACTGGCCTGAGGGGAAGTTGGGCATTAATCCCCTGGAAATGCTTGGCTGTTCAGACATTATTTCTTAATTAGTGACAGTGGCCCCTCTAATGCCTCTGCAGCACAAACACGCTGACAATCAGAATCTAGCTCTCCCACTTAGACTCCAATAGTACTGATGGTAGGAATAACTGTGGCCCTTTGGCAGGGCCAGTACTAGGCTTACGAGGCTCTCCCACATAGGCTACATGGTTGACAGTGGTGGTCACGACCCCTCTGCAGTGTCTATGTAAGTTGATCATGGCCCTCCTGCTGGTATCAGGCAATTACAATGTCTCTACACTCTGGCAAACAACCCCACATTTCCTGCATAAGATTTATTTTTCTTCTATGCCACTTTTTCCTCTAATTCCCCTCAGCAATTTTTTCTGGCCTTGCCCATGTTCTAAGTTATTGATTTTTCCTTCACTAATTACGCTCTCTTACTTTTATCTCTCTCTCCCACACACACATCTTTTCTGCCTCCTGTTCCTTGCTAATCAGTTCAACACTGGCTATTTAGCAGCTGCTGAGAACTATAAATCATCCATGTGAGGTTCTTATCGCTAATGGAACGCACCTACTTCCTACCATGTTATGGGCCAAAACCTCATCTTATTCCCATCCCATATTTCTTTTCATTATCTATTAGAAGTCCCTTCTTCCCTAAAAGACCACACTTTGGCTGTACATCCAGCATGGCCGAAATTGCTAATTTCAGCAAACAATACCACTGAACTGGCATTCCATTCTGGCTGATCACTAAAGACAGAGACAATTAATAGTGGTTGAAACTCCTGTAGCCAACACACTAATTCTCTTAGTCCTTTGTAGTTTTGCCAAGGATTTTAAAGCTATTTGCAGTTAAAGACATGCTTCTATAATATTTTTTTTTATTTTTCTGTTTAACAATTCTTAAAAAAGTAACACTTTACATAACTAAAAGGCAGCAAAGATGGAACAGCTGTCTACTACTAACATCCTTAAAGTTCACACATACTGTACCAGTGACAACTCAGCCACTCAGTTTATTTTCTTATATCCATAACATTAGCAACATATGGAATTACCATAAATTAAAATATTTGTCATGAAAATGTTTACATTTTGTTTATTCAGTGGTAACTGACCACTAAACACAACAGGATCTCTTTTCGGCTGTCTAACCAGACCTGCACTTACTCTTATATTGCAGACTTAAGAGTGGTCAAAATCTCACCTAAACTGATAAAGGCAGTTATACCCTCAGGCAAATGAAAACACAGCATTGAGTCTATGAATATTTCCTGTACACATGGGCAAAATCTTTGCATTTCCTATCCTACATAGAGCATTTGTTGCTGCTGCTGGGGATCCAGGTATTCTTGACGTTGTCTGCAAAGTCACTGGATCACTGCTCTAGATTGTGAATAGCTTTTTTTATTTTAACTTACCACAACCTTGCATTAATTACTCAATCAATTCAAGTCCTATGTTGTAAGATTTATTGCTGGTGCTAATGCGCTAAAGTGGACTATAAACTGTAATTCTAAGAATTAAGGCGGTTTCCTCTATACAGCAAAGCACACGATGGTCTTGAAGTGTCTAATGTTCGAATGTTACCACAGCTTAATACTGAATCACTGTAAGACCTTGGACAAATCAGTTATTTGTTATTTAGAACACGTGGTGGGGTTCAAGAATGCATGGGATAAGCATGTAAGGGAATCAGAGTGGAAAGGAGGGGAGAGAGAAAGAGCTGTAGATGGGTCACGGTCTATGGTAATAGTGTGTAGGTAGGGAGAAATGGGCAAAGTAGATGGCCAAGTGGTCCTCATCTGCCATCAAGTTCTATGTTTCTGTTCCTTTCAGTTATGAAATAGGGACAGACTAGAATATATGAATGCAATGTGGCATCTAGGGCTATCCTGGGTAGATAAATTATTTTCCCTTTTTCGTTCTTTTTCCTTTACTTGTCCACATGTTTATACATGAGTTTTCCTCTGCAGCCTCAATCTACATTATTGACATTGGTGTCCTGATCAGCAGCCTGGGAGATGGGACAAATCTATCAGTATCTCCAACAGACAGACTTGCAGTACATATAGGTCCAAAGAAAGAACACATCTGGCCCACTCACTACTCCTTGATCGAGCATTCACATACTGCATCAGCCCTTGACTGGGACCATATCCACCAACTCTTCCCCAGAGAGTTGGTACTGGACAGTCCTTTACAGATTTTAAGGTGTACACAACAGTGACACGACCTATCACCATCCACCTCCTCCCCACAAATGCAGTGTGGGACACTTATAATATGCCCTAATGTCTTAGTTGAACAGAGGGGAATTCCCAAGTCTGTTTATCTTAGATTGATTGCATGGCAGTGCAACATTGCCGTCATGCTATTTGACCAGATTAAATAAATACAATCTAAAGAATGTCAATAAAACTAGTAAGCAAAGATAAACAACAATGAATCCAGGAATACAATACATAAAATATCTATAGATTACTGCATATTTGCACAGCATTCTTGTTGGTACCTGGTTATGATGTGAGGGGAGTGAAGTTGATAGACCTAGAGTCCCGTCTGACCTTAAATTACTAAATTTCAAACTTGCTCACTTATTAAATTGGAAATTCACATCTACGAACCTGCAGTGCTGTAAAGAACACTTTTCAACCCACAAACAAATCTGTGATTACAGCAGTGCTGCTAGTCCAGAGCACCGTGGCCCAACTGGTGTCAGGAACTTCTCAAAGGTACATAGCACACCAGTCTTACATAGTCTGCACTGGCTGCCAGTGTGGTGGCATAGCACCTTCAAAATCTGCTTGTTCACATTCAAGGCCCTATACAGTTTGGGCCTGAGCTAACTGACAGACCTCCTGATGTTCTACACCCCCCACTCATCTCTTCGACTCCACAGATGCAGGCTTGCTCCTGATCTCTCATTCTCACCTTAGGCAATTCGGGGACAGGTCCTTTGGGGCTGCTGCCCCACTGCTCTGGAATAAGCTTCCAGTAAACGTACAATCTGCTTGAACTGTAGGGGGGCTTTTAAGATCTCTTTAAAAACATTTTTGTTTAAGCAAGCCTACCCAGATTAATTATTTTGGTTGATTGTTATTTATTATTTAGTTCAGTTTGCTATTTTTCTCTGTCATTGTCAGGCGCCCTGAGCCTCTGAAAAGGATGCCAAACAAATAAAATTTGCCTCATCATGTAAGCCCTACTGTCATACCACGGAGGTATCTATCATCCATTAATGTTGAGTTAAGTACTGTGCAAGGTATGGGTGACAGAAGTGGGACATTGACAGCATCAGTTTGGCTTACAGTTTGGGCCCTTAAACTAAATTCAGCAAGGATTCAGCCAAACCACTTTGGCTCCCAATGTAGTAACTGGCATAGGTAAAGCAGACTACAAACGGGTGTAAAAAAGCCACGAGATCAACCCTAAAAAGAAACCACAGAAGCTTATTTGTGGGAGATGCTGTTGGCATGCATCTACTACAGATTATTGGTTGTGCTCTTGTGACAGACCTCCTCCACTTCATCCCCCCTCCCCATTCCTCTGAACTCCTCTTCTTTCTCCCCAACCACTCAATCACCTACCCTCTCTGCCATTTCTCTAAATCCTGCTAAGTGTCACAGCCCAGATCACCTCAACCCCAAACCCATATAACTCTCTGCTCCTGCTTTTGTTACTCCCCCCCCAACCACACACACACACACACACACTACCCTGCTTAATTTCTATATCCAATTCAGGTCTGTTCCTAAAGCTTGGAAGATGGCTACAAGGTCCTCCCCACTTCACAAAGAGTGTGCCTCTGCTCACAGGAACTACTGCCCTATCTCTCGCTTCTCTAACCTGGCCAAGCTCACAGAAAACTGTGTCCTCTCCCTGCTCACCTCGTGACCGAATCACACCAGCCATGGTAAATCCTCCAGTATACCCACACCTGGAGGGATCAATTGCTTAAGTAGTTACCTACTAACTGGAGGGTAGTCAGGAGAACTATGCACACCTGAGCATGGCTGGTCAAGTCACTCATTCTGCCTCCATCCTACTCACGATGGGGAAGGGGTGATTTATCTGATGCAGACTGTGTACTCAGCAGCACACCTGATCATACTGAGCTTTTTGGTGATGACAATGTGTATGATCTGTAGTGTCATAAGGAGGAGAAAGACGAGTTGCACAACTACTACTGTCAGTGAAACATAGAAACATAGAAGTTGACGGCAGGTAAGGACCACAAGGTCCATCCAGTCTGCCCATTTCTTTTTCTACCTTATAAATGTGCCATCGGCCTTTGCTCTGTCAATGGCCTATCTATTCATACTTATCTGTACTGCTCCTTTATGCCTATCCCACACCTGTTTGAAGCCCTGCACTGTATTCATATCCACCACTTCCTGTGGTAGGCCATTCCATGCATCCACCACCCTTTCTGTGAAAAAGAAGTTCCTCACATTACCCCTTAATCGGCCTCCCTCTAATCTCATGCTGTGTCCTCTTGTCCTGCTATTTTTCTTATATTGAACCATGTTAGACTCTTTTCACCTTGTTAATGCCCTTAAGGTGTTTCAATGTTTCACCATATCACCTCTCTCCCTCCTTTGCTCTAGGGTATACATATTGAGCTCTGTTAATCTGTCCTCATATGTTTTCTGATGCAGTCCCTGCACCATTTTGGTTGCCCTTCTCTGGACTGTCTCAATTTAGTTAATGTCCTTGTGAAGGTGTGGCCTCCAGTACTGCACACAGTACTCCAGATGGGGTCTAACCAGTGTCTTGTAAACAGGGATTATTACCTCCCTCTTCCAGCTTGTGATACCTCTACTAATATACCCCAACATCCCTCTAGCCTTACCTACTGCTTTAGTGGTCTGCTTGGATAATTTCAGGTCATCTGTGATGATGATGCCTAAGTCTCTTTCTTCCCTTATGACTGCCAGCAACTCCCCTCCCAGCCTATAGGTGACTTCAGGATTTCTCTTCCCTATGTGCATGATCTTGCACTTCTTTGCATTAAACCCCAGTTGCTGACAGCCCGGTGGCGCTGAGGGTTGAGGCGCTGGATGCCACACCTCACATCACGCTGGCGTCCCGGGTTCGGGAACGAGCCTGGGTCCGCTGGGGTCAGCAGGGAAGAAGAAGGATTGAGCATCCATAGGACTGCTCTCCTTCTCCAGGAGGGGGGAAGATGCCTCCGTGCAGCTGCCTGCCTCAGTGCTTCTTAGTTTCAAAGTGGTGGCTTGTGGGTTGTGAAAGTAATAACACCAAAGGCAGCTACTGGGTTTAAAATTTGCAAAATAAGGTATTATGATGAGGCCCTCAAGGAACGTCTCTTGGTATAAAAGTTTAGTCGTGGCACTTTCTAGCTCATGTGCTTCACTATCACGCTGCTTACAAGAGAAATCTTATACTTGGTAAAATACTGTGACCTAAGCTCTGTGCTTGAGCAGTAGCCATTTTATTCTCTACTGAACAGCCAGGCCTTGATATTCTAAGGATCTGCAGCAGCAAAGGGGCCTACAGAGGAAAATAAAATGTGATGCTGCAGCAAACATTGTGCAGTGTATGAAACTGATTTAGTTGGTGTTGAGTTGGTCAGTAAACGGGTAGACTAGGCACTACACAGGGACAGGTGATTGCAACATTCCTTAGCTGTTTATGAGCCCCTGAAACCTATACTTTGTAGACTCATTCCTGTTTATATTTAATAGATTTTCTGTTTTAGCATCCTCATTTTATTTATTTGAATATATTTTAAGCCTGGAGATTTGTTTACAACTGGGCCTTGTCCAAGATGGCTATCAGTTACACATGTAAAACGCCCTGTTGGGCTAATGTACTCCCAGATGCCTCAGAGGACAGGGAACAACTGCAACCACCAGTGTAACCCCCTGCAAATGGGGTTCCCAAAAGATTCCAGGAGCTTGCTTGAATGCTCCAAGCCTGAATGGTGTTTGGCATTTAAGCCATTTATCAGTGAGTGTTTTAGAACCTCTGGTACTGTCTCTTTAAGAGCTGTCTGCTTGCAGACATAATTAGTTTGTATGGGGACTGTGTTTCTTTGATTGAGTACCACTCAAGCTGCTGCCAATTCACTTCATTTTGCAGTCACTAGGGTGCAAAGGGAACCTATCTGAAAGATGTAACTGTTTGCCAGAAATTATTTAGAGTAATAATGAAATTACAGTTTGTCTAACCTGCTTTCTTTGCAGTCAGAACTGTGTCTGCTAGTTCCCATTCTAGTTTTGAACTGCTGAACTGGACCAATCAGTGTGGGGTAGGCTAGCTCTAAAATGGTGCCTTGGACGAATCAGAACTTGGACTCATAATCTGAGCCAGCCACAAGAGGATTGTATGGGCAGTGACTCTGGGAGATGTAGTTTAGACTTCAGTGCCTTTTGGACCAACAGCAGCAGTCTATTGTGGTGACAGCCAATCCAGTCAGAACTGGGAGGAACTCAAAGGAAGTGCCAGTTTTGTCGGTTGGAGTTTCAGTTGAGCTTTGGCAGTGAAGAAGGAAGGAGCCCTGTGCTTTTCAGTGTGCAGTTTTAGTCAAAAAACGTGTGAAGGCCCAGAGTTCAGTCTGCAGCTTGTGTAACAGCTTGTTAGGACTGAATCCGTCCTGGAAAAGAATCAAAGGCTCTCTGAAGAGTAGAAACCAGGCTCACCCTGTAGAAGACTGGAAGAATTGCTGAAAATTGCACTCGGTCTGTCAGGAACTGAATCTGCTGTGTGTTCTCCGGTATTGTGCAGTAATTGCGATCGGGATACAGATGCAGCCTGCCTGGTATAGTGCTTTCTTTTATATGGATGTGTGAAGAGGTTTGTGTACCTCAAGTGAGCCCTGCTGACATTGAAGGACCCTATCTTATTTGGAGGTCGTGAGTACTAATTCAGGGTTGCTCCTGTTGAATTGCCACATTAAATCCAAATGGAATTACTGTACTGCTGACTGTTTAATTCTCCTTTTCTCTGTGTGAAAGGGCCCTACCAGCTGCCACGGTTTGGACTAGCCACTAGGGCTTGGGTACCCAGGGACAGTAACTGATAGGGATAGGCCTGTGCACAGAGCCATAGGTAGATTATTAGAGTGATAAGCTAATTAACCTGATTTCCCTGTCCTTGTTATATCCCCTAAATAAATCAGAGCTGCTTGTTTCAGCAAAGTTATACTGCCTGAGGTATTTGTCTATGTTAAAGTACTGTACTGTGATTGTTGCACTGTATCTCATTTCACAGGAGGTCCCAGTGCGGGAACCAGACCTGGGGTAAGTGTATACTGTGAAGGTAATTCTGATATATTGTGTGGGCCACTAGTGGGAAGAAAGGGGGGTTGCAGTGTCCCAGAGGGCTGTGACCAAGTTAGTTTAACTATTGCAAACCCTGACCTCTGGGTGGAGGCACCCGCCATTGGATCCAGGCCCCTCAACCTGTTAGTGGCAAATCAGGCAGGGGTAGTAGCCCCTGGGATAGCGCCATCTAGGGGTTACACCAGGATACAAAAGATGGTTGTGGGGACTCCTGGGTTCAGTGCTCCACCCAGCAAAAGACAAGTCGGCCTGGTGACTGGTCAGTACAACCCCTTGATGCTTTACTTGCCCCACCTCACTGTGGTCACCCCCACTGCAGATGTCAAGCAAACACAATGCTTCCCCACAAAGAGCATGGACTGTAACCTTGGTTACCTGCTGGAACTTCAGTGCGTCTTCTGTTCTTGCTAGCACACACAAGTGCCACTTTTCTTTCTCACCAGGCAGATGGCCATCTCAAACTCTCCCTCTGGACAGAAGTCCTGCCTGTTTGGGATCTCTTACAGATCCAACTATGATCAGCACAACCTCCACTATGTATTTATACGTCCCTTGGAGCCACTCGTTGATGAAAACTAGTGGTTTCACGCACCACCAGCTGGAGTGAGAACAGTGAAGCGAAGCTGAGCTGTTCTGGCCACAGCTGGTGGTGGGTGAAACCACTCATTTTCAGCAACGAGTGGTGACGGGGGGCGTATTAATATATTATTGATCAACAGCGATCAGTAATATATTTTTTACAAAATAAACTTCCCAGAATGTGTCCGTTTCCAGGGTATCTGCGTGTGAGACGCTCTTCACAGAATAAGAGTGGCTCACGCACAGAGGAAAGGATCGCTGCGATTGGTCAGGAACGCTCCCTCAATCCATAATTCTCCTAACATCGACTAGCTCCAATTGGCTCAGCAGGCTATCAGTCAAGTCAATGTGGTATTGAGGTCCAAAACATCTATGGGGGTTGCTCACCTTGGTGGGATCCGTCCTAAATCCCACCACAAAAATTCCCGACACAAAAATCCTGAAATGCAAAAATACAGACAGATCAAAATGGTGGATTCTCCTGCAGCAAAGACAAGGGAAATGCAGGAGGAGAGGAAGCCCAACCCCTTTCCCCACGCTTTCTGTGCCTGGGGCTACTGCTCATGGTGAAGCGGCTTCAGAGTGCGGGGTGACTGGTCCCTCAACGATGGAGCATCTCGTAATGAATCCCGCGGCTTTTCAGAAAAGACATCCGACTGCAAGATGCCTTACAGAGAAAGAAAGTTTACTTGTTAGACTTGATTGCAGAAGAAGAAACAGCTTACTGGCAGGAGAAAGAGTGTTTCTTTGCTGCTCACGGACCTTCACCCCTTGGAATTGGCGGTACCTGTAGCAGCATTGGACCAGCTGATGGCATTGTTGGGTGAGGCTCCAACACCTGGGGAGGTTTCTCCAGTTTTTCCCCCCTTTGTCTCAGTCTTCAGCATTCCATCGGGAGTGAGAGGACCATAAACTCCTGCTAACACGGACAAACTCTTGCCGGAGGTGGCAGTGGGCCTCGACTGCTTCCTGTTTGGTGCATGTGTCGGTCCTTTGCAGATACTGCGGAGATCTGTGCTACGGGTTACTCGTTCCTCATAGATGAGGCACATGTGGTAAGTCCTTCACTGAACTGCTGTCTGGTCCAGACTGCTACTGTGACTTTGATTAACCTTCAAGGAGTACCAACTAGTGGATTGGTCGCCGGTTCGAGCCCTAGCCACGGCTGGATGGTCCAGGGTTGATATGGGGCAATGGCATTATGTGCCCTTTTGGGAGACTAGGGCTCCTGTATTTTGCCCAGACCCGACCCCAGGATGGCTTTTCTCCAGTTCTTGTGACATTTTGACTAAATCTTCAGTTGCTGAGAGTTTGTGTCCTTCCTGCACTGAGTGCAAAAATATTACCAGGCAGTATTTGTGTAATTGAGATTAGTGGCTGTCGGTCAAATCGTGGTGGGAATTACATGCTGGGATTTTCTTGGTGGGATTTTTGCAGGTGGTATTTAGTACCTAACCCCACCTCGGCAGTGGTGTTTGCAAGTCCTGTATATGTCAGTAAAATAGAAGATCAGCACCCATGCAGTAGGAAAGATTTGTAGGACACTGTGGCTTCAGTGCTTCTAAACTTTAATCAAAATACACAGGAGAAATACAGTAAGCAATTGTAGCCAAGGAGGTCGCTCACAAAAGTGCAACATTTCCCACTCAATTCCCAAGTGCTTTGTCAGGCACTGTCCTGTGAGGAGTGAGTTTAACAGTCAGAGTGCATTACTAACCTATTGTGATGGATTAATTTAATTATCGGTTCGTTGGGGCCTTCTTGCATTTTTAAATGCTTTACCTATAATTGGTTCTATATAAGAAATCACTGTAGGGGTGCTCTATAGCTTGACAAAGCGCTCAGGAATTGAGTGTGAAATGTTGCACTTTTGTGAGCGACCTCCTTGGGCTACAATTGACTTGCTGTATTTCTCCCATGTATTTTGATTAAAGTTTGAAGCACTGAAGCCGCAGAAAGGTACTGAATCTTTTCTATTGCATGGAGTGCTGAGTCCTTCTTCTTTTACAGTATTGAGGTGTAACAAAATATTTTAGTCCACAAAAGGGCATCTGAATAATTTGATTTATTTAGTTAGTTTTTTATTGACCGGGAAGGAGAGCTAGGCAGTTCTGCTTATTTTCAGCCTTTTCCTGGGAAGGGGGTACAGATACAAATTGAAATATTTTTTTATATCATTAGTGAATGGGTAATGCATTCCACTAGCAATCCAGTGGCTTCTGCAACTTACCTTCAGTCCGGACCTCACCCCTTATTAGCTGATGGCCATAGGCAGGGGTTAGTAAAATGGTGAAAACCATGCAATCTAGGGGCCCTGGTCCCAAAAGTTATCTTTTTACAGAAGGCTCCTGCTCTTAAGTTTATCTGCACCCCTATTCATGTTGCCTGGGTGTGCTTAGTTGTCCAGTTGGGTGCAGCGTCATTCAGTGGTTTGCTGTATTGGTGGTAGCTTACAGTCGTTGATGTGCAGTTAGAGTCATATGGTTTCATAAGCGCAAAGTATTGAAACAGCGGGTTGCTGCCTCTCTACTGTCAACCCCCCACAGAAGCATTTGAGTTCTGGAGGATACAGGCAGTAACACAAGTTGGTAGCAGTCTGGTTTTGGGCCAGGGGATCCCAAGGTAAGCCCCACACTTTAAGGGGGTTACACACAGGCAATGATACATGGCTACAGATTACACTATGTAGTTTCTTTATAACGAATAACATGTTTTAGCTAACAGTTACACTGACTGCAGGGGGAGTCTGAGACTGGGGGAACCGTGGTGACAGGAGAGAGGAAGGGGAGCCTAGCTAGTACCCCCCCATATCTGGGTGCTTGTAGCAGCACAGCAGGTAGAAATAGGGTTGAGGTCCAAAGTGGGCTAGGGGAAGGACAATGGGGGCACAGTGTGTGCAGTCAACACACAATAAAAACCCCAAGAAACTGAGGAAACCAGGGAAGAATAAGGAAAGTCAGGTAAATAGCAAAAAAGGTCCAGGAGTTCAATGGAAGGGAGTTTGCCTTGCACCGGAGTCTGGGTAATAAAATCAGTGTGCTCCAGGCAGTGATGGCAGGTACTGGGATGGACCTTCTGACCATCACAGAAACGTGGGACTCCGAAAATAATGACTGTGACCTGGCAGCCCCTGGGTATACAATGTTCAGGAAGGACAGAGGTAAAGGTAGAGAGAGAGAGAGAGAGAGTGAGTTGTAGCTCTTTATGTCAGGGCTGGCATTGAGGTTGTGGAAGATGAGTGCATCAGGGGATGTAATCAGGGGACAAAGTCACTGTGGGTGCAGCTCATGGCGGCCTCAGGCAAGAAGCTATGGTTTGGGTGATCTATAGACCACCAGGGCAAGGGGAAGAGAGGGACAGGAGCTCAGGGAGGAACTAGACAGAGGAGTGGAAAAGGTGGAAGTAGTGGTAGTCGGTGATCTGAGCCTGTTGGATATAGATTGGAATGTTCCATTGGCCAGGAGCACAAGAAGTCAACCCTTGCTGGATACATGCCAGGATGGTTTACTGTTGTAGCTAGTTAAGGAACCCACCAGACAGGCTGCCATTCTCAATGTGCTGCTCACCAGCTCAGAAGTGGTAGGAGCTGTGAGAGTAGGGGAGCCACTAAAGAACAGCGACCACAACTCTGTTTGGTTGAACTGACCCTAGGGACTGGAAAACCCCAACTGAGAGCAGAAGTGCTTGATTTCAGAATGGCAGACGTTAGCAGGTCAAGGGGTTGGTCTGGGAGAAGTTAGTTGGGGTAGATAGCATAGGAAGTGGGAATGAAAGGTGGGGGGCAGTAAAGGGGGCCATTTTCGAGGCACCTTAGTTATGCATGACAACAGTAACCAAAAGGAACAAGTACGAGTGACCATTATGGTTCTCAGTAATGATCAGGGAAGCGGTGAGGACCAAAGAAAGGCCTGCATCAGGTACAATGAAAAGCAGGGGGGAAGAATGTGGAGAATACATGCTGAGAAATTAAAAGGCAAAGAGGGCAATTAGGGAGGCAGAATCAGACGCTGAGTTACATATTGTGGAGTAGGTTAAATATGGAGAAAAACAATTCTTTCAGTATATTAGGAAAAAAGAAAGAAAGGAGAGTTGTTGGAAGCTTGGAGGGTAGAGTGATAGAGGAGGATGTGCAAAGGCTGCTGTCCCTAATAATTACTTTTGTTGTGTCTTCACAAGGGAGGACAGCAGGCCCTTGCCAGAGAGTGGCATCATAGTGGCCACATAGCATGTCCTGGAAATGAGGCAGCCAGTATTTACATAGAGAAGGGTCTGGAAAGGGCTAGCAGCCTTTAAGATAAATAAGGCCCCAAGACGGGATGGGGTGTGTCCGAGGGTACTCAGGAAACTGGCAGCAGAACTGCCTGAAACCCTGGTAGGGTTATTCAGTAGCTCATTATAGACAGGGAAGTTCCAAGGACTTGAGAGTGGTGGACGTAGTTCTGCTTCATAAGGGGAGGACAAGGAACAAGCAGGGAACTACATCACCTTAGTGTTATCTCTATGGTGAAGGAACCAGTGGAGTCACTGATAAAGAGGACCTCTGGGACTACATGGAGAGCAATGGTCTCCAGGATAGTAAACAGCATGAGTTAATGTAAGGAGGCCTTGTCAGACTAACCTGATAGTTTTCTTTGACTCTGTGTCAAGGACATTGGATGGGGCCACATAGTGGATTTACTCTACTTTGACTTCAGCAGGCTTCGACTTGATGCCTCACTGACAGTTGCTGAAGAGATGGAGGATTTGGGCAGAGATGGAGGATTTGGGCACAGCTAGTGACATAGTAAGATGAGTAGATAACTGGCTTAAGGGGAGGCAGTAGAGGGTTGTGGTTAATAGGGTCACATCAGAAGTAAGGGAGGTCACAAGCGGGGTACAACAGGAATCTGTGTTGAACCTGGTTCTGTTAAATATGTTCATCGCCAACATTGGAGAAGGAATCTGGGGCAGGTTGTGTCTCTTCCCAGATGACATTAACCTCTGCGGGAGGGTGGATAGCGAAGAGAGGATCCGAAAAATGCAGAGTGACCTGCAAAAATTAGAGAAGTGGTTTAAGATTTGCAGTTGAAATTCACTGCCAAAAGTGCAAGGTAATGCACATAGGGAACAAGAACCCCAGGACAGAGTAATGAATGAGTGGGGTAAGAGTCAGCATTACGGCTAAGGAATGGGACCTAGGAATTATCGTTAGTTGCTCCCTCAAACAGTCAAGCCAGTGCAACAAGGCCTGTAGTGAGGCAAATCGAGTGCTGGGATGTATTGAGAGGGTACTGACAGCAGAAGAAAATAAGTAGTACTACCTTTAAATCTTTGGTGAGGCCACACCTGGAGTACTGTGCCCAATTCTGGAGTCCTCATCTCAGGAAAGATAAGGACAGGCTGGCATTGGTGCAGTGAAGGGTGACAAAGGCGATACAGAGCCGACAGGGCAGGTCTTATGAAGATCGCCTCAAGGCGCACTGGCGTGTACTCACTGGAGACCACAGTGTAGTCACTGGAGACCACATGGGAGGTGACACATGATGGAGACCTTCAAGTTCCTGAAAGAGCGACCCATTGGCGCGGTGGTGGGTTTTCCGCTGCGCGCGGTGACCGGGTTGGGAGCGGACCTGGGTCGTCGAAGAAAGGCTGGCTGGGAGAAGGATGGAGCGCCCCACGGACTGCTCCTCCTTCTCTGGGAGGTGAGGATAGCACTCAGTGCGCTGAGAACTCCTGGCGAGGCCGGAGATCTCTAACGCCGCCTATGCTCACATCTGGGAAGGGGCGGACGCTGGTATCATTGCACGCCCCGCCTCCGTGGAAGGAAAAAGTAAAGAAAAATGGAGGCAGGCAGGATCACCGTGAGCATGAAGCCCTCCCCAGAGGACCTCACTTCATCACCGTCGCTGAGGGTCCCCGACCAGACATTAGTTCTGTGGTCACAAAGGTGGCCACAGCCCCGCCCTCTGGGGGTAAACTGGGGGTGACTGAGGGTTCTCGACAGCCATAGACAGTGGTGGAGGTCTCTGGGGGCCGTGACTAGGGGTGATGGAATAATGGGGTCCTGCCAGGGGAAAAAGACAAAATTAAAAAAAAAAAGTTCCTGAAAGGAATAAACAAGTTGAATAGTGGATAATTACTTAGCATGCATAACTGTTTGAGGTCGTGAGTGCATGAGTGGAAACTGACAGAAGGGAGGTTCAAGAAGCATATGAGAAAGTATTGTTTTACAGAAAGGGTGGAGGAACAATGGAACAGTCCACCAGCCAAGGTGGTGGGCGCCAGATCCATTAATGGTTTCAAGCATGGTTGGGACAGAGTGAAGGGTATAGTAGTTACTCATGGCGATTGTAACAGAGAGGGGGAATAGGGAGTGGATAGGGAGGGCTAAAACCCTGTATGGACAGTAGGTCCTGGGGTTAGATAGGGAACCACAGGCAGACTGGATGGACCATCTGTTTTTTTTTTCTGCTGGCATTGTCTATGCTTCTGTGTTTATGTTTTTCTTTATAGCTACACTTATTAGCATGATGAAAGTAAGATCACAGTACCCTAGACTTCATCTGCTTTGGTAGCTTGTTTACACACAACTTCATAATCCTCGGCCTGTGACATCATAATCTGTTGCTGTGGAGCTGCTTCTGCTGTCCCAAGCAGAGGATTATGGGTCAATGTCAACTCGCTCCCGACAATACGCGCCACGACAACTCACTCCCGACAACTCATATCCACCTCAATTAACTCCTGTGTTTTACGCTTCATGATTTTCACTCCCAGTGCTACATAAATTTGCTTGACATATTTCAGCATCTGTGGACAGTGTTTTTCTTGTGTTTTAAAGCATGCCAGAAAATCGGACTTTAATGTGGCAAGAGTTCAAAATCTCTCAGTTGTTTCCTCATTTGCCGAGGCAATTACAATTTCCCCTCATTTGAATTATTATTATTCTTTCTTTACAAGTTATCTAGTTGCCCTCTGGTGACAAAGTATGTCCCAGAAATCTGTGTTGAAGGAGACCTGTCTTTTAGATCTGCCACCAGCCTTCACTGCCGCAATTCTGTCGCACCCAGCAGGTCATGATTCCAAAAGGCTGTACATCGCTGTTGGTAAAACCAGCCATGCATGCACTTAGCTATTAGGAGCCATTATGGAGTCGGAGGGGTGGAGTTGGGTGGACTACGACATAGTTCATCAAGTTTAGGAGGTTAACCCCCCCAAGTTGTGGGAGAATAATTATATAGTAAGACCTCTATCTTGTGTGAATTTATTTAATAGCCGAATATGGCCCCAAATTTGTCTAGCTGTTCCCATGGTGCCAGTATGGAAGTGTCTGGGGAGATAATCGCTAAGAGGATATTGTCCTCATGAATAGGAATAGCTTGTATTGGTGACCCCTATTGATATTTCCTCTATGTGCTGGTCTTTCTGATGGCAAACAAAAGTGGTGACAATGGACAGACCTAGTGCGTAGAGAAATGCAATTCAGCATTGATAGAGCCTGTATGGTGTCGTGTGCATGGGTCCTGGCTGTGCTTTCAATACCGCCGCTAGTATAAGTAGCGTATTTCAGTGGGGGGGTCCTTCTTGAATTTACCTAAATGCTTGCTGGAGATCCAATAATTCTTCATCCTTGGAGGTTTTGTAAAATTCTATTTGATACCCATTCAACCCTGGTGCTTGTGTGTCTTAGCATCCCTAAGGACTGCTTCCATCTCTAATGTCAAAATCAGCGGGAGTGAGTTGACATCAGGAGTGAATTGACAGGAGTGTATTGTCGGGCGCGAGTTGTCGTGGCATGTATTGTCGGGAGCGAATTGACGTGCTCCCGAGGATTATGATGTTAGGTGTAGGTAAGCAGTCAGAGCAGATGAACTCTAGGGAGCAGTGACCTTGTTTTTATGTGAGCTGTAATAGAAAATGGCGAGCTAGGGATAGAAACCATATGAAATATAAGCTGGATTCAGTATAGAAATTGTGCTTATTCAGAGTTTCCTCAGAGAGGTAGGGCTGTTCAATTTACAGATCTCTTTGGATCTTTTAGGACATATTACTATCCATGCCTGGTAGTAAGAATGTACAGATGACCACAAAGGCCAAATTACAAAAATGCATGGCTTAAAAAAGGGAAAATTGTGTGCACTTTACAAGCTGTCTATGTTTAGAAAGAAAAATAAATCACACTGTTGGGTTTAGACATTGGTCTGGAAGGTGTTTGTACCAATGATGCATTCATACTGCTCTGTAGATCCTGACTTGACTGAAAGGAACTATCAGATCAGTGGAAGAGTGCGGCAAAACACAAGCTGTGGTTAGAGCCATAGTGGCTGTTTATGCAGTAACCTGAGTGACCATATAGTATTTCTGTTGGGTTTGACAGTTAGATGGTTAGGTATGTGGTGTGGGGACAGTGGCTTTTTCTACTCAGTAGCCCGGCCATGCTGGCTAGTGGCTGCAAACCTTAATTATACAATGGCAGATTAATTTCCTGAGCGCTGATTAGTCTGTGTGTGCCTGGGACAGTGATGTTATCCAAGAATAACATCACTGTATCAACTCCAGGCACACGCACACAGCCGCAGCACAAGAACATGAAATCACTCCCCCCACACACACACACACAAGCCCTCAACGTTATGCCCCAAGTCCAAGACGCTGCTCTGCGCTGGCATTATAAACCACATGCCCCCCCGATGATGTTAGCATGTGATTCTCCTCCTCTTTTCTCTTCACTCCAACCTATTTAAAAAACTGAGGAGACATTGGAAAAAGAAAGGGATCTAGGAATCCTAACAGATAACAACATAAACTGCACCTCCCACTGCAATGATGTGATAAAGAAAACCAAAGGAATTTCAGGAAGAATAAGAAGAGCATTTGTTTCAGGGCATAAAAACTGTGTATTGCCCATATACAAGGCACTTATAAGGCCACATTTTGACTATTGTTCCCCACTATGGAGCCCACATCTTCAATGGGACATAGATAATTTGGAGAGGGTCCAGCGTGGGACTACAAAGTTGATACCAGGGTTAAGGGATATTCCATCCGAGGCACGATTACAACACTTAGGACTATATTCATTGGAAACCAGGAGACTAAGGGGAGACATCCTAGAAATGTTTAAAATAACTAGGGATTGACAACTGTCTAGCCTGGGCCTAGAAATTAACAACAGAGAATTCAACCTAAGAAACCACAAATGCCAACTCAAACTAGCGTTCCCTAGGAAGAACATTAGGAGGAACTTCTTCACACGAAGGGTAGTAACTGTGTGGAACAACATTCCCAAGGGTATAGTGGAAGTAGATTCCTACATGGGCTTTAAAAACAAGCTAGACAAATACTTGTTGGGCAGAATTGGCAACAGGTGGGCCCACTAACTCGGGAGACAGATCATGTGTGTAAAACACCTTTTTTCCGTCTTGACAACTAAGTATTGTACCAAGTACTGTACATTACTCTTGTTAGAAAACTTACAAAAATCATAACACTGGCTTTTCAGTACCCAAAGTTCCAGAATACGACTGTTGTAGCGTGTACCCACAACAACGCCTTAGCGCTCATTCTCACACGTGAGAATACCTTTGCTACAAGTTAAAAAAAATACAGATTTCAAATAAAACCAAATACATAGAAATGAGAACAAAGCTGTACCTCTCATCAGCTTTATCCTCCACAACAGCGCAGCAGCAGCAGCTCCACTGTCTGATCCTGTCAGCAGCCACGCTCCCTACCTCACACTACAGTGCCGCAGTACCTCCAGTCTGTTATCAGCTTGGCGATCACGCTCCTTTCTTAACAAAATAAATGGCTGCATTTAATGGCAATAAAAAAGAACACACACACACAACAGGGCCAGCATCTATTATGTCAGTGTGACACAGAGTCACACCTGTGTGTGGTCACATCAGGAAACCTTTACCAAAGAAAACACAATGAAGCATATACTCTCAGCACCATCTAGTGGCCAAAACAGGAACTATGGACTTTGTTTTTAAAACATATACCTCCTCACACAAAAACAATGACAAAAAAAATATATATTTTTTTCTATTTTCTACTTTTATTACAAAACGAGCCATTGTATAATAGCAATAATGCACTCCAGGGTGTGTGCTGTGCTGGAACAATCCCATTTCTTGGGTGTTGGATGCACTCAGCCTGCAGCCTCTTGCCCAGCCACCCAAGGTGTGATGTTATCCCAGCACGACACATGCCCTGTCATGCATTATTGCTTAATTTTGACCTCTACATATTAGAAAATACAGTACTGGCAATGCATGCTGGTTAATGGAATTAGTATTGTGCAACCACACCCTCTGACAGACCTATTCAGCACCTCCTTGGAGATGGGGAATGTACAGTACATGGTGCCCTTTCACAAGAGTGGACCCAAGGACCAACTGGTTAACTACAGACCAGTGAACTTGACTTCCAGAGTGGGGAAGTTGATGCAGACCATTCTGAAGGAGAGGTTGATAATCTTTCTTGATAGCAATGGCCTGTAGGATGAGAGACAGAATGGATTTGTCATGGGAAGATCTTGCCAAACTAACCTGATCGACTTCTTCGACTGGGTCACTAGGGTGGTTGATGAAGGCCATGCTGTGGATATCCTGTATCTGGACTTCAACAAGGCTTTCGACTCCGTGCTGCACAGGAGGTCAATGAGCAAGCTGAGGGACATGGGGAACACGGGAAAAACTGGTGGGGTGGGGTGGGTTGAGAGCTGGCTGCAGGGCAGACAAAAAAGGGTAGTTGTAAGGGGAAGACATCAAGCCATGGCCAGTAACAAGTGGAGTACTGCAGGTTCAGTGCTGGGTTCTGTTTTGTTCAGTGTCTTCATTGGAGACATTGCAGAGGGGTCAAGAGTAGCTCTGCCTGTTCACAGACAACACTGAGATTTGTGCAACAGTGAACAGTGAGGAAGAGAGGCAAGCACTCTGAGGATCTAGCTAAAGTCCAACACTGGTCTAGGGAGTGGCAGTTGGGGTTTAATGCTAAGAAATCAAGGTCATGCACCCTGGAGCCAGAAATCCCAAGAACAGCTACTGGCTGGGGGGAGTGCAGGTAACAGCTTCAGAGGAGGAAAGGGACTTCGGGGTAATAGTCCCAAGGGACATGAAGGTATCCGCACAGTGTAGGAGGGTGGCAGCAAGGGCAAATAGGATGCTGGGGTGCATTGCCATAGGGATCACCTCTCAAAAGGGGGCGGTCATCCTGCCCTTGTATAGATCACTGATGAGCCAGCACTTGGAATACTGTGTACAGTACAGGTGCCCATGCCTCAAAAAGGATGTGAGAGTACTGGAGGGGGTGCAGCGTAGGGCTGCAAAAATTATCATGGGACTAAGGGAGTTGCCATACAAGGAAAGGTTGAAAGAGCTCAACATGTACTCGCTGGAAGACAGAAGGGTAAGAGGAGACATGGTAGAAACCATTGAATACTGAAAGGCATAAACAAAGTCAGGGAGGGAAGATTGTTCCGCTTAAGGGGGGGGTCACTAGGGGCACAGTTGAAGTTGGAAGGGGGAAGGTTTAGCAGGGAGATGAGGAGGCACTACTTCACAGAGAGAGTGGTGGCAGGTTGGAATGCACTGCTGGAGGAGATAATCGCTCAGAGGACAGTGGAAAGCTTTAAGTGGGGTTGGGATAGAGTCAAGGGCAGGGTTACTACAGACAAAAACACAAAGATGGGAAGGACCAGGAAAGAGGAGGAAGGGAGGGGTTTAAGTGGGGTGGAGCAGCTGGTGATATAAAACTAAGAGCTGCAGAATTAGGCAGACTTGATAGACCTGTGGGCCTTTTTCTGCTGTGGCAATTTTGTATGTTAGTATGTCTAGCAATAATCAACTCGCAGGTCACATCCACCCTCCTTATATTTTTTTTAAGCTTAAAGCAGCAGTGCAATGCAGCAAAACTGGGCAAACATTTTTTCAGCCTTTTTCACTATAAAAGATTCCAGGCATCTTCTCATTTGATATGGTGGTAAAATGTTCTAGTTCCACCATAATTTGAGTATTCAGTGTTTTAATTTAGCTTTTCTCTTAAGAAATAAAGTTGTCTGCTACATTTATCTCACAAATAGAATTGTAGCTGGCCTGCTGGCACAGTGGTTGTGCTACTGCTCATGACGTCGGTGACCCGAGTTCTGTAGTGACCTCGGCCATCAGAGGGCTGGCTGGGGGGGGGGAACTGGAGAGAACTTATTGGGATAGGAGGGGATGCCATTGGACACCAGGGAGAAACTGAGAGGATTGGGGGAGAGAGGGTACCACTAGAAAGCAGAGAGTAACTGGATAGGGATGAAAGAAGGAGGGAATCTCCCCATAAACTTCATTATAGCCTCGGACCACTGTAAATCTTGGAGGGCCAGTGCAGATTGGTACCACTTTCCCAGCTGGACCAATGCAAAATAAAATGCTAAATGTGACCCCTGATTTATAAGCACCTGATCCTACCTTCTCCCCAGTACCCACAAAGATTTTATTTTAGTCCCTGTTGTGGGCAGCTGGCACAACCTGTCAACCTCCATTACTGATGCCACTTTTAAAGAGAAAGCACTTGTTTGCAGGAAAGCAAAAATCCCCACATACCTCCTTCATTCCTCAGCCCCAGCAGCACCCTGTTACCACCCTCCTCCTAGCACCCATTTGCAATTTTGGTGGTGGCCAACACAACTAATACATACTCCACAGGCAAGGCATGAGGAATTCCTTGCTTTAGTGCAAATAAGCACCTCTTTCAAGTAAAAACAGCAGGTGGCAATAGAAGTGAACAGGTTCTGTCAGCTGCCCACCATAATAAGATCAAAATAAAATATTGTGGGTGCAGGGGGAGGAGGGTGGGATTGAGGTGCTGATACAGCGTGGGGGTGAAAGGGTGTGATATTACTTACTCTGGGCTGGGAGAAGGGTGGGAAGGGACACTGGAAAAGATCAACAAACTTGGAAAAAGGTTTTTTTTCATTAAAATTAATCACTGATGTTCCAGGGGTTGGGGAGAGCAGTGCTAAGGAGGGGGTTCATGTCTATTTTATGTAAGGGTGGGGAAATGATTCTTTTTTCTTTTTTTTTTCCTTTCTTTTTCGTATTTCAGATCTTTGCCGAATAGTACTTACTGAGTACAAATAATCTTCTATTTAGGAGGGCTCCTGAATATTCGAGATCCCTACTATTTGGGAAATACTATTCGGCTCTTGCACACCCCTAATAGCAACCACATTTGCATAATTTATTTGTATAGCAGAATGCAGAATTTTACACTTTAGTAGAAACCATCATAAAAATAACTTGCAATTTATGAAAATGAAGTTTGCAGAAGAAAATGACTTACTTAGGCATAACCAATTTATATGATAACTCACCACATCTTCAGAGTTTCATGTTTTGATGGTGCAAATAGCAATTACGCCTTACTATCAATTATGAAACATAGGAGACTCCATTAAAAAGAGGAACAACAGCAGCAAAGGGTAATCTAAAAGAATGTTTGGATAAATGTGCATTCATAACAGAATGTTAAGATCTTTGGAAAAACTTAAATTACCTGATCATGTAAAAAATTGTTTTATAGTGCAGGAAACTTTTGACGTTAGCAGGCACGGCTAACAATGGATAAACGTGGTCAAATCTAATCAACTGTATTGACAATAGTGCGCTGTGTTTTTTCCCCTGGCCCAGTGGTTGTCCATGGATAACAATTACTAAAATATTATACAACCCATAAATGTTCATGGGCCTAAGGCCCTGTCCACACTACTACCTCTGTAATGTTACAGAGTGCCCAAACCGTTACCAACGGTCTTTAAGCTACACTGTAACGTGACAGAAGGCATTTTCAGCCGCTGTTAAAACCACATATGAGGTGGTTTCAACGACAGTTGTGAAACTGGTCCCACTTTGTAACGCTATCGTGGTAGTGTGGACGGTGGTAACGGCCCCTGCAGGCGTGCAGCGCAGCGTGAGCTGCATTGTGGGATTGGGTGCCGCGTAACAGTTGCCCGGGTTCCTGGTGGACTGGCGGTACCGGGTCAGTACCGTCACCGCTGCAGTGTGGACACACTGTACCACTCCCCGGCTGTAACGGTTTCTGTCCGTTACGGGGTCTGAGTGGTGTAGTGTGGACGGGGGCCTAATCACATATAGCCGGGGTTTAACCATGTCCAATCATGCCCATGTTTAATCTATAATCCTAAGAGTGGGGTTGCGGGCTGACCATGAAGCAGCTGGTATCCTGTGTGATGGCAACTGCTCAGTCCTGCTGGCTGATAGTGGAGTAACATTGATATCCGCTGTGAAGGCAGTTGTCCCCTTCCTCACTGGCTGACCATGGAGCAGCACTGGTATCTTCTGTGAAGTCAGGTAACATCGCCCAGCTGGTTGACCATGGAGTAGCACTGATGTCAGCTGTAAATGTCTGCTTCAAGTTTCACTGAGCAGCCTTTAAAAGGAGCGAATCTGCAATCTTCCACGCTTCCGTATCCCCATTTTACAGTAAAATTATGTTTATGCAAGGCAGTTTCAGTGCGACTTTAAAAATACCAATAGCACTGCACTGCTTTCTGGGCTCAGATACAAAAAAATTAAGTGGCAGCTTCTTATAGTTACCTCAGCCAAAGGTTGCAACTTGGCAAGCCCATGAGGATAAATTCTTTCAGCTTTCCTGAGCAGAATTTAGTGTTGTTTTAAAGATAAGCTATTCTTTTCTAAGTATAGTGTTTCTTTCTTGTAGAGAGCTTTGTGATGTCTCAGGATTCTAATGTAAAATTCAGTTCATGTCACTAGTATCTTTGAACTTCTGAGTTTCTAGATGACTGCTACCAGCTGGTGTGTGCAGCTGCTGTTGCCTTACCAATAACAATTAGTGTTATGATACAGGACTCTATTTACAGATGACAATTAACCCTATCTAATCTAGTTGTTGATTGACTAGCTTTGATTTTCCACAAAAAAGGGCAGTATTAGTCCACAGTACATGACTTAGATCTTAAATTAAACAGAGACTGAAATGTCTGACATTTTGAAACTTTTCTACTTTTGGTGTGTGTGTGTGTAGATATATATTTATACAGTAGGGGTGGGAGCTTGCAGAGTGTTATAGCCATAGTTATTTTCACAGCAGTGTGATAAATGAAGCTGACATCAGCACAGTAAGAATAAATACCATTTATACACACAGTGCTGATGTCAGACTCCTTTAGCAGTCTTTGCCCCCTGCTTTCACATTACGTGCCGGTCTTTTCACAGTTTGCCATAGTAACACACCTGCAACTTACATAACTAATATCACTCACCTGAAACACAGGCTTACTATACCAAAAGGTGCTGTAGTGTCGTACAGTTCATCAGACACCTTCAAGATACAGTAGCTGATGCTTTGCGTTCATTGCCTGTGTTGAGAAACGAAGCATTACATATTTGAATTAAAAATTAAAAAATGCAGTGACCTCAAAACATCTCCTTAAAAACTACAACGGAACCAAAAGCAAGAATTAACAAGTTAACTTTAAAGAAACATGTGAAGCCTGCAATTCTGGAGGAAGAAATAATTGAACTCTGTACTCAGTTCGTGCAGGACACCAAGCCACTTTTGGATCCCACTACCAATGAAGACAGCTTTACGATTCCTGAAACACAAGAATCTAACATGCCTAAAAAGAATAAATATGTCATCAACTAGAAATTTATACAACAATACCTCTTAAGTTCCAAAAATGAAAACACACGATGAAAAACTGAAGTGGACGTCGATCATGTTCAGAAATACATCAGTGAAGACCTGCACATTACTACTGCACTGAAAGACATCCTCCTGAAGAACTCAGTGGTATTCTGTGCCACTACTCAGTAAACTGTCACAAAAGAGATGGATCAGAGTATTAGCCCTTAAGTATTAGAGCCCATTTCCAGAGCATTGGAAGATATTTACGAGAAAATGGATACCGAATCACTGTCAAGTTCATTAAAATCTGACCATACTCACCAAGTGATAATCTTAAAGCAGAAACATTTAAAGGACTTCAGTATGGGCAATAAACCAAATGCTGCTGACAAACTCACTAATGGGATACTAGACAAACTATATGCTTTAGACTACCTTGGACCTGCCAACCTCCAGGCTCTTCTGAACTTCATGTGGGTAACTGCTACCAGCTACCATTCACTAAAAATACCACCAACAGCTTAATCTGGTTCAAGGTCAGTTGGCATTCATCTGTATCCCCCTCCCCGGGTCGTGCCTGAAAATAGGCAGGAATTGTCTAGTGCACTTACCCCATCAACAAAAACTAAATAAATAAATAAAATGTATTTTTGGCATCTGTGGAACACAGAAGCCCTAATTTGAAATGGAGAGATGTAAGATTAAAAGTAGTTACAGACAACATGAGGTATTTGGAGTTCTGCAAAGACAGACCAAAACTTGTTCTGATTCGAACCCTAAAGATACTAGAACTACCAAGCCAAGGGCATACGAAGTAAATGACAAGAAAAGACGTTCGGTGAAAAATTACTTGCTCTATCAAGAAAAACATCCATTAAAAGCAAATAATCCAGAATCACCTTATTCTTTAGCCATTAACCACCCTATAAAAGAACATGCCACGTGTTGGTAGAAGAACCAATTCCTTGGAATAAATACTATAGCAAAAATAGTTCAAAAGATGATTGCACAAGCTGGAATTCACACAGAAAAAACTAACAAAGCCATTTGATTAGAAACACCTAATCCAAAAACTGAGTGACAGCAATATAGCACCTACTGATATTATGCATGTATCTGGACATAAAAAGGTACAATCGATAAATGCATATTCAGAATTGAATGGTGATGAGCAAAAACAAATTTCCCATATTCTGAGCAGTGACAGTGAACCCAAACTAAGCACATCCAAAGATCCAGCAAGAGAAAAATCCAAACAAGACTTTCCCGCAGCCTATTTGCAAGGAATTCCAACATGCTTCCATAACCCTGCCATCACCAATTCCCACATCACCTTTAACATCATTCAGGGTAAGTCGCATTGAAAACAAATCACTGACATGTTTCTAAACTATGTAACATGAATTTAATTGTATTTCTCTTTTATTACAGGATACCAGTATCAGAACCCTTCCAGAAAATGTCTAAGGGTGATTTTGTCTGATTCTAACTCGGAGTAACAACGAACTGTAGAGCTACCAGACAATATGCAAACCTCATGGATTTCATATTTATTTTTTTTCACATGTTACAGAACTCAAAATGTTATTTACATTGTATTCTGTACCTAACCACGTTGTAAAAAATATAGTGGCATGAACTGAACATAAAAGTGAAAGCATTTTCAACAAGCGAAACTGATCCTTTACCTGCAATGCTAACGGTAAACGACACGAACTGTGAACAAACGAAAGTACAGTGCACCAAGCATACATGAAATACATCAGAATAAAGAAAAAGAACATGAAAATAAATCCCGAAACATGTGTAAATATATGTAAAAAGTGCAGAATAACACACACTTTGTCCCAGAGCTCCCAGTCAAGTCCCACCTTGTCACACGTACACACTGAAACAAGCATCAGCCAATCAACACTCGCTCACTCACAGAAACGACCACCAATGACACATGTCATGCAAACCCCATTCATACCATTCTCACAGAAACAGCACAAAGGTAAAACACGAAAATAACATAAACATAAACCAGAAGCTCCCACCCCTAATGTATACCAGACATGATGGAAGTCGTAGATATGGAAAATATATTCACTCCTGCAGAGTGACCTTCTGGATACTGTCACTCATGCCTTCCGCCACTTGTGAGTATCCAGAGGTCACTCTGCAGAAGTGAAAATATTTTCCATATCACACTTCCTGCCCATCGTGTATCCCATTCGCTAAAAATACCACCAAAAGCTGGGTCAAGGTCAGTTGGCATTCATCTGTATCCCCTCCCGGGTCATGCTTGAAAATAGCAGAATTTGTCTAGTGCACTTACCCAGTCAACAAAACTAAATAAATAAAATATATAAAATATACAACTCTGAGACTTGTAGGAGGGCAGCGCCAAGGCCAACAGGATACTGGGATGCATCGCTGGGGAATCACCTCCAGAAGGAGGAAGTGATACTCCCTCTGTATAACTGCTTGGTGTGGCTGCACCTCAAGTACTGCATGCAGTTTTGAGGCCACACTTTAAGAGGGACATTGAACTCCTGGAGAGGGTCCAGAGGAGGGCAACCAAAATGATCTGTGACATGGGGGACAGGACCTATGGGGAGAGGCTCGAAGAGCTAAATATGTACACATTGGAAGAGAGAAGGGACCAGGGGGACATGATAGAGATCTTCAAGTACATGAAGGGGTTAAATAGGGGAGGAGCAGTCAAGGTGCTTTGAAGGAAGGAGGTGGGGCAACTAGAAGGCATGAGTGGAAGCTGGAGGGGGGGAGATTCAGGGGAGAAAGGAGGAGGTGCTACTTCACTGAGAGGGTGGTGGGGCCATGGAATGCGCTGCCCAGGGTGCTGCTGAAGGCAGAGACGGTAGAGGGGATCAAGAGAGGGTGGGACAGGTACGGGGAAGGGTTCTGGAAGCAAAATCCTGTGCAGCAGGAATATCCGGAACTGGGAAGAGAGAAGCCAGAGAGGGCAAGGGGAGCCGTAAGGTCAGCTCTCAGGGTGGGGGCTGACCAAACGAGCAGACACGAAAGACCATTAGGCCTATTCTGCTGGCTTTTTAGTATGTTATGTTAGTGTGGGTATATATATATATACGTATATGTATATATGTGTGTGTGTGTATATGTATATATATATGTGTGTGTGTGTGTGTGTGTGTATACATATATATATATACTGTATATATACTAAAAGCCAGCAGAATAGGCCTGTCGGTCTTTCGTGTCTGCTCAGTATCCAGCCCTTAATGGGCGTTTTCTATAAATAGGGGATACATGATGGGCATGAGTGTGATATGGCAAATATTGTCACTCCTGCAGAGTGAGCTCTTGATATCTCATGAGTGCTGAAGGCACAAGTGAGATATCCAGAGCTCACAGTGCAGGAGTGACAATATTTACCATAGCACACGATCTGCACATTATGTATTCGAGAGACGGACCCCCAGACCACGCCAAAGGAATCGCAAAAGAGCGGAGGTCGGGTCGCGAGGGCAGGAGTCCCTAAGCCCTCCCCACAGAGAGACGGACCCCCCCCAGACCACGCCGAAGGAATCGCAAAAGGTAGCCAGAGTTTCTTCCTGCAGCCGCTTCCCTGAGCCAAGAGGAGCTGTACCACGCCACTTTTTGTTTGAAATTGGCACCTTTTTAGCTTTCACTGTACTGTTAAATCTGTGTAAACTGCTGGTGTGCACCGAGCGTTTCCATAGCTCTCTGCCTCCAGTGTTAGTTACTGCTAAATTTGTGTGCCAGTTTTTAAAGAAGAGAGCTGTTAGTCTGGGCAGATTTAAAAAGATTTTAAAGCAGGGTTCTTTTTTCCTGTCTGAAACTGTAACTGATAGCACAGCCTAGCCCAGGGGTAATTACTGTTGGAGAAAAAAGGGGAGCTGCAGGATTCTCTGCGGCTATAGTCTGCTGCTCAGGGCTCTCCCACATTTGCTCTGATTGTGTAAGGTCTGTTAAATCCCCCCGGGTTGCGATTTCTACCGTGCCACTTTTGATTTTTTTTTTGCCTTCCAATAAAGAGCCTTCCCCCACAAAAGCTAACATCACCATTTGTAAAGAATGCTCCGCCTGCATAGCCTCTCACCTGTACTAAGCCCTTCTTCTTTCTTCTAAAGCGGAGGTCGGGTCATGAGGGCAGGAGTCCCAAGCCCTCCCACAAAGAGACGGACCCCCCGACCACCCCAAGGAATTGCAAAAGGTAGCCAGAGTTTTTCCTGCAGCCGCTTCCTGAGCCAAGAGGAGCTGTACCACGCCACTTTTGTTTGAAATTGGCCTTTTTAGCTTTCACTGTACTGTTAAATCTGTGTAAACTGCTGGTGTGCACCGAGCATTTCCATAGCTCTCTGCCTCCAGTGTTAGTTACTGCTAAATTTGTGTGCCAGTTTTTAAAGAAGAGAGCTGTCAGTCTGGGCAGATTTAAAAAGATTTTAAAGCAGGGTTCTTTTTTCCTGTCTGAAACTGCAACTAATAGCACAGCCTAGCCCAGGGGTAATTACTGTTGGAGGAAAAAGGGGAGCTGCAGGATTCTCCGTGGCTATAGTCTGCTGCTCAGGGCTCTCCCACATTTGCTCTGATTGTGTAAGGTCTGTTAAATCCCCAGGTTGCAATTTGTACAGCGCCACTTTTGATTTTTTTTTGCCTTCCAATAAAGAGCCTTCCCCACAAAAGCTAATGTTACCATTTGTAAAGAGCGCTCGCCTGCATAGCCTCTCACCTGTACTTAAGCCCTTCTCCTTTCTTCTGCAGAGCGGAGGTCTGGTCGCGAGGGCAGAAGTCCCTAAGCCCTCCCCACAGAGAAACGGACCCCCCCCCGGACCACGCCGAAGGAATCACAAAAGGTAGCCAGAGTTTCTTCCTGCAGTCGCTTCCCTGAGCCAAGAGGAGTTTAGTCCCACCATGCGCTATGCGCAGGCTCCCACCGCCCCCACCACCACCCTTGGTCGGCTCCTGAACTTATACCCTGTTCAAGTCAGGTGACAAGGCGAAATAACCAATCAGCCCACTTTTCCAGCTGCAGGTTATACAGTTCCATCCCTAGAGGCCGCTGTCGCACATTCCCTCTTGACATAAAGTCACTATGCATCTTCTATTAATCACAACATTGCTGACCAGCAGGCTCACTCTCCTTGCTCTGCAACCCCACCCTGTGGCTCCTCCACCTCATGACTTCACCAACTTCCCTATCCCTTCACCTACCCCAGACATTGGCTGGCAGAGACACTCCTACGCTGCACACCAACATCAATTTGTCCTAATTTACCTTCTCTCTCATACTCCTGCACTTACACCCGCTTTACAGATGGGTCAGCACTGTAACTCTGCCCTACTTCAGCCTACACCTCAGCCCCCTTCCACCCACGAAGACGTGACGTTGGCCCCCCCTGCAACCTCCCTGCTTCCCTGCGTCATCTCTAGTCTACCAGTACCCACCCACAACAAAAATACAACAGTCACCCTATCATTCTCAGCTTGGGTCCCACAAGCGTTGCAGGCTCTCTCTACTAAGACACACATTACTCCTACTCCTGCTATCCGGAAATATTCACCCAACCTGGACCCCCCACCACAAACTCCCCCCCCAAACAAACCTCAGGGAAGACTGCTGCTGGCATCAATTAATATTTGTAGTCTTCCTAAAAACACAGCTATTTCAAGGATGGATTACCCAACACGCTCCTGACATTCTAGCCCTCTTAGAAACCTGGCTATCCGAAAAAATCACTAACGATGCAGTCTCCCTAAGTAACTATAACCTTTTTAGGGCAGATAGACCTGATAAGCGTGGGGTGGCTGTGCAATATTCGTTAAATCTACACTCAGTGCCACAGTCGTGGACACCCCCACCCCAGAACATGGGTCGCAGACACTTACAGTCAAAATTAGTCTGGGTACCAAAACTATCCACATCATCGCTTCCTATATACCCCCGAGAAACCAGAAACTTGCATTTGAATCAATCCTACACACTATCGCTCACCTCCCAAATGCTGACGAATCCATATTAATGGGCGATTTCAACATTGATTGGCTATCCCCATCCTCCTCCACCTACAAAGACGCAGCACAGGCTATGGACCTCACCCAAATTGTTACCTCCCCAACAAGGTGTGACACAAGAACCGGGACTTCCACACTATTAGACCTGATTTTTACAAACAGACCACGTAACATCACCCGAGCCTCAGTGCTCCCAGATGCTATTAGTGACCTCTCCCCGGTTATCTGCTGGTGGTCGGGTAAACTCCCCCCAGCACCACCAACCACCACATGGCATCGTAAGCTCAAAAAAGGAGGCCTTGACCGCCTCAAAGAATACCTTGTAAATAGCAACTGGCTACCCATATATAACACCCAGACAGTGGATACCGCCCTTACCCACTTTATAACTACATTTAACAAAGCCTGTGATATATTTGCCCCCTTTATAAAGCAGGTGGTGAAAACCAGGACTACCCCCTGGATCACACCTTCCCTTTTAAACCTTATGCAACACAGGGACAACCTTTGGCACAAGGCCATAGACACACAGCGCTAGGGACAGACAACTATATAGGAGGCGTAATAAATGCACCTGGGCAACTCGCCAGGGCAAAGCTGATTACTACCAGCACCCCTCTCCACCTCCTGGGAGACGGGAAAAATTCTGGAGCAACATTCAGGAAATCAGTGGCAAAACTCGCTCCCCACCCTACCCTACTCAATGTGAATGGGGACATTACTCAAGACCCAGCTAAAATCGCTGAAGCCCTCAACGACTCCTTCTCTGACCTCTCACATATCCTCCCCAAATTTCTTCCACCCTCCAACCCCCCACACTTGTCCTGCGAATATAGACCACCCACCCCGTTCCGGCTCCGAGACCATTCGACAACCTGGCCAAGCGCATATCTCCAAAGCTATCACTAACACTGCTACAGCAATGACTCCCTGGACCTAAAACTTATTAAACACCTCGATGTCACTACCCCATCTCCCAAAATTCTTAACCTCTCACTCTGCGCAGCCAGTTCCCCTCTAACTGGAAAAAGCCTTGATCACTCCTATCTTAAAGAATGGCCACCCACCACCGGTAATTATAGACCAATCTCAATACTCCCTCCTCTCTCAAAGTGCTAGAAAAATAGTCTCAGACCAGCTTACAGAGCATCTTGAGACACAACCTAAGTAAGGAACAACATGGGTTCCGTGCTGGCCTGAGTACCATCACAGCCCTCACTGAACTAATCACGTTCATGCATGGGGCCCTGGACCAGGATCTATTGCCAGGGCCATCTATGTAGACTTAACAAAGGCATTCGACACGGTCAATCATGATCTTCTCATCCAAGTCCTGCCACAACTAAATGTGGCCGCTGAGGTCTCGCCTGGTTCAAGGACTACCTCGGGTCACTCTCAGCAAGTAAGATCAACTCCACCATCTCCAACCCCAAACCTGTGTGCTCAGGCGTTCCACAGGGGTCTATTCTGGGCCCACTGCTTTTTACACTCTTCCTTAACTCTCTCCCCAAAGCTTGCAGCGGTCATCTCCTACTTTATGCTGATGATGCTGTTCTTTACTGGCAACACCCTCAGCCTGACACCCTCCAGCTCTCCCTTCAGGGGTTTTTCAGGGAGCTGGAGAACTGGTTTACTGCACACCGCCTGATCATTAACTATTCCAAAACTAAGTCCATGACCTTTGCCCATCGCCAAAGCCCACACAGCCAGATGACACTCCAAATCTCAAACTTGGATGGTACCCATCTGGAACATGTTACTCATTTCAAATATCTAGGTGTCACCTTAGACACCTCCCTCTCCTACCACAGACATGTACGTCTCCTCTCATCAGCAATTAACTCCAGAACTGGTACCCTCCACAGGATCAAGAATAGCCTGCCTGCTCATGCCATGCAGATAGCTGTCACCTCCTCCATCCTCTCACTTCTCGATTACGGGATTGTTATCTACGGCACTGCTGACAACTCCACCCTAAGTAGCTTAATCACAGCGCTTAATAAAGCCTGCCGCCTCGTTACTGGCTGTGACAGACTCACCCACACCCGCGATCTGTACACACTAACAGGTTGGCTTAATTTCCATTAAAGACTCAAATATCAAACCTGCATCTTAGCAAAAGATCCACCTCCAGCTTACTCCAGCCAGTCTACTCCCCATTGTCAGCCCGCCTCACAGGCAGACTACCAGACAGTCGGCTACCTCATCCTTCACGGTCCCCCCATGTCGAACGTCTCTAGGGCAGCGATCCTTCCGCTACCGTGCCCCCAAATGGCTCAACACCCTCCCCCCTTCTCTCTGCCAGACCCACAGCATCGCACTTTTCAAAACAGGCCTTCAAACACACCTCTTTGAAAACTCTATATGTGAATACCAATAAGGCCCGCTCTCTCCTCCTTCATCCCCATAACTGACTCAGGGACTTCCTAGACCCTACGACCCTCCCTCTGCACTAGCCCTGTCTTGGGCCCACATGTATGCCTCCCAAAGCTTTTAAAATGCCTCTCAACTGCCATGTCAAGTTCTGTAACCTGTAAAAAATCAAAGTGTATAAAATAAAAAAATGTGTTTCTTTTAATGCTTTATATTGTCTTGTGTCTCTCCACCCCCTGTAACCACTGTGGAGCCATTGTATAAATACTGTCTGTACTGAAACCTGTATATAATTGCTCATTCCGTCTGTCTTCCTTGTACTTTGGTTCTCCCTCCACCCCCTGTAAACGACGTGGAGCCTTTGCAAAAGAGTCTATGACTCAAAGGATTGTAATTCCGATTATACAGTAAATAAAATAAATAAATAAATAAAAGATATATACAATAGGGCTAGAAGTTTCAGAAGTATTGTTATGTTGTCTTGTGTTCTGTTCCTGTTTATGTGTTTGTGCCTTGTGAGTATGAGTTTTTCTGAATGGGCTGGCAGTGTTATAAACTCTGGGAAACAGATGAGTGCGTTTGCAATGCTAAATGAGTTAGTTTTAGGTAGGAGTGAGAAACAAACTATTTTGTGGAGCTGTATTCTTCAGAAGTCTAGCTGCAGTCAAGCTGAGAGTATCACAGTAATGGTAATGGGCTGAGAGTCAGTGTCAGAACAGCTGAGACTGTTCAGTGGTAACTGAGTTAGCTGCAGGCAGCAGTGAGGAACAGAGTGTTCTGTGAAGCTGTGATCTTTAGAATTCTGGCTGCAGTCAAGCTGAGATTATCACAGTAATGAGCTGGAAGTTAGAGTGGGGAATAGGTGTGTTTTGTAATGCTAACTGAGTTACCTGCAGGCAGCAGTGAGACCTCTCATGTAGTTCTGCATTTGTGTCTGTGGTAACAGCATAGGTGTTTCTTGCATGCAGAGGGGAAAGCTGCCTAGGGTGATGATATCAGTGACCTTTGTGTGACCTGTGTGTGTAAATGGCTGATATCATCACAGTAGAGCAGAGGGTAAAATATCACACTGCAGTGGATGATGCACTTAAATCTCACTCAGTTATCACTCACCCCTATTGTATATATAAAAAAAAATATATATATATATATCTCCTTGGAAAAAACTTCATTAATGCATCAGTTAGGGTTCCCACCATCAAAGGCTGGGAAATGTGGTGTTAGGATTTCCAACCCTAACACCCCACCCCATCCTCCATGCACCAACAGGCATTGGGGGTGTGCCTTGGGGTTGTCAGCCCTAATGCTCACCCCATTCCATGTGTAAGAGATGTATGATGCTGCAGTATAGGAGAATGGGGTGAGCTCAGGATTAACAAAACAAAGTTTTTTTGCAAAGAATTTCCTTACTTTTTGAGAGAGTATAATCATAGCCTTATTTGCTTATGGCTGTTCATAAGTGTACAGACATTGTAATAGGTGCTCACTTCCCTGTCGGAGCGTGCTGAAATCACTCCATAATGGTATCCATATGTCCATGTGGGAGCACAGGGCCCTTCAGACCCTGCGCTCCCATCCCTCCGTAGATGCGTATATGTATGTAGATGTGGAAGCACAGTCCTTCCATTTACAGGACAACAGTGACCAAACTATCAGCAAAATCATCTTATCACCCCACCTGATGTACCCAGTACAGAAAATTGTTGAATCCCCTCCAAAACGTAAGTCTGTGCAACTGCAACACCATTCCGTGCCACCGGTGCGACAACACATTTTGACCAGGATTTGAAAAATGACAGCTCTGACATACATGGGTGGGATAATAAAAAGGCTATGTTGACAATCAAGGGTAAAAATATTTAACATTTATGAAGTTACGAACGGGTGTAGAAAAATTGCAATGAATGGTCATAACTTTAGCATATTTTCATATTTTGATCCCAAATTTTCAACATAGTCTTCCTATGACCCCACCTCATAAATCCCATAGGTGAAAATGTTTAGGTCTGTGCCAAAATGTCATTCCATGCCACAGGTAGGAAAACATATTTTGGACAGGATGTGAAAAATGACAGCAGTACTGTTCATTAGGTGGTGTGAAAAAATGGCTGTTGAGAATTTGGAATCAAAATGTTTAAAATTACCAAAGTTATGTGTGTGCGTAGAAAAATGTCAACTAATGCGCATAACTCGGCTATTTTTAGGAATATTTTAACCAGATATTTAACATGGCCTTTTTGGGACCCCATCTTATGAACACTGATGGTGAAATTTCATTATTTGGTCCTGAAGGAAATCACCTTTCAAGTCCGATTAATAAAATTACAGTTGTAGTGTTCATGAGATGGGGTCCCAAAAAGGCCATGTTGAAAATTTGGTGGAAAATACCTTAACATTTTTTTTTTTTTAGCATTTTGTTGACCGGGTAAGTGCACCAGACAATGCCAAAGTTATGAACACAAGTTAAAAACGCCATTGAAATACATTATACAGCACTTACCTTGATTCTTCAGTTCGCGATTCGGCTTTGAAGAGTGCAGATGTGTCCCGGTCCACAGAAGATGACAGTCTACGACCTCTGATGGTAAGTATAGGGTATGGGGTGCTCAGTGGGAGAGTCATGATGGGGGTTGGGGATGACAAGGGACCGTTTCCATTTTTTCAGGTTTAAAAACAAAAAGACACTGGGGGACTTTTTTTTTTTTTCAACCAGGAGAGACACACTAAGCTGAAAGCTTGTTTACAGGTGCAACTTTGTTTTTTTAACACTGTCAACTTAACAAATATTTCTGGACACTGGGAGTGGGCTCCCCAGTGTCCCACACTACGGGGGGGGGTGTCTAAATGCCGACACTGGGATTGGGCCCCCCTGATGTCAGCTGTTAAATAAAACGACAGGCTGTGGTGGGGGTTTTTGCAACCAATGTTTGGCATTGACAAATTGCTGATCTTTCTTGGAGGGGGCTCTTGCAGTAGGCAACTCCATTAGGACTAAACCACTAGGCACCAGGACTACACAGAAAACTTCTAGCTAGCAGTATACAACAGAGGACTGCCCCCCCTTGATGTTGGCACATCAACGTCCGTTCTGGTATAAAATGAGTGGTCCCCCACACCCACATCCGTTATTTTCCCACCATCAATCTGCACTCGTTGGACTTCACGGACAACGCTGCTTCAGTCGACCACCATTTGCTTTACTTTCTTCCCTTTTTCAATGTTATGTCATCGCAGAATACTTCTGCAGTCTCCCACAAGTCCAAGTGTGCCTGCGGGAAATAGCTCCCCGAGAAGGACAGCCACTCCATGTGTGTTATCTGCTTAGGCCCATACCACGACACCGGAGCCTGACAGGCCTGCCACAAAATTTAACTGAGTCATGCGAAAATGTTCTGGAGACAAATCTCCTGCAGCAGAAACTGTCCACCCTAGAAAGAGCTGCAGTCCCAATCTATGGCAGAGACTTCGGGGGAATCTTCATCCATGAAGAAAAAGCACTAAAAACATTGGGACCGGGACCGGTCCACCTTGGCGTCTTGGTTGCCTCCTCCATCATTGGATCTCTGGATGGGACCTGATGAAGACACCGAGGATGGAGGGGTGGAAACAGCCACAGCCTCACTCGACAAGCCGGCCTGGTCACTTGCGTCAGAACCCATCCAGAGAACAGGCCTGTGAAGCAGGGCCGGCTGGGAGGAGGAGGATCCAGATCTCAGAATCCACACATCCGACTGAAACGAAACATGTCACATCAAGAGACCTACCACACAGGTCAGCACATACCAAATTCTGTGCAAATTCATTGATCGGTTGCAAAGTTATTAAAGTGCAGAATTTGAGGTTTAACATTAAACAGGCTACTCAACCCAATTTTTTTTTTTTTTTTAGTCTTTGGTAACCGGATAAGGCCCACTAGGCACAAGTATCTGTTTTTGGGGGGGCGATCTGGGAGCACTGGGCAGTTAAGTGACTTGCTCAGAGTCGCACAGTATGCAAGTGGAGGTTGTGAGATCCAGACTCAGGTCTGGTCTGCTGGATGTATCAAGCTCATTCACACCTCGTTCCTCTAACCTCTAAGCTATACTGCCAGCAATAATATAAAATATATACATATTATAGTGGCATGTTAGCACCATTACAGTTAGGATTCAATGGTCACTTCTACATTAAACGCACAATTTTTCACTTTAATAACTACAGCCATTTGAGTGATGTGCATAAAATTTTGCATGCACCATCAAGGACCAAAGATCTCCTGATGTGCAAGTTTTGTTCTGGTGGGATTTGTGGGTGCAGAGATACAGATTATCAAAAAATGTGAAAATTATAATTTTTATGCAAATCCTTTGTCACGCCGTTTCTCAGAAATGGCTTGGGTGCTTGGTCTGAAATTTTGGGGGTATATCATGCTTGGGTCACAGATGTGCCTTTTGAAGGTTAGGTGAAAAAATATTAATCCATTCAAAAGTTATTAAGTTTCAAAGTTTCCCATTATTTCCTATGGGAAAAGTTAGCTGGCAGCCTCGTCAAAACGTTTTTTTTGCTGCAAATGCGGAAAGTTTTGCCGCTTCCATCTTGTTTTCAGTTAGCAAGGCAAACAAATTTGTATATTATATGTTTCAAAAATACTTGCAGTTGGTAAACACCAACAGTTGTGTTTACCTAACTGGGGCCAGAAGAATCAGATTCTGGTGTCAGTTTGCCCAAAAGGCCCAGAAATATGTTGATTTTGTCCACGGATGTATTTGTGCATAAATTGCAGCAGTTGTTTCACAAATGGGAGTTTTGCTGAAAATTGTGGCAAATCCCATTGTTTCTGAAACAAGAAAGGATGTTTCGAAACAGCCCCATGACTCGTGCCACAAATACGCCTGCAAGAAATGTAACTGTTTTGGGAGACAAACTGACCCAGAATCTGATTCTTCAGCCCCAATTTTGTAAACACCTGTTGGTACAGATTTTAAGACCTTCAAGGGGAAAGGGCTGAGGCATGAGAAACTACAGTTATGTAAGAACTTGCCATAACAGTAGATCTTCAAGAAGACCTCTTGCAGCAGGTAACACCATTAGGACTAAGCCACCAGGCACCAGGACCACACGGAAAACTTCTAGCTAGCAATGTACTATGGGGAACCCCCCGATATCGGCACGTCGACGTCTGTTCTGGAATAAAAGGAGCGTCCCCCACACTCACCTCACTTCCCCCCCCACGGGAGACCCCAAAACAAGGGTCAGCAGGAGAAAAAAAGGATTCCTGTAGCCTAAAAGGGCCAAAATAGGAGAGCACAGGGATGGATGGATAGATGGAGGGAGGGAAAATAAGTGCCTACTTCAAGAGCTCCTCTCGAAGATCTACTGTTCTGTAAGTTCTTATGTAACTGTACTATCTTATTTCGAGGGGCTCTTGCAGTAGGCAACACCATTAGACAGTCCCAAGCAGTATTAGAAGGAAGGAAACCAACCGGGAGGCGGAGGAGAGAGGGGATTTGTACACCCTTAGTGAGAGGTTGGCCTTTGGGAGAAGGCAGGCGTCAGGGAATACATCCTGACATAAAAGGATAAACCATTCCTCATAAGAGATACTGCCGAAGGGATCAACCCCTGCAAGTGGGGGATGAAACAAGAAATCTAGGGGAATCCTACATTAACACCCCCTGCAGAGGCGTGCCCCGCCACTGAAGTGGAAGGAAGAGACTAGAAACCTCCTGGACCAAGGCCAGAATAGAGAGTCCGACATCAGTCCCCAAGGAATGCTGGGAGGGGGAACCAAAGCCTGCAAGGGAGTCTTTTCCCAATCCCAGTGAAGAGGAAGGGAGGAGGAAGGAAAGTCTCGTAATCCACAAGGGCTTTCAAAGGGAGCTTCTATCAAGGGGAAGCAGGAGATGGGGTTTTCAGCAGAAGGTCTGACAGAATGAGACCCTAGATAGACCTTTATGGGCGGAGTCCAGATGCCCAGTCTTAATCAGACATTAGAGGTCCTTAATGGAGGAAAACAGTTCTTGTCCTCCCATAAAGAAAGAGGAAAATCTCCAGTAGGACTAATTGTCCCAACCAAAAGGCATGGAAGAAATGTGGTCCTGGGAGAGGCAAGACCGAGAGGGCTCAGATGTGGGGAGAGGAGGGCAAACCACTGTCCTCCATATAAGAGGATCCGTCATCCCAGAAAAGTGGATTAGTACCTAGTTTGGCACCCCCTCAGGGGGTCCATCCTCAAGGGCCATGAAGCCCATTCCTCTCTGAAGTAAGAAGGAGGAGAAGCTCTGAGGAAAGAAAAGGGAAGGTGAAAACCAGAAAAGTTGCCCCTAAGTACACTCGGGGGGGATGCACTCGAGAAGCTATAACAGGTGTCCGCCATGGGGAATGAAACACCTGGCTGGTCCTCAAGGATAGTGCATCGAGAAGATGCTTTCTTAAAGGGGGAGAATAGGAATCTTGCTGGTGGACATTCCATGGCCCTTGCCTATCCCTGGGATGGTGGATAGGTGACTTCCCATGCGGGGAGGCAGGGAGGAGTCTGTGCTCTGAACTGAATGAAGGGCTAAAGCCCCTACTCATGGGGCAACAGCCTCCTCCCCTTTGTCTTAGGTAACATACCTAAGAAGAAAGGGGACGGGGGGAAGGGGTCAAGGACCCATCAACCCCGTGAAGAAGGCAGAGGTGTCCTTCGGTGAGAAGGTAAAGGGTCGTCAATTAACAGGAGGAGTTCCTGGGGGGAGACCCAGGAAAAGGGAATGAGGAGGGATGAGTCCAAACTAGAGGTCTCCAGAAAGCCTTCCGAGGGGCACTGATGAATGGTACCCTCTGGAAGTCAGGCGGCTGGAGAGTCCCTGACGCCTGACGTCAGGAGAAAATTGGAGAGCCCTGCCAGTCTCCTGGTGGGGGGAGAAAGGAGGAGGGTTTTTACAAAGGAAGTGACCCAACAAAGGGCCATGAGTCCATGAGGAAGGCAATTCCGCTCTCATGGGACCCTCTTAGGCAGGCACCAAGAGGTTGCCCACTGAACCTCTCAAGGAGAATTGCTCGGGGAAAGGGGTGGGATACCAGTCTAAAGCGACCCCCAGAGGAAAATAAGCCTCAAGGACAGCCAAAGGAGTCGAGGTGCTCGGTACAGTCTCATACCCTGGCAACGAACGGGGTTGGACCCCACCACCAGGGTAATCCCTCAGGTTTATGGGGCCTGTGGTGATGGAACTCACCGGACCCCTTTGCTCAAGGGGTTGTTTGGAGAAGGAGGGTCCATCATGATCCAGCAGGCAGCCGCCCACCCCAAACAAGAAAATGGGCATGAAGCCCGTTTAAAAAAAAAAAAGCTTAGACTGCAAAATGTCACACTATGAAGTGATATAGGACACAGGACGACAAACAAGCGTTGGGCCATAGCCCCCAAAAACCACCAAAGGTCAGGGGGGCAGAAGGTCCCACACCTAACCCGCAGGATCCAACCCCTGTGTCCGAGAGTCTTGTTCATGAAAAGGAGCAAATCACGGTCGATAAGAGATGGGGCCCACCTTATGAAGAGTACCTGTCATGAGACAACTGTGAGGCCCAGAGGCTACCAAGGTCCAGGGATACCTCTTAGGTTCACCTGGAGAGAGGGACAAAAAGGTCAGAACCTGACATTGAGTCAGCCTGAGGTCTTCCCTGTGAGAGGGAGGCCTTCAGAATACTAGAGAAGAATGCAAGAAGGCATAAAATACGTCTGCCAGTGATCATCTCCCTTCTCCAGAATCATCTGTCTTTGGTAGAGAAGGAGAGGAGGGAGGCTATCTAAAAATTAAGAAGAGGAGACAGGCGGTGACAGCGCAGTTAGTCCCATCCTGTGGGCTTTAGCCATCAAAGCGTGGGTGGTGGAAGAGGCCTTACGTTTGCCTGTTGACTGCAGGAACAGGGAGTGAGAATCTGGATAGTGAAAAAAAGTTAAAAGTTACCCTTTTTTGCAGTTTTTTTTCGTCATCTCCTTGTGCCCAGACAGTGTGGAATTTTGGCGACATTTTTTTATGGTAGAAAGTACTTGGGTGTATCTAGATGACTGGTTGCTCAAAGCTCAGTCTGTGGAGCACCTGTCTCACACCCTAGCGCATACCAGACAGCTGCTCAATGCTCTACGGGTAGTGGTCTATCTGTCCAAGTCAGTTTTGACTCTTGCTAGCTCCTCTCCAGTAAATTGAGCTATACTGGACACTGCCACGCTTGTCTGCCCCAGGACAGGGAAGAACGCCTGATTGCGAAGGCTCGGCTACATTACAACAACTGGTATGTCACAGCCAGGACATTCCTGTGGCTACTGGGCCTGATGGCAGCAGCTATTGTCACGGTTCCCCTGGCAAAGCTGCACATAGTGGATCCCCCTGTGGACATTGAGTCCAGTGGGATCAATGCATCGATGATCTAGAACAGAGGGTTCTAGTAACTTCGCCATTAAAGAGGGTGCTTCAGTGGTGGATGGAACCCAACAACTGGCTCAAAGAGGTTCCCTTCCTGATCCCTTTCCCTCCTCAGATCCTCAACACGGATGCTTTGGGGATGGGCTGGGTGGTGCATCTGGGACTTCACCAGACCTAAGGTACATGGACTGCAATGGAGAGTTCCGTCCACATAAACATCAGATGAGGGCCATTCTGTATGGCTTTCAAGCCTTCCAGGATTACCTGTCCCTGGTGCTTCTGCTGGTGTAGATGGACAACATCAGTGTAGTCCACTACACAAACTAGCAAAGGGGGACCCATTTATACCCCCTGTGCAGAGAAGCAATGAGGGTTTGGTACTGGGATCTTGAACATGGTCTGGAACTGTTGGCAGTCCATGTTCCAGGTGCCCAAACTGTCTTGGCAGACAGACTAAACAGACTGCAGTCCAAAATGCATGAGTGGGAGCTGCTGACCTAGTAGGGGAAGACCTGTTCAACAGGTGGCATCATCCAGAGTCAGACCTTTTGTGTCAACACTCAGTGAAAACTGCCACTTTTCTGCTTGCTTGCTCCAGGGCCTGAAGTTTTCTGGAGATGCATTGTCCTCTTTTGGAAGGGGGTTTCTTTATGCCTTTCCTCCTTCCTCTAATTCAGAGGGTGCTGATCAAGCTTCAGATAGAAGAAGTGACTTGATACTCATTGTTCCCTTCTGGCTTCATCAGATGTGGTTCCTCTACAGCAGCAGTTGGTGGTAGAACCTCCAGTACTCCTGCCCCAATGCAAAGGCTTGCTATCACAGGAACAGTGAACCCTATTTATTTCATTTCTTGACCGGTGAACCCACTGGGACAAAAGATCCTTTTCAGGGGTGACCCAGAAGCCTGCTCCATCCGACTTCAAGTCACTCCACCTTGCATGTAAGCCCTGAAGACATAACTATGGCTAGATCTGGGATATTCCCAAAGGTGGCTGATGTCCTGGTGGCTGCTAGGAAGCCTCCACCAGGGCCACTTATTCCACAAAGTGGAAGCGCTTTACTCTGTGGGCTGCTTCCCATCACTTGGATCCCTTCACTTGTCCAGTGAATCGGGTTCTAGAGTACTGCTGCCCTCTCAGATACTGACTACAATACTTTCCATTAAGGTGCACCTGGCTGCCATTTCAGTGTTCCATTTGCCCATTGATGGCCTTATGGTGGCACAGCTGGAGGTGTCTTGTATGTTTTTGAGAGGCATTCTTCATCTGAAGTCTCCATCCTCAATCCAGTCCTGCCTTGGGACTTAAATATTGTGTTAGAGAAACTTACTTTAGCTTCTTTTCGAGCTGATGCAAGTTGTGAGCTATGCTTTCTGTCATGGAGAGCATTATTTTTAGTAGCCAATACTTCTGCTTGAAGGATTTCTGAGCTTCGGTCTCTGATGTGTGAGTCTCCTTATTTGGTTTCCACAAAGACAAGGTATCTTTATGTACAACCCTAAGTTCTTGCTGAATGTGGTGTCTGAGTTTACCCTAAACCAAACCATTCACCTGCCTGTTTATTTTGCAGAGCATGCCAATCCAGGGAAGCATTACTCTATACCTTAGATGTATGTAGAATACTCGGATATTATGTTCACCATATAAGGGACGGCAAGATGTCTCCTTGCAGTTTTTGTGTCCTTTACCTCTGGCAAAGAAAGTATACCAGTTTCTAAATAGGCCTGTCCAAATGGTTGGCCAACTGTATTACTTTTTGTTATAGGAAGTACGGGTAAGGAATTTCCTGGGGTTGTTTGTGACCTTTCAGCCAGAGGCATGGGCACTTCTGTTGCCTGTTTCAGGAGTGTGTCAGGTCAGCTGCAGACATCTGTGCTGCGGCAACTTGGAGTACTGTACACACTTTCACTAAACACTACAGTCTGAACATTGCCTCAAGGGAAGGGCAGGCTTTGGCCTGGCTGTCTTGAAGGCCTTCTTTCTAGGCCTCTAGCCTTCAACCTCCCAGCCTACAGTATTTCTCTGTCAATACTGCTTGGGAACTCATTCCATAGGTGTGGCCTGATGAAAGAGATATCCTCAAAGAAGATAGTACAGTTACGAAGGAACTTACCATAACAGTAGATCTTCAAGAGAATCTTTCATCAGGCCATGCCATCCCACCCTCTGTCCCCCTTGGCCTCAGAGTGTCTCAGTTTCTGTCTCTCTCTCTCTCCAAGATTATCTACCTTCTGTTTCACCTTGCCTAGTGGTGGGAACCTCTAGCTCTCTCTCGGTTCCCCAGGAGGTCCTCTGTGGATGGTCTCCGGTGGGGGACCTGAGGAGGGTGTATGGCTGCCCATGTTTATATGGTGAAGATGTCAATATATGATGTCATTGTGGGTAGCCTCTAGAAGACTGCTAGCAAAAAAAAGTTTCCATGTGGTCGTAGTGCCTGGCAGCTATAGTTCCATAGGTATGGCCTTATGAAACAGATTCTCTTGAAGATCTATTGTTATGGTAAGTTCTTATGTAACTGTACTATTTTTCTTCACTACAGAGTGGGGGGGGTGCCTTGTGGCAGCAGCATTTCCCTTGCTTCAGCCCATCCAGTTGGCTCATTGAACTCGCCCCTGAATTCATCTGATTGGCATGGGATCCCAAAGCACTACCCACTGGGGTAAAGGCTGCCACTACACAACGTTTCATTTTTTTTTTCTGGTTGATCCTTTTATTGAATTTTGTTTTTTCAAAAAGTATACAATACATTTCAAGGGGAACATGTATAAAGCATATGACAATGATGTACCATGCAAAATGAGTTAATATAACAAACCACATTTGTAACAACCTAATACTTAGAAAACACAATACGGATTGCTACTGTAACTGAATACAGGATCCTACCGAGAGAGAAGGAGAGATAGGAGAGGAAAAGTGAATATCTTCCCTTAGGTTGTAGCTTGTAAAGGTGCATCTGAAACATATTTCTTAATCATTCTTTTTTAATTTTGAGCCCAAATTTTGAAGATACTCATTTTATGGCTGCCCCTTACAAATATGACATATGGCATTTATAGAATACTCGCTGAAATGTCATTTCATGCCCAAAGGCAAAAACACATTTTGGGCAGGATTTGAAAAATGATACCTGTCACATTTATGAGGTGGTGAAAATGGCTGTTAAAAGTTTGGAGTCAAAATGCTGAAAATTAATGAAGTTATGAGTGAACATTGAAATGTTTCAGCATTCACTCTTCATCATTTTACCCTATTTTTTCCACCAAATTTTCAAAATAGTCTTCTTATTACCCCACCTCATGAACAAGATAGGTGAAAATTTTCAAGTCACTGGCTGAAACCAGAACTGCCAGAAGTTTTCCAGTCGTGGTCTCACATTAGCCCTGCATAATGGTGGCATTGCTTCCTTGTCCTACTCAGGAAGATTCTCTTAATGCAGCTCTAATACCAGTACTACCTTTCTTGATGCTATTTCACACTGTCTGTCTTGTCGGAAATATGCTATTATAATACCAAGATTCCTTTCTTCATTTGCATCTATCAACTTAGTGGTATTTAAATAGTTTGGCACCTTCTTCTTCTTCTTTTCTGGGTGTAACACTGCAGTTTTCCTCTTTCAGCTTCATTTCCCCACTTCTCTGCCCACTCTACTATCCTATCCAAATCCCTTTGAATTCCTCTAGTATTTTTCTATCAGCTACTGTACTCTTCCAGTTTTGGTATCATCCACAAACTTACTAACCCGATTTTCTGTTTCTTCATTAAATTTATGGATATAAATTGAAATAATGAAGGACCAACACAGATCTCTAAAGCACCTCGCTTGTCACACTTCCCTCTCCTAATTCAGTGCCATTATTTCTACTTTCTGCTTTCCTCCTGATAACCAACTGTATTGGCAGCCAGTTATCTTCCTATTTGTTCCTATGCTTTAAGCCTGTAAAGCAGTTTCCAATGAAATAGCTTACTGAAGGCTTCGTTGAAATCCAGATAAACAACATCTACTGGGGTTCCCTTGGGTAAGCTTTTTATAACTGGTTCTTAAATAGCTACAAGATTTATTAAGCATGAACACCCACTAGTGAAGCTATGCGCTGTATTTTGTTCCCACACCACGCCTCTTTCATAGTTGCTTCATTATTTTGTCATTCATAAAGGATTACATTATTTTGATATAATAATAGGCTGACTGGTCTGTAGTTTTAAAGTTTCTCTGTTAGCTTCTTCTTAAACACTGGAATCGCTGTAACCTCCCTTCAGTCTCCTGGCACTTTCCTGTCTTGACTTAAGCTATGCTGTATGTTATATTATAAAATGGGGTAGAGGAATACACAGAGCAGATTGGTTTAGGCATCACCTGACTGTTCATTAATTTCATATATGCACAACTAGCTGTGCAGGGGCTGTGAAGAGAGATCCTGGGGCAGACTCTGCTTTCATTTTCTGTGGGGAAATCATCTCTCAAAGGGCAGTCATTAAAATGATGAAGGAAGGGGGTGGTAGTGATGGCAAATGTGCAGGACATTTGCCAGCTCCTCGTCTGCCCACTCGCTCATATTGCCATTCATTAATGTTTGCATCAACACAAGACAACATTTTAATTATTTTGCCCTTGCCACTCTCTGGCACCCCACCCACCTGCCCCGCAGACCTCTGGGCACCGAGTGTACAGTGAAGCCCCCACGTCCTCACCAACAGTAACTTAAGGGAGTGAAGATTTTGTGCATGAATTTGACAACTGAGCTGAGCAAAGTATCCCCCATACAAATGACAGGTTGAAATAGTATTTATCACTCTTTGGTCATTGAGGCTTTGCTGCAAGTACACTGTCGTCTTGCCCCCCACCCTGGGCAGGCAGTCACAGGTGATACAGAAGTGATTTGTGCCCGTGTAAAAGGTATCTATGAGCCACGATACATTCCAAGCAGTTACAACCTCAAGGACAATGTCACCAGCTCTGACGCTGCTTTTACTAACTCAGCACAACTGCACAGCACTTTGTTCTGTGTTTACTGGCTACCTTCCTTCCCACTTGTGAATGTGCAGTTACTGAAAGACACAGAGGGAACACTTAACATCAAAAGGAAAGCTCAGAGTTCGTAGTATAATCCAAAATGGTATATTTATTATGCTGTTGAGCTCACATAAAACACAGCTTAACACCTGCTGCCACCCGGTGCTTTGACTCATTGCGAGGCTTCCTCAGGGGTGTGGCTAAAGCAGGGAGAATTGCATATTTAAATGAAAAAAGTGATGACAATTGTGCAGTTACCAGCCTGTGATAGCCACAGTGCTGTAATCTGTATCATGCAGTGTTTTAAAAGTTCGGCAGATGTATGCACTTGATTCCACACCTTATCAAGTTGCCTAAACTGAGAGAGAGAGAGACCGGGAGACACTCACTGTGAAAGGAACATTGACATCAGAGTTGCTGAAGTCTTAGGTTGTTCAGAGTGCTTGAGATAGTCCCCAGTCACGCCTTGAGCCTGGTGTGTGCCACATTCATACAAGCCGGACACATTCCAAGCAGTTATAACTGTTAGGGACAATGTCGCCTGCCCGACACTACTTTTACTAACTCGGCATGACTGCACAGCACTTTATTCTGTGTTTACTGGCTACCGGGCTTCCCCGCTTCTCAAGTGCACTTACCAGTTTGCGATATCCACTCTGCTGTAGTCTGTATCATGCAGTGTTTTAAAAGTGTGGCAGATGTATTTGAAAACTTGGTTCCACACTTTATCAAGTTGCCTAAACTGAGAGAGAAACCGGGAGATGCTCACTGTGCATGGAACATTGATATCAAAGTTGCCATACTTTTAGGTTGCTCTGTAGTGCTTGAGACAGTCCCCTAGTCACCTCTTGAGCCCGGTGTGTGCTGCATTCTTACGAGCCACATACATTCCAAGCAGCTACAACTCGGGGACAATGTCACCAGCTCGATGCTGCCTTTAGTAACTCAGCACGACTGCACAGCACTTTGCTCTGTGTTTACTGTTCACCGGGCATCCACGCTTGTGAATGTGCACTTGCCAGTTTGTGACAGCATGTGAGGGAGTCAATCAGTTGTGGCCAGCAGTTCGGGATGGGGAGGGAGACTGTTCTCCATTCCACAGTGCAGACCGCACAGCAGCTGTAGTCCTGCACAGTTTTCCTTTGTTCAGTCAGTCACCGAGGTCGGTGCCTGACAGAGACAAACATACAGAGGGACAATGCAGTGCTAGTGAGTGGAGCAGCAGAACTTGTCTGTCAGGCATGACACCGGGACATCTATGGGTAGGGAGGGAGAGAGACACAGTGTTTCACTGAATGGCACATTATGCTCAGTGTCCTGGACAGAGAGACAGGCACACAGACAGCGAACCGTTGTGTGGGTCAGGGAGACAGAGACAATTGCATTGTACAAGTTGGGGCAGTGTTGGCACAGTAGAAAAGTCATAGGCACAGTTATGTCATGAACAACAAATGGGAGAAATGCAGTAATAGTACATTCCCACCAATTCTGTGTTCATAACATAACAGTGCTATGCATTATTTCTTGAGGACTAGTTTCTCAGGCGGCAGGATACAGTACCATTTCATGACTTTAAACAGTAATTAGAACATTTCTGTTAATTATATATAGGATAAAATATGGATCTCGGTGTGTAGCGAGAATTTATACACCGAGGGGTTGATGTTACATAAACCCTGAGAGCGAAGCTGAGGTGTTTATGCATAGCATCATCTCCGGTGTGTGTAAATTCAAGTTTACACACTGAGATCTATACTTTTATTTTATATAATTGTTGGGCTTCTTTCACTTCAGCAATTATATAAAATAAAAAAAGACTGCTGTGTCAGCGCAGTCAGGTTACTTCAGCGCGCAAGGTCCGCTTTCACTTTATTTTAAATATTGTTATAGGGGTCCATCCAGTAGTCGTGTGGAACATCTGAAGTAATTTAAAAAAATTACTTAGTGCCGAGTGTCTGTGGCAGTCTCTCTCCATGGTGTGTTTGCGGTAGGGTTTCCTGTTTGGGCAGGACACAGCGAGCGAGGAGTTCGAGCATGCTCAGTGTGGGGGAAAACCATGCGCGTGTCTGCCGTTATAAACGCCCCTTTATAATGGCAAATTGCGCCACGGTTTCCCAATGGGAAAAAGGGAAGCCCATTAATTATATTGGTGTTATTGTACACCCCATGTTATGAGCACAATAACCCACTCCAGGGTGTGCAGTTATTGGGGATTAATCAATGCCTGCAGCCTCATGCCTCACAACACACTCGGGGTGTTGAGTAATCCCCAATAACTGCACACCCTGTCATGGGTTATTGCTTATTTAGTTCATGGTTTTGCTAATTCTCTTGCTAGTTCCTTTAAAGGGACACTGTCAGCTTTTTTTTTTAATATCAGCAGCTTGTATTTTCAGTTATCCTGCTGACATTATGGCCACAAAATACATAATTGCACCAGGATTTACTGAAAAGTTCCATTTTCTCTCTCTCTTTTTTTTTTTTACTCAAATTAAGTTGTACTTGACCCAACCTGAAGGGCGAATGGCTGATACTTCTACATGGCCACAAGCCGCTCTGAGCCATGGGTTTACTCATTCATGATTGAGTTTTGAATTTTGCAAAGCATTTGAACAGAATACATCCTGTGTTTGTACTCACTTTACTGATGTCAGCGATGTAACTCTGTTTCCAAAATGAGTGCTGTGAACGGTCAATTTACTATTTGAAAATTGAAACCATGACTCAGGCAGTATCATTAACAGTGCTAATGTAGCACGCCTGGGGTCACAGCTTCATTAGCTCATCAAACACATTCTTGTTACTGAATGTCCTTTTACTGTATTTTGTCTGTTTCCCCCTCATTCCATGTCTTATTGTCAATATTCTGTGTCCTCTCATTTTCTCCATAAATTTAACAGAAGTATCTGTTTCGCTCTTCTGCTTCCCTTTTCTAATTTTTTATTTCCTCATCTATATTTAGTCGTCATTCTGTATTCTTAGTCTTTCGTTTGTGATTTAAATGCCTATAGAATACTTTTACATTCCTGTTGTCTCCTGCTGCTAAGTGGTTTTTCTCTTTTTTTCTCCCCTTCCCCCCCAAAAAACAAAAACACAACAGAATCCAGTGCACCCCCCATGGTAAATCTGAGTGTAACCCCTAGATGGCGCTATCCCAGGGGCTACTACCCCTGCCTGATTTGCCACTAACAGGTTGAGGGGCCTGGATCCAATGGCGGGTGCCTCCACCCAGAGGTCAGGGTTTGCAATAGTTAAACTAACTTGGTCACAGCCCTCTGGGACACTGCAACCACCCTTTCTTCCCACTAGTGGCCCACACAATATATCAGAATTACCTTCACAGTATACACTTACCCCAGGTCTGGTTCCGGCACTGGGACCTCCTGTGAAATGAGATACAGTGCAACAATCACAGTACAGTACTTTAACATAGACAAATACCTCAGGCAGTATAACTTTGCTGAAACAAGCAGCTCTGATTTATTTAGGGGATATAACAAGGACAGGGGAAATCAGGTTAATTAGCTTATCACTCTAATAATCTACTCTATGGCTCTGTGCACAGGCCTATCCCTATCAGTTACTGTCCCTGGGTACCCAAGCCCTAGTGGCTAGTCCAAACCGTGGCAGCTGGTAGGGGCCCTTTCACACAGAGAAAAGGAGAATTAAACAGTCAGCAGTACAGTAATTCCATTTGGATTTAATGTGGCAATTCAACAGGAGCAACCCTGAATTAGTACTCACGACCTCCAAATAAGATAGGGTCCTTCAATGTCAGCAGGGCTCACTTGAGGTACACAAACCTCTTCACACATCCATATAAAGAAAGCACTATACCAGGCAGGCTGCATCTGTATCCCGATCGCAATTACTGCACAATACCCGGAGAACACACAGCAGATTCAGTTCCTGACAGACCGAGTGCAATTTTCAGCAATTCCTTCCAGTCTTCTACAGGGTGAGCCTGGTTTCTACTCTTCAGAGATCCTTGATTCTTTTCACAGGACGGATTCAGTCCTAACAAGCTGCAGACCGGAACTCTGGGCCTTACACACGTTTTTGACTAAAACTGCACACTGAAAAGCACAGGGCTCTTCCCTTCACTGCCAAAGCTCAACTGAACTCCAACTGACAAAACCGGCACTTCTTTGAGTTCCTCCCAGTTCTTGACTGGATTGGCTGTCACCAATAGACTGCTGCTGTTGGTCCAAAAAGGCACTGAAGTCTAAACTACATCTCCCAGAGTCACTGCCCATACAATCCTCTTGTGGCTGGCTCAGATTATGAGTCCAAGTTCTGATTCGTCCAAGGCACCATTTTAGAGCTAGCTTACCCCACACTGATTGGTCCAGTTCAGCAGTTCAAAACTAGAATGGGAACTAGCAGACACAGTTCTGACTGCAAAGAAAGCAGGTTAGACAAACTGTAATTTCATTATTACTCTAAATAATTTCTGCAAACAGTTACATCTTTCAGATAGGTTCCTTTGCACTCTAGTGACTGCAAAATGAAGTGAATTGGCAGCAGCTCGAGTGGTACTCAAACAGAGAAGCACACAGTCCCCCATACAACTAATTATGTCTGCAAGCAGACAGCTCTTAAAGACAGTACCAGAGGTTCTAAAACACTCACTGATAAATGGCTTAAATGCCAAACACCATTCAGGCTTGGAGCATTCAAGCAAGCTCCTGGAAGTCTTTTGGGAACCCCATTTGCAGGGGTTACACCCTTCCTGGTTTGGGAAAGCTTGACGTCCGCGTCAAGCAAGTACCCTAAGTTTCAACTGCAACCATATACATTTGCATTAGGCTCACATGTAATCATCAGTCAATATATCATTTTACCAAGAACACATTTCTGAAACATTGCAGTACGTCACTCTTTACACAGTATTACATACACATTGTACCATAACTCAAGTTATTACCTCTTGTACATGAAACCTGAAGAGAGGGGCCCTTCCCTATCAGTTACCTTGGGGCTGGATGGGCAAGGCACCATACTTAGAGGGCAACACAAGTAACTTGGAGTTAGCACTGATGCTCAGTTTGGGCAATGAGCTCGGGACACATACACTCTTTATGGACAACATTGAGAGGCAAGTCCACAGGCCTCCCAAGTGAATCATAACTGAGGTGCACCACAGGCTTTACAGCTCGACCAGTCTTTCTAGGGGGAACTGTTATAGTCTCTGCACTCTGAGCCTCATTTTCAGCATTGTCCTCACTTGTCAGGGGAGTCTCCATGGGGGTAGAGAGGCTAGAACTTGGGGCACTTTCAGCTCCAGGAGTTACAGTTTCTGAGTCCACAACATTTGGCTCGCATGGAGAGCTTTCGGACACTGGCAGTGGACTGTCAGGGCACTCAAAATACTCTTCTTGTTCGGGTGTATCACCAGTCTGCCCCAATCTATCATTTTCCTCCCCTGAAAGCTCAAACAGTTCAACCATGCACAATGATTCCATTTCATCTGATCTGATGCTTTGCACTTCACTTTCTGGGAGCATTGGCTCCAGGGATGAAGTTGGGGCTTAGACAGTCCAGAAGGCCCAGCTTCGTCTCCAGTATTGACTAGGGATTGCCCTCAAACAATTGACTCAGTTCGTAAGAAGGATAGTATTCAAAGTCACTCACTTTCTTCCGATATGGACTGACAGTCATGCTCAACTGGGACTTGTGGAGGGGAACACTTTAACTTTGCTTCTGTAGGTGCAGACTTTCTTGATCTTTCTTAGCAGCAGCTCTAGTCACTGGTCCAGAGGGGCATCTTCTAGGGCTCAGACTCAATTAAGATTTGTCCAATGGGCAGTAAATGATTTCTATGCATTGTTTTTACATCTTTTGAATTATTCTCAGGCCTTACTTTGTACACTGGCAGATCATCTAGTTTGCCCACTACAATGTGAGGGAGATGGTGCCATCTGTCAGCAATCTTGTGCTTGCCATGCAGTCCCAGATTTCTTAGCAATACCCGATCTCCTCCTGGAGTTCCTGTGCTTTCACCTTTTATCATACCTTTCTTTGTTGGCCAGATTTCTTTGGCAGCCATGGTTTGAGCCAGTTGGTACGCATGAGTTAGCTGGGCCTTTAACTTTGCACATACTGTAAATAGTTGTCAGCTTGAACCCCATCAGGAGAGACCCCAAAACACACATCTACTGGTAGTCGAGCTTCTCTTCCAAACATCAGGCGGTAGGGAGAATCCAGTGGCATCACTTTTGGTGCAGTTATAAGCATGTACCAGGGTGCTAATTTGTTGGCTCCATCTAGGCTTGTCCTTTGGGTGCAGGGTGCCTAGCATATCTAGCAAAGTGCGGTTGAAACGCTCAGGCTGTGGGTCCCCTGGGGTGGTAAGGAGTGGTTCTGACTTTCAGACTCCCACAGAGAAAGCATCTCTTTGATCAGACGACTCTCAAAGTCTCTCCTTGATCAGAATGGATTCTTTGTGGAGCCCCATAGTGAACAAAAAGTTTTCTACAAGTACTTTGGCCACAGTGGATGCTTTCTGGTCTTTGGTGGGGAAAGCTTGGGCATATCTCGTGAAATGGTCAGTGACCACCAGCACATTACTGATATTTCTTTGATCTGACTCCAAACTCAGAAAATCAATACAGACCAGCTCCATGGGTGCACTGGTGGTGATGTTAACAAGGGGCAGCCTCGGCAAAGCTTTCTCTGTAAGCAGCGACTACAAGTTCGAATGTGTTGCTCCACATCAGCCCCCATCTTAGGCCAATAGAATCTGGATCTCACCAAGTCAAGTGTTCTGTCTATACCAAGGTGCCCCATGTGGTTGTGCAAGGACCTCAGTACTGAGTCTCGAAAGGCAGTGGGCAGCACTAGTTGTTGTTTGTCTACTTGTCCCCTCTGTCTACTGTTTCTCTGTATAACAGTTTATTGATCAGTTTCAACTTAGGACCTTCTTTGTATAACAGTGCAGTTCTCAAATCAGTGGAGCGAATTTGGACACATCTTTTCCTGCATAGAGGGCTTCTAAAGCTGCTTTGATCATGGGATCGCGATTGAGCCCGCCGAATACTGTCATTGTCCAGCTGAGGCAGTGCACCAATGTCTATTGCAGAAAAGTGGCAATAAGCAGCAGGTATGCAATTCTCAGAGGCTCCCAAGCAATCCACCATGCAGTCCACTGCGTCCGTGGACATTTGTTCCTCCCTGTCAAACTTCCGGCAGAGTGCCCGAATGTCAGGTTCTGCCAATCGGACCCAATCATTCTGGGGAACAGGCCTCCGGGAGAGAGCATCAGCATCTATGTGGTTCAGACCTGCTCGGTATTCGAGAGCATAGTCATATGTAGATAATGCAGAAAGCCACCTATGGCCAGTGGCATCCAACTTAGCTGAGGTCTGCACATAGGTCAAAGGATTATTGTCAGTTTTTACTAGTATTTTAGCCCCATACAAGTACTCATGGAATTGGTCAACAATAGCCCACTTCAAAGCTAGAACTCTAACTTATGTACAGGATAGTTCTTTTCGGATGGGGTCAGGCTTCTACTGGCAAAGGCCACTGGTCTCAGGCCATTCTCGTGCTCTTGGTACAACACAGCCCCCAACCCTTGCAAGCTAGCATCAGTGTGCAGGACGTAAGGTTTTCTTGGATCGGCATAGGCCAGCACTGGAGCATGGGTAAGTTGATATATGATCTCATGAAAAGCAGTCTCACAATCAGGAGTCCAGCGGGCCCCAAATACTTCACTCGGATGAAAATACACTCTTTCAGTCTTGAGGACGCTGACTTTGGTATTTTTGTGGGTTGGGGATACCCTTGAGTAAGGTTAAGTAAAGGGCGGATCACTCTTGAATAGTCCTTGATGAAGCTACCGATAATAACCACAGAATCCCAGGAATCTTTGCAGTTCTTTTAGATTTTGGGCTGTGGCAGGTGGTCAAGGCCTCAACTTTACTTGGGTCGGTCTCTATTCCGGTGGATACTATGTGTCCCACATACTTTACTGATGTTTGAAAGAATTGACACTTATCAATGGACAGTTTAAGGCCAAAGTCCTCCAGTCGGTCCAATACCTTAAATAATCTGCTCTCATGTTCCTCCAGTGAGCTGCCAAACACAATAACATCATCTAGGTATACCAGGCACTCTAGTAAGTTCATGTCCCCCACTGCACGCTCCATCAATCGTTGAAAAGTGGCTGGGGCACCTGAAATCCCTTGAGGCATCCTCATGAATTCATAGAAGCCAAGCGGACAGATAAAGGCCGTCTCTCACGGTCCTCTGGGGCCATCGGGATCTGGTAGTACCCACTGCGGAGATCCAGCACAGAGAACCACTTGCTCCCGCTTAGGCAGTCCAAAGCATCCTGAATGCGGGCATTGTGTACTGATCAGGATAGTCCCGGTTAAGGTGCGATAATCCACACACATCCTTACTGTTCCATTCTTTTCCTCACTACCACAATGGGGAAGCATAAGGGCTTCTGGATTCTTGTATTACACCAGCAGCTAACATCTCTTGCAGATGCCGCCTCACATCATCTATGTCAGCAGGTGCCAGGCGCCGAGACCTCTCACGAAATGGTCTTCGTCATGCAGCCGGATATTGTGCTCAGCTCCTTGCACGCATCCTACATCCCATTCCTTTAAAGAAAACACCTGGTCTCTCTGGGCAAGCTTCTCACTGATCCTCACTTTCCATTCAGCTGGCAGCGGGGAGTCGCCGAAATCAAACAAGTCAGGCGTTACTCTGTCATTCTTCCTTGAACTCTTGCTGCTGGGTAGCACTGCAGTGTCTGCACAATGCACATTAGCCAGGATGCAACCTCTGTTTACTCGAATGTCTCTTTCAGACACATTATGAACTTGGACCATTACCCTTCTGGCATAAGCATGGGCTCTAGCGGCAAAATACTAGGCTTGACCAGCAGTCCCTCTGGCAATTTTCCATCGCCTGGTGCATCCAACATTAATATTTTATTCTTAACATCCTTTCTGATAAGGACCTCTCCTGTAAGGTACACTGGGCATTTGGCGCCAGGATCAGAGACTCAGGATCCTTCTTCCATACAATTCCGACCGGTTCCTCTGGTTCTGTTTTTCAGCATCTCTGTGCCTCATAGGCCTTCTTAATTAAAGCCGAACTCTTAAAGCTCTACTAGTCTTTGACCCCTGTTTTCATAACACAACTGTGCCAGCCTTCCGAACATATGAGCATTTGTTCCAATCAACAAAGGGACACCATCATACAGTCCAGTGGGGGACACACTAAGGCTAGGGTCTCTACTTGTTCGGCCACTCCAGCCACGGAGGTGGGGAAAGACAGCCAAATTCGGATATACCCGGAATAGGGTAGGCCTTCTCACTTAACCCCATACATGCAGTCCTTCTAATGGTTGTAAGGGTACGTCTGACAAATGCTTCTGATACCAATCTTGGAACATAATTGTCACTTGGGAGCCACTGTCTAATATAGCTCTTGTAGACACTCCATTCACCTTTACAGTGGTCTCCATGGAGGGACCCACTATTCTGGACCAGTCTGGAGAGGCGGTAGTGGGGGCCTGGGCAACTGACCTTGCCACAAAAGGACGTGAATTAGCATTTTGGTGCCCTCACTGGGATCATGTCGCAGCACCTCTTAACCACTGATTTCTTCTCCAAGCTCTCCTTGTAGCCTATATGCAACTTTGTCAGTGTCTTTTGGGACTGGCATTCCCTTTCATGTGCCCATCTTTCCCACAATTATAGCAAAACATACTTTCTGGAGTTTGAGCTGGCCGAGGCGCCACACTGGGAGCCAGGGCGGGGTATTACTAACTGGAAACCTTGGTGCCATCTCTGTCTGCGGCGTGATAAGCATTTGGAGACATCTCGTCAGTTTCTCCACTTCCATGGTCAAGGAATTGAGTTTCGAGCTGTTATCAGCAGGAGATACATGGGTGGGCACCACACCCATAGCAGATGCAGTCGGATATAGGTCGAGCTCACTTGCAGGCGTGGCCTTCATAAAGGGACTGTTTTTGAATTCCCGGATCTCTCAACAGTTCGCCCATTGTGCATATCTTTTCCTTGTCAGAGCACTCATTGACTGCCAACCTCTGCCCCTGAACTTCACTTGATGGGTCACCTCAGTCACTCGGGTCGTAGCCACAGCTATTGGTGCAGGTCCCTCCCGAGGTCGCCTTTTCTCAACTCCTCGAATTTCTCTCATTAACTCATCATAGGAGGGTGGGGATTCCAGTCGATCTGCCAGGCGTAACTGAAGCAACAGCAGTTCTGAGAAGGGGCAGACTTAAGGATTCTGTCCAGTCTGGTTCGGTCCAGTTCAATCGCTGGCAAACTACCTTTCTGAGGCATTCTTGCAACAATTTTTCCAGCCGAGATACATACACAGACAACAACTCCTTGGTACTGTTGTGCATCTCTTACTCTCCACCATAGGTCCTCATCAGAATCTGGGCTCCATACACATTCTCCAAGGCCTCAAGATAGGCCTGTGCAGTCGCTTCAGGGTTACTGGCCCGTTTAGCACGGATGGTAGCCAGGGCAGGACCTCGGAGGCTCTCACTAACCCTCTTCGCTTTCACCTTCCGAGCATTGCCATTCTAGCACTTGGGGGCAACATAGTCTATCCAGGTCTCCCAGTCATCCTCCCTTGGGGTGGGAGGGTGCCAGAGAAGATCCTCAACCTTCGTAAGAGTCGTGACTAATGGCAGGTGCAGAAATAGGAGTCTGCATTGGTTCAGCCACCATTCGGGCACTGGAGCAGGAGAGGGTGTTGGGGAGGAACACCCCAGGTGGCAAGAATAGTTTCTTCAAGTCCTCCACAGTTTTCCCTCTCCCAGCAACCATTCAGCAAATTTCTCCTCAAAAGTTTCAGATAGTGGTGGGGCTGATTCCCCCGGTCTTTACTGTCCTTAGTTATCACTCCAAGCAGTGAGGGCTCCCTCTGGGGTAATGGTCTGTGGCACTTTGGAGCTATCTATGGGATCCTTAAACTCTACTAGGGCAGGAAAGTGTGGGTGAGCAGATTAGCATGCCGACCCACCACCACAGGGTTTTGTAAACCTTCCACCTTGGAAAGTACTCCTGCACAGTGTCCGTATTGATACCCAGGGGATGTCCAGGATAAGCATAGCATTTTGGGGTCGATCTCCTCCCCAGTACACCACTCCACCAGCCGGTGCACAGCCACTTCTGTCGGGTACCCATTTTTTCTTAACAGTGGTTCAGAATATGGCCACTAGAGGACACACAATCCCAGCGGTGAGCCTCCAAGATGTAACCCCTAGATGGCGCTATCCCAGGGGCTACTACCCTGCCTGATTTGCCACTAACAGGTTGAGGGGCCTGGATCCAATGGCGGTGCCTCCACCCAGAGGTCAGGGTTTGCAATAGTTAAACTAACTTGGTCACAGCCCTCTGGGACACTGCAACCCCCTTTCTTCCCACTAGTGGCCCACACAATATATCAGAATTACCTTCACAGTATACACTTACCCCAGGTCTGGTTCCGCACTGGGACCTCCTGTGAAATGAGATACAGTGCAACAATCACAGTACAGTACTTTAACATAGACAAATACCTCAGGCAGTATAACTTTGCTGAAACAAGCAGCTCTGATTTATTTAGGGGATATAACAAGGACAGGGGAAATCAGGTTAATTAGCTTATCACTCTAATAATCTACCTATGGCTCTGTGCACAGGCCTATCCCTATCAGTTACTGTCCCTGGGTACCCAAGCCCTAGTGGCTAGTCCAAACCGTGGCAGCTGGTAGGGGCCCTTTCACACAGAGAAAAGGAGAATTAAACAGTCAGCAGTACAGTAATTCCATTTGGTTTAATGTGGTAATTCAACAGGGAGCACCCTGAATTAGTACTCACGACCTCCAAATAAGATAGGGTCCTTCAATGTCAGCAGGGCTCACTTGAGGTACACAAACCTCTTCACACATCCATATAAAAGAAAGCACTATACCAGGCAGGCTGCATCTGTATCCCGATCGCAATTACTGCACAATACCGGAGAACACACAGCAGATTCAGTTCCTGACAGCCGAGTGCAATTTTCAGCAATTCTTCCAGTCTTCTACAGGGTGAGCCTGGTTTCTACTCTTCAGAGATCCTTTGATTCTTTTCACAGGACTGATTCAGTCCTAACAAGCTGCAGACCGGAACTCTGGGCCTTACACACGTTTTTTGACTAAAACTGCACACTGAAAAAGCACAGGGCTCCTTCCTTCTTCACTGCCAAAGCTCAACTGAAACTCCAACTGACAAAAACGGGCACTTCCTTTGAGTTCCTCCCAGTTCTTGACTGGATTGGCTGTCACTCACAATAGACTGCTGCTGTTGGTCCAAAAAGGCACTGAAGTCTAAACTACATCTCCCAGAGTCACTGCCCATACAATCCTCTTGTGGCTGGCTCAGATTATGAGTCAAGTTCTGATTCGTCAAGGCACCATTTTAGAGCTAGCTTACCCCACACTGATTGGTCCAGTTCAGCAGTTCAAAACTAGAATGGGGAACTAGCAGACACAGTTCTGACTGCAAAGAAAGCAGGTTAGACAAACTGTAATTTCATTATTACTCTAAATAATTTCTGGCAAACAGTTACATCTTTCAGATAGGTTCCCTTTGCACTCCTAGTGACTGCAAAATGAAGTGAATTGGCAGCATCGAGTGGTACTCAGAGAAGCACACAGTCCCCCATACAACTAATTATGTCTGCAAGCAGACAGCTCTTAAAGAGACAGTACCAGAGGCTCTAAAACACTCACTGATAAATGGCTTAAACGCCAAACACCATTCAGGCTTGGAGCATTCAAGCAAGCTCCCGGAAGTCTTTTGGGAACCCCCATTTGCAGGGGGGTTACATGAGAAGTAAAACTTTTAAACTGCCCGAATTGGCTGTTTTCTGACTTAACTCCATGAAAAAGGGTTTCTCTTAGTTTTCAGATTGGAATTCCAGTGTGAGCATGCCAAACCACCAAACTCAAAGGTGGAACCCCACGGTTTGGTCCTAACTGTGAAATGCCTGCAGAGGCTACTCTTAGAGTGCTTTGCCTAAATTGGCTCCTTTAAAGTAAAGTGCTTCACGGTGATCAAAGGAGCATGCTAAAAGGAGTAGCACAAGATCCCAGACGCTTGTCACATACCAAAACTAGCATGCTCTAAACCTTTGCATTGCTCACAAAATCCAATTCCATTTCTACTGAGGGTGCTACTGATTTGTGGCATGTATCAAACAAACAATCAGAATCCAGTACACAACACGCCCATGGTAAATCTGAGAAGTAAAACATTTAAACTGCTGAATTGACTATTTTTTACTTTTATCCCCATGAAGAAGGGGTTCTTAGTTTTCAGATTGGAATTACAATGTGAGCAAGTCAACCTACCAAACAGCAAGGTGGAACCCCATGGTTTGGTCCTAACAATGAAATCCCTGAGTGGCTACTCTTAAATAGAGTGCATTGGCTAAACTGGTTCCTTTAAAGTTTTGGGAGATACCCTTGATCAATTCAAAGGTATTTTAGTTCAAGCAGTAAGACTGAATGAAGGAATGCATTTAGCTTTCATATACTGTAGCACCATTTTTACACTGTATCTCAAAGTTTTGGGAGGGCTAGCCTGTGGTTCAGTGTGGGGAATAGCTCCTCCCACTACCGCTACTTAATCCCTCCTCAACCGCACCTCTTATGCTTGGGGACTGTTTTTCATTTCCCTGCGTGGCTTGTGCGGCTGTGCTTTTGTGCCTCCTGCTGCCGGGTTGTCTCTTGTTTCTTTCCCTCTGTCTCCCTCCCATCCCTCCCTCTGTCCTGTTCCCTCTCTTTGCTCCTTTGTTCTCTTCCATCTCTCTGGCCATTCCGGCCACTTCTCCGCTCTTTTCCTCCGTATCCTGCCTTGCCGTAGGGCTTTCTTGTTCCTTTCCCCATTTCCTTTTTGGGCATTTACTGGCTCCCTGATGCTGCTTCTGTGTGTCCTCGCCATGCTCTCGTCCCCTCTGCTCCATCCCCATCACCTTCCCCTTCCTGCTTATGGTTCTCTTGCATGGCAGTCGCTGGCAGTGCAGCCCCAGTGCTATCTGGCTCACCCTTTATATTACGGGCCATCTGCACCCTCCTTCGGATCTACTGGAGTTCCTCTGCTACCAGTGAATCTGTGGCACACATTTACTCTACCTGCCTCATGGCTCCGCCTTACCTGCAGCTCCTTCCTCCGCCGTGACCCTCTGACTACTCTGGTCTGGCATCCACTCATTCCCTGCCACTTCACAGAGAAGCCAACCCTACTCCTTCATTACTGACTCCCACCGGTATGTACAATACTGATTTGTTTACTTCTGCTCTCAGCCGCAGGCAGATACCATACCTCGTTTTCACTACCAACTCTCTCTCTGTCCTGCAACCTGGTGTCTAACCACCATTCTCTCCAGCGGGTACCCCCACTGGTCTACTACGTCCAGACTTCCCTACGGCTCACCTATTATTTACCCCAGCAGGGTTCTGTTTTTCCCTCGGCACTTATTCACGAGAATTCGTTCAGGTCCTAGAAGTAAAGGGGGGGGCTTGGCCTCAATCATTGCATAACAGGATAATACAATGTTCATTGGATACTCCTAGATGCATGCACAGCGTTCAGCTGTTCTAGCAGTCCCATGCTGCCAGCAGTGAGAAGCGGAGCTCCAATTATCCCTTGCAGTGCCTGCTATGCCTATTTAAGCTTTGTCCTCAGATCCCAGAGAAAGGCCAGTCAGGTCTTTGGCTCCATTACCCAAGTATGCACCTTCTTTACAGTGGAATTCAATAGCACTCTACCTCCTGGTATATGGTAACGCTCCACAGTTGCGCTCCCATGGTGGATTTCTGCACCTCATTCTACCACTACCTATGGTGCTGAGCCTTCCTCATCACCTCACCACAGCTGTCCTCCCATATTCCCTAGTTTTCTACCCTATCTTTGCTCCAAAGAATTTCCCTATCCACTAATACTACCAGAGTCTACTACACCTTTCATGATATGTGTCTCATTCCTACTACTTAGCATTCCTATTCTTACACGTCGAACACAATCCTCCATTCATGTCCTAAACCTGCTCCATTTCCTACCTCTCCTCCCTTCCTTGCAGCAGCATTGTGCCTTCACCAGCCCATACCAGCAGTACTCAGACTCTGTCCCCAACTCGCGCCTTCTGAGGTGCTGAGTGATGGTAGGCTTCCCCTGTCTACTGGGGATGGGATTCTGTTACAGTCATTACATCTTGCTGTCTACCAGCTGACATCCTCCATCCCTAACTCTGCTTGGCATCATTGAGTGAAGGTTAGCTCGCCCCGACTACCAGGGATGGGAGCCATGTCTTCAGTCTACTGACTTATACCTTCCCTTCTCTACCTCATACCAGTTGCCGCTTCCCTTTGGCAATAGAAATTTTTCACCATGTGCCCTCCTCATCCTACCTATGCCTAGATACCGCAAGACAGAATTGTCCCACCTCAGCCATCTTGCTAGGTTTCTGAACCTCCATCCCACAGCTGCAACTTCATTTATCTCAGCCTGATGCCCAGCTGCTGCTTCCTTCAAGAACATGTCTTTGCCCGACTTGCCTTCTACTTCCTACTTCTCCTGCAGCCTCGACTCATGGTCTGTCACCTCAACCATCCCGCCTGGTCGCTGAGCATCCATTCCGCTGCTTCTCAAGTGTTCATTCTTCCTGCTATCTGATGCCACTCCCGCTTGACCTGGACCTCCTCCTGCTAGCTGCACTTCCAGTTTGATGAGGACTTCCATTCTTCATTTGGCTCCATCCTCCTACCTCTGCAGAGTGATATTGAAGGTTTGTTCTCTTTCCATTTATCATGCCTGGAAGCTCATTTCTACAATCAACTGTCTCGATCTTACCTGCTCTCCGCCCGGACTGTTGCTTGCTGCTTCTCCCTCCTGGACTTGACCACTTCCCTGCTGTGTTTTCAGCCACCTAACTATTATATGGAGGTCATACCCTTTATCTCACCTCACCCTATGTCAGGTAAGAGCCTGCATCTGCACCAGCAGTCCCACCTTATAAATGCCCATATCCTATCTCATTACTACTTCCGCTGCCTTGGGACCCAATTACTCAGTCTAATGTACAGCCTTCCTCACCTGTCGACATCCCTCATTCATGGACTGTCATACTCCACCCTTGGCCTACTTTCCTCATGATTTGGATCTCGCCAGCTGGTCCAGTATCTGTCTCGATCCAGCTTGACTGCCTCAGGACTTGCTTACTGCAGGTCACTGTCCAGTTGATGCCTGAGTTTACTTTTTCCTTCAGATGTGGGAACCTTATCCTTTTCGCTCCAGCACCTTCAGTTCCTTCACTGATTGGTCGAAGCCTTTGTCAGATGTGGGCTCATGTTCCACAACCCTGTTGCATTTAGTACTGTGCTCGCTTCCTCGTCCCCCCATAGAACATCTTTTTTGACTGTTACAGCTTCCCATGCCTGCTGCCATTTGCTGAGGTGCTGACCCGGTCCTGTTCTTTTTTCCGCACAGTATGCCATCTTACTTTATTCACCTTGACACGCCCTGGAGCAGTCCTCAAGTCCATTGGGATTTACTCAGGACTTTTCTTCTGTCTTTGGATAGCTAATTTTCCATCTCCACCTGCAGTCTTGGGGCCTCTTCTGTCTGTCGTGACTCTATTGGGTATCCTGCCGTATCCCTGGCTAGTATCCCTACTCCAGCAACTACTACCCTCATTTATCCATCGCATACTCTTGCTCTGGTCATCGTCATTGTGGCCATCATTCACAATTCATGGATTATTGTTCATTTCACCTGAGGGATCTGCATCAAGTGTGCATTCCTTAGCAAACGTGCTTCAGAAACCATAACATCAACATAACGTTTTTCATAATACCTAATCAGCTCCCCTTGATCATTCTGGACCCTCATTCAAGTGGATACTAGGAACAGTCCCGTCTCTCTCAGTGGATACTCCCTACGAATCAATTCAGTCTCTGTGAACTTTCCTGGCCACTAGCCTCAGGCTACCCTCTGGCTCAAAAGGGTGCAACTTCTTCTGTTATGCTCAACATACACTCCATCATCGCCTCCTCTGGATCCCGGGACATGCAAGGTACCCAACGACCTCGGACATTGCCTAGTTTAATCCTGCAGCTTTCACCAGCACTGGATTCATTGACCAGGTTATTAGACTTATTTCCTCAACAGACATTGCTTGTTCTAAGACCTTCCCAGCTGCTTTCTAGACTCTTCATTGTGATCTCCACCGCCTAGTGGAGTACTGACTCCACACCATCCAAACCATCGTTTGGCTCCAGGACATCACCATTCTTTATACAAATCATCTGTACCTCTTCATTCTAGTACCTTCAGTTGAGTTAGCAGCTCTTCCAGTAGATCCTACAGCCTCTTCTTCATGAATTATCTACATTAATCTCACCAGCAAAGACTGTCACCAAGAATTGGCTCTTCCAAATTATCTGGAAATCCTTAACCATTTAGGCAGATTCTCTAACTCAGTCTTGCCTCCCAGACGATCTTAATTGGCCTCAGCAATAAGATCCCATGGCACCCTACTGTAATTGACCTCACTAGCAATCTAGCCTACAGACTTTTCCTTTTTTCCATCTCCAAGCTTCAGTCACGTGCTTTGGCATCAGATCACCTATAAACCTCACCAACCATAAGCTATTACAGTGCATCTCCCGGACACTCATTTCACAGACATGCCCGCACTTACTCCAGTCAGCATTCCAGCAGAGTATTTACAAGTAAGTCACGAACATCATGCCCACAGAAGATATCTAATCCCTTATACTGAAGCATCTGCACATCTTCTTCTAATCGTGTATGAATCACTATGACATTACTCCCATCAGTCACTCAAAAACTCTTATCTACTCATGTCTTCTCCATGATGCTTACTTAGTGACTTATCACTGACTAATAAATTACTTACCTACAGACTTGCTTGAAGGTCAAACCTTACACAAATTGGATCATTCACCTATGACTGTATAAATCATCGCATGTCCCAGCGTTTACTGTCTGGTAGTATATCGATCAAAATATGCTCTCCCGGCTCATTACGCCTTTATAATCCCTTTAGACATGCTTCTTTCATCTCCTCGAAATACAGACTACATTAGCTCATCTTTAATGGGATCTTCTTCACATTTAGGATTCTACCGCCTTTGGAAAGAGTTACCCTTCCTCCTAAGGATCATCATTCAGTCTGCAATGGCCACAGATTGAGAATGGACCATCATCTCCAGGGCACTCAGAGACTCTCTTCTACTCATTTTCTACTTCATGGATCTTCCTTCGTGACTCCTTGCTCATTACTATATTCTGTGCATCCAGACCCTACCTCGACTGTCAAACCTTTCACAAGTTGGATCATTCACCCATGTCTTCTCATATCATAATATTTTGACTGTTCCCTATTCAGTAACTCATCGATCAGTTCATGCTCCCCCTACTCATTACAACCTCTTGCAATCCCTTGGGACAAACATCATTCATCATTTTGGAAACTTGGACTTCACTTGCTGTCCTTCACCTGGATCTACAGCACATTTAGAATTCTGTCACTCCTTCAGAAAAGACGTACTCTTCAATCTCAGGATCATCATTCAATCTTCATTATCCATAGATCGAAGATGAATCATTGTATCTTCAAGAAGCTCACCATCCTCAAGATAGCTATGGTTACTATAACCTAGGTCCTTCTCCTATTAGTATGCCCAGAAGACGGGCAGACCTCTGGCCATGGGTCCTCAAAGGTTTCCTGCAACTGTGGGGGGGTTCCTCTCCTGAGTGCCAGGGAATCATACTCTCCATGAGTTGAAGGAGGTATCTTTTTGAGCCTTCTATTCTCTACAAATGTCTGCCTACATACCTACTAATCAAGGGTGGGAATAAAGTTAAGCAACAAAAAGTACTACAGGTTACACAAGCACTGTATACCCTATTGCTATTCCACAAACATTGAATGGAAGGGATAGCCCATGGTTCAATGTGGGGAATAGCTCCTCCCACAACCGCTACTTAATCTCTCCTCAACCGTACCTCCCTTGCTTAAGAAGCATTTTTTGTCCACCTCCATCCCCTCCTCCTCCTTCTCCAGCACTCTTCTCACCCGTGTTCCTGTTCTTTCTTTTCCTGACAAATTACTACCTACATACCTATTACTCAAGGGTGGGAATAGAGTTAAGTCACAGAAAGTACTACAAGTTACACAAGCACTATATACCCCATTGCTATTCCACAAACATTGAACTTACATTGCAGTGAGTTAAATGTTAGTAGTGGAAGGACTTCATGCAGTAACATTCAGCTTTTATGTGATTGACATTGACTCTTTAACATGAGGAGTTGCATTGCTATCCATTTTATGGACAGGGGCACTGTTGGTTAGCCAGGACACCAAGAATAGTCATCTTCTCTTAATAAAAGCAACATGTAATATTTTACTACTGTCTGATTATCCAGTAACATTGGTGATTTGGTGGGTCCCAGAATCGATGACATCTACAGGGACAGAACTGTTTCCACTGAATGCAACTCATGAAACAATTCCATCTTTCTCTGATGGAATATGGAGATGTGATCTACCCCACAGTCACTAAAGCCACAGTGTGCAGGTTGGAGTGATTCAGGAATACACCATTGCCATTTGCATAGCCTGCTCAACTAGCTGAACCCAACCACTCACAGAGATCAACATTTGTACAGTACACACTCCTCCATATGTCTGTCAACACCCCTGCCATTCCATGTAAGTGCAACCCTCTTCCCGTGTTCTCTAACATCAGTTGTGGCAGGTAGCTAGAGAGAACCCAAATTCTGAAAAGACATCATCGGGCTTGATGTCTCCTCTAAGGTCTCACAGCATGCAACAGCCCCCGGACAAACCCCTAACCTAACTTTTTCCAAAGGTTGTGGCTTGAGCAGCTCAGAGATCCATGTGGAGGATTTGCCACTTAGACCACCCCTCTTGTACACCCAATCAGTTTAACCCTTATTTAAGGTACATGGAGGTATAAAGGAATAATAAAGGACTATCACAAGGACTATCACAAAAGTAATGTATGACGATTCTCAGTCCTTATTCTCACTTTATGGGGAAATCACTTGTCTGAACTTGTGTACTGTAACACACATTCAGCAGGTGTCTTTGTCTAGTTTAATGGTACAGCCAATTTCTACTGATTTTAAAATGAATAACATTGGCATAGAAAGCAGTCTAGAAGTAGAATAGATGTATCTGAGTAGGGCCCTGCCTTTAATTGTGAAAATATGAAGTCCTCTTCCTTCTAGCACTTTGTGTCTCTAGCAACCCTGATCTAACCAGGGATTTGCCTTCCATTTTCTGCAAGGTCCCTTTTCTTCCCTTGGAACCATCTTGGGACTGACATTCTCTTTCTGCCTTCTCTCATTTCTGTCTCTGACCTCACACCAATAATACGTTGCTTTTTGACTTGCACAGAGAGGATCTCAGAGGGGAACCATGCATGTGAAGACAATTTTAGAGTGACCAAATGGGAGAAAAGAGTGAGGAGCCAGCAAGGAGGAGTGTCATATTGTTGTGGTTAGGAGAGAGTGTTTTATCTGTCTGAAGACAGCACTTGCTTTTTTACCGTTTAACCCCACCCCTTATTCCTCCTACAGGGTGCACTCCTGGGAAGCAACCCAGAATTCAGCCTACCAGGGCCATGGGAGGGCTAGTCAAGCCCCTTACCTCCTTCGAAACTCTCCTGCTTGTTTCACTGTAGGTGTGTGATGCCTCTATTTCACACATTAGAAAAATGGGTGTGTACCAACATAAAGCTGCTCCATAACTCTACATGCCATTCTACATGTCGCTCTTACCCCCGGCCACCATGGAGCAGTAATGGGGTGCAACTCCCTTACTGAAGCAGGAGGCTTAGACAATGCACACCAGAGCCCCGCCCATTGGTACTAGATATCTTGGGTTCAGGGAATGAATCTGGGTCATCTGGATGGCAAATGTCAGTGCTGCACTATCTGTCTGCAAGCTGGGATTTCTTCCTTAATGCACCATACCCGAGTAAGTTGAAGAGGGGGAACCGAAACCAGCAAAAAAGTAATTACAGTTGGCATCAGCAGAGCTACATGACACAACACTTCAAAAGCAATTTCAGGTTTATGCAGTTTCATGCTTTATGTCTAAGGACAGTTGCATGAAAGCAAGATCTTAGCCCATCGGAGTTTGTCTGCTTTTGATGCCATTTCATGAGCTGGCCTTAATTCATTGCTTAAAGGGGACAGAAAATGTGTGCTAATTGGCAGCAGTCTGTAATGTTCCTAGTAAGAGAACTTGTCTCCAAATGAGCCACATTTAACTTTACCTTAATAAACACTGATGCGAAAAACTGTGTTCTCAGTTGTTTCCTTTTATGGACAACATTCTTCACAGTTCTGTTTATGGAATCAGTAATCTAGAGTGTCTACTATGTCACGGTTGAGTACAGAGTGCTAAATGTAAACTATTGTCCTATCAGAACCATGCTTATAGTTCTTTGCTCAAACTGTGACATAGTTAAAACTCCAGATCACTGGTTCCTTGAAAGAACTGTAACAGAATGCTGCCTATGAAATCAAAACCATGCAAACTACTGTTTTCACGCTTTTTATTCAGGTAAAGTTACCTATGGATCATTCAGGCTCATGGATATTCTTTCTGTTGTAAGTGGTAACATTATAAACAGCTGCATATTAGAACTCATTTCCTGTTCTCTTAATGATCAGAATATGTTGATGTGGAAATGACTGTCACAAACTAAGGATCATGACCCCAGTTAGGAGCACATTCTGGATCAGATGAACTCTTAGAACAAAGATACTGTTTCAGACTTCTCACTTCCACAGACCCCAGTCTAGAACATCCGTGCTGCACCCTGGACAGCAGCAGCAGTCAGGAAGCAGGATTCCAGTGATTGGCAAGACCTTTATGTTCAAGAACCTGGGAACCCACTAAACCATCAGGTGTCTCCAACCTTCTGTAGAGTAGCAGTGCAGGATCTCTACTCTGTATGCTGTTAGATCTGGTAGTGAGTGTTTGTTTATTGTCTTCCCCTTCAGACCTGAAGCATTCTTTTTGATAGTACTGTAATTAGATTTGCCATCGCTCTTGGTTGTCAGGTTTACCACATCACAACTGACAGGGTGGTGTAGGTCTTCCAGAGCGTTATTCTTCTCAAGCTTTTGGCACCACAATATAGGACACTGTGAAAGAAATAAAATGTGGTACGCACTGTCATATCATATATATCATATCATAATATTGAAGCTTAGAACTCTTCGGGAATAATGTTGTGATGTTCATTATGTATGCTTTTGATCAAGCAACAAGAATAAAATGCAATTTCTGCTTTCAAATCTCACTGTCAAATATAGTATGGCACTTTCTCAAAGTGAAACAGAGGGGTTCTGAGTGGGGAAATTATGCCCCCCCAATAAACAGACAATTGAGAGGTATGTCAGTCAAGGATATGCTATTCTGATGTGCCATCCTCTCCACCAGCTCTTCTCCATTGGTGCATCCACTTACTGAATGATGGTTCAGGTATTTGGTCTGTGGGATACACAATTACTGAGCCTCAGAGGAAGAATGCTTAAAAGGGAAGCAGATTCTTTGGGCTTGTGATATCTGGTTGGCCCTTTAAGCCCCATTTCATTTGCTAACATACTAAAAGCCAGCAGAATAGGCCTAATGGTCTCTCTTGTTTGCTCGGAAGCCAGCGTTCCTACTGTAGGACTATTTCTATATGATTGGAGTTTCCTTAAGGAAAGCTTCTATTTGATGGGAGTTTGTTTTAGAACAGCTATGAAGCAGCAGTACCATGGCCATGAGGTGCTGCACAGAACACATACAAAACTAGGAAGAACCGTTAAGATTTGTGGGCCCTATTACTGCTCACTGCAAAGAAAGGATGGGAAGACATATGGGGACAGAATTGGGTGCAGCTTGGACACACAGTTGGCTCATCCTTAGACTTTTAGTTAGCAACCTGAAGACTGGGCCCACCAGACACTAAGTGGAGACACAGGGAGCCCTACATTTAGTACCTGAGTTCAGTTGTTACCTGTAAAGCTCTCCTCCTGTTACAATGGAAAATCTGGAACATGCAAAGGACCCATAACTGCCACAGAAACAGAGATAGTTTGTAAATTCTGCTTTAGAAGTGCACTGGAGATAGCAGGAGGTTATAGAACATGAGGATGAAGATGCCACTTCCAGCTCCGAAGAGGGCCCTAACATTGAATGTCAAGGACAAAGGGATGGATGAATAGATTATTTTCCTCTCCAGTCAGAAGATCCAGCTAAGGTGTCATCATGCTCCTTGGGCTAACTACAAAGCTCAGAAATTAATTTAACGTTGATTACACAATGTTCGATGCTGATTTTTCTTGGGCCTGTCTGGAAGACTCTGAGGAAGACATTGAGGCCAAGGAATACTCCATAAATCAGTGCTATATCAACCATTCTCCATTGTCCCTTTCAGGCATAGATCATCCCAGGATATCATGTAACAAAATTAACCTCGACAGAAGCAAAGAGAAAGGCTTTGAACTGAAAAAGGTTGTCTTCTTTATAGGAAGATGAGGTATCCAGCAACTCAGAGAAGTCCATGCAGAAAGGCTAGAAATGTGGCAGAGCAATACCCCCCACCACCACCACTCCACCATTCAGATTTATTTGTGATACCCTAATATCATCTTAAGTAGTCAGGAGACATGACATTTAGGGTTGCTGCCCCACTGCTATGGCAACCTTTTCCCCCCAGTATTGGTTATGCCCGCACAATGGAGGCCTTTAAGGCCTGCTTTAAAAATGTTTGTTCTGTCAGGCTTAATCTGCTTGATAATTTACCATTATTTATGTAATTTATTAGGCTGTTTTATTTATAAACTTGTTTCACTGTACGGTGTTTCCCAAGTCTTTTTTTTTTATTTTATTCTTTTGCTGCTGGCTTCCCAACCATGCAAACGGGTTCGCCCTGCTCTTGGTGACTGACTTCCACATGCTGCTCGGGGCTAAGGGCCGCCAACAGGAATTAGATGGCCAGAGGGTCATGCCACAGCAGGCTCATTAGCGGGAGCCAGCATGCATTTTTCCCAGGTTTTCAGGAGCTGGACGCAGTAATGATGGCCAGCAACTGCCCTGGCCCCCTTTACTTCTCAGATGCCAGATGTTTATGGTGCCCCTAGTCTCTGCTGGGGTCCACATGGTGCCGGACACTTAGCCCCTCCCCCAGAACAGGAGAGCAGTCCTGTGGATGCTGAATCCTGCTGTGCTTGGCCGACCTCCGACACCGGATCTGTTCCTGAACCCGGTTGTCTGCACCGCAGATGGCAGCTGTGCCTCTGCACCAGTGGCCTGACATCCCTGGAGTCTTTTGAATAGGGCACCTAAAAAATAAGCTTTGCCTTGCCTTGAATTAATGTAGTTTGTTATACAGTTTATGTGAAACACAGTTCAGTGAGTTTGATATGGCAGAGCAATGTCCTCAGAAATCCTGCTGTGTTCTAATGATCATACTCTAAAAAGAAGGTCCATAAAGATCATCTATAAGAAAACCCAACTTGCAGTTACTCCACAACAAACAGTAGTCTGAACGGTTTTTGCCATCCCTAAGGTAAATCACATAATTTCTTTATTCAGTAAGAAAACTGTTCTACCAAAGGATTGTTTGACCTTGCTTAAAGATTAAATAGATGGGAATATAGAGAACTATGTTAAAACTTATTCATAAAGTCTTCTATCGCCTGCTTGTCTGTCTAAACATAGAAACATAGAATTTGACGGCAGATAAGGACCACTTGGCCCACCTAGTATGCCCATTTCCCTACCTAATGGATATGCTGCAGATCCTAGTTAACCAACAGCCTACTTCCTCCTACCCCCCACTAGAATTGCAGAGGGACTGGAAGGAGATTGCAGGGATTGGGGTCTCCAGAACTGTACACAGTACTCCAGATGTGGTCTTACCAACTGTCTGTACAGAGGGCCAACAACTTCCTGTTTTCTACTGGTGATGCCGCTCCCTATGCATCCCAGTATCCCCCAGCCCTCCTTACTACTTTTTCACATTGATGGCCGACCTTTAGGTCATCTGATATAACTATCCTCAGGTCCTGTCTGCCTCTAGAGCCCTTCTGGCATGAGCTGGAGTTGTGGTGGACTACCCAGAGCATATGTCCATCCGACTGAGAACATTACTATAAGGACTCTCCTAGTTTGCCTCTCAGCATCATGTTTATTGTTGTTTCTTTAAGGATGAGCATTTTACAGGAAGATCATATATTCCTGATGGTAGTTCAACATGCTCGCAGCCCTCCATGCAGACATGGAAGACTGCTGGTCATTCAGCACAGTTCCTGTTATTAGTAAAACAGTTTGTGCTTCCTACAGGGACGTGGCAGTACATAGAGGACTGTCATATGACATGATTCCCTATGCCATGTAGAACAGGGGATATACTGAGGAGCCAGCACAGTCATCCAATTGGATACCTGGTGTCCAGTGTCCTGGAAATGGGAGTGGTCTGGATAGCATCAGTAAATGTGTTGCCTTTTGGCAGACAGTTCTTTAGTAAAGGATGAGACAATCATGTTGTCTACAGTCATTAAGGGGTACCTGGAGCAAAGCTGTGTTGAAGAAATGGTCATTCCATTCACATTTTCAGAACAGTATTTTTATCCCTAAAAGTGGTTTACTTGGAATGCAGAAACCACATTATAGCAGACTGGTTGAGCAAACAGGATTTTCCTGGGATCATGGTCTTTAACACACAAGGTTCTTCAAAAATTGTGTCTCAGTAGGGATCTCAGATGTGAATCTGGTTGTGTATTGAGAACCAAAAGGTTGAGTTGACCTGCTCCATCTGAAAACATCTAAGAGTGTGGATGTGGGATTTTTTCCATCCAGTAGAAAGGGACAATGCTGGATTTATGATTTTCTACCTTTTCCAGACATATCTTGCATTGTTCAGATGATCTGGGGCAACAAGGCACAGCAAGCAGAAACAGATTGGACCATATATGAGCCCACTCACCAAACAAGTTTTTGTGTATAATCAAGTAATATATTTACTTTTCAAAAGCTGTATCCATAAATTTGATAGAGCTCAGTGTCAAACAATTCATACATTTCGGAATATTGTATTCCTTCTTCAGTGAAACACAGTTGCTCGTAATGGATTCAGCATATTATAACACAATGTTCGTCAAACTCTCCTGGGTTCACTCTCACAGCCCACTATTCCTCTCATTATCTGCATGTGTTGCAAGCTTAGATATTTTCTTCTCTTTAGATACTTGTATTATGCTAGATTGAAAGTGTCTGTGTCCCCTGCTCTATCTTATTAATAAGAGAGAGCGGGATACACAGACACTCTCAATCTAGCATAATACAAGTATTTAAAGAACAACTGTGTTTCACTGATGAAGGAATATAATATTCTGAAATGTATGACTTGTTTGACACTGAGCTCTATCAAATTTATGGATACAGCTTTTGAAAAATAAATATATTACTTGATTATACACAAAAAACTTGTTTGGTGAGTGGGCTCATTTATGGACCAATCTGTTTTTGCTAGTATGTTGCCTTGATTGGTTTATGGGCTACTCCTCTCAAGCGTAATATTTTTCTTTTATACTGAGGTTGGCCGCCATATATTCTACAAGTACGAACAAGGCAAGGTCATTTATATTTATGCTGACTGAGGAAAAACATTGCACCTCACACCTGATAAAATATCCATCAGGCTCCAATTTAGCTGCCAGAAATTCCACATCTGTGATCCTAGAGGATGGTTCTTCATCATAGACCTCTCAAGATGTCTTTACTTTGTGGCAATTAAAAGACAACTTAACCTCTTATAGTTACTTGGAAGTAATCATGGATTTTATAATCACATCCTGCAAGTTATAAATGTCAATAATGTAGTACTAGATATGAAACAAATTCATGTTTTGGATTCAGGAGTCCAGAAGATTACAGAATGATAGCGCCTCGCCTTTTGAGTTGTTTCTATAGAGGTTCCTCTTTCATTTTGAAGTTTAGCACCCTATTCTAGTAGGTGTCTGTGCTGTGATCACTGCTGTCTAAGAGACTGTAAAGGTCTACAGGAACTCTTCTAGCTGAGAGAGGCAGACAGACAGGCAGGCGATGGAAGACTTTATGTATATGTTTTAACAGAGTCCTATATATTCCCATCTATTTAATCTTTAAGCAAGGCCAAACAATCATTTGATAGAACAGTTTTCTTACTGAATAAAGAAACTATGTAGTATTTCCTCAATACAGTCTCCTTCAGTATCATCCTATACAGTCTGGGATGCTGATGTGTAACATCAGTACTATATTGTGATCTCTCATGAAGCCATGCTTTGAGTCAATGTTGAAATTCCCCGTCTCCTTTGTGATGACATTTGTTAGCCTCTCTCATGGCTATCACTTCAACTAGAAGAGTTTTTCAACTGGGTGTCTTTTCATTTAAAGATCTGACACAAGTCTTCTTTGAAGATCCTGTAACCATGAGAATCAGCTCAGAGATTGTTCCTATAATCATTTCTGAAGTTCACTCTAAACAGAAAGTTGTTTTGCTCTCTTCTTGTTCTATAGACTAAAGCTGAGAACATTTATTTCATAATTTGGATGTCTGCAAAAGTGTCAATATCTACTGCTGGCATGTAAGTCCATTGTTGGTCAGACAGATTGTTTGTAGGGCTGCAAGGATCCAATCAACCTTAAAAATACAACTTTCAGAAAGAATCATTCCTATGTTCTTAAATTTTATTAAGGCATGGCACTAGATCCTCCCTTTGGGTTGAAATTGCATTCAGCATTTGTTGTGGTGGAGTCTTGAGCAGAGCTGCGTAATGCTTGTCTTGTGGTTGTTTGTAAAACTGCCACCAAGTGTCCTCAGCCTCAAAACACAATAAATGCAGTAATATGTAAGTGGCAGCATAATCAGTCATTGAATTTGGCCACAAAGGCCTGCAGGGGATTGTCTTCTAATACTGTAAGTAGATGTTTTCTTGGGTTGCATGTTATAGGTGTAGTTACTTTCCTCCCTGAGTTTAATTACTGCTATGCCATGTACCAGATAGTCTGGATTGGTGGATGCAGAAGTGAGAAAAGAAAAGGTAATTTCATATCTGGAAATTTGTTTTCTTCAAATGAACATCCACCAATCCAGGGCCCTCCCTGGCAACTAACTATGTTCAGTTTTGGTTTTTCCTTTGCTTTAGAATGACCTGGCAGTTTTGGTGGGTGTCCTGTTTCCTGAGGGTAGAGGTCCTGTCAGTCATTTGAATTCTGCCTCCTAGCTGCTGTAGAGGGTGGAGACCAGATGTCCTGGGCTCAGATGTTCATTTTAAGAAAACAAATTTCCAGGTAGGAAATGATCTGTCTGTAAATGTTGTGTACCTTTCTGTGAATGTTATGTACTTCTGCTGAGCTAAACATTCCTCTTTGCCAACTTGAACAGTCAGTACAGTGACAACAGCAAATTCAGTCTTTATGTTTATGAATATTTCTTTTACACTGACCAACATTTTTTTAATAATCAGCCTTCTTAATCTGGCACCTTTGGAATCGCCTACCTCACGGTCGTGACTAACTGCACCACCTGAATGCCTCAAAGCTGCTTTTAAAGCCCACCTCTTAGTGCCTCATGCATGCCATTGCAACTAGTGCCACTGACCTCTACTGCAGTCCTGTCAGCACAAACCCCTGGCCTACTCCAGCATCTCTGGGTCCAAAACCTTAATGGTAGTTAACCCTGCCACATAACCCATAATTCCGATTGCTCTCTGCACCCATCTCACCTCAGGTAATCTCCTGCTAAGGGGATCATGCCCATGTATTCCCAACAATTAGCACTGGCCCTTGTCCCTCCCCTCCAGGTCAGTGTCTTCTCAAGGTAACCTCATAGTACACGTTACCTATTTTCTGTATCTGACTCTATGCGCTAGACTCTTGTGATTTCTTATGTTTTTTGTAACTTAACATACTTCTGTATAGTGTTTAGATGTACTGCTACCCTGTCTCAGTATGTAAATTGTTTGTTCAAATTGGATGTAATTAACTCCGGGTCACCCCTGAAAAAGGGACTCTATGTCTCCGTGGGCTTACCCAGTTAGCAAATTTCAATAAATAAATAAATTAGGCTTTTTACAGTGCATGTTGATGAAGTTTCTTGGTGCTTGTTGGAGACATGCCTATAGCCAATGGAGTTTTCACTCTTTTCTAGAGTACCATCTCTGCTTACTTGAGTAGAATTAGGTCAAAGAAAATGGGATACCTTATGACACTATGTCCCCTTGTATCAAGAAGTGCATCCTTTATACTAAGTTTGCTTCTTTGAAAGACGGGTATATCAGGTGTAGTGTTAACCATGTGCAGGGAGAATATTGCTGATATAGTAATCTCTTAGAAAATCCTTAGAACAAGGGTTGGTTCTTTTTCTGTTGATTAGTTATAAATAACACATTTTCAGCTCTCCAGAGTGGACTGTGCTATTAAACTATACATAAATGACTAATGTTCAGCTCTCCAGACTGGACTGGACTATTAAACTATATAAGTGCAGCAACATATTTGTCAATTTATTTGGCTCTGGCCACTGCCTGCCATGCAGGTATCTAATGTACATCTTTCAGTTATTAAATGTTATTAAATTTACTAGTGCTGCAGAGTAACATTAACAGGCAAGCATGGCAGTGGAATAACATGACAAGCATTCAGAAGTGTCCAGTTCTCCCAGTAATATATAGAAACTACTCTGAGTTTTTGCACACATTAAATGCAGTAATGCTGTTGTTTTTCTCTCAGTTGAGAATTTGGCCGTACTACAAATTAGTGCAAAGTTATCAAGCAGGGCATTCATTACATTTAATGCTTAGTAGGATGACGAGAAGAAGTAGCAATAGATTCTGGAGGTTTTGCACTGTGGCCTAAAATAATGTTTATTGATGTCCAAGGCTTCAATCTGTTGGATGCAAACAATGTACTTACAGCAAAGTAGTATAAAAGATCCTCTGATTATTTATTTTATTGATTTAAAATTTTTGTAATGATGAAAGGCACACAGAGCCAAGGCCCATTTCCAGGTGTAACCGGGGGGCGAGGGAGCAAAGGGAAACAATGATAATGGAAGTAACAAGGTACAATGATGCAGCACCTAAAATCACACAAATCATGAAATCAAATACAGCCATTTACTGATATTATGTGTGAAGTATTTTAGATCAGTGCAGCTCAAGGCAACAAATAAATATGTGAGATAGGGTTGTACTAAAACAGTACAATGTACAAAAAGGGAAGCATGTAATGCCAAGTAAATATAAAGTTGTGTGTCAAGAGATTGTTCCAATATATAATAAATTCTGGACAGAGCCAACAAGGCTGCATAATGCTATTTTACAGAGATTAGAAGCCATCTACAGGGAAATTGCTTTTATATGAAACCTCAAGTAGCTCAATATTTCTCTCAAACTGCCTGCCAATAACAATAATTCCCCTGTGATTGCTGGCTCTGTTAAAGAGCTACTGATGCCTCAAAGAAAACTTTAAAAAACATAATAATTAGTTACAATTCTGCTTGTATTCCATGTATAATTTATATATTTCTCCTCCCCGTAATTTATTACTAAAGAATTGTGCGTGAATATGTGATCATTGTCCCTTAGAGTTTATTTTGAGTTAATCTGCCTCAGTAGCTTACTCCCTACTTCAAGTCGTAATCTCTGTTGTGAAATCAGTCTGTTTGCCATGGAGTAACTGTGAGGCCACAAGCAGTGCTCTATGACTTCACGTAGGGAGAAAGCAGCAGGAACAAATGAACTCTTCAGGAACAAAGATCATCTTTTCATGCAAGTGACCTCACTACTAAATAACGGGGAGGAGGAATACAGAACTAATGGGAAATACAAGCTGGACAATGCCTAAATATTATGTTTTGTTAAAGTTCTCCTGAACGCGTCACCAGCTCTTTAAAGTTAGCACATTCCCTGGTGTCCACAGGTACATCCCACCCTCTGACTGCCAGGCCCATTAATAAAAAGTCATTGCCTGGTGTGCAGTGGCTCCATCGTAGTCTGATCACCTGCTGTGTTAATAACAAATAATTCCCGTGCTGCAGTACAAGGTCAGTCTGGTCCAGTGGTATGGAGGGATGAGGCACTATGTGCCTTGACTCCCGCTACATCAGTGACCAGCGTTCAGGAACATGTTCAGGTTGCCGAGGGTCAGAGAGAAGACTGAGCATTCATCAGATAGCTGTCCTGTCCTTGGGTGGGAAAGCATACTGACTCGACCTTTGTTTCCCTCAGGTGAAGGCAGTAATCCAAGGGGGGGGATGCGGAAATGGCTAGCAGAGGCTACCCACCTACCTCAGTCACACACTACCACCTAGATGGCTGGCTCAGTTCTAGATGTGAGTGACTGGTTTGGGGGGGAATTGCTGTCCTCTTCCTGGCCCTATAATGGGGGGGCAATCCATGGGGAACTTTGGACTCAGTGGTCTGGGACAGGGGAGTGGCAGACAGGGGAGGTGGGGACAGGGCTGAGAGCCTGCCTGAGTCAACCAGTAAAGCAAAAATGTTTATGAAGGGGAGAAAATGCTGCAGTATGTATGATCTTAAGCACATATACACAACCCTCCCATAACGGAGGTTACAGTAAACCTACCACCTATAGGTAATATGTACAGGATCTCCTACCAGGGTACTATGGAGCCAGAGGGAGGAGTCTTAAAGGGATGAGGTTTCTTAGACCTGTAGAATAAGGATTCACAGTTTGTAGATAGTTACTAGGAAGGATAAGAAAGGTTAGACATATTGTTATACTTAACTGATGGGGAAGGAGTTCACATCCTGTGAGATGTGAAAGTAAAGAGAAAAAGGTTTAATATGGAGTAAAGACAGTAGTGGGAACAATAGAGAGAATAGTGATAGAAATGGGTATAGTATAGCATAAAAGGTAAAAAAAATATTGCTTTAAATAGAAAGTTACAGAATTAAATGAAGTAACAGATAGAGGCATGTTTAATTTAAGTAGTATACTAATATTAACTGTTTACTATGAGCATCAAAAACAAGACATAAAAAACAGAACAATGACGTTTGTAACCAGGTTACTTGTGTTTTCAGCTTGACTTGACATTGTTTGTAGTGTGTTGTATATCACTTTAAGAGATCTGTATAAATGAGATGCACATTTGTATTCCTCAGACCCACCCCTAAAGAAGGCCCATTGAAGGGTTGAAGCACTGGGACTAGTGGGTGCACACCAGCATATTGCCAGAAACTAAATCTTGAACTGAATCATGTGCTGAGCTTTTCTTATTACAAGCTGGCTGCTTTGCTCATGCACTGGCTTTTCCAGCGCACACCACTCTACACTACTTACACTATAGCCACAGCACTGACCACTGACCATCGCAGGACTGACCCTTCCACCCCTACAGTTACAGGACTGTAACCCCCCTCCCCGAGAGTCACATGACTGAAACTTCCACTGTCAGTCACAGCACTGGGCACCCGCCCGACAGTCACAGAACTGATCCCATTCCAGCAGTCACAGCACTACACCCCACCACCATGACAGCACTGCCCCCATACCCCAAAAGTCACATGGATGACACTCTCCATAGGCAGTTACAGCAGTAATTCCCAGCCCTAACAGTCACAACATTGTACCTCAGTCATAGCACTGAAGACCACCCCACACAGTCGGGACTGACCCCTTCCCCCCCCGAACAGTTGCTTACTTTGGCGCCTTATACAACCATCCTGCCGCATGTAAAACTTACTACAAATACTTCAGTCCCTCAAAGCTGCAGAATTGTGCAGAAGCAGACCTCCCAAAGTCACAGGAATGACCTCACTCTGACAGTCAGATAAATGACACCCTATCCCTGACAGCTATAACTCCGACCCTCTTCCCAATAATCACAAGACTGTACCACCGCTTTGACAGTCACAGTGCTGACACCCTCCACCATCAGTCACTACAGTGACCACCCCTCAACAGTCAGAGGACTGCACCAGCCAACCCTGGCACAGGACTGTACCACCACCCACCCCCACAGTCACAGCACTGTACCAACAACCCCCCCACACACACACACAGTCACAGGACTGTACCACCACCCACCCACAGTCACAGCACTGTACCAACAACCCCCACACACACACACAGTCACAAGACTGTAACACCTCCTCCTTCACAGTCATGGGATTGTACCCCTCCCCCACAGTCACAGGACTGTACCAACAACCCCCCCACACACACACAGTCACAAGATTGTAACACCTCCTCCTTCACAGTCATGGGATTGTACCCCTTCCCCACAGTCACAGGACGGTACCACCTCCCCCCAACACTCACAGGACTGTACCACCCCACTGATGGTCACAAGACTGACACCCTCCACCGACAGTCATGACAGTGACCACCCACCTCTGGCAGTCGCAGCACTGTTCCACGCCCCTGAGAGTCACAACAGTTTCTTAGTATTTCCAACAGTCACAAAACTGCTCCCCCCAAACCTTGTAGTCACAGCAGTGACCATACACCACTGAGAGTCAAAGCATTGATCCCCACCCCTATAGTAACAACACTGGTCAAAGCACTACACTTCACCCATCTTACAGCATTGATTATCCATCCCCAACAGTCACAGCACAGCCACCATACCCTAAAGTCTGGACTGACACCCTCTACCACAGTAATTTCCATCCTTACAATAACAGCACTGAGTCACAACTCCTAATGGTCAGTGCACTGACTACTCATCCACAACAGCCACAGCACTGCCCCCTCACACAGTCGTGGGATTGACCCCCACCCTGACAGTCACAGACCTGAACCACCCCTTCAGTAGTCACAGAACTAACACCTTCCACTATCAGTCACAGTGGCCACTTACCTGACAGTCACAGTGCTGATACTCATCCCCCAACAGTGACAGCACTGACTTCTACCCATAACAGTCACAGCACTACCCACCACCACCGTTAAAGCACTGTCCCCCTACATCCACAACAGGTACAGGGTTGATACCCTCCACAGAAAGTCACAGCAGTGATCCACACCCCCAATAGTCACCACACTGCCCCCACTCCCAAAGGTAACAGCCCTGCCCCACTTGGTAGTCACGGCACTGGTCACCCACCCTCTGACAACAGCCACACTGGCTCCCCATGCTCGACTGTTACAGCACCAACACCCCAACCACAAAAATCACAGTACTGACCCCACCATTAAAATAGCACTGCCTCTGAACCTCTCTCAAGAGTCATAGGACTTGCCCTCCCCTTACAGCAATGCACCTGACAGTCACAGCACTGACTACCAACCACTGGCAGTCCCAGCACTGACCACACCTCAGTCATAAAATCTTTTAAAAAATTATTTTAAGTACTGACAAACCGTTACAGAGAGTGCAGGGATCAAAACTGGCACTGGCCTGCTAGACAAATTCTGGTAGATATTGTGTTAGGCTAGGAAGATTTTCATTTAACTAGCCCTGCAGACTTGTACTAGAGAGTGTAACCAATAAGTACATCAGCTGGGCTAGTGGCAGAGGTTAGTGAATTTCCCCAGTCACTAGTCCTGTTGGCTAGTGGCTGCAAAACTTAACTTAGACCCCTGGAGTGGGTCATGCCATCCACAAGACTAAGCTCTAGACATTCTTGCCCACTAACCAGCCCTAAAGCTGAGCATCTTGGTAGGCGTCAGAAAACCCACATCCCAGTCCCCCCACACACACACAACTGGACCAGTCTTTCAGTACCAGTTCCTTGGGTTCTTGTACTTCTACCTGGACACACAAAATGACAGCAACAGAGATGGGTAGAAGGGACCTCGGTTTAATCCCTCATGCAAGGGACAGCACACCATGACAGTACCACATTACTCCATACACTATATTGTGGTGCCAGTGTTTACAGCATGACAGTGAATATTCTAATAATCAGACTGACCTTACTGTCTATGTGATATGTCATACTTATTTCAGTTCTGGAGTATGTGGGACTCTTGAATGTACTGCAGATATTAGATAACCAACAAAAGAAGAGACAGCTGCAAGTGCTTCACAGTTCTGTTGTATAAGATGCACATAATACACTGTATAATGATTCGAAACAGACACCAAGGGTACAGCACATGGACAACAAGCTCTGTGTATTAAACTTTACATTGCTTGGCTTGTTAAACAGGCTTCTGGAGTGTATAAATTTACAGCTGCTTAAGTAAAGGGATTTAGACATGTGTACAGCAGGATGCTGGCATCACAGGAAAAAGCCTGGCTTTCTCAGTCCCAGGCCGGAATATCTCAAGCACGTTCTGCAGCCACATTTGTAAGACAGAGGCATGTCTTTCTTCTGAGCATCAGGACAACTAATAGCAACTGCTATCTGTAAATGGCTTTGCTTACCTATATTTGTGGATCCTACAGTTCTGTTTACTCCTTGCTACACTACATGCCGTCCCTTACAAAGATTTATTTGGAACACCGTAGTAATACCTGCTCTTTACCATTGTACTATAACTACGATTTCCAGTGTATTACCATTGAGGGTTTCGTAAATGGTATCACAGTGGATTTGTTGCAATTCCATTGTGATACCATTGTAACCATTATGATACCATGCAGACAGTAGTAGTTCACTGGTAACACCACTTCTGCTGGTACCACAGTGGTAACAATGTGCCTCATTGAAATACCATTATTTGTTGGTATCACAGTGGTTTTGTTCCAATTCCAGTGGGATACTATTGTGTCAACTGTGATGCCATCAACACCCAGTGGCAGCACAGTGCAAACTTTTATGCAACGGTAGCACAGTGGTGAATACCAGTGTGATACCACTGTACTTTGTATCACAGTGGATTTGTTTGAATTCTGTTGCACTATTATTGAGACCACTGTGGTACCATGTGTCAGTGGTAGCACAATGAGTGCACCTGCAGTGGAAATACAATGGTCTCATTCTATGCCTTATGCTGGTGGTAGCACAATAGTTGTGCAGCATGGTATCGCAGTAGCCTGCGGTCACTGGTAGCACATGGACCACATTATAGGGAAAACCTGCCGCCAGAGTGATCCCAAAAAATAAGGCACATCCAACAAGATCAGACTCCTAGGACTCAGACCCTAATGTTTTTGTGTACTTTGTACATTTTGCATTCTTCCACTCTAATTTCTGCATTAACATAGTTGTTTTGTGGTAAAACACCTTCCTTTGTGACAGTGGAAACTTAATAGCATAGTGGAGCTACTTCAAATGCTACATCACCAACCACTTAACAAGTAAAGCCTAGTGTCATAATACTGGGGTAGTACTGTTACAGGTTATCATCCTAGCACAAATAACAGATCTCTTATCTGGTTCCTATGGAGCCTGGGATAAGGGTGTCTCAAGAGAACATGGTACCTGTAAAACAAGAATTGCAATGGGGTCACAAAGGATCTACAGCCTATTATGAACTATTACAAACAAGGTAGGGTACACAAAAACAATACTTACCTGATACGTATGCTCCGTGTCCTCCTACACCTGATCAACGTCCTGCCAGACCTGTAGATATAAAAAGGAAAATGGGTCAGTATAAAGAATAAAAATACTGATCCACTACTGTAGGTCAGTTGGGAAGTACTTATAGAGGCTGAAAAATAAAGTGGGTTGTATGTGTGTGAGTGGATGGGGGAGATGCTGCACCGGTACCACACTAGCACTTTGGTGTTAGAATAGACTGGTCAGTCAGGGCCATCATGGTGGAGAGGATTCAGTGTCCCTAGACGGATTTCTGCTGAGGGTGAGGCCATGTTGCTCCACCCATCAACCAACACAGGGAAGGATGAAAATACGAGGGACCCAATATTCAAAAATGCCCAGAGTGGAGTGCAGTAATTAGTGCTGTGCTTTGTGATACCGCATGTGTGCAAAACTGCTATATTCAGATAGATAGCACATGGCACTATCCCTCTGAATATAGGGACATTGTGCTGAGGCATTAAGCTACTTAGCGCCACTCAATAGCGCACCAAAACTATGCCCTAATGGCTTGTGTGTGGACAAAATCTGCAGTATTCAAATGTCCCCTGCAAATTAGTCCATTGGGCATACAAGGCGCCAGGGTCATTTGCATGCCCATTATGGACTAATTTGCATAGAAACATAGAAGTTGATGGCAGATAAGGACCCAAGGCCTATCCAGTCTGCCCATTTTTTACCTTATGAAGTGTCATAGGCCTCTACTCTGTCAATGGCCTATCTATTCATACTCATCTGTTTCACTCTGCTCTGTATTCATAACCACCACTTCCTGAGGTAGGCCATTCCATGCATCCACCACCCTTTCTGTGAAAAAGAACTTCCTCACATTACCCCTTTAATCGGCCCCCCCTCTAATCTCATGCTGTGTCCTCTTGTCCTGCTGTTTTTCTTATATTGAAACATATTAGACTCTTTCACATTGTTAATGCCCTTAAGATGTTTGAATGTTTCAATCATATCACCTCTCTCCCTCCTTTGCTCTAGGATAGACATATCGAGCTCCATTAATTTACTAACATACTAAAATGCCAGTAGAATAGGCCTAACGGTCTTTCGTGTCTGCTCATTTGGTCAGCCCCCACCCTGGGAGCTGACCTTGCTGCCCCCCTCTCCCTCTCTGGCTTTTCCCTTCCCAGTTCTGGATAGTCTCGCTGCACTGGTTTTTGCTTCCAGAACCCTTTCCATCTACCTGTCTCACCCCTCTTGAATCTCTCCACCATTTCTGCCTCCACCAGCCCCTGGGCAGCGCATTCCATGGCTCCACCACCTCCTCAGTGAAGAAGCACCTCCTCCTCTTTCTCCCTGAATCCCTCCAGCTTCCACCCATGCCCTTTAGTTGCCCTTCCCTTCGAGCACCCTGTCTGCTCCTCCCTGTTTACTCCTTCATGTACCTGAAGACTTCTATCATGTGCCCTGGTCCCTTCTCTCTTCCAGTGTGTACATTTTAGCTCTTCAAGCCTCTCCCATAGGTCCCTATCCTCAAAGCCCCAAATCATTTGGTTGCCTCTCTGGACCTCTCCAGGAGTTCAATGCCCCTCTTTAAATGTGGCCTCCAAAACTGCATGCAGTACTCTAGGTGAGACCTCACCAAGCAGTTATACAGTGGGAGTATCACTTCCCTCCTTCTGGAGGTGAGCCCCCTAGCGATGCATCCAAGCATCCTGTTGGCCTTTGCTGCTGCCCTCCTACAAGTCTCCGAGTTGTTCATCTTGACATCCACCACCACCCCCAGGTCCCTCTCAGCCATCGAGACTTGTAGCATTCCCCTCACCCCCACCAGGGTGTACAGTTGGCCCGGGTTTCTGGCTCCCAGATGCAGTACCTTGCATTTTCCTGCGTTGAACCTTAGCTTCTGCTTTCTAGACCACCTTTCCAGAACCTCCAGGTCCCCCTGTAGGGCCACCCTCCCCTCTTCCCCATCCACCACTGCCCCCAGTCATTTGTCCCAATTTGTCATCATATGTTTTCCGATGCAGTTCCTGCACCATTTTGTTGCCTTCTCTGGACTGCTCCATTTTGTTAATGCCCTTGTGCAGGTGCGATCTCCAGTACTGCATGTACTTCATATGGGGCCTAACCAGTGTCTTGTAAAGAAGGATTATTACTCCCTCTTACGACTTCTTGATACCTCTACTAATTCACCCCAACATCCCTCTAACCTTACGTACTGCTTTAGTGGTCTGCTTAGATGATTTCAGGTAATCTGTGATGATGATACTCAAGTCTTTCTTCCCTTGTGATTGCCAGCAACTTCTCTCCCCACCTAAAGGTGGCTTCAGGGTTTCTGTTCCCTATGTGCATGATCTTACTCTTCTTTGCATTAAACCCCAGTTGCCACTCTTTCAACCATTTTGCCAGTTCATCCAGATCTCTTCTCATTCTGCCCACCCCATCTGGATCATCTACTCTGTTGCAGATCTTGGTGTCATCTGCAAACAGACAAACCTTTCCCTCTAATCCATCTGCAATGTCACTGATGAAGATATTGAAGAGGACTGGTCCCAAGACTGATCCCTGGGTACCCCACTTGTGACTTGCATCTCTTCTGACTGTATACCGTTTACCACCACTTTCTGTTTTCTGCCCACCAACCAGTTTCCACCCAGTTGACCAATGTCTGACTTGCCCCAAGCCTACCTAGCTTATTAATCAATCTTTTATGTGGAACAGTATCAGATGCTTTGCTGAAGTCAAGGTAGGTGACATTAACTTCACCCCCTTGGTTCACCACTCTGGTTACCCAGTGGCACTGGTTAGGCCTCATCTGGAGTACTGTGTGCAGTACTGGAGGCTGCACCTACATGAGAGTGAAACTGCTTTGCCCAGCCACCACCCCAACTGCCCCAACCCAGTGAGTTGTCCCTGGTGCTAGTGGCATCCACCTACCCTCCAAACCCAATCTCATGAAAGACAGATAAATCCCTGGCATCCAGTGGTGCCTCCCATACCCAGTCCTGTAATGAAAGATTTATCTTTGGCATCCAGTGGTCTCTTGCCCCACCTGATTGCAGTCCCATTCAAGAATGGTATATCCTGGCATCCAGTGGTCCCTCCCCACACCCAATCCTAATCCATGTATAAAAACAATTTCCCTGGTGTCCAGTGGTCTCTCCCCACACCCAGTCCCCATCCTGGGAACACCATCCCACCCAGTTTCCAAATGCCCTCCTCCTGACAGTCACAATGTCTTTGCATGGCAGGCGCAAAAAAACACAAAGAATGAACCGCTACTTCACTGAGGACCATAACAAAAGTAAGAAGTCGGGTTGTAGCAATCAAAGTAATTGGCCATTTGGTCAGGTTTTTCTTTCATATTTGGAATAAATTCACTTTGATTGCTACAGCCTGACTGCTTACTTTTGTTATGGTCCTCTGTGCAGTAGCAGTTCGTTCTTTGTGCTCTTGTGTGTTGGGCAGGCTACCCTGCTAGCTACTGCACTGACCTGCTAACATTGATCGCAGTACCTACCTCTGGGACTGCATCACGAGCAAAGAAGTCCTTCATCCCCCCAACAAAGCCCTGCCCTGAACCGTGAGCAGTGCCCCCAACCCATACCCAGTTGATAGCTAATGGCATCCCTCCCACCCTTGGCACTGACAGCAACCCCCAGTCCTCCTACCTGTCTGTCGGTGCCACAGTTTAACGACAGCGAGCGGCAAAGCCCACCTTGCACAACCATGGCCACCTTCCATCAATCTGTACCAGGGAGTGCAGCCTGTGAATAGGACAAAGCACATCACTGTGCCATATACAGTAAATAAGCTGCGCTCCCTGCTACAGATAGATGCTGGGTGGCCGTGGTCATGTGAGGTGGTCTTGTGCCACTCATCGTCATTGAATTGCAGCAGTGACAGACTGGTAGGGAGATGGGAGGGTGGGCGTAGGTGCTTTGGGTAAGAGAGGGGCCACTAACTACTAACTGAGTATGGGCTGGGGGGGTACTGCTCATGGTTTGAAATGGGACTTTGTTGAAGGAGGCAGGACTTCTTTACTACTGCCATGCCAAGGGCAGTGCCACTGTCAGGTGGGGCGTTGGGAAACTGAGACTGGTTTCCAGGATGGGAATCGACAGTGGGGAGGGATCACTGGACACCAGGGTAACTGTGTTTCCTATGCTGACTGAGATCAGGTTGGGGGCGACAACTGAATGGCAGGATTTTTTCTTTCTGTAACTGGGCCCGGATCAAGATGAAATTGACCGCAAACCAAGGATAATCCTCCATTAATGGGGCTGGGTTTGGCGTTGGGGCACCACTGGACAATAGGGATATATCTTCCTGTATCGGGACTGGGATCAGGTAGGAGGAAGGATCACTGGACAGCAGAGATGCATATTTCATTATCAGGACTGGGTTTGGAGGGAGGGGGCACCACTTGTCTCCAGGGGGTATTGTCTTGGGATGGGAGGGCACCAACACACTACCTCCAGCAACTGTTAGGGCTGTGCCGGATTAAGGCAAGGGTTAGGTCAGTGGTATTTTCTCTGCACAAGGGGACCATGCAAAGTGCCCTAGCACAGAGCAAATACTGTGAGTGTTGAACTACACTGATATTCAGGTTCCTACCCTGGATTTGAATAATTTTGCCTTGCATCCCCTCCTCGGTTTACCTGGCACAATCCCAGTTTGCCAACGCTAGCTAGCCTTTTAAATATAGGACATTGGTGCAAAACCCAATTTGCTCAGGTAAACTAGGATCTTCACCTGGGCAAACATTGAATATCAGGCCCCAGCCTTTATACTCCCTTTCACCATCAACAGGACTCCATACCAAACTGGTAGAGTCTTGGAGGGGTTACCATGACTGATGAGAGTCTATGGAAGGGAGAATGGGGATTATGACCCTTCCCCTCCTGCCTCCCCCCATGAAGGGAATCAGTGGCTGTTCTGAAGGTCCAAATTTAGTCCCTGGGATAGTGGATGATGTTGCTAGGTGGCTGGTGGCAATATGGTACTTCTTGGTGATGCAGGGCCTGCAGAAATTGGGGCACCATTCTGGCCTATCAGTTGCTATTTTCTCCTCATTTTCATGCCCGTCCATTTCTTCTAACACAGAGTGTAGTCTAGTCAGACCTCGACATACACGCCATCCCAAGTATCTCTGAACTCTACACCACTGAAAGGTAGCATTAAACCTGATAACAAGTTTATCAATTGTTTAACTGATCTGAATGGACCAAGCTGACCCTCAGGCTACTGGCATTTTTTCACAAATGGACTCTCTGGCTAAAGTGAATAGCTTCAGTGAGTGTTTAATGACACATTCCCAAGATGCAGGTGATGTAACCCCAGCCAGGTGTGTGTGCATATGTGTGTGTGTGTGTGTATATATATGTGTGTATATATATACACAAATATACATGTGTGTGTGTATATTACATATATATATATTATGGTAGCACGGTAGTGCTACTATACTTAGGGTCGAGTAGCACTTCTAAGGTTAAAGGGTGAAATGTTACACTTAATACTTTGCCACTATTCAACTGTTTGCCTGAAATTTGGTATGTACGATTGGGTATGGTAGATCTTGGGATCTGCCAGCGTTTATACTAGCTGGGTATATGGCTGCAGAGTTATTAACGACACCAAAAGCGCCAATTACATTGTTTTGCAAATTCTGTGCTCTCGCCACATTGCAGAAGTTTGCGCTGATCGTCCGGTCCTGAACATGCAGCGGGTCCCTGATGTGTCTTTTGAATTATTGAGACGGTTCAAAAGTTATTCAAAAGCAATTTTCCATTATAAGTCAATGGGAAAAGTTAACAAAAAGTTTGACAGTGTCATGCAAATGCACTTTTAGTGTCACAAATGGCCTAGTAGTGTGAAATCTGCCATTTTGTTTTCAGTTGGTAATCAGAAAAATGCTTGGCATTTTAAATTGGGACCCTCTAGGAACACAATTCTTTTGTGTTCACCTAGTCGACCCTGAGGATGCTAGCCATGTCTTTATTTTGGGTTAAACACCCAGAAATATGTTTTCAAATTTCTGGAAAAAGTAGTGTCACAAAGTAGTGTCGCACTCATGACTTTTGTGATTTCATTTGGGAAAGTGTCATGATTTGCGACATTATTTTGTGACACTATACCCAAAATAACAGGAATTCTTTGCCACCCTGCTGCAAAAGAACGGTTTGGTCTATTGGACTGAAATTTGAAGGGAAGACAGCCAACATGCCACAGATGTGCCTTTTGGTGAAAAAATATTGGAGGATTGCAAAGTTACGGCACTCTGAAGTTGACACTTTTTCCCATAGGATAACATTACAGCATCTGTCGTGCCTTTCGGGGCCTGTATCTCAGAAACGCTGTGAGATACGGACTTTTCGTCAGAAAAATGCTTAGCCCCCCCAAATAGGGGCTAAGTATAAAACTAGCCAGGAATGTCATAATTTATATGAAATTTTCATTTTTTTCTATGTCGTACATTCCTGAGGTATAAGCAATTTAGTATTACGAGTCCTCCTTTTCTGCTCCAAGGCCCATTATTACGCACACATTCATTGTATTCGCTGTCTTTTTCAATGCAGTCTTTGGGGAAAAGAAGGGTGTGCCTATTCATTACTGTGCCAGTTAGCACTTCCAGTTGCGTTTCTGTTATCATTTGCATCACCATTCCCGTGTACGCCACTGTGTGCATTATGGTTTGCATTTTTGTTTGCGCTTGTGTTTGCATTACTGTTACCATTTGCGTTTCCGTTACTGTTTATGTTTTCGTTTTTTTTTGTATCAGCCTGTGCATTGCCATTTGCGTTTGCGGTTGACCTTCCATTTGCATGTGTCTTTAATTTTGCATCATCGTCGCTGTTACTGTTACCATTGGCGTTTCCAATCATGTTACCATGACGGTGCGTGTTACGGTTTGCGTTTCCATACGTGCTTGCATTTGCATTTCCGTTTCTGTTTCCTTTGGCATTACTGTTGATGTTACTGTTACCATTTACATTTCCAGTTGTGGTACCTGACCGTGCACGTAATGGTTTGTGTTTCCATACGCGCTTGTGTTTGCTTTTTTCCTTTGGCGTTATTGTTGCTGTTACCGTTACCATTTGCATTACGGTTTGCATTTCTGTACTCGCTTCAGTTCGTGTTTCCGTTTCTGTTTCCTGTGGCATTATTGTTGCTGTTACAATTACCATTTGTATTTACAATAGCGGTTCTGTGACCATGTGCGTCACGGTTTGCATTTCTGTATGCACCTGCATTTTGGTTTCCATTTCTGTTTTGTTTGGCGTTATTGTTGCTGTTACCATTACCATTTGCATTTCCAATTGCAGTACCATGACCGGCACATTACCAGTTCGTTCTGTATGTGCTTGCATTTGCATCTCCGGTTCCATCACTGTTCGCTACGCCACTTTGCGCCATTTATTACCGCTGCACTTTACATTTGCATCACCATGTGCGTAACCTTAGTGCTTGCGCTTGCATTGCACTACCATTACTATGTCACAAAAATCACATGATGGGAGTGAGGGGCCCAAAGGTCCATGCGCCCACCACCACATTACATTCACTATTTATAGTCCTCATTCTCAAAAGAAGAAATTCATGGCAAAAACTCCATTTAATGCATCAGTTAGGGTTGTTCCTCACGACAAAGCGAGTAGAATTGATGTTAGGGTTGAAAGCCCACCCTTGCACCTTCACTCCGCACCCAACCAGCATCGGGTGCGTCTTCGGGTCCTAACTCTCACCCCATTCTCCATACTTCACCACCTAAGCTTGTTTACAGAATGGGTGAGAGTTAGCCAACGCACCCAACACACACCTAGCCAGTTGGGGCGGAGTGGGGGTGCAAGGGGGCTTTAATCCCAACATCTAATTTCCTCACTTTTGTTGTTGTGGAACAACCCTAACTGATGCATTAAACTGATTTTTTTATGAATGTATATATATATCTATATATATATATATATAGATATATATATACTGGACAGTTGTAACAAAGCCTGTTAAACAAATACACTTCGATAAATAAATAAATAAATAAACTGGGAAGACACTTTAGGTACTTTACCAATAGAACACATTTTCTTGAGAATAAATGGAACTTTGTGTGCCCAAGTCTGTATAGTTAAGTAGCTTACAACTCCGACACAAGACACACCTCCTTCCTCTAACCAAGACACTAGCCTCCCTCCTCCACAGACCCCTCTGACACTAGCCCTTCCCTCCACAGCACCTGACACTAGCATGTTTCCCTTACAGGCCCCTATGACAGTAGCCCTCTCGAATCTACACCTCCACAGTCTCAAACGTCTGGGCTCCCCATCACCCCAGACAATAACCCCTCCCTCCCTTCCTGACACAACCCAGCCACACCAATCCTTGCCCTTCACCACAGTCTGTATGAACACCCCTCCCTCTCTGGGCACCCCACTTTCTAATCTCTGTGGATATCCCTTCCCTCCTGTCCCTTGACTCCCAGAAGCCCCTGAAGAGAATTCCCTCCTCCCTGCCTTGTCCTGCTCTGCTCTCCCATAGTTCCAATCTGCCCTATTTGCTTCCTTCTCAGTCTCTGTTACTTGCTCCTGCTCCGCTGATACCTCCTCTACCTCACACTCTGCCCTTTCCCTCTCCTGCTTCGCCTTGTCCCTGCATCTAGCCTCCCCTTCCACTGACTCCACCTACTTGCTCCATCTGCTTATTGCCTTTAGCCTCCCCCCTTTTTTTCTTTGAACCTCTTTGTGACCAATAATCCTTATCCTGAGGTCTTTGATTCTTAATCTGTGGCCTCAACTTGTTGCTTTGTCTTAAAACATATGACACTATTGAAATGTATATACACCCATCATATTCTGCCATATTTATGTATAATATTTTTATATCTGCTGTTGTTATATTGCCAATGTTTATCTTGTTTGCTCTCCATTTTGTTGCATTGTATTGTACTGTTTGTTGTATCCCCGGGTCGACCCTGAAAAAGGGACTGTAATTGTCTCAGTGGACTTAACTCAGTCACCAAAACTCAAATAAATAAATAAAAATAAGCCACACCCCTTCCTCCTTAGCCATTTGAGAATCACCCATATCATTGTTGCACACCTTCTCTGCAAGGTCCTCCTGGACACCACCTACTCAGACACCAGAGGCATATACACCTTCCTTCTACACTTTCCCTCCACATGCCAGAACACTAGCCCCCACCCTCCCTCCTGGAAAGCCCCTAACTGCAGCTTACCCATCTTCCAAAGCCCCAAACACTAGCACTTCCCTTCCCCAGACACTAGCCCCAACACTAACCCCACTTCCTTTGCTGGGGTCAAAACTGGCACCATCCCACTAGCAAATGCTGGTAGATTTTGTATACAGCTATTAAGAGTTTCCTTTAGGTAGCCCTGCAGGCATTTGCTGGAGAGAGTAACACTGCAAGTACATCAACTGGGACAGTGGAAAATCTGTGGGAATTTTCCCAGTCAGTAGCCCCTGCTGGATTGGGGCTGCCAAACTCAGTTTTGACCGCTGATTTTAATATGATTTACCTGCTCTGTGCAAGTCACAGTGCACAGAGTTGGGTTATTTTGGGTTTGAGATAATCTGGTAGAACCTAAAAGGAAAACACAGAGAAGGTTGCCGAGATGCAAAAGGGCTGAGGTCCTAGAGGAGAGATTATAGGAGTCAGAATTAAAGATACTTATCTGAAAGGTAGACAGCCAACACCTGGCTAGACCTATGGAAATAAAGGTAAAACTAGATAAGTATGAGGTACTTATAGTAGCATGAGTAGAGATAGGGAGCGGAGAGATACAAAGGTACTATACAACATAGGAGTAAGTTGAAAAGATAAAGAGTATCTTTCACTATAATAAAAATCTTAAAAACACTAGATTTATACCATTTGTGTTTTAACTTTGTTCTAGTTATTTTTCCCCATGCTGTTGGTCTACTAAATATTGTAGGTAATGCAGCACGTTTTTACTAAGTCTTTCAAAATGTATCTTATTCTCCCGCTAACCACAACGTTGCTCTTTGTGATACCACAGTCTGTCATGATGAGCACTAAAACTCAAGGCACTGTGAGGTTAACAGGGAGAGGCAAATGTTTTATACAGACTTTCAGATGAACTGTCAAGATGTACTGTAAATTTTGGAAAGGAACATTGACAATTTAAAAAAATTATTTTCTAGTAAACTGTAAACAGCTGGATCTTATTTTTGATAAATCATGTACTGAAGTGCAGAGTCGCTCTTTAACATCAAAGTAAGAGCAACAAAGATATGATGATAGAGGATAAAATAAAACAAAACAAAAAAAAGCAGCAACTTCCTGCAGTAATCTTTGTCCCCCCCAATAACCCCCAGCCATGTTATTTGAACCAGTCAGCTGATCAAACCGTCCCATCCCAAAACTATTATCCTTCCTGGCCCATACTCCATTCCTGTCAGAGAGACTGACTGAAAGCTGCCTCTGCAGGAGGACTGGCCTATGTGTCTCAGTGCAGAGCAGAACCCCAACCAGATGATCAGCACCCCCATTCTCAACACTGCCAACACAAAATCCTCTCCTCCTAAGCCTAGCTACACCAGCTTCCCATCCAGCACTCACTGCAGTCTCCCCTTCGCCTATCTTCCTGCAACTTTCAAATCCCCCATGCATCTGATGACCCCTTTAGGCCACTATTGGGGTTGCTGTGGGAGTTGGAAGGCAAAACTGCCCTCCCCAGGCTGTCAACAATTGGAGACTCAGGCTTGCTCTCAAATTCTGGTTGACCCAGTGCCTCTGGGCTATCGAGGCAGCCTGTAAATAACCCATTTAAACATTATCAATTTACATTTAAAAGAATTAAAGTAATGAGCAATAACAGAACACTCTGCATACCTGCAAGCATAGTTCTACTGTTATCATTCCGTTCACATTCACACTGTGGCAAAGTGAGGTTTAGTCTTTGGGTCTGCCACTCAGTGGTGCAGCCGTAAAATGGGAAAAGGAAAGGAGCCTGAAATGATGGAAAAACTTTTAGGGGTAGATATGAAAGGAGCCAGATTCTGATGGAAGGTGTTTACCGTCAGGTGGACACAGAACTTAGGGCAAAGGAATGTCGGTGAGGCACTATGGGAGACTGCAATCTGGGTGGTTGGGACTTCAATAGAGCAGCAGTTGTGGGTGGACAGGAAAGTGGGGCCCCAACTGAGGTCCACCTCCTTAAGTGCAGGTTGGGGGATGTTTAGATTTATTTAAAGGAGTGCGGGGGCGAAGCCCCCCCTGCAATGGGGGCCAACATGCAGTTCGACCAGCAAGGTGCACAATGCAATTGCCGGGCGTGCATCTTGCTGTTGCTTGTTTTCCTGTGCACTGATTGCCTTTGTCCAGTTTGTTTTCACCCTATTGTGGGTATCCCTATGTGAGGGGCAACAACTCCACACTATGGCATGCAGCGCTTCACTCCCCCCAACCCTGCTGTAAGCAGAGACCATGTGATAGACTGAGGTCATGGTGGTCACTGCTTCCCAGCTGCCAGCAGTTCAGTGGTACCCCACCTACCCCCAAACCCATGGCTGTGGTTTGTCTAGATTGCTACATAGAAGTGATGGAGAGGCCCATTACAATGTTTTATTGTCCTGGGCAATCCCCACCACCACACAGAAAAATACAGACAGTTGGTCAGCTAGTCACTACATCAGTGCATGAATACATCATGAAATATCAGTATCTCTGATGGTGACTGCAGCTGCTAGGAGAGGGGAAGGCTGAAAATGCAGAGGCATCAGACATCCCCAGCAGCACAGCACTACAAGGCAACTGGGAGGGTTGGCGAGCCCTGTAGATACTCAGGACTCCATGTTTGGTCCTGAAAAAAAAAGTAAATGCCCAAAAAGTCCCCAGGTAGCCTAAGGTAAGTCCTTAAGTCATCCACCCTTTTCCCAAAGCAATCATTTCTCACCCTCTCGCCCTCCACAGCAATCTTTTTTTTTGTTGTTAAATAGGTTTGGTTCCCTGGCACTGCATGCCAAAAGTCAAGGATACCTCCAAACCCACCTAAACCCCCATAGTTTTGTGACCGATATGTCAATGGTGGGTCCCTTCCCCTCCTGACCTCTGATTCATAATTTTAAGGAGGGAGCAATAGTGTATAAATCCTGGCTACCTTAAGTCTTCACCCTCCCACAGTGCAGCTGCTCCATTAAAGTTCAAAGACCCTGCGCACAACGGTGTGTACCTGTGGTCCAATCTGCCTTGAATTAAAGTATTTGAATTTTTGCAACTTGGCATTTTCAGTAGGTTACTACATCATGCTGTTCTGCACATCTATTCTTCCTTTCTTTTGTGTACAGCTATCTCTCCCATGGTCACCTGCTCCATTAAGGCACAATAGTAGTAACATGGAGCACCTGACAGGGCAGGGCGGAGTAGTCTGCACACTGATGACACTGTGAGGAAGACTATACCCCTCTTCCAGATTCTGCACATGCTTCTGTCACATTATAGCTTCTAGTACCTTAAAGAGGTTAGCAAGCTGTGAGACACAGCAGTCAAGTTAGCCAGAAGGTGATTTCCCTAAATCTGAACACCACTGAAATATAACTGGGGTACTGAAGAGTCAGGGTTACTTGGAGACACTCTTTTTTTAATACAGCTTTTTCCCCCCTCTGGTGTTGCACGCCCAGTCCTCTAGCTTTAGGGCTAACCCCCAGTGGTGGGATTGACCCTGTCTGCTATTAGTCCCACCTGTCACTCCACAGTGGCTGGCATAAAACAGTTGTGGGTGCCGTGGGGGGGGCACTCTGAATGTGCATTCAGAAACTCAGTTACAGTAGCTCATCTAACTGAGTGTCTAGGTGCTAGGCTGCTTTTATGCACTCAAAGGGACAGCAGTCTCGGCTTCACCGCACAATGTGCACAATGTAAAATATTAAGTCTTAGGCATCACAATTCCGTGGCAAAATCAACTTTATTAGAAGCAAAACAATTTACAACCACCCACAGGTATGGTAAGACACCTCGACCAGTTTTGCAGGACTACTGCATCATCAGGAGGGTGATGAGGCAGTAGTCTTGTGAAACCAGAAGTGAGGTGTCTTACCTGAGTTGTGGGCAGTTGTGAATTGTTCTGCACCATATAAAGTAGATTTTGCACACAGAATTGTGGTACTTTTCTGCACTGCTGATCACCAGGATGCATCTAGAATTTTTTCAAGGGGCAACTCTTTCTCAAAATGTAAAATACTGCAATTTAAAACTAAGATTAAACAGATTTTGCTGGACTAATGAGGCCAAGGGTACTATTTGTATACATAGCTGGATCTACTGGTACTGACCATCCCTATATATTTGCTTTCCAGTACCCGCACCTCATTTTGCAGCCTGTTCTCAAGGTCTGTCCCAGCCTACAGACCACTCTGGAACCCTCAGTCTTTTTTCTTTCTAATGCCACCAACACATCCTCTCCTCTGCATTCCCTGAAAAGTATATCATCCCTGAGTCACCATCGCCACCCTCCAACACTGTCCTACTACTATTTAAACAATTATTACTGCAAACTGTATGGAAAGATATTTGTTTTATGCAATTCTCTACTGTGAAAAGTTTTGCAAATTACAGCAGAGACCATTCTGGTATTCTTGAAAAGAAAGCAGGGGATTGCAATACTAAACATTTGAAAGACAAGCGTGTTTTGAATCATGAAAGGAAACTGTCAATATGTAGAAACAATAATCTCTGTGAATTTACCTGGAGCTGTGTGAAAATGCACGCAGTTTATTCCTGAGTCTGAAGCAGTTCACTGCAATGTAACACTGCATGACCGGAAATTCAGTCATCTGCCTTTGAGTTAGAGTTGCCCGGGGCCCTAGTGCCAGTCATATCATCAACTGACAGCAGAATAAAATTAGAAACTGGTGATCATATATTGTGTTTTTAAAAACTCTACAGAACTATTTCTTCAGTGCCCCTGCAGGAAGGGGAGGGAGAGGGGGTTGTGAGGTCCACATAGAGGAAGGCAGTGGAAAACCAATGCTATGGATATGACTGCAGCACTGTGCAAATACACACAATAGCTGTCTTGCAAGTCCCTCTTGTAATCTACTTCATAGCAAAAAGACAGCATGGCTTTGCCATGCAGCCTTAAAAAGGGGACAGAGTGGATCTGGGTATGTGTAGGCCCCTAAGCTTTTTGGATATTTTCTTGAAAATGTTTTCCAAGGTCATGCTAGGCAGGAACAGATAGATAAGCCTGGGAATCTTTCCGAAATTAAGGCTGGTATTAGGATACAGTGGGGAGAAATACTGTTGATAATTGCTTCATATTTCAATATCTCTTAGAGAAATACATCTATTTAAGGAAATTATATGTGGCGTACATAGATCACAGTTCCGCTTTTGACTGAGATCTCTTATGGCAACTTAAGCTAGAGTAGGCTATAGATTTTCCCTAATTAGTGTTATTAGGATTCATATTTGGGGACATGGGCTAGGGTCCATACGGGGACCAGGGAGCAGCATTCCAGCACATTCCCTTAGAATAGGGATGTGAGGCAGAGCTGTGTCCTGGCCCCGTGCTGTTGTATATTTATATTAACAGACTACTGGTAGTTTATGTGCCGACTTCTTGAATGACAATGGCATTGAAACAAAGACATTTTTATCTGTATAAGCCATTTTTAAATATTGTTTCCAATGCTGTTATTGTTCTGTCTTTCCTGGACTTCGGAAGCTTTTGATTTACTGTACACACTGATGCCAAGTACCTGGATGATCCTTGCTTTAAGTCTGCAAACATTGGTCTATGCTGATGACCTGGACATACAGTATTCTTCTGAATTTCTGTGATCTTCAGAGGAAATTAGATACATTACAAAAGTAATCAGAAAACTTAAAATTATATACACCCCCAAAAAAAGTCAAGTTATGGTCTTTGGCTCCAGTAAGACCTCTTAAAATTGAGAATGTGGAATTAAACTCTAGGTACAGTTCATGATTGTGCGTATCCGGGTGTAACCTTTTCATCAAATAGGATGGAGTTGAATAAAACAATATCAGGTCTGAAAAAAAAAATAATTATAGGTTTGGTGAGTCTTCTTTCATTGCTGCATTGCAGGCATTAAATGTCAGATATAATGCACAGGTCTTGTGTGGAGCTGAGGTTTAGGCAGGTAAATTAAACCATACCTTGGATAGGCCAGTGGCTCGGTTTTACCGCTCCCTACTAGATGTACCAAAAACAGTTCCAGCTATTTGCCGAGGGGCCAGACTAGGCAAGTGCTAGTATACTAACTCTATCATTAGAAAAATTAACTGTCAAATAATTTGACAAAAGGATGTCAAGTGATAGGTTGCTGAGGCAGATGCCTGTCAGAAAATTATTACAAATTATTTAGGAAAATAGTTTCCTACACTCTTCACAGCTCATACATCTTAAAGAAATGTTACAAAGCTTTGATCCATCTACCACTGGAAATACAAATAGAAGAATATCCTGATTAGTGTAAAAATAAACAAATATATTGAAGAAAATATTCATTTCACAGGCCTGTCAGGATTTAGAACTGATAAGTGAATCCCTCTTCTCCTTGGTTGAGTTCTAGTAGAGCAACGACACAAAATTCATATGTTACCTCTCTGTGTTGCCTGATTCTGTTAAAAGGAAATTATTTAGAATTATATTGATCTGAATAATTTCCAAAAAGTCTTGTTGAATCCTTTCCAAACAAAGTCTTATTAGCGTATTATTACAAAATCAAACAAGCCCATCAGATAAAGAATGCAGCTAGAGAACTGGAGGAAAGATAGATAGTTTGCTTCCTATAGTAACTGAGTACCCTTATATCAGGAGATGAAAAATTTCTGGCTAGGTGCTGTCCTACAGTTTAGTGATTTAGAGTTAAAAGAGATAGGGCCAGATATTCAAAGCATTGCACACAGGTGCAAATCTAGTTATGCTGGACAAGTGCCAGCGGTGCACCTGACTGCAATATTCAGAAGGACATTTAGCACCAGTGGTAGGTAGCACTGATGCTAAATCATAATGTATGCAGGGGAGGGATTGAGGGAGGGGCCATACATGCTGGTGCACCTGCATAGTCAAAGGAAGTAACCACAGCTAAAAGTGGTAGCGCAACCTGTGGCGTGTGCGCACATTACGCCTTACCATTTTGGTGGGCCAAGCAGTGGGAGGTAGAGTTCTTGGTCCCCACCGCATGCACACAGCACACTGTACACCCCATCCCTAATACTCTGTCGCAGTAGTACCATCCTTAACCAGTAGTCCAGTGTCCCCCCCAGCTCCGTACGTAGCTGATGGTTATACAGCCGACACATCCTGGTAGCCTACTGTCCCCTCCCTCCTAGCCCCAATTGTGTATGTACATGCTGTCCCCAACACAACCCTGGTAGTCTAGTCGCCCCCCACTTGGCAGTGCTGACCGCCTGCACCCCCCGCCATCCCCAAACTGAGCCGGAGACTGGCTCAGCCCTCCCTCTCATCTGGCAGCCAACCACCAGACTGAGTTAGCCTGATCGCATTCTGCAATGACTGGCGCACCATTGCTCATTCATTTGCAATGCACGTGATCAGGCATAACAATCTGTAGCTGGCCATAATGTGAAGGAGAGTGAAAACCAGTATCTCCAACTCATTAAGGATAATGAAAAGAATCACCAGTAATTGGACTACTAAATGTAAAAGTCACTGAACTACCGAGAGATAACTTTCAGGTAAGGACCCATACTGCTAGTATTAGAGAACTGCTCAGTAATATAGCATTAGGACACTAAATGGGAGTCTGGGACCATGCTGGGGGGGGCACCAGACTACCAGGCAGTGTTACAGGCACAAATGGGAACAGGGATCATGATGGCAGAGAAGGACTGCCTGGCTCAGCCAGTCTGCCCAGTGCCCCATATAATGGGTCTGCTGCATAGCCTAGTTACCCTACAGCCGACGTCCTCCCGCACTTACCAGGTGTGCCTTATTTATTTATTTATTTATTTATTTGTATTTCGGATGACACCTTTGAGCCAAGGGCTCTTTTACAAAGGTTCCACGTCAAGACAATAAGGTACAAAACATAACATGATCATTACAATGGAACTTACAAAAAAAAAAATGTCTGCCCCAAGCATTCATGAGTCCCCCCACTGTGTTCCACACATGCGTGCTGTGAGGCATCTCTGTTGGTGTGTGGGTGTGTGTATGTGGAGAGCATCTTCCAGGGCACGTATGGCCACAGGACGTGTGTGTGTGTGTGTGTGTGTGTGTGTGTGTGTGTGTGTGTGTGTGTGTATGTATGTATATCTATATCTATATCTATAAATATATATGTACAGTTTACAGTGATGCATGGGTGGGTTGTCTGCACTGCTTGTGCCTGCCAACACACATGTCCTGAAGCTTCCAGCCTGTACTTCCCTGCCAGCCAAGAGGTGGGGCTGTGTACATCATGCAGTAGCACTGGGCAAACTGCATGGTAATGTATGCTAAGCAGCACATAATGAGATGCAAACAAGCCTGTTTGCCCATAGATTACTAAGTGAGGCTCATTTGCATGGGAGTTTGAATATCACAAACTGTTGCCCTGGGCTATCCTGTTTGTACTGGGCTAATGTGTTAGCACTGTGCAGTCTGGTTAGCCTTTCATCAGCATAGCACAGTTCTGCAGTGTGTGGCTTGCTTGGTTGTTTGCACTTGATGTGACACATACAGTATCTGTGCAATCACACACAGTGTTCTCCACCTGTAACACTGGTTTGCTTCAGGGTCTACTGAGCTGCTGTTGCAGTTCACACTTCCCTATTGCTATATTCAGAGCTGTCTTGTTCCCAGGCTATTTTAACACTGCACTCACAGCCCAGTTTGCCCGGCTTCCTTAGCTCACTATATTCAGCAGGTTTAGCACCAGTGCTAATCCTTTTGAACATGGCAGGCTTTTTGTTCTGGGCTAGTTTTGCATGCCGGGCAGTGCTAATTTAGCCACGGGGCAAAGTTTTGAATATCTGGCCCATAGTCTCGTTATTATTATGGCCACTGAAGATCAGTGCAGTGTTGAAAGGATAGCAAATTTATTTGTGTCTTTATCAAAAATTAGATGACAAATTGTCATTCTCTTGCTAGTAGGTGCTAGCTGGGACACTTTTAAATGATGGTCGCAGTGTATTTTATCTTTTTATCAACTCTGTATTTATTTTAGTTGAGCATTTATAGGATGCATTCTTGTGTATGTTAGATACATGTTTTATAGCATGGTCTCATGACTGAACAAATAAATCTTTGAAAAAGGGGAGATACTGTTGATGGGGGACCTGAATATGCCAGATGTTAACTAGAGGACATGTACTGCAGCCACATCCAGGAGCAGGGTCATTCTCGATGCCCTGCAGGGGGCAGACCTTAGACAGCTAGTGCTGGAACCCACTCGGGAGGGAGCAATACTAGACCTGGTACTCTCAAATGGAGAGAAAATCACAAATTTAGAAGTCGGTAGACATCTGGGAATAAGCGACCACTGCACAGTGTGTTCACATTGAGCACAACCATGGAGATAAGCCATACAAAACAAGGATACTGGACTTTAGAAGGGCTGACTTTGCCAAAATGGGTGAACACCTGAAGAATGCACTAGCAAATGGCCAAATAGGAGGTGGAAGAACAATGGAGAATAATCAGAACTGCCATCATAGAGGCAACAAGTCTTTGTGTAAAACAAATAAAAAAAAAAGCGGAGTAAAAACCACTATGGTTCTCAAAAGAGGTGGCAGGAAGGTTAAGGAGAAAAAGGCTGCATTCAAAAGTATAAGGAATCACAGAAGGAGCACGACAGGGAACTGTATCAATTAAAGCAGAAAGAAGTAGGAAAAGCAGTCAGAATAGCAAAAGGCACAAACCGAGGAAAAATAGCCAACTCGGTCAAAAGGGGATAAAACCTTTATAGGTACATTAGGAGCATAGAAAGGTTAAGGGAGGATAGTGAAGATTAATAAAGGAGAGGGAGGTGGGCAGAGGAGACGGTGAAAAGGCAGAGATACTGAATGAATACTTTGCTCAGTATTCACAAAAGAAGATGAGGTGCAGTTACCTAAACCAGACAATAGAAGCACTCTAGGTGAGGAGGTTGACACCAGTCCATTCACAGAAGAAAAGAGTACTAAAGGACTCCTAAAACTCAAGGTGGACAAAGCAATGGGGCCTGACGGGATTCACCCCAGAATCCTAAAAGAACTAAGGGGACCTAGTGACACCACTGACCACACTTTTAACAAATCATGGCAGGATGGGGTGGTACCTGAGGACTGGAGGAGGGCAGATGTGATTCCCTTTACAAAAGTGGGAGCAAGGCAGAAGCAGGAAACTACAGACCTGTAAGTTTGACCTCAGTGGTAGGGAAAATGATGGAATCACTTCTGAAAGAAAGAATTGTTGAGTACCTAGAGGCAGAAGGGCACAGGACCCAAAGCAGCATGGATTTACAGCAGGAAGGTCATGTCAGACTAATCTAATTGATTTCTTTGACTGGGTGACCAATAATAGACCAGGGAGGGGCTGTGGATATGGCCTACCCTAGACTTTAGCAAGGCATTTGACACAGTCCCACACAAAGATTAATAATCAAGTTAGCCAGCCTGGGAGTGGGTCCCAGGGTGGTAGCCTGGAGTAGCGAACTGGCTGCACAACAGGACACAGAAGGTAATAGTGGATAGGAACACATTCCAAGAAGAGGGTTACTAGTGGAGTACCTCAGGGCTCAGTACTGGGTCCAATCCTCTTTAACATCTTTATAAGTGACATTGCAGAGGGTCTGGAGGAAGGTATGCCTCTTTGCAGATGACACAAAGATCTTTAACAGAGTTGATACACAAGAGGGGGTAGAAAAGATGAGAAGGGACTTGGCAAGGTTGGAGGAATGGTCAGACATATGGCAACTTAGATTCAGTGCAAAGAAGTGCAAAGTAATGCACCTGGGAAACAAAAACCAAGGAGAAGAGTACACAATAGCAGGGGAGGTACTAACAACAACACAAATGGAAAGGGACCTGGGGTAGTCATATCAGATGACCTAAAGGTGGGTAAGCAATGTGAAAAGTCGGTAAGGAGAGCCAGGGGGATACTGGGATGCATAGGAAGGGGCATCACAAGTAGAAAAATGGAAGTGGTTATCCCTCTATACAGACAGTTGGTGAGACCCCATCTGGAGTACTGTGTGCAGTTTTGGAGACTTCATATACGCAAGGACATGGACAGGATGGAAGCAGTCCAGAGGAGGGCAACTAAAATGGTGCAGGGTCTACATCAGAAACCATATGAGGAGAGACTGAGAGAGCTTTTATTGTATCATTTATTTTATTGTATACCCTTGATGAAAGGAGGGACAGGGGGACATGATAGAAACATTCAAGTACCTCAAGGGAATCAACAAAGTCCAGGAGGGTAGCATCTTTCAAAAAAAGAGATGTTAAGAACAAGGGGCACAGTTTAAAGATAGAGGGACGGCCCAGGGGTAATGTGAGAAAATTCTTTTCATGGAGAGAGTGGTGGATACATGGAACAGCCTTCCTGAGGAGGTCGTTGGATCTAAAACAGTGGGGAATTCAAACATGCATGGGACAGACACAAGGCAATTATAGTGGGAGATTGCAGGAAGCAGGCTGTTGGTTAACTAGAATCTGCAGCTTATCCAGTAGGTAGGGAAATGGGCAGACTGGGTGGGCCAAGTGGTCCTTATCTGCTGTCAAAGTCTATGTTTCTATAATGTTAATATTGCGGTCCTGGGGTATTGTCTTATACATGGTGGAGTGTGAATCTGTGTCGCAGTTCATTACGTGAAGCAGCATCATGGGCTGAAAGGCTGTAAAGGGTGCTTGCTCTGCTCTAGTTTTTTCCATGTTTAATCTTTCCTACAGGAAGCCAGAAACCCACAACTAATTGTTGTATGTGGCATCCATTTCCTTTCCCCACTGTGTACTGTAGGACTATTTTAAAACTCATGATTCTTAATTAAATCTGTGCTTCCTGAACAGTTTGTTTCTTCCTCAAACTAGCCTGCAACTCAAGAGGTGGCTCACTCATCTGACAGCAAAAGAGAACTTCACAATAAGAGAACGTCACAATATGAGACAAGAAGCTTCACAAACAAAGAGACCAAGAAGCTGAATTTTGGAAACTTGACAGCTTCGGTGTTCATGACGGATTCATTATACAGAATTACTAAGAAGCAGTTTGCTTCTTATTTATGTTTCTCCTGCCTCTCTGTCAGTCTCTCCCCCCAACTTATTTTCAAACTCTGCTTTGAGTAAATGTGCTGGTCTATTTGTTACTTGCCAGAGCAATCTGTTATCAATAGCAGGATAAAATGGGTTTCAGAAACGAATATGATTGAATTCTTTGACTGGGTCTCCAAAATAGTGGAGGGGGTGGCAGACATAGTCTGTCTAGATTTCAGCAAGGCTTTTGACTCTGTCCCCCATAGAAGATTGGTCAGTATGCTAGAGCACTCTGGTAAGGGCACAAAATAGTCAAGTGGGTTCAAAACTGGCCCACAATGGAACACAGAGGGTCATAGTCAATGGAACACTGTATAGGAAGGGAAGGGAAGGATGATCAGTGATGTGCCTCAAGGATCTATCCTTGGCCCAGTCCTCTTCAATATATTCATCAGCGACATTGCTGATGGCCTGCAGGATAAGGTATGCACGTTCACAGATGACACAAAGCTCTGCAACAGCGTAGATGCAGTTGAAGGAACAGCAGCAATGGAAGCAGATCTAAAGAGCCTTGAAGCATGGTCTAGGGACTGGCATTTGAAATTCAGTGCCAAAATGTGCAAGGTCGTGCACCTAGATAAAGGAAACCCAAGGAAAACGTACACACTCAATGGTGAACAATTAACAGAAACAAAACTCAAATGGGACCTCAGACTGTTTATTTTCAATGATTTAGAGGTGGGTAGACAATGTGAAGGCGTGCAGAAAGCTAGTAGCATCATTTGATGTATTGACAGGGGCATTACAAGTAGGAAGCGAGAGGTCATACTCCCTCTATACAGGTTCTTGACTGGGCCACATCTTGAGTACTGTGAACAGTTCTGGAAGCCGCACCTAAAAAAGGACATAGCTAGCTTGGAGGCTGTACAGAGGAGAGCTACTAAAATGGTACAGGAACTGCACCAGGAGCAATATGAATCTAGAGTACAGCAACTGCAAATGTATTCCCTCGAGCAAAGGAGAAACAGGGGGCGCTATGATAGAAACCGTCAGATACATAAAGGGCATAAATAAGGTACAAGAAGAAAACCTCTTTCACAAAAATGAGACCACACAAATGAGGGGGCACAGTTTGTGACTAACAAGGGGTAAGTTTAAAACCAACATTCTTAAGTTCTGTTTCACATATAGGGTGGTGGACCCTTGGAATAGCTTACCGCCAGAGGTTGTGGAGGCCAAAACAATCACTGCTTTTAAGCTAGCATGGGGCAAGAACTGCAGTAATCTCAGAAGAACAGAATGGGGGGGTAGGCGTTCTGTGCAGACTAGATGGACCATATGGTCCCCTTCTGCCGACACGTTCTTATTTTCTGAAGTTGTCAAACCTGACATTCTGAGCAGCTGGGCCAGTGGTGCAGAGGGCTGAGGTGCTGTTACCTCACCAGCCACCGTGCCAGTAACCTGGATTCTTGAATGGAAAAGGTTTGCCTTGGGAGAGGATCGAGCATCCCAGGACTGCTCTCCTCTCCAGGAAGAGGTGGCAAGTTATCTAAGCCTTTGACTGCCACTAGGTGGAGGCCCTGGGGTAGTGCAGGCTCCATGTGACTTCAAGTGACTTTAATGGGAGGGGCTACAGTTCTGCAGTGCATGTGCACCTCCGCATGCATGCACTGACGTGACTGCAGCCAGAGGAATGGGAAGAATGTGGAAAATGGAGCCAGGTAGGCTTAATGAATCCCACTCATTCTACAATGACCCACAATGACACTCAGTACTCAGACACTGCTGGATCATGCACTGGAGATGGCCTTCCGTCCTCTGGCCCTGCCACAGGGGAATTAAGCCTTGGGATCGAGGAAGGTAGTAGCCGGTCATGGGGAGCAGGAATGGGGTTGAGCAGCTGCCTTCCTGACTCAGGGGAGTAAAAAGCATCATGGGAAAAAAACATGACTATGTGAGGGTTATCTTTATCCATGCCAGTATCTCAGCTGAATGACAAGGCTAAAGATCTGACAACCTCGTGACACTGAAATCAGTACTCTTTTGTTCAGATTTATTTTCATTTAAACATAGCAAAATAAGCACAAAGATAAACAACTACACCTACATAGTTCACACAATAAACTATAAAATGTAAGCATTATGTGTTAGATTTCTGTTATTCTTTATACATCTTCATGACCCATTAACCATTTAGCTTTCTTTAATCATGGCTGAGAGAGTAGCAAAAAATTCCCATTTTTCTGACTTTACCACCATAAAAATTTGGCATCCTTTCTATTCTTTAATGACATGACTGGTAAGTGAGGCTGATGAATGTTGCTTACATCAGCAGTTAAATGAGTCCCTGGCTGAGCCATTTCTAATAGCCTTGGTGAATGACAAGTCTTTCACTCCTCTATCTGAACTTTCCTAAGGAACCACTCCTGGCAACATTCGTCTGTGGCCCCTATCAGGCCTTGAATGAAAACGACTTACTGTGGCAGCGAAGTAAGAATTCAGGTAGGCTATTTCTGATAACTGTTAGTTAAGTTACACTCTAACCAGACCATACGAGCCTCAGCGGCATGTCAAAAACGACCGTTATCGACATTTCCTGAAGAGTCTCTCCCAGTGACATGCTTGTACCAAGGAGAATACAAAATGATTTCCTGTAGGTTTGCTGACATAATTTTGCTACCATAAAACAGATGCCTTAAAGGGACCATACAAAATGATGTGTTGCTGTTTTCAAACTTAAGCAACCTTTCTCTAGAAAATCACAGCCTTACTTCCTAAAGCCTTCCTCACAAAGTCAGTTGACTTTCATTTTTCCTCTTTGTAATTAAATTATTCCTGAGTGCCATTAACATGATTAATCATTCCACAAATTAACCAAATTAGCATTTCCAACCTACTGATATTAACACATTTTAATTAGAATTGTTTTTAGGTGTGTTTGTCAGTAACTGTCCTAGGAACTTCATTTTCCTGTGTAAATACATCTTTCTCACAGTCAATAAATTGGTTTACATTTAACCATAAACCTGCATTTTTTAATTAATTGCACATTTTAAATTCCTCATAAGCCACTCTTGAGTGTGCATTGCTGTGGGTTAGTAGCACTTATGACTCAGACTACATCCTAGGTGTGTCATTATTACACAAAACACAGCCTGTTTTGCCTTACTGCTTAAATAAAATCTTACAAATTAATTATTTTATGTATATATGTAACCCCCCTGCAAATGGGGGTTCCCAAAAGACTTCCAGGAGCTTGCTTGAATGCTCCATGCCTGAATGGTGTTTGGCGTTTAAGCCATTTATCAGTGAGTGTTTTTAGAGCCTCTGGTACTGTCTCTTTAAGAGCTGTCTGCTTGCAGACATAATTAGTTTGTATGGGGGGACTGTGTGCTTCTCTGCTTGAGTACCACTCAGAGCTGCTAATTCACTCCATTTTGCAGTCACTAGGAGTGCAAAGGGAACCTATCTGAAAGATGTAACTGTTTGCCAGAAATCATTTAGAGTAATAATGAAATTACAGTTTGTCTAACCTGCTTTCTTTGCAGTCAGAACTGTGTTTGCCTAGTTCCTCATTCTAGTTTTGAACTGCTGAACTGGACCAATCAGTGTGGGTTAAGGTAGCTCTAAAATGGTGCCTTGGACGAATCAGAACTTGGACTCATAATCTGAGCCAGCCACAAGAGGATTGTATGGGCAGTGACTCTGGGAGATGTAGTTTAGACTTCTACCTTTTGGACCAACAGGGCAGTCTATTGTGAGTGACAGCCAATCCAGCCAAGAACTGGGAGGAACTCAAAGGAAGTGCCCGTTTTGTCTGCTGGAGTTTCAGTTGAGCTCTGGCAGTGAAGAGGAAGGAGCCCTGTGCTTTTTTAGGTGTGCAGTTTTAGTCGGGAAGCGTGTGTAAGGCCCAGAGTTCGGTCTGCAGCTTGTGTAACTGCTTGTTAGGACTGAATCAGTCCTGTGAAGAGAATCAAAGGATATCTGAAGAGTAGAAACCAGGCTCACCGTGTGAAGACTGGAGAAATTGCTGAATTGCACTTGGTCTGTCAGGAACTGAATCTGCTGTGTGTTCTCCCAGGTATTGTGCAGTAATTGCGATCGGGATAGAGAAGCAGCCTGCCTGGTATAGTACTTTCTTTTTACCATATAAATGTGTGAGGAGGCTTGTGTAGCTCAAGTGAATCCTGCTGCCATTAAAGGACTTTTGCCTGTTACTGTTTACCATATAAATGTGTGAGGAGACTTGTGTAGCTCAAGTGAATCCTGCTGCCATTAAAGGACTTTTGCCTGTTACTGTTTACCATATAAATGTGTGAGGAGGCTTGTGTAGCTCAAGTGAATCCTGCTGCCATTAAAGGACTTTTGCCTGTTGCAGTTTGCCATATAAATGTGTGAGGAGTCTCGTGGAGCTCAAGAGTAGCCCTGCTGACATTGAAGGACCCTATCTTGTTTGGAGGTCATGAGTACTAATTCAGGGTTGCTCCTGTTGAATTGCCACATTGAATCCAAATGGAATTACTGTACTGCTGACTGTTTAACTAATTTTCTTTTCTCTGTGTGAAAGGGCCCCTACCAGCTGCCACGGTTTGGACTAGCCACTAGGGCTTGGGTACCCAGGGACAGTAACTGGTAGGGATAGGCTGTGCACAGAGCCATAGTAGATGAGTAAAGTGATAAGCTAATTAACCTGATTCCCCTGTCCTTGTTATATCCCCAAATAAATCAGAGCTGCTTGTTTCAGCAAAGTTATACTGCCTGAGGTATTTGTCTATGTTAAAGTATTGTACTGTGATTGTTGCACTGTATCTTATTTTACAGGAGGTCCCAGTGCCTGAACCAGTCCTGGGGGTAAGTGTATACTGTGAAGGTAATTCTGATATACTGTGTGGGCCACTAGTGGGAAGAAAGGGGGGTTGCAGTGTCCCAGAGGGCTGTGACCAAGTTAGTTTAACTATTGCAAACCCTGACCTCTGGGTGGAGGCACCCGCCATCGGATCCAGGCCCCTCAACCTGTTAGTGGCAAATCAGGCAGGGGTAGTAGCCCCTGGGATAGCGCCATTTAGGGGTTACATATAGATGAGGGAAAGCTGTGTTTTCTGTATGTTTCTTATGTACAGTTACAACCATACATATCAATGCATATCATAAATCATAGAATCTTTTCTAACCAATCAGGACAACTAACACTCCAAAATTATACCTTCTGCTAGGAGACACCTTCATTGTTATCAGCTTCTAAATTCTAAGCTTCATATTTTAGGTGGAATACAAAGTTTTTCTTATCAGGGGTGTCTTGATTTTGTGTGACCTGGGTTATACTCATATGCATGGTTGCCAGTTCTCAGACTGTATAATGTAAGTACTGCTGTTTGGGTAAGGGAATCTAAATAATTAAGAGAATACATTTTTAACCAGTAAATGACACAGAAACCTATACTGCTGTGCCACTGATGCAGAACAGGCAAGTAAAGTGTGTTTGACTTTGAATTTCACATGGTAGCTCCATTTGAGAATGGGGATTGAAGAGATAGTTCATATTATGTTGTTTTTATATGTAGAAAATGTCAGATTTATAACTCCACACTGGTGTTTTGGGTTTTCTCCTACTGCAGATATCCCGGTTGCTCTTGGCACATTTCATAGGAATCAAATGCTACTGGTTTTACATGCTATTGGGGTAAAATGTCAGTGTAACATTATTAAGCAATTGTTTTTAACAGAGTGCACAGTTCAGTTGGGTATAAAATTTCAACTTTAAAGTGAATAGAGCTTTCAGAGAAGGAGAGGACCACTTTTTTAATTGTAAAGAATCAGCATATAATATAGGCTTCTGCTTGAACATGGAGTAATGGAAGTAGATCAGTAAATTCCAATAAAAAAAAGATGTTCATTTTCAAACCTGCCTGTTTTCATGACACTGCTCTTCAGCACCTAATTTGTCATAAAAGATTTCACAAGTTAGAAACCTGATATGTGTATTGAAAAAAACTTATGTGTTCGAGACAACTTGTTGATAAGCTGTCTTTGTTCTGTACTGTAGTAAGTGGTTGTAGTGCCTTAGCCGGTAGGGGCCCATTATTGTAACTACTTATAGATTTCAGTGCTTATACCTTTCTCTATTTGGTTCTAGTTTGTGGCCTCACTTTTGTCAGCTTTAAGTTAACCTGTTCAAATAAAAGTTTGCCAGCTACTGTACATTTGATACTTTTAGTAGGCTAGCAAGTAGTTTAGGTATACAAAGTATTTCAGACATTTAAACACTCATTATAGTGTACTGTACTAGGAAGGGGAAGCAAACGTTGCAGTGTGTAATAGTGCCATGAAGGATTACATAAAGATTAAGACATGGAAATCAGCTGTTCTAAAAATACGGAGATCATCTCCTTTTCTACATTGATGCCAGCAGTAAAAGCTGTCTTCTGCCACATTTGTTGGAGTCCGTAGTTTTATTTATTTATTTAACAAATTGGAAAGACCTTTGAGCCAAGGGCTGTTTTACAGAGGTTCAATGTCAAGTCACAAGAGTAGCAAACTACAATGGTTTCTTTAAGTAGTACAACATGAGGAAAGTAATTACATAAAGAAAAGAACAGTATGGCAAGATAAATATTGTGTGAAGTGCAGCCAGTGGCCTTGTCTGAAGAGGGGTTGAAAGGGCTTACAAGGAGAGAAAGTACAGGGGTGAATTGGGGGTGAAGGAGGAGATTCCACAATGAAACTTGAGCAAGAAAGACCCACGGTGGTAGAGGAGCGAACAAAGCGGAAACAGAAGCGGAAATGGGAGTGGAGGGAGGGTAAGGAAGGGGGATGAGGTAGGATGAAAAAGAGGGCAGGAATGGGAAAGAGATAAGGGAGGAAGTGCTGTGAGTGGAATAGCACAGCAGCTGCATAGGGCTATACAGGAGCAATTGGTAAAAGAGGGAGGTCCCAGTGCATTTAGCTGTCAGCAGAGATTAGGTATACTAGTCACAAGATGCTCTGGAAACTAGAAATTGATGCAGCTTCTGCTTAAAAGGTCCCAAGGTTGCAGTTGTCGCAATCTCAGGAGGAAGGGAATTAAATAAATTAGCAGCTCTAACCGCAATGGAATGCTGTTGGAGCGAGGTTCAAGAGTGAGGGACATTAAAAGTTTGGCTCACAGAACTTTGAGTGCTCCGAGTGCCCTGGAAGGGACTGAAAAGCCGAAGGGAACCTGGTGGTAGGCGACCAAGATCTGCCTTCTTAGCCAAAAGGCAGGCTTGATATTCAATGCGAGCGTGGAGGTGAAGCCAGTCTGCTTGTTCATAAAGGTCACGAGTGTGAGTACGATATGCAACCAGTTAGTAGACGGCATGCCTTATTCAGAGCTGTGGTGAGCCGATGCAGGTTTGTGTCTGCAGTGGAACCATAAATGACTAATCCATAGTCAATGGTAGACACAACTGAACTTTGGATAGTCAATCTGAGGGCTTGGTAGTAAGGCAGTGTTTATGCCTGAGTGGAAGGCCTAGGCGAATGTTAACTACCTTGGCAACATTCTCAACATGGTTGGAGTAGGAGCATACTATCCAGAGTAACTCCTAGGTATTTAAAGATTGAGTCTGATCACAAGGATAACACGGCACTGTTTTAATCACTTTGCTTTGTGCTTGCTGTGGGTACCATGGAAGAGCATGACCTTAGTTTTTTTGCAGTTAGGCACCAACTTATGAGAGATGAACCAGGACTCCGCTTCAGTAAAACTTTTCTGAAGTTGGGCTTGGAGGAAGGTAGGGTCAGCAATCTTTGAGAAAATGACCACATCATCTGCATAGAGGAGTACTGGTTTGGAACAAGATGCCTGAATATTTTTAAGGAAGGTGCTAAATAGAAGGGGTCCCCGTATCGATCCTTGAGGAATCCCAGAGCAGACAAGCAGTTTAGCAGAAAGGGCAGACCCTATTCTCACCTGCTGTGTGCAGTTTGCTAGATAGCTGGTGAATCACTTAAGGGCCTCTGAAAATATACCAAGCCCAGCAAGTTGATGTATCAGCAAATGGTGACTGACCATGTCAAATGCTTTAGACAGGTCAATAAAGGTTGCACCAACAAGTTGACCCTGATCAAGGGTACGGTGAATGAAACCTGTGAATTCCAGTCGGGCTGTAGATGTGCTGTGCCCTTTCCGAAAACCATGTTGTTGGACACATTGTAGGTTGTATTTTTCCAGGTACTCCACAAACTGGTCAGCAACAATCCTTTCAAGTGCTTTGGACAGCGAGGGAAGAATAGATATTGGCCTATAATTCCCAGGTAGTGATCTGTCCCACTCTTAAAATTGGTGTAACCAGAGCAGAATTCCAGATCTCAGGGAATTGTGAAAGTATAAGGGAGCAATTGAGAAGCTTGGTAAGGGGGGATAGGACTTCATCTAGAGTTAGGGTAAGAAGTTTTAGGTCAAGGGAATCAGTGCTTGTCCTAGTTCCTCCTAGGACTTTATGTAGTTAGGTCTTGGTCTCGCTTTCTAAGATAGTTTTGAAGTAGAAACATGGGTGGGTAGTTTTCCATAACATTGTACTTTCAATAACAGTAACGTACATTAAATAGGTACGGAATAGGGCGATGCAGGGGCTGAATATTATTTTCTGAAAACCATGAGTAATGGTCTGTCTGAATATTCAGAAATGAATAACAAATAGCCCACTGTTTGAGTGGTATTCATATTTGGCTGGAGTGTTAAAAAAAATAATGATTTTCCTCCTTTCTAGGTTGCCAGGGCAGGTCCCCTGCCGACCCCCTGGTTCCCTTAACAGTAACCTCCCCCGAACACACACACCTTAACTCTGTGTCTGTCTGCTTATTATTAAAAAAAATTATAATTATTGCCAGCAACATGGGGAGCTGACAGTGACCTTTCTCCTCGGACGAGCCCCTCACTCCCCAAAGCAGTATATTACTTCTGAAATGGCCCCACTTGTCCCGACTGATGCAGGGCTTGTAGTCATGCTTTCAATTCCTGGCTAGCTCAGTTAGACATCCCTCCCGTAGCATAGACCCCTTAGACTTCTGCCACCCAGTCCATACCACAGCCAATCAATGACATTATAAAAGGCGAGGCCAGACAGTGCATGAGCTAATATAACCCATTTGCACTTTAAAACTATTAATACATCCTCTCTACCCCACCTGGCAGCGCTAATTTACCACAGCACATGATTCTCATTTAGAGGATAAAGCACTTGCATGCTTGCATAGTAAAACCTGCTTATCAGATGCTCAGCTGTTTTACTATTCAAGTGTGTGAGTACTTTATTCAAGGATATGTGCCTACTTTAGGGGGCTGTTGCAATCACCTTCTCATAATGGAATTGGGTGCTGCGTTGGGAGAGTAGGATGCTGTGGAGGGAGGAAGGTGAGATCGGACTGTTGATAGAGGGTGGCGGGATTAGGGTTACAGTTTACTGAGTTTTGGGTGGGGAGGAGGGTGGGGGCTGTTTTTTCCTTTGTTTTCTTTTAGTAAGGTTGCCCAAATACAGACTACTCTAATAACCAAATTGTTGGCTGCTGAATACCAAATAGTTGGGAAAAAGGTAGTTGCATACCTCTAGTAAGGAGTACCATATTCCTGAGTGTGGGTTAAACTGTGTTAACCTGTCCCCTTATGGGTACTTTGGCTTTTTAACCACTTGAGGAGGCATGTTAGCATAGTTCAATCCACAACACAGTGTGTTATACAGTTAATAAATTGTTGTTTTTTTTTGTTTTGGTTTGCTGAAAAAATATAGACTATGGTTTGCTTTCTCTGTGAGTGTGTTGTGCCTCACTCATGTAACCAATTGACCACTTAGGAAGCAGGATTGTCCAGATCTGGTTTTATAACAGTATATACCATACCTGAAAACTGTAAGATAGGCTTCTTATCACACAGATGGTGACATGATCTTATATCTTATTTATGGTTTTGCCACTTCTGAGTTACCAAATAGTTTCATCCCTTTAAAAAAAAACAATTTTCTTGGCTCACCAACATACATTATATATTTAAACTATGTATTGTGTATTTATATATGTCCACATCTTGACCCTGTCAATACTGAATAGTGGAAAACAATTTTAGTATTATGCTGCTGTTATCTGTAGGTACCTGCCCCACAACTGTTAGTATACTGAAAATATTTTTCAGAATAACCTGGGACCTGAGGGTGCTGGTGGATGTCAAGATGAACAACGTAGAGCTTGTAGGAGGGCAGTGGCAAGGCCAACAGGATGCTTGGATGCATCGCTAGGGGGCTCACCTCCAGAAGGAGGAAGTGATACTCCCACTGTATAACTGCTTGGTGAGGCCACACCTAAAGTACTGCTTGCAGTTTTGGAGGCCACATTTAAAGAAGGACATTGAACTCCTGGAGGGTCCAGAGGAGGCAGCAAAATGATTTGGGGCTTTGGGGATGGGACCTATGGGGAGGCTCAAAGAGCTAAATATGTGCATATTGGAAGAGAGAAGGGACTGCGGGACATGATAGAGGACCTCAGGTACATGAAGGGGATAAATAGGGAAGGAGCAGTCAGGGGTGCTCCAAAGGTAGAGGGGAGGCAACTAGAGGGCGTGGGTGGAAGCTGGGGGGGGTGATTTAGGGGAGAAAGGAGGAGGTGCTACTTCACTGAGAGGGTGGTAAAGCCATGGAATGCGCTGCCCAGGAGGCTGGTGGAGGCAGAAATGGTGGGGGGTTCAAGACAGGTACAGGGGAAGAGTTCTGGAAGCAAAACCATGCAGCGAGAATATCTGGGACTGGGAAGGGAGAAGCCAGAGAGGGAGGGCAGCAAGGTCAGCTCCCAGGGTGGGGCTGACCAAACGAGCAGACACTAAAGACTGTTAGGCCTACTCTTCTGGCATTTTAGTATGTTAATGTAAATTTAAACCTAGCAACAACTTGTCAAGAAAATTTGTGTTACCTTGGTTGTCTAGCCTTGATTTAAAAAAAAACTATATACTATAGCAATGCATTGCATTATTGAAATTTATCAGAGTCTGACAGCATGATTTCTAATAAGGGCACTTTTTCCAGTATGAAGGGCAGTACCAGTACAATATAAAACTGAAATTGTAATGGATCCGTCATTTTAGCATTATCTGAATCTCTATATGTGTCATGCACAGGTCCACAAACAGTAGCTGGTGCACCAAAATTGGCCTATAATGGCATGTTTTTTCATAAATGCTATACATTGTAGGATGGGGGGCTGGTGTATCTGTCATGTTTAAAAAAAACTCTGTTGGAGAGGGATAAGGACTATACTGTGGTTCAGATCTTATTGCCCTGTCTTGGGTCAGGAAGAGATCATTCTACATTCAGAAAACCCAAAGCACTCTCATTTAATACCCTTGCCCCGCACCGCATTTCACAAGCTCTCTCCCTCTCTATGGAACAACGTTACAAGAATGGCAGTAGGCAGCAACCAAGAACTATTTTTTATTGCGCAAGAATAAAGTAAAAAAAAAAAAAAATTCAAAATACAATAAAACGAAAACATTTTTTGTTGCTTTTTTTAAACCTAAAAAAAGGACAATATTATATATATAATAACCTACTCCAGGGTGTTGGTGATGCTGGTTTTACCACTTGGCAAGGTTTACTCACTCGGCCTGTGGCCCAAGTTGTGACCGAATCATGCCAGGCTTGGGTAAAACCAGCATCACCAACACCCTGTTGTGGTTTATTGCTTAAATATTTTTCCCATTATGGAGCATTAAATCAATGCCCAAATTGGGAAACTGTCTCAGCACGCATGTCTGTTTAACCCCTAGCAAAGTCACCTGCCTGGTCATCATTTTATCTTCTGCTCTGCCAGTCAAGGATAAGTCCTGTTTCGAAAATGTTGTATGGTTACGAACTTGGGGGTGCAGTACTACAATAACTCTTTGCATGCCAGTCCCAGAAGGAAGGCTCCTTAGCATAAAGACCAGTTATAAAAAAAGTATACTTCTTTTTTAAGATGAAAATTCAACCAGTAAAAAAAAAAAAAAAAATAACATATTAAATGCAGCAGTGTTCCAGGCCTTCATAAATGCTGCTACTGTAGAGACCACCCCAATGCCTGTTTTATTGTCATGTGGAGAGAGAAAGCCTGGACTGTATGTGTTAACATTATGATTCAGTGCAGGTTCAAACACTGTACAAAGGACGTACTTTTTCTACAGATCATCCAGGGCATCAAGGTTGAAATATAGGTAATTATTCTGAAAACCAGTCGTCACTGTAGCCTGAAACAAAAGAAAACAGGGAACAAAAGGCCCAGTGGTTGTAGGAAGTGCTCTAGTTTCTTCAGAGAACTGTACTGTATAGGAACTGTGGTAACAGAATAGACAGTAGTACAATACTCACAAATTGGAGATGAAACAGGTGCGATGATTGTCAAGTTTCAGCTGGCAGGGGCATTTTTTGTGTGGGAGGAGATACTTTCCTGGTTTTTGGGAAGCGCACATATCTTTAGCAAGCTGAGTTTGCTATTAATTGAACAAACAGAGCAAATAGATAATTTATTTGCCAAGAGACACAAATGGAGGACCATACGCAACTTGCCAGAGATTATGGGCTCAATACTGAAAGCTTTGTGGCCCGCTTTTCCATCAGTGTCTAATGTCCAGTGCAGGGGGACATAAAATTAGAAAGAAACAAAAGAAGCTGTTCCTGTACCTGGGCTGTGCACTCAACAAACACACCACAAGTACCACAAAAATAGCAAGGCACTGTCGCTTCATTAAAGCTAAGGGATTACACATTGGTCTAATTAATGCAAATTATAAAAAGGGTCACAGAAATGCTGCAATCTGATTGGCTGTTAGGATTCTAACAGCCTTATATTAATCCATGTTATTCTGTCATGTACAGCCTGATCACCATGGAACATGGATTCTTCCTGACAGCATTCCATCCTCCATCACTGCTGAATGTGTGGAATGATACATTCTGATTTTGAACCAGCATTCTTAAACTGTTGGTGCAAGAACTATTTTATTAAAAATCTCCCTCTAAATCAAGAAAACATTCAAAAAGTATACTTTTAACACTTTTCTTTCGGAATAATTTTTTATAATAGCAATAATGCACTCCCAGGAGTTAGATTAACAGTCAATCACCCGCTAGGGGCAATATGGAACTCGGCTGCACCTCGTGCCACATTACACCCCTAGGGGGTGATTAACAGACTGTTAATCTAACCCCATGTCATATCTTATTGCTTAAAACACTTTATTTAGACCAATTATTAGTATATATCTGATAAAAATGTTACAGCAGAGACCCCCGTAACTCTCCAATGTTTTGCACCCAAATCTGGGTGTTTTTTTTCAAGGATAACCACTGTAAGCAGGTAAATACCATTCATACATCACATTTACAGTGACAATGTTTCAAAGGTTTTACTACCTATCTCAATATTCATTATTAATGCAAAACCAGTGGCAGTTGTAAATATTTCAACTTCCCCCAGAAATCAGTACAGTGACTTCAGATACATTTGAAAACATATTTAAAACAATGTTAAAGCACAGATCAGTACATATAATTATTTAATCCTGATTACAATCTGCAGGTATTCATAGCCATGAAGCTGCTATTGATATCTAAAAATAGATAACCAAAAGATTGTTATTTTATCTACTGGCTAATGGTAGTTATATTTACTGTTTGTATAATAAACCTGAAACTTGAATGCACACAGGGAAAAAAATCCCTATTTAGCTATCAAGGAAGGAGCCCATGCAAACCTTTGAATAAAACCTGGATACTTCAAGGTCCCACTCATGGCCCCTGGTATTCTGCGACTCCACCACTATGGAATATTTCACAGAACTTGCATCCTGGCCCATAATATGTATATATAGCTAAAGAATTGATTGCTCAGAGTGATTTTTTCATCAGATATACGGTTTTCCCATGGTGCATGGCTCTCCTTGCCTTGTTTATTCTTAAGACCCTCCTCTATGCTCAGTATGTAATGTTATAAATGCCATCACATCATGTTTCAGCCGACGGCAGGACTGCATTCTGCCACAGAAATGATCAAATGCTGCCGCAGAAGCCTCAGACCCCTGCAACATAAATCAGGACTGAAGTGATGCAGAGTACTAGAGGCCCTGACCCAATTTACACATCCAAAAGGCCTCTCTCTTCAAGGGCCAGACATCCAGATTACCCTCTCTGGGACTCATTGTTATCCTTTCTAAACCTGTAAAAGTAAATTTGTGATTTGCACCAACATTATTTTACATGCATGGAAAGGTAATTCTCTGTCTTGCTCTTTTCAGTTGCCCTCATGCCTTCTTCCACCAAATCTTGAATGTAGAGCTTGTTTTCCCTGCATAAAAGGCCCTGCAATGACAAGAAGCCAAGTATATTATACCCTCAGTTGTACAGTTAATAAAATTAAGATTTAACATTTTCTCCATGCATTATGGTGTACAGGTGTATCTGTCCTGCTAATGACAATGCAGAATTTGCATTTGCCATGATGGCAGAATTTTCCAATTCGGTAAGGTAACTGCTGCCTCCCCTGTATCGGGTCATATCCCAGCCTCCTGAGGTGCCTCTTGCCCAATCTTCTTGCTCCTCAGCATCTCTTCTAAGAAGAGGAAGATGACGAATACATTTCAGTGTCAGTGGCTCAGTAGGTAGCACACTCGCTTCTGAAGCCAGGAGAACAGAAGGCTGTGGGTTCAGTTCCCACATCTGGCACTTGGGTTAATATCCCAGTACTGACACTGTAGTGCAGCATGAGAGGGGTGCTGCACTTTTGAGGTGCTGTCTTTCAGATGAGATGTCAAACCGAGGTCCCATCTGCCTGGATTGGTGGTAGTTCAGGTAGATGTTAAAGATTCCATGGCACTTACAGAAAAGAGTAATGGAATTTCCCTGGTGTCCTGGCCAAATTTCCCCTCATACACTGAAAAAATACCACCAACAGCTTAATCTGGTTCAAGGTCAGTTGGCATTCATCTGTATCCCCTTCCCCCGGGTCGTGCCTGAAAATAGGCAGGATTTGTCTAGTGCACTTACCCAGTCAATAAAAAATAAATAAATAAACATTCCTGACCTCTTTGAAGACAACGAGGATTGGGGGTGAGGAGATAATACTGATTATCACCTCTTGATTTGGAGGACTTGGATGGCTCTACCATATCTTCCTGCAGTGAAGAGGTGGTTTTGTACAGACCACATTGACTTGAAGACCCTACTTTGTAGACTTTAAGGAGACAAATCCTGGACACTCTGGACTTGTCTGTGGATGAGGAAGACTCCTCCAAAAAATCATTTTTGTGATTTCTTGGAAGTAGGCATTGCCTCCTCAGTGCTTTTCCCTCCAAACCCTATGGCTCTGGAAGAAGACACTGTTGGCTGCCTGGCACAGGACCAGCACCTTGACAGAAGTTGCCGGGAAAGCAGATATACAATATCTGGACTCGAGGGACAAGAAGTATTACTTCACACAACCTGACACTGATTCAGTGTTTATCATGGCTGCACATGATAGGTCTCGAGCCCCTTCGAGGGTAAGCTGCAGTCCTCCTAATAAGGAATCCATAAAACTAGATATTTTGGGCAAGCACACATTTACTGTGGCTGCTCTTGGATTCTACATTGCTAGCTGCCAAGAGCATATGCTGCAGCCACATCCAAGAGCAGGGCCATTCTCGATGCCCTTCGGGAGGCATGCCTCAGACAGCTAGTTTTGGAACCTACTTGTGAGGGAGCAATCTTAGAACTTGTACACTCAAATGGGGACAGTGAGAGGATCTCAGATCTAGAAGTAGGTAGCCATTTGGGAACAAGTGACTACCAAACAGTGTGGTTCATGATAAACTCAGCTACAGAGTCAAGCCATACAAAAGTGAGGGTTCTGGACTTCAGGAGGGCTGACTTTGGCAAGATGGGAGAGTGCCTTAGAAAAGCACTAGCAAACAGGCTAGAAGGAGAGGTGGAGTAACAATGGGGGAAACATCAAAACTGCCATCACAGAGGCAACAAACCTTTGTGTGAAGCAAATAAACAAATCAAAATGAAAAAAAAAGCCACTATGGTTCTCAAAAGAGGTGGCGGTGAAGGTTAGGGAGAAAAAGATAGCATTTAGGAAGTATAAGGAAACACAGAAGGAGCAGGACAGAGAACTGTACCAGTTAAGGCAGAAGGAAGCAGGGAGGGTAGTCAGAATAGCAAAGGCCCAAACTGAGGAAAAGATAGCCAACTTGGTTAAGAAGGGGGATCAAATCTTTTACCGGTATATCAGGGAGCGTGGAAAGACAAAGTGAGGGATAGTGAGGCTGAATAAAGGGGATGGTGGGTGGGCAGAGGGGGACAGCGAAAAAGCAGGGATACTAAATGAATACTTCTGTTCAGTATTCACAAAAGAGGAGGTGGGGCAGGTTGAATGTGGCTTCCATTCAATGTCTGCTACCTCCTCCTCTCCTCTAAAAATGGACTTTTCAGTCAGGGGCAAGATACCTATTTTTTGCCATGCCTCCGTTTTTCAAATCACCACTGCAGACAGCGTCCCCATACAAGTTCACCTGAATGCAGCATCAGACCTCTTGCGATGCACAAGATTCTGACATCACCTTCCAAGCATGTTTTTTGTAAAACCTGTAGATACAAACACCAAAATCCTTATCCAAGGAGTTTTCATCCTTGGTGTTCAACCCTGGTATTCTTGGTTTCCAGATTTGTCAAGGGTCTCAAACGAGTCTCAGTGACTTCTGTCTGCCCTTCTTGGTGCACCCAAGATAGGCAGAGTAGTAACATTTTGCACCATTTAGGGGCACACCCTATACATGATACCAGTAATATGTTTTTTAAGCTCCCAGGCAGAAGTACATAGGATCCCACTTGTTACAAGTGAATCCTCTGATCAGACGCCTTTACATAAAGAAACCCTTACATTTCCCATTTGGTATTGTTTACCACTTGCTTTTTCAGTCATTTCACAATAAGACCAGACAGTATGACTTGAAAAATGCATGCTATATAGAATAATATATGGGGTGTTGTGTGTAATAAGAATTTTACGCAGACACGCAGTGTTGGATGCCACATAAACCACGAGAGCAAAGCTTGAGGGGTTTATGTAAGCATCCAGCACCAAGGGTGTGTGTAAAATTTGAGTTTCTGCACCACTGCATATTTTATTTTATATAATCGGCAGATTTTGCTTTTTTGCCACAGCAATTATATAAAATAAAATACATTCCTGGGTGGCCGCGGTCCAGTTGAGTTTTAGCGTGGTCCGCGGTCGTGTTTCGAAAGTAAATTTTTTTTTCTGGTAGTTTGTTTTTTTAATCTTTTTCAGCAGTGATTTTTTTTTAAATAACTTACCACTGAGTCCATGTGGCAGTGCAGGCTCCAATGGCAAGCAAGGCGTCCAGCAGCCAGAACAGAAGAGCTGTGGCTGGTGCATGCGCTGAATGAGGGAAACCTGGCGCGTGTTTGCCATTATAAACACTCCTTTATAATGGAAATTACACAATGGGTTTCCCTATGAGAAAAAGCAAAACCCAGTTATTATTACTTCTTTATTCAGACTTGTCCAGAGGAGAGAGTGAATATTGTTTTAACATATATATCCATATTTAAAAAGTATTCAAAATCATATACTTTATTTCATGTACAAAGAAGAAGAATCATCAGCATTTATATAGCACTTTTCATGCACATTGTCTCCCAAAGCACTGCATAAGCAATGTGAGACTGGTAGTGAAGTGACTGACTGTAGCAGCAGCCATTTTGCACATCAACACCCACACATAGACTTGGACAGTTGCATGAACCAGTTTATGGGACAGGGAATGTTGGTTAGGACACTGGGAAAAGTTCCCTACTCTTCCAGCCTCCTCCTCTGTCCCTGCTGTGCTAGAGGCTGAAAATGCAGTAGAAGAAGAAATGGAGATTGTTGATTTACCTGAATAATGTTTTGATACTGTTATGGAAAGCACACAAGAGAGTGCTGCATCTCAACAGAACGCGAAGGTACTGTCTGGTCTTGGAAAAATTAAAAAAAAAATTTCTCCCCCAGAAAAAGGAAATGTTAAAAAGGTTGGCAGAAGAAGAGTTGCACTGTAGAAAATGGAGGGAGGCATTGCAGGCTGAGATTGAAGCCTTGCAAACCACACCCCTTTCAGAGCTGCAAGCTGAGTCATCAGCTGTCAATCAGCTGGAGAGTGAGACGGCAACATTAAAGGCCAACAACGAAAGTTCAGCTCACTCCAAATCAAGCTGTCAAGCGGCAAACTTGGCTGGCAGTAAAATACAACAAAATGTTGTGTGCTGAGAGCCAAAGGAGAGTGGAAAGCTTGGAATGGCAAAAATGAGCAGAGTGAGGCTCGACCTACAGCGTCCCCCTAGAACAGTACAAACTGCACCAGCATCCATGGAACAAATAAGAAAAGAACTTAGGCAAGCATCTAAAAGCAGTGACTTATAAACTAATGAAATGGATGCCGCAGCAATCTCTGTAGTTTCCTTTTCTGTACCATCTGATAAAACGACCACTGTAAACGCTCAGGGATGCCACAGAGATGCAGGCGATCCCTCGGACACTCCAGAAAATTGGTCCCCCACTAGAGCACTGCAAGAAGCAGGGTGGGTGCAAGAAATGGATGGACAATGTATACCTGGCCTTCAAGATAATAATGTTCAAAGGTACAATAAGGACATGGATGCTATAAGATACTGCCCTAATAACACTGGCAATTCTGCTAAAACTGATCCTACAGGTTCGCAAAATTCGGCACTTATTGAGGACAACACTACAGCACCAGCTATGGGCCCCGATGAAAGTTCACGGCAGAGCTCCAACAGGCCTAGAGACCCACTTGTACCTGTGAGGCCCCAGACAACTAGAGTAGACAGCAGTAGACTGGGGCCCTCAAAGTATTTTACAAAATACAGCGTATAGTAACTGGTTTAACCCTATGTTTAAGCTAGCAGATCTTTTTCAAAACAAAGGGGAATCAGCCCCCTGCAGGAATACAATGAGGTTAATTTACGAAGGGGGGGTGGAAACTCCACCTGACAGGTTGTGTGTAGCCAAACAATTGCTAAAAGGCTCAATGAAGTATTTGTCTTCTGAAATGTTCACCCTTATTCATTTAGGAAACTCAAATTATGATGTGAGTTTTAAAGCAGTCTCGGGGTTAGCTAGATTCAGGGCCCAGTACCAGACGGTGGAAAAATAACCCAGTTTGGACCCACTATACTGCTGTTCCCCCAATTAAACCAGCTGTAAAACATATAACAGTAATGTTCAGGAATGAAGGGGTATACATGGAAGACATCCTCTTCTGGCTGCACCAGAGGTGCAAGGTATTAGATCGGCCCACCCCATCTTGGACAGTGAACAAATATGGAATGGGAGGTGGAGAATTAAGCAATAAGGCACGACAGGGTGTGTGTTATCGTGTAATAACGTCACTCCTGGGGTGGGTTGAAGCACCTGGTGACGAGTGCTTCCTACCCAGGAGTATCTACATTTATCCTAGATGCTGCTCTTACTATTATAATAGCTCGTTGTTATACAAAAAAAAAAAAAAAAACATAAAAAAATGATTTTAAGGGATCCAAATGATCATGATAATGTACATCAGGATCCATAGAAAAGCAATACAGTGATGTTATTGTGTAATAACATCACTGTCTCAGGCACACATTGACCAATCAGAGTCCAGGAAATTTTCTTGCCATTGTATAATTAGAGTTAAACTATACTCCACAAACAATTGCCCTGTCCATCTACCCAGCATCTTCTTTTTAGGGAAGGTAAGAGGGGTACTGTTTTATATAGATTGACCCAAGGCATGTTTTAAATGTGGGTCCAGGACTTACTTAAGTTCATCCTGTGACACCCCCCGTTGCAGTCATTGCTTAGATTATGGGCATGTTGAGGTGAAATGTCTGAATTGATTCAAATGTAACTTGTGCAAAAACAGGGCATGGGTATGGTAAATGCCCTTGGGCGTCGCACAATAGAGAGGACTGCCCCTCATATGAAGGGCTGATAAATGAAACCCTGCAGATGCAGGCCCAAAGGGTGGCTGCCTCAGATGCTACACAAATGCCACAGCCTACTGAAATAACTTAGCCACAGGAAGTACCGCGGGAAACCCAGAGAATGTCACAGTACCACCTGAACATGTAGAAGACACACAAATGTCAGACAATGCTTCTGAATCCTCAGTCAGTGCTACCCCAATCGCCACAGCTCTTGAAGATGATAGTACATCAGAGATGCCTCCCCCCGAGCCAGTCACAACCATTTAAGAAGGTAGTAGCTAAAAAAAGAAGCATTGGCCTCCCTAAACTGACCATCCCTGAGCCACTGGCTATAGTACCCTCTATTATACAGCACCTATAAATTCATCAACAATCCACCCCCAGTAAGCCTAACTGGAATGTTGGTTCCAAAGCACTCAGGTAGACAGCTCCGCACTACTGGGAGAAATCTCTTAGAAGAACCCAAGGTAAGGTCCATGGCAGGCAGCAAATCCTTTACCTATGAGGCTCCTGTACTTTGGAATAAGCTCCCTGTCCACCTCCAGGATGCTACCTCACTGGGTATCGTCCACATGGGGCTTCATGGGCACCTGTTAGAAAAAAGCACATGCCTTTGCACCCGAACACAGTAGCACAAATCCAAAAATCTAGCATTCTCTACAACTGATCAAGACCTTGGAAACCTCTAAAGAGAAAAAGTTAGCATCTGTTTTACTCTGTCTTAATAACACCCTAGAAATTTTTTACAGCCCTAACTGTTATAGACCTCATTGGGACAGAAATATGAAATACCTGTTGGTGATTGATCCCCCACTGGGTACTGTCCTGATACTAATCAACTGGTGTCTGCTCTTAAGTACTGTTTTAAGCAAAATGTTATTACCTCAAGCTCTGTGTAACTAATTCTGAGTTGCCCCTGAAAAAGGGACATTCAGGCTCAGTAGGTCTACTCGGTTACCAAAATTGAATAAATAAATAAATATTTCTGTGGTACAATGTTCAGCAAGCTTTGAAACCAGGGAATAAAATGTGGGCACCACAAGTTTTCGACTGCTTATCACTATGTACAACGTACTGGGCCAGTGGGAAGCCTTTGACACTGAAGAAGATCCCCAACCTCCCAAAATATGGGTTAGAACAGATAAAAAACTTACTAAAGTGGAATGTCTCAGTTTCCCAGATACAGCTAATCAATAGGAAAAGGTTCTACTCCCATATACTGCAAATAGAATTTAAGGAAACTGACATTCCCTGATTGTTCCCAAAAGAATAGACAGAAGGCTATTGGCATTTTGACATGTAAAAGACTTCCAGATTTTGAGTGGTACACAGCATGGTTAGGAAACTACAGTAGACTGAGTGTCCGCAACAACAGTAAACACAAACAGGTAATAGAGAGGTATTGTCTGAGGGATACCTACACTCAGACACTTGAAACACAATTACATTTGGTTTTAGAATGTGGATATGCTGTGCAGTTTGGGCCTACCTTGTGGCGGAATGGAATGAGCCACTACTAACAACTTTAGCTTTAATGTATGGGGAATTTTCTGGTAGATGGGGAAAATACCATTCAGAGACCTTACTTATAATTTTTGCTATTATTAGAAATTATATATATGGCAGTCTAGGTGTGTATGGGTCATTCAACGGAGGCTTGTGCATTACATTGAAATGAATAAAAATAGCCAGATTTCTTTACATACTGTGGCTCAGAATGACTTGAGAAACTATAACCCTGAGAAATGTAGACCACTGTGGCTGTATTGTGAAAAATGAACAGATCCTCCTTGAAGGGAGGAGGATATCAGACTGTACCATAATAGTTTTATAACTAAGTTGCCCTGTTTATTGTAAATATGTACATAATGACAAATGTATTTGATTTTGTGTTTTTTTGTTTTGTTTTTTGTTATCTGAATTTTCTTTCGTTTTCTGTAAATATGCTTCATCATGTAAAGGATTCTATAATGTATTTTATTTTGTTATGTAGTCCTTTTTTGTCAATAAAAATTCCCCTACTCTTCCTGTAGTGGGAACTGCTGGTTGTCAGGTTGCTGGCAAGATGGCTAACCCAGGTGGAGGAGGAGGAGGACCACAGAGCTCAGATTTTTTGCAAGCTCTTTGGAAATGCCTGACACTCTGGATGTTTCTACAGTTATGGCTAACCTTGAGATCCCAGAACCTTGTCCAATATCACCGTCAAAGAAGTTACAGAAATGGGACACTGCAGAACTGAATCTAGCAGTTCACTCCCTGGAGCATGTGGGAACTTCAGTACAACACCTTACTGCAAAAGTTTTGGAGGAAGAAAGATTGGTGGCAGGCATGAATGAAGAACTCTCTTACTTTAACTGTTAGCAGATGTGGAAACCGCTCTTCGGGCTCTCACTGGAGCAACACAAGAAGATTTTCATAATTCTACTATGGTGTTTCAGGCAACTAAGCAGAATGTTTCACATGCCTATGGAATGGATATGCCTGCAAAAGATCCAGTAATTACTAATTCAGTGTCCTGTTCTGAAGAGGGAGCTCCTTGGTCTCGGGAAAGCGCCTTATCAGCAGCGGGCTGGACACAATCCTTGGACAGAACAACTTGGGTGGCTGGTGCGGCTCCATCAGTGGCAGACATACAGCAGCTGGTGCAAAGTAAATTTACTACTGAACAAGCTAAAAATACAGTGAAATCCTTTATAAAACCAACTATTGTTACAAGTGAGCCGGCCATGTCAGCTAATCTGGTTACCAAGGTAATGCTGGTGGCCAGTAGGAGAACAGCAGTTGAAATTAACAAACAAACCATAACCATGACTAACGCTGTTACTGCGGCTCTAAGTCTGCCTACCTTAGTTCCAAATCAGAGTTAATCCGGCAATATACCCTTCTGTATTACTGGAGAACTTCAGCAGCCCAACAAATGGCTGCAAACCTCTACTAAAAAAGTGATTGCACATGACAAAGGGGGGGAGGGGTTTGGATCAAAACCTGCACACTTATCCACCTCATCAATCAGGTACACAGGCTGCTGTATCCCATACTGCTCATATTAAAGCTTCTTCCACAGTAGCCCCAGTGTGTGCTGCATGGCCGTCCACCTCTTGGGCTGACTTAGTTGAAGTGGAAGAGGGAAAGTCAGAACTGCAAAACGGACCTACTATTGGGACTGGTGGTTTAAAATATCATCCTACTCCCGCATCCCCCAGGTTGAACTTATAGACACTGAAAATTCAGCTCTTTCACATCAAAAACATTTCTCAGCACATCAAAAACAAAAGGAAGGCAACACAAATAGAGGGTCTTTCAAAATGTCTGGTTTCTTCACCAATTTGGGTGAACCTGCTAAACACCGGAATGCTGTCCGCTTAAAGTACAGTGGTGGGCTGGAGGAACCCCCAGACTGGGTGCATGTTGCATGCAGACTGTTAAAAGACTCGCTACAGTTTCTAGCAACAGACATTTTTGCACATACTCTTACATCAGGGGATACTCAGTTTAGCACCAGTTTTAAAACACCTCATCATTTGGAAAGGTTTTGGACCAAATATAATTCTCTGAAATCATTTCCTTCATGGTCTCTCTTTATAGCGATGCCACTAACGAAGCCTACAGTTAAAACCATAACCATTCTGTTCAAAAATGAGGAGGTTCATATTTAAGATATTCTACATTGGATAAAACAAAGGGCAGATGTGATGCACCATCCTACACCTATTTTAGATTCCGAAAACATCTGGATGGGAGGTTGGAAAATTAAAGTGAGATTGAGAACTAATGAGAAAGGCCATTGGAATCTCCCTAGCAGTTTTTATACGGGACGTGACAGGTCTTTGTTTCTATGCAGGAAAACCCAAAACATGCCACAGATGTGGGACCCTTTCTCACCTAAGCATTGCTTGTGATACTTTGGTTTGGGAACTATGTTTGGGAATAGGACACTCAAGCCACTTTTATCCTAATCCAGGAAGATACAATCTATGTGAAAAATTAGTAATTCTTGTAAGAAATGCCCATGGATGGTCCATAATAAGGGATCTTTCTATGATCAGGATGACATGGTCCATGAGGTGCAACACAAAAGATCTCAAGAAGAACGTTTCCAGACTATGGATAGAGCAACTGCTCTCATGACTAATGTGACAAATACTGCATATATGGAACTGGAGGCACCTGGTGAACCCGTATAAAAAGAGATGGACACTGTGACAGAATCGGACGTTCTCTCGAGTACAGTACCACATATGGAACTTATGGACTCTCGTCAAGGTGATCAAAACAATGAGGTACAGGGAGAGATGCTCACTAACGTGCATGAACATTCAGATACCCATCACCGAACTGCTATGCCCTCTCCTGCACTTCCTTTGGATGATGTCAAGATAATTGAAGGGGAAAAATAAGACCTTAACCAAAGCCAGAATCTTAAAAAAGGACATAATGGTGATCTGAAACAGCCATGCAGTTTTATAAGGGGACACAGAGGAGGAGGAGGAGGGAGACTCAGAAACTTCCTCTATCACCTCTTCGCAAAAGGACCTCTCTGACACTCATGGGACACCTCAGACATTAAGATGGCAAACAAAGGGACTAGGAGAAAAACGTTTATAGGAGATTATTCTTTGAGACATGTCTCTCCTCTTTTTCCTTATCAAATGTATCAGGGGTCCACACAAAATTTAAAACTTCTTATGCTTTATGTTAACAGAATTAAGAATTGTAAGAGAAGATTAACTTCTTTCTCTTCCCTAAATTCCTCTGGGGCACATGTAATTCTCTTGCAATATACTAGATTAAGCATAACAGTGACATATATAAAGCCCTGAAAGCCTGGCCCTATGGACTATCGGTGTGGTCTATGGGCGACACCCCCTGTTCAGGAGTATGTATATTTTTTCAATCCATCAGTATAACAATGTTGAAAGTTATGGGTGTAGACCTAGGGAGATTGTTGCTATTAGACTATATGGCAGAAGAAGCCTATGAGAACTGGAGTTCTCTACGCACCACAAACAAAAGCTGCATGTGTAAAGCTGCTTCAGCTGTTTCAGCTGTTACAACCCCCAGTCCGCCTGACCTCAGTGGTGGGAAAGATCAGGGAGACACTGCTAAAAGAAAGGATAGCAGCACACCTGGAATCCAGGGAAGCCCAGGATCTGGGGCAACATGGATTCATAGGAGGAAGGTCATGTCAAACATATCTGATAGATTTTTTTGATTGGACGACTAGGGAAGCAAATCAGGAAGGGGCAGTAGACATCACCTACCTAGATTTCAGCAAAGCCTTTGACACCGTCCCACATAGAAGGCTGGTTAACAAGATAGGTAGTCTAGACATGGAAGACAAGGTGGTGAACTGGGTTAGGAACTGGTTAACAGACAGGAGACAGAGGATTGTGGTAAATGGGGTACAATCTGGGGAGAGGGGGGGTTTTAGCAAGGCATTTGATACAGTCCCACACAAAAGATTAATACACAAGATAGCCAGCCTTGGAATGGGTCCCAAGGTGGTAGCCTGGATAAAAAATTGGCTAGACAACAGGACACAAAGGGTAGTAGTAAATGGAGTACACAGTGAAGAAAGGAAGGTTACTAGTGGGGTACCGCAGGATTCAGTACTGGGACTGGTCCTTTTTAATGTCTTTATAAGTGACATTGTAAAGAACTGGAAGGGAAAGTATGTCTCTGCAGATGACACAAAGATCTGCAACAGGGTTGATACACAAGATGGAGTGGAAAGGATGAGAAGGGACTTGGCAAGGTTGGAGGAATGGTCAAATGTATGGCAGCTCAGATTCAATGCAAAGAAGTGGAAGATAATGCACATGGGAAACAAAAACCCAGGGGAAGCGTACACAATGGGGGGTGAGATACTGACAACAGTAAAAATAGAAAGGGACCTGGGGGTAATTATATCAGATGACCTAAAGGTGGGCAAGCAATGAGAAGGCAGTAAGAAAGGCTGGGGGATACTGGGATGCATAGGAAGAGGCATCAATAGTAGAAACAGGAAGTTGCTATCCTCTGTACAGACAGTTGGTGAGACCTCATCTGGAGTACTGTGTGCAGTTCTGGAGACCCCATCTCATAAAGACATAGAGTGGAGGCTGTCCAGAGGAGGGCAACCAAAATGGTACAGGGTTTGCACCAGAAGACATATGAAGAAAGACTAAAGGAGCTTAATATGTATACTCTTGAGGAAAGAAGGGAGAGGGGGACATGATAGAAACTTTCAAGTACCTCAAGGAATTAACAAAGTCCAAGAGGGTAGCATCTTCCAGAAAAGAGATGTGCAAGAACAAGGAGGCAATTTGAGGATAGAGGGGACGGCTCAGGGGTAATGTTAGGAAGTATTTTTACTGAGAGGGTTGTGGATGCATGGAACAGCCTCCTGAGGAGGTCGTGGAGTCAAGAACAGTGAGGGACTTCAAGAATGCATAGAAACATAGAAACATAGAAGTTGAATGGCAGATAAGGACCCAAGGCCCATCCAGTCTGCCCATTTCTTTTTCTACCTTATAATGTGCCATCGGCCTTTGCTCTGTCAGTGACCTATCTATTCATAGTCATTTGTATTGCTCCTTATGCCTATCCATGCCTGTTTGAAGCCCTGCACTGTATTCATAGCCACTTCTTGTGGTAAGCCATTCCATGCATCTACCACCCTTTCTGTGAAAAGAATTTCCTCACATTCCCCTTAATCGGCCTCCTCTAATCTCATGCTGTGTCCTCTTGTCCTGCTATTTTCTTATATTTAAACATGTTAGACTCTTTCACCTTGTTTATGCCCTTAAGGTGTTTAAATGTCTCGATCATATCACCTCTCCCGCCTTTGCTCAAGGGTATACATATTGAGCTCCATTAATCTGTCCTCATATGTCTTCTGATGCAGTCCCTGCACCATTTGGTTGCCCTTCTCTGGACTGCCTCAATTTGGTTAATGTCCTTGTGAAGGTGTGGCCTCAATACTGCATGCAGTACTCCAGATGGGGCCTAACCAATGTCTTGTACAGAGGATTATTACCTCCCTCTTACGACTTGTGCCCTACTAATACACCCTAACACCCCTAGCCTTACCTACTGCTTTAGAGGTCTGCTTGATGATTTTAGGTCATCAGTGATGATGATGCCCAAGTCTCTTTCTTCCTTTGTGACTGCTAGCAACTCCTCCCAGCCTATAAGTGGCTTCAGGGTTTCTCTTCCCTATGTGCATGATTTTGCACTTCTTTGCATTAAATCCCAGTTGCCACTCTTCTGCCATTCTGCTAGTTTATCCAGATCTCTTCTCATTCTGCCCACCCCATCTGGATCATCTACTCTGTTGCAGATCTTGGTGTCATCTGCAAACAGACAAGCCTTACCTCTAGTCCATCTGCGAGGTCACTAATGAAGATGTTGAATAGGACTGGCCCAGGACTGATCCCTGAGGTACCCCACTTGTGACTTGCATCTCTTCTGACTGTATACCATTTACCACCACTCTCTGTTTTCTGCCAGTCAACCAGTTTGCCACCCAGTTGACCAACTTCTGACCCACCCGAGCCTACCTAGCTTATTTATCAATCTTCTATGTGGAACAGTGTCAAAAGCTTTGCTGAAGTCAAGGTAGGCGACATCAACTGCTCCCCTTGGTCCACCACTCTGGTTACCCAGTCAAAGAAATCTATGAGATTAGTTTGACAGGACCTTCCTTTGTAAACCCATGCTGTCTTGGATCCTGTGCCCTATGGATTCCAGGTGTTGCACTATCCTTTCCTTAAGGAGTGCCTCCATAATCTTGCCCACTACTGAGGTAAGACTGACCGGTCTGTAGTTCCCGCCTCCTCCCTGCTACCACTCTTGTGGAGTGGGATCACATGAGCCCTTCTCCAGTCTTCTGGGACCTCTCCTGTGCTCAGAGACTCACTAAACAATTCCTGCTAATGGCTCTGCTAGTTCCTCCTTTAGCTCCTTAAGTACCCTGGGATGTATGCCATCAGGTCCCATTGCCTTATCCACCCTGAGCTTAGCAAGCTCTTGTAGGACCCTTTCTTTTGTGAAGGGAGTAGTGCTCACCTCCTCCCCCTGTGTCCATGATGCTGAGCTGTGGGCCCTGCCCTACCTTCTCTTCAGTAAATACTGAGCAAAAGTATCTATTTAGGATAGATGCCTTTACAGGGTCCTCCTCCTCACATGCTCCCTTTTCTCCATTAAGCTTAGCAATACCCTCTGGACTTTCTCCTTTCACTAATGTATCTATAGAAAGTCTTGTCACCTTCTTTACTGTTCGTGCTAGTGTTTCCTCAGTTTGGGACTTTGCCTGCCTTACTGCCTTACCTGCTTCCCTTAAGGCAGTTTGGTATGCCTCCCTATCTTCATCCCGCTGTGTTCCCTTATATTTCCTGAAGGCCAGCCTTTTGGCTCTGACCTTTTCTGCTACTGTATTTGAGAACCAAAGTGGTTTCCTTCTTCTTTTGCACTTCCTTTTCTGTCTAACACAATGGGATGTTGCTTCAAATATTTATCCTTAATGCTTGCCCACTTTGCCTGTACCTCCTCACCTGTGTTTCTTTTGCCAGGGCTAGCTTAACTCTGTTGGCCATCTTATCAAAGTCAGCTCCTCTGAAGTCCCATATTTTGCTTTGGAATGGGATGATTTAGATGTAGTAGCCAAATTGAACCATACCATGTGATGGTCACTGGCCCCAGGTGACCTTCTACCTGGAGATCTGTGATCCCTTCTTTGTTAGTCAGTACTAGATCTAGGATAGCCCTGTCTCTTGTGGGTTGCTGTACCAGTTGTTTGAGGCCTCCCTGCAGGAATCCACTATGAGTCTAGTTCTGGCAGATGTTCCTGCTGGTATTACCAATCTGTATCTGGCATGTTGAAGTCTCCCATTATCAGAACCTCCCTTTAGCTGTCATGTTTTGTATATCTTCTAACAGTAATGTGTCTATGTCCTCCCTCTGGTCTGGGGCCTGTAGACAACCCAGTTCTTATGGCTGTCCCATTTCCTGTTTCAGGTGACCCACAGTTGTTCTGGCTCCTATGTGTATTCTGAATTTCTGTAGCTTTGATATTTTCATTAACATACAGGGCCACCCTCCCCCTTTTGCACCTCGGTCTCTTCTGAACAATACATAGCCAGGTACTGAAGTCTCCCAAGTGTGGTTACTGGTAAACCACGTCTCACTAATTGCTACTATGTCCAGTTTAGCCTCTGACATAATTGCCTGCAGGTCTGGGATCTTATTTCCCAGGCTGTGAGCATTGTGTACATGATTTTCCATTGGCCAGATTTTGGTGTGTTAGTTGTTGGGTGAAGTTTGGCATTACCCTGTGCATCTATGGAGAGACAAACCTTTTTCTTACCTGGTGATGCAAATGAACGGCAAACACGCTTAATTCCTGTTTGACCACTAGCTGAGGGGAGGGTGTTCTTCCCATTTGACGATGGGGTGCTGCACCCCTCTCCCCATTGCTAGTTTAAATATTCTGCAAAGACGTCAAACTTCTGCCCCAATGCACTGACTCCCTCTTAGTCAGATGCAGTCCATCAAATTAAAGAACTTTCGCTCCCAGAACTGTTGCCAGTTCCTACAAATCTGTGTCCTTTTCCTGGCACCAGTCCTTGAGCCACGTGTTTAGCTCCCCTATCTCCCCTTCTCTGACCTTCCGTCCATCTGCTCCCTTCTCCCAGACTGGCAGGATCTCAGAGAGGAGATGCCGGACGAAATAGATGATAGTTTGTCACCCAGCCTAGTCAGGTGTTCCTTGGTCTCCACAACTGACCGGCTGGCGAGATCATAGTCCCTATGTGTACTAGGACATCAATGTTTTCTCCTGCTTTGTGAACAATTTTGCAATGCGGTCAGTGTCTCCCATGCTGATGTACCTGGGAGACATCTGACCATCACCCCAGCTGGAGATGGGTATCAACTCCCGAATCATGGAGTCTCCTATGATCAAAGTTTTTGGATTTCCTTTGTGCTTGTTTAGTTTTGGTTCCTGATTTGGGTGAGTATTGTTGTACTAGCTCCTGTGCCACAGTGTCCTGCTCTGCAGTGTCTTCTGCCTCTTTATTTGATTTCGGAGATAGAGGCAGATACCTGTTTGTAGTGTTTATATGGTTTTTGGAGGTAATGTGTTGGAGAGTAGAGAGTGATGGGGCACCTATTTGCTCCTCCTAACCACCTGCCAACCTCCTGGACCAACCCTCTCCTGCGGTCGAGGATTTTCTGTTGGTTGCTGGGGAAATGGCGGGTGGTTCTTATAATGTATTTCCTCTTCAATATGAAATTTGAGGCGTGCAATCTCTGCCCATGCTGCCTGGAGCTGAGACCTAAGATCTCCAAAGGCCCAGCATGTAGGACAGTGTCCTAAATCTTGTAAGACTGTCCTTCTGAAAATTGTTCCACAGTACCTGCAGTTAATGAAATCCATTCCAAATAAGTTGCTGGGTTTGTAACCTAGTCAGAGTAATTAGAAGGAAAAAAAATGCAAGTAATGGTTTAATTGTGCTTTGTTTAACTTGTTATAACAAGTTAAATTACTAGTGCCCTGTAAATGAGATCACCTTGTGGAGCCCCCACTGATCCGCCCTTCCTGCTCTGCCACAGGAAATGTCACAACTGTGGTACCCTATAAAAGGAGGTAGGCGTGGTGGTTGGGGATGGGGTGGGTGGCTGGCCCTTCCCCTGCCTAAAAGAAGAACCACGGACGAAAGAACAAGGAGGTAAGAGCAGAAACAATCAGTCAACAACAAATGCAGTAACCCTGAAAGCTTATCCTAATGTTAGATAAAACTGTAAAACCTGTAAAGCCCACCTGTAATAATTTCAGAGAAGATATACCCTGTAAGAAACACTTTGCTCCAGAGAAAAATAAAGCAGTAACAGAAGATATACCTTGCAAAAGACAATTTGACTCAGAAGATTACAGCAGTAATCTGTTAGCACACCTGTAGGCACACCTTGTAATAATGCAGAAGAAGGTATACCAACAACAACAATTTGAATCAGAGAAAAATAAAGCAATGAAATGTTAGCAACAAACAGTAGCAATCCCTGTGAGTAAAAATAAAACACCACCACACAGTAAATCTGCTTAGCCAAACTAAGTCTTAATCCTTCTCCCTTGCTCTGGTAGTTTCTCTACTCTGCCTTTCAAGCAGTCTTAGAAGGAAAGAGCTCAGGTGAAGCTAGGTGCCTTGGCCAGCAAACCAAGTCTTCTACCTCCAAGATATCAACTAACCTGACTTTTAACCCTTCTTTCTGTTGGAAATTACTGACAGTTTGCCAGCTCCACCCCCCACATACACACCTAATCCTTTGGAAGAGCTGTGGGAGGAAAAGCAATTAGCTCCTTCAATGTGAGAAGGAGACTGAAACACCTCTGAGACAACAAACCTTTTCAACAAACAAGAATAAAATAAAACACAGTGTCAAACAGTAATTTTGCTTAGCCCAATGATAAAAAAGTCACAAAATGTAAGCTCCACCTGTAATACAGTAATTTCAGAGAAGATATACCCTGTAAGAAACACTTTGCTCCAGAGAAAAATAAAGCAGTAACAGAAGATATACCTTGCAAAAGACAATTTGACTCAGAAGATTACAGCAGTAATCTGTTAGCACCACCTGTAGCACACCTTGTAATAATGCAGAAGAAGGTATACCAGCAACAACAATTTGAATCAGAAAAAATAAAGCAATGAAATGTTAGCAACAAACAGTAGCAATCCCTGTGAGTAAAAATAAAAACACCACCACACAGTAAATCTGCTTAGCCAAACTAAGTCTTAATCCTTCTCCCTTGCTCTGGTAAGTTTCTCTACTCTGCCTTTCAAGCAGTCTTAGAAGGAAAGAGCTCAGGTGAAGCTAGGTGCCTTGGCCAGCAAACCAAGTCTTCTACCTCCAAGATATCAACTAACCTGACTTTTAACCCTTCTTTCTGTTGAAATTACTGACAGTTTGCCAGCTCCACCCCACATACACACCTAATCCTTTGGAAGAGCTGTGGGAGGAAAAGCAATTAGCTCCTTCAATGTGAGAAGGAGACTGAAACACCTCTGAGACAACAAACCTTTTCAACAAACAAGAATAAATAAAACACAGTGTCAAACAGTAATTTTGCTTAGCCCAATGATAAAAGTCACAAAATGTAAGCTCCACCTGTAATACAGTAATTCAAGAAGATATACCCTGTAAGAAACACTTTGCTCCAGAGAAAAATAAAGCAGTAACAGAAGATATACCTTGCAAAGACAATTTGACTCAGAAGATTACAGCAGTAATCTGTTAGCACACACCTGTAGGCACACCTTGTAATAATGCAGAAGAAGGTATACCAGCAACAACAATTTGAATCAGAGAAAAAATAAAGCAATGAAATGTTAGCAACAAACAGTAGCAATCCCTGTGAGTAAAAAATAAAAACACCACCACACAGTAAATCTGCTTAGCCAAACTAAGTCTTAATCCTTCTCCCTTGCTCTGGGCAGACTAGATGGGCCAAGCAGTCCTTATCTGCCATCAAATTCTCTGTTTCTATGTTTCTCCTTAGGCTCTAAAGCCTGCCCATAGGGCAGGGTGTACTCACGGAAGATGCTGCTACTGCCATCTCAAAGCCCTCTGTGGAACTCCCATCTCATCACAAAGACATTGGTCACACCAAACTATGACTGGGACATTGCATTCCCTGGGTACAAAATGTATAGAAAGGACAGGCAAATGGGAAGAGGGGGAAGAGTGGCTCTGTATGTGAAGGAGGGGATAACCTGTACCAGAGAGGAAGGGGCGGATGGAAAGGCAGAATCCTTATGGGTGCAGGTCCAATCCACTAAGGGGAGGAAACTAAGGATAGGGGTACTTTACAGAGCACCTTCACTGGATGAGGAATTAGACAAGGTAGTGGTGTCCCAAATCATGGAAATGGCAGGCAAGGGGGAGGTAATAATAATGGGGGACTTCAATCTACCTGGGGTGCATTGGAACTTCCCAGCTACCTCCAGCACCAGGGATCAGGTACTGCTGGATGCATTCCAGAGTGGATTCCTGACACATGGTGTCATGGAGCCCATTAAGGAGAGAGCCATACTGGATCTGGTCCTGTACAACTGTGGGTATGTCCAAGATGTAAAGGTGGAAGAACCACTTGCAGGGAGTGACCACCATGTGGTGTGATTCTACCTGGATATAGAGGGATGGTCAGGACCAAGATAAGGGTTTGCGATTTCAGGAAGACTGACTTTAATAAGATGGGAGAAATTCTGCTTGGACACCTTGCTGGGATCAATAAGGAGACGGAGGTGGAATAGAAACATAGAAACATAGACCATGATGGCAGAAAAAGACCAGAGGTCAGTCCAGGCTGACCATATTCCTTATAATCCTTGGAACCTTCCCTGCAACTTATTGTTCCTCCAGGGTATTAACCCTCCCTGTCCTATCCTCACTCTCCTTCCTGGTCATGTCACCCCAGGCGACCACTACTCCCTTCATTCTATCCCATGTCAGCTTGAATCCCCAGACCGTATTTGCACCCACAACCTCGGCTGGCAGACTGTTCCAAGGTTCCACCATCCTTTCTGTAAAGAAGTACTTCCTCACTTCTCTCCTGAACCTCCCTCCTGCTAATTTCCTCTCATGACCATGTGACCTTGAGTTGGTATTCAGGGTAAAATAATTCTCCATAGTTTACTTTAATTCCTTTAAAGAGCTTCTGACCCCTCAAAGAAAACTTAAAAACATAATAATTAGGCACAATTCTGCTTGCATTCAATTTATATTTGATATATTTCTCCTCCCCATAATTTATTGCTAAGGAAATGTGTATGAATATATGATCATTGTCCCTTAGAGTTTATTTTGAGTCCATCTGCTTCTATAGCTCACTCCCTACATCACATCATAATCCTCTATTGTGACACCACGGTCTATTGCCATGGGAGTAACTGTGAGATCAGAAGCAGTGTTCTATGACTTCAGGTAGGGAGAAAGCAGCAGGAATAGATGAACTCTTCAGAACAGAAATCCTGTTTTCATACAAATGACCTCAGTAGTAAATAATGAGGAGAAATACAGAACTAATGGGAAAGACAAGCTGGACTGTGCCTAAATATTGTGTTTTATTAAAGTTCACCTGAACATGTCACCAGCTCTGTAAGGAACATGAAGGTCTCTATCACATCTTCCCTCTCATTTCTGGTATCCAGTGAATGCATATTTAGTGCCTTGAGGCGCTCCTCATGTGATCTGCCCAGCTGGCCCTGAATCATTTTTGTTATTCCGCACTGCACTGTTTCCAACCTATCCCTATCCTTTCTGAGGTAAGGGCTCCAGAACTGGGCGCAGTACTTTGGGTGAGGCCCCACCAGAGATATGTATACTGTATATTGTTTTAGAAATGGGCCATAATAAAGGAGAGACTGATGGAGGCCACTAGTGAGTGCGCCAAAATCAAACGCAAAAATCCCAGTTGGTTCGGAAAGAAAGTGGCAAATGTAGTAAAGGAAAAGAAGGCAGTCTTCTGGAAATACAAACGTACTCAGAATGAGGAGGATAGAAAGGTCTATAGTGCCAAATCAAAGGTGGCAAGCAGAATGGTTAGGGAGCGAAGGCTGTGAGGGAAGTACGGCTGGCACAGGGAATAAAATCAGGTGAGACTGCCTTCTTCAAATATATGAGGGAGAAGGTGAATGTTAAAGATGAGACTGTCAGGTTAAAAAAGGGGGGAAATTGGCAGAAGGAAGTGAAGAGAAAGTGGAGGTACTTAATGTCACAAACCCATTCAGCAGGTCAGCTCTCTACTCCCAAAGTGCCAACCTCTGAGCATAGAATTGTGAACAGAACAAGGTAACCCTCTTGTCTGTTTTGTGGGTTTGAGTCACCTTTGTCCCAAGTTCTGGAGGGATTCAAACTGATAACCTCTTGTTAGCATACCCAATTGTCAGGCTCAGATAATTCTGTTTTCGGGGGACCAGATATCTTTGCCTACCGGCACCTAACCAGGTATTACAAAATGAACTCTTGGAACTCTATGTAAGACCTAGAGAACTCTTATCTGTTTCCCAGTTTGGTACCACAATAAGCTCATGCACAGTGTCAACTATAACCATCTAAGCTTCACTTATATAAAAAGAAGTTTCAAGGCACACCAGGCAGTTTCTGTTTTTAAAATATATATCTTTATTTTAAAATAGATAAAAATAGCAAAACAGTAAGTACAGAACAACATATCCCAACACATACAGCCTTAAAAACAAAACAGATTTAAAAGTGCACATTCCTACAATCCATACACTCAGACTGGTCTTAGCTAATTGTATTCTTACTTTCTTAATCTTTCAGTGCTTCCAATGTTCCACTCTTTCTCAGTCAGAAAATGAATGTCACTGTGTAAGGTCTGCTCAGTATATTTAAAAGCAGTCTTGAGCCGGCCTTCTCTCTGAGGTCACCTAACTCTGCCTTGGTGTATTAAAATTTTTGTTTTATAACACATTGATGTCCTAATAAGATATTTTAAAGAAAATAGGTGACATCAGGGATTTCCTCTCTTCATGTGGTTCCACCAACCCCAATCTGTGATCGGCTTCACACAGACTTCAAAAGGTTCTTTGATGTAATTCCTGGCTTCCTTGGACGACGGTCCAAACAAATGCATATTGGACTTCTCCGTTTAGTCTGGGACTTGCTTCACACAAACATCAAAGTCTATTTGACGTACATTAGCTGGCTTTCTTGGGAGACACCCAAATTACAGGCATACGCCCCTTTTCCTCATGACACCTAGTGCAAATCAAAGGATTTCCCTGAGGCATTATAAAATGGATATATTGGTCCCTGTCTTCAAAGCAAATTGGCAAAGTAATTGCATCTCAGATATCTGTAGCTTAAGCTACCTCCTGTCCTTTGAACTTATCCGGGGGGGGGGGTTGTTGATGTGTCAGTTTCAGCAAGAGATTAGTTCCTCCTGACATACATATTTATATACACTCCCATACATATTTTATATTGCAGAAAAAATATATTGAAATCAGAACCAGCTGTCCACATGCCACGATCCTCCCCACGTAGACTGAATTTGGGGGCCCTATCCCCCTGCAAGGGATGAGCTTCCCAAATCAGTTCACTCCTCATACACACGAGACAGCCCATCTGAGTTCTAATTGGTCGCTCCAGCCCTATGTAGAATGGTCATGTCATATCCTTGCAAAGCAAGACTCCATCTTAGCAATCGACCATTGTTTTTCCCCATCTGCGTCAGCCAAACCGGGGGGTTGTGATCAGTCTGCACCACAAAATGCTGTCCATACAAGTATGGCTCCAATTTCTTTAGGGTGCACACTATGGCATGACACTCCTTTTCCACTGTGGAGTATGACTGCTCCCTGGGAAGTAACTTTTTACTCAGGTAGGCTATTGGGTGACCCATCCCTTGGCTGGATGTCTGACTCAGTACGACCCCAATACCCACGTCTGAGGCATCAGTCTGAACTATAAAAGGTTTGCTATATTCAGGACTTGTCAAAACAGGACCACTGCACAGTGCCTCCTTTAGTTTGGAAAAGGCTTCCTCATAGGCTGGGCTTCAGGTAATTTTCTTGGGCATCCTTTTCTTTGTCAGGTCAGATAGGGGAGCAGCCAGGGCACTGTAATTGGGTACAAATTTTCTATAGTACCCTGCTGTCTCGAGAAAACTCCTGACCTGCTTCTGAGTTTCTGATCTGGGTCGTGCCTGGATTGCCTCTATTTTTATTTGGTTAGGATGAAGTTATCCCTGGCCTGCCACATGCCCAAGGTATGCCACCTCTCCCATGGCCACCTGGCACTTCTCGGCATTGACAGTGAGCCCAGCCATCTGTATCCTGCCCAGCACTTGCCTAAGGTGGGATAGGTGTTCCCCCCAGATGGTACTAAAGATGGCAATGTCATCCAGGTATGCCACAGTGTACTCCTCAGCACCATTTAACACCTGGTTCACCAACCTTTGGAAAGTGGCCGGGGCGTTCTTTATTCTGAAAGGCATTACTTTAAACTCAAATAAGCCTATCGGAGTGATGAAGGCTGACCTCTCCCTAGCTCTGTCCATCAGCTCTACCTGCCAATACCCCTTTGTCAGGTCAATGGTTGTGAGGAAGGTCGCCCCTCCCAACTTGTCCAGGAGTTCATCCATCCGGGGCATTGGGTGGGCGTCTGACTTTGTGACTGCATTCAGTTCACAGCAATCCACACAGAAACAAGTTGAGCCATCTGGCTTGGGTACAAGGACTACGGGTGAGGCCCAGGGACTGTGGGATCTCTGGATTACCCCTAAATCCAACATCTCCTCCAGTTCCCTCCTGATGTCCTTTTGGACAGCCTCTGACATCCAATATGCTGTCCGCCGTATGGGCGTCTGTATCCCTGGCTCCACATCATGTTTCGCTAAGGGGGTTAGTCCAGGCTTGGCACTAAACAAGGGGGCAAATTCTGCTAAAACCTCCCTTACTTCCTGGATCTGGCCCAGGGTCAGCTGGGAAGACAATTTTACTGCCTCCACAGAGGACTCCTGTTTACTGTCTTCCAGCAAGTCCAGAAGGGGGTCTCTTTCATCCGTCCCCTTCCCATGACTTCACACTGCAAACACCATATCAGCCCTATTTGCATATGGCTTCATCATGTTGACATGGTACATCCTGTCTGTCTGTCTTTGGTCAGGTAACTCCACAGTGTAGTTCACGTCATTTACCTTACTAACCGCTTTGTACGGTCCTGCCCACTCAGCCTGCAGCTTGTCTTTCCGGACCGGAATAAGGACCATGACTTCCTGACCCATCATGTACAAGTGAGCTCTGGCTCTGCAGTCGTACCACACTTTCTGTTTCTGTTGGGAAGCTGCCAGGTTGCTCTGGGCTGTCCCCATAAGCTCCTTCAGCCTTTCCCTAAACCTAAGGACATAATCCACAATGGGAGTTCCCTGGGTGGTGTGCTTGCCTTCCCAGTCCTCCTGGATCTAGTCTAGGAGCCCACGTACCTGGCGTCCATGTAAGAGTTCGAAGGGGGAAAATCCTGTCAACTCTTGGGGCACCTCCTTGTATGTAAACAACAGGTGGGGAAGGTATTTCTCCCAGTCCCTCCCATGCTGTTCAGCAAACGCCCGGAGCATTGACTTTAGGGTACCATTGAATCATTCCACAAGTCCATTGGCTTGTGGGTGATACGGTGTCATGCATCTCTGCACCACCCCACACTTCTCCCATAAACATTTCATCAGGTCTAACACAAAGTAACCCCCTCGATCAGTGATTACCTCCTGCAGAAACCCAACATGGGAGAAAATCCCAAGTAAGGCATCTACCACTTTATCTGTCCTCAGAGAGGAGAGGGCGACTGCCTCTGGGTACCGGGTGGCATAATCCACCACAGTCAGGATGAATCTCTTCCCTGAGGAGCTGTGGGTATTTAAAGGCCCCACAATATCCATTCCCATCCTCTGGAATGGCTCCTCCACCATGGGCAATGGAATCAGGGTGGCTTGGGTTTTCTTGTCCACCTTCCCTATTTCTTGGCACTGGTGACAAGACCTGTAATACTCCTTCACCTGCTGGGTGAAGTTAGGCCAATAGAAATTCTGGGCCAACCACTGCATAGTGCATGCAATTCCCAGATGAGCAGACAAGGGAATATCATGGGCAACCTTGAGCAACTGCTCATGATATCCCTGGGGAACGACAAGTTGCGTGCCTAGCACCCCTACCTCTATCTGTACTGCCTGAGTATACATAAGCCCATTTTCCATATAAACCTTATGTCTGCCATCACCTCCCTGTGCACCGTCTGAGTCTGCCCAAGCCCTCAGTTTCTCTAAACTAGGGAACTTATCTGAGCAGCTGCAAACCCCTCATACAGTCCCAAGGCATGGGACAGGTCCCCTTCAGTCACTAAACTAGGGTTCCTAGCACTAGCGTCAGGGCCTCAGGATCACTGTTAATCCCAACCATCTGACAAGGGATCACCCCCCCCCTTTGGAGTAACCTTCTATGGCTGTGTGGTTACTTGCTACTGGGGAAATTTCTACCCCCTTTTTATCAATCTCCCCATCTGGAGACACAGGCTGGGGAACCAGCCTGTCAGTGGTTTCCACACTGGTTTCTGTGGGGTTCAGGGAACTACAATTTTCCCTTGCCACTTGGCTATGGATAACTGCACATAGCATCCCCTGTTGGAAATTGTTGCCCAGAATCACATCCACTGCTAATGTTTTGGCTATAGCCACCTGTTGCACAGTTCCCCCTGTTTCACCCCAGTCTAGGAGAATACTAGCAAGGGGCAATGTTTTCTCCCGACCTGCAAAGTCCTGTACAGTGATGTATTTATTGGGTATTAGCTGACCAGGCTGTACCAGATCCCCTTTCACCAATGTCAGGGATGCCCCTGTGTCCCTTAACCCCTGCGTCTGTACACCATTCGCCATGACTGAGTGCATGTGTTCCCTCATGTTCACTGGCATGCTTCCAGGGACACACAAACAATCCCCTTCTTTTCTAGCACCCAGTTGTGTATTATTGCTCGCTTTCTTGGGACAATGTCTGGCAATATGCCCAGTTTCTTTACACAACCAACATTCACTTCTCTTTTCAGAGAAATCTTTTCTCTGAAACCTGGGGCTAACTGGCTTTGGTGGCCGTAGTGAGGGTTTTAGCTGCCCTGAAGGTGCACTTTTCCCCTTTTTCCACTGCCACGCCCGCCCTATTTGCTCTCAGAGCAGGTCTGCTCTTGGCATAGCGGTCCCAGAGTTCAGCAGCCTCTTGCACTGTTTTGGGATCTCGGTCCTCCAGCCAGGTTTTCAGCTCTGCTGGGCATGCCCAGAAAAACTGTTCTAACAAAATCACATTTTCAATTTTATCAACAGAGTTTGCCTCAATTCCTTCCCACCAACCTTTTAAAAACTGACATTGTTTCGTGGCTAGCTCCTTGTAGCTCATACCAGGGCTTCTCCTGAGCTTACAGAATTTAGCTCTGTATGATTCAGCAGTTAATTCAAACTTTTTTAACAGTGCAGCTTTTAGCTTGCTGTAATCGTCACTGTCCTCATTATCCATCTGACCCAGTGCATCCCGAGCTTTCCCGGTAAGTAGCGGGGATAGCTGGAAGCTCCAGCACTCTCTAGGAATTTTAGCCTGAATACAAACTTTTTCAAAAGAATTTAAAAAGGCATCCATATCCTCTCCCTCTTTAAATTTGGCCATTAATTTGGAGTTCAATTTGTAACCCAGTCCTGCAGTCCCAGTTAACCCAAGCCATTTACCTGCTTTGGTGCCGCTGGTTGGAGTCGCATCTTCTCCAGTTCGTGTTGCCTCTGGCGCTCCTCTCTCTCTTCTCCTTGGCAGCTCACTGGCACTCACGCTCCTCATGGTCTGCCTCCCTCTGTTGTCGCTCTGCCTCTTGCTGTTCCCTCTCTGCCTCTCGGCGTTCCCGTTCTGCCTCTTGGTTCTTTCCATTGGTGCCTGAACAGTTTGAAAAGTGGTAGGGCCAAGGATGTATGAGATAAATTCTCCCCTATTAAATACATTAACATGATTGAAAAAAGTGATAGGGCCACTTATGAAAGTGGTAAGGCCATGGCCCTAGTGGCCCCCAGTGTTCCGGCACCTGTGGTTCTTTCACTCCCTCTTCTCCTCTGCCTCCCTTTGTTCACAGTCCCTCTCTCTGGAACTCCAGCTCCATCCTGAGTACCTCTGGATTAAGGATACTGGTGACCTTCCCCTGCTGCTGTGGCCCTTCACTGACAGTGACCCTGTTGTCCTTTTCAGTCACGTTCGGTGACTCGCTGCTCTGGGTATCTGCTACCATTAGGGCATCTATGAGGTTCTGCTTTTTGCCTGTCACCTCGAACGGGACTCCTCTGTCCCCGCACAACTGCTTTAAGTATTCTACAGTGTGCCTGCTGTAGTCAGAGGCCATCTTCTTCCCTGACTACTGCTACTGTGACGGGCACTTTAGAAAAAATAAAACAGGTAGGAACTTGACTGTAAGCCAAGGGATATAGTTCTGTTTCCTTTTGAAATAAAACACTGCCTTTCTTTTTTCCAAGTGAGCTGAACAGTCACAAGCTGACACACTGAACAATAAAGCTTATACCACCAAACTTTATATGCCACCACTGCCACCCAATCTGTCACAAACCCGCTCAGCAGGTCAGCCCTCTACTCCCAAAGTGCCAACCTCTGAGCATGGAATTATGAACGGTTTACAGAACAAGGTAACCCTCTTGTCTGTTTTGTGGGTTTTTGTCACCTTTGTCCCAAGTTCTGGAGGGATTCAAACTGATAACCTCTTGTTAGCATACCCAATTGTCAGGCTCAGACAATTCTGTCTTCGGGGGCCAGATATCTTTGCCTATGGGCACCTAACCAGGTATTACAAAATGAACCCTTAGAACTCTATGCAAGACTTAGAGAACTCTTATCTGTTTCCCAGTTTGGTACTACAATAAGCTCATGCATAGTGTCAACTATAACCATCTAAGCTTCACTTATATAAAAAGAAGTTTCAAGGCACACCAGGCAGTTTCTGTTTTTAAAATATATATCTTTACTTTAAAATAGATAAAAATAGCAAAACAGTAAGTACAGAGCAAGATATCCCAACACATACAGCCTTAAAAACAAAACAGATTTAAAAGTGCACATTCCTACAATCAATACACTCAGACTGGTCTTAGCCAATTGTATTCTTACTTTCTTAATCTTTCAATGCTTCGATGTTCCTCTCTCTCTCTCTCTCTCTCTCAGTCAGACAATGAATGTCACTGTGTAAGGTCTGCTTAGTATATTTAAAAGCAGTCTCAGATCCAGCCCCAGTTTCGGGCCATTGAATCCCCACCGAGCGCGGCCGCGGCTCCACTAGCCTGCCACTTAGCCACCACCACCAACCCGCCACCAGGACCAGCGCTGACGGATCCAGCCCTGGTTTCGGGCCATCAGATCCCTGCTGAGCATGGCTGCGGCTCCACTAGCCTGCTGCTTAGCCACCACCACCAACCCGCCACCAGGACCAGCGCAGATGAATCCAGCCTCAGTTTTGGGCCATCGGATCACCGCCGAGTGTGACCGAGGGTCCACTAGCCTGCCGCTTAGCCACCACCACCAATCCGCCACCAGGACCAGCGCTGACGGGTAAGACCTCAGCCTGCAGTTGGTAAAGCTGTGAGTGGCTGCCATTGGTTCACAGCGCCAATAGCTTGTGCCCAATTGGACCTCCATTTCCTGGACTGCCGCTGATTGGCTGGATCTGTTTCTCCCTGCCTTTCTCTGCTCACTGGGCACTGCGCCCATTCACTTGCATTGGATTTTGACAACATTTTTGCCCGCACTGTTTCTGGTACAAACTGTGTTAATTTTGAGACTGTATTGCTGCATTGCTGATGTCAAACTGCTTTTGTAATTTGTCACTGAATTTAGCCTGATTGCCTGTTGCTTAACTTTGCTTTCTCTCTCTACGCTCTCCCTCCCCTGTCCTCAACTTCCCTACCTAATTGCTCCTCTCTACTCTGCACCCCGCTTCCCATGGTGCCAGGATCAGCACAACCGATTTCAGTCTTTGTCCTTGGCTGCTTACCCACCCCCCTCAGCCTTTATCTCCCTCTAACTGTCTGGCACTCAGCTTCCCCGGCTCCCTGCCCACTGATTTAGCTACCGCGTCACCTCTCCCAGCTCTCCTCCTCCCAGGTCTTAATTCTCTCTCTCTCTCTCTCTCCCCTCCCCAGATCCAGCCCGGTTTCAGGCCATTGGATCTCCGCCAAGTGCGGCTGCGGCTCCACTAGCCTGCTGCTTAGCCACCACTACTAACTCGCCACCAGGACCAGCGCCGATGGGTAAGACCTCAGCCTGCAGTCGGTAAAGCTGTGAGTGGCTGCCATTGGTTCACAGCGCCAATAGCTTGTGCCCGATTGGACCTTCATTTCTTGGACTGCCACTGATTGGTTGGCTCTGTTTCTCCCTGCCTTGCTTTGCTCACTGGGTGCTGCACCATTCACTTGCATTAGATTTTGATTAAATGTTTTGCCCAACCCCCTCCTCCTCCTACCCTAGTTAAATACACCTAAATCTACCCTACCCACCACTCTCACCCTGCCTGTCTCCCTCTATTGGCTCACCACTATAGCCACCTCCTCTACCCTCCACGTCTACTTCCAACCCCTGCTTCACTCTTTCTTCGGCCCTCTCTGATCTTCTCATGCCCTCTCTGACATCCTCAGTCTGCTCATCTCTCCACACATTCTCACTGACTTTACCTGTATGAATACTTCTATGCGATGTCTCTTGTACTTACGCGAGTGATGGCAACACTCTCCCACCTGTTCCTTCCTTTTCTGCTCCTTCTCTCCTTGCCCTCTCTTTTCTCCTTCCCTGGCCCCACTCACCCTCGCCCCCTCTCCCCCAGCCCCACCATCTTCCTCAGTGCTTATTGTTACCCCCAAGGTACCCTCCATGACTCCATGTGCCCACTGCAGGACCACCCTTTCAGTAACACCAGGTTACCTTCTGACATTGAATACCATCTCACGTGGGATCACCTATCCACACTATACCAATTTGTATCTCACTGGCATGGCCGTGTGGTGCCAGCCTATTACCCAACCAGGAAACAACAATTTAAAGCATCTCTTAAGGCTCTTCACCTTTGCTCCCTTAAACTAATACTCCTTCTACTACTTATATCGGGTAATGTCCTCCCAAGCCTTGGCAAAACCTCTGGGTCTCTAACCCTGGCTACCCTCACTATCTGCAGCCTTCTGCCTAAGATTGACGCCCTCCAAGCCTTCATCTGCCAACACAACTCAGACATCATTGCTGTTGTTGAAACCTGGCTGACAACTAAAGTTACCAACCTGGCTTTAACCATACAGGGCTACAACATCCACAGACTGGACTGGGTTAGAAACATAGAAACATAGAATTTGACAGCAGATAAGGACCGCTTGGCCCACCCAGTCTGCCCATTTCCCTACCTGATGGATAAGCTGCAGATCCTAGTTAACCAGCAGCCTACTTCTTCCTACCCTCACCCCCTAGAATTGCCTTATGACTGTCCCATGCATGCTTGAATTCCACCACTGTTTGTGACTCCACAACCTCCTCTGGAAGGCCGTTCCATACATCCACCACCCTCTCTGTGAAAAAATACTTCCTTAAATTACCTCTGAGCCCCCCTCCCTTCTATCTTCAAATTGTGCCCCCTTGTTCTTGCACACCTCTTTTTTTGAAAGATGCTACCCTCTTGGACTTTGTTGATTCCCTTGAGGTACTTGAAAGTTTCTATCATTTCCCCCCCTCCCTCCTTTTCTCGAGGCTATACAGATTAAGCTCCTTAAGTCTCTCTTCATATGTCTTCTGGTGCAAAAAAAGGGAGAGGATGTGCCATCTACATCAAGGACTCTGTCATGTGGCACCCTTCACACACTGCCTCACCTGCTGCCTCGGCCCAGATCCTACCAATCAAAATTCTCCTAGGTCCAAATCATAAAGCCCTCACCATTGTCACAGTATCCATTCCTCCCAGAAACCAAAGACCTGGTCTACATGAGATTATAAATTTCGTAAGCTCCCAGCCCCCTGATTCTGAACTTATTCTGCTAGGAGACTTCAATATTAACTGGCTGGCACCTGATGCAAGTGCTCACAAAGACTCCATCTCTGCTGCCAAACTCTCACAGATGGTTACCTGTACTACCAGGACTAACTACAAAATGGGCACCAGTACTCTACTCGATTGGGTTCTCACGAACCACCCGGCCAGGGTCTCTCGCACAATGGTCCTGTCAGACTCTCTCAGTGACCACTCACCAATCATCTGTGAATGGACAAACACATTTTTAAAGCCCCCCCAAAACCATCTACAGCAGAGTCCTCCCTCGTGGCAACCTAACTCCTCTTAAACAACACCTAATGCTTCAAGACTGGTCACCCATATATGATACAACGGATGTTAACCTGGCTCTTGACCATTTCATCTCGACTTTCAACTCAGCATGTGACCTCTTTGCCCCAGTCAAAAAGTGTAAGGCTAAATCTATCTGCAACCCCTGGATCACAGCGGGTCTCCTTGTCCAGTTGAAATGAAGAGACCATCTCTGGGCAGTAGCTAAATTTACCGGAAAGCAACCTGGCATTCAATCATATAAACAAGCTCGAAATGCCTGCACTAAAGCTATATGGCTTATGAAAAACTCCTACTACAAAGACGCGCTCACTAACACGTGGGGAAATGGAAGAGCTTTCTGGGAGAATATGAAGGAAATAACTGGGAAGCAGCCTGAAACCTCCCCGACCATGCTTGTAGTCAATGGATCTGCTACTCTTGACCCTATGGTCATTGCTATCATCTTTAATATGGCATTTACAGACCTCAGTACAGTCCTCCCTCCTGACTATTTAGAACAAAGCACCTCCTCCTCACCCACCCCTCTTCTACTTCAGAGAGGTCAGACTGCACGATGCATGTCGCTACATTGCCTTGGCTATCTCAAAATCCAGAACCAGTGGTGATACCTTGGACCTTAAGCTTTTATCTCTCACCTTCGATGAGCTCCTTCTTCCACTAACAAAAATTCTCAGTCTCTTCCTCACCAGTAGTAAATTCCCAGATATATGGAAGACTGCGATCGTGACCCCTGTTCACAAAAGTGGTGATAAGACTAATCACTCAAACTATCGCCCGATCTCAATTCTTCCTCCGCTCTCTAAGGCCCTTGAGCGGATTGTGGCAGACCAACTCACTGACCATCTGGAGAAATACAACATCCTAACTACAAAACAACATGGTTTCTGGAAAGGCCACAGCACCACCACTGCTCTCCTTGAGCTCACCGGTGCAGTTCACAACTCCCTTGACAATGGACAGCTCACTGGGGCTGTTTTCATTGACCTATCCAAGGCCTTTGATACTGTCCACCATGGGCTCCTCATAGATCAACTGCTAACCGCTGGCCTATCACCTGACTCTGCACTATGGTTCAACAGCTACCTAGGTCACCGGAGCCAAAGAGTAAAAATTGCCTCAGCTCTCTCCGACACCCTGCCCGTCTGCTCTGGGGTCCCAAAGGGTTCCATCCTGGGCCCCCTCCTTTTCAGCCTCTTATTGAACTCACGACCTCAATCATGTTCTGAGCCCATTATACTGTATGCTGACGATGCAGTAGTCTTTTCATCTCATGAAGATCCCTCGTCTCTGCAATGCTCTTTCCAGCATGGCTTCAACTCCTTTGAGTCTTGGTTCCAAAAGCACAAGCTAGCGTTCAATCACAAGAAAACTAAACAGTTCCAAAAACCTGCACAAGTAGCACCAGCTGGTTATTTTCACCGCAAATGGTAACACCCTTGATCAGGTCCAGTCCTTCAAGTATCTTGGGATCTTACTGGAGCCATGCCTCACATATGTGGCCCACATTGATAATGTTGCCAGAACTGCTAATATATGTCTTGGTCTACTTTACAAACATAGACAACACCTTACCCCTGAGGCACTGAAGATAGCCGTACAGAGCTCTGTGGTGTCGGCCATCGACTATGGTCTCATCATCTACAGCTCTGCTACAACGACAACCCTCAGACGAATATCAGTTGCCTTAAATAAGGCCTGCCGACTCAGTACTGGTGCCCACTGTCTTACCCACACATGCGACCTGTATGCTCAGACCGGCTGGCTCCAGCTTTTGAACCACATCAAGTACCTCATTTATACTATGGCGAAGAAAATACATCTTGGTCTGGCACCCCCTGGTGTCCTAGCCTTACTGCCTAAAAGCACCAGTCAATGGAGCTCCAGGAGATCTAAGAGGCAGCTCCTGAAAGTCCCCCACTGTCACTCTAGCCTGGGCCAATGCTCTTTCGCCTACAAAGCCCCACTTTGGCTAAATGACCTCAGCTACACTATCTCCTCTGCCAAAACTATTGGAGTGTTCAAAACCAGCCTTCAGCAACATCTCACAACCTCTAGCTCTTGTGATTTCTTTTCCTGAGTTATGGTATCACTAACCAAGCTGATTGTGGCACCCTCAGCACACACCAGTCCTAACTGCCACACCTTGCAATCATGTACCCTTGTTGCACTTTTCCCCTTCCCCCTTCTCCTGTCCCCTCTTCCTCCTTCTTTAATCCCTTCCCCCTACGTACTACATGCTCTTCCCTCCTCTCCCCCCCCCAATGAAACAGCACTTACTGGCTTATCTTGCCTGACAAATGCCACTGACTGCTTTACTGTTTCTCCCTCTTTTGTCCATCCTGAAGGTCCTAATAACTATTATAGTCTGCTATTACACTGTGAAATGTATTCCTTCCTTTGAAATGTTGTTTTTCTCCAATTCTGTATTCCTTTGACATGGAACCTTTGTAAAAGAGCCTTGGCTCAAAGGTATTTGTAATCCTAGATCTTAATAAACAATAAACAGTCTTGAGCCGGCCTTCTATCTGAGGTCACCTAACTCCACCTTGGTGTATTAAAATTTTTATTTTATAACACAGGATGTCCTGTTAAGATATTTTAAAGAAAATAGGTGACATCAGGGATCTCCTTTCTTCATGTGATTTCCCCCACCCCCAGTCTGTGATCTGCTTCACACAGACATCAAAGACTCTTTGATGTAATTCCTGGCTTCCTGGGATGATGGTCCAAACAAATGCATATTGGACTTCCCCATTTAGTCTGGGACCTGCTTCACACAGACATCAAAGTCTCTCTGATGTACTTTAGCTGGCTTACATGGGAGACACCCAAATTACAGGCATATGCCCCTTTTCCTCATGACACCTAGTGCAAATCAAAGGATTTCCCTGAGGGCATTACAAAATGGATATATTGGTCCCTGGCTTCAAAGCAAATTGGCAAGCAATTGCATCTCAGATATCTATAGTTTAAGCTACCTCCTGTCCTTGAACTTATCCCTGGGGGGTTTAATGTGTTGATTTCAGCAAGATAGTAGTTCCTTCTGACAGATGCGCCCTTACATATTTTATGTTTCAGAAAAAATATCATATTGAAATCAGAACCAACTGTTCACGTGCCACACTTAACAAGTACTTATGTTCCATTTTCACTAGATAGAACGACGGTCCAGTGCAACAAAGGAACAGAGGGGTGGGAACAGGGAAGGGAGGAGTCACCAACAATGTAATTGAGGTGGACAGGGTCCATAAGGGCCTAAAGACCTTGAAGGTGGCCAAATCCTCAGGCCAGATGGTGCGCACTCAGGGGGAGGGTCCTAAGGGAACTGGTGGAGGTGCTGGTGGGCCCTCTGGTAGATATGTTTAACAACTCTCTGGAGTCTGCGAGTGTACCCTAGGATTGGAGAACTGCATGTGTTGTGCCTCTTCATAAAAGTGATTCAAGGGATGAACCAGGGAATTACAGGCCAGTCAATCTGACCTCAGTCATGGGGAAACTGATGGAGACTATCCTGAAGGAGACACTGGTGGACTTTCTCTAGAAAAATAGGCTGCGAGATGAGGGGCAGTATGGGTTTGTGTTGAGGAGGTTCTGCCATACTAATCTGATTGACTTTTTCAACTGGGTGACCAAGATAGTGGATGGCGGCCAAGCAGTTCATGTCCTGTATTTTTTGACTGTGTCATAGGAGATTGGTTAGAAAGCTGGAGAATCTTGGGGTGTGGGCTAAGCTCACTAGATGGGTCAGAAACTAGTTGAAGGACAGAAATCAAAAGGTGGTGGTTGGGGGGATTCTCAGAAGCTAGGTCGGTGACCAGTGGGGTCCCACAGGACTTGATGCTTAGTCCAGTGTTTTCTAATTTCTTCAGCAGTGACAGGGCAGATGGGATCAGAGGTAAAATCTGCCTGTTCACAGATGACACAAAGCTCTGTGGGAGGGTACACATGGAGGAGGTGAGACAGGCACTAAGGGAAGACCTAGCTAGGCTAGAGAAGTGATCTGACATTTGGCAACTGGGGCTCAATGGTAAAAAGTGTGAAGTTATGCACTTGGGGTGGAGAACCCAGAGACCAAATACTGGTTGCGTGATGTGCAGGTCACCAAGTCTGAGGAAGAAAAGAACCTGGAGGTTATCATCAGGAGTGTCCTGAAGCACTCGGCACATTGCAGGAGAGCAACAACAAAGACAAATCAGTTGTTGGGTTGCATAGCCAGGGGGATTACCAGCAGGAAGGCTGAGGTCATACTATTGCTGTACCAGTCAATGGTTAGACCATGCCTAGAGTACAGTGGGAAGCATTGGTTCCCTTATCTAAAGAAGGATGTCAACTTGCTGGAGACTGTCCAGAGAAGGGGACCCACCCCCTAACAAAGGCCTGGATTGGGTTGAAGCGCTGGGGCATGGGGTCCTAGTTGGATTGTCCTCCACATGGTTGTTATGACTTACAATTGATAAAGAGGATATTTTGCCTTGACTTTTCCTTTGACTTGAACTGACTGGTTCCACAAGTGCTAAGTGGTTTTGTTTCTTTTCATGTAACAGGCTAGCTGCCTTGCTCTGCACTGCCTCAACTCCAGAGCACAGTATCTGCTTTGCTTTTTGGACTTTATAGCCCAGGAATCTGCATGCCACATGCATGAGGAATGTACACTAAGCAGCATCTATATGGTGCACATAGTGCTGGATTGTGCAATATGTAACAAATGATGATGTACCTGGACATGCCACACTATGTTGCCATACTGGCAGCTGCCCACTTGGGACTGGTTCATTGATGTCTTGTATCCTCTGCTGTTGCCCCTGTCTGCCTGGATGTTACTGTCTTCATGACTGTGGCTGTTGTGGGCCCTCCCCTTTGTCATGTGAGTCTACCCGTGGTTGCCTGGGATGCAGGCACACTCATTCTGGCTCTTCCCCTTCCCTGCCTCTGGGGCACCTCACCCTTGCTGGCAGAGCTGTAGAGACATGGAACACAGGAAAGTGTCTGTAAGTGAATGACCGGACACTGGGGGCACAGCAGGTATTTTCCAGGCACAACCATGTTGCATAGATGCATCTAACACAGAGCACTGCATAGGCATGCACAGGTACAGGGCCATGTCTGATATGTGGTTTGGCAACACTGGCACTAGTATACATACAATGGTGGATATATGAACATGCTGCATGCATGAATGGTGACCCATGTTGTATCACCTCATCTGAAGGATCTACTGATGGACATCAGGCACAGTGCACACATCATACTATCTGGGGCATAAACACTGCAGTGAATACAACTAAAACATCATATCGGAACCTTCTCACTTCTTACCCCAGCTCAGTCTGGCTTCCGGCCTAATCATAGTACCATCACAGCCCTGGCTAAAGTTACTAATGACTGGGTTTCAGCTCTGGACTCCAAGAAGATCACTGGTGCAGTCTTCCTCGACCTTAGTAAGGCATTCAATACTGTTGACCACAACCTAGTAGTCAGTAGCCTTACTAATCTAGGTGCCACCTCCTCTGCTGCTCAGTGGTTTATCTGTTACCTAACAGGGCGGACACAGAAAGTCAAGGCAGGTGGCCTTTTTTCAGTCTCTCTCCCAATCTCTAGGGGAGTCCCTCAAGGCTCCATTCTAAGCCCAATCCTTTTTTCTATTTACATCAATAATCTTGACTTTAACTTAACCAATTCCAATTTGCATTTCTTTGTGGATGACACAGTACTGTACACCTCAGGCTCAGCCCTGACTGAAGTAAGAGATGTACTGCAAGCTGACTTTGCTCAGCTTGAATTCAACCTTATTAACGCAAAGCTCCTCCTCAACGTCAAGAAAACCAAGGCTATGATCTTCACACTCAAACCATCCTCCACCACCTCCCTTGACCCACCTAAGGACTTTGTTGTCACCTCCCTAGGTGAACCTCTTGAGGTTGTCTCTAAATTCAAATATCTTGGCCTATGGTTAGACAATAAGCTCAACTTTAATGACCGTCTTGATAATTTTACCTGCAGGTTTGTAAAAGCCAGGCTAGGTTTCTTCTTTAGAAACAAGTCTCTCTTTCCTGTTGAGATTAGAACCAGGCTTGTTCAGACCACATTCCTCCCCCTACTAGACTACGGGGATTTAATCTACAATTCTACTGCAGCCTCAAACCTATGTAAATTGGATATCCTTTATCTTGGTGCCCTGCGGTTCATTACCAACTCCCCTTACCGGATCCACCATTGTGAATTGTATGCAGCTGTCGGCTGGACGTCGCTTACAACTAGATGTTTGCTCCGTGCTGGCACTTGGACTCTTAAAATTCTCTTGAACAAACTACTGACCTACTTAACAACTCTCATCCGTATCTCCTGTAGTTCATATTCCCTTAGGAAGTCGGACTTTATCCTCTTTGACGTGCCTAGGACTTGTACCTCTTTTGGCAAACGTGCCATTTCCTATCTATTTGGAACCAGCTTCAGTCTACACTGAAATTCTCTATCAATTTTTTCAAAACCTTTGCTGTGACCAAACTAAAAGATACTTGTAGCTATTTCTGGCCCCTTCTGGTCCCTGGCCTTTCCATCAATATTTTACCCCCCTCAACTCCCCCTATGTCCCTATTCCACTTATCCCTCTCATCCCTTCCTTATCCTGCACTTGTCCTTCTTTTCCTCCTGCCTCGCTTTATTCAAGCCTCCCCACCATTTTTCCCCCTCCTTTCCCCTCCTCATATGATCCTCTCCCTCTCCTCTCCCCTCTCCCCCTTGCAACTCTCTTATACACTCCCTCCTACTTACGCATCCTCTTGCCCCTGTTGTTTGTCCTTTTGCTGCTTACAATTTTTCCCATGGTTATAAATATTAGTGTTACGTTTTATCTGAGCATTATGTATTACATGTACCACATACAGTACTTTATGCGCGATGGTTTTTATGTATGTAATTTTCTTTGTCTGTATACATGTCTTAGGACATCCCTGTGAATGAGCTGCTCAATGGAGTTTTCCTACAATAAACCTGAACTTGAACAGCACACACACTGCCACCTGTGGCACATAAGAATGATGGTTCTTGATGCACACTGTAGGTGTGCGTGGCTGCAGATATAAGGATAGACTCACTGTTTTCAGGGGCATGACTGATGGTACCTGAGCCCTGGTTATGGAGGGGACATTGCACATCTCTGTCCAGTGTTGTGTAGAGCACCATCGTGCACACGCCCCATGCCTCCCCCAGCTAGGTCCTAACCTGTTGTTCTGCAGACCAGAGGTGACAGTAGACCACAGCTAATGGGCTGCAATACACTTGTCCACCACTGATTGATGATATAATCCACTGACAGGGCTTATCACGGCCAAATGACATGCCTGAGACACTCAGAATGTTCATGTTGTTCTGGATCATGAGTCTGTTCAGCTGTCCCAGAACTAGCACATAACCTGCCTAGTGGGGAAGGGATGTGCAGCTTGCATGGAGCGTGGGTCCACTAGTTTGAATAAGCAGGCCTAATGGTGGGGCATACTAGGTCCGGGTACAGTCCAGCAACAGAACCATCTACATGAACTGCAGGTACAGAACTATGATACTCTAGAGGATGTGAATACATATACACACGCTGCAGATAATAAATACCTCACAGTGTCAAACACAATCGCAGTAATCAATACAGTATTGTTTTCCAACAGCCCATAATTGTAGTTTCAGCTCATGACGACTGTGCACCTGCCAGAACAGTTGCAGTTATGTGGCACATGGACAGCGTAACATACAGTAGCCTTACCTGGATGGATCCCTCCAGCTGCATGTTGTGCCTGCGAACATTGCAGGCATTCAGATTTATTTATTTAGTTCATTTTTTGTTGACCAGGTAGGTGCACTAGACAGACAGCTGCCTATTTTCAGGCACGACCCGGGAGAAGCACATACAGCAATCTGAAGCACAAACAATGCAACAGAGAGATTCAGAGTTATCGACATATAATAAGCTACAAGGCATAGCAAACATTTAAGTATGGTCCAAATTAGAATGAGAAATACCGACAAGTGTCAAAGAGATAGTTTTCTACCATACAAGATTCAACAAGCCAATGAACAGTGAGGCATTTAAGACAGGGTACAAGATATCATTTCATTATGTGGTTAGTCATTGGTGGTGGGACCTAGGTACATGAACAGGTATTATATAACTGCGATAAGTAGTTTCGGAGCAGTTCATGCTGGATTAGGTCATCCCAGTGGTGCCGGCACTGTGCAGGTGTTCGTACCACACCAGACCCTGCACCTGGGAGACCCTGCTGGCCACTGCCTCCCCAATACGGACCTTCTCAGCCCTGGGGACATCCCTGGCTGTGTCCCTAACTAGGGAGGTGTCTATTGCAGACCATACAGTACTGCACAGCATGTTTCATATTGTTGTACAGTGTAGCCTGTTGATAATGGACACTTTCGTGAATGCTGTTTTTTGTCTGTTATAGGAGGTGTCCATTTTAGCCTTTATTGCTTCTGTATACAGATCTGATCATTTAATTTTTCAATCAGCCACCCACCTGTAGCAGCAACTCAGTCACCCACTCCCTCAGTACTGTACAATTCAATAAAATACTTTAAACATCCACCAGCCCAGTCTGCAAACACTGCTAGAGGCAAGGCAAGGCAATTTTTGTTTGTTTGTTTATTCACTTAACAGGTAAGCACACTGGAAACAAGTTCCTTTTACAGGTGCGACCCACATATATTGCATACAGACAATACATAATCAAACATACATATACAATGCAGCAAATTGCAGACAAAAATGTCTTTGTTACGTATAAAATTCATAAAAAAAAATTCATAAAAAACAGTTACAATTAAATTGAGATTCGAAATACATCCTTAATGCATCGGTAAACTTTTGACAGAACACAGCCACCTAATATCTTGAGAATTTCATTCCAAATAAATGGAACAATATAAGCAAAGGATCTTTGTCCACTTTTAGATTTCATAAAGGAATCTCAAAAACCTACTGTCTGACCTATGTCTAGAATAATGACCATCAATATATGGTCTCAAAAACTTTAAAATACTATGTGGAGATTCCAGAGTCCATAACTTATATATGAACTTGGCCACACAGTATTGGAAGTTTAATGAAACCAGTAACCAGCCATTTCTTTCAAAATCACACAATGATGAGATGACTTAGAACAATTTAAAGCAAACTTAGCTATCAAGTGAAGTAAAGGTGGATTTCTTTGAAATCACTGTCATAAGCAAGATGTCAGTAATCATAGCTGCATAGTTCACAATAGGAGGTAAGCAGCAATTTGAAATAACCAGCCTAGACTCAGGAATAAGAAATGAACGGATTCTGTACAAAGAACCTAGGCCCAGATATTCAAACTGCGCCAGTCTGGGCATAGCCCCTCGCTGCTCAAAATAGTTGCGCGGGGGTGGCGAGTGATATTCAAAGGAGTTGCGCTGTTGAGCAGCTCCTTTGAATATCGCCCCGAACCACAACACTTGCGCGTAGGCGCGAGTGGAACTTGCGCTTCATAAGTTGCCAGAGTTAAGCATTCAACTTGCGGTGGCGCCAAGTACCATTGCGCCATCGCAAATTTCCGATATTCAAAGGTGACATGCAAATGGAGCCATAATTTATACAAGGCGCGGGGGCCATTGCATCTCTTTATAGCCCCATTTGCATGCCATTTCCATGTAAGTCGCGCCGATCCCCGGACTTGCTCCTGGCCACCCTGCCAGGCAGCAGCCGTCGAGACCGGCGCACACTGCAACCCGATCCCGGGCATCACAGTTACATACCCCCACACCTCCCACAGCCCGATCGCGGGCATCCACGGTCCATACCCCCACCTCCACAGCCCGATCGCGGGCATCACAGTTACATGTCGCCCCCCACCTCCCACAGCCCGATCGCGGGCCAGAACACGCCACATGCCGCCCCCCAACATCACCCACAGCCCGATCGCGGGCAGAACCTGTATAAACCCCCAGTGCCCGATCGCGGGCAGAACCTGTATAAACCCCCAGTGCCCGATCACGGGCAGGAATGCTCCCTCCCCCCAACCCGAATAACTCCCTGGTGGTCCAGTGGACCGTAAAGCCCGATCGCGGGCAGAATGTCTGTAAGAACCCCCCAAACATCTCCCTGGTGTCTATGTGTCCCCCCACCCACCCACGAAGCCCCTCCACCCGCTCCCCCGCGGCGGGGGCGACAGCATCCACCGCCTGCCGCCCGCCGCCCGCCCGACTGACTGTCCGGTAGGGCTGCCGCCCAGTAGTGCAGAGCTACAGCCAATGGGCGTGCAGCCCATACCGTACATTAGCCAGGTGAAGGTAGTGAGTATCTCTGGCTGACAGTGCACAGAGCAAAGTTCATGGTGTATGAAATGGTTAGGATTGTGGAGGGAAACCGGATTTCTGGTGCATTTGGGAACTAATGATCTAGAGGGAAATAGCATTTGGAAATCCAAGCAAGGTTCCAAGAACTTGCCAGAGTCTGTCGGGATAATGGATGCAACATTTCCTTTCGGAGATATTGCCAGTACCAAAGGCCTCAGTGGAGAAAAAATGAAGATCACAGAGGTTAATGACTGGCTCAGGAAGTGGGTGAAGAGAGTGGGTTGGGGTGTTAGGAACTGGAATGGAGTTTGGGAGGATAAGGGACTATATGCCAAGGACAGGTTTCATCTGCCCCATTAGGGAAGGAAGTCCTTAAACAGGGGATGGCTGACTACATACAAGAAAGGTGGGGTTTAAACTTGTGAGGGGGAAGGGATAAGGAGGGGCTGACCAGAAGCCTCCAGATGAGGGGAGTATAAGCCAAGGGGGGGGGGGGAAACAGACTGGAGGTGGAGGTAGGGGAGAGGATGGAAGGAAGGAGTGGTGGAATGGAATGGAACAGTGGAAATGGAAGGAATGGAGGGAATGGAATGGAAGGAAAATGGAATGGAAGGATAGAAAGGAGGCAGAGGTGGGTGGATTAGAGATGACATAGAAATTGCTATGGTAGAAGAGGCAGAGGGAAACGTGGAGGCCTTATGGGTCACCTTACGATCCCCAGCAGGAGATAAGGTCAAGCTGGGTGTAGTATATAGGCCCCCGGGATGAGTGATGTTCTAGAGGATGGTTTGCTGGACAACATCATTGCCCAGTGTGGACCAAAAGGGAAGGAGTGGTGTTGATGGGGACCTTAATATGCCAGGTACAAACTGGGGAACCATGTCCTCTAAGGTGGCCAAGGAGCAGAGGCTGCTGGATGGCTTCCAGGATGTGTTCTTAACACAGCATGTGATGGAGCCCACAAGGGAGGGGCATGTCCTGATGTGGTTCTGGCAGATGGGGATCTGGTAAGGGACATGGTTGTACAGGACCCCTGACTGGGAGCGACCACAATACTGTCTGGTTTCAAATAAGCATGGGGGAGTGGGGTGAGATCTAGGACACTGGCAGTGGACTTCAGGGGGCAGACTTTGTGGGCATGGGAAATATTCTCAAGGATCACTTGAAGGGGATTACCTCAATGACAAGTGTGGAAAGGAGATGGGAGGTCATAAACGGGACTTCATGAGGCAGTCAGGATCTGCCTTAAGTTGAAACGTAAGGGAGCAAGGTCACATAAACCATGCTGGTGGTCCAGTGAGGTTCAGGTAGCAGTCAGAGAAAAGAAGGCTGCCTACAAAAATATAAAACAACAAGAGGGGATAGGGATAAGGAAAATAACCATCTTGTGATCTAAAAGTCACCTGATGGTGAGGGGGGTAAAGTCCAGTAAAGAGGGGGAAGGGGTAGTGGAGGGGAAAGGGAAGATGGAGTGGAGAAGGAGATTGAGATCAGAAGAGGGGACAGGATGGAAGGAATGGGGGGATGGATATGGAAGGTGGAAGGAGGGGACAGGGAGCAACAGAAATGGAGCAAGAGGGAGGGAGAGGACCCCAGGGTGTCACATCAGGATAAGGAATAAAAGGCCAGTAAGGTGGAGGGACAGATGATGCTATCTCCACAAAAGGGTGTGGTTAGCCCTTAAGGGCCTAAAGAAAGAGAAATCTCCTGGGCTGGATGGCATTCATCCGAGAGTACTATGGGAATTGGCGGACATACTGGCTGCACTCCTGATGGAGCTCTTCAACAGGTCACTTGAGACAGGGAGGGTACCTAGGGATTGGCAGAGGCACATGTGGTGCCAATCCATAAAGGGGGGTCGAGGGAAGTACCAGGTAACTATAGACCCATCAGTTTGACCTCATTGGTGGGAAAATGAATGGAAGTATACTAAAGAAATGATTGGGGGTGTACTTGGAGGAGGTTTGAGGTCTGGATGTTGGCAACATGGGTTTGTGCCAGGTAGATCATGTCAAACCAATCTTGTGGAGTTCTACAATGGTAACATCAGAACTGGACAGGGAAAGCTTGTGGATGTATTATTCTTGGACTTCAGCAAGGTGTTGACTCTGTCCCACACAATGGTCTGGTGAAGAAACTGACAGGGTTAGGAGTAGGCCCTTTGATGGTCAGATGGATTGAAAACTGGCTAGCTGGACGCACTCAGAGAGTAGTGGTCTGTGGGGAGCTCTCGAACCCTAGAGAGGTCAGTAATGGGGTACTGCAAGGCTCGGTCCTGGGTTCAATCCTGTTTAATGCATACATTTTGGACATCAGGGAGGTATAGGGTGTGAAATGAGTCTCTTTGCTGATGACTCCAAGATGGGAGCAGTAGCTGAGGGAGAAGAGGGAGGTTGGCCTGCAAGGGGACCTGGACACCCTGGAAAGCTGGGCTCACACATGGAAATTAAATTTCAATATCACCAAGTGCAAGGTGTTGCATCTTGGTGGGGAAACCCTAAACACAGGTACACCCTGGGAGGGAGGCGCTGGAGGCCTCAACAGGGAAAAAGACCTAGGGGTCATGGTGGATGCATGTATGAATAACTCCAAGCAGTGCAGGAGAATGGCCAGCAAAGCAAACAGAATGTTGGGATGCATCGTAGGGGATCTACTCTAGGAGCAGGGAAGTGATTCTGCCGCTGTACAATGGATTGGTTAGATCACACCTGAGTACTGTGTACAGTACTGGAGACCACATTTGAAGAGGGACATACAGCTCCTGGAGAGGGTACAGAGGAGGGCAACTAAGATGATAATAGGACTAGGGATTTGACGTATGAGGACAGACTTGAGGAGCTCTGCCTGTTTTCATTGGAGGAGAGGAGAGAGAGGGGACATGATTGAGGTCTCTGGCACCTCAAGGGAATAAATAGGGTAAACATGGAGGGATCTTTAGACTAAAGCAGGGAGGTATCACCAGAGGGCATGGTTTAAAGTTGAAGGTGGAAGGGTGAGGGGGAAAAGAGGAGGAGGTTTTTCACTGAGAGGGTGGTGGATCCTGGAACGCGCTGCCTGGTGAGCTGGTTCGAGATTCACAGTGGAGGGCTTCAAGAGAGGGTGGGACAGACACAGAAAGCGGATGTATTAGATGATGGCCTGGCCCGGGGAGATAGATGACAGGGGTTCTGGAACACAAGGTGGGGAGGCCCTGCACCCAACTAGGGATCTGAGGTTCGAGCAGACCTGAAGACCATAAGGCCTAATCTGCTGGCAGTTAGTATGTTAGAATATTGTTCAGGAAATGTGTAGGCTGGAAAACAAGAAGCCAACATACAACAGAATCAAGATAAATTTACTAACTTATTGATCAGTTGGCTACTTTAGATAATGGATCACTGGACAGACATTATTCCTTAACTGATTATGATACAAACTGTAGGGGCTAAGGAACTACTGTACTCTCTTAAAAATAATAGACAGTGAAATGAGAGTTCATACAATATGTGTGGACACAAATCCAATGTCATGAAAATGTTATCTTCACATGTGCATGATACATTTAAGAACCCAGAATTTATCACATATATATTGGATAAACAACAAGCATTTGTCAATGCCGAATGTTGCTTGCTTCTATGTGCTGTTTAGGTATTTGGAAGTCATTGGAGTGCAAATATTGAAAATTTGCTGACTTACGAGCATGCGTAGGAACTGCATAGCATACGGCTAAATAAAACAGTCATTAGGAAATTTTCACTGAAATGTTCAACATAGCCATTTTAAGACCTCTGCCATGAACAGTGTCACTGTGATTTTGTTAATGTGTCCACACATTGAGTTTGTGACACCGACTGCCCATTGTGCTATACATCAAGGAAACACGCTTTGGGCAGATGTGAAAATGACAGCTGTACTGCTCATAAGGAGGTGTGGTAAATGGCAATGTTGAAAATCTGGATGGAAATATTGAAAATTCGTTAAACCTACGAAAGATGGGAACTGTGCACGACACTCGGTGAAACAGTCATTTTAGGAATTCTTTCACCAAATTTTCAACATTGCCATTTTAAGATCTCTGCTCATGAACAGTGACACTGTGATTTTCTTAATGTGTCCCATACACTGAGTTCGAGACACTGACTGCCGCATTGTGCTACATGGACGGAAATATAGTTTTGGGCAGGATGTGAAAATGACAGCTGTACTTCTCATGAGGAGGTGGTAAAATGGCAATGTTGAAAATCTGGAGGAAAATATTGAAAATTTGTGAACTTACGAGCCTGATAGGAACTGCGCAAACGACGCCAGAACAGTCATTTTTAGGAATTTTTTCACCAAATTTTCAACATAGCCATTTTAAGACCTCTGCTCATGAACAGTGTCACTGTGATTTTCTTAATTTGTCCCGCACATTGAGTTCGCACAACGACTGCACCATTCTCGCGCTACAAGCGGAAACACATTTTGGGTGAGATGTGAAAATGACAGCTGTACTACCTCATAAGAAGGTGTGGTAAAATGGCAATGTTGAAAATCTGGAGTGAAAATATTGAAATTTCGCTAACTTACGAGCCTGCGAGGAACTGCACAACGCGACGCACAGTCATTTTGGAATTTTGGACCAAATTTTCAACATGGGGTTTTGGGACCCCTTCTCATGAATGATGTCACTGTCATGGGTATTCAGGCCAAAGGTGATTTCACAGTCACTGCGCCGAAATCACGCGTTGGAACCGAATAACGCCATGACAATGATATCATTCATGAGAAGTGGTCCTAAAACCCCATGTTAAAATTTGTGCAAAATTCCAAAATGCCTGAGATATGCAATAAGTTGAACCCCCATCTAGCCCATTATACAGCTTACCGGCATTTCCTCAGTTCGGCAGTCGGCTTTGAAGAGTGCAGAGCGTGTTCCCGGTCCACGAAGATCGCTCGCACCGGAGTCCGGAGGTAAGTATGGGGTGGGGTGGTGGAGGCTGGGTACGCAGTGGGTGGGTGCGGGTTGTGGGGGTCGAGACGCGCTGGACCGCTTTTTGTTTTACAGGTTTAAAAAAAAAAAAAAGACATCATGGGACTGTTTGCCATGCTGGGGTGGGCTCCAGCGTGGCACAAGGATGGGGGGCCGCTCAGCAGACGGGGATTGGGCACCCCGCCGGCCAAAGGACTGATTGCCATGCTGGGGTGGCTCCCAGCGTGGCACCAACTCAGGGGTGGGGAACGGCGCAGCTCAGTCGGGGGATTGGGCACCTGCCGCTACATAGTCACATGCGGGGCGCCGTGCTCCTGCGGTGGGGAGCCTACGCTTCATCGGTGCTCACTGAAGCGAAGCCCCTTTCAACTGGGGGTTACTGCATTTTGGAGCGTATGCAGACAGCTCCAAAATGCATTGGCTTACAGGGCCAAGGCCTGCCAGCTCACTGACTGAATTGGAGGAGGAGGTGACACACCTCCGAAATCTCCGATGATGGCACTATGTTTCTGCACATGCGTGCAAGCAACATAAAATGGGCAGACTGGATGGGCCAAGTGGTCCTTATCTGCAATCAAATTCTGTTTTCTGTGTTTTAACACTACCTGCTAATCATCGCTCTCTCAAAAACATCCTATTGTGTATCTACACTCGAGCAGTTTGACCATGTGTGATACATTGTGTATCTACCTCGAGCAGTTTGACCATGTGTGATACATTGTGTATCTACACTCGAGCAGTTTGACCATGTGTGATACACTGTGTATCTACACTAGCCGCTTTGACCATGTGAGATACATTATTTATCTCACTCAGCAGTTTGACCATGGGCACATCACTGTGGTTTACACCACTCATGGGGTTACCTGAGGTCAAACTGCTCTTGTGTAGATAAATTACTTATTACACAGGTTCCATTGCATATCCGTGTACTTTGTACCATGGTGCAAGCTTTATTCCTATGCTTATGAGAGTGAAACCACTTTCCGTAATAACTCAAGTACAGTTTTCCACCCACCAGCTGTTGATGTCACTATACTTTCCTGAATGTTTTACACTTTGTATTAAGAACTGTGTGATGCAGCTGGCCTGTCGACGCCAAGCAGTTGGAATTCCGCTTGCGACACGGTGACCCGGTTCGGGAACAGACCCGGTCGCTGGAGGCCAGCCGGGGAGAAGGATGGAGCGTCCTGTCTCTCCTTCTCCAGGGGAGGGTGGGGATCTTGTCCGGTGCTCGATAAACCCCTGGCAGAGGCCAGGGGTGCCACAACTGCTGACGAGCAACAATGCCAAGGGGAGGCGGATGCAGGAGGTCATTGCCCCGCCCTCAGTAAAATGAGAGAAACTCCCTCTGTAGGCCACCTCCATGAAGCCTACCTTCGGCTTCAATTAGCCTCCCAACTGGCTCTCCCAGACAGTTACAAGGATCATGACACCTGGCCAGTGCGCGACCCCTACTCTCAAGAGGTAAGTCAGGGGTTTCGAGGATGAGAATGGTGGGAAAGTGAAGGCCACATGAAGGTGCCATGACCAGGTGGATAATTGGCGGCAAGACAGAGGGGCAAAAGATAAGATATGAAAAAAAAAAGAACTGTGTGATGCTCCCATAAACTTATAATAAACTTTAAACAAAAGACAAATATTCACCAAATATTCACCATTCAGCTACAAACTTTTTCATAACAAATCTGTTGCAAAAGCATAACAGATATCCAGGAAGCTTATCTGATGTCTATTTTCTGTGCCCTCCCCTCAGTAATCTCCACCTACCACCACCATGCATCATTTTTAACCTTAACCCCAACCTAACCAATAAACAAACACAACATTAGCAGCTCAAACCTTGCTCACTCAAACTTTACATGACTTTTTTCATTAGGGCTACTACTTTATGGCATGTATCAGTTAAAACAGAATCCAGTGCACACCTCCCACCCCCATGGCAAATCTTTCAAACATAATATTCTTTCTGCCTGACTTGGCTACTTGGCTACCAATGTATAATACTTGAAGATCTATTTAGGGTTACAGTCAGCATTTCCAGGTATTTCATATCCATTTCAGGGTTCTCTTTTTCATTTATAGTCAATCTTTCCCTGTGTCATTTATAATCTATTCTTCCCTGTGTACGCCTTCTAGTGTACCTTACTTCCCTTTCCTCTATAGAAATTACCAGTTCCTTCTTTTAAGATGCTTCCTAATTAATCTTTCTTTCATTTTGGAATCTAGATTTAGTAGTTGCCGTATTGGTCCTTGCAAGAATAGATCCAGAAGCAAATGATTTGATACCTTTTAATGGACCAACATAGATGTAACAACAAGAACAAAGTGCTCTAGCTTTCGGACCAACCAGTCCTTCTTCAGAAGCTCATGGCAGTTGTTTAGAAAATACAATACTTATAACAGCTAGATAATGCAGAGAAACAGAAAAAATCCCTATTGGTTTAAAATACTCATTTAAAAACCAGAAGATGATGTCAGAGAAGTTTAACAGTACAATACTGCCCTCAGTCCGAATGAACCTTGGGTTCAGATGTGCTTATGCAACACACATACAAAGAATCCTACTGCACATAAATTTAATTGACATAAGATAACACTGCTGAAGCATTTTTCATTTTGGAGACAGATTACTGAAGCAATGTGGTGTACAGTGGTTAAAACACAGGCTTCAGAACCAGGAGAGACAGGTTCAAATACTAGCAGTTCCCTTTCTCACTATGTGACCTTGAACAAGCACTTAAGGAGAACTGTGCTGAATCTGTTAGCTTTCTCAGTAGAAGCTGTTTTTTTTAAATACCGGTTTAAATTATGTTATTGCTCTAGCTAGCCAGGCTCTTCAATTATCTTGGTGGGTGTTTCTGATTTACATGCTGTTGGTAAGAACGGTTTTAGAACTGTATGATGTAGTTTATGCCCATGTTCTATGCTTCTATTGTTGGGACAATGTAGTTATGTTCTACAATAGAACATTAAGGTTATTTGGGACATGAACTACATCATACAGTTTTAAATGGTACTTACCAGCAGACTGTAAAGTAGAAACACCCACTGAGGTTACTAAAAGGCCTGCATAGATGGGCCAATAACAGAATTTAACCAGTATAAAAATGGCTTCTTTGGGAAAATGACTTGCAGGTTCATGCAGTTCTCCTTAACACATATCTATGCTTCAGTTCTCCCAGCTGTAAAATGGGTCAGAACATGGGCCCACTAAAAATAGGAGAATGCATCTTAGCTGGTTTATCCTTGGTAGATATGCAATGCCTTATATCTAGCACTACCAGGGGTTGATATCCACCGCTTGCAGCTGGTGCAGAATCTGGCAGCCAGGCTTGTAACTGTTACTTCAGGACTAGCCACATTTGCCTGTGCTTCATGAACTGCACTGGCTGCCAGTACAGTGGCATATCACCTTCAAGGTCAGCTTGCTGACCTGCAAAATCCCTACACAAACAGGGACCCCGCTATCTGCAAGATCTCCTTGCCCCTACTGCCCCTCCGCCCACCGGCTCCACTAGTGAGGGGTTGCTAGAGATTCCCAAGTGCGGCTTGAAGACATCTGGGCCTGTTCTTTTGCTTATGCCCTATCCTGTTGAATTCTCTACCTCATCAGATAAGAGAGTGCCTGACCGTCTCTGAGCTTTAAATCAGCTCTTAAGACTTATCTTTTCGCCTAGTGTTTCCAGATGAAATTAGATGATGGTTAGCCATATTTTTAGCTGTCATAAATACCAAATGTTTTTAATGATTTTATGTGTTTGAATCTTATATGTTTGCTTATGTTTATGTATTTGTACAGTGCCTTGATCTCTGAAAGGCGCTTTTATAAATACATTTTGATTTGATAAATTATAAAATAAATCAATAAATGGTACTTAACTTTTACTTAGGTATAGATTTTGCATTTTGTAATAACCACTACTAATTTAAACCTGAGATGAGAGCTGAGAATTAAAACTGATTAAAGGTTGAGCTGGGTTCCCATGCCTCACACCTTTAGTGTCCCAGAGGCCCACTGGGTCTAGGGGGCTGAAGGGTTGCAGGTAGTGAGAAGTGGGATGGGTAGGGAGAAAAGGACACAGTGGCAGTCCCGTGGTGGTCATCCAAGCCCACAACATCTGGAGAACAAACTGCTATGCACACCTGGAGGAGGAGCAAGTGCCTGATCACAGTGGGGAAGCGGTCTCTCTGACCTAGCTAAGACTTAATTGGAATAGGAGCAAGATAGCAAGGACTATTTTAGTTGTAGAGGATGCTATTGTCAGAGAGGTTGAAAGGGTGGTGGAGAGGGGTTCAAACGGTGGTGGGAGGGGTAAGGAAATGGGGTGGTCAGATGCCTTCCTGGGGCATCAACCATCGACATGTTACTAAGATTGGGATAATGGTAGTGGAGTGAGAGGGAAGCTGGGGTGCAGGTAGCGTGAGTACCAATGATCTAATTAACCAGCCTGCACAAGGCACAACTTTTCCAAAGGCTGGGGGACGGACTGAAGGTGCAGTCTGCTTCCCTAGACTGAGGAGTCCAACAAGTGGCTGAAAGATGGTGTCAGGAAGGAAGGTACCATTTTCTAAGGATTAGGTTTTTTTTTTGGGGGAGAAGAGGTTCCACAAGGTGAAGACCCTCATCTTACAAGAGAGAGGACCAGTGCACTGGGGCAGAAGATTGATGTCTACATTGGTGGACAGTTAAACCAACTGTCGGGAAGATCGTAGCTGGGGAACCACAGAGAAAGGAAAGCAACTGAGCAACCTTGCAAGAGCTCCCCAAAATGGAAGCTGGAAACATTAGACAGAAAAGTGACAAGGCAGAAGGCTGTCAAAAACAGGAAAATAGAAAATCAAGGAGGTTGAGTGAGATTTAGGGGAGGATCTGCTGGGTTGGGTGCTAAGTGGAAAGCAGACTGCCTAGATATTCTGAGCCTAGGTAACAAAATTTGTGAGCTCCATGGAATGGCGGTCGATGAAGGGTTGGATATAGTAGCCATTACAGAAACCTGGGCCACAGTGTATAATGACTGGGATCTTACAGTTCCCAGCTACACCATGTACAAGCGTGATAAGGAAAGGGTAAATGGGGGAGCCCTCTGCATCAGGTGAGGCAATGAGGTGGTTGAGGATCAGTCCATCAAAGAAGAAAATGGAGCAACAGAGTTGCTGTGGGTTCCGTTCATGATGCCATCAGGCAAGAAACTGCTCACGAGGGTGGTCTACAGGCCTACCAAACAGGGGATGAGGGTTATAGGAGCTTGGGGCAAAAATAAAGAACAGGGGCTGCAAGGGGAAAATTGTGGTAGTGGGTGATCTCAATCTGCAAGACATTAATTAGGACATTCCAGCAGCTAGAGTACGGACATCAGGACCTGCTAGATATGTTGCAGGACTGCCTACTGGTACAGTTGATCAGGCAACCCACAAAGCAGGCTGCCATTCTCCACATGATGCTCACCAACTCAAAAAGTAATAGGTGGAAGGCAGGTAGGGGAATCACAGGGACCAGTGACCATAACAGCATATGGTTCAAACTGTCCCTCAGTGCCAGTTTACCCACATCAAAGGCTAAAGTCCTGGATTTCAGAAGAGCAGGCTTTAACCAGATGAAGGAACCCAGGGTTAGGTTGGTAGGGTAGACAAAACCATGGGTGTGATGGAAAGGTTGAGAGAAATTAAAGAGGCCATTCCTGAGGCAATAAAGTCATGCTTGAAGATGGTCACCAAGAGAAACACACACACAAGACCAGCCTGGATCTTTAAGAAGGTTAGGGAGTGGTGAGGGCCAAGAAAAGGTCTTCTTCAGATACAAGGAGAAGCAAGGGGATGAAGAATGGCACAGTACCAAGTAGAATCAAAGTGAGGCCAAGAGGGCAGTCAGGGATGCAAAAGCAGACACAGAGCTACATATTGCAAAGGGGTTGAGGGCAGGAAAAACATGTTTAGATACTGTATATCAGGAAAAAAAGAAGGAGGAGCAATTGTTAGACTGGTGGGGGGCAGGAGAATAGAGGAGGACATGCAGAAGACAGCCATTCCTAACAACTATTTCTGCTCAGTTTTCATAGTGGAGAGCAGCAGGCCTCAGCTGGAAAGTGGCAACATGGCCGCTGATAAGGGGACCCCAGAAATGAGGCAGAAAGGTATTTACAAGTGAGAATGTCTTAAAAGAGCTTGCAACCTTGAAGGTAGATAAGGCACTGGGGCCAGATGGGATGCATCCAAGAGTTCTCAATGAACTGGTGTCAGAACTTGCTGAACCCTGGCAAGGCTATGTAACTACCAATTCTATCCAGGTGATTCTAAAAGACTGGAGGGTAGCAGGCGTACTTCTGCTCCGTGACTGTGGGCACAGGAGCAATTGGGTAACTACAGGCCTATTCATCTTACCTCTGTTATGGGAGAAACTGATGGAGACTCTAGTAAAAAGGATCAGCAGACCATCTAGACAGTAAAGGGCTCCAGGCAGGGCAGCCCAGGTTTGTGGCAGGGAAGTCTTGTTAGGCCAACCTGATATTCTTTGACTGGGGACTAGGGCAGTAGAGAGAGGGACAAGCAGTAGATTTACTCTACTTCGACTTTAGCAAGGTATTCAACTTGGTTTCACACAAGGCTACTGAATAAGCTAGAGGATCTAAGTTGGTGAAGGACATAGTCAGGGCCCTGTGTTTACCATGATTTCACAGCAGTGGCTGCAGAAATTGGGGCTTGCCACAGAAATCAGGGCCAGCCACAGAAATCAGAAGAAACAGCTGCAGAAACATTTGTTGCATTCTTGAGCTCTACCACAACTGTGAAACAATGCATGTCACAGTGACAATTCTCATTTCCCTTACATGCACTTAATTAGACCCCCACCACCAAGAGACAAGACACACTGCACACCAGCAAGGTATTTGCAGAGTCCGCTCCACCCTGACTCCACAGACCATCAACACCAAAGCACTCATAATAACCCACCCACTGACTTTACAAAATCAGCAAACACAACCGCATTATGTTATTCCCGCCCTCATGTCCCTATGCCTCTCACAAGCCATGATTCAGTGCAGCTTATGCCCCATCCCAATTTGAAATAATTGTACTGTATTAATATTTTACATTCTCAAACTTAGTGTACCAGATACCCCGATTCAGACTGTCAGCTCGCTCAAACCTCTGATCATGATTCAGGCACCATCAAAATGTCATATAGTGTATCTTGGAATGTTGTTCAACCTGATTAAAGCTGAAAGGCTGTTGTACCACAGTTCAAGGGTCATGGAATTCGACTGTACTCTTCTGTGGCACAACAGACTCCAGCTGATTTGGAAAGCTCATGAGCCGGACAGTTTAAAAACATCTGTGGCAACAGAAACTGCAGGATCAGCCAGATAAAACATTGCAGTGGTGGCACAATCACTTGCATAAATCCTGCAGCTGAAGGATCCACTAGATACAAAACAAATGCAGGATCAACCAGTGATTTTCACTCATCAAAAAACCAATGTATAATCAACCTGATATTTAAAATTACTCACAAAATAAAACAATTCCTCACAGTAAGTGTCCTCTTGCTTAGCGAGAAATACGGCCACCATTTTTAAAATCCCTCCTGCATGCACTTGACAACTAATGGAAGCCCACGCTTATAGATGTAGGGACATCTGGTCCCCAACAACCACACCACTGACCCTAGCAACCAGCCTTAAATCCCGGAATAAGACGCTAAAGGCAAACAATTTACTTTTCTATTGAAAGGTGATCAAACTGTTTTATATTATTTTTAGGGGCACCATACACTGTAAAAGTACTGGATGGTCAACTGTATGCACAACCAGTGTGTGCTGCCATCTCTGGGTTCTGATTCCCATGGACCTCTAAGCTTCTTCTAGAGATCAGAGGGGAATCAGAACCCTCTGTGACAGAACACACTGGTCGTGTATAGTTGCCCATCCAGAATTCTATATATATATTTTTCAATTTTTCTTGCTACTTAGTGTGCTAGATGCTCAATACAGTACAGTATGTGTGAATTTGAGGTTTGGCACGGCTACATCCTCACCTGTGATCATATAAAGCTCAATGCGTAGTGATTGAGTTGACCGGGATGGATGGAGTTGAGCCTGGATAGACGAGGGAGGAGACAGCTGATCGCAGTAAATACAAGTATGAAATGCTACAATGTGCATCTTACATATGTGCCTGCTGTGTTCTGTGATCATACGTTCAGCATTAAAAACAGAACAAATAGTGCTTGTTGAGAGACCATGGGGTTTCAGTTTGAAAATCTGCATTTTTTCTCAAAACCTGCATGAGATGGTGGAGTACATAAGATGAAAACTAAATAAGTAATTTAGGAAACTTACCACTTTTGCTGAAAGGAAACAGCAGTTTCAGAACCAGGTTTAGGAAGGGAGAAATTATAATCAGAGCTATAGCCGTCTGAGACCTGTTCAACAAACAAAGAAAGCAATTTATATAAATGCAGTACACACACACACACACACACACACACACACACACACACACGTACTTTAGAATATATATTTTATTCTACTGGATGAAACTTAGAGTGGATAAATGTAAAAATGAACAGCACTGTTCAGCACTACCATATACAGTAGATTTTAACTGATTCTAACACTCAAGCCCCTGTCCTGCTTCTGGTGCAATATCCCTTGCCCTGTACTATGATGGTCCCTTTCTTATTTTGCCTTGCTATGGCCCTGTGTTCCTCTGCTTTGGCAAAACAACTTCACCACAAAATTGCCACAAAATCAGCATTTGTTCTGCCACAGCAACCTCAGAATGTAGGTCCACTTTGTCACAGTGAGCATGGAGTCCTGGACATTGTCTGATGGGTGGGTAGTTGGTTAGAGGAAAGTCAGTAGAGGATAGTGATAAACTGCCAAATCTGAGGAAAGAGGTCACGAGTGGAGTGCTGAAGGGTTCCGTCCTTTTCAATGTGTTCATCAGTGAGGTAGGAGAAGGAATTCGGGGCAAGAGTGTCTCTTCACAGATGACACAAAGATCTGTGGCATGCTAGCCCAGTGGCACAGAGGGCTAAGACACTGCAATTCATTACATGTCCACGCTAGTGACCTGAGTTTGGGACTAAGCCCAGGTCATTGGGGGTCAGCCAGGGCAGGGAGGACTGGGAGAGGAGTAAGGCACCTCTTGGCTTACACCAGATGGAGGTCTGGTGGTAGTGCCACTGCTCAGGGGCTGGCATTACACTAAGGTGAAGCAGGACTGGTGGTTCTGATGAGCATACATGCCTCCACACACATGGGCACACCATGTTGACCTTAGCCCAGGGCATGAGAGAAAATGCTAGCACAGGATATATGAAGCCCAGCCTGCCCATCTCCATCCTGTATCACACCTGATCACCAGGCCCAATCTAGATGTGTGTCACTGGGTGGGGGAGGACAGCCCTCCTTTTCCTGGCCCCATCATGGGTAGGACAACACATGGAGAATCTCAGGCTCCATGGTTCAGGAGGTGGGTGCGGATGGGAGGAAGGGACAGAGCTGAAGAGCTCGCCTGCAGTCACGCCTAGCCTGTAGAAAAGCTTATGGAAAAACAAAGATCTGTGGCAAGGTGGGCAGTAAGGAAGGAGTAAGACAGTTTTAGAGGCACAGTCCGTTAGAAGAGTACAGCCACCAACCAGACAGGGACGGTTTACCTGTGGTTGTGTGAAAAGGGGGTACATATCTGCTTCTGCAGCACTTAGGACTGCGTAACCACCCCCCTATTGCAATGCCGAACACAGCTTGTGACTGGGTTGGATGGCCACCCACATCCCAGCCATGCATGTAGGCACTCCAGTAGCAAGGATTTGGTGTGGAAGGGGCACACAGAAAGGAGGTCTCTGCATGCGGGAGTGGGACCTCTGTGCACCCCAGGTATAGAAGCACATCCTCTGTGGGTGCAGAAGGTACTGAGGAAGGGCTCTAAATTTAATATTTTGGCATTTTCAGCAATGAGGCTGCTTATTTTAGGGTGAGATTGCACCTTTCTGTGTTGTGTTGCAAATGTGTTTTGTTCCTTCATCTGTCTGAATGGATCAAAGCAGCCACGCTGATATTTTCAAAAATGCATCCATTTGTGACAAAAGACAAAATTTGCATTTAAAAATACGCAAATGTGGTTTTGCGTCGTTTGCCAAATATGCATCATTTTTTGTTGCAAAAGTTGGATGCTTTTATATCATCTATTGGATGGTCTAACAGTTTGGATACATTCCCATTTTGAAAATAACAGTAGAGCGCGTCCGCTGGCGCAGTAGGTTGGATTTCCGCTTGCGGCGGCGGCAACCTGGGTTTGGGAATGAGCTCAGGTCGTCAGAGGGTCGGCCAGGGGAGAAGGATCGAGCCGTCCCACGACTGCTCTCCTTCTCCGGGGAGAGGCGGGGATGTCGCCGATGCAGGGGACACCTGGTGGAGGCCAGGGTACCTCAGCATATGGGACAACAAAGTTTCAAGAGGCAGGACAGGCGCATTGCCGTTCCACGCCCCTCTGGAGGAGAAAATCTCAGCCCCTTCTAGCAGCCCTAAATGATGCCTGCCCTCGAGTTGCTATCGCTCCCTGCGGCCTCCCTCACCTATTATTCCATTGTTCGTGGCACCCAAAGGGATGGTGCCACGTCTCTGCCCTGGAGGGCAATCCAGGGGTCCTGGGAGTATGGCTCATGTGGGATGCCGTGAGCCGAGGGTCCGTGACCAGGCGGACAACCGCGAGAGAGAGGGGGCGCAAAAAAGTATAAATAAAAAAAAAAAAACAGTGGGCACATCGTAGGCAGATCCTTTTGAAAATTCTGCTCTCAATGTTACGAAAATTTGTATGAATTGTTTGTATGTTGTTTTATGAATTGTTTGTATGTTGTTTGTATGAATTGTAATTTGTAATGTTGCTAACCTGTATCATCTAAGCAGTAAATTGTACAGCTCTGGGTTGTTCCTGGAAAAAGTATAATAACTGGCTTCCCCTTTTTCCATAGGAAACGTGGCGTAATTGTTATTATAAAGGAGCATTTATAATGGCAAACACGCGACGGCCTTTCCTCTTGCGACATACGCCCACCTGAGTTCCTGCACACACGCTGTCCGCTTCCTTTTCGCTGAACCGCAAACTGCCACTGGACTCGGCAGTAAGTGTTTTTGAAAACGTAAATTTGCAAAAATTACACTCAAGCAAACATATGCCTGCCCTACCAAACAAAAAGTAAAAGAGATGTGTCAGTCCTGGCGGCAACCATGAACCACGCACTGAAACCGGACCACAGTCATGAGCAACAGCTTTTATTTTATATATTTGCTGTTGGCCAAAAGAAACCCAGCAATTATATAAATAAAAATGGGTGCGGTGTGTGTAAACTCAAAGTTTACACACCCTCTGAGTTAGATGCTTTTAATAAACCCCTTGAGCTTCGCCTCGGGGTTTATGTAGCATCTAATCCTGGGGTGTGTAAACTTTGTTACACACCCCGACCTATACTTTATTCTCTATATTATGCTCAGTACTTACCCAGTGAACAAAGTGAATAAAATCAAAAAGATTTTAAAAAATACAAATTTGTTGTCTTTTACAAATTGCAAAATTGGTGTAGTTGTTAGTTTAAATGATATGGCAAGGTTCTATACCATAACTGGGTGACCCATGCCCACTTGAGAACAACAATTATAAAGGTCTGCGTAAACAAAAAAGTGAGTTGTGGTCATGGTCATAAAACTACGATTGTTGGGAAATCAGATTCTCCTGCTTTCGTGGCTGTAAGTATAGAACTTCTGCATACAGAAAGCTGTACTTCTTCAAAAATACTGTGATGAAAAGGAAATCAAACACCACACTGAACACATCAGGCTTCAGTTCCCTTAATACCAGTTTGGGAAGAGGTTTGTCTCACCACCAACAAAGTTGGGGGAAGTATTACATTGTTCACTTCTGTTGTTGTTCCCCTATGGCATTTTTTAATGTACTTTGTGTATAAGCTTGAACTTGAATCAGTAGGATGCAGACAAGGGACAGCACAAGGATATTGCAGTGATGATGTCTTTGAAGCAGAAACTGAAACAGGCATGAAGAGTGAGCGCATTCATATTTTGGGTAGGTGCTAAAGTATAGACATACCACTATGTGATTGCAGTTTATCAATACTGGTTGAGAGTACTAGGCTAAGACAAAGGTATGCGGACTATTTGTCACAGAAACAAGGAGTTGACTGGCGTCAACAAGCTTGCACAGGCCAGCCCAGCAGTGTGGTGGCAACATCTCGCACTGCCCACTTGGGGAGCAGAGTATGCCACGAGACCCTGCAGTCCCACACTTGGTCAGCTGCAGGGACTGAGCATGTCGTGCAAGTGAGGGCATTTCACGCCCATGGATGGAGGGCACAGGTCACCTGCATACCACCCCATCTCCCACAAGCTGACCCAAGAGAGGAGATAGCATGAACTATGAAGACAGAAACTCACAAACCCTCTTGGCCAGCAGCAGAGTACAGCCAAGGCAGTCTCATTCCTTGGGATTGGGAAATAGGAGGGACAATGGAAGCAATGGAGTCTAAGTGTTGCATATTTATGTATCTGTGGGAGGGTGCACTGCATTTCTTATAGTGTTATGCTGGTATAGCCCATTTCAGTGGCAGGTGCCTTTGCCTTAAGCAGCCCCATTTACTTTGTTTGCCAATTCAAATACCGGTACAGCCAAATCCTGACTTTGTGACCTTGAGCAAGTCACTTCACCTCTTAGTGCTCCAGCCCACCTAGCTGTAGAAAGGGAGAAGCAGCACCCCACTGAAAAACGAGATAATGCATCTCAGCTGGGTTACCTTGGGCAACCCTTTCCTGTGCACCCAAAGCTCACTGTAGGTGGATGGAAAAAGGGTGGGGGCAACCATAAAAAGTCCACAGGGCCACTTTCATATGCATGGTGGTCCTTTTATACTGCCTGAACCCAGCTGTGTCCACCTGTTGAGAGCATCTGCAAAAAGCAGGTGGAAACATAGACGCAGTGCTGTGGGGAGGGGGCACCATGTGTCAGGCATCCCTCAAGTAGGGCTATATTATGGGGTAGAATCATCAGGAGTCTGGGTAAATCACTAGAATAGTGAGGAAAACTCATTTTATAAGGCAGGATATTCTTCCCTTAGACTTCATTTGTTCTAAGTCTCTGTACCAGCTTTACTAGTCTAATGGTCTTTAAGCTGACCACAAAAGTAAATGCCTACTTAACTATATCACATTGTTTAACTAAAGGCATCACCATGGCTAGGAAAGTAAGGCATGTTAACTGTGATAGAGAGACACGCAATGTAGTAGCCAGATGTGGAATAAATATAAGTTTTAATGTGATAAGATTAAGTTGGGTTATGGACTAAGGGACTTGTCAGAATGTATAGATATATTGTCTTGAATGTATTTGAATGACAAAGTATCTTCAAATTATTTGTATGTGACTAAGTCTCTGCAATGAAAAGAAGTTTTTTTTAAAAAAAAAAGAGACTTTACCTGTTCGTGTTACTTATGCATGATGTAAAACCATAATTCTGCTTACAGCACCATCACCTGTTGCCACAGATACTGAGCAAGATTTTCAAAGCCCTGTCAGTCCCAAAGCTGCAGGATAAACTGGCGCAAGTGGGTCACCTCTTATGGAGCAGCATTTCACGCAGCCCTGGTATTTTCAACGTGGGATGGCAGTATGGCCTAGAGATTAGAGCAACACGATGTGAATGAATCAGCTTGGTACAGCCAGCAGATCTGGGTTTGATTCTCACAACCTCCACTTGCACACTGTGTGACTCTGAGCAAGTCACTTAACCTCTCCTGTGCTCCTGGGTTACCCCTGACAACAGCACTTGTGCCTAGTAGGCTTTACCTGGTTACCTAAAAGAATTAAAAAAAAAAAAAAACAGGTGAAGCCAGCTTGCAGCCATTTTATTTTTGGTGCAGCTATGGGAAAATGCTATGCCTGGTGGGCCCAGGCGTGACAAGCCCCACAGCTGCGCCTAACTGAAAAATGTAAAGATCTGCAGAGGTGGAGATTTTGTCCCACAGCGTGGCTGTGGCATGGGACTTAATTCCAGAACAGGCTGAAAACCCAACCCATGATTCTTATGTCATAAGCAGAGGACTGTGGCTTCAGGGCAGGAAGACCAATAGGGACACATAAAGTAAGAGAGCAAACAGGCAGGTTTTAATGTAAACATCATTAGAAAATGAATCAAACATCCTGAAATTCATTTTTTGGGATGAATGTTATGAGATTTGTGTCCTGCCAATGCCAACTGCTATTTTTTGCAAGAAACTGGAAAATCACTTTAAATTAGAAATGGTTTCCTTTTACTTGAGCCTATTAGGAAGATGACTCCTCAGATTATTTTGTGAACAAGCTCTTTCAAGGGCCCAATTAACTACTGTACATGTTGAAAGTATTTTACTTTCAAAAATAATGTAAAAAAAAACTTCCAAAATTACGATGGAGAACGTATTTGACTTCCAATAGGAGAAAGGAAAATAAACTTTCAGTTTTGCAGGCACGGAAGCCATAATGGTAGATTTTTCTGAAAGAAAGGGTAAAGTGTTTTACCAGCAACATTTTAGAGTGTCAACTTCCAAAATGTAGGAACGAGAAAGTATTTTGATTTCAAGATTACTGGGATGACTTCCAAATTTGGACCCATGAACATTTTTGACTTCAAACCCACAAAATTAACTAAACCCTACCTCCTCCACTCACTAGTGAGATGGGGCACAAGTAAGACATTTCTGTGGCAACACACAAGACAGGTCACGCACTGGATCTAACATTCCAGTGTTGTATGTATAAAAGTAATTTTATTGGATCAAGTCACTTGGTTGGACCACTGAGTCATTCAGTTTAGCCTTGTGGTCTCATTTACACCACTTTTGATTATAGAGATTATCCAGTTCTGTACTAAACAGGAACTGGATCTACATAGATTATTTAGGTATTTTGAAATGGCTGGACTGGTGCATGACTCCAGCGGAGGAGTGCACTATTGCAGTCAAAACCTATAATCAGGCCCTGACTGGGTGCTGGCCTCTTTGGCACCAAATCCTCCTCAACTTATCACCTCTCACTGAAGTGCCCTGTAGTTTACTTCAGCTCGGCAACTGAAGGTACAAGGTAGGCATTTAGAGTCCAGGTGGCAGAAATCTGGGGTGCATGCCAAATGTTTTGTTCTGGTAGATCAGTAAATTTAAACCAGGAGGTGGTTCAAATGAAAGCAGGAAATTCTTCTTGGTTCTTATTGCAGCTGATTGGAGTAGGCCAGCACGACTTTTCCATACCGTGAACAGTCTGTGACACCCAGAATAAGTGGTGCAAGGAGACTGTCTCCTTTGAGAAGAGTGAATAGTTAAACCTGTTTTTCATAGTCAAGGTTGTCAACATCAGGGACCATGTTTTTCTGATGCCATAGGCATTGGCTGCAGAAGTACAGCAAAGCTGGCACAGAGGGTGGTTATTCATTTACCTTTGTTTTATGCCATATGGATGAGAGATTGGTCAGGTTACCAGATGTGTGTGCTGTGTCCCCTTTAAACTGGATCCAACACCAATACAGCTTCTCAAAGTGTTTGCAGGAATTGTTGGGACTTCTTTGCAAGGAGGGCTGTTTTGCTGCCTTGTTGAAATAAGCGGTGATCAGGTCTTTACTAAGTACATCGTTAGAATCTGACAATCCTGGTAGCTATAGCCCGGTTCCAGCCTGTCATTTTTAGCTAAGGTTGTGGAAAAGGTGGTAGCAGAGCAGGAGGTGGAGCAGCAGAAGATAACTTCTTGGAACCATTCCAGGCTGGGCTCTGCTGAAGACATAGCACTGAGACAGCACTGTTCAGTGTCTGCAATGATCTCTACCTGGTGAGGGATCAAGGAGGATTCCATCCTTGTTCATCTCATCCTGTCATTGATTCTTGATACTTTTGATCAAGGGAGTTAGTTAACCAACTTATGGGGTATTATAAAGCATTGTTATTAAATTGCTACAGTCATTCCTCTCAGAAAGGGTGCAGTTGGTTGCAATTGGTGACTACCAATCAGGACCAATTGCACAGGCTGTGGTGTCTCTAAAGGGTGTGTCTTTTTCCCTATGTTGTTCACAGTATATATGCTGCTAGGAAAGATAATCAGGTGATAATAGCATGAATTTCCACAGATTACACATTATGCAGATGATACCCAGCTATTGTATATCTGTTGCTCACACCTGATCACAGTTCCTCAGTGCTTAGACTAGAACATTGTCTGAACTAGATTATGATTTGGATGGCCTCCAGTTGGTTGGTTTTCAATCCAGGACAGAGCTTTTCCTAGTAGGACTGGATCAGAAGTTATCAACACTAAAGGTGTCACCTCAAGTTCCCAGTGTGGCTGCAGCTCCACTTGAGGTGACAAGAGAAGTCCACAGTATTTGAGTAGTTCTAGACAATCAGTTGGCACGTGATTCTCAGGCATCAGTCGTTGTTAGGAGTTGCTTTTTCCCAGCTGTAAAACCATGCCAGATTGCATCCCTTGTTTGATCCTGCCAACCTGGTGCAGGCTTTCATGTCATCAGACTTAGCCTACTGTATTATACTTTTCAGTGGCTTACCCTAATGGTCAGAGTCATCACCTGCAGCTTGTTTAGAATGTGGCAGTGAGGCTTCTGATCTCTGTTTGTAGGTCAGATCATGTTACACAATAGCTATGCAGTCTGGGTTGACTGCCTGTATGTTGGCCGATTGACTATAAAGTTCTTTAACTTATCTGCAAAGCCCTGAATGATCTTACCACCCACTATTTCCATGAGTCCCTCATCCCCTACAGGTCAGTGAGGTTCCATAGGGCAGGGGCTTTTGAGGGTTCCCAGCCTGCATAAGCAATCTACTGGAGACCATGCTTTTGTGGTCCTGTGGAACTCACTCCCAAAATGACATTTGTCTATCCATATCTTTTGGCCTGTTTAAGATCAAATTAATATAATTTCTGTTGGAGAAGGCTTTCCCAATGTAAGTTGCTCTACTGTTTTAAATGTTTCTATTAGTATTATTGGCATTTTCACACTTTATTGTGTTATGCCTCTGAAAATATTGTGATTTTGTATATTGTTTTTAATTTTGTGATTGTGTATGCATGTTGAACTTAATGGAAAGGCATAATTAAATAAAATAATTACTACTACTACTATCAGCTCTGAATCTACTGTTATAAAAGGAGTTGTATTAAAAAGGCTTTATCTATATTTCCTTCTATTGCTATATTTACTGACTTTTCTACATCTAACAAAGTCACTTTATGTAGATTATATGGAATTTATATAGTTTAATTGATAATGACATACAAGTCCCACATTGTTCGGAATGTTTATACAAATGGAGTGTCACAGTAGTGATATTTTGTATGTCACAATGGTGAAAAAAGAAAGAAAAAAAAAGAAAACCATGCTAAATGCTGTATACATTTTCATTTTCTGCATTACTCACATTGTTCCCATAAAATTTGCTGCTTTTAACAATAATTTGATGCCTTACTGGTTTTCCAACATAATGTACTGAGGGTCAACAAGTCACTGAAAAGCAAACATGGAAACCCATGTTTTATTTTATTGATTTTAAATGCTTGCATAACCATTATATACGAGGCAAAATTTATAAACTTGACATGTGGTGTAGACAGGGAACATCCTCACTGTTATTTATTTACAGTAGCTTTCACAGTACCTGAATTGTAATGAGAGAGAGAGAAAGCATTATTGGTATATAACAATAAATAAAGCAACAATATTTCTAGGATATCAAATCTACTAGTAACACCGACACTCTTGAGTAAATGGTTGAAGACATTAAAGCAACAGTTTACAATAGCAGTAGCACAGCATAGGGACTGTAATCAGCTCTGCACCCCAAACTGAACAGAAATGACGTTCAACTTCAGTGAATTTTGTTTTAATAAAGAAAATAATTCCAGGCCTATCCCTTTGCCATCAACTATAGTGGCACCCTTTCTTTTCTACTTTTGTCTCATCATGGCTAGTCCCTAACCTGTCATCAGCGTGTAGCAGGCATCAAGTAGGACAGATCTCAGGGACTTACAGCAGACATCCCTTGTCAGTCTCCTGCCATCCCTCCTCTTTTCTATATTTAAAAATAAAGACAGTAGGCCTATTGAGGGGTTTGTCCTAGGTTTAAGGCAGTATAAAAAGTACAGCATTATTTGCTAGAGATAGAGTTTTTTTTTGTAAATAAATGTTAATATCATGCACTGTTGCTTTAACAATAATTTGGTCAATGTGTCACTAAGATTACTTATTTTGTAGTAGTTACACTGACAGCTCAATAAATAAAACAAATAAAACAAGAAAGGTCCATTCTGGAAACATGGTGTCGTAGTATAAAGGCATAATGTTAATAAGGAAAAATATCGCACTCACTCAAAAATGACAAAACAATGTTATGCAAATAGGTAACAGAGTTTCCAAGTAAGCAAGCAAGCAAATTTTATATAATATAGCAGCTCATCCTGAAGGCTCATAACACTTTACATACACACTAAATTACATCTATCAAAACATTTAAAACAATGAAATAGCTGCAAAAACAGGCACAGTGATACCCCTGTCCTGTATATACCATATTAAAAATAATTTAAATGTCAGGGGATGGCGGGAGAGAGGTTGAGTGTCCCAATAGATGCTCTCCTCCCTCTGATGAGGGATACTAGCGGTGCTACAAGCACCTGATGTCCTGAGAGCTGGTGGAAGCACGGGCTCTCGAGGGCTTGGTGGCTTCACTCAGTGGAGTCGGGAGGGTGGATGCTGTGAGGCGCTTGACAGGAGATGTGCATCAGTACGTCACCTTGTCTGGATGTATGTCCTCATGCCAGCACTCCAAGGGACTGGGACAGGAAGGGTCCACAGAAAAGCAGAAAACACCTCTAGGAGTCCTAGATGATGACCACTCCGGCCATCCAGACACCTATCCAACGGACAGACCCCACTGTGTAGGTGCAAGAAGGAGGGGCACTCTAGGGGCAGATTCCATGATCGGGGCAGGACTGGAATGAGCGGCCTAAAGGAGTGGATTGACGAGGGTAGGTAGGAGGATAAAAGAAAGTTAAAAAATCATTTAAATGAGCACTCAAACACCAGGAAGAAAAGAGTCTTCAGAACCCTTTTAAAAAAATTAACACAGGAGAGCTGACAAAGCTGATTTGCAAAAGCATTCTACATGAGAAGGGTGGCCACAGAAAATGACTTTTCTCCTTGAGATTTCAACAAAGCACATGGAACCACTAACAAATTCTCCCCTACTGATCTGAGTGGCTGAACTGGAATATATGGGGCAGGAGATCTTTTATGTGATTGGGACCCAAACCATACAGGGCACTGAATACCATCCAGCAAATCTTGAAGGTGACATCTAACCAGAAGCCAGTGCAGTTTATATAGCACTGGTTTGATATGATGGAAAATTCTTTGGGTCAACCCAAACTGTAAGACCAACTTAGGGCAGCTGGTTTATTTCTCTCGGTGTCATATAGACGAGGCACACTGACTAGTCATGGGTAGGACGGAAACATGTGTCTGTGTCTTCTTTTCTTAGCCTTTGCAGATTGTGTGACACCTTTTGCACCATGCATTCTGCTAAAGCTGAACCAGCCTAAATTTTTAATGGTGATTTGCATATACAGCCCATGATGCTTTTTGCAATATGAGGGTATGTGTGATATTGTATTTCTTGAAACTTGGCTTTATGGTAAATGCCTTTTGGAAGACTACTAATAAACAAGGTGCATAAAGTGCTAAGAAATGTATTCAAAAATCCATCTAACCGATTCAATAAGATAAAATTAATCACAGCTCAAGCAAATCACAGATCAGAAAACATAGTACAAATAAGCCAAAGCCAATATAACATAATATTAAAATAATTTATTAAATACAATAATGATAAAATTTAATTATATAGTGCAACAATGCTTTAATGTTTTTGCAGTTGATGGCAGCACCTGACCTGTGAAAAAGGCAAAGAACAACTTTAGTTTACAGTTTCCAGTACACATTTTTTTTAGTTAAAATGAGCATCAGAAACATGGGAAAAAACATAGCTGGGGAGCAAAAATTGCATCTGTAGGTGACTATACTAAAAAGGTGGTCAACTTAACACAATCATTGATTCCTGTTTTTGGAGTGCCCCCAGTTGATAAATCCAGTATTATTACCTGTGGCACAACTTCACATCTCAATCACCCCTTCTAGGTCTCAGAGATGGACTAACTCAGTCCCAGTAAATTCCCATTTGCACACTGACCTAGCTAGCACATGTGATTAATACATAATAGGCCAATACATTATTTAAATCCAAATTTTTGCTGGCCCCAATATGTTCACACACCCTGATTTTACATTTCCTGAATGATTTCCCAATATATGCCACACTTACAATTTGCCACATACACATTACTACCTGCACTGAATTACAGTTGATACATTTCCTGATGTCTAGGACCTTCTTAGTGACTGGATTTGAGAAGGGCCTAGTTCTTCCTACAAACTTACAGTACTTTTAGTTACCACATTGGTGGCAATCATTTTGCAATAGGGAAGCCATGTTGATTATGGCATGGAAATCAAAGTGAGCGAACTAAAAGTCCCACTATAATTTCCTTTTGTATACCATTTTGGAGTGGCTTTTAGATTTACCAAGGTCACTATCAGATTGTAGAATATTCCCATTTTTCATCACTATATCTTTCTCCTCTCAGAACTGTGAGGAAAAAGTGGAGAAAATGTTAATGTGTGAGCTAATACAAGATTCAGCTTTCCATAGTGGGTCTCCTACATAAAAATAATTTCTCCATTGGTTGTTCAGAAGCCCACTGTCTAGCAGATGCTGTATTCAAATCTGGTCTGGAGTTCATTGGCTTTAAATACTGAAGTCCTCCTGATCACTACAATGTCTTTTATATATGCAGGGTTTGACTCCTGTAGATGCTGTTGGTGGTATGGCAGGGATGACAGCTAGAGGCTAGCAGTAGGAAGTTCCCAAGTGTTGGTTTTCAATACAAATCAGTATCTTCTCCCCATTTTTATTTCTTTGGATACATGGGTCCACATTACAGCAATTTATGATTTAAATTGGTAGTTCTAAATACTTAATGAAGATTTAACTCATCTACTGTACCCAATAACACCATAAATGCATCATCACTATAATGCCTATACAAATCACTGTGATAACAGAAGGGATTATTTTGGGGATCACGGATGACCTCCTGCTCCCATGGCCCCACATAGCCGTGTATAAAGCCTTATTCCCAGTGCAAGGTGCCATGGATATGCACATCCTTATGCAAGTCAGGCTGAGAAGGCTTTAGCAGAACAGACTGCCTTTTAAACAGGTTTACATCTGATCCAGTACAGGTGGTGAATGACAAAATACAGATGTGTTTCAACCTGTTGGGACTCCTCAGTGTACTGTAGCCATTGTCTCAACCAGACACCAAATCAGAGTCCAAAGACAACTTAGGTTTAGAACACTTGAAATAAACATACCAGAGAGGCAGTTTGCAGAGAGTAGTATATGGGGTCAGTAAAAGACTTTCTTCCCTCCTTGCATCATTTTACGGTAACTGAATGTAATGCACAAGTTAAGTATCAATAAATATACTTGATGTAACACAAAGGCCAAAAATGCCTATCATTTTATAAACAGTTCCACAGGGTTTAGTACCACAGAAAGCGTCCTCCTCAATTAAGTCATTACCCTTGATATCATTGCCGTGCTGTGGTGGATCAATGCACGCAAAAAACAGGATTTTTAAACTTTACTTTAATTTTGAGTTGCTTTTAATGGCAATGAAACTGATTAAACCACTTTATTAAATGTAAATACTGATTTCATTCAAGGTAGCCCCTCTTATTCTGAAATAGAGATGTTAAGTAAATTATATTTCACCGCCGAAATTCCCACAAATGCCGTGTACCAATTCACCCATTACACAAAATATTTCACGGGTGTGAAATGCAGAACTTCACCTGCAAAATGTGAAATTTCACAAAAAAAGCAGAAAAGATTTCACCGACGAAAAGCAAATTTCACTGTTTTGTGGTAGAAAATCTGCCCTCCGTAGGTGAAATTCAATTTCACTTCCAAAAATTTCATGAAACAGGCAAATTTTATAAAATATTTCACTGTGCAAAATTTTCCAATTTCACACTCTCTGTTCTGAAGACATATCAGAAAATTTGACAACTGGTAGAATGGTAAAAAAATGTATTTTCTTGTCTTTTAAATATTTTACTTCTATTTCCTTTTCTCTTTTCCGCTCTGTAATCAAGCCAGCATCAAAGATCCGCTGCTTCTCAACTTATTTAGATATCCTCCTCTATAATCCAGCCAGATTTGTTTATAATCTTCCAAATCTGTCTCCATTTTCTTTCTGCCTTCCTTACTTGGACTGTCAAATGAGTAATATTTTCCAGAATACTAAGGGAATGTTTCTAGGTTTGAGTTTCTACTCCTTAGTACTCTGATGTGCAATATGATCAAGCAAATTTTTTTTTGTGGACTATTTTCCTTCCAGTCGTAGTCTGTGGGGTCTCTCTCTCTCAAGCATCCTACCTATTCCTGCCTGCCTGAAGATCTCCTACCTGTGCCTCCCTCCCCCCTCCTCTAGCCACAATTGGTACCCCAGCTTCATTCCTCCGGGGTGGGCTTCCCCTCCCTCTTGGGCGCTCTCAACAGTCAGCTCTGATGTGGCAGAGACCTAGGCAGAGGAACCTGGAAGGCCAGGACAGGAAGGACCCGGCTGTGGGCATGGGGACAGGTGCTGTTGCCTACTCCAGCAGCAGGGGTTTTCCATGTTCTGGTGAGCTCTTCTCCCTCCCTCCCATGCGTGTGCACATCCCGATGCAGGCACCCTGCCTGCATTGGGCACACCAGCTATGTGCTGCTCAGTGAGCAACAGCACTCCGGTCTCCACCAGGAGCTGCTGATGTACAGAGTGATCCCCGACCTCCCCTGGGAAGGAGAGCAGCCCTGCAGGCACTCAACTCCTTTCCCGCCTCTGCGGCCCCCAGCACTCCGAGCTCACTCCCGAACTGGGTCGCTGGTGTGTACGAGGTGTGGTGTCCAGCATCTCAACCCTCAGTGCCACTGGGCCAGCCATGATCAAGCAATTTGCTAGTAATTCATTATATATAGCCACAGCACTTTCAGTGGACTCTAATCAGGCACACTGAAAATAAAACCAGAAACTGGGGCACCAGGCTATATATTATTAATAGGGTGATCCATGAAAGATCCAATCTGTTGAGATTTTACAGGTACAGTACATTCAGGGAGAAAGAAACAAGAAAGTGGTCATAAAAGTCATATGACTATTACCAGATTCAATACATCCACTAGTGAATACTATTTCCTAAAATTTGGAACTCCCATTCCTTAGATATCCACTCTGCCCTGTCCACTCATTTGTTATTCTCACTTCTTCACAATTACATTTCTCTATCCTGCAACTGCACCTGACACACTCCTACCTACCTATTCCTACCCCCACTCCTACCTCTCCCCACAACACTGACTGGGTGTGTGAGCAGTGTGGGACCCTTGGGGATCTCCACTCAGAGGGTCATAGGGTTTTGCCTCCTCCTCCTTTCTACCCTATCCTCTCTTTCTTGCAGGCCTGGGATACCAGTACTTTGGGTTAGGGTTGCTCACTGCCGAGCCTGGCCCTGTGGGTGTGCATCCTAGGATCAAAGGACTGGCCTACTTTTTTTTTCAGGCTGCCTAGCTATAGTCTCTTTTTCCCCTTGCCCACTCTGTCTCTGCTAAGGAAAAGCCTCCAATCTCAAGTTCTGAATATGCAACATTGTATTCCTAAGTGTATTGTCCTCTTCACATATTACGCTGGACATAGCTGTAATTGTTTATATCAATGTACAATGCTTATTTGTTTGTACCTAGGTTTTTGTTTACATCAGTTGTAATTTCCCATTTCCCTCCCCCAGGACGCATCTGTAAATGAGCTTTTTTTTAGCTCAGTATGCCTTTCTGGTGAAACATTTCCAAATAAATAAATAAAATACATCAGCTTCTCACGTAACCAAATTTAATATATGACCATGCTGATAGGTGCAACAGTTATTTGTTTTTATTTTATGGAGAACACATTTTACTAGGTAAGCAAAGTCCATAGGGCTTTGTTTCCAGTCATGACCTGGGAGTAATAATCCGTCTGAGGTCATAACAGTCAAGCAATGAAATAAAATCCCAGATTGTACTGGAGATCCACCTGATAGTGAATATCAACGTTAAAATCCCACAATATTAACAGTCATTTAGAGCACAGGTATGTAGTAGCTATGCAGCCACAACATTCAGCAAGGGAAGAGGATTATTGTGTGTAGGCCATTATATTACATTGATCTCTAGAGCATAAATGGACCACTAATTCAGAGATATTCAAGTGACAAGTTGTCTGCTGACACAGTTAGATTTAGATTATAACAATGTTTGTAGAGAATTAAGGTCCTCCCTTCCTTTATGCAATGACTGTGCTTTATGAAAAACAGAAAAAATCGAGCTTAAATTCTGTTAGAGGCAGTGTCCCAGACTCTATCAGTCATGTTTCTGTTAAGCAAAGAAAATCAAAAGCATTAACAGCATCCAAAGGTATTTGGTGGATAATCGTAAGCAATAAGACACGATGCATTAACAGATCTAATACATGCTAGGGGGACATGAGTGAGGCCACAGGTCGAAAAGGCCCAGTCCTCTAGCCATGCATTAGAGCTGTCTAATGCACATCCCTGGAGTGGCTTATTGCACTTATAAAATGGGCCTGTGTATTCTAAATGGGGTTTCTAGTTTTAGCTGTGCATTAGACATCTAATGCATGGCTAACAACCAATCAGATTGCTTGAAATCTTTGCCCATTTTATAAAGAATATTCAAATGAGCTAGGAGTATTAACTTGTCCTTTATGCTTGTACATATTTTAATCTTCATTAATGTTCTTAGTTATAGTTGAGCAACTCATTGTTCCATGATTGTATACTGCTCTCTAATGGCTCTGTATGAGTGTAATTGTTCTATTATGACTCAAATAAAAAATTACTGAATTAAAAAGAAGGCCTCTTTCCAGGAATAGCCAATGATCTAGTGCAATGCAACTGATGTAAATTTTGAAGGTTCATACATATGCGGAGGAGGGAGGGTCAACAGACCTTTCACTTTTGTAGCTAATGGGAAACCATATGTTCCCCATTTCAATAAGCAGAACAGCATTCATTTGAGAAACTGAGGACAACAGGCAACCTTCTTTTAAACTTTTTGTACTGAATAGTGCAAGGGAATCCAGGCAACAAGAGCACATTTTACTACTGTGTGGGTTGCAATGCATATTTATTTGGTCTTCTTTTCCTCTCAAAACTGTCTAAATGTTGCATGCTCTGACCCTGTTCTGCTGTGATAATCACAAATAATCCTTCATACATTTATGTGAATAAATCATGGATTTATCATTAAATATTTGGATTATAAAAAGAAATACAGGTAGGCTGACTGAAGCATATTCAAGAAAGTATAATATATTTCCTGTACTCTAGAGCTGAGGTATTACACTGATCCATCTCCAGGCCTATACAGTTCTAACCCCCAAACACACACTTTTTAGGTATGCTCCCTGGCATTGGGATCACACCAACTAAGCTACTAGCTCTAAAATATCTACATGGGACAACTGAAGTAGGTTTCCCAGCAATAAACTTCAGAGGACCATTACTGAACCTGCACAACTGCTATGGATCTTTTTTTTATTTTATTATTATTTATAAAATGTCAAGCTAGTTTTTAATTTGGGTTTAACTACAGGGCTAACACTAATGGCCTTACTATTAGTAAACAAAGAAGACAAGAGCAAGAGCAAAGCATTTACATTTATATAATCCCATTCTACAAAGGCTCAGAGACTTCAGGGCTGCCTGTGACTCAATCAGTAGAGGTATTTTGTGGAAGAAACTGCACTGCCTGGAGCTAAATACAAATTTTATTCTACTACACAGTTATATTCAGGCAATAAAACATGTATAACATTGAACCTACTGGGCAATCTTATAGAGCCTATTAAACTCCAACTGAGGTGTAAAGCAAGAGTGTCTCCTTGCTCCTATGTTATTAACATTTATGTTAATGAGATTCTAGTGAACACTGATGCAGTAAACTTCTACTCACCAAATATCTTAGGTAAAGCATGTCCAGTATTGGTCTATGTAGATAACATGATATTGTTTTTCTTGTCTCCTACTGGACTCCAGTGCAAAGCAAAATTATTTTCACAAAATCTGCCATCATTATAAAAGCATAATAAATTTTGACTAAACTAAAACTATGATATTTGGTGGTAGAAAGATCTAGACTTTTACATGCGTAACTAGAAACTTGAAATGGTAAAAGAATATATCTGTATGGGGTTAAATTTACACCAAATGGCAAATGGGTGAAACGTGCCCAAATCCAAGGAAAACAAAATCTAACAAAACATCCTAGCAGTATCAAATTACACATATGGTGGGCAGAGTGTTATTCCAGCACTATGAGCCTCTGAAGTGAAAATTAACCCAATAATTTCATAAGGCTCTGAGGTTTGGGGCCATTATACACCCCATTCGAGAAAATCCTGTTATCGCTATTCTACCATTCTAAAAAGTGAGCAGATCATGGCCAGAGCAATATGTGAGGGCAGAACTGGGCAAAGTTCCATTGGAAGCTCTGGTAAGTTTAAGGATAATATGCTTTTGGATTGGTACAATAAATAACTTTCAGTAAATAGGTGGCCTCAATCATGTTAATTAGAAAAATCCAAATGGGCACAAGAATCAAACAACTCTTTATGGTTAGTAACATTGCAGGATATACTGAGAAATACAAATACAATCTAATGACAGTGAAAACATGTCAAAAAGTCATAAATGATACAGAGACGTGGTACAGAATATAAATTATCGAGGTGAAAACAGATTCAAAATAGATCTGGCAATATACATGAAATGCAGACCAAAATTACATAAAATATACAACATAAGCAATGGCAAGACACAAAATTATAGGGAAAGACCAAGCGTGCGGAGAGAATCAAATCATAAGAGACATCAGGCTATATCGGGGCACTTACTGGCTGAAATGGACGTGAGAGCTGCTGTACAGTGGGTTTTCAAAAGGAGATTGCCCCAGCGAGCGGATTGAGGTTGTTAATGAATAAATTAGTAAAACACAATTAACCAAACCAAGTATACCTGTGATGAGTGGGGTGGAGTTGGATGAATTAGAGGAATATTAATAAATGTGAAGGCTAAGAGTGTGGAATGACCAGAAGTCCACTAGTTCAGTGGGCAACTGTGTATGGGGCAACTAAGTATTGTGCATGCGCAATGTAGATTGTTCTTGCACATGTGGTGATTGCAATGGACAGCTGAGTGTTGGCAGGGCAGTATTGTTCATACACAGATTGTTGTCAGGAAGTCAACTGGACAGTGGGTAGTTATATGCATATATAAGTACAGTTACGTAAGAACTTACCATAACAGTAGATCTTGAGAGAGGCTCTTGCAGTAGGTAATAACTTGTAGGATGGTGCTCCCTGGCATCAGGACCAAAGAAACTTTTGCTAGTAGTGTCTGATGGGGACGCCCACCCGACATCACATGACCAACATCAGCGTGACACTATATAGTGGGTAGTCCCCATGTCTGCTGTCCAGTTCTCCCCCAGAGACCTCCGAGAGTCATGACAGGAGAATGGAAAGAGGCTCCTGAACCCAAGAAAGGACTTTTGGAAAAGAACTGTGAGTGGGTGGGGGAAGGTGGGTGGGAAAAAGATTACCTATTGCAAGAGCCTCTCTAAGATCTACTGTTATGGTAAGTTCCTACATAACTGTACTATACTCAAGAGGCTCTTGCAGTAGGTAATAACTTGTGGGACTGAGTCCCAAGTAATCAGAGTCCAAGGGACAGGACAACATGGGAGGCTGGAGCATAGATCTGGTAGAAAGCTAGAGAGATTGGGACAGAAGTCCTGGTGTGTGCTAGTCCAAAACCAGCCCTGGGCCTTGAGGTAATATCCAAACTGTAGTGTTTCATGACAGTGTGGACTGAACTCCAAGTAGGAGCCACACAGATGTCTGCGGTAGATGCATTTCTGAAACAGGCTATAGAGGCAGCCATTCCCCTGGTTGAATGTCTTTTCACCTGCACTGGAAGGACTTGACCATACTTCTGGTAACAGAAAGTAATGCCATTTGAAACTGCTGCACATTTTCTTTTGGTGCTGAAAGAAACACAAAGCTGATCTGATTTATGGACAGATTTAGTCCTGTGTGTGTAATAACTTAAAATCCCATGAACATCTAGTGTATGCAGGATGGCCTCCTCCAGATTAGAATGCTCAGGGTAATACACTTGCAATTCAAGAGACTCGCTCAGGGTAGTCTCAAAACAACTTTTGGAAGAAACTTAGCATTCATGGAGAGAGCCACCAGTCTCTGTGAAAAAATCGAATAAGGCACCATACACATCAGGGCCTGAAGCTCGGAAATTCTTCTAGCAGAAGTGACCACAACTAAAAAGCGCTTTCCAGGACAAAAATCACATGTCACATGTCCTTCCTGGTTCAAAGGGGTAAGGTCAATTTTCTAAAAAAAATTAAGGTCCCATGGTGGAGCAGGGTTATGAACCAGGGGTTTTAGATGCAAGATGCCCTTTAAGAAAGTTTTGAGACTTCTAACCAAGCCAGAGTCTTGCCACCTACTAAATCATGGTAGGTAGTTGCACCTTCAGTGATGAGTAGCTCAATCCCAGGTCCAACAAATGGAGAAGATACTCCATGACCTGAGGAGTGCAGCATGAGAAAGGGTCCCAAGACTGAGGGTGGCCCAAATGGAAAAGTGTTTCCACTTCATGGCATAAGTAGCTAGTAGATGGCTTTCTTGCTCCACCAAAATCTGAGTTACCTGAGGAGAAACCCCATACCATGAAGTAACTATGTCTTGAGGAACCCGCATGAAGTTGGAGGATTTCAGTCCCGGATGTATTACATCCTCCCTCCTGGTCAGGTCATAGAATGAGCTAAGGAAACCAGAAGTTCTGCTGTCATTTACACAGCAATGGAACCAAATTTGTTGAGGCCAAAATGGAGCTATCAATATCATTTGTGCTCTTTCTGTTTGTTGATTGATCAACACTCTCTGCAAGACTGGGAAGGAAGAAATGCATACAGAAATCTCCCTGTCCAAGAAAGCGACAGTGCATCTTGCCAAAAACAACTGGTCTGGGATCGAGTGAGCAAAACTTGGGAAGTTTTGCTTTCATGAGACTGCGAAGAGATCCACTTCCAGATGACCACAAAGGTCAAAGATGTGATCCAGTACTTCTTGTTTTAGCTCCCACTCATGTGCCTGTACCGTGGTGTGGTTGAGACTGACGCGAGAACATTCTGCATGCCTGGAATGTGGACCGCTAAAAAAGCGGACCTTGTGCAGAACCACCCAATTCCAGACCCGCTCGCTTCCCTGCAAAGAGGATACAAGTGGGTGCCCCTGCTTGTTGATGTACCACACCACACATGTTGTCTGATTGGATCAACACGGTCTTCTGCTGAAGAATGTGCTGAAAAGCCTGAACAGCATAAAGCATTGCTCTCATTTCTAGCACATTTATATGCAAGTGCAGTTCTACAGGTGACCACAGGCCCTGGGTCCTGTGACGTCCCAGATGGACATCCCATCCCATTTCCGACGCATCTGTAGTCAGTATTTGGGAATGAGACGGGTCCAGAAAGGGACTCCTTGAATCAGGTTGCTGGAGTCCTGCCACCATAACATATCCTGTTTCATTGGGCAAGAGATGAGGACCTGACTGTCCAAGTTGTCCTCCCTCTGATCCCATTGGGACCTCAGAGTCCACTGTGAGATTTGTATGTGGAGTCTGGCTAATGAGACCATAGAGATAGCACTGCCATGAGACCAAGAAGACAGAATCACCCTGACCAAAATGTGTCAGTTGGAAGATACCAGCTGGGCCATGCCTCTCCAGGGTGTCCACCATGTCCAGGGGAAAAAGGCCATTCCTACTGTCCAGGCATTGCCCCAATAAATTGAAGGCACTGGGAAGGAACAAGCTGGGACTTGGGGTAATTGACAGTAATACCCAGGCACTCAAAGGTGCAGTGTAGCCAAAAGGAAGCTTCCAACCCCTCCCTCGATGGAGCTGTGAGGAGCCAATCATTGAGGTGAGAAAGACATAGTGCCCCTGACTCCTCAAGGTATCTGCCACTACCGCTAGGCATTTGGTAAAATCCATGGTGCAGAGGACAGCCTGAAAGGGAGAGCTCTGAACTGGTAATGCTCCCTTGGAAAGAAAACCTGAGGAATTTGTGATGTGGACGGAATATTGGGATATGTAGATATGCATCCTGCATGTCCAGGGCACAAAGCCCTTGTCCTTTGGAAAGGAGAGGCAGTAAGCTTTGCAGTATCAGCATCCAAAACCTCTTGTACTCTATGAAGAGGTTTAGGGTACAGAGGTCCAGAATCGAGTAGATCCCTGTCTTTTGGGTACCAGAAAGAATTGGGAGTAGAATCCCTTCCGATCTGGTTTGCCAGCACTGGCTCTATTGCTTCTTTACAAAGAAGAGACGTGATCTCTTCCTTAAATGGGAATATGTGCCCTTGGGTAATGAGACAACCTTGGAGGAGTGCTTGGAGGTTTTCTCGAAATTCAAGAATGTGACCAAGCTTTATTAACCGAAGCACCCAGGTGTCTGTTGTGATGGACTCCCAGTCTCCCAGATGCCTCACAGATCTTCTGCCCACCTGTTCCTCTGACAGATGAGGAAGAGGGAGGGAGGTCAACAAGTCAGGAATGGGAGGGGGGCCTGGGAAGGACCACTCCTGAAGCCCCTTGGGTTTAGGTGGAGGGGCAGCAGCTGTATTGGGAGCCCTACATTTAAACTGGCATTTGGGCACTTGCTGATTTTTCATCTGGTGTCTGTTCTGCTGATGAAAAGGACATTTTTGTTGTTGTTTTGGACAGTACATGGTGTGAACCGACCAAAGAGCTGTACCTTTATCCAGCAGGCTTGTGATAATGTCCTGGGCATCTCTGCCAAACAGGACAGAACATCTGAAAGGGACATCCTGAATAGCCAACTGAACATCAGGAGCTAGTCCAGATACTACAGTCAAGAGTATCGGTGAAGACTCACAGCTGTGGCTATACCTCTAGTGGAGGAATCCACTGCATCATAGGTGGCCTGCAAAGAATGACGTCCTGCCACATTAGCCATTTTAAGGTGTTTGCCAAGGTGGACTTTGTTTCAGAATCCAGTAGGGCCTCAATAACGGGCTTGAGCTGGTGAAACAAAGACTTCTGGCACACTAGCATGTGCGAGATGCAGTTCAAAGCACATATAGCTACAGTAGAAAGAAGAAAACTTTCTCCCAAACTGATCCATTTGCTTGATTCCTTGTCAGGAGGTGAAGTACTAAGGTGCTTAGGCTTCACAGACCAATCATGGGCTGCAGTAATACCACTGAATCAGTCCCAGGATGCACGCTGAGGTGGTCCTTGTCTTCAGGGGTCCTGTAAACCCAGTCAGCTTTCTTGGCCATGGCCAGGATGGAGGGTGGTCTCTGCCAGATGGTCAAGGATAGAATCCTCGTGAGGTTCCAGCCATAGGATGTAAGTACCAGACTCTTCTCCCAGAAATCCAGATGCTCTGCCAACCTTTGTCATTTTGGGCCTGGAGCCTCTGACTTCCAGCCTTGGGCCTCCACCATCTGTTGAGGAAGTTCACAAAAGTGGGATCTTCAGGTGTGGATTTGGGAGACTCCCTGCACTGGTTCCTCATGGGGAGACATCTCAAATCTTGAACTCTTGAATGAGGAATCGGAATCCACTTCAGAATCATCGGAATCCTCTGGAATTTTACAGGAATTGGGGTTCTGGTTCCTGAGAGTCCTTTTGACATCAGGGGTTGTGATCAAGCTGTCATCTGGCCTGACATTAAGGTACAAGGGACAACTGGAGAGGGCACCCTAGGGTAGGATCTGGCGCCCCTGTGTCCAGGGGTTGCGATGCCTGCTGTCCACTTCTGAAACCAACTGTGACTTGATCTCAGACCACCAAGATTTCAGAATCCCCTAAAATCCACCTGAGGTTGAGCTGGAGGAGGTGGATGTCCGTGTCCCAGAAGCCAGAGGACAAATAATGGTGAGGATAACCTGGTGGAGGGTAACAACCAGGGTAACCAGAGTAATAAAAGGTCATTGAAAATGCATCCAGCATCAGGGCTGATGAAGGATAGCCTGGCGGATATCCTGATGGTGCCCCCATCGTCATATAGTCAGGTGGCATTCCTGATGGAGGGTAGCCTGATGGCAGCTCTGATGGAGGGTAGCCTATTGGCCCTGAAGGTGGATATCCTGAAGGGGGTCCTGCTGGAGGACCTGTGGGGAAACCCGGCAAAGGGACACAAGGCGGAAGACCCAAGGGGCCCAGAAGGTGAAATACTTGTAGGATGCCCGACGGGAAGGCCCATTGGTGGTCCTGATGGAGGCAAGGGGACCTGTGGGCATAGAGGAGGAGCAGGTTCTGGCACTACTATTGGTGGTGGCGGAGACACCGTGAGGCCTTTAGGAACCCTAATGTCAGATAAACCTGATGAAAGGTCTCCTTCCATCGGGACCTGTGGGTCCGGCAACAATGAAGGAATCTCCGACGGAGGAGGAGATGGTGGCTTCCATGAATAGAGACCAAAGGTGAACCTTGCCCTCCAATCAGGGCAGAGTCCAGTCGTGCATTGTCAGAGCCTGATGGACACAAGAGTCATGTGATCATCGGAAGGCCCAATGACTGGCTGATCGACCGGGTCATACAGGGGTCGGGGCCCCGACTCGACTTACCAACCCTGGCGGGCGCTCATTGAAGGGTCTGACAAGTGGCTTATCAGCCACGTCTGCTGACTTAGAACCCGAGGTGGTGATGGGCCTAAGTGCTGCAGTGACCTCGGATGAATCCGAGGTACCCGCTGTCACCATAATCAGTGGTGGTAGGGAGGTCAAAGTCTGCTCTGTAGGCAGGAGTGCAAGCTTGACCACAGCACTTGTCTTCCCAGATGAAGGAGGCTGATCCTCTGCCGATAGGTCCGCAGATGGCTTCAGTGGACGGGGACTGCTCTTGGTCCCGATGTTTTCCTTGTCCCTCTTTTTTTCTTATGAGGATCAGTGGGAGGAGGAGGAGGTGCTTTTCAGCTACTTCAGCTCTTTCTCCATCAAAGCCATTTTTGTTTCAGGAGATGGGCCTCGAGTGACTGTTGGCACCTTTTCCATGTGGTCTGGTTGAACTGAGCACAGGCCTCACACTCCTCAACGTTGTGGTCTGGTCCCAGGCAGAAGAAGCAGAGGATATGCTGGTCCTTATACGATAAATGGACGCCTAAGAACTGCACTTGTTTTTATGTGATTCTGTAGAAGGACGACATACAAAATTATTAGAACAAATTTCAGGTAAGAGAAAAAGCGGATACTCGTCTGAGTTAGGTGTTCAAACTGCTGCAAGGAGCTTCAGTCAGTCCGTGGCGGACGTGAGGGACTACCACTACATAGTGTCATGCTGATGTTGGTCACGTGATGTTGTGGCGGTCCCCGTCAAACACTGCTAGTAAAAGTTTGCATGTGGTCCTGATGCCAGGGGCACAGTCCTACGAAGTATTACCTACTGCAAGAGCCCTCAAGTAAGATCATATGCACTTTTCATGCTCCCTGTCTCAGAAAGGGACTACACCACCCTTTCAGGGTACCAGTCACATAGAGGCCCTCTTGAGGAGGATTCCACCCTAGACAGAGAAATGAGTATCCAAAAGGATGCTTGAGGCATGTTCTATTAGTAGCCCTTGGTGGGAGCATGGCATGAGTCACCTGCTACCCCACCAAACCCTGGGCAATAGCCCTGCAATTTATGAGAGGTTTATTGTTTTAGAAGCAATATTTTGCATTTAGTATGGCTGTTTATTTATTTTTAGAAAAAAGAGGATGCTGTAAATGTGTATTTCTTTTTGCCATTTCTGAATACGGTACTTTTTTAATTAGGCAACCACTCAGAGATTTTGCATTACAAGGTATGATATACAGCCAACCTGTTCATAAATTACAAGTCAGTGTCAAAATTAGTTTTGCAACTGCTAGCTGGCTTCCTTATCAAATAAGAATATCCAATGGCTCCACAAATATTCCATTGATCCAACTGGTATTATCAACAGAAATGGTATCTCATCCAGTACTAGCCAGCATGGCTAGTTCAAGAAAAATTTTACAGACTCAATGCAAACTCTACCAGGTATTTGGCCAGTGACCCAGATCCTGGAAAGCTTTCTCTTAAAATAACAGTTGTAAATTTTAAAGATTTTACTTAAAGTTCAAATGCTAAACCATGCTTTTCAAATTTTGCCATTTTCTATTTGACATGCTCCTTAAAATGAAACTGATAGCTAAGGCCCTTTGTAAGCTGCTATATTAATTCAGAACTAGTGTATCACTGCGATGTATATGTCAAGTTAAAAGGCACCTTAAAAATCAGAAGAGAAAGAAATACTTCCAAGCATCACGACATCAGTGATGGTGAAAAGACAGTGTCCAAGGAAATCCAGGTCACTCATTTTAGAATTCTTTCTTATTTTATCCTATTTTTAGTGTCTATGTCTTATCTTTTCTTTCTCTTATTGGATATGCCACATAACTGTGGCTCTCCATATTCATTAGTGACCATCAGCAGCAACCCTGGGCTCCCAGAATGTCCTCAAACTGTCATCTATCTCTGGCACAAGCCCCCCTGCTTCTGACTGTGGTGGAGCTCCTCTAGTTGGCCAGAACCAGAGACAGTGGAGCTCAAACAGTTCTCGAAATCTCCACTAGAGAGGCTGTTGGCTTTGTGTAAAGGGTCAGATGTAAAGAGCTGGAGGGAGCTTTCCATTGTGTTCCTCCCATCCTCTTTGGCTACCAGGAAATGGTTATGCCAGTGGGATGTGCCATAAATCCTCTCTGGAGGAAGTGAGCACAGGGTTTCAGTTAGCTCCATTTTAAAAGTATCTAACATCCAATAAAAGACCAAAACTTCTAAATAAAGGAGATGGAAGTATCTGACTTGCAAATGAAAGACAACTAAATGACTTCCAATTTTACAGGCATGAAAGTTCAGAGTGCTTGATAACATACCTCTCAACTGTCCCTGATTTTCAGGGATGTCCCTGATTCTGCCTCAGAATTTTCTTCTGTCCCTCATAAAATTTGTGTTTTTGTGACTGAACAGTGGGGACTGTATGCACAAAATAATGTCAAACATTAAAGTTACAGGCTCGTTCTTCTTCAGAAAGTGCAACTTGCACTAATCCCATTATTCTATCAGCTTTCTGAATAAATATTATACATTTTAAGATATGTCCCTGATTTGGGGTCTTTGTCCCTGATTTTTTAAGCCTTGTCCCTGATTCATGAGACAAGAGGTTGAGAGGTATGCTTGATATTTTAGAAATACTGACATTTACTTCCAAAATTCACCTTTCATAGAATAAGGACTTCCAAAATTTGGGACCTGGGAAGCTGGAAATGTTCGCTCCTTCCACAAAAACAAATTAAACCCCAGGTGCTTGGTGAGCATTCATTGGGCTGTTCAATCATCTCCATCTAGGCCTGACTAATGTGTTGTCCATAAGATTGCAGATCCTGTGTACAGACAGTGGACACATGACTACTAGGTTCATTGGCTTGCATTCTTCATCTTCTGTTTTGATATATCTTGATCAAATAACTGCTGATAAATCCCAAATAATTTAGACTACACAGAACTCTAATAAATGCAGCCTCCATCTTCAGTGGCCACCAACATTCTCATAGTTACTGTCTAGAATGGGCCTGACTACTGAAAACAGGTTATTATTTTTGGTGTTTTAAGTTATATGTGTAGTATAGTAAATTTGTTTAGTACTTACAGGTCTATGGATTTGAACACAAGTAGTAGTAGTAGGCTTTATTTTTAGCTATCATAATAGGAAAAGCAGTGTTGAGCACAAGAAAGTTACCAAATCTCTGCTTGTCATTTATGCATTTCAAATAGTAACATCCTCCTTCTTCTTCTTTTAGATCTTCTAGACCAGTTTTCTTAAACTGCAAGGCTCCTACTAGGGTAACCAACCTGTTTCAAGTGAGGGCCAAACAAGTCTGATAATGTGCCAATTAATGACAGGAAGCAAGCTGCTGTTTTGTGTGAAGAGACAGGGCAAACGTCACACAGTTGGTGTAAACAAAAAGTCTATTAGCTGCCGGGAAACAGTACTGATCCTGCACAGCGATTTGCATATCCATGATGCCTTGCATAAGGTTTAAGGCTTTAGTATGCATGTGGTTATGTGCAGAAACCAGACAGGCTGGATATTTGTTCTTGCCTTACATCCTTTATGGATTCTATGAACTACTCTTCTTGTAAACAGCCCTTTGCTATGTCACCTCCTGCATTCATCACCTGATCACGTACGTGAAGAGACTGAAAAGTCACTCTGTCTTAAAGGCATCAGATGTAATAAATGTGTATAGACTCAGTTATGTATTAAAATTCATTTTATTATATTTCTAGGGCCAGATATTCAAAGGTTAGCCCCTGGCAGCAATTAGCACTGCCGGCATGTAAACTTAGCCAGAGCAAAATGCCAGCCATATTCAAAATGAATAGCGAGGCAAAACCAGCTGAATATAGCAAGCAAAGGAAGCCGGCAAACAGGGCCAGGAGTGCAGGGCAAAACAGCCCAGGAATAAGACAGCACTGAATATAGCACACAAGACAGCACTGAATATAGCCCCAGGCAGGCAGTGCAAACACACAATGGAACACAGTGCAGAGACAGCCTGACCCTGGGACACATGCAAGTGAACATATGCCGGAATGAGGTATCAGGAGCACACCACACATGCGCACGGAATGTCCAGCAACAACCCAGACCCATGTGGAGAACACCAGCAACAGTACAAATCATGTTGAACCCCAGCACCCAAGAATGACACAGGACACAGTAAAATGTTGTAAACCGGTGTAATTAACAATATGAAGAGTAAAGCAAGCGGAAACACAACAGTGAATAAAATACAGAACAAAACAATGAACAAACCCCAGATTACAAAATGCCCACCAACCACTGTACAACCCTCCCACAACACAGAAACAGAACCAGAACATACCCACCAAGACCCCCCAACACATAACCACAAATGCCCACTACATGAAAAAAGTCAAGCACCATCGGCATAAAAAGGCACACAAAGGAAAACATAAGGATGACAACAGATGGAGGGATGGGAAGACATAGGACAAGGGTGCAAAGCAGAGGAGGCACACAGGGACAGAAGAAAATAGCAGGAAGGGATAAATAAGTCTAGTGAGGGGATGTGGTGAGGAAGATGTCAAAATAACAGGGCAGAACTAGTTGCGCTGGATCAGGAGGCGAGTCCAGGATATTCGCCACCCTCCAGGTCTCAGTTATGATAATGGCCTGCTGTTCAATCAGCGTCCGTTGCTGCCTCACAATTCTGTACCTGGGTCACGCCTCTGTGCCCTCCGATTCTTGGGCCTCGTAAGCCCACAGCGATGCCCGGTGGACCTACAAGAGGAAGGGTGAGACCATGAGGATGGTACACCAGACAGGAGGCAACCAGCAGCCAACCTTGCCATACAGAGATGGACAGCATGTCCCAATGGGCTATCCAGCGGCGTTGAGTTCTGCAGTGGTAGGACAACATGGAAGTTTCCTACAAAGCAGCACAGGGCAACACAGGCACCAACACAAAACCCAACACGGATGATGACAGCGATCCTGACAACAGCAGGGAACATGTAAAACACCCACCATGATACAGCACACCACAAGACACAGCAGACATACAGCTGGAAACCTGGAAGTTGAGTGCAAGAAGACACGCCACGACATGCACAAGGGCATCCACACGTTGGGACATGCTGCCCACACACATGGAAATGTACAGTAATGCAGAGCACAGAACAAACAATGACAGGCATGCAGGAGCATCAATGAACCATGACAGTGGCCTGCCAATTACCGACCCAGGCCAGGGATAACAGTCAGCCAGGGCACAGACACTGTCAGTGAAGGGCCTTCACATGCCACCAGGCAATACCACCAAAAGCATACCACCCAACTGAGACATGGTACATGGAAGTGTCTCCAGCCACATAACAGGACCCCCTCCCACAGCCATGGTCAACATTGGCAGGCAACAATGCACATAATGTAACAGCACAGTGATAATACTGCCTGCAACTAAACCGTAACACAGTAACTTTGCCATGAGATACACATGGAAGGACTCCACAATGCATACGGCACACTGCCAGGATGTAGCACAGTGTGACAGGCAGTGCTCCACAGCTGGTGGCCAGAAGGAGGAAGTAAGGCTGCAAGGCATGGCCGCGTGTTGTCCCGCATGCACAGCAGGAACCACCACCTGTGCAAATGTGGACGCCCTGTGGGTGGTGGTATGGATGGACCACAGAGGTGGGAAGGTCAGCCATCAGCATGTTGTCCCCATGGAACTCTTGCCACCTGAGCAACCAACACCATCAGTCACCCGCACAGCAATGCAAGCTGACAGCCCCCTAGGCAAGACTGACAGCACTCAGCTGTGGTGAAAACACAGGTGTACCGCACAGCACACTGCTACACCACACTGGCCCTGCCCATTGCAGAAATGCCACTAGACCAGTCAGTGGCTGGACACCCAGATGTGACGCACAGCCTAGTGAAAAGGCACAGATCACAGAGCAATGAAACAGGTACTCACGCAACACGCCACCGCTTTCAGGGCTGCTCTCCTGCGCCCACTGTGGAAGGGATGGCTGCCCAGTCTCTGCTCCTGTGGCCTGGGCTGCTCGATCTGCTCTACAGTGGACAGATGAGAAAGTGGTGTTTGAGCATGACACAGCATACACAACATCAAGTACAGCAAGATGCACATGCAACCCCAACCACAATGCACATACATGGAGTGAACAGGGAGGATCCCACACAGAGGTGGCAGTGGCCATGGCACATTCACCAGGCACACACGTCCAGTGATCAGCGGCGCCACAGTACTGCGACAGTGGCGTTGCAGCTCCCATGTGAACATCCGCAAACCTGTGAGTATCGTCGACAGTCCACCACGAGCGTGTTTCCTGCAACATGGTGGTGCCATCCGCAGGCCGGTGATGCCCGGGACTTGCAGAACAGCATGACCCAACCCTCCTCCCATCAAATGGTCACGGCATGTACCATGCCCCTATGGAGCATACATGTGCCACTCTGCCTGTTCACAGTGTGCAACAGCACCATGCATCACTGTGCACACCTGTGCACACACCCACACACACACCCACCACCCTCTGCATACCCACCACTCACCCACACCAAACCCCCCACCACCACCCCTTTTCACACTCACCCACCCAAACCCCCCACACCACCACCCCTCTGCTCTCATACACACACCCAAACCCCTCCGCACACCCATACCCACATGAAGCCTGACATGTTGGTACACTCTACATAGCAACACCACTCACCTGGCACAGGCACTGTGCCATCATGCACCATGCACTTGTAGCGCTCAAGCTGCTGCCTCTGCCCTGCGTCTCAGGTCTGTGTACCTGTGGCGGAACTTTTCTGCGTTATGGTATGCCAGTATGGGCAGTGAGTTTCCTGCACCGTGTCCCACACTTGCATCCATGGGAGGTCCCTCCCTCACCTCCCCAAACAGCCTATGTCCTTTCATTACAAGCTGCACAAGGTTTGCAGTCTGTACCTCCCCAGCGCCTGTCTCTGTGCACAACTGCACGCTGTCTTGACCCTCTGGACACGGCAATCAAAGCGGGTAGACCCCTCAACCTGTCTCTGCTAAAACTTGGCTCTCCCAGGACTTCACCTCAACAACATCCGTGGCACGCTCTCACATGATGTAGCGTGGCGCTACCAGGCTAACCACACTGCTCATGCATGACCCTGAGGTTGTGTATCACGCATGCGTATAGCGCCCGGCGCTTCATTGCACTATGACAGGGTGATAGCACGGACATGGGGGCCTCATGAGCATGCGTGTAGGCCATGCTAAAGCACAAAGCGCTGCGCTATTTGGATAGCGTGGCGCTGCCCTTCAATAGCCCTGCACTGGCTTTTGCACAGCGCTGCTGTGCTAGCATAGTGCTAATCGGAGCCATATTCAACAGGGTATGCAAATGGGGTACTTGTGTATGCATGGGGCAAACTGTGTGATTAACATTTCATTATCGCTCATTTGCATGACTAACAGGCTTGATTGCCTGGACAGGCTATAAAAGGGCAAGCAGTGCACCACCAGTGTTGTGTTGTGGTAATGCAGCATAATAAAGAAAGTGAGCGTCAACAACAGACTGGTGGAGAGATGCAACAGGGGATGAGCAGCGAGAGGCAGGTATGTATGACTGCCGTAGGACACTCTTGAATGGCAAGATCTCAGAACAGGGTCAGCGGACTGAAGCACAGATGTAACCTCTGGTGAATGGTCAGACACATGTTGGACCACAGGCAAGCACTGTGCTGTGTGATGGTGCACAGCCCTGAGACGTCTGCCTGGGCATCCTACCATCCAGTGCACTGTCCATGTTCCCCTGCAGGAACTGTTCCGTGTGACACTGCCTGCACACTGTGTCCGCCAGGCAGGGTCACTAGTGCACTACCGTGATGTGTCCTGCGACAGTGGCCCACTGACATGACTCCTTGGATGTGTGGCGTGGTAGGCTGTGGCCCACCTGCAGGACGTCACAGTGTCCCGGCTCTGCCATCCCATGCACCATGTGCACTCTGCATGGTGTCCTGATATTGTCTACTTGCTAGTGCACTTGTCCACGAACCACTGTAGTGATCAAGAAGGCACGGTACAGTGCAAGGTGGTTAGCGTGAGGTGGACCCAGTCATGGGAGCACATGGCAGCCACGGGAGACAGCAGTGCACATGTGTGTACAGGGCTCACTGTCCAGACACGGACGGACAGTGACTATGTGGCGCGTGTGCGCCGTACATGCACATGCAGCAATCTGATATGTCCATGTGGCCTGTGGCACTGTAGGGTGGCATCGTGATGTCTATGTGTAATGCAATGCAGTACTGACACGGGCCGATGACACATGTCCCTTCGACTATCCCATAGGTTTGGCAGCACGCCAGGAGCACATCCATGCCCACAAGTTCTCACAAGAGGAGTTGAACACACTCTCGCATGCTGTTAAGGAGAGGGAGCAGGTGCTATGCACACACAGGGCCACTGATGCAGTGGTGCGCCAAGCCTGGGAGGAGGTGACTGCGGCTGTAAATGCTGTAGGAGGATGTGGCAGAACAACAGAGGCTGTGGCGATAGAACGACCTTCTGGAACATGTAAAGGAGGAGGCTGGCGACTGAGGGACAAAATGAGGACCTGTGGAGGACCACCTGAACATCAGCAGCGGGTGGAGGAGCCACACATGGCTGTGGTGGCATCGATTCTGAGGACGGTGGCAGTCACAGGTGTGCCAGGTGGTGGATGTGAGGCGTCTCTCACACTGCCAAGGACAGGTCTGTATTCACATGTGTATACCCTGTATGTTGTGCTGGCATGGGTGCATGGTCATGCTGTTGGTGTCCTGCACAGGGTGCAGTGTGTGCTGCTGAACAGCTGCCTGGCATGGCCATGGTCACTGTGGGTTGGGTGGGTGCATGTGGTCACGGGCTTGTGTGAAGGGGTATGTGTCCTGGGGTCTACATGGTGTAGTGGTGGTAGTGATGGAGGTGTTTGGGCACAGTGTCCGTATGCAGTGACTGACCCTGTCCCTATTGTCTCCACAGCGGTGTCTGCCAGGCCTGCAGAACAACAGAAGCTGTAAGGATGTACGGGCCAGGTTCCAGAGGTAGTGGAGAAGGATGATGGAGAACGCCCATCAACATCCGGTCAGGAAACTCATGGCCGCGACAGACACTATGCATGTGTGGCAATCACGCGGACAGGAGCTGCAACTGCCTGGGGAGGGGGTCACACCTCAGTAGGGTGCTTGGGATACACTGGCTACCTGGATGCTGCACAGATGGAGGGACGGTGGTGTAGGGGAGGTCCTACTGGTCACTGTTACCAATGGCGATGACACTGATGTGTCAGAGTTTTCTCAACACCTTGCCGTTCCTGTGCAAGGGGATGCAGGGTGGGGCTGCTGGCAGGCCGTGGGACGGGTGCCAGTGGTGTATTCAGCATCACCGGTGTGGCTGTACCTGGGCACATGGTGGTGGGCAGTGTGGGAAGCATCGCAGAACCACAGGGACGTGCAGTGTCCAACAAATATTGGGGTCCATGTCCATACTGTGCCACAGACCGCCACCAGTAGTTGCCAGCAGCAGGGCGTGCCTGGCGTGCAACAGCATCCAGTTGCTCCTGTGCATTCTGTGCCCTGGGGCAGGATGGCCATGGTGCCGCCCACTCCTGCAGGCTGCTGTCGCCTCCCAGCAGAGGCCTGTGGACCTGAATGGCATACGGAGGGAGCTGCGACATGAGCTAGCACAGATCAGAGAGCCATCTCAGTGGGCTTTGCCTGTGCTAAACAGCTGGCGGAGGACAGGTTGGGCTGCTTGGTGGGTGCCATTGACCGTGGATTTTCTGGTCTGACAGCTGTTGTGGTTGACATAGAGAATGTCCTGCATGGTGTGCATGGGGTCGCCAGCAAGGGATACTTGGTCGTGGTGCAGACAGCACAGGGGCACACAGGCGGACAAACTGTGGCCACAGGGATGCCAGTGGTTCCAGTTCCACAGCATCACACACTCCATCTGAAACCCAGTGCCGCCCGTGGCCATCCACCCACCCTGTCAAGCTCCATCGTCCCGGGCACAGGAAGCAGACTCTGCCTGCCTCACCTTTCTCTCGGCGTTGTCCTCTGCCTACAGCACACCAGGGTCTGTGTCCCACAGTACTGGTGCATGGCACATGCGTGGAGGTAGGCGCCGGTGATGCCCACAATCACTCTGCGGCACTGTGCAGCCATCACCCCCTTGCAACACTGGCACACCCACATGCACATGTAGACATGCACACACACACACACACTTCCACTGCCACAGTTGCACCCATTACCCTCACAGCACACATCACACTCCCCACTGACACTACACCGTTTCTGTCCGTCCCCCATGTGTGTCCTGCACACCCCAACCTCACACTACTGTCATGATTGTTGGTGTCACTGTTCTGTTTCTTTGTGCACATTAAACAGATTATTCATTGTACTCTTTCAAGTTGTGCAGTCTGTACTTACCCTCTTGTCTGTAGCAGTGTCCTGATGATGTTGTCCCTGTGCTGTATGGTTCTGCATACCATGCGAGGGTCCCTCCTCTCCAGTTGCTCCACTATCCCCTGACCACTGGCTCTGGCTCACTGTCAGACTGTCCCTCAGGTTCAGGTGCCTGTATCCCATGGTTCATTGCCATGTTGTGCAGCATACAACAGGCTAGGAAGATATGGCATACCTTCTGAGGTGTATACTGTAGGGCACCACCTGATGTGTCTAGGCATCTGAATTGCATCTTCAGGATGTCAAACACCCTCTCTATGATGTTCCTTGTGCTGGCATGTGCCTCGTTGTACATCTCCGGCCACTGTGGCCGGTCGGAGTACTGGTGTCAGCAGCCAGGGTCGCAGGGGATAGGCACTGTCCCCGTCAAGAGATGTATACCTGTTAGTGCCATACTGCAGTCTGTCGGATGCTGTCCTGCACCTATGTGTAGCCCTCCCACCCCTTCCCTGGCCTGCAATGCCTGCCCCCATCCATGCTGTTGTGTGTATGCCTTGTATGCTACTACTCACCCGACTAGTTGCCCACTGGGTATCCTGCCTCCTAAAAGCCTGGCACAGCTGGGACTGGTGCCAGATGAAGGTGTCGTGGGTACTGCCGGGGTACTGTGCATAGACATTGCTGATGCGCCCAGCCGCATCGCACACCACCTGGCAGTTGATGGAGTGGTACACCTTCCTGTTGACATACACATCACTGCCATTTCCAGGTGGTGCACGGATGGGGACATGGGTGCAGTCAATGGCACCCAGTACGGATGGTAGGTGCGCAACTCGATGGAACTGCTGCATTGTTTCTCTGCGCTCTGCTGCCGTGCTGGGGAATACTATGAACTCCCAGCATGTGGCAGGAAAGCCTCTAGGAACTGGGTCAGAAGGCGTGAGGTGGCAGACTCGTTACCCCAATGGTGTCCCCTGTTGGTCGTTGGAACGCCCCTGTGGCAAGGAAGCACATCGCTGCTGTCACCTTCTCCTCCACTGTCATGGCATGGCTGCATCTGGTGTTTGAGTGCAGCTGTTCATGCAGGAGGTCACAGAGCTGCCTCAACATTCCCTGTTTATCCTGTACCGCCAATGATGTGATCATCGGGCAGGGTCTCAAAGGAGATCCTGGGCGGTAGCACCTGTTGCAGCATACCGTCTCCTTGGCTCGTGTGCGGCCCATGTTGTGCCTGCTCCCTCGCCTCCTCCACTACAGCTGCCACCAATGGCAGCATCACTGCTACTGGCATTGCACACATTCCCATTTCCTGTGGTGGTCCCTCCTCCTCTGTGTTTTGCCATGGGTTAAGACCAACCTTTTATAGGTGGTAACTAGCGCCGTGCTCGTGTCATGCTATATATCCTAGCAGGTGCTGGGCCTGAATATCCTTGTGAGTCTCTCCTGGCCCCCTTCCTTTGCCCTTGCATACATTAGTGGTTTGCCCTAGTTAATGCTGTTAGCGCATGCTAACTGGTCCTTGAATATGGCAGCTCCATCGCTATTATTTGCCGCTGCGCTTATGCTTTGAATATATGGCCTTAATCTATTGTGCAAAATAATACCAACTATGTGTGCCATTCTTTCACACAGAGACCAAGATTTTTCCATAAACCATACCCGAGCATTTCTTTCAATTTTAATTTCTTCTTATCTATTTAATTGACTTTCCAACTATCTAATGCCATGATGTAGAAATTACCTGCAGTCACGTATATATAATGTAAACCTTTTCATGTATTGCATACTACTTATATTTTATATTTCTGTGTAAGTATATTGCCCATATTACCTTTCATTGTACTTCCAGTTTTTGTTTTCACTGTGTAGCATTTTGAGATACAATCTGTGAGACACTGTACAAAAAGAATTGTATTAGGCTCATTATGATGTAGAGAACTAATGATCTGTGTGACTTCACAACTGTTGTCCAATCAGTAACTCAGGATCACTGTCTCTGACCCTAAACTTGGTCAAAGCTCCTCAGTGTTGAGAAAGCAGGGTTGCTGAGGAGTTTGGAGCAAGTTCAGGGTCTTGGCTTGTCTTCAGTTTGACGGCAATCACACTGGTTAGTATCACCAGTAAGTATAGATGAGTCATTTCTTTCAGGTTGGTATTGAACTACGTGTAATGAGAATTCAGTGATGCCAGGATGGAACTTGCACTGCATAGCAATACTGTACAACAAATTAGTTTTAACAGAAAGGTGTGTGTGTGTTTTTCTGCAAGTGTACTGAATGAGTGCAATAATAAAATGGGTAGGAAAAATAAATAATAAAAGTTGATTGGGCAAAATAATGTCTAGCCCATAATGCCATCTTAGTATAACCTCACAACTTAGGACTAATTATCAAGATCAGCTGTATCCCGAACATGTGTGAGTTATTTTATAATCACAGTGATACACTACTATGCAAGATACAGCACAAGATCAAGTGGAGTAGAATAGATTCAGTGGAGGCAGTGTGGTCTAGTGGCTAACAAACAGCCTTGGGGACCAGAAAACCCAGCTTCAGATCTCACTACAGTCACTCATGTGTGATCCTGAGCTTGCCACTTAACCTCCCAGTGCTTTACTACATCCAGCAGTTTAAAACTGGGTATGAACAGGACTCCACTGTAAAAGAGATGTCACATCTCAGCTTGGTTATCCATATTCATCATCATATCACAGACAGAGAGAGAGACAGACCAGACCAGATATTAGAGTTCTACGGAATATAAATTTCCACTAGTGGAATTCATGCAATTTATGAATACAGGTCTGTGAACCTTCTGCCCTCTGTGATTGCACTTAGCCCCAGGAGGACAGTGGGACCAGCAAACAAATGATCAGAACTTACAAACATTCTAACATGCTCTGCATGCTATTGGATCTCCCACTACTGCAGCCCAGCTCCAAAATCAGCTGCAGGGGATTCTGGGGCTCTTAGGGTTCACTACTCCCTTTAAATTTTGCAAGTATATAAACTGTAAAATTATAGGCCCCTGTAACTTTAAAACTAGAGACTGCAGTGCCATTTGGTTTGGCAGTTTCATACACCTTGAAAAGGAGGCTGTGTATCAACTATTTAATTTTTGCTTAAAAGATGTCCATGTTATAAGCTGCCAAAATTTGTAAAATAGCACCAGACACCTTAAAGTCGAATTATACTGAGTCATTGTAAAAATTGTGGAATTTTGTGATTATAATGTGGAAGACATATCCATGAATTTTGTCCAGTCATACACCTGACCTGTTATGAAGGAGAAAGGAAAAGGCTGAGGAGAATAGTGATAATGAGGTTGAAGCCGGGGCTGAAGTCATGGGGACTCCAAAATAAAAGCAGCTGGAGAGTTAGAGGAGCACTGCAGGACCTTAATTCTACTGCATGTGGAGTGACTTCCTGCGGCGCCTGCAGTACAGGTCAAATAAGTGTGATCCATAGTCAAGCACTGCAACTAGAGGGAGGAGCTGACTGCAGTGCAGTGACAAGGGTACACATTCAAAGGACACGAGGAGGTCATTTATTGACTTAGAGGTGTGAAATAGTCCGACTGTCCTGAGCTTTAAAGGAGCCTTGAAGACCCACCTTTTAGTATAGCTTTTAATGATTTATAATAGTTTTAAACTCTGTTTATTTATTGTTTTATGATATTGTGCAGGCGCTTTGGATTGAAGAAAAGCCCTTTTATAAATAAAAATTGATTGATTGATAGAGATGCTCCTCAGGAGAGAGATGTCCAGAGGAATCTTCTCCAAGACCCTCATGGTTTTGGGGCCAGAGGAATGACAATGACATAAACTGGACAAGCTAACTTGCTAAGATTCTGTTGAGCGAGGAGCTTTTCTTTTCTGGCATATTAATGGGGCATTCTGGGGCAAGGTAGGCTTGCATGCTCATTAGTGTTGCAATTGTGCCAAGAGGAGGGTGTACTGGTCATGTCAAAGAGCAAGGCAGTCTGGAGGGTTTAAATTAAAGGGTGGGGTGGGAAGGCAGCTCACATAGAGCATCATCGATGGAAGATGTTAGGTGCATGGGATCTCCAAGAAAAGGACAGCTTAGCTGCATAGGACAGGAATAGTACAGCCCCAGTTGGAGCGAGGAAGCACAGAAAGACATGTCCAACTTAAATACAGGTCATGTAAGAACTGCACACAACAAAACTGACTAGCCCAAGACCCTTATGTACTTGTAGCCAAGGACTTAGAGGCACTCGGAAAGATGTACAGAAAGAAAATGGGGCACCAAGAAGGAATTCTGGCTATTCCAATGGGATACATCTGATGGGAAAATGAGTAGGTGAGCCTCTTTTTAAGGAGTTTGCACTACTTTGAAGAACATGAAGGATATCCATTGTACTTCTGCACCTTATTCTCATTTTTGATCTGTATTTAAAAAAATGTTATGCGAAAAACACTGCAGACTTGAATTAAATTAGATACTTACAGAACTACTGCCACTAGTACACTGCATTTCTACTCTTTATTTTCAGAGTAATTTTGATGTGTATTTAGTATGAATATTTATAAGTAAAAATGTTGTGGACTTGAATTAAAATCAGGTATTTATAGACTGTTAATGGTGGTAGCATGTATCTGATTTCTGTCAAACCACAATGTTTGCTTTGAACTACACTTGCAATCCACATATTCACTTTGCTAATTTGTAAATGCTCCCACTTATAGGCTCAGCCAGCATTTCTTCAATAATGAATAGAGTGGAGATATCCATGGTGACTTAATATTTAGAGAAACTGATTTTCTTAATAAAATACATAAAAAATAAAAAAAAAAAAAAACATGGAAGATATCAGAGACAAGCAATTCCACTGAGTCTGTCCGGTCAAGCGGAGACAAAAAATTAGGGAGGGCAAAATAGTCACCCACAAAGAAACTACATGACATGACTGCAGACAGCTCTGCACGTCAGATGCAGTGGCACTAAGTGCTTTGGGAACGTTAAATTCCACAAGTGGAGTTCTGGAGGCATTACCAATTATGCTACCATCAGTATTTGAGAAAATGTTGCCAATAGTATGTTGCAGTTCAGTTTAATTATTCAGTTTAATTATCTAACCACATTTTCCAGCTTTGTTGGATAACAGAAACATTGACATTGAATATGCATGCCAAATTTGAGGTCTATACTGCAACAGCAGGGACGCTCCAAGCATCAACATTTTTAGAATGTGTTCACAAAATATTCCCAATAATTATACAGTGGAATTAGGAACCCTTGTAACGTAAACATTTCTCAAGCAAATCTCTGTATAGCTGACCCTTCCAAAGATTTGTCCATGCTAATTTGCACATGTCTAACTCCAAAAGTGCCAGGTTTATAAGCAGATTATTTTCACTAAATCCTCTCCCACCCAAATGAAATGATAGACTCTGAGCCCCTATATGTTCTAAAGTACACATCCAAATGTCATGATGATAGTGGCATGTCCTTAGAACACCTGACAACAAGTAGTCACCAAATTGCAGGTCTGAAGCTCTACAGATGGGCAGGTTATAACCAAAGTTCAACAATTCCACATCAAGGGGTCAAACAAGCCATAAAGCCATGAGCCTGATGGGTGAGTGGCCTTTATGAGCTTGTTCTACCCAAGATAGTATTACTTCACAAATATACCAGACTGCCATCTTTTATTTTATATAATACATTAGGTTGGACACTGTGTCCTGTGTCCTATGGGTTGTCTTGTCTGCAGAAGTGTTTTTCCATAGTGTGGTGGTAGGTCTGGTAAAATGTTTCCATTGTGTAGGGATTTTCTGTAGTACAGTGGTATTTCTGGTAGTGTTTTTCACAGTGTGAGGACTTCTCTTGTGACTGTCTTTATTTTGTCCCTGTACTGTTTTTGTAGTGCAGGGCCTCCTATAAAAGGAAGCAGGGCTCCAGCGATCTTCTCTTTAGTGTTTAGGATGGAGAGTTGGATGGCGTGCAGTCAGAAGCATGTGGGGTGTGGTCGGGAGTAGTGGTTCAACTGTCTGCAGCAATTCAGGCTACAGTGCACTGTAGCATGGTTCTGAGTGGTGCACAAGACAAGTATCACTACATATACTGACATTCACATATAGTGTCAATATATAACATTTTAAAGCAATGCCAGTATCTTTTTCTAGAACTAGCAGAGCGAACTTCGCTCAATAATGGTAATACGCATATGACATTGGCATCATTTTGTGAGTCAAATAGTGGACCAGCGTGGCTTTTTAAATTCTGTCATACACATTTCAGAGAAATTTTCAAACATAGCGAAATGACATTCAAACTGCCTAATAAAGGTAACTACTGCTATGATTTAACTCAGAATCACTCTACCGTTACATGGGAGCATTTGTAATATGATGGACCCTCCCCAAAATGCTTGTTTAGGTGTCCTTTAAGTACAGAAAACAAATGATTCTGGAGGAAATAAACTCACATTTGCTTCTTTCAGAAATGCTTTTGAAAACTCTCCCTTAGCCAATATTCCATTACCTGCCCACAAATAATCTAATTTGACATCCACCAGCTTGGACCCATTCCAGTTCCAGCAGTTCTCCTTTTCACAGGTAGAACAGCTCCTTCAGAACCCACATCACCAAAAAGTACAGTTGTTGATAACACTGATTCCCTGTTCCTAACAATGGGGTATTCTATCTTAACTGCTCCTATAACTTATCTCTTCAACTTGTCAATAGCAAACTGTGAAATTCCACAACTGTGGAAAACTGCTCATATAATTTTGTTATTTAAGTCAGGAGATAAGGATTCAACAAGTAACAACTGGCCATCTCAATTCTTCCAGTCCTAGCCAAAACGCTTGAAAAACTAGTACATGAGCAGATCAAAGCATATCTTATTAAATTCAATATTATCACCCTAATGCAGTCAGGTTTTCGAGCTCAACACACCCCACTACTGCTTTAGTTAAGGCTATCAATAATTGGTTCATTGCACTTGATCAAAACTGACTAATGTGGCAATTTTCTTAGACCTTAGTAAAGCGTTTGATACTTGGACCACAATACCCTTCTGAGTAAACTTATGAATACTGGTATAGGCCCAGATGCAGTAGATTGGTTTAGGGAGTACCTTGGTGGGAGACAGCAGCAGCTAAAGACAGAAGGAATATCATACACCTGTGCCCAAATTTGCAAAGGGGTGCTGCAAGGTTCCACAATAGGACCATTGTTATGATTTATACTAATGATATGGGTTCTAACACAGTAACAGAATAAGGCCAAGAATGCACAGATAACAATCCTCTCCACTCTCTCCTTCCTCTAGAACAGGTCCATACATATTAATACTTGTGCCTTACATTTGATTCCAGCCTCCCTTCCATTCACACATTGACACTCTATCATCAGCCATAAATGTCCATATAGGCCTATTATATTGGCACAAGGATTGCCTACCTCCGAAGGCCTTAATCTGACTGTCACCTCCTCAGTCCTCTCCTAGTCGATTATGGGCTATCTACTTGACTGCTGACCACACATCCCTTAACAAAATCCACCTGGCCATAAAAGCATGCAGACTCCTCTCCGGGGCAGACAAGCGTACCCATGCTTGTACCCTACATGCCTGACAAATCTCTTCACCCTGGATGAAAGGCTATTTTATCAAACATGTCTCCTCACAAAGAAAATACATCTGGAGCTTACCCCTTGGGGGTTTCTGCCTCTCTCTCCTATCCTTCCACACCTCAGTGAACCCCCGCACTGCCAACCGACAGGTGTGGCCCATCCCGAGGGTTATAACCTCCTTAGCCCAAAGGTCATTCCCACAGGGCCCCAGCCTGGTACAACGAACTCCCCTCCGATGTCTCCTCCATCTCCAAATTAGGACCTTTCAAGTCAGCCCTCAAAGAGCACATTCTCACTTCATGGCACTGCCAATGTACCAGCTACTGCTGGGTCATCTATCATCTTCTGGAACCACCCCGCCACTGAGCTCCTACCGATAAGGCTACAAACATTACCTAATAACGCCTCCTTTGGCTGCACTCACAAGATATCTGTCTAATTCTCTACTTAGCTGTAAATATTAAACCTGTTACTCTCTCCTCTATTAGCAAACTTATTGTTCTCTTGAAAACTGTAAAATACAGCTCTCGGTAACACGTTTAATGCAATGTATAGCTGATCTTGATTCTGCAATATTGTATAACTGAAAAACTGTAACATTTAGCTGCCATTCTATGTCTATATGTATTAAGAGTTTATGTTTGTTTTTTCTGACGTGAGCCTTGTAAATGAATCCGACTCAAAGGTTGTAATCTTTAAGTCTGTTAAATAAATAAATAAATGCAAAGCTACACCTATACACAAACGACACTGTTCTGTACGCTGCTAGTCCTACCCCAAAGATGGCTATGAATTTTCTTCAAGAGGCATTCAGTCATCTCCAAATTAATCTGTGTGCATCAAAGCTTCTTTTAAATGCCATAAAACCAAGTATATAGTACTCTCTTCCTAACCGTTCATGCTCTCCTCCTCAGTAGGTATTACAACTCTAACAGGTGAAAGGCTGGAATTGGTTTATTCCTTCAAGTGTCCGGGCACATGGCTGGATAGCAACTTATCCTTCATTGTGCATATTGAAGCTCTTTGTAAAAGTTGCGTCAGAGACTTGGGTTGTATTATAGGAACAAATTCTGTTGTAGCCCTGAGGTTAAAAAAAAATAGACTTGTTCAGGTGACCTTTCTCCACTACTAGATTATGGCGGTATTATTTAAAGAAGTGCCTCTGCTTCTTATCTATCTAAACTAGATGTGCAGAGCACTCCTGTTTATCACTGGCCTGCAAGCCAGAACACATCAATGTCTCCTCTGTGCAGCAGTGGGTTGCACCTTGCTTACGATTAGAAGGCACAGAAATCTACACATGTGGTATTTATTTATTATTTATTTCAAAAGTTTTACCAGGAAAGTCATACTGAACTGGTCTCAGCTCGTTCCAGATGCATCCAGGGGTGGGGGTGGGAGGAGTGAAAGAAGCAGATATAAAGTACAATACATAGAAATTACAATAAAAAATGTAAATTACTGTACAGTAAATTGTGGAATGTGCAAAAAAACATAATAAGGCAACACAAAGATGATAAAACAGGAAGAAATAACTAATACTAGGAAAGCAGGGCAATGCTAGCTTCAGAGTTGGGTGAGCTGCAGGTGAATAGGAGTCCACCCAATATCAGAAGCAACTGCAGAAGTGAATAGACAACTTGTGGAGGAGAGATTTCAGAGCAGAAAGCGAAAGAGCAGAGCGAATAGAAAGGAGGAGAACCCCATATATTAGGGAAGTGGATAGAAAGCAGCTTGGCCAGCAGTAGATTTCATTTGAGGAAGAGCAAGGAATGACAGCAAGAACCGTGACAGGAGGAAGAAGGGATAAAGAGAAGGGAGAAGCAAGACACGAAGGGGGAGATCCAAACCAATATTTGAAGATAAAGGAAGCAGAGTGGTTTGGGCACCTGGCACCAAGGGAGGGAGGCAGAGGGAAGAGTACAGAGTAAAATGGAGTGCATGCGGTGTTTTTTTCCAGGGCAAAGTGACAGAAAGAGTTAAAGAGAGGATCCAGTCTAGCTAAAGGGTTTGGCTCCGGATATCGGGCGACCAAGCATTTAGTGTCGTGGGGCCAACCCTGTGGAACTCTCTTCCACCTGCAGTTCGGGAGGCTCCCTCGACTGAGGTGTTCAAGCTGAGGCTGAAAGCTCACTTCTTCCACCAGGCCTTTGAAGCTTGCGGTTGTGTTCTGACCTTTAGTTTGGTTTCTCCTGTAACCTGAAGCACACTATTACAGGGTTATGCTAACCTACTGAATTCTATTGTATACATTTTTATTGCATTTAACACTCATTTTCTACGTATTTGCATATGTTAGGCACCATGAGCCTCAGGAATCGCACCCTATAAATAAAATTGCCTTGTCTTGCCTAAAGTAGACTTTGGAGCAGCAGCACTATAAACATTGACTCTGTAGTGAAAATGTGGAGAATCATCTTAGTGAGGATTTCCCTGCGTGCAGGAAGCGGAATGCTTCTCTTATTTCTGTATAGCACCAAAGGCTTGGGGTGGAGCTTCTTGTGGACAGCATCCACATGAACAGAAAAATCAAGATGATGATCCAACCAGACCCAGAGGTACTTGAAGTAGGCATCTTCAGTAGGTGCACCATTAAGGGTATGAATGGAGGGAAGGTGGTAGATTCTGCCAAGCCTCTGCCTGGTGCCAAAAGTTATAGAGACCGTTTCCTTAGCACTGACAGGTAACTGATTTTCTCAGAACCACAGCTGGATACTGTTAAAGTCCAATTGGAGCTGGTTTGTAAGATCAAGGACAGAGGAGCCAGAGGAAGAGTACCATATCTTCTGCATACATATGAATGGATGCAGAGGGGGCGATGGGAGGTTATTTAGAAAGTGGGGAAAAGACAGACCCTTGGGGAACGCCTGAGCTGATAGGGAGCTGGGAGAAAGGGAGTCTCCAGTATAAATGACTTGTGACCTGCTCTCAAGATAGAAGCAGAACCACTTAGCTGAGGACACTTGAGAGTCTAGCAGCCTTAAGCATGTCCAGAAGAATGGAATGGATGACACTGTTGAAAGCTTTGACTAAGTCAACAAAATGGTGGAGGTAACAAGACTCAGGTCCATGCCATAGGGGATAGTATCAGTGAGCCAGAGGAGAGAGAGGAGTGGAGTGTGACTTTCTAAAGCCAGCCTAGCAAGGAGTGAAGAAAAGGTTGTGTCAAGAAAAGAAGAAAGTTGGGAGAGAATAAGGTGTTCTTGAAGCTTAGCCAGAATCAGGAGAGAGAGATGTCAAAGTTGCTAGGAAAGAGGTCTTCCCCTTAAGTAGGGGAAAGACAACAGCCAGCTTCCAAGTGTTAGGGATGCAGGGTAAAGAGAGAGACTGAGGAGGTGAGCAATAGGGAGGGCAATGGCATGAGCAGACAGAAATCAGAGTCTAGGGTCAAGACCAACAGGGCTCCCACCCTTGTGAGGATTTACAGTCAAGAAGGCCTTAGAGAATCAGCAGGGCTAATGGGTGAAAAGAAAAAAGGGAGGAAGGGGACAGTACGACAGAAGAGTGAGAGAGGAGGAGCGTAGAAGAGGAGGAGGAGGAAGAGAGGAGCGTATGGGCACAGGAGAGGAAAAAGAACTGAAAGATTAGCCAATTGCAGAGGGTCAGACATACAGTATCACCCATCATGAGAACAGAGAGGGGAACTGGGTCAGACGGGAGGGGAGAAAAATGAATGAATTACCTTCCAGAACTTCGAGGGGTGATTAAGGTTGTTCTGGAAAGTGGATGCAAAGTGTTCAAACTTCACAAATCTAGTAGCTTTAGTGCAGGCATTACAAAGGGTCCAGTAATTAATAAGGTCAGAAGGGGCCAGATGATTTGTAGGTCTTCCAGGCAAGGTCACATGCATGGTGACAAGCCAGCAACTCCACTGAGATCCACGGAGATGTGTACCTCAGACCCTGGATTTTCAATGCTATGTGGAATTCACTGCCACCAGTATAGATCAAATCTCCTTCAGAGATCTACGGGATTGTACAACCAATGGAAAAACACCATCCTGCTTGGTGCTGCAAGACACGATAAGAAATCTGGTAAAATGTCCTTCAGCTGGGCTGCCCCACTTCTTGGAATGCCCTCCAGCAATCATTTAAACTGAGTTCATTAGTCAGCCCTTTTATTTTAAGGTTCTACTTGGTCAATTTTGCATGGATAAGTATGAATGCTATTAAATTGCTATTTAAACCATGGCTTTCTGCATGCATGTTACAGTAGCTATTTGAACGTGATCAAGTCTGCTGCAAATCCTGTGTACTTACACTTCTACTGCCTCTAGTGTTTGATCTTAATTATATCTGTTGGCCCATGTTTATAAACTTCTTTTAATTTACTGTATTACATGTACTGCCATTTTACCATCTCTATTGTTGCCTGTCCTAACCAGGACCTCCTTGTAAATGCGCTGCTCAATGGAGCTTTTCCTGGTAAAATAAACCAAGTGTATACACAATGGCCTGACTCAGACTTTGCCATTTATCTTCAAGAATGAGGGCAGGAACACAACACACAAATCACTTAAGCCACAAGTGAGGCATTATGGTTCTGCCCTCATAAATAAAGATAAATAGAATATTCTGAGTCAGGCCATTGCATCACCAGTTTATACCCACATTTGCTAAAGTAAACCTTTCAAGTTAGTTCTTCTTTAAAGCTATAGCTGTATTTTCCTTTATTATTCTGGTTAGAATGCTGCATACTGTAGCTCCACTGTGATGTCAGCAAACATTGTTTTGGCAGCTGTCCGTTAATTCTGTACAGCATTAAGACATATCAAACCTGTTATTTTATTTGTGACATAGCTACAGTACTAGAAGAGGAACTTTTTACCTTAGTAGATACAGCATATTATTAGCAAAAAATTATTTTTCTAATGAAATTTATTTTCACTGTTGTGGTATGAGGAATATACCTAAGACGTAAAGGGAGCCTGGCGGATGCAACACAATACTGCAGCAGTTACTGTAGTAAACAGGCCAATTTTAATGACAGTTAATCCCTTTTATCATGCAGTAAACTGAGACACTATTGCACCCTGGCAGGCTCCACTGTGTAACACAAACATCATTATACATGGCCTTCATTTCACTTAACAGATTAGGAATTTAAGATCTGCTGTTGTGAGATCAATGACTTCTGAAAGAAGTTTCCAATGTGCATGCGATTTGGGAAGCATGACAAATGCTGGCAATGTGAGCAGGAACCTCAGTCGCCTGCTGTACATCACAGGCAGTCTGATCACCATGCCAACGGTACAATATGAGAACTGGCATTCCCAACAAAGTCAGTCTCCAGAGAAAGTGGTGATTTATGCACTACACCTTTCTGGTGTGGCTAAATGAACATCCCACTGAGGCAAGGAAAAGAAAAAGTGCACTTTGAATACAGTGCGACAAACTGCTGCTGCCCACAATTATTTTCGGTCTGCTACTTTTGGATATTCTAAATCTTGAAGTAAACATTATATTGAATCACATGTATGAACAAAGAGAAGTAAGGCAATCTGAAAACAGGAATCATAATACAGTAGCTTGCTAAGAGGAAAAGGGTACTGTAATGAGAGACTTCCAAATCAGCAGAATATTTACACTGTACATATCTGTGAACTTAACCAGTAGACCAGTACGAGCTGTTGTGAGCCTGGTTGGTTAGAACCACTTGCACTCAAAGTATACACTGTCTGTTGTCACGGCAGCATGCATGCATGCATCAGCCGGCTCTTGCACAGAACAGCACTGACGATCAGTGGACAATGAGGTTTATTGCAGGGCCCTGTCCCTCAGATATCTCTTATCACTGTCCCTCAGGATTCTCTTGTCTTTGTCAGTCAGCAGTTCCTTCTCTCCTAAAGACCTAAGTTTTCATGTGAATAGCTGGACCGGTTTAAAACTACACTATTAAAAATAGGAATGCCATGTTCAGGGCTCAATGACAATGGTTATCCACGTGACAGCAAATGGAAATAAAAGTGCTGGTCAGGCAATGTTTAAAGTGTTGTTTTCCCAATTACAGTAGAAGGCTCAATGACAAGGAAAACGGTGTTCCAACACACCCTTTAAACACTGCAACTGCGAATAAATTCGAAACAACCTTAAAACCTGTCTTGGTGAGACACTTTCTAACTCTCTGACATTTAATGAAAATTAATCGGATCATCCTCCTGTAACTCATTTCAAGATCTATGGGTGGCAGGAGTTGAGCGATAAACAGTCTAGGTTTTTTCCTGTAGAAGATTCTTTTCAAAACTGGTTTACATTCTGTTACTGCTCAGCCTTTACTGGCCTCTTCAGCAACTTCATTGGGTATTTCTGGTTTACACACTGGTGGTAAATAACCATTTTAGAACTACGATATACAGTAGATTACATCCTACAACCATTACCAGTTACAAGAACTTGGAGATCTAACAGTAAATCTCGACTCATCAAACCACTGGCAGTGAGGAAACATTATGCAAATATCTTCAATTTCTGGTATTCCCTCCCATCTGATCTCAAGTCTACACCATCACCGCTTATTTTAATACCAGGCTTAAACATTTTTCTTTTTTATCAGTTTACCAATGTGCTTGATTACCTTGTATTTTATATGACTGTATATTATGTAAATCATATTTTATGTTGGTATGTTAACTAGTATTTTTATTTTATAGTGTATATTTATATACCCATGCCATGTCTGGAAAGAAAAATTACTTACCACAGTAATCTTGTTTCTTCCAGGGATACTCCAATATTTTTAACTCTTATGCAGTATGCCTTTAATCCAGATCTGCCGGAGATGGAGCGTTATGCTAATGATGGAACACCATTGGCACCCCTATCAACTGCCTATATTCCAATCTCTTGGATTTCATGGTAGCCTGACAAGGCTGGCCCCAAGAGGAAATACCTATACACGCTATTATAATAACAACACCAAAAAGCCTCCAACAGGAAGGAATAACACAAACCCCAAATGTCAGAATCACCTGAAGAGGTAAAACCAATGAAAACACAGTTTCAACAGAAATGCCAGAGTATGGCACTCATACTCCTGATTTACACAGCATGAGTGCAGAGGCCACTGGTTCTAGCAGGGGAGGCAGGGTGGGAGAGTTATGAATATTGGAGTATCCCTGGAAGAAACAAGATTACTATGGTAAGTAATTTTTCTTCTCACTCCAGGAATACTCCAATATTCCTAACTCTTATACGAACTAAACAGTACCTTTGGAGGCGGGCACAGAAACTACTTTGGGAATAGACCACATTGTCTCTGTGGAATGAAATGTAGTCCTGTTCAATGCAGCGAGCCTGGAGCTCACTGATCCTTCTAGCAGAAATAACTGCCACTAGAAAAATGTCTTCCATGTGACACACTTCAAAAAGCTGAAGACATGGGTTCAAAGTGGAACCCATGAGCTTGACAATACACACATTTAGGTCCCACGCTGGCACTGGTTCCCTGCGGGGGGTTGCAAGTGAGCTAGACCTTTAAAGAACCTCTTAAAGATAGGGTTCGATGCCATAGAGGCATTCTTCCCAGCTGAGGTGTAAGCAGACACTGAAGCTAGGTGGACTTTAGAGTAGTGGGCTGCAGGCCCAGTGAATTCAAATGAGAAAGGTAGTCCAGCAAAGTTGGAACCCCTGCCTGTGCTGACACCACATCCCTGATGGAGCATCAGATAAAAACCTTTTCCATTTTGGGCGTAGGTTTTTCTTGGTGGAAGGCTTCCTGTACCCCTTAAAATGTCCAGAACACTTTCAGAGAGATGCAAGCTTGCATACTCTAGGTCCTCAAGAGCCATGCCTTGAGCTGAGGGATTTAGGTTCAGGTACAGGAGTCTCCCTTGACTGGCGGTTAGCAGGTGGTGCCTCCGAGGAAGGTGTATTGGCTCAGCTACAGACATGGAGAGCAGCAGAGAGTGCCATGGCTGCCTGGCCCAATCTTTAGCTATCAAGATCATTAAAGCTGGCTGGGATCCGAGCTTGAGTAGCATTCTGTACACCAGGGGAAAGTAGGGAATGTATACAGGTACTTTCCTGACCAGTCCAGACCAAGAGCATCCAGGGGTATTGTTCCCTGAGCTGGGGGTCTGCAACAATACTATGGCAGGTGGTGATTTTTGTGGGATGCAAAGAGATCTATCTCTGCGGTGCCCCACTTTCTGAAAATCACTTCCACCACCTGTCTGTTCAAGGTCCATTCATGATGGGCCTGGTTGATCTGACTCAGAGCATCTGCTAGGTTATTGTCCTTGCCTGGCAGATGAATGGCCTGAAGGAAACTCCTAGGAAGTAGGTCAGGCTCCAAATTCTCATAGCTTCTGTGCAGAGAGATCTGACCTTGTTCCTCCTGCTTGTTTATGTAATACAATGTGGTGGTATTGTCTGTTCTGATCTGTACCACCTTCCCTACACTAGTGGTGTGAAGGCTTGGATTGCCAGCAACACTGCTCTGAGCTCCAGCAGATTTATATGCTGGACTGACCCTACACTGGACCAAATGCCATGAGTGGCGTGATCCCTTGATGGACACTCCACCCCAGTAGTGATGCATCTGTTGTGAGAATCACTGATGGACTCTTTTGAAAAGGAACCCTTCCCTTAGGTTGGCTTCCTCTTTCCACCAATGAAGGGTCTGAAGTAATGTTTTGTTACTGAGATTAGCTTTGAAAGAGGATCCCTTCTCTGATACCAATGTGCCCTGATGTGGAATTGGATGTCTCTCATCTGGGACCTGGATCCCGGGACTGTGCCAGTGGCAGCGCCACGTGGCTCAGAAGTTGTAAAACTGTCTTGCAGTTGTTGGTCTGTTCAGGCTGAAGGAGCCTGCCATCTGCAGAATATTTCTTACCTTGCCCAGAGGTAGGTAAGCCCTGCCCTGCTGGGTATTTAATTGTGCCCCTATGCAGCACTTGTGTACAGAGAAGAACTGACTTCTTGAGATTTATCAGAAAACCCAGTCATTCTAGGAGTCCTTGGGTGAGCTGCAGATGTTCCCTTACCTGTTGTGGTGACATTCGACCACCAACCAGTCATCTGAGTAAGGAAAACTGACACCTAGCCTTCACAGGTGTGCCACAACCACTGCCAGGCACTCTGTGAACACTCTTGAGCTGAAGTGAGGCCGAATGGCAAGGTTGAGAACTGGTAATGACCTGAAGGAGTCTGAACCTGAGGTACTTTCTGAGGCTCCCTTATGGGAATGTGGAGTAAGCATCTTCAGGTCCAGAAATGCCAGCCAATCTCCTCTTTGGAGTGCTGGTAGAATCAGTGACAAGGTTACCATTTTGAGCCTTGGTTTTAATAAGTGCCTGTTTAGCACCCTTAGGTCTAGGGTAGGCTGCCACTCCCCATTTTATTTTGTTGTAAGGAAGTATCTTGAATAAAAATATTTCCCTTTGTTGTGGGGTACAGGTTTCACTGCCCTTGATGACAGTAGGTTCTGTACTTCCTGTTCCAGCAGCTTCCTTTCTGCATTGGAAGCTAGCTTGAACACTCTGGTTCTTAGAGTTGGAAGGTTTTGAAGCTTAGGGACAAACTCTGACTCACTACTTCCAGGAGCCACCTGTCTGTGGTGATCTGTTTCCAAGCCTGAAATAGTGAGTCAACCTGCCCCTACTGGTAGTGGGGAGGCGGTCTGGGAAAACATGTCAGGGGTCTTGCTTTGCCTGAGGCTGAGACTGGGAACCATGCCTGGAACCCTCCTGCCCCTGTCCTGAAGTACCCTGCTGTGGGTACTGCTGAATCTGAGTTACAGCCATGGCCTGATAAAAAGCCTGGTGTGGAAAGGTCTACCTTGCCTCCCTTCCAAAGGGTCTGGTGGACGGAGAGGCCCTTTCTTCAGCAGAATTGCCTTTGTAGCTGGCCTTGTACTCATCCACCTTTTCATGTAAGCCTCTGTCTGAGTTCCCAGGAGAGAATGACCTTCAACAGGGAAGTCCAAAACCTTGGCCTGTGTATCCTGAGTGAGGTTTGCGGCTCTTAACCAAGTAAATCTCCTCTGAGCAATAGTATTAGCCATCCACCTGGCAGCAGTGTCATTAGTGTCTGCTGCCATCTGAAATTGGTATTTGGCTGCTTCTAAGACAAACCTAGCAGTCTCAGCTAAGTCAGCTGAGAGAGATCAGATGGGGCTTTATCTGCCATAGCCATGACAGATTGCCACAGAAACTTCTGATATTGGGCTGCATAAACCTGGAAATGTGCTTGTCTGAGAAGGCGAAGGAGGTGGACAAGTAACCCTTCTTGGCCATGCTATCAATTTTTCTGGACTCTTTTCAGGAGGGTGAGATGCCAGAAGTACTTTTGCCTTGTCACAGGCCACAGCTTGTACCACTCCCTGGTGGTCAGGGTGGAGAACAATAATTCAGCCCCTTCCTGTCAAGCTGATATCTCTCATCCAGCCTTTTGTTTAAAGGAGGGACAGACCCAGGTGTTTGGAGGATTTTAAATATGTCCTTTAAAGACCTTATTCACCGGAAGCAATAATTTCTTGGTGGGTGTTAGTCCCATCATTTCCAAATATTCTGCTTCCTCCTCATCCTCTATCACTTCAATGGTAGTTATGTCAAGGGCATCTACCATTTTTCTGACAAATGTGAAATGGGAGGACTAATCCTCTGAGGCCCTGGGTGGTGAGCCAAACTCCTGTTCAGGGGACTTCAGGCTCTATAGGCTGCCCTTCACACTCTTCCTCATATTCTCCATACTCCTCCATTTCATCAAGGGAGAAGATTGGGTAGATTTAATGGGGGTCTGGACTGGTGGTTGCTTTCCAGAAGGCAACATCTGCTGTAAAGTTTGCAAGACTTTAGAAGCCTGTGCAATCTCATGTGGAGAAGACATATTTTCAGTCACCACAGAAGTCTCAAACGCTGCCCAGCAGGGGTTCTTTGTGTTTAGTTTTTTTTTTTTAGTTTTCTTGAATGGAACCAGAGAGCTAGATTTTTCAGCAGGCCTTTTTCAAGGACCTTGGTACCCGTGATCGGGGTAGAGGTAGTGGTCTCTGTGGTTTCACCCACAGGCACTGAGGGTGTCGGCTGGTCAGAGCCTGAGGAACCCTTAGGTGGGGCAACTTCTTTTGAGCCTTTCAAACATTTTTCAAGTGTTTTTTCAGTAAAGTTCTTACAAATTTTACAATCAGACTTTAAATGTTCATAGGCAAGACAGGCCACACAAGAAGTGTGTTTATCTGCTTTGGCAAATACTTCTCCACATTCAGTGCAGTTCTTGAGGCTTTTCTGGCATTTTGCCCAATTTCACAGAAAACAGAAACTGCAAAAGGATTTTAAATTTGAAATAATAGTTTGCAGTTGCGGTCGGTTCAGGAACCGATCGGAACCGAGAACCGATGCAGAAGGAACCAAAGTTATCGCTTCAGTAACCGGTATTAGCAGTTACACAAAATAAATTTATTTAAACAATTTAAGCTAAAATAAAGGAGTTTCTTTCACAAAACTCCGCTGTAACTAAAAATTCCTGGTTCTCCTCGGTTATGCCGAACCGGGAGAACCGAGAAAAAAACAATTTTAACTAAAATAAACTTAGCGGTTAAGCTAAAAACAAAAGATAAGTGCAGCAAATGAAAAATTAGGAATACTTATATACATTTTATAAGTCTTCATGACAAGATGTTGAGGTGGATCTCGGCGTCTAATCTTGACAGGCGGAGAGTGAAATCTGAGAGGCTGGAATATAGGCAGTTGATAGGGGCAGCATTTGAAAGTGGCATGTGCCAATGGTGTTCCATCATTAGGATAACGTTCCCTCTCCAGGCAGATCTGGCAAAGGCATACTGCAGAAGAGTTAGGAACATTGGAGTATTCCTGGGTGAGAAGAACAGGTTACTCACCTGTAACAGTAGTTCTAGGAGTGGTATATGTTGTTCATCCACACTTCTTGGCATGTCCCCCTTCCACTTTAAATCTTGCTGAAGTCTTCAAGCTGGCTCCTCCCCCACCCGTGGTATATACCTCGGCTCCGCCCATGACACCAGATCTTAGCCCACTGGAAGCAGGTTGTGCTCCCGAGCCGGGAGGTCGGTGTGTGTGTGTGTGTGGATGAACAACATATATCACACCTAGAACTACTGTTACAGGTGAGTAACCTGTTCTTCTAGGGCGTGGATCTATTGTTCATTCACACTTCTTAGCAGACTCAAGCAGTTCTCCGGGAGGAAGGAGGCAAAGGCACACAGGGCCAGATATTCAAACAGCGCCCAAAAAGTGCGCCACAGCAGGAAACAGCGCCAAGTCAATTGCACATGCGCAACACGCGATATTCAAACATTGAGCAAGACAAATTGCGCAAGCAGCCAGCGTCTGAATATCGCACAACCTGCGCCATAGCGCAACCAGGAAGGAAGCTGAGCAGAGCTGATGCGCCACAGCGCAACAAAGGCGGCCCAGCTGAGCAGTCCAGAGCGCCATAGCGCAAGCAAAGAGCCCCAGCAGCATAGCAATGGAACTGCACAACCAGGGAGGTAGGCGGGGCCCACCACCCATGCCACAGATGGGCACAGGGACACACTGCCGAACTAACAATGTACCCCACACCCCAAGCACAGCAGAACTGGGGAGGGATGGAACAGCCACGGACCATGGGGACAAGCAAACAAAGCACATCCCAGCCGTGTTACTGCAGCACACCCACTGTCAACCTGAGACTGGCACACAAAGGGGCGGAGCACCCCAGTGTCCAGCTGCCCCCGTGCACAGCACCTCCAGCACTGTGACCCCAAGACATCACCCATGCGCAGTGACCAGCACTGCAGGAATCCTCAGGCCCCCGGCACACTGCAACCTCGTGAACCACAGAACCATACAAGCCACACCCACCATGAGCACCCAGCAGTGGGTGGCAGCACACAACAATACTGACTGGAAGCCTCACCACCACCAGAGACACTGCCCACACACACGCACACATACCCATGACCATACCACACCAGATGCCATGCACCACTGCAACTGAGCACCTATAGCCAGCTGCAAATCAGAGACCACCACAGTATTCATATCAAAATATAAATGTAATAATAAGATGCATAACAAGAACAACAAACAACAACATATTTACAAAGCAGGGGTAGGGTATGGGTATGAGGTAGGGGTGGGTAAGGGGCAGGGGTGAACAACCGGGAGAGGGAAGGTGGGGTTCGCTGACATTCAGCTACCGCCTGGCAGGCTGCCCTCCTCCTGCCTGGTGCTGTGCCCGTGGCCTCCTCCGCACCGCATCCCATGCTGCTGCAAGTCCAGGAGAATGGTGTGCGTGCGATGGCCACCTGAGTGAGCCTCAGCAGGCCCCACTCCATCAGGCGCAGGATCCGGATACCTAGGACAAGGGATCAGAGTCAATGGCTGTGACTGTCCACATCCCTGAATCCCACCCATCATGCATGGCAGACAGCCAAGTGCCCGCTCCTGTGATGGACTGCACCCACCCACAGTGACCGTGCACAAGACAAGCCCAACCAGCCAGCAATGGCCATGTACCACTGCACACACACCACCCATGTCCAGCACAGCACAACCAAGGCTGCCCAGTGACATGGCTCGTGAAGTGGGATGCTAGTACCACAGCAATGTGCCCGGTGCATGCATGGACCACCAGTGATGCACACAGAGACACACACACACACACACACACACACACACACACAGCAGTGCCACTGGACAGTGATGACTGTCACATGTTGCATGCATGGTAGTGTTGTCCCTGGAAGGTGTCCGTGCCCCCAGCATGCAATAGCATCCATGATGTAATGACACTCACCCTCATCAAGCGCTGCAGCAGGTGCTGCTGCGGCTGTTCCCACCTCCTCCACCAGCCACCCTGGCACCGCCATCCCAGGCCTCAGCCTGTGCCCGCCTCCGCTCCTCCATGCCTGTGGGAGACAAAAGAAAACACATCAGTGAGATCCCAAAGCAGACAGCCCCTTGCCCCATTGAGTGTGCCTGCCCACACAACCAGACCCAAACAGCACACACCTGCAAACACCTCACAGCAAACCACAGCCAACCCACCCCCATGTGCAGATTACATTACACAGTCACCCATGCAGACAATACCGGTGCATACACAGCACCCACACCTGGCCTGGGCACAATGCCCCTCCTGGCCTGCGACCTGAGGGCGCAAGCAGAAACTGCTCCCTCCTCTGCAGGTCGCCGTAGTGGTGCCTGCACTGCTCGGGGTCCTCCTCCGCCCAGTGGCCTGCTCCAGGGTAGCGGCGACCTGTTGCCACACATGGGTGCGTGGCACCTGCGAGGCACTCCCTCAGTGAGCCATAGTGAGGCTCCACCACAGCCACCAGGTTAGCTATTTCCAAAGCCCCCATTGTGGTGCTCTCCTGCGTGCCATTTTCAAAAGTACAGTGGCAATATGGCGCTCCAGCAGCAACCCCATGTGGAAATGCTGTAATACAACTCCATCACTGCCTATCGCGCTGTTGGGACAGTGCCGTCGGTCCCATCGGCGCTGTCACCGAACAGCGGCGATAGAGCCACACATGCCAGGCGTACAGTGCCAGGGGCAAAGGTCAGGCACAAGGTCATGGGTCAGTGGCGCAAAGCCACGCCAGCGCCATCGGACATCCACCGTCCTGGGTGATCAGACACCTGCGTGCCACTGCCACAGTGGACTATGCATGAGTACTGCCACAGTGCCATATGGTGACCAGCGCTGTAGCGCCATTGGCACAATGGTGGCCGTGGCCTGAATTGCTGATCGTGCACAGCAGTCATCAGTGTGGCAGATGCCTGCGTAAGCTACCTGGGCATACGCAATGCAGTGTACCACACAGTCACAAAATGCGCCATTGGCTCAGCCAGCTGAACTGTATTACGCAAAGCGCAGCGGCGCGATATTCAGCCGACACATGCAAATCATCTGATCAGCCATTCAAAGGCACAGTGGCGTGATTAGCATCTCATTACAGTTGCTCCTCTAATTTGCATGCATTGCGCTATAAATATGCGACATTGGGCTGCGCTGGCCAGACTCGGTTAACTGCAGGTGAGAGGTGAGTTGCATGCTGTGTGATGTTCTGGCCAATGGTCATGGGATAACGCTGAGACTGCACAGTGACAGGTTGTCCACTTCCACCCATACAGACCGACATGACCGAGCAGAGCCAAGGTGAGGGTGAGGATGGTGGGCGGAGGAGGGCCCAACTTCACCACGGCGGAGACAGAGGCCCTCTTCTAGGCCTACCTGGAGGAGGACCACTACTGAGTGGACAGCGGGGCACCCCTCAGGCCCGTGCGGCCGCATGGGAGGTGTAGCTCGGGCAGTGAACCTGCACGGAAGCCACCAGCGCTCCGTGCAGGAATGCAAAGAAGATGGGGACAGACCGCGGGAGGGTGAAGAGAAGGTGGCCACCCTCAGGAGGCGGCACGTGCTGGCACAGGCGGGGGCCAGCCAGCGGTGGCGAGCTGACCCGGCTGAGACCAGACTGGCTGCATCAATGCAGCGGAGTGCTATTGAGGCGTACCAGGAGGTGGATTCCAGACGGGTGGAAGCCCATCACTGCGATGCGACATGGTGGTGGTGTTGGGGGAAGGTTGTTCACATGCACTCACATGTCCACACTTTCTGTTACAGATCCTGTTCGTCTTCAGGGGCGGTGGTGGTGGGTCAGGCAGTGAGGAAGACCTGCGGAGTTGGAGGAGGTCCATCCACTCTGTCGCCAGCCAGCATGCACTGCACCAGCATGCACGCCTGGCTGCCAACTCTGTTGTCGGTGAGTCAGGTGTGGGGTGCACAGCCTGTGTCTCAGCAGTCTGGCATGCAAGCATGCCAGCATGCTGTGACTGTGGCTGTAGCACGTACCTGCACCACTGATGATGCAAGGACTGCAATGGGCAGTGACATCTGTGTCCCATGAGCGGACACACAGCAGGCCATGCCCCTGGGCCTAGCTGGTTCCAGCGTGTGTGCCAGCATGTCGGCACAGTCCCAGGCTGTGCCTGTCAGCACAGTGGGGCAGCACCGGTGGCTGTGCAGGTGTCTGGCACTGTTGCGGCCACAGCAGTGGAGCAGTGGTCCCTGGGGCACAGCAGTTGGAGGGGCAGCAGCAGTCACCACCAGGTCTGGGGTACAGTGTCCAGCGGTGGCACATGCCCACCGCCCTTTGATATGCCCATTCCTGGTCCTGGTGAACAGCGCCCACCCTCAAGGGGTGTTGAGCATCAGGACCTTCCATACCCTGGGGAACAGGATGCCGTTGTGGCAGAGTACCCATTTGAAGACACACCCGCCTGCTGTGGGAATCAGTACAGCAGCAAAGGCGGGTTGCAATGTCGTGGAGGCACTGTGCATGGCTGTGGAGTGGCACAGCAGGGACTGTGCTCTGATCCTTGCAGAGATGGTCCATATGCGGATGGATGTGACCGCCGCCATTGACAGGCAGACCCAGGCATTGGTCGCTGTCGTGGCTGCATTGGGCACACAAGCAGGTGCCCTGTCGCGCACCCACAGTACGCTCTCCACTCCCTGTTCCGGCGTCAGGCGACACCCAGCCTGTCGATGCCGGGTTCTGCTGTGGGCATCCCGAGCACCCCTGGTGCAGGTATGTTTGGCATACTACAGACCCCTGTGCGGACAATGTCGCGATCGTGCAGTGGGACCCCTGGTGGTCCCTGCTCAGCCTGCCAGTGCTGTTGGGTCACGGCGGGCCGCCCACGCATCGCGGTGGCCGTGGAACAGTGCAACATGACTGACCTGTCTCCCAGTGCGGGCCCTGTCTGGTGCTGCCTGTGTGCAATGTGCGTCACGGTGGGCAGTGCACTGGTGGGTGCCCTGCCATCACGCCAACACACGGACCACCTGCACACCATCCCAACTGCTGTCCACAGATGCGTGTGCATGATGATCCTGCATTGTACTGTACACCAAGGTGCAGGGTGCCCAGCATCTGACACACGTGCTTGGACAGTACAGGTGGTGGGTGTGGTCTGTGGATCTGTGTGTTTGCCATGTCTGTTCCTGCTCTGCTGTGCACCTGCCCATGTCGCTTTGTGCCTGGTGTGTGTGTCCATATGACTGTTCACCTCCCTGATGGTGTGTTTGTGTGCCTGGTCCCTTCTACTCCCTTGCCGTCCATGCACCCTGGTGTGTTACTCTGTGTGCCTGTGGGTTGCGCCTGGACAGTGTTGGTTGCACATGGCCCCTTGACTTACCTGTGTGTGCATAATGCTCCTCCGTGATGGTGTCCCGGTGCAGCTGGGCCTGCCGGATCAGTTGGGGTCCCGCCGTCCAAGGGGGCTGCTCATCACCATCATCACCGGCGCCACTGGCATCCCCATCGCTGTCCCCTCCTCGACCTGAATGGCTATCCCACAGTCTTTGGCCATGTTGTGCAGGATACAACAGGCCAGGAATATCCCACAGGCCTTTGAGGGGCTGTACTGTAGGGCACTGCGGAGGTGTCTAGGCATTGAGCGTGCCTTGAGCATCCCAAACACCCGCTCGATGATGTTGCGTGTGGCGGCATGCGCCTCATTATAGCGTTGCTGCAATGGGGTCATGGGGTGCGGAATGGTGTGAGCAGCCAGGGACGGAGTGGGTATCCACTGTCACCTGTGTGGAGATGGTGGAGATGAGTATCATGTTCAGGTCCATATTGCCAATATCCTGGTGCCACTACCATAGCACCTGTGGCATTCCACCCTTGCCCACGTTTACAATTCCTACATGCGTACTCACCCACTAGATGGCCTGTGGGGATGTCCCCACTCGAATCGATGGCACAGTGCGGACTGATACCATATGAAGGCATCATGTGCTCCGCCAGGTGTGTGGCACAGACATTGATTATGCGCCCAGTGGCATCACACACCACCTGGCAGTTGACACTGGAATAGCCCTTCCTGTTCCTATATAAGCCCCATCGGAGGCCAGGTGCTGAATGGCCACATGGGTGCAGTCTATGGCCCCTAGCACGCCAGGCATATGTGCTACCCTGTGGAACTCCTGCATGTTTGCTGTCACGCTCTGCCGCGGTGCTGGGAAAATGGATGTGCTCCGCGGCATGTGGCAGCAGTTCGCTGAGGAATTGGGTGAGGATGCGTGATGTGGCAGACTGTGTGATGCCTGTGGTGTCCCCTGTTGGCCTCTGGAAGGTGCCCGTGGTGAGCAGGCACATGCAGGCTGTCACCTTGGTCTCCACTGACAGGCGTGACTCCGTCGTGGGTGCCTGCATCACATCACTGCACAGCTCACAGAGCCGCCTCAGTATTGCCCTGTTCAGGCGGTGCCGGCCTCCCGATCTCTACATCTGTGTACAGCTCAAAGCTGATGTGGGCACGGTACTGCCTGTTGGGGCATACCGCCGACGGGCCCTTCCACGGCCATGTCCCCCTGCAGCATGCATTCTCACCCCTCATTACAGCTTCCATGTGGAAGCTGGCACTGTCCATCTCCTGGCGTGCCCCCCGGCTGATGTTGCTCTGTTACCCCGCTGTCCTGACTGCTACCTCCACTGCACGGGTACCCCGCTGGCCTCTGCAGCCTATGGCCCACCAACTTCCCTTGCCTGCCCTGTTCTGGACTGTCGCTGTCTGTCTCTCTCTGTCTGTCGCTTGGCATCCCTGTAGCGTTCTTGCGCCTCTTCCTTGAGCCTTTTTATTTTGGCTCATTTCGCTGTGGCACAACTTCCGGCTGTTCCGCTATTGCGCATTGCGCAACCTTTGAATGTCGCATTGCGCTCTTTATGCAGGGATCCACCCCTTGATTGCGCATGCCTTCATTTGCATTGCGCTGTTGCTCAGCCGGTTTCGGTGTGTAACTGCCTCCTGCTGAATATCACAGAATGGCGCAATTTGGACTTGTGCATGCACAACCCTATTGCGCATGGCGCAACCCTTTTGAATATCAGTCCACACTCTCTACTTGAGAGACAGAGATTGAAGAACTGAGGCCCCAAAACCAGCATCCCAGCATGACTCAAGATCTATTTGGTAGTGGGTGATGAAGGTGTTTGCTGGCGTCCAGGTAGCAGCCGACAGATTTCCTGGATAGGGATGTCCCTGGAAGCAGCCACCGATGCAGCGGTATGGCGGGTGGAATGAGCTCTTATCCCTCTGGGAGGCTCCATGCCTGCCAACTCATAGCACAGACTTATGCAAGATGTAATCTACCTTGCAATAGTCCGTTTGCTGCAGGTCTGCCAGAAGCGGCTTCAGAGTAGATGACAAACAGCTGGTGAACCTCTCCCGAATTTCCGTGTCCTCTCCTTGTAATAGGAGAGGGCTCTTCTCAGGTCCAGGGTATGGAGCCTGTATTCGGCCTCCGGTGTAATTAAGATAGTATACAGGCAGAGTTAACACCTGGTTAAGGTGAAACTCTTGACACCACCTTCGGAAGGAATTTCGGGTGGGGTGTAGGACAACCTTGTCCCTGTGGAAGACCAGATAAGAGGAGCCCACCGAAAGTGCCTGGAGCTCCCCGTCCTTCTGGCAGATGTGATAGCCACCAGGAAGGCTGTCTTCCATGACAAGTGTGACAAAGCACACTTATGCAATGGTTGAATGTCTTGCCATGAGCTTTGCCAGTACCAGCAGTAGATCCACGGAGGTGGAGATTCACACACCAGAGGAATATGTGATCCAGGCCTTTGAAAAAGCACCCGACCACGGTCTCCTGGGCCGTCGGCTGACGGCCCATGTCCGGTAAGCAGAGATGGCCACCAGGTGCCCTAAGAGGTCAATGACCGAAGACCCCCTTTGGAGAGGACCAAGGTAATCGAGAATGTTAGCCACGGACAGGACAGAGGGTCCAGGCCCTTGCCTGACACCAAATGGAAAACCTTTTACATTTGAAGGCATAACATTTCCTGGTCGATTCCTTTCTGGATGCCTGCACCATGGTGAGGACATCCTTGGAAAGACAAAGTCTGGAACTATAGCCACTCAGGTACCAGACTGTGGTGCAGGGATTGAAGGTCCGGATGGTATACCTTCCCTGATTGAGAGAGATCAGGTCGGGGCATGCTGGAAACCACTCCGGGGCCTGCAGCTGAGGCTGAGGAGATCTGGATACCATAACTGGTGCAGCCAGTCTGGGGCTACCAGAATCACCTTACGCCTTGTCCCTCCTCACCTTGAGGAGTACCTGTGGATCAAGGGAAATGGAGGGAAGGTAGAAGAGGCCTGGGGTCCACAGCCTTGAGAAGGCATTCCACTGCAGTGAGCGGGCATGAAATAGCCTCAGCTTGGTGTTTTCCCTGGAGACAAACAGGTCCACCATTGGTTTGCCCCAGTGGGAAAACAGGCTGTAAGCTACCTCTGGATGGAGAGACCACCGTGGGATGTCTCGACTAAGTGGCTGAGAGCATCCGCCAGATGGTTTGAGGCTCCTGCCAAATGAATGGCTAGGAGATCGACCTCCAGATGGCTGACGAGGTCCAGAGGTGGGCGCCTCCCTGCAAAGCAGGCGGGAGTGCGTGCCGCCCTGTTTGTTGAGGTAGTACATGGTGTGGTATTGTCCATCTGGACTTGAACCACTTGACCCTGGAGCTGAGGAGCGAGCTGACAGTGCCAGTCTGACTGCTCTGAGCTCCAACAGGTTGATGTGGTATCGGGACTCCTCGGGGTCTAGAACCCATGGGCCCTTTGTCCCCCATGTGGGCTCCCAGCCCATGAGAAGGCATCGGACGTGAGGATGGCCATCGGCTCTGGGAGGACAAGCGGGATCCCTTCCTGCAAACAGTCTGGGCGGCCCACCATTGGAGAGCATCCCATCTTCTGGGTTACAGTGATCAGCTGGTCGAAATGACCATGGCGCCTGAGTCCACTGGGTAGCCAGCTCCAATGGAGGGCATGTGCCACCAGGCCCAATGGATCATGGAGGTATATGCTGCCATGTAACCCAGAAGGCACAGAAAGTCCCGGTGGGGCAAAATTGCCCAATCAGAAAAGATTGGGCAAAGGAGGAAGAACTTCTGCCCTGTCCACTGGGAGCTGAGCTCTGGCTTGGCGAGAGTCTAGCTCTGCCCTGATGAAAAACATCACCTGAGAAGGCATGAGTTCCGACTTGGCCTTGTTGATCAAGAGGCCGAGTTGGGAGCAGGTCTGGAGGGCCAGGTCCTGGACCTCTCCACCTCCTGCTGAGTGAGACCTATGGGCCAATTGTCGAGGTTGGGGTGAAATTCTGACCCCCACCCGATGCCTGAGATGGGCTGCCACCACTGCGATGCATTTGGTGAAGACCCGTGGAGCTGATGACAGGGCGAATGGCATGGCTCGGAACTCGTATAGGGTCCTTCGGCTCTGAAGCAGATGAACCACCAATGAGACGGACGGATTGGGATGTGAAAGAGCATGTCCTGCAGATCCAGTGAACAGAACCACATGTTTCGCTCCAAGGATGGTATGATCTTCAACAGAGTGACCATCCGAAGGGCGTGACCTGAGATACTGATTCAGGTCATGCAGATCTAGAATAGAGCGCGGACCCCTCGTCCGCTTGGGCACCAGGAGTACCTGGAGACAAAGCCTGGGTCTGCTGGAGAATCCATCACTGGAGCTACTGCCTGCTTGAGGAGGAGCTGGCGATGTAGTCTTGGAGAGCCGACTGAGTATGGATGGATACTCTTTCCTGCCGAGGGTGCGGGCTCAGCTGGAGGGTGCTGCTCGAATTCCAGAGGCAGTTCCTGACCGACCACTTTCAAAACCCACCTATCCGTGGTAATAATGGACCAGGCGGAAAGAAAGTGGAGGAGCCGGACCCCACGGGAGAAACACAGAAACAAGAATTTGATGGCAGGTAAGACCGCTTGGCCTACTTAGTCTGCCCACTTCTCTACCTAATGGATAAGCTGCAGATCCTAGTTAACCAACAGCCTACTTCCTCCTACCCCCACTAGAATTGCCTTATGTCTGTCCCATGCATTCTTGAATTCCCACCGTTTTGACTCTATGACCTCCTCAGGAAGGCTGTTCCATGCATCTACAATCCTCTCTGTGAAAAATACTTCCTCACATTACCTCTGAGCCATCCCTCTATCTTCAAATTGTGCCCCTTGTTCTTGCACATCTTTTTCTGAAAGATGCTACCCTCTTGGACTTTGTTGATTCCCATGAGGTATTTGAAAGTGTCTATCATGTCCTCCGCTCCCTCCTTTCCTTGAGGCTATACATCTTAAGCTCCTTTAGTCTCTCTCCACATGTTTTCTGGTGCAGACCCTGCACCATTTTGTTTGCCCTCCTCTGGACAGCCTCCACCCTGTCTATGTCTTTGCAGAGATAGGGTCTCCAGAACTGTACACAGTGCTCCAGATATGGTCTTACCAACTGTCTGTACAGAGGGCCAACAATGTCCTGTTTTCTACTCGTGATGCCTCTCCCTATGCATCCCAGTATCCCCCAGCCCTCCTTAGTGCCTTCTCACATTGCTGGCCCACCTTTAGGTCATCTGATATGACTACCCCAGGTCCCTGTCCATTTTGTTGTTGTCAGTATCTCACCCCCATTGTGTACTTTTCCCTTAGGTTTTTGTTTCCCAGGTGCATTACTTTGCACGTCTTTGCGTTGAATCTAAGCTGCCATACATTTGACCATTCCTCCAACCTTGCCAAGTCCTTTTCATCCTTTCCACCCCACCTTGCATATCAACCCTGTTGCAGCTCTTTGTGTCATCTGCAAGGACCCAGAGCTAGCGTGACAGGAGAGGGGTTGCAGCCCCACACTGTCACTGAGCAGGCTTGGAAGAGAAGGATCCAGGACCTGAGCCTCTGCCTCCTTTATGGTCCTGGGAGGGCCCGGGCTTGGGCTGGGGCACCAAGCTTGAGCCTGCTGCTGCCCTCCTTGAAAGGAGGGTGGCTGTGCCACAGGGGAAGAGTGCCGAAAAGGCTTATTCTTCTTCTGCTGTTTCTTGCCGAAGAACCTTTAGCAGAAGTACTGTCCAAGGTGGCATTGGATTGCTCAATACGCTGAAGGTGACCATCCACACCTGGGCTGAAAAGATCGGTGCCCAGAAAAGGCACATCACCTAGTTTGTGCTGAGTATCTGCCGGAAAGAGGAGAGTCTCAGCCAAGCCCCTGCGATGAGAGGCAACTGTGGCTGCCATCAGGCACAAGAATCCCCAATGTCCAGGGCTGTCTGAGGCTGCTGTTTGGCAACAGCCTGGCCTGATCCCGGACCTGCTTGACCTTGGTCTGCATGTCCACGGGGAGGTGAGGGAGGACTTCATCCAAACACCGTAAGAGGGCATGAGAGAAGTGTGCCATGATGACAGCTGAACTTGCCTGATGAAGGCCTAAAGATGAGGCCGTATAGACCTTTCGAGGCGAATGATCCAAGAGTTTGGATTCTTTTCGGAGATCGGTCAGTGTCAGCAGAACTGCCAGTATGCCTGAATACAGAGGCAGTCACCAGGCTCTCGGCTGAAGGGTGCTCTGTGAACCCTGCAATGGACCCCAAGGGCACCGCATACTTGCGGGCCATGCGGGCGAACTGAGCTGGACAGGAGGCAGGGTGCTGCCAAGTTCTAAGGCTGGGCCAACTATGGCCTCAGCCACAGAAAAAGCCTCCATCGGGGTATCCCTCTCGAGGATGTCCATGAGAGGGTACTCTGCCTTTCTGGATAGGTTCCAGGGGCATCCCAGTAGACTCAAAGATGAGACGAAGAATGCCCTGAAAGGATGAAGGACCATCCTCAGTCTCTAACCCACTGGCTGATTCATCATCCCGGGATGAGAATGTAGGCTGGTCTCATCCGAATCAAGGAATCTGGATACAACAATCGACTGCCCAGGTCACCTTGACCCACGAGGGTGGTCCAGGGTGACAGTGACCAAAGACACCAGGAAGCCTGGTGTCCGGTCTATCTTCATAGAAGGAGCCCCTCCACAGGCTGCTTGGGCGGTGGTTCCACCACGATCAGTGGAGAGACCAGTTTAGGCTGAACCGGAGGTTTCGCCGGCTCCGTGGGCAGGAGCCAACTGTCGGCTCCAAAGAGTCGGCCCGACCTGGGAGGCAAAAGCCAAGTAATGGCGGGGTAGAAGCTGAGGTCAGCTTGTGCCCGGACAAAATCAGCTGTTGCCACATGAGGTCCTCATAGCGCAGAGTTTCTGCGGAGCCTCTCCTCATCCGTGGAAGGCGAGGACAACTGATGATGTTGCTTCTTTTGGCGTTTGTGGCTCTTCCTCGGCCTGTCAGTCGGGGGTCCTGAGACCTCGATCAAGATCGGACAGGTCAATTCAGTTGCTTGGGAGACACTGGTGGGACTGGTGATTTCCAGGATTGGGGACCACTTCTCGATGGCATTCCCAGCGGGCTGAGTCTCCTCGTCAGGGAAAGAAAGGACCGAGTCCGATTGAGAGAATTGTCAACGGGTTGGCGACAATGGGTCGATGATTATTTCAACCTCGTCGATTGACACTTTGGTCAACTGGCCAGATGGCAAAGCCAAAGCCAGAGGCCAAAGAGGCAATTCGACCTAAGTCGAGATTGCGGTTCCTGGGTCCGAGATCTCCCGATCCCAAGAACATCTTTGCTGAGATGAAGATGATCCGGGTCCTTTTCCACTTACAGGACAGAGAGGAAAGAATGCCCTAGGACCCTCTCCTTAGTCGGGAGAGACTGGCACAACTCTTGGAAGGAACCCGAGAAGGTGGAGCACAGGTTGAGTGGAATGAAGAAGCTCCAAAGGAAGATTCCCGGCATGAGCCACTTTCTCTCGAAGGGTTGCATCACGTTCCAACTGCTGGTGGATCCCGCTGCCTTGAAACTGCCCACCGAGCCTCCTTTCAATTTCACCGGAGGGTTCCGTTTCCGGCCTCCCCAACTTCAGGCATGCGAGACTGTCGTCGAGGACATTGGGGTGAAATGCAAGACAAAAATCGCACCGAGGTGTCATGGTCGCACCCAGGCAACTGACACGGTGTGGGGATCAGTGTGCAACATTTTCTGGCTGCACGAACACCGACAAAATCCGGGGAAGACTTGTCTTCCATAATCGAAGATAAGTAGCCACGATCGCTTATGCGAACTAGGCGAATTCTCTGAATAACCAAAGGTTTTGAAGCCAGGGGCCTACAAAATGCAGGAGCACTAAGGAGGCAACCTGAATCTTCCTGCGGAAAGGAAGATCTGGCGTCATGGGGTGGAGCCGAGGGTTATACCACCGGGTGAGTGGGAGGAGCCAGCTTGAAGACTTACAGCGATTCTTAAAGGGAAAGGGACATGTCAATAAGTGTGGATGAGCAACATATCCATGATCCTAGAATAAAACTTCCTCCAAAACTGATCGAGCTGCCTCGACTCCTGTCGGAGGAGGTGCTCATGTGCTAGGCTTGGTGGACTGGTGGTGGGCGCTAAAATGACTACCGAGTCAGCCTTAGTCATCCAAAAGAGTTAGAACTGCAGCGACGATCTGCGAGGTCCAATGTCCTCAGGTCAGCGGTGGGAAAGAATTGGAAGGCGGGTGTGGTGACCGCCCGACTATATAGTGCCATGGTTACGTTAGTCACATGATGTCAGTGGGTGATTCCCCATCAGACACTGCTAGCAAAAGTTTCTGTGTGGTCCTGATGCCAAGAGGCGCAGTCCTCAAGGTCATTACCTACTGCAAAAGCCCTCTCTAAGTAAGATCAACTGCTGCCTGTCCTGCCTACGGGCTTTGGTGTGCTCAATATAATAGTTGAGAGCTTTCTTTACATCCAGGCTTTGCAGTCTGTGTTCTCCTGAACTAGAGTGCTCAGTAAAGAAGACTGGCAAACTGATAGATGACTGATTAAACGGACACTGTCAACCCCTTAGGCCTTGGAAATGTCACTAGTTTAAAAACACATCTTATGACAGTTCACATTCTATACAGATTGTTGATGTAGCTGGTTGTTTGATTCTGGTTCCTTTTTCTGTTAATGGAAAACAGACTGCCCACCATACTGGTGTTACCACACCAAAACATGTTTGTTTACACTCCCACTGCATTGTTGCTGGACCTAGGAATACCCCCAACATGGTCTAGCACTCATTATGCAGTGGGAGCAGAGGAGACTGTTGCATCATGAGTGGCTGCAATGTTTGGGGTGTTTCTATTGTTCAGGAAGTATGCAATAAAAACAGATCCAGGTTTCAAAACAAAGTTGTTTATACATTAGCATGCATTTCAGTCCTACTAAGCAAAAAGCAGATACAAAAACAGTAACATCAATGAATTTAAGAGTAAGTAAGCACTCATAAAAGTGGGGTTTTACATAGAAATAATATGATGCAAAACAGGTTGACAGTGTCCCTTTAAGGTGAAAGTCACAGACTACTTTTGGAAGGAATTTCCTGTTAGTCCTGAGCATCACCTTGTCACTGTAAAGGAGATGTAGTTCTGCTCCACACACAGGGCCTGTAACTCACTTATTCTTCTGGTTGATGTGATGGCCACTAAGAAAATAGCTTTCAAGTGACAAATTTCAGATGAGCCATAGCCAAGGACTGGAATGGAGGTCCAGAGCTCAGCAACACAGACATTTAGGTCCCAGGTGGGCACCGGTTCCCTATGAGGAGGGTGCAGGTGTGCAACCCCTTGAAATACTTCCTGAACATAGGATTTGCAGCCAGAGAAACACCCTTACCAGCCGAAGATAGTGCAAATGGACCTTAAAGGTAGTGGGCTGTAGTCTCATTGAGTGCAGGTGGGTCATATAGTCCAAGGCGACCGGTAACCCTGCTTGGATGGGAACAAATCTCTGGTGCTACATCATATGGAGAATCTTTTCCATTTGGAAGCATAGGTCTTTTTCATTGAGGGTTTCCTAGAACCCTCAGAACCCTGAGTACACCCTCTGAGAGGTGTAAGTCAGTATACTCTAGGTCCTCAACAGCCATGCCTTGAGTCTGAGTGACCCGAGATTCAAATACAGAATCCTCACCTGGGAGGATGTCAGAAGACTGTGCCTCTGAGGGAGGTGTATGGGCGGTCCACTGAGAGAGAGAGAACAGCAGCGAGTACCAAGGTTGACTGGCCCAATCTGGAGCCATCAGAATAACAGTAGCAGGTTGGGACCTGAGCTTGATCAGGACCCTGAGCAGGAAAGGGGAAATGCACACAGAGTCTTCTGACGAGTCCAGCACCAGGCATCCACTGACACTGACACTGACCCCTCGCTGGAGGCCTGCAACAGAACTTGGGCAACTGGTGGTTTCTCTTCTGAGGCAAAGAGATCTATCTCTGGTGTGCCCCACCTCCAAAACACCACTTCCAGTACTTGTCTGTTGAGAGACCACTGGTGGTGGTTTTGGCTGATTCTGCTGAGTTCATCTGCCAGGGTGTTGTCTTTTCCTGGGAGGTGGACAGCTACTAGGGATACTTGCAAGGAGTATGCTAGACTCAAATCTTCATTGCTTCTGTACACAGCTGGTCGGACCTTGTTCCTCCTGCTTGTTGATGTAATACATTGTGATGGTATTGTCTGTTCTGACTTGTACTATTTTGTCCTTTAGCAGGAATGCTAGGATTGCAGTGCTAGGAGCACTGCCCTGAGCTCAGAAGATTTATTTGCAGTAGTGACTCTGTGGGAGACCAAGTGCCATGCACTGTGTGATCTTCCAGATGTGCTCCCATCCCAGAAGTGAGACATAGAAAAGTACATTATGCAAGAACTTGCGTAACACGTGAGATCTTCGAGAACAGCTCTTGCAGTAGGTTACACCATTAGGACTGAAGTCGGTCGGCGCCAGAACCCCGCGGAAAATTCTAGCTAGCAGTATCCAGTGGGGACCACCCCAGGCGTCAAGCATCACAGAAAAGGGCAGTTCCCCAGCATCCCCAGTTCTCCTGCGGAGACTCCGTCCACAAGTGTGACATCTGAAGGGAGACAGAGATCCTCTTCCAAAGGAAGGTTATAAAAGGCATCAAAGGACGCTGTAGCCTAAAAACTAGGTCAGAAGACAACCTCCAGAGGGGAAGGTGGGAGGAAACTACCTGCTGCAAGAGCTGTTCTCGAAGATCTACGGTTATGGTAAGTTCTTACGTAACTGTACTATCTTACTTCGAGAAACAGCTCTTGCAGCAGAGTACACCATTAGGACGGATTCCCAAGCAGTAAGGGAACAATTTGCTACCAGGAGGAGGTAGGAGAGATGACTCAGACTTCAGGACAAGAGTCCTTGAAGGACCGCCAAGCCAAATCCAGCTCTACACCTAGAGGCAATGTCCAAACTCTAGTGTATGATGAAAGTGTGCACAGTGCTCCAAGTCGCTGCCACAAAGATCGCTGAAGTGGAGAAATATTTGAGCACAGCAAAAGAGTGTAGCCACCCCTTGTAGAATGACTGTTCACGGTCCGGTAAGGGTTTGTTGTGCTTCTGATAACAGAACATAATGCACTTGACCAACCATCTGGAAAGCAACTGTTTTGAAACAGGAGCACCAAGCATCCGCTGTGCATAGGAAGCGAAGAGCTGGTCCGACTTACGATGGGCTTTGGTTTTGGTCAGATAATATCTGAGACATCTATGCACATCTAGAATGTGCAACAGGGCCTCCCGTTACCATAATTGATAATAGGTCAATATCCTGGTTGAGTGTGACCGCGAGACCACTTTGGGAAGGAACTTAGGATTTGTTCTTAGGACACCCGTCTTTGTGAAAAACCAAATAAGAACCCTTGCGAGTGCATGAAGCTCAGAAACTCTTCTGGTAGAAGTAACAGCAACTAAAAGAGGCGTCTTCCAAGCGAGAGCGCTTGGCTACGCAATCCACGGCTGGTTCAAAGGAGGTAGAGTAAGCTGCTCTAAAACAAATGGGAGATCCAAGGTGGAACCGGTCTCTGATAGTACAGGATGCCACGCAAAAGTGCGTGAAGCTCTAGTTGAGCTAGAGAGCTATGACCTATCGGTGAATGATACCGAAATGGCACACAGGTGAACCTTAATGGAAGAATAGGCAAGGCCTGCCTCGTACAGGGTTAGAAGGTAGTCTAACACTGACCTCACTGAACAATCCAAAGGGGTCAATCTGTGATCTTGAGCCCAGATGTAAAATCTCGCCACTTCATGGCGTAAGTGGCGTGGTGGGAAGTTTTCTGGCTGCCTTGGAATGTCCCCCAACTTCGAGAGACCCCGTATCTCAGGACTGCTATGTCCTAAGGCCAGGCATGCAGGTTCAGGGACCAAAGATCTGGATGGACTAAGGAGCCTGCCTCCTGGGACAGAAGTTGAGAGCTGAATGGCAGAGGCACCAGAGGTTTCTGGGTCAGCTGATGTAATAGAAGGAACCAAATTTGCATGGGCCAAAGGCGCTACCAGAATCAGTGGCCCCGCTCTTGTTGGAGTTTCAGTAAAACCCTCTGGATCAAGGGAAAGGGTGGGAAAGCATAAAGGAATCTGCCCGTCCAAGAGAGAGAGACAACTCGTCTCAGCAGAAAACACCAGACCCTGGATCTAGAAGCAAAAATTGGGCAGTTTTCGTTGGATGGGGGCATAAAAGGTCTAATTCTGGTGTCCCCTATCTGCGAAACAGATACTCTGCGACTTCCTGAAGCAGTTTCCATTCGTGGACTCTGGCCTGTGATCAGCTGAGACTGTCTGCATTCTGTTGTCCACTCGGGAACATGCACTGCAATAATATCTCGCCGTGTTGCAATACCCAATTCCAAACCCTTTGAGCCTCCCTGCAAAGGGGTAGGAATGACTGCCTCCTTGTTTGTTGAGATAGTACATCACAGCAGTATTATCTGTTTGAATCAGAAGAGTACCCAGTGGAATGTCCGTCTGGAATGCTTGTAGGGCATGGAGGATGGGCTCATCTCAGAATATTTATGTGCAGATGGGATTCTAGAGGCGACCATGAGCCTTGAGTCCTGACTCCATTAAGTGCGCTCCCCATCCGGATCCCAAGGCGTCCGTGGAGTGTCACTAAAGGAGGTGGTGCCATGAGAGGGACTCCTTTTGAGAGATGGTCGGGATGAGCCACCATTGCCAGTCTTGGATGACGGCATTCGTGCTCCGGACTGGATGCTGCATATGAACTTGCTTCTGGTCCATTGAGCCCGCAACATCCACTGGGTAACCCGCATATGGAGTCAGGCTAGGGGAACCGTCGCCAATGGCAGCTGCCATATGTCCAAGCAGGCAAAGAGCGGTCCTGGTGGGCACCGTTGTCTTCGTCATTGTGTCCCGTATGAGGGATCTGATGTGTTCCACCCTGTCCGAAGGAAGAAATGCTCTCCTTGAGTGGTGTCCAGAACTGCTCCAATAAATTGTAGAGTCTGAGGCGGGAGAAGGTGAGACTTCTCCTGGTTGATGATGATGCCCAACGACTGGAAAGAGAACGGGTATCCTGAATCATGGACATCAGGGCCTCCTGAGAGGGTGCCATGAGGAGCCAGTCATCTAGGTATGGAAAAACACAGTTGCCCTGCCTCCTGAGAGTTGCTGCCACAACTGCCATGCACTTTGTAAACACCGAGGTGCGGAAGACAGTCCGAACAGGAGGGCTCGGAACTGGTAGTGGCATCCCAGAAGCTGAGCGCAGAAACCTTTGATGCGTTGACGATCGGGAGATGTAGGTCAGCGTCCTGCATGTCCAGCGGCGCTACCATGTGCCTTCTTTGAGCATGGGGATGAGATCGGAGGGTCACCATGTGGAAGCATTTGTATAACACAAACATGTTGAGATGCGGAGATCTAAGATCGGCGCAAGTACCCTGTTTTCTTTGGGACCAGGAAGAAGTGGGAATAATAACCTTTTCCTTTCTGGTCTGGTGGAGCGTACTCTATGGCCTCCTTGTCCAGGAGGCCAAAATCTCCTGCTGGATGAGCAGAGCATGCTGACCAAGTAGCAGGAGAGCAGGAAGGTCTGGACAGTGGGTGGCCGAGGAACTCTACAGAATGTCCTCGCTGTACCAACTGTAACACCCACCGGTTGGAGGTGATCCTCTGCCATCCCGGAAGGTAATGAGAGATGCGACCCCTGACATTTATCCTTTGATCCAGAGGAGGGGCGAGGCTGGGAAGGAGTCATGCTGTGGTGGCACTGGGTCCTGTGGGCTAGGCTGCCTTGGGATGCTTTGAGCCCTGGCCTGTGGGGAATCTGGCTTGACCTTTGCCACCAAAATTGCCCGGGTTGCTGGCGGGCATGGCAGTTTCTGTTGTGCCTGCCGCCAAGCGGTTCTGGTTCCACGAAATTATCAGTTTGGGCCTGTACATAGCCTGTACAGTCCAAACTGCCTTCCAGCGTCCTGTAGCTTGGTGATGACCGTCTCAGATTCCTCACCTAACAGGACAGCTCCATTATAAGGGGCGTCAGGATATTCTTCTGAACATCCGAGTGAAACTGGAGACTCTCAACCAAGAGTGTCTCCTAAGACAACGCCCAGTGCTGCTCCCAGGTGGCCGAGTCCGCTAAATCGTTAAGCAGCTCGGAGAACCTGGGTCCCCACGTCAACCCAGTATGAAGAAGGATGAGCAGCTCCTCCTCCTTTTCACCATTTGAAAAGTCCTTCAAAAGGTCTTGGTCCTGCTTCCAGAGGGCGTTTTGAAATTGCACCATGTGTGTGAGGTAATTCAAAGACTCTCAGCGGGCATGTAGTAGCCGCATACATGTGTCTTCCCATAGAATCTAATTGCTTAGATTCTTAGTCCGAGAGGCTGGGTACTCAATGTTGCGTCGTTGAGACCGATCATGAGACACCATAATGACCAGCTAGTCTGCCAGTGGTTGCTGCGCCAGAAGCAGGTCCTCCATAGGAGCTCTGTAGAGGCGGTCAGCCTTCTTAGGAACAGCTGGTGTTGAGTGTGGATGCCTCAAGCCACCTTGGTGATGTCCGTGAAGGTGTCCACTAGAGGTGGGACCACCACAGGCTTTGGGTCCTTTTGCCAAAGGTAACAGGCAAGGCGTTGTCTCTCAGGGTCCACGTCTTCAGTCTCCCATCCCATATTCTCCTGGATGTGGCTCATGATTTTGGAGAAGAGGGATCATCCGGTGGTGACCTTGGCTGGTCTCGTGGGTCTGGTGATGGGGTACTATAGGGGTTGGAGACCTGGAGGTATCAGACGTATCCGGTCTGGAGTCATCCCCAGTGGGTGTCGTCTATCCCTGTGTCGTTTTAGGGCTCTGAGACCCAGAGGAGACCGTGATGGGTGTCTTTTTCTCTCTAGAATCTGCCCTAGGAGGTGGAGTTGACTCCTTAGGGATTGGGGTCTTGAGCCTTCACCCTCCCGAGGAGGGATGTGTAGGAAGAGGCTTACTGGGGACCACATCCTTTCTGATGGTCTCCCACCAGAAGGTGAACAATTCCTTCACCTCCTGAATGTTCATGCCCAACAGCGGGCCGGTGTCGGTGTGGGTCTGTCGCTGGGGTCGGGGCATCGGGTCCTGGGGAACCACTGGATCCGTCGACAGCTCCCTGGGCGAGCCTAGCGTCCTTGCGGCAACCCTCTCTCCCTGAGGACCCCTGGCGTCCGGTGTCACCCGGCGTCGGTACAACTGCTGTCGGGTCGAGAGTCCATTTTTCAGGCGTCGGGTCAGGCACCTTTTTATTCTGTGGCGTCCGCTTAGAGCGTCAGATCCTGGGTCTTCCTTTCCAGGGCCTTGGGAGGCTGGGAGGACGGACATGAGGTCGGTGTCCCAGCATCGGCCTGACACCCCGCTAGATTTTGAGGAAGACTTCCTATGTTTTTCTGAAGAGTCAGGCCTGGAAGAAGAGTGGGCGCCTTGTGGGTCTTAAGCGGGTGCAAGGAGGCTGAAGAACCCCTGAAGACCTTACCTTAACTGGGAGGCTGGAAGTGGGCCGGAAGAGAACAGTTTCATCGCGTAGTGCTGGAGCTGGTCCTGGATTCAGAGGCCCTGCTGGGAGATCCTGACCTACCGAGTCCCGGTGCTTGTCCCGGTGCTTCCTGGCCTTATGGGAAGAATCCCTTTGGACGTAGGTCTTTTTCCATTTTGTGAAGTTGCTCTTCAAGAAGGAACCCTGAAGGGCCTTTTGGCGGCAGATCCTGGTCCTGCTGTTAAATTGTTGGCAGATGGAGCAGGCCTGGGTGTCATGTTCCAGGCACCTCACACAAGCGAGAATGATGGCGGCGAAGGGGATCTGCTTGCCGCAGGTGCACTTTGAGGGTGCCCTTCAAGAGAAGGAGTTGGAGAAGTAGACATGGATTTGTGATTATTTTGTAAAGATGTTTGCGTGTGTATCGTTGATGCAGGCATCTGTGAGGTCGATGCTGGCGAGTTGACGGTGGGAAAAGAACTGGGGATGCGGGGACCGCCTTTATGTGATGCCTGATGGGGAGGAGCCGATGTCGGGGCAGTCCCCCGCTGGATAATGCTAGCTAGAATTTTTCCATGGGGTCCTGGTGCCTGCCGGCTTCAGTCCTAATGGTGTAACCTGCTGCAAGAGCTGTTTCTGAAGTCAGATAATTTTTTTTTTTTTTTGTTTAACCAGATGTAGCACACTAAGCTGAAAGCTTTTTACAGGAGCGACCTGGGAGCATAGGGAAGTTAAGTGACTTGCTCAGGGTCACACAGTATGCAAGTGGAAGCTGTGGGATTCAAACCAGCTCTGGTCTGCTGGATGTCACCAGATTTGCAGCTCAGAGCCTTAAACCACAAGATCATAGAATTTGATGGCAGATAAGGACCACTTGGCCCATCTAGTCTGCCCATTTCCTACCTAACAGATAAGCTGACGATCCTAGTTAACCAATAGCCTACTTCCTCCTATCCCCTACTAGAATTGCATTATGTCTATCCCATGCATTCTTGAATTCCCCACATTTTTGACTCTCGACCTCCTCAGGAAGGCCGTTCCATGCATCTACAATCCTCTCTGTGAAGAAATACTTCCTCACATTACCTCTGAGCCATCCCATCTGTTGTGAGCACTAGGGTAGGAGATTCCTTTCTGAATGGAATATCCTCCCTTAGGTTAGCTCTGTCCTGCCACCACTGCAAAGCCTTCTTTGACACCAGTGTGCCCTGAGGTGAAACTGGATGTCCCTCATTTGGAATCTGCAGCCTTGCACTGTAGTGGCTGCAGCCATGCCCAGCAATTGCAGGAAATTTCTTGCTGGCCTTGGTTTGTTTAAGGTGAATGATCCTGCAATGTGCAGAATGCTGTCCACTCTGTCCTGAGGAGGAAAACATCCCTGTAGAGTATCCAGTTCTGCTTCTATGAAATGTAGAACCTAGACAGGTTGTAACACAGACTTTTGGACATTTATGAGGAATCCCAGAGACTCCAGTGTCTCCTGGGTGATCCTGAGAGATTCTCTTACCTGTTGGGGGTGACTGCCCCATGACTAATGATCATCCAGGTATGGAAAGCCTGATATGCCCAGCCTCCTTAGGTGTGCCACCACTGCTGCCAAGCATTTTGTGAATGCCCTGGAAGCTGAGGTTGAGCCAAAAGGCAGAGCTGTGAACTGATAATTACCTAAAGGTAGTCTGAACTTTAGGTACTTTCTGTGGGATTTCCTAATGGGAATGTGAAAATAGGCATCCTTTGAATCAAGTGATGCCAACCAGTCTCCTTGTTGTAGTGTGGAAGAATCACTCTGCGAAGGTTACCATCCAGATCTTTGGCTTTATGAGATTCTTAACCTTACTCAAAATGGCTACCTAGGGCTGAGTGAGTTAAAGCTCTCAGATCTAGAGTGGGTTGCCACTCCCATTTTTCTTTGAGGTTAGGAAGAATCTGGAGTAGAAACCTCTTCCCTTTGGGACGAAGGGACCGATTTTACCGCTTTTGATGCCAACAGGGTGGACACTTCTTTTTCTAATAGTGTCCTCTCTGAGGGTTTGGTGAACTGAAATATCTTGGTCTCCATTTGGGAAGGTTTTGAAACTGAGGGCTAATCCCGACTCACTACTTTCAACACCCACTTGTCTGTGGTGATGGTTTTCCAATTTTGGAAGTAGTGGAGTCTGCCTGCCCAACTGGGATCGAGGAGGTGACCCTGACTGGCACATCAGGGACTCTGTTTTCCTTGGGTGGCAGTCTGAGGGGACTGGTCTCCCCTTTGGAACCCCATGGCCTCTACCCTGAAGTAACCCTTTGCTGGTACCCAGTGGTAGCTTCTGCCTGGAAAAAGGGTCTACAATAACTATTATTTCTACCTCCCTTCCATATGGCCTATAGGAAGTTGAGGCATTTTCTTCGCAGAGTTGTTCTTATAAGTGGACTTGTATTCATCCTCTTTTTATGTATGGCTCTGTCTTATCACCCAAAATGGAATGGTTCTCGACAGGAAATCCATAGCCTTATTCTGAGTATTCTATGTGAGGTTCGTTGCTCTAAGCCAGGCAAACTTCCTCAAGGCAATGGTTAAAGCCATACATCTGACTACACTGTCACTTGCGTCCACGGCCCTATGGATCTGGTATTTTGTGGCTTCCAAGCCACTCTTAGTTTCCATCAAATCAGCTGCCAGCTCTGGTCAAGCTTTGTCTGCCCTGGCCATGATGGAAGTCCACAAGATCTTCTGGTACTAGGCTGTGCAAGCCATGTAATTGGTTTCCTGATGCCCAGGAAGCTGCTAGGTACCCTTTTTACCATTCCGTCCAGTTTTCTGGAATCCTTTTCAGGAGGATGGGTAGCCAGAGTACCTTGGCCTGTCTGAAGCAGCTGCCGAACTACCCCTTCTGGGTCTGGGTGAGATAATAAAAACTCAGCACCTAGGGGTCCATCTAGTACATTTTGTCGGCCTTTTTATCCACAGGTGGTACCGAGTTTGGGGTTTCCAGTACCTTTACCATGAAAATAAACAAGGTAATTCAGTTTCATTTAAACTGGAGAGATGTGCAGGGGCTCCAGATGTGAAGGAAATAAATGAAATACGTATATCAGGAGACACATCTGAAGGCTGGAATGTGGTATTATTAAACGCCAAGAGCTTAGTAAAACAAATTTGATGAATTCCAGTACATGTTAACATCTAGAGAAATTGACATAGCATTAGTAACCGAAATCTGGTGGGACGAAACAGACCCTGGAAAAAAAAAAAACATTAAAGGTTACAATTTATATATTCTAGATCTAGGCCCCATAGGAGAGGAGGGAGAATTGCTATTTACATAAAAAACACCATAAATAGTGAACAAGAACTGATCCACTTAGTAAATGTGGAGATGATTTGGATAAAAATAATAAAGATGACAGCATCCAAGATCAAACTGGGATTAGTGTATAGACCTCCTTCTATGTCTAAACAAGAAGGTGATCTATTACTGGATTACATTTCAAGTTAGATCAGCAGATAATATTCTCTTGGCAGGGGACTAACTACCAGAAATAGACTGGCTGGAAGTTAAGGTAAAACCAACTTAGAAGTATTCGATCAGATTAGTATGGAGCAGAGAGTGAAGGCAGCAACTGGGGTAAAAATATTCTGGACCTAGTCCTGACAAACATGGCAGATAAAATAGAAAATGTCAGCGTAAATAGTCCCATGGGAAATAGTGACCACTGAAAAGTGTTCTTTAGGTTAAAAGGGAACTGAGCACTAGCAATAAAACAAGTTCAACACATAAATGAAATTTTGGTAAAGCAAATTTTCCCTGTCTTAAAGCAGTAATGTCTGCTTGGGATTGGAAACAGACTGTTCAACCAAACAGTGGATAGCGTGTGGGAAATCTTGCTTGAAAAAATTACGAGGAAGCTAATACTTACATACCAAGCACACTTAAATACTGTGGCCCAGATATTCAGACTACGCCTGGCAATGGCACAAGGGGAAGCAGGACCACTAAATAAGGCACGGAATGCACACGGGCGCAGTGACATTGTGCCGGCACAAGCCACAGATAGGAGCATGGGATGCGCAAATGCAGCTGCACTGGAGCGCAGCACCTGCGATATTCAGAAGAGGGCATGCAAATGGGGCCATAATAAAAGCAAGATGCAAATGGGGCCATTTGCATGTCATCTGGGTTCCATTTGCATGCCTTGGCGAAGGGCAGCCAAGCAAATCGCCTGGCACCCTGCACAGAATGACATGTGGACTGAGGGGTCCCGGGGCATTCCCCACCACATAGCCATGATTGGGGTATTCATTAGTAAACCACAATCCCTGGTAGTCTAGTGGCACCCCCTCCGGTAGCCGCGTCGCCTGTAAAACAATGACCACATTCCTGGTAGTCAGTGGTTCCCCCTCCTAGCCCCAATCGCCGGTGAAATGACAAATACATTCCCTGGTGGTCTAGTGGTTTCCCCTCCGCCTCTAGCCCCACGGTGCAATGGCATAAATACATTCCCTAGTGATCCAGTGGCACCCTACCCCTCCAGCCACAGGACCCTTGCCCACCCACTTCCCCCATCTCATCGGCAAATGGCTGCAACCTACTGCATAACACCCACCGAATGACAGCTACAGTATGGGCTGTATGCCCATTGGTCCATAGTGGACAATGGGCTAGCAGGGCATACTGTACTAGACAGTCACAAATATGTGAATGTCACATTTGTGACTGTTCAGTACAGTATGCCCTGCAAGCCCATACTGTAAGCTGTCATTCAGCGGCAACTGGGCGGGTTGCAACCACCCGCAGATGACCGGGGAGCGGGCAAGGGGTCCTGTGTGGGTGGGAGTGCCACTGGATCACCAGGAATGTATTTACGCCATTTCACCAGAGATCAGGGCTATGGCCGGGTGGGGGAACCACTAGACTACCACGGAATGTGGTCATTACATTTTACTGACGATCGTAGCAACGGGAGGGAAGGGGGTACCACTAGACTACCAGGGATTGTAGTTCTTACAATTTACTGGCGATAGCAGCAACAGGAGGGAGGGGGCACCACTAGACTACCAGGGACTATATGGGTGCTTGGACGGTGGGTGGGTGGGTGGCCACCCACGGCTGGCGGCCGCTGTGTTGAACCCTGCAATACAGCAGCCCGCCTGTGGGTGGCCGCAGTTCCTGTTTTTCGTGGAACAACTTTGCGCCCAGGTTTGCAGTGCATCTGGGGTTGTGCCTGCATGACGCCACACATCCCGGGCTGAATATCGGGATGTGCCAAATATGCATGGGCACACCCCTTCAGTTGCGCCGCATACAACTGCAGTGTGCCCTGGTGCATCAGAATTTGGGCTGTGCAAACGCCTTTTGAATATCACGCTAGTGGGCAGTGGGGGGCTGTGCATGGCACAACCCCTTTGAATATCCGGGCCAATAATAAAATTAAGGCAGGATGGTTTAATTCTAATATAAAAAATGGTCAGAGAGAAGAAAAATTACTCACCATAGTAATGTTTCTTCTAATGGAGTCTTGCTGCATTCTGACATAATGCAGTTAGCCCCAGCACTTGAACTGCCCCAGAGGAAAGAGTTAACTCTATGCAGAAGCATAGAACATTGAGCTCGAGCTGGTTTTAAACCTCTGTCTGTGGTACTTCCCAGTGTAACCATCAGATTCTTATGAGCAAACTAAGTACTATAGTATGGAAATTGTTCAAAACATATAGCCAAAGGGCAAAGATTTTTGGGTCCAAAAGACTCAAGTCGAGAACCCAAGAAGGAAAGGCAGTGACAATATTTAACTATAAAAACAAAAGAAAAGTAATAACAGCTACCCCACCAGAGGAGGGTACAAGGTGCAACACTGTATCTGTCAGCCCACTTCCCAAAACTAGGTTCTGAGAGAGGAGAGGAAGGTCAGAATACAACAAGATTCCATTAGAAGAAACATTACTATGGTGAGTAATTTTTCTTCAAACACCTAAGTCTTGCTGTATTCTGACGAATGCAGACTACCAAGCAGTTCACTATGGAGGAGGGAATGCAGAACCTACTTTGGGAACATGCTCTGCAGTACTGCTGTGCCAAACCTAGCCTGGATGTCCAGGGAGTAATGCCTGGTGAATGTATGTACTGTTTTCCAGGTGGCTGCTTTACAGATCTCTAACAAGGTATATCTCTGGCCGCAGCTAAAGTAGCAGCTGTACCCCTAGTTGAGTGAGCCTCATGCCTGAAGGGATGTTCTATCCAATTTGTCATAGCAGAATTGTATACAAGAAACAATCCACCTGGCAATAGCTTTTAGTGGCAGGCTTACCTTTCCCCACTTCACCATAAGTGAGAAACAATTGAAGACAGTCATTTCTGTGTGCCTTAGTATGCTCTATGTAGTAGCTAACAGCCCTTTTAACATCCAGTGTAATCTTCTTCTCATGAAGAAGAATGGTCAGTGAAAAACACAGGGAGATATATATACTGGTTCAGATGAAAATCCGATACCACTTTGGGCAAAAACCTTATATTGGTTTTAGGACCACTTTATCCCTATGGAAGGACATGAAGTCAGGTTCAACTGATAGGGCCTGTAATTCACTAATCCGCCTGGCAGAGGTAATAGCTACCAGGAATACAGTTTTCCAGGTCAGGTACTTCAACTCGGCCGAGGCCAGAGGTTCTAAGGGTGGCTGCATAAGCTGAGCACTACAGACATTAAGATCCCAAGGCAGAGTAGGCTCCTAAAGGGAGGGTTAATGTGAACCAGACCTTTGAAAAACTTCCTGAAAACAGAATGAGATGCCAGGGAAGAAAAATTACTCACCTTAGTAATGTTGTTTCTTCTAATGGAGTCTTGCTATATTACAGACATTAGCAGTTTGATCCAGCTCTAGAACTGTCTGGAGTGAAATGGTTAAAACCATTCCAAAATAGAATTTTGGCACAAGAGCAGCTCTATCTGTGTCATTTCAAACTTGAACTGTCAGATCTTTACGAGCCAAACTCACTAAGGTCTGTGTGGAAGCTGTAACCTACACTAGCCAAATGGCTACCTAAATAATAACAACCATTGATGGTCCCAACACCCAAGACTCAAGTCAGGGGACCAGAAATACTAACACCATTCTAATAATATGAAAATGGAACATAAGTATATAAAACACACACAGCAGTACACATACACACCCCAAAGTCCCAAAGGGGACAAAATGCTAACAGGGCATAAGTAGTGCCCACACTAAGTTCTCCGCACCCCACCAAGTAGAGGTTCTGAGAGGGGCAGGTTGGGGAGGTTCATACATAGCAAGACTCCATTAGAAGAAACATTACTAAGGTGAGTAATTTTTTCAAACAACATGAAGTCTTGCTATATTATAGACATTAACAGAATACACAGCAGTACCTCCATGGAGGAGGGACAGAACCTACTTAGGGAATAGGCTCTGAAGAACAGCTGTGCCAAGCAGGCATCTCTCCTGGCCTGGACATCCAGGGAGTAATGCTTGGTAAAGGTGTGTACCGCTTTCCAAGTAGCAGCCTGGCAAATCTCTAATAAAGGGATATCTCTGGCAGCAGCTAGAGGCGCAGCTGCACCCTGGTAGAATAGAGCCCTCAAACCGGGGGTCTGCCCACTTTCTGATAACAAAATTGGATACAAGAGACAATCCACCTGGCTATTGATCTCTTAGTGGCAGGTTTGCCTTTCCCAACTTCACCATAGGTAAGGAAAAGTTGGAGGATTCGAATCTGTGACCTTTATGCATGCTCTATATAATAACTAAGAGCTCTCTTAACATCCAGGCTGTGCAACCTCCTCTCAACCAAGAGGTGATCAGTGAAAAAATACTGGAAGGGAGATAGATTGATTAAGATGGAAATCTGAAACCACCTTAGGCAAAACTTCCTATTAGTCCTAAGGACTACCTTATCCCTATGGAAAGAAATAAAGTCAGTCTCCACTGACAAGGCTTGCAATTCACTTATCTGTCTGGCAGAAGTGACAGCCACTAGAAAAACAGTTTTCCAAGTTAGGAACTTAAGCTCTGCAGAAGACAGAGGTTCAAAAGGGGGTTGCATTAACTGGGCAATGCAAACATTAAGGTCCCAAGAGGCCGGTTCGCAAAGGAGGATTAGTATGGAGTAATCCCTTAAAAACTTGGAAAACACAGGATGAGAGGAAAGAGGGGATGACTTTCCTGCTGACACAAAAGCAGACACAGCTGCCAAATGAACTCTCAAGGTAGCTGGTCTGAGACCAAGAATTAAGATGTACCATGTAATCTAACAAAATGGGCAATTCAACAGATTCTGGGAAATATTTTTCCCAACACACCAAATGGAAACCTTTTCCATTTAGAACTATAAGTAACCCTAGTGGAAGGCTTTCTGGAAGCCTTTAGGGTCTCAAGAACACCCTGAGAGAGGTGTAAATCAGCAAACTCTAACTCCTCAAGAGCCAGGCCTTGAGGTTGAGGGATTTGAGGTCCGGATACCAACCCTTCCCTGGGCACAAGTCAACAGACTGTGATTCCTGGGAGGCACAGGGGAAGATGGACTGTCAGAGACAGAAGGAGGGGTACCAGGGTCCTGGCCCAATCCGGGGCAATCAGAATCACCCTGCAAGGCTGAGATCTGATTTGACTAGTACTTTGAACAGGAGAGGAAGGGGGGAAAGCATAGAGGAACTTCCCTCCCAATCCAGAAGAAGGGCATCCAGGGAACTGAGCCCAGCACTGGAGGCCTGCAACAGAACAGAGGAAGTTTGTGATTGTCTGGGGCTGCAAAAGATCTATCTGAGGGATGCCCCACCTGGCAAAAACTATCCCAGCACTTGAGATCCAGGGACCATTCGTGGCGGCCTGGGAAATCCTGCTGAGGGTATCCGCTAGGACATTGTCCTTCCCTGGAAGATGAACTGCTATGAGGGAAGTGTTCAGGAATAGGGCCAGAGACCACAACTTCATTGCCTCGGTGCACAAGGCCAAGACCGAGTGCCCCCTGTTTGTTGGTGTACCACATTGTTGTGGTGTTGTCTGTTCTGACTTGTATCACCTTGTCGTGGACAGATGCAGAAAAAGCTTGAAGAGCTAAAAAGACAGCTCTGAGTTCCAGCAAATTGATGTGGAGCAGAGATTCCTTGGGGACCAGACTCCTGAGGGAAAGGTCGCCCATGTGGGCTCCCCAACCCAGAAGGGAAGCATCTGTAGTGAGAGTCAAGTCGTGAGAAGGAAATGAAGGGACCCCTCTCTTAATGCTCTGATCCTGCCACCACTGGAGAGCTAGGATCAAGGTTGAGTCACTGGGACCAACTTGGAAGGGGTCTCTTCTCTGAGACCAAAAGGTTCTCAAGTGAAACTGAATGTCTCTCATCTGAAATCTGGCTCCCTGCACAACAGCTGTGGATGCAGCCATGTGCCCCAGGAGCTGCAGAAAGTGTCTTGCTGGTCGAGAGACCTGCAGAGTGAAGGAAGAGGCCAGAGCCACTAAATTCCTTACCCTTTCTGGGGAGGAAAGGCTCTGGCTAGCTTTGTGTCCAATTCTGCCCCTATAAAGGTGAGTACCTGGACTGGTTCCAGAACAGACTTTGTAGGTTTAGCAGAAACCCCAGGAGGTGAGAAGCTGCTGGGTGACCTGTAGGTGAATTTTACCTGTTCTGGGGACTGGCCTACAATGAGCCAGTCGTCTAGATAGGGAAAAACAACAATCCTCGCCTCCTTAAGTGGGCCACTACTAGACACTTTGTGAATACCCTTGGAGCAGAGGCAAGGCCGAAGGGCATTGCTTTGAACTGGTAATGACCTGAGGCAGTTCGAATCTGAGGTACTGGAGTGGGATCTTCTGATTAGGACATGGAAATAGGCATCCTTGAGGTCCAGGGAGGCTAGCCAGTCCCCTGGCCTTAGGGAAGGTAAAATCATTGCCAGAGTTACCATTTTGAACTTTGGTTTCAAAAGATGCTTGTTCAGATATCTGAGATCTAAAATGGGCCGCCATTCTCCTGTCTTTTGGGGTAAGGAAGTATCTGGAATACAGACCCCTGCCCTGATGCAGGAGAGGAACCCTTTCTACTGCTCTGAGAGCTAACAGGATGAGACCTCTGTTTCAGAGCGAGGGTCTCTGAAGCACTTGCAGGTAGAAAAAGTCTGCTTCTCAACTTGGAAACTTTTGAGCTGAGAACCAGACCCTGACACTACTTCCAGAACCCACTTGTCTGAGGTTAAAGAAGCCCAGTTCTGACTGAAGTAAGCCAGCCTGCCCCCACTGGTACAGGAGAATCGGCCCTGGGCACCCCATCAGGGTGCCTGTTCGCAAGGCTTTAGGCTGCAGGGGTGGAGCAGGTCTGCCCACCCCTCGTACCTGCCCTGAAGAAGCCCCTCTGAGCATAGGCAGAGGGCCTGGAGTCTGGTAGAAAGGCCTGTGAAAAGGCCTACCCCCTACCCTGAGGGCATGCCTTTGAGGGGTGGCTTGCAGCTCCTTAGCCTGGGCACTCTTGTAAGTAGTCCTATATTCATCCAATTCTCTGTCTGCTCTCCAAACAGAGAATTTCCCACCATAGAAAATCCAATGAGCCTGTTGTCCTCTGGACCAAACTAGTACACCTGAGCCAAGCCAACCTACAAAAGCTACAGATGTGGCCATGACCCTAGAGAACATCATTAACATCCAAGCAGCATGAAACTGAACCTTAGAGGCTTCAATGCCATCAGCAGCCCCTGTTCTAGTTCACTAGCCAGCTGGCCATGGGCCTGCTTGCCAATTGCATAACAGTATCCCATCTAGATTTCTGATACCTAGCTACAAAGCCATATAATTTGCTTGCCTGAGTCCCAGAGAGGCTGCCATATACTGTTTTTGCCATGGCATCAATCTTCCTGGAATCCTTGTCAGGAGGATGTGAAGCCAAGGGAATATTAGCTTTATCACAGCAGCAGCCTGAACTACCCCAACATGACTGCATTGCTGAGAAGGAATTCTGTATCAGGGCCTGACAATGTATACCTTCTGTCCATCTTTTTATCTACAGAGGCACAGAATTAGGACCTCTTAAATTTTAATTGTTTGTTTCCTAAAAGACTTATGTAAAGGAAAGACAATCTCCTAGACTCTGGAATATCCATCATTTCTACAAAGTCAGGCTCCTCTGCTCATCCACAGCCTCTTCTAAAAGGAAGCTGGAGGGTTTCAGCAACTTTTATAAAACATAACATGAGATGGGGACTCAGACAGCATGGGGGAGATTCTAAAGGTCTGTCTGGGGAGATGTCCGGTTCAATAGGCACACCAGACCTTCCCAGCCACATTCATACCGTTCATAATCCTCCTCCCCTCCTCTGGTTCTATAAAATTCCTCAATATCATAATCCTGAACCACCAGGACGGACAAACCGACCTTTTACCAGATAGTGGTGGTTCGGATGGACCCTGAGACAGTGACTGGACAATTTGTATGGCTTTTCTATCTCTGCAGCAGTTGGAGAAGGATTTTGGACTCCAGACCTGCTGATTTTCTTGTTTTCTTTACTGGAATTGGTCCTCAGAACCAGCTTTCTTTTGCCAGGAAGTCTGGCCCTGGTCAGAGCACTTCCCTCTGGTCGGTTGGCACCGAACCGGCTGACCATCCGGGTCCCGGACTTTGGCTCTCGTTCCCTGAGCCTGCCCAATCTTTTTTCCAGGGTGGCTGCAGGAAATTCTTATACTTGGCAGTCTGACTGGAGGTGGTCAAACCCCAGACAATAAACACATGTGGTGTATGGGTCAGCCTTAGCGAAAGACTTCCCCACAAACATCACAGTGTTGAAACCAGTGGGCCCGTTTTTCTTTGGGTTTCTCAGACATAATGCCAGCCTAACCAAAAACTTGCCTTTAACGGCAGTGCCAGGTAAGACAATTCTTTATCGGTTCCTAACCGTCACGGTATTGAAAAACGAATAAATCCGTTTTTTTAGAACCGATAAGAACCGGGAACCGCACTTAAAATAGTAACTTTAGTTTTAAATGAGTTTTAAACCCACTGATCGGTTCAAAACCAACCGATAACACAAGTTCCACACAGACAAAACCTTCATTTACTTACAGTTACCACATGAGAGAGCTTGAACCGAACGGTTTTGCGGTTAAATAAAACTATTCTCGGTTAAACCAACCGAGAAATGAACCGAGCAGAAGGAGAAATCGCCGAGGCGACTGTTCACTGATAGGATAAAAGAATCTGACAGTTCAAGTTTGAAATGAGACAGATAGAGCTGCTCTCGTGCAAAATTCTATTTTGGAATGGTTTTAACCATTTCACTCGGGCAGTTCTAGAGCTGGATCAAACTGCTAATGTCTATAATGTATGCAAGACTTCATGTTGTTTGAAGAGCCACCCACTACTGAAAGGAATGCAGAGACAGCTACAGATGAACTTCAGAGTGGCAGGCCTAAAGGCCTGAACTATTCAGATGAACTAGATAATCCAAAATTGTGGAAATGTCTGCAGAATCAGGCACAATGCCTTTCTGAGAGCACCAAATACTGAACATCTTCCATTTGGAATTGTAAGTTTTTCTAGTAGAAGGTTCCTGAGACCTTCAGAATACCCAGAACTCCCTGAGAGAGAGGCGTGTAGTGCTGCATATTCTAACTCTTCAAGAGACAGGCCGCCAGATTGAGAGACTGGAGATTGGGGTACCAGATCAGCCCTCCGGGAGGAGGACAGGAATTGTATTTTCTGGGAAGGCAGGGGGATGTGACACTGTCAAGGACAGTAGAGGATATCAAGGCTGTCTGGCCCAATCTGGAGCCACTAGTATCACCGTGCAGGGTGGAGTTCTGATCTTGATCAAAGTCTGAACAACAGAGGAAGGCATGAGAAACCTGCCCTTCCATCCAAAATGAGAGCATCCAGGGTACCATCCCCAGGACTGGAGGTCTGCAAACAAAACAGAGGAAGTTGATGATTGTCCGGTGCTGCAAGAGATCCATCTCTGGAGTGCCCACCTGGAAAGATTACCTTCAGGATGTGAGGATCCAGGTACCATTCGTGATGTCCCTGTGAAATTCTGCTCAGAGCATCTGCTAGTACATTGTCCTTTCCTGGAAGGTGAACTGCTACCAGGAAGTCTGGAAGAGAATAGGCCAGAACCACAGCTTCATGGCTTCTGTGCACAAGGCACGTGGACAGTACGCACTCTCTGCTTGTTGATGTATCACATTGTGGTGTTGTCTGTTCTGACTTGGACCACCTTGCCCTCGACTGAATCTGCTCTGAAGGACTAGGAAAACAGCCTCGAGTTCCAGGAGGTTGATATGAGAGAGACTCCTGTGGAGACCAGACCCCTTGAGCTGTCAGGGCTCCCAGGTGAGCTCCCCCAACCTAGGGAGAGAAGCATCCGTAGTTAGAACTACTACTGGGACTTGAGAGAGAAATGGAACCCCTTTGTCTGAGGTTGTCCTGGTCCAGCCACCACTGGAGAGCTTGGACCAGAGTCTGGTCACTGGTATCAGTTTGGTGAGTGTCCTTTCTCTGTGACCAAAAGGACCTTAGGTGGAACTGAATATCCCTCATCTGAAACCTGGCTCCTGTGCCACTGCAGTGGAGGCTGCTAATGTGGCCCAGGAGTTGGAGGAACTGTCTCGCTGGACAGAAACCGGAGGTCGAAAAAGAGAAGCAAGATCTACTAAGGCTTTCACCCTTGCCCAGAGGAAGGAAAGCCTTTGCTTGAATAGTATCCATTTCTATCACTATGAAGATGAGAAGTTGTACTGTTGAGGGACAGATTTTGGAAGATTGAGAAAGAAACCCCAGAGAACTAAGCAAGTCCTGGGTGGTTTGCAGAGCTGACCTGGTCTGATGACTGACCCTCGATTAGCCAGTGCAGTCCAGATATGGAAAATGGTGATACCCTGTCTTCTGAGGTAAGCCACCACTACTGCAAGGCACTTTGTGAACACCCTTGGAGCTGATGTTAGGCCAAATGACATGGCCTGAACTGATAATGACCTGAAGGCAACTTGAACCTGAGGTATTTTCCTTGGGAGCACCCGATGAGGATATGAAGAGGATCCTTGAGGTCCAGGGATGCTAACTAATCACCTGGTCTTAAACAGGGAAGGATTATTCCCAGAGTTACCATTTGAATTTGGGTTCTGACATGTGTTTGTTCAAATACCTTAGGTCCAGGATGGGTCACCACTCCTGTTTTCTTTGGGGTAAGGAAGTACCTGGAGTACAGGCCTCTTCCCTGTGTTGAGTGGGAACCTTCTCTACTGCTCTGAGGCCAAGAGAGGAAATCTCTGCCTCTAGAGGCAAGGGTTTCTGAGATTGATGCAGGTGGAAAGACCTGGCCACTCCTTTTTGGGAACCTTTTGAAGTTGAGGGCAGTCCCTGGCTTACTACTTCAGGACCCACTTGTCTAAGGTCACAGACTTCCAGGCCTGAAAGTAGTAAGCCAGCCTGTCTCCTACTGGGATTGAGGAAATGAGCCTGGGCTGACACCTCAGGGTGTCTGCTTGGCAGGAGCAGACTGGGAGGAGGGAAGCAGCCCTGCTCATCCCCTTCCTCGAACAAACCCTCTGTGGGAAAGGAGAGGAGGCTGGCTCGGTAAAAGGCCTGTGAAAGACTTACCCCAGGACTGCTGCTTTGTGGAGTGGGCCTGCCTTTCCTTGACTTATGCACTCCTGTAAGTGGTCCTGTATTCATCCATTTTCTTCATGTAAGCCTCTGTCTGCTCCCAAACAGTATTACCAACTAGAGGAAAATCCATAGCCTTAGTCTGGGTATAGTGTGATCAGGCTAGTACATCTGAGCCAAGCATGTCTTCTGAGAGAGACAGAATGTAGCCCATGACTCTTGATGCCACATCACTGGAGTCCACAACAGCGTGAAGTGGTACTTTAGATGCCTCAGTTCCATCATAACCACCTCCTCCAGCTCCTTGGTTGGCTGGGGAGGCCTGTTAAGCCAGTTCCAGAACAGTATCCACCTGGACTTCTGGAACCTGGCTGTGCAAACCATAAGTTTGCCTGCCTGAGTCCCAAGAGGATGCAAAATATTATTTTTTAGTACAGCATCAACTTTCCTAGAGTCCTTTTCCGAGTGTGTGTGAAGCCAAGGAATGTTAGCCCCTGTCACAGGCTGCAGCCTGCACTACTAACATGGCTGCTATGAGTATAAAGGAACTCCGTAGCTGAGCCTGATAACATATACCTCCTGTCCATTCTTTTATCACAGGAGGTAATGAGGTCTAAATTTGTAAAATCTTTTGTGTCCGTTTCCCCAAGGACTTATGAAGAGGGATAGACAATCTTTTGGACTCTGGGATGTCCATCATTTCCAAAAATCAGGCTCTTCTTCCTCCTCAGCAGCTTCAACCATAGGGAGCTGGAGGGTTTCGACCACCTTCTTGTAGAATAAGTGTGAAGGGACTCGGAATGCCTGGGAGGAGACATTAGAGAGCCTATTTGGGGAGATGTCTGGTTCAATTTTTTTTATTTAAAATTTTGATGACGGAAAAGCACAATAGGAGAGAGGCTCGTTTGAGTCGCGACCAGTACAATGTATATAGAGGAGTAACAAAGTACACACAGTAATCACAATCAGTTAATTTACACAGTACAGTACCCATAACAAGATGTAACATCTGGACAATTAGGAGAGTGAGAGAGGTGAGAGGTCTACTGGAGTGGCATCATTGGTGAGTTGGAAGGGTTGAGGAATGCCTCTGTGGCGTAATTGGACCATTTGAGCATGTAGGACAAAGCGGGTTGGGTAGGAGCCTGAGGAGCTAGGTAAAAGCTGAACAAAAATGGGCCATGCGAAGGTCGGAGGCAAAAGAAGTTCCAGAGAAGGGGAGGAGGACAAAGCAGGATTGGCAGGAAAGGATCTGAGGCAGGGAGGTGGAAGATCTGAGGTCCCTGTGGCAAGGGAGTAGCTGGGGGGTCTGGCTGAGCAGGGCACGAAGGTATGGGAGGAGACAAACCAGAATTTTGCTAAGAGGGAGGCGCAGTGGATGGTAAGCCTGTGCAGGAGAGTGGGCGATGGAGTAGAGGCGTAGAGCAGGCAGTGGTGAGTGAGAGGGGGGTGAGGCAGTGGCGAATCGGCAGAAGGTGTTTAGCAGAGTATCAAGTCTGGCAAGGGAGGATGCTGGAGCCGCCTGCCATAGACCGTCTGCATAGTCTGTAACTAGCAAGATTGTTTTGCGTCACGAGCTACTTGTGGTGGGATGATAAGCAGGATTTGTGGCGACAGAAGTTGCGAGTTTAGTCGGAGTTTAGTGCAGATTGCCTTGACATGAGTGGAGTAATTGGAGGTGACAGTCCAGCCAAACACCCAGGTATTTGAAGGCTGAGACTCGCTCCAGTGGTGAGCTGTCCAAGGTGGAGAGCTGGTGGGGCTGGGAGGGTAGCCAGCTCTGTCTGGAGCCAAAGACCATGAGACTGTCTTATTACCATTAAGAGTGAGAGCGGTTCTCGAGGAGCCAGAATTGGACTCTGTTGAAGTCTCTTTGAAGAAGGGGAGGACACTGTCATGGGATGGCCTGAGGCAAAATGACCGTGTCCTCTGCGTACAGATGAATATTGGAGAGGCAGATGGAGGAAGGTCGTTTATAAAGACAGAGAAAGGATGGGCCCAGGATCGATCATGGGAATGCCGGATAAGACAGGGAGAGGAGAGTATAAGCCTATTTGAACCTGATTGTTGCCTATTGTGGGTATAAGTGGAGCCAAGCGATTGCTGGATGGCCAATGCCGAAAGTGCAGAGTTTATGGAATAGCAGCAAGTCTGATACTGGAGTCAAACACCTTAGTCAGGTCTATGAATATGGCGGCAGTTATTTGGCTTTTATCCATGGCTGAGTATGGGATCAGTAACACTTAGAATGTGGTGATAGTGGAGTGGTGTTTACGGAAACCAGACTGGACTGGGAGAGTAAATTGTTCACTGGAGGAGGTTCGGAGAGTCTGGATAGTATGAGGTATTCCTGGACTTTGGCCAGGGGAGGGAAGAGTGATATCGGTCTATGGTTGCCCGGTAGGAGAGGGTCACCACCTTTGTGCAGGGGATGACTTTGGCCTTTTCAGGCAACTGGAACAGTGGCAGGATGGAGAGAGAGGTTCAGTATGTAGAGACAGTGGAGCGCAATAGCTGCTGCGGTGATCGGAGCATTTGTGGGGTGGATACCGTCAGGGCTAGAGTTGGAAGGGTTGAGGAGGAGAAAGCCTGGTATACTTCCAGGGGTGTGGTGGGGGAAGACAAAGCCAGCGGTGTGCAGGAAGGATTAGCTGAGAGTGAAGGCGGAGGCTAGGTGAGTCAGGGATGGCACAGGAGATGAAGAATCTGTGAAGAGGTCTGCAGTGGCGGGATCCGATACAGTATTGCAGTCTAGTTTGAGGGATGGACGTGCCTGTTTCATTTGGGGGTCAAGAAGGAGTTTATCAGCTTCCAGAAAGAAGCATTGGGATTTTGGTTTTGAGTGAATTGAGCTTAAAGTAGGAAAATTTAGATTGCCGGATGCATTGGTGGAATTATTCCTGAGTTGTTTGTATGTCAGGAGGTCCATGAGTAGAGTGGGAGGATTTGGAGGTCTCAAGCTTTGTCCCTGGAGTGACACAAGGCGTTGAGGTTGGCTGTAATCCAGAGGTGGTGGTGGCATTTACACAGTTTTTCTTTGTGGTGTGTGTGTGTGTGTGTGTGTGTGTGTGTGTGTGTGTGTGTGTCCCAGACACGCAGGAAGATACTGCAGAACTGAGATAATGCCAGGTTGACATCAGACATGGAGAGGACCCGAACAGTCTGTAGCAAAGCCATGAAGCAAAGCAGAGACATTTAGGCGGTGAAAGGGACGAGTCCAGATAAATTTGGGCTGGGAGAGTGGCAAGTGGATTTTGAGGACACAGTGGTCACTGAGGGCGTCAGAGTATATGCCTGAGGCTGAGATCAGGTGGGGATGGAAGGATAAGAACCGGTCCAGGAGGGTGTGGTTTTGGGATCGGTGATTTAGGCGAGTAGGTTCTCGGATTAGCTGGGATAGATATAGGGCTTCAATTTTAGGGTGGTGGGTATTGCGAAGGCAGACAGCCAGTCAAGGATAAAATCCCTAGGAGCACGAGTTCCCTGTTTGATGTTTTGGAGTGGATGGAAGTTATGGCCTTGATGATTGAGTCGGGAGAGGCCTTAGGGGTGTGTATAGTGCCCCAATGTAGAGAGGTGAAGAGGAGGGAAGGATAGATGTGCCACAATTGATCTGTGGGACGAGGGCAAGATTAATTGAACATGATGGAGCATGAGAGGGATTGCCTAACGACAGTGCCACCCCTACTGCTTTGCGCCTCGGTCCTGACAGAATAAATTGTAATCCGGGATGTTGAGAGAGGAGTTTGGGATCTTGGTGGATAGCCAAGATTCCATAAATGCAGAGTAAGTCTGGCGGTATGGGTGACCCATAGAGTTAGGGCATCCATTTTAGGAAGGAGGCTCCTGATGCTGAGGTGAAAATACGGAGGCCCTGGGAAGTGCGTTAGGGATGGACATGGTGGCAGACCAGCTGAGGTGTTCCTGACATGAAAGGCCAGGGTTGGGATGTATGTTGCCCACCAAGAGTAAGAGGAGGACAGAGTATGTGTAGCGGGTAAGCTCTGGATGTGCTAGAACAACGCTTGGAGGGAGGCAAGAGGAGGTGTAGGCTTCGTATAGAGCTTACAGGTTTAGGAGGTGGATTGGAGTAGTGAGGGATGGATGGAGGAGAGGCTGGAAGCGTGGATTGGGGAGGATGGGGAAGGAGAAGAGAAAAGTTAGCATTGGGGTAGGGCAAGAGGGTGGGAAAGGAGGTACCTGGGTAAGGGGGAAGAGGGTTCTTGGAGAGGAGGGGTGGCCACCAAGAGGAGGTGGATGGAAAGGGTGAAAGGAGTGTTAGAGAAGGAGCAGGCAGTATAGTAAACAACTGCATTTTGGCAATCAGGTAACAAGGGTGGTGCCGAGTGAGAAAGGACGAGCTAATAAGGATTGTTGTGACATGTACTGTAGACGCCACTAGAGGGAGTTGATTTAGAAGTGGAGAAGGGAATAGGAATGACAGTTGGGTTTATATATGATAGCGCCACTTGAGGTCAGAACAGATAACCTGCAAGTGAAAAAGTTGCCTGATAGTTAAAATCTGTCAGGTGCCAGTGGCTACAAATATCAAAGACGACCAAGGGTGGTGGTGGGGCAGCCGATGCGGAGACATTGACGGGGTCCACACTCTGCATCTGCATGGAGCTGTAGCGGGCGCTGGGAATCCAATCCAGACCTGAAATTGGCAATCTTTAGGTTGTGGGAGGGATGTTCAGTCACCTGCCCGCGACCCTGGGGGCTCACGGAGGAGAGCCAGCTATGATCTGGGGAAATGGAGAGACAGAGAGAGAAAAACACACACACACAATATTAGATTCAGGTAAGGGATAGAGGGCCTCAGAACAAAAAGCAGAACGGGGTAGTGCGATAGCACAGCGAGGTTATAGGGAGGTGGTACAAATTAAATATGCAATCTGTATCTGGCTGCTGAGATGCTTGCACTAGTACAAATCTAATTTATCTGAAATGCAAAGTTCTGTAAGATGCAAACTCTAACTGAATTAAGGAGCTACAGTAACAAAATGCTGAATCAAGTAGTGCTGCAAGCTCTAACAGAATTAAGGTGCTCAGCATGAATGAGCATTTAGCCAGTGGAGTTAGCAGATTTTAGGCAAGAAAAACAATCAGCATTGTTCTGGCGACAGAAAAGTAAATCACTAGTACTTTTAAAAAATGGCGCGAAACTCTACGTTCTCAGCCGTCTGCGGAGCTGTAGTGAGAAACACTGAGATCAATCCAGTACACCTGAAATTGGCGCTTTGGGCTGTGGAAGGGCTGTTCAGTCACCCACCCTCGCGACCCTGGGGCTCACGGAGGAAAGCCGGCTGCGATCTGAAATTGGCGCCTTTGGGCTGTGGGAGAGTTGTTCAGTCACCCGCCCTCACGACCCTGAGTGCTCACGGAGGAGGCAGCTGCAATCTGTGGTTCAATGGGCACATCCAGACCCCCAGGTCGTCATCTACGTCTTCATCATCGGGATAGTCTTCGTCTCCCTCCCTCCTCATAAAAGCATCTGGATCATAATCTGAAGGAGACGGAACCTACCACCTAACGCGTAGTGCAGTTCGGACAGAACCAGGCGAAGAGATTGAACAATGCTAATCGCTTTGGCTATCTCATCTGTGGTTGAGTATGCGGTACTGGATCCGAACCAGCAGACTTTAGCTTCTTTTGATGGAACCAGACCCACAAGTCAGCTCTCCTTTTGCCTGAAGTATCGCCTAGGTCAGTAGGCACCTCCTCAGGTTTGGCTGCACCGAACTGGGCTGGTCGGATCTACAGGCGTCTCGGCCTCCTTTCCTTCAGCCTACTCAGTCTTTTTTTTCTAGAGTGGTTTTGGGAAAGTTTTGCAAATTTGGCAGTCTGACTTGAGGTGGTCAAACCCCAGACAATAAACACAGATGAGGTGAGGTCAGCCTTGGCAAAGAGCCTCCCACCTCAGTAAAGTGTTGAAACCCAGTGGGACCGGTTTTCTTCTTGGGTTTCTCAGACATAGCCAACCTACTAAAATTACCTATAGCAGCTTTCAAGCCAGGTAATAAATAACCGATCGGTTACAAACCATGCCACGGGTTTTGAAAAAAAAAAAAAAAAAAAACAGAAAAGGTCTGTTCTTTGAAACTGACTGGTACCAGAACACCACTCTGATCCCAGAAAATTCAAATTTTAAACAAAGTTGAAATAAAGTCGGTTCCCTAACCGGACCGACAAGAAACCGAAGGAGGAACAATTTCCACACTTTTACCACAATAAAACACAGTCACTACCTATCTACTACACTACCTGTAAAGTAGACAGAAGCTGGAAATCCGAAAAACAACAAAATAACGGTTTAACGAATGCTTTTTAAACTTTACCAAACCGAGCAGAGGAACCTCTGGAAGCGACTTCACTGTTCGGTGGAGTAAAGAATCTGACGATTACACTGGGAAGTACCACAGACAGAGGTTTGAAAACCGAGAGCTCGAGCTCAACGTTCTATGCTTCTGCATACAGTTAACTCTTTCCTCTCGAGGGGCAGTTCAAGGGCTGGGGCTAACTGCATTATGTCAGAATACAGCAAGATTTCATATTGTTTGAAAGATTAGATCTTTAAGAAAGTAAAAAATAATATCCCTGAAGGGTGGCTTGTGTACAGAGATCACGGTTAGGCAACTAAAAAGGAAATCAAAAGGCAAAAGCAGAATATGAAGTTAAACTAGCTTCTAGAGTGAAGGATATTATAAGGCTTTTTACACTTACATAAACGGTAAGAAAAAATACAACACAATATAGGTCCATACACAAATTCTCAGGGAGAACTAGTGACCAATACAAAAGAATTGGATGATATACAAAATATCTACTGTAGTTCAGTATTCAACAAAAGTACAGACACAACAAATGGAACATATTCCCATAAAGAACAGTTTGTTAATAGATCCAATGATGTCTTAAAAGACTAGAAAACATTAACATGAATAAATCTCAGGACCAGATAATCTACACCCCAGAGTACTAAAATAATTAGCACATGCCTGGCTCACCATTAACACATTTATTTAAAAATCCTTAGACCAGGGGTGGTGTTGCAGAGCTGGAGAAAGGCAATAGTGGTCCCCTTACTAAAAGGCCCTGTAAGAAATTGAGAGAATTTCAGACCTGTAAGCTTAACGTCAATAATGGGCAAGTTTATTTGAAGGATATTGAAAGATCATATATTAGAACATTTAGCAATACACAACTTATCCAATCCTACTCAACACGGCTTCAAAACAAGATCATGCCAGACAAATATGTTGTCCTTCTATGAAACAGCAAACAAGGCTATGGATATAGGAAATGCAGTGGATGTAATATTCTTGGATTTCTCCAAGGCGTTTGATAAATTACCTCATCTAGTAGAGATTTTAACCAGCACTAATCTGCATACCAATATAGTCAACTGGGTGGAGGCATGGTTGTGAAATAGAAAGCAGAGGTAACAATCAGAGGGTATTGTCAGAATGGGACAACGTGGCAGTGGAGTCCCCAGGGTTCCATTTGGCCCTTGTTTAACTTGTATGTTTCCTCAATTAAATGCAAGTAAATCTGCAGATGATTGCAGGATTGGGTGTATTGTTAACAACACTGAGGACCATAACAAGATGCAAGAGACCCTAAATATGCTTTTCCAGTAGACAGTTCAGTAGAAACCAGAACAAAATCTGAAGAAAGTAATAGCGGTAATGCACTTGGGAAAGGAGAATACTAATTGTGGGTACATTCTGAGAGGCGAACAAATTACATCACACAATAGAGGAAGAGGACTTGGGAGTGAAGAAAAATTACTCACCTTAGTAACTGTATTTCTTCTAATGGAGTCTTGCTATATTCTGACAATTTGCAGTTAGCTCCAGCTCTTGAACTGCCCAGTGAGGAAGGTTGAATTCTATGCTAGGCATAGAGACGTTGGTCTCGAGCTTGGTTGAAAACACTGTCTGTGTCCTTTCAAACCCAAACCGTCAGATTCTTACCAGCTAAAACTCACTGACTAAATGTGGAAATTGTAAAACTCCTAGTAGCCAACTGGCAACAAAGACTTTGGATTCCCCAAAGCGACTCAAGTCAGAAACCCAAGAACCAAAACCAGGTAATAAGAACTAAAAACTCAAACAAATACAAAGCACCCAACACAACAGGAGGGGTAAAGACACCCCGGGTGCACACTGCACCTGCCCACCCACTTCCCAAAAACAGGTTCTGAGAGCGGAGGCAGGGAAGGAGTCAGAATACAGCAAGACTCCATTAGAAGAAATACATTTACTAAGGTGAGTAATTTTTCTTCAAACATCATGAAGAATCTTGCTGTATTCTGTTAATTCTGAGACTACCAAGCAGTACCTCCAAGGAGGAGGACATAACCTACTTTGGGAATAGGCTCTGAAGTACTGCTGTGCAAACTTAGCATCACTCCTAGCCCAGATATCCAGAGAATAATGCTTGGTGAAGGTATAAACCATTTTCTAGGTGGCTGCTTGACAGATTTCTAACAAGGGATATCCCTAGCTGCAGCCAGAGATGCAGCTGTACCTCTAGTGGAATGAGCCCTCAGGCCTGAGGGTGCAGTTTTTCCCAGTTTTTCATAGCAGAATTGAATACAGGACACAATCCACCTGGCAATGGTTCTCTTGGTGGCAGGTTTTCCCTTACTTACTTCCCCATAAGTGAGGAACAACTGGAGGGAGTCAAACCTGTGACCCTTTGTACGTTATATGTAGTAACTAAGGGCCCTTTTAACATCTAAACTGTGTAGCTCCGCCCCCCTGAGGGTGTGATCAGTGAAGAACACAGAAGAGACATAGCTTGGTTTAAGTGGAAATCAGAAACCACTTTAAGTAGGAACCTTCCATTGGTTCCAAGGACCACCTATCTCTATGGAAAGAGATAAGTCAGGCTCCACTGACAGGGCTTGCAATTCACTGATCGTCTGGCAGCGGTAACAGCAACCAAAACACAGTTTCCAAGTCAAGTACTTGAGCTCTGCTGAGGACATAGGTTCAAGGGGGGTTGCATAAGCTGAGCAATGCAAATACTCAAATCCAGGCAGGAGCAGGATTCCTAGAAGGGGATTGGTATGAAGCAATCCTTTGAAAAGTTTACAGAATACAGGGTGAGATGACAGAGGAAGACTTCCCACTGACAGGAAAGCAGAAACAGCTGACAAATGAACTTTGAGGTAGCTGGTTTGAGGCCTAGGCCATAAAGGTAACCACATAATCAGAACTGTAGACAGCTCAGCAGTGTCTGGGGATATATCTTACATGGAACACCAAATGCTGAACCTTTTCCATTTGGAGTTGTAAGTTTTCTGGTGGCAGGCTTTGAGAAGCTTTGAGAATATCCAGAACCCTTGGGACAGATGCAAGTCTGCATACTCTAACTCTTCGAGAGCCATGCCTTGAGATTGAATGATCGAAGATTGGGGTACCAAATCCTCCCATGAGAGGAGGTTAACAGGTTGCAATTCCTGGGAAGAAACTGGGGAAGATGGACTGCTAGGGACAACAACAGGGGTACCAAGGCTGCCTGGCCCAGTCTGGAGCAATCAGAATCACTTTGCAAGGTAGTGACCTTACCTTGACTGGAACCTTGAACAGTAGAGGGAAGGGAGGGCAGGCATAAAGAAATGTTCCTTCCCAGTTCAAAATCAGAGTATCCAGAGGACTGAGCCCAAGACTGGATGTCTGCAACAAAACAGAGGAAGTTGGTGATTGTCTGGGGCTACAAAGAGATCTATTTCTGGAGTGCCCCACCTTGAGAAAATCACCGTCAATACCAAAGGATCCAGAGACAGTCGCAGTGGCCTGGGAAATCCTGCTCAATGCATCTGCTAGCACATTGTCCTTTCCGGGAGGCGGACTGCTACCAGAAAGGTCTGTGGGAATAAGCCAGGGACCATATTTTCATGGCCTCCGTGCACAAGGCCGTGGACTGAGTGCCTCCTGCTTGTTGATGTATCATATGGTGGCAGTGCTATCCGTCCTGACCTGAACCACCTTGTTCTGTACTGACAGGGAAAGCTTGTAGGGCAAGTACTGCTCTCAGCTCCAGAAGGTTGATGTGAAGAAGGGATTCCTGAGGGGACCACAGTCCCTGGGCAGTGAGAGCCCCAGAGGGGCTCCCACCCCAAAGGGAAGCATCTGTGGTAAGAACCACAGAGCGAGTCTGAGAGACAAATGGAACACCCTGCCTCAGATTGTCCAGGTCCTGCCACCACTGAAGGGCCTGAATTAAGGTCTGAGTAACAGGAACTAGCTTGGTAAGAGGATCTTTCCTTTGGGACCAAAAGGCTGTCAGATGGAACTGAATGTCCTTCATCTGAAACCTGGCCCTTGGACCACTGCTGTGGAAGCTGCAATGTGGCCCAGAAGCTGCACAAAATGCCTTGCTGGTCAAAACCAGAGGAAGAAAGGAAGAGGCCAGCTGAGAGATGGCTTTTGCCCTTTCCAAAGGAAGGAAGACTCTTGCCTTGAGGGTGTCCAGCTCTGCTCCTATAAAAATGAGGAGCTGTACTGGTTTGAGAACTGACTTGGGAAGACTGAGAAGGAACCCCAGGGAAGTGAGAACTTCTGGGTAACCTGCAGATCTGACTTGACTTGGTCTGAAGACTGGCCCACCAAAGCCAATTGTCCAGATATGGAAAATAGAGATTATTTTCCTTCTTAAAAGGCCACCACTACTGCTAGGCACTTTGCAAACACCCTTGGAGCTGAGGTTAGACCGAAGGGCATTGCTCTGAACTGATAATGGCCTGAGGGCAATTTGAACCAGAGGTAATTTCTGTGGGAGCACCTGATGGGAATGTGAAAACAGGCATCCTTGAGGTCCAGGAGGCTAGCTAGTCTCCTGGCCCCAGAGAAGGAAGAATTGTTCCCAGAGTCACCATCTTGAATTTTGGCTTTACTAGGTGCTTGTTTAGGTATCTTAGATCTAGGATGGTCGCCACTCCCGTCTTTTTGGGTAAGGAAGTACCTGGAGTACAGACCTTTGCCCTGTATGGAGTAGGAACTCTCTCTATGGCCTTTAAAGCCAGTAGAGACAAAACCTCTGCCTCTAGAGCAAGGGTTTCTGAAGTATTTGCAGGTGGAAAGGATCTGGGTCTCAGTTTCGAAAACTTTGAAACCGAGAACCAGCCCTGGTTACAAACTCCAGGACCCACTTGTCTGGAGGTAACAGACATCCAGTCCTGGACAAAGTAAGCCAACCTGCCTCCTACTGGAATGGGGAAGTCGACCGGGCTGACACATCAGGGTGTCTGCAGCCCTGCTCATTCTCCTTCTGCCTCTCCCTCTGAAGAACCCCTCTGAGACAAGGAAGAGGAGGCCTGTGCCTGGTAGAAAGGCCTGCCCCTACCCCTAGCTTGCTGCCTCTGAGGAGTTGCCTGCCTCTCCTTGGCCTGGGCACTCCTATAAGTGGTCCTGTATGTATCCATTTTCTTCATGTAATTCTCTGTCTGCTTCCCAAACAGAGAATTACCCACTCAGGAAATCCATGGCCTTAGCCTGGGTGTCCTGAGAAAGGCTAGTACATCTGAGCCAGGCCATTCTCCTAAGAGCCACAGATGTAGCCATGACTCTTGATGACACATCACCGAGTCCATAGCAGCATGAAATTGCACCTTTGATGCCTCAATCCCATCAGCAGGAACCCCTCCAGCTCCATGGCTAGCAGGGGAAGCCTGTTTAGCCAGTGCCAGCACAGTGTCCCACCTGGACTTCTGGTACCTGGCTGTATAGGCCATATAATTAGCCTGCCTGAGTCCCAAAGATGATGCCATACTGTTTCTTTACCATGGCATCTATCTTCCTGGAATCTTTGTCTGGTGGGTGTGAAGCCAAGGGATGTTTGCCTTGTCACAGGCAGCAGCCTGCACTACTAACATGGCTGCATTGTTTGTAAAGAAATTCAGTATCGAGCCTGACAAGATGTACCTCTTGTCCACTCTCTTGTCAACAGGAGGTACAGAGTTGGGAGACCCAAGAATTTTTGTGTCTGTTTCCCAAATGACCTATGAAGGGAATAGACAGTGTCAAACTCTGGGATGTCCATCATCTCTATGAAGTCAGGCTCCTCTTAATCCTCTACAGCCTCCTCAGTAGGAAGCTGGAGGGTTTGAAGCCACTTTCTGTAGAGACAGAAAGTGGGAGGGGACTCAAAGCCTAGGAGGAAACACCAGAAGGTCTGTCTGGGAGATGTCTGGTTCCACTGGCACATCCAGAGTTTCACTGTTGAAATCATCCTCTTCAAAATCCCTCCTTATCAAACTCCGGTTCGAAAAATCTTCAGAATAATAATCCTGAACTAGGGGAACCGACCGAAACTTCTGCCAGAAGGCGCCGGATCGGTTGGAACCGGATGAAGCAACTCTGCTATTTCTTCAGCGGTTGGAACATGCAGCTCTGGATCCGAACCAGCAGAGTTATCCTTTTGTTTTCTTTTGTAGGAACCGATCCTCAGGATCAGCTCTCCTCTTGCCCGAGAGAATCAGCCCTGGTCAGAAGGCACACCTTCTGGTTCGGTAGGAACCGAACCGAGCTGGCCTTCTAGGTCAGCGGATTCTCAGCCTACTTATCCCCAAGTCTACCTAACTTTTCTCCAGGGTAGACTTAGGGAAATTCTTACAAATTTGGCAGTCTGAATTGGAGGTGGTCAAACCCCAGACAGTAAATACCGTGGTGTGGGGATCGCCTTAACAAAGACCTCCCACACACTGCAGTGTTGAAACCCAGTGGGCCCATTTTTTTCCTTGGGTTTCTCAGACATGGCCAACCTAACCAACTTACCCTTTATATGGCAACCACCAGGCAAGACTCCCTATCGGTTTCACACAGTGTCACGGGTGATAGAAAAACGCTAAAATTAAGTTTTTTGTTTTTTAAACCAATACGGACCGGTAACCACATTGATTTTTTCCTTTTCAAGATCTATACAAGATCGGTTCAGCCGAACCGATCGGAAAAATGTTCACAATTCCACACTACAGCTACTAATCTAAGTACTTACGGTGCCCACAGTCAGTCTCAAACTGAAAACGGACGAAAATCGGACTAAAACCGAAACTAAACGAAGAACCAAGCAGAAGGAAAAATCTCGGAGTGACTGTTCAGTGAGGCGGAGTAAAGAATCTGACAGTTTGGGTTTGAAAGGAGAGACAGTTTTTCAACCGAGCTCGAGCTCAACGTTCTATGCCTGGCATAGAATTTAACCCTTCACTCTCCAGGGCAGTTCAAGAGCTGGAGCTAACTGCAAATTGTCAGAATACAGCAAGACTTCATGTTGTTTGAAAATAACAAATGACCTACAATTTAGTACCCACTGCAGTTTTATAGTTAAAAGGCAAACCAGATAAATTCCTTATCCCCCTCCTTAAACTAACTACAGCAGGTCTCTCAGAAGGGCCACCTGGACCTCCTAAATCAACAGCTGTGCCCTAAATTGGAACATCCTGGACTCAACCAATGATGTTACTGTAGCCCTCTGTCATTTTATAAGGTTTTCAACACTTCTTGTGATACGATGCCCCTCTCAAAAGATTAAGGTCTCTGGCACGGTTAACCCCTGGATCACTCCTGAGCTCCTTTCCCACATGAAGTTTCGGGACCATCTCTGGCACTATGCAAAAGCCACTGGTAAGCAGCAGGACCTACAAGCCTATAAAGCTGCTAGAAACAACTGCACGAGGGAGACCCGCCAGGTAAAGGACAAGTACCATAGGAGATGCTTACCAACTCCTGAGGTGATAGCAACAGTTCTGGTCTAATATAAATGACATCACTGGCAAAAACCTAAAGTATACGCCTACAATGCTAAACATAAATGGGACCCCTACGCTGACCCTCTGGAAATTGCTAATGCCTTTAACAATGCTTTTACCAATTTGAGCTATGTTCTCCCACCTGACTTTTTCGATGATGATGATGCCTGCTCCACAAGCCACAGTGATGAAAATAGTCCTGAACACCCCCTTTTTATTTTAAAAGGGTATCATGCAACCTGGTTAGAAAACTACTAGCTAAGGTCCTAAGAAAAGCAAGACACAGTAGTGACTGACTAGACCTTAAGCTCATCACCCTAACATTAGATGAAGTTCTCCTACCTATATAACTAAGATTCTAAACCTTTCTCTTACACTGAAACAATTTACTGATGCCTGGAAAACATCCATCGTAACTCCAGTGCATAAAACCGTGATCGTTCCTTACAGGGTAACTATAGGCCTATATCCATTCTCCTCCACTCTCCAAGGTGCTCGAGCGAATTGTTACCAACCAGCTTGGTGCTTATCTGGACACATACTCCATCCAGTGCCCACAACAACACGGCTTTACAAAGGGCTACAGTACTACCACAGCATTATTAGAATTCACAAGCTTCATACAACAGGCCATCAATCAAGGCAAGATTGTAAGTGCAGCCTTTGTTGACCTAACAAAAGCCTTTGACACAGTGAATCACACACTGTTGCTTGGCCAACTGTCTTAAAACTGGTGTTGCCCCAAACACTTTGAAATGGTTCAGAAGCTACCTCAGTGATGGACTGCGAGAGGTGAGGATATCAAATGTAGTTTTGGAGCAAAGGGCTGTCTGATCAGGGGTACCTCAAGGCTCAATCCTGGGTCCCTTATTGTTCAGTATTTTCCTGAATGCCCTTCCAGCTGTCTGCAGCCAGCGTATCTCCTCTATGCAGATGACGCGGTCATCTTTACTAGCCACCTGGATCCAACGCTCTTGAAAACAGTCTTCAACAAGGCTTCACAGAAGCAGAGAGATGGTTTAATAATCACAAACTAGTGCTAAACTACAAAAAACTAAAGTCCATCTATTTTCGTCCTCTTGGAATAAGTTTAAGGCCCATCAACTCACTATCACCAACAACCACAGAGACCCTCTTGAACAAACTCAGCTTTTCAAATACCTAGGTCTAACCCTGGATAATCACCTTACCTTTGTGCCTCACATTGAAAATGTTGCCAGAGATGTTAATACCAGAATTGGGCTCCTCTTCAGACACAAAGTCTTACCCAAGAAGCCCTGAAGGTTGCAGTTCACAGCTTGGTCCTCTCGATCACTGATTATGGTCTAATCACATACTGTGCTGCAACCTCCACATCTCTTAAACGACTCATGGTTGCCCTTAAAGTCTGTAGGGTAATTACGGGTGCTGTGTGCCTCACTTATACCTGTGAGTTATATGCTCAGTTTGGCTGGCTCCTACTAAGTAACAGGATCAAATATCAAACCTGCCTCCTGTCCAAAAAAAGCTCTACTTGGATTACTACCCCCGAGCATTGGTTGCCTGCTAAATAAATGCCCTAAGATCCAACACACACGACCTCAGTTTCTGACCTCCTAGTACCCACTGTTGGACTGCTCAATACCAGCGATCCTTTCAATACAGAGCCCCCTGTGGTTTAATAATCTAAGCAACCAACTGAGCAGTCTTTCTAGTCTGTCCCAATTTAAAATTGTGCTTCGTCAGCATCTCCCATCCGAAAGCACTTGTGATTGTTTCATCTAGTTTCCTACTTCTGCAGACACCCTTATACCACTTTTCACTCTCTGAGGCTCTTACTTTGCTTCCTGTTTCGTTTCACCTCTCCTACACGAACAGTTCCCCTTTCCCCTGCCACCTCCTCCCTTACTTCACCACCTCCTTGCTCTTATCCTACTGACCCTCCCTCTTCCTAGACCTGTCCAGGCCCTCTGGTCCCCATTCTCCCTTATCTTCTTTTCCTTCATATGCCCTCCTTTTCCCTCTTTTACCCTTCTCCACCTTAGCCTCCCTTCCTCTCACCTATGACAAGGCCTCTGGCTGCCATATTTTCTTTTCCTTCTCTATCTGGACTCTGCCCTCTCATCTCCCTACCCCTTCCTTACTCTTCCCTCCCCCCACCTCTGATTAGCAATGTTGCTTCAAATGTACCTTATGGATTTCTATGCTTGCTTGTAGTCTTGAGTGTGTAGCACTGTTCCCACTTAGTTACCAGTTGTCTTGCTGTGCTCTGATGATACCAAGAATGTTGTCTGTACCTCCGTTGATACCATGAATGTTGTCTATACCTCCCTACCTTATTGTAACCTTTCCTTTGACGTGGAACCTTTGTAAATGAGCTGCTTCAAGCTGAAAGGTATTTGTAATCCGAGATTTACATAAATAAATAAAATGCATACTGTGGCACACTGGGAGTAGGGACAGCAAGGTGGTACTATCCTTGTATCAGGGATTGGTGAGGCGCACCTCGAGTACTGCGTCCAGGTGTAGTCTCCATATAAAAAAGGACATCAGAAGGTTGGAGTGTGTGCAGTGTAGGGCAACAAAAGAATAATAGGTCAGGATTATGAAACATACCCAGAGACATTAAAAACTTGGGACTGTGTACTGCAATATCGAGATGAGAGGCGATATGTACATGGTGTACAGGGCCCTTCAAGACGAACAATTAAGAGATGATCTAGGGCTTATTGCAAAAACTATCACCATGAACCAAGGGGACATAGACTTAAATTGAAATTGGGTAAATGGAACACCTTAAAGAGAAAAATTGGTTCAGTTGAAGAGTGGTGCAGCACTGGAGCAGTTTACCAGTGGAAGTGGTAAACAATGATACAATGGAATCCTATAAACATGGGTTAGATAAGGTTTATAAAACAAATACAATCCAGTTTAAAAAGGAAGGCAAGCATTAAGGATGAAAATCTAGGTAGCCTGTAAACACCTATGAGACCAATGGTGCCCTTGGTGGAGAGTCAAACTCCTGCTCTGGGGACACCTCCAGTTCAATGGCCTCTTCCTCCTCCTCTTCTACATATTCAAGAGAGAGTCCAAGTAACACTGTACTTCAAACAGTGAGGGCAATACCAAAACTGATGGTCTGGTTGCAGTTGAACTGGTGCCAGCCCTGTTTGCAAGGCCTGTGCTACCTGTTCAGCAACAGGTACTATACATTGGACTGTCATACTGGGAGCCCGTTGCTTTTCAGCCAGGGGTCAATATTATTCTTTTGTCATTTCTTTAAAGGAGCCGAATCCTTTACAGGTTCACCCAGTCTTAAGTCTGGATGACTCGCCTTTTTCAGAGCGTTAATATCTACACCCTTAGACTTTTCCTTAGAATCTCACGGTCAGATCCAGAAGGAAGAATTTTTTCTTTAAAATTAAGGTTTCTCAATTTTTTTTTTTTTTTTTTTTTTTTTTAGGGAAATATTTTGCAGATCTCTCAGCTTCAAAGTGTTCCGCTCTAAGAAAAATAAACACAAATCGTGTTTATCTGCTTTTGCAAAACTTCCCACACTGAATACAAATTTCTAAATCCAGTATTGAAGTTTTCTTTTCAGGCTTCTCAGACATCACCACTATATTTACTAAAAACCACAAGAATAAAAACCAAGTCGGTTTCTAAATTGAGCTATAACAGTTAAACACCATTCAAGTGGTTTAAAAAATCCTAGTGGTCTGTTCCTCAATCAAGGAAAACCATGATTTTAACAAATACCACAACCGTTATAACCTCAGTAAGAAAACACAACTTACGGAATAACTAGAAATAGCAACAATTTTAACGCTAAGTAAGCTGTCTAATCGGTTCCCAGCGGTTTCCACAAACCGATGAGAACTGAAAAATACCGCAAACTAAAAACTTACTAAAACTACGAAGGGCAGCAGTAATGAAATAAATGTTTATACTTCATTTTATCAAAAATAAAGTTTTCTCACATGCTGGGGAGCAGTCTCCGAAGCGTCCAACAAGGCAGGCAGAGAATGAAATCTGAGCATTACAGAATGCAGCAGTTGGTAAGGGCAGGCTTAAATGGTAGCCGGAGCCAATAGATGTTCCACTATTAGCATAAAGTTCCATTCATCTCCGGGGCAATACAACTCAGGAGGCTGACTGCTAGAGTTAATCATACTGAAGAATTCCTGGGGTTAGAACTGGACAATCAAAGCAGTAGGCACCTTCACTGACTCCATAAGTGACAATGCTCCTATCTTCTGTGTTTGGAAAAATCCCTACCCAAAATCTCTCCCTAGGATATTTTGGGCCTGGTATTTCTCCAGATCTGACACTAGTTCCTTCCTTAGCACATTACCTAAGGTAAATTGGACCCAGATAAGAGAATTGGGAGGCAGTATAGCGCAGTGGTTTAAGGCTCTGAGCTGCAAATCTGTAGACCTGGGTTTGAATCCCACAGCCCCCACTTGCAAATGTGTGACCTGAGCAAGTCACTTAAATTCCCTGTGCTCCCAGGTAGCACCTGTAAACAAGCTTTCAGCTAGTGTGCTACTCCTGGTTAAACAACTGGAAAAAAATTCCCCAGTACTGAATCAGCCCTAGATTTCGTTATAAATAGTTTTATCTCTGCAGCTAATAAATATGTCTCCCTTAAACAACTTGGAGTCAAGGGGCAACAATCCAAATGGCTGACTCCAGGGCTAAAAAACTCACGAGAGAAATGGACACAGCATGAGGGTTCTTCAAAGCCTAAGGCCTTACAGGAGATTGGCACAGATAAAGAAAATTGCATATCAAATGCAAAGGACCAAAGGCCACTAAACGCAATTATCTCAGGACCTTACAAGACCAGAATATTGCAGTCACGAAGAACTTACCGTAACAGTAGATCTTGAGAGGTTCCTGCAGTAGGTCTTCACATATAGGACTGTGCCCCTGGCGTCCGAGTCCATACAACAAGCTTGGAGATAGCAATCATCAGTGGGGACAGCCCCAGCGTCCTGGCGTAGTGCGTCAGCTCAACTATAAAGGGGTGGTCCAGCGCCTGCTCTCCAGTTCTTTTCCAACGGAGACCTATAGATAGGTAAGGAGAAAAATGGAGTGAACGCTCCTTAGACCCTGCTTCCGCTCTAGTCCCGAAGGGATAGATAGGATGGAAATAAGGATAAAACATCCAAAAACTGGGGAAGGAGGAGGAAACTAGACCTACTGCAGGAACCTCTCAAAGATCTACTGTTACGGTAAGTTGTTGCGTAACTGCAATATCTTACCATGAGAGGGTTCCTGCAGTAGATCTTCACCTATAGGACTGAATACCAAGCAGTCCCAAAGAAATGTAGGCACAGGTGCATCCGGAGGAGGAGAAGTCGCCATGGGGAATCACAACAGATGGCCTATGAGAGGCAATGTCCAGACTGTAATGCTTAGTGAAGGTGTGAACAGGCGACCAAGTGGCCACAGCACAGATCTCTGCCATGGACACATTCCTAAAAAGGCAGTAGAGGTCACCACGCTATGAGTGGAGAGGCTTTTGACTGCCCCCAGAAGGACTTCCATATTTAGGTGTACAAAAATGGATGCAGTTATAAAGCCATCGAGGGATGGTCTGTTTGGAAATAGCCTTGCCCTGGCACTGAGGGCAAAGACTACGAACAGTTGGCTAGATTTCCTAACCTCTTTAGTCCTGTTAAGTGTAGTACCTCAGGATCTGGTGCATGTCAAGGGTGTGCAGCAGGTGTTCCCACCTGTTGGAATACTGTGGACAGTACACACGCTACCTTGGGCAAAAGGAAGGGTTAGTCCGAAGGACTACTTGAGTCCTATGAAAAATCAAATAAGGTTCTTTACAGACAAAGGCCTGTAATTCGGAGACACTTCTTGCGAGTAACAGCAACTAAAAATAAGGTCTTCCAGAAAAGGAAGTTTAAGTGCAAGAAGAAGCTGGTTCAAGCGGTGGTAAGGTCAGCTTCTCGAGCATGAAATTCAGGTCCCACGGAGGACAAGGATTCTGGATCGGAGGTTTCAAATGAAGGATGCCTTTCAAAAGGTTTAGCAACCTCCAGTTGAGCAAGGTTTTGCCCTCCACCAGGAGGTGGTAGGCTGACATCGCACAGAGGTGGACCTTAATGGAGGAATAGCTAATGCCTGCCTCAGACAGGTGTGCGAGATACTCTAGAACCTGGGAAACCGAGACAAAATGGATCCCAGCTCCTTGCTTGGGCCCATATTGTGAATCTCTTCCACTTTATAGCGGAAGTGGATCTAGTGGAGGGTTTTCTGGACTCCACTAGAATATCTTGTAACCTCGAAGAGACCCCATAGCGAAATCGCTATGTCCACAGGTGCCACGCATGAAGGTGGAGAGACTGAAGGCTTGGATGCACCAGGGTACCCTGCTCCTGAGTCAGAAGGTTGTGGGAAATGGGCAGAGGAACTGGAGGTTCCAGTGCCACGTGTTACAGAAGAGGAAGCAAATTTGCGTGGCCAAGAGGAGCAATCAGGATTGCGGCCCCTCTTGTTGAAGTTTCATCGGACCTTCTGAATGAGAGAAAAGGCGTACAGAAACCTCCTGTCCACGAAAGAGACAGCGCATCTCGCCAAAAGTACCATGCCGGGAACGAGCAGAAGACGGGTAGTTTTGCATTGTATGGGGAGGCGAACAGATCCATCTCTGGACGACCCCATCAAAGAAAGAGATCTTAGACTACCTCTGACTTTAGCTCCCACTCGAGGGCCCTGGCCCCTGATCGACAGACTGTCCGCCAGGGCGTTGGTGATACCAGGGCGTGAACTGCTGTCAGATAAAGGCTGTGCTAGATACGCCCAGTACCACACCCTCATGGCTTCTTGGCAAAGAGGTATGACTGGGTTCCTCCCTGTTTATGTACCAGACAGTGGACATGTTGTCCATCTGTACTAAGAGAGATCCCAGAACCAGCAGCGACTGGAATGCCTGGAGCGCTAAGAACCGCCCTGGTCTCCAGAACATTGATGTGTGGATGGAGCATCAGCTCCTGGTCAGACCAAGACCCTTGTGTCTTGTGAGACTCAGATGAGCTCCCAGCCCATATCTGAGTCGTCCACAGTGAGAATCTGAGCCAGAACTACAGGAAGGAAAGGAATTCCTCTCGATAAGTTGAGAGATCCTGCCACCAGCGAAGATCTCACTGAAGGCTGTTGGAGATCATGACTTTTTGGTTCATGTTGTCCGTCTTCTGGTCCCACTGGACTCAAAGAGACCACTGGGTGAGCCTCATGTGAAGCCTGGTGAAGTCTGGCCATTGGGACTGTCCAAATATGACGCTGTCAGTCCCAATGAGAGAAGCACGAATGTGCTGGGATCCATCGGGCCCGTGCCACAAGAGTGACTTGAGAAGCTAGGGTCTTGGCTCGATCTGATGGCAGGAAAGCCTTGTCCTGAACTGTGTCTAGTACAGCTGCAATGAACTGGAGCCTCTGGGAGGTATTGGCTGGGACTTGGGAAAACTGCCGTGATGCCCAGTAAAGCAAACAAGCTCAGAGTGAAAGAGACAGACTCTTTCAGGCTGATAGGAGACAGTGCTGAGAGGAGCCAGTTGTTCAGGTACAGGAAGACATAAATGCCCTGGCGGCGCAGAAGGCCACCACCACTGCTAGGCATTTGGTGAACACTCGGGGGCGAAGAAAGGCCAAATGGGAGTGCTCTGAATTGGAAATGCTTCTCAGGAAAACAAAGCAGAGAAAGCGGTGGTGGGCCAGGAGGATAGAGATATGCAGGTAAGCATCCTGCATGTCCAGGAGCACAGCCAAAATTGTGGTGGAGCAGGGGAGGAGCGAAAGGTCAACTATCTGAAGCTTCTTGTACTCGACAAAGATGTTTAGTGTGTTGAGGTCCAGAGATCGGTCTCAGGTCGCCTGCTTTCTTTGGAACCAAGAAGAAGTGGGAGTAGAATCCCTTCCTATTTGATTTAATGGGACTGGCTCTATGGCCTTCTTTAGAAGAAGTGCCTGGATCTCCTGAGAGACTATGGGGACCTGATCCCAGGGATAGAAGGACCATTCCTAGTGGTTGAAGGGCTGAATTTCACTGAATTCTATCGAGTGACCTCGCTGGATAGCTGAAGCACCCAATTTTCTGTGGTGATGGACCTCCAACCTTCCAGGCGGAGGCCGAACCTTCCTCTGACCGGTTCCTTTGAGGTACTGGAGGTAGCGGAAGGAGGGAAAGAAGTCAGGATGCCAAGGGAGGGAGCTTTTGCCCCAGAGGCCTGTTTTTGAAATTTGGTTTGTGTGGTTTAAGCTCCAGAGCCAGGTGCGCGCTTTTTGCCTGACGCTTAGCCTGGGGTTTGTTCCACCTTCTTGGAAAAGGCTGCTTTTCTGGCCCATCTTGTATAAGGAACGACGTCTCAGAAGCAGCGCCGCCACCTGCAGCACGGTAATGATTCTTTGGTGTCGCTGCCAAAGAGGACGGAACCCCTGAAAGGCGCCCAACAGAGAAGACTGCATGTCCTGCACCAGTCCCGCTATATGGAGCCAGGAGAGGAGTCTGAGGCAGATCCACATGGCATCAGATCCCCATGGCTGCTGCTCTAGCCACTGAATTCGAGTCGTAAGTAGCCGAGGCGTGGTGACCGAGGATTTCCCATCCCACTTTTTCAGAGAGCTTCTTCCTCACGGTTTCATCTTTGAGACGTCCTGGAGGTCCATTTCTAAATCCAAAGAGAAGCTTTTGAAAAGGTGATCATGCGAGCGTAATTAAGGGGCGTGTCGCACAAGAGAAAAAGTAAATTTTCGCCCAATTGGTCGAGTTAACCCAAGTCCTTGTCGAAGAACTCAGATGTTTGAAGGGCTGAACGGTCGAAGCGGCCGTGATGACTACAGAGTCAGCCTAGGGATGGGAATTCAAATGAGATATCCCGGGGATAATAGGTGTGGTCAGCTTTCAATAAGACCACTGGAATGGAGGACAGTTGCTGCCAGACTGTGGCAAGGTCTCGTGTGGTCCCATCCATGGTGGAATGGGAATAGGGTCCGAGGTAGCCAGATTCAGGTGCTCTGCAAGGCGTTTTCTTTGTGGATCAACCTCTTTGATGGCAACCACCAGCCGCCTGAAGAGAACGCAACAGGTCTCCGAAAGAAGGATCCTCCGAAGGTGACTTTGGGGAGTCTTTCAGAGGGACCTCTACAGGTGATCTGGGATCCAACCCATCCAGTCAGAGCCACGAGGAACAGAGGAGTCTGGTTCTGTAATGCCTACCGAGGTGGAGGTAGTGGCTCTAGCATGAGGAGGCAGTGCAGAGGCCACCCTGGCAGAGGGTGTCTCCCTCACCAGCTGCCTTAACTCCGACACAAGCTGCGCTCTAGCCTCTTTCCACCACAGAGGACAGACTCATGGTCCGGTACTGGAAGAGGAGGTGGTGGCTGATAACTTGGATATCAGGGTACTGAGGATAATGCCAGGATGGATAATATGATGAGTACCGGGGAACCCAGTGTGGGATGTCCTGGAGTAGGATAACCCGGCATCAGAACACCCAGTGTCGGAGACCCAGTGACAGAGGCACCTGACCTGGGCGTCTGATACTGAATGACCGACCGGAGGGCCGCCTGCAGGCGGAGAGGGTTCCTTGACTATGAACCCAGCAGAAGGCCCTTGGGGAGGGTATCGGGCATCAGGTCCGGGAGTGTACCTGAAGTACTGGTGGGTGGAGGCTCCATGCCCAGATCCTCTGTCGGCAGTGGAATAAAATCCGCGACGGAGGAAGGCCTGGCGAGGGGGTAAACTTAAGAGGCCCACAACAGCAAGTCCAAACGAGACTTTGCTAAAGCAAACAGCAAAGGATCGGGTGGAGAGTCTCTAGAGTGGAGGACCCTGGGAGGCGACGGGTTGACTAGTCCCTCCCTCTGTCTGACATCGGGGGCCAAACTGGAGCCCAACAGGAAAGTGAGCGGATCTTTGCGGCATCTGAGAGCCAGTGTCCGAAGCTACAGATCCGGCGGACTAGAACAACGAAGGCCAGCAGCTAGTCTGATCGGCGAAGCCTTGCACCTTTGCCAGAGCGAGGGGTGACTTATCGGCAGGATCAGTCGACAAAATTACCACTTCAAAGAGGCAACCCCGGCTGCCCGCTCACCTCGGGCAGAAGGGGAAAGTGGCCCGCCCAAAGAAATGGACGGGCACCCGAAAAGTACTCATGGTTGCAGGCCTCTCCAGCGATGGACTCCTGTCCGACACTTTTCCTTACTTTTCTTCTTCTGCAGGGCCGACAACCTTTCCCTGAGTTTTGGAGATCCTTTTCCATAGACGCCAAGCCTCGAGGGACCTCTTGCACCTGGTTCTGGTCGGCTGGTTGAAGGCCTGGCAGATGGATCACTTGTGGACGTCGTGCTTGAACCAAGGCAAAGGAGACAGCGGAATGGTGTCCCCATGCAGGATTTGAGCGCCACACTTAGAGCACTTTTTTCTGTCTAGAAGACATCAAATTGAAGAAAACTTTATGGAAATACTATTGCAAGATGCAAAGAAACTTCGACAAATATACTGCGGACGTTAGACTGCTGTTCTGACACAGAGCGAATGTGACTGCTGGCGACAGCGGAAAGAACTGGACAGCAGGCGTGGACCGCCTTTATAGTCGGGCTGACGTCACTACACCCGTCGGTCCCCACTGATGATTGCTATCTGCAAGTTTGCCATGCGGACCCGACCTGGGGCGCAGTCCTATATGTGAAGACCTGCAGGAACCCTCTCTAAGTAAGATCTCTCAGATCCTAAAAGAATTTGGTCACAAATTAATGCCCTCTTGAAGAGGTGCACCAGCTCTAGTGAGTATGACATTGTAGCAGATAAACGATTTAGCCCCTCAGCCTCTGCTTGTGGCTCTAAACTCATTCTTCACTGACTTACACGGTATCAGAATGTTCTCGCTTCCCTGTCCCCTCCTGATCTCTCAGAGAACTCCCCTCCCCAGCTTCCACTTCAGACTGGTGACAAGGAAGAAGGTGCTCAAACTCCTTAGGTGACAGCGTGAGGCTCAGCTGGTTACTATAAGCTTGACCCAAGCTCCTTACCCTAGCAGCACCAGCCACTGCCTCCCCATGTTGTTCAACAGATCCCTCTTAGAAGGAATGTTCCTCTGTTTGGAAAGTGGCTCTTGTGATTCCTACACATAAGGGTGGGTCTAAAGAGCAAGAAACTACCACTTCATCTCACTCCTCTGCCTCTAAGCAAATTATTAAAGGGGCTAGTTTACAATCAGTTCCAAGTATATATTGAACAGTGTGGCCTACTCACTAATAATCAACATGGATTTAGAAAGAACCATGGCATGGACACCGCCCAAGTCCATCTGACTACTGATATCCTGATGGCTCCGACAATGGTTTGCTGACTGGTGCAGTCTTTACAGACCTTACCAAGGTTTTTGATCTGGTAAGCCACCAGCTGTCATAATCAAAAATTAAAATCACTTGGCATTGACAAGCTGTCTCTCCTGTGGTTCCCAGTGCCTCACACACAGATCACAAACGGTTAAATGGAAGGAGTTCTCTCAGATAAATTCCCTATCCAGACGGTGTCACACAAGGATCAATCCTAGGTCCCTTCTCTTCTCCTCTATGTAAATAATATGCCGTTAAACTGTGGTGAAGCTAACTTGCAGCTGTATGCAGATGATGCTGTATTGTTGCTCTACAGGCGGCTTCCCAACTGAACAGCCTGTTTTCAAATGATCTGCTGATTATTAGAGAACTGGGTCTTCACTAATAAACTGGTCCTCAATGCTAATAAGCCCAAGGCCATCCTCTCTGGCCAAAGAGCTTAGGCTCTTTAAGGCAGCATATTCTGACCCTTTCCTTTTCCAGGGGACTGTAATTGAGGTAGCTGATTTCATTAAATACCTCGGGGTATACAAAGACCAAGAAATCCCATTCAAGGTACACATGGAGCACCCAATCAAATCCTTGCACAAAAATTTGGACTTCTTTATCACCGAAGTCCCTCCTCACTAAGGAGTCACACCTGCTTATTGAAAATGGCACCCTACTCCTACCCTACTCTATGGGTCTACAGTTCACCAGTCAGTCAGGTGCTCTGAAACACAGAAGCTCAAAGCGGCTGTACCATAGCAACGTTGTTTATCACAGGGGCTTCCCTAGGGAACAACTGGCCCTCCACTTGAAGGTAGGCAAGATTACTCCTGTTTGTGCCTTGCTTTTAAACTAAGGAACAGTAATGGTGTTCCTAGTCTACAAGACTTACTGATACCAAAGCCCCAGAGACGGTCCCTCGGGTCTTTAAGCCGATCACTCCTCCTGGTCCTCAAAGTCAGGACCACCTCAGGTGAAAGGTCATTTGCTACCTCAATCCCACTCCTATAGAATGACCTCCCTAGTAATCTAAGAATGCTCCTCCTTCGTCGGCTTGAAGCAAGGTCTGAAGGCCCTCCTACTGGAGTGTAACCTATACAACGGCCCTCGCTGATGTGTCTCTCCCATCTTATGCTTTTCTGCCCCTGGCCCGGATACCCATCGATTTTTCTTTGACTAAGATTTACCGTTCTAGCCTAGACATCTTTTCTGAATACAGTTCAGCCTTCCTTCAATAAATAAATAAATATACATAAAATGTAATGCACAGGAATGCAAACCGAAAAAATGAAGTAAACAAAATATGTACAGCACTGAATTCCCAACTTGTATGATAAAAAGCTTAATTAAAAAAAAGGCATGCATACTAGAACAAATAAACCTTGGGTCCTCTTTTCACAGTTTTGTCCCTGTGTTCCATACAAGATATGTAAGAACCAAGGCACTATTGTGACATGGCGCACCTGCCAAGGAGACAGGGGTTGGAGCATACACACTGGTTTGCCTCACCACCACCATCAGTATCTATTGCAGTATTTGTAGTAAAAATAAATAAAAACTATAATACAGTCTGATTTACACAGTATAGGCAAGAATGAAACCTTACAGATAACTGATTTCTCTCTATGGCCTTAAGACCTTATTAAAGAAACTAAACAAAGCAATGCTAGACAAAGTTACCATAAAATAGGCAGATTTGCAGCTGGAGTAGACAGCAGGGAACACCACTGCACTCTCTTCCTTAAAGTGCCCTTTCTTGGAGGACAGACTAGACTACTTTACTCTCGGCCTTACTTTCAAAACACTTATGGGATCTCTACACAACCTCACTGGTCTAGTGAAAATAAAAACACCCACAGAAATCTTCGCTTCTCTGAGCAGTTCCTTTTGGAGGTTCCCAAAACCAGGTCCCTACCTGGCCACGTTCTTTCTCCAACAAAGCCTCTCGGCTGTGGAATAGCCTCCTACTTCCCTACAACAATGTGCCTCTCTAGGGTCATTTAAAAACCTCCTTAAGCCAACCTCCCCGTAACACCCTGCACTTGTACTTAATGTCCTAAACCTGTCTTCCATGTCTACCAAATTCCTAACACACTGACTTACAAAATCCCTCACTGTAACGGTCTACTCAAGTATTGTCCTTGTAGAATTCCACTTTTGTAATTAATAATTGTATTGTTTCTACATTATCTATACTGTATCTCCATTACCACTGTATAATTGTAATTCAGTATTCATTTCTATGAACTAATCCGGGTCGCCACTGAAAAAGCAACACTTATCTCAGCAGGCCTACCCGTAAACAAAATTCAAATACAAATAAATAAGACCTAAAACAATGATAAATAATTCATTATCATTCTAAGGCGGTCATTATTATTTATTGTCACTTAAAAGCTAGTAGAACTAAAGAGAGACAGAAAAATGTTACAAATTTCAAGTAAGTCCAATTATAACTTTTATTTCTAAACTATTTTAGTTTTCATTTGCTCATTAGAACATTTTCTATGTGATAGTATTATCTGGATGCATGGGATAGCACTCTGCCTGGCAGCGGATATATCTAGTTCCATTTCCCCCCTACATCAGCAGTACTGTGACATCACAGGTGAGTGACCTGGCTGATACTTAAGTGGCTCTTCCTGAGTGTATTCTCACAATCAGTGAGATCACAATGCTGATGATGTGGAGAGTAGGGGACAGAACTAGATGTTAGTATGTCAGCTGCCAGCAGAGTGCAGTTCAACAGATCAGAATGATGTACAAAAATCTTCTAATTACCCAATGGGGAAAGAAAAAGCACCTCAGATATAAAAGGTAATAGCCGACTGCTTTTTAAAAACTAGCTCTTTAAGGTTGGTCACAAAGGCTCTTAACCAACAGAAGAGCAGCTTGAAGAATTCTGGATGACATCACAATAACTTCTGTGCACTCAAAACAAAACAGTAAAATCAAACAGTTTCTTCTTCATTAAAATTACTAATCAGAAAGCTCTATAATATATATTGTATGCACTGGACACCTAATGACCTCACTCAGAACATGACATTTATCAACACTTGTGAGGGGCAGGACTTTCATAACTCACTTGTGAATTATGGTCCTGTCCCTCACTAATGATAAATGGCATATTCTGAAATCAGATCACTATGTAACCATATTTATTTCTCTTCTCCATTAAGAAGAAAATGCTTTACCCCACCAGTCACTGTCAGATTCCTATACTGGCTAAATGACGGTCCATAAACAAATCACCCCAACACAGGTGTATGCTCAAACTTTAACCCAAACCAATGCACAATGATCTGAGCCCATAGCCAGGCATCAACTGTGTGCTGGCAAGCAGAACCCCACGCCATCCCAACTTTCCGAACAAAATCAAAACAAGTTACCCGTTACCAACAAGTCAAATACTGGGAGTGGCAACAACAGCAGCATGATAACAATGACACAACAGTCATTTTCACAGGAATATTGACACAGCGTTTTTTTTGTAACAGCCAAGAAAAACTGCAATTTATTAATAAGTTTCAAAGAAGCTTGTGACTTTTGAAAGCAACTTTGGTGCATGTCCTTAATCACATTCTAGGAGGAGAAATAACATTAAAAGCCACCAACTTTTTTTAAATCTCAGTTACAGGCGTTTGTAAATTCAAAAAAAAAAAAAAAAAAATTACACAGACATCTCACTTCTTCCGATCTTAATAATCAGGCTTTTTTCTATGACTCAAGACTAATCTTGGCTTTGAATATATACATATATATATATTTGTGTGTATATATATGTGTATATATGTATATATATGTAATGGCAATGAGATGTAATTACTTTCTGAGGAAAATATTATTAAGTAAAATACACTCTACTAAGCAAAGGAAAAAAAGCAGTCTTGAACCCAGTTTGTGCATAGTTCATGATCTCTTTTAAACCAGCTTTTTGATTCTTAACCTTGCAGTAACCAGCTTTTGATAAAACCATTTAAAAGCTAACCCTCCAAAAAGAACATTTTTCATAATGCACAAGTTTCCTGATCCAAGCAGGCAGGGGCTAAGAAATGTTCTTACAGTTTTCAACATACTTTAAAGGTATGTTAGTTCATTGTCTTTTTTTTTTTTAACAATCAAAAGCATTGCTCATTTTTAAAACATAAAGCAATTTTTATATATAAAGCACTCTTCAAACATTTATTTCTTTTGAGTCCATTATTTGGTAAATATGTAACTGCTACAGATTTAAACAGGTATTTTTCTTCTTTCCTCTCTCTTTAATATCTTCAGTGCTATGAGTTGGGTTTAAAATACATGAAATGGCGTGAGTTGCTACTCTGGAAACCTGGCTTTCCTGAGAGATCTTCCACTGTGTGCAAGATAGTGATCAAAAAGTTTTCGTTGCTTCACAAAGAGAACAAGTACACAATGGCCAAAAAACGGAAAAAGATTAAAGTGCAGCGACAACACTGTTCAATCCCAGAGCTCTGAAGTAGCATATCTTCATTCTGAAAATAAGTTTTTTAATGATGGAAGAGTAATTGTCTTTTTTTTCTTCTTTTTATTCCTTTTTTTTCTTAAAGTTTGGAAAAAGTCTGTAAACAGGAGGAAGCCAAAATCCTAGAGCCTCCAAAAGCAGTCATAACTAAATCCAAGTGCTATCAGTTCCTGCTTGCAGGAGTACGATCCACTCTTAAGAAGTATCTATGGCCACAGTTCAACTAGAGCATCTTACATTTTTCTTCTTCCTTGTATATTTTTTGTATTTTTAAATATTTTATATTCTGAAAGAAAAAACCTGGTGCAATACTCTGGTAATAATTCTGTTGCATTAGTCCACAATAAAAAGCCACCAAAGGTAGATATACATGTTATTCTCCAGAGAAACACACTGTAATATTTTTTTAACATTTGATAACAGATTCCTTGAGTAAACAGTTACACATGAATTGTCGCTGGCTCCCTCCTGGATGTGTGTGTTTGTCTGTGTGTGTGTTCTGTGTGTAAGATTAGCTACAGGAGGGCTCGGACACTCAGTGCAAAGTTAGACGCTAATAATCATTATAATTAAACTTCTGACCAACAAGCAAATAAAAGCATATACTGAATGAAAGAAACACACAACACACTGTTTGTGTTAAGTCACACGCTCTCACATACATACAGACAGACACGACTTCTGTGCAAATGCACAAACATGGAAAACAAACCTCTTTTTTTTTCTTTTAAATAGAGCCTGTTTGTGTTGATGTCAACTTGGAAGTGTAATATAATTAGAATGAGAAAGTGTTCACATTTCGCTATTGGCCTGCTGGATTCAAGTATTTGTGTTTGATATGTTTGCTTACATATTTACTTAACTTTTGGGATAAAAAAGAAATTACATGGGGGAAAGAAACCAAGGGTAATGTGCATATATATATCCCAGGCTCACTTTTAGTAGGTTTCTGTATTCCTTCCCCATCCCCCACCCCAATTCGGATAAAATAACCCTTTCCAGCGCACTACTGAAATGCACCCTTCATGACATGTTGACTACAAGCAGCTTTGTACTTTACAGAACATACAAAAAATAAAAATAAAACTCAGCATGTTGAACTGACTTGATTCAGCCCATACTGTTTCAGTGAACAGTTCACAAGGACCTTGCAAGGCAGCGTATTTAGTTATTGGACAGCGAGGTACTACAAATGGCTGCCAGTCTGAACTGTTAAAGCTGGATTCTTCAAAGTCCCGGCTGGAAAGGGTTAAAGGTTATATAGTGCTGATGATTATCTTCACAATTTGTTTCTGTTTGTTTCGTTTCTAGATAGACTCCCCACTGAGGAGATCACCTGGGAGTAGGGTATTTAAGGCGTTGGACTTCCAATAACCTATAAATCGCTGTTGGAGGAGTCCCCAAAGGCTGCTGAGTACTCTGACACCCCACCCCAAAGTAGGTCGCTGCTGCCTTTCCCTTCCAGGCAAGGAATTCCAGTGGGTTGCATCGTTGCGCTTCAATCATTGGAGAGCTGCTGGCTGACCAAGGCGGCTCTGATTGGGTGCGGTGTTGGACTACCAGCTGGGCGGTGGGCGGCAGTGGTTGACCTTGTGCTAAAAGCGGTTGACCTCCTCTTCACTGGCAAATTCAGCAAGGATGGTAGTGTTTCCCAGAACGCACCTAAGGAAAAAAAAAAAAAAGTCGAAGTGAGTAGACTGTTCTGAAGAAATCAGCCAAGATGCAACCAATACATTTAGGAAGACGGCGTGGTGTAGTGGTTAGAGTATAGAAATGTTAAAACAAAAGCGCCACTGTTCAAAATCTCATCACAGATACTGGCTTACTATCTGAATCACAGAAATTTCTTGGCCTCTCTGCGTTTCAGTTCTCTCAAACAATCAAAAAAGTGTAGAAGTAGGATCCACGAAAATGAGATGCTGCATCTGAGCTGGGCTACCTTAGTAAATACATGGTTAAATAAAATTCAATAGTGGTAGGCACAATAGGGTAGTGTGGTGGGTGACACTCATGGCATCAACCACCAGTGTTCAAGTCCTGAGCCGGGCATCAGTGTGGGCTGACTAGGTGGGAAAGGGGCATCCCAAAGACACAATCTTCCTCCAGGTAGGGAGGGCAGAAGCTCTCACTGCATTCCTGCCACCTGGGTGAGCACAAGTAGCAGTGCAGTTAGTCAGCGTTCAGGAGAGGGTCAGGTGGGGTACAAAGTGTGTTGAACATGCCAGTGCCAATACAGGATCCCTGTGGCTGGGGTATGGGAGGCACACAGAGAGGATTACTAGCAGATTAAAAGAGGTCCCAGACACGCCCAGAAATACTGGAGATGAAGCGAGTTTGGGGAAATATGAGGCTGCTGATCTGTGTGCAAGTGTGGACAAAAGACAGTACTTTTACATTTAACTAAGGCAACAACCTGTAACACCCAATTCTAGGACTTGACAGCAGCTCTTGTTGAAAACAGAAACGTTTGAGTCTGTGGCGTGGTAAGGCCCCAGTGGATGAAACAAACTGCCACCTAGGACAGTGGAGCTGGACTGTTTGCCATCCCAGTATGGGTGCACTCAGTGCCCAGAGGAAAGGACAAGAGTCGGCTGCCTGGCTCACCCTGCCAGCCAGTTAAGAGAGAGGTTTAAGAGGTTGCCATAGCAACCTCTCTGTGCTTCACAAAGCTTGTGGTGTATGGTAGTCATCTACATCCTCATTTAGAATGCTTTGGTGGATAAAATAAAAACATATCTGTAAGGTTCATTGACAGATGCATTGTATAAAGGTATATATATATATATATATATAAATAAAAGACACTGGGCACATTGGTGCTAATATTAGCTATTGACAATCAAACTTACAACACACTAGTGTTGTAGAAGGAATGAAATGAGATACCATATAAGCGAATGTGGAAAATAAAACAGATGGCATCGGGAATGGGGACAGCAGTGTGCGATGACATAATTCCTATTTTAACTTGCTGTACTAATTTAAGTACCTTTTTCCCGATAAAAATTTAACATAATTCCGGTACCAGTCTGCATGGTACTAGTCGACTAACTGCTGAGCAACTTTGAAGCCAAAGAAGTGGACAGAGTAAAATGTAAAACTTACATGTGCAGAGATTTCTGGGCCTTAGCTTCCTCCTTGGAGCTGTATCATTACCACGGCGTTTCCTTGGGTCAGGTTCAGGTGGAATGTTATCAGAGGGCCATGCTGTAAGCATAGTGTCCATAAGTACAGCCATCAATCTAATCACACAAAAAAAAAAAATCAGAAATGAATTATTGTGACCACTTGTTCCCCTCTTCAAACTATCGTGTTGAGTTTTCCTAGGAAACTAACAGCTTTACAACTGATTCACATTAAAGGGTTCTAAGCGGGCGTTAGGACCACGCTGAAGCCAGAACTTTCCAGGAGGGCTGGCGCTTAGGTAAGCTGTGCATGGCGCCACGACGGGAGCTTGCAGCACAGACTTATCTCAGCCTCAGACCCCCACTGCCCTAGTATCATTTTTATTGAGGAGGTGCAGCGCAACCTTACTAGCATTTAACCTAAAGGTGTAAGATAGCCCTGATGACCAGTCTAAGAAGTGTCAACAAACTAGAAACACAGTATTGTCACAGCCCAAACTAAAAACAAGGGTGAAGACCAAAAACAGATCAAGAATTATGGCGAATCGTAATTTTCATATCTCCAGGAATCCGTCTTCACCATTGATTCCACACTAATGCGTCAGAGTACCAAGCTTAGACAAAGCACCCTGGACTAGGGGTGGTAGAAGCCGAGCTCACTCAGGACAGAAATTATTCAGGATTGTTCTGCCAAAGAGGCATGTTACCTGGCATGGACATACAAGGCACAGTGATTAACAAAAGTGTGCACTGTGCTCAGGCTACCAACTCTGCAAATATCACCGCGGTACAAAGCAAACCTCTGCCAGGGACATGGCAAGTGCTCCAGGGGAGTGAGCACGTACCTGACCTTCCAGCCTGACCTGCGCCACTGCATAACAGTGGCGTGATCAGCTCACAATCCAGGCAGAAATGCACTTGATTGTAATAGGTCAGTCCCTTTCGACTGGGATCGAAGGAGACAAAGAGCTGTTTGGATTGTCTGAAGTCCTTAGTTCTGGCCAGGTAAAACTTAAGGACTCTCCTAACACCCAGAGAATAGACTATGCATTCTCCTTCATTCTGAAACTGGCAAAGTAGGCAGGCAGCACCAGAGGCTGATTCAGATGGAACTCAGACACCATTTTCGTGTAGGAACTTAGTGTGCAGAGAACTACCTTGTCCTTATGGAAACCATATACAGATAATCTGTGACCACGGCATGAATTTCAGAGACTGAGTTGAAGTGATGGCCACTACAAAAGCTCCTTTCCAAGTTAAGAACTTTAGCTCACATGTCACAAGAGGCTCAAGGGGCTTGCAGGTGAGCATCTCCAACACAAGGTTGATATACCAGGCAGCTACGATTCCAGATGTGGGGCCTTGTGTGTAAAATGCCCTTAAGGAACTTTAAAAAGTTGCAGTTGAGACAGGTAGAGGTTACCGATGAGTTCACGGTATGCAGATATAGCATACAAGGGACCTTAACTCATGAATACTGCAAGCCAGCATCCGAAGGTCCAGCAAGTACTCCAGAACCTTGTCAGGTGGGCACTGAAAGGGATTCATGTAGGTTCTGGAGTACCAGTTGAAAACCTTTTCCACTTAGCTATGCAAGTTTTCCTGGTGGAAGGTTTACAGCCAGCTGAAAGTATTTCAGAGATCCTCTGAGATACTTTGAATCTATTCAATTCAAATTCTTCAGGAGCGAGCCCTGAAAGTGAAAGGAGCGCAGGCTGGGATGAACCAGGTGACCCTAAGTCAGTCCTGAGTGGAAGAATCCTCGGTTTGCTGCCTGATGGTCTGTTCAACAGAGGAATTCATATCTGTCGAGGCCAGCAGGGTTCAATTAGAATCATCTTGCCTCCATGCATCTCCAATTTGAGCAGAACCTTCTGCACCAGAGGTATTGGAGGAAATGCATACAGAAATACCGATTTTGCCACTTCAGTATGAATGCATCCTGACAGAAAACAAAAACACCACATCCTGGATTTCAAGAGCAGTAGTGAAGCAGTTTGGCATTGAATGGGGACACAAAAGATCTACATCTGGTGTTCCCCACTCATTGAACAGCGATCTGACAATATATTGAGCTAGTGATCACTTCGTGAGGATCTGCCTCTGTTCAGCTGAGCTTGTCTGCTAGAGCATTTTGCACTCCTGGCAGATAAACTGCTTGGAGCAGGGACCCCTTCTACAGCCATCACTCCCACAATCTCAGTGTTTCCCTGCATAAAAGATAAAAGTGTGCTCCTCCTTGCTTACGTAAAACATGACCGACTTCTTGTTTGTCTGCAGGATGACTGTTTTGTGGCTGACAAGGTTCACTAGGGCTTATAGGCCATACAATACAGCTCATTTCCAGCAAGTTGATGTGGAAATGAGTCTCAGAGGTTCTAAACATCTTGTGTTTGGAGACCCTGACAGTGAGCATCCCATCCTGTCAGGGAAGCATCCATAGTGATAGTCTCCTGAGGCTCCAGCTGGGAGAAGGAAGCCCTGGAGGAGGCTGCTCTCTGTGCCAACCATGTAAGTGACAGAACCTGGGCCTTGATCACCAAAATGTGTAAGACTAAGGATGCAATGCTTGTAGGCACTGTGCAATGAGCAGCCACGCAGTGGATCCTCATGTGTAACCCTGCCAGGGGCAATGTAAACACTGAGGGGCTATCAGACCCGAGCATGCACTGCGTGGAGTGCACCAACAGATCTGCTCCATTATGTAGTGTGCCATCTGCAGGGCTGCCTGCTTCCTTCTCTCTGGAAAGAAACGCCGGGCATTGGTAGTACCCAGTGGAGCTTCTATGAACAGGAGTTGCTGAGAAGGCTGAAGCAAAGACCTCTCTAGTTTGAGCAGAACTCCCATGGAGGTAAGGAAGTGCGAAGCTGCAACCACTGCTAGTTCCATCTCTTGCTTAGATGAGCTGGCTATCAGCCAGTCATCCAGACAAGGTAAACTTGGAGTCCTAGTTTTCCCAGGTGCACTATAGTACAGCAAAGCACTTTGTAAAGACTCTAGGTGCCAAAGATAGCCAAAGGGCAGGACTCTGAACCGATAATGCTGTCCCAGCACAACAGAATCAGAAGCATCTGTGGTGGCAGGGTGCACCAGAATATGCTAATGAGCAGCTGCATATTTGGGAGGCTAACCAATCCTGAGGCTTCAGGAAGGAAGTAGAGATCCCAGAGAAACCATCCTGAATTTCTCTTGGTCCATGAATCTGTTCAAATTTCTGAGGTTGAGAATGAGTGGCGTGCCACCTGATTTCTTTGGTATGAAAGCAGTGGGAGTAGAAAGCGAACTGCGCTCCGACTCTGGCACTACCTCCACTGCATTTTTTTTTTAATTCAATGTTTTATTGAAATAAGGAAAACAGTGACAGCGTTTATAGTTTCAGGTACACAAAATATGGAGCGGAAATTATATAGTCATTATTTCCCATGTTCAGATCAAAGGTATGTTATAAAAATTATACTACCTTCATTTAAAATACAATCGTGCATTTCTCTAGTTAGTGCAGGATTAATCTTACATTAGTCCGTGTCCCACTGGTGGATTCAGGGAACAAATTCTGGGTCTTCTGCTAGTTGGAGCACCACCCACCTTCTCAAAACTCCTCGTTCTTTCCTTTTTCCTTCTCTATAGAGGCTGTCAAGAGTCTTCATCCTATAAATGTTGTTTCCTATTGCCACCCATTTTGTTTCATGAGAGGGATATTTGATAGCCAGAGTTTTGTTAATACTTTCTTTGCTGCTAGCACTAATATTGAAGTATCAATCTCAAAGGCTGACCCCCCTTTATGTCATCTGTGAATGGACACTGAAATCAAGGAAGGGTGAGCAATTCCTGGTTTAAAGATTCTTTTAAGGGTATCCTTGATTTCTTTCTCTTTCTCTATCAAGTATTGATTGGGCAGGCCAAAATAATATGCATGTGGGTAGCTTTGCCTCCCCAAACCCTCTGCTGCAAATCCCTATGTGGGGTATTATCTCCACTGCTCTGTTGCCCAGAGGCCTACAATCACAGAAGCTCTGACATGAGAGCTGATAAGAGGTTACCTTCTGGGCAGACAGTCAGAGGATTTCTGTAACGCTCAGAGAGTATCCCTCTCGGATGATCCTGAGGACCCACTTGTCCATCATGATGGGCTCCACTGATGGTAAAACTGATCAGGCCCTCCTACCTGAGAGGAGGGTCTGCCTCAGGCAGCTGAGAAAGGACCTGGGCCACAGCTTCAGAGGGTGGCACTCGATACCCTTGGCTGCACTTTCTTTTGCAGCTGGGGAGGCCAGATTTGTTTTGAGCTCCCTACTTTTCCTCAAAAGGACCGCCTGTTCTGAAAGAAACCTCATCATTTCCCTCTCTGAGGGATTAGAAGGGGCTGGCCTAGAAGTCTTGATAGCTGTTCTAATTTTCTGAGAGGTTTCAAGAGACTTCTACACCTGCTGTCCAAACAGGTAAGTGTCATTGCATGGAACATACATAACCTGCTGTTGGACATCTTGTGAAAATCCATAAGTATTAGAAACCAGAGTGCCTTCTGACACTAATGCCCGCTGCAGCGGAGCAAGAAGCAGTGTCAAAGGCATGCACAGCTGCTTTAGCGGATGACTGGTAGATTCAATACCACAGTAACAGTTTGCAGGATCTTTTGTTTAGTCACAGAGTCAAGGAAGGACTCTGCAAGAGACATAAGTGAGCTTCAAAGGTATATTCGTATTTGGAAAAATGCCCTTGTTTTCTTACCCACAGTGTCTATCTTACATGACTCCTTGTTCATGGGCTGTGCTGTGATCTCCTGGGACAGAATGGCTTTGTCATCCTCAGCAAAATAACATCAGTTAAAGGCTGAGAGATACACGTCTGTCCTTGGGGTACTTTCTGGCTGCCTACAGACAGCTGGAGCGGAAGCAGGACAATTCCAAAATGCATTTGATAGGGTTTCAAATACTGGAGGAATAAGGGAACTAAACTGACCAGCATGGCAGAAATGTTTAATCACTGCAGAGATTTTACCTGGGTTAATAGCTGAAGGCTCAAAATCAAGTGCAGAATGCAAATTTTTAACAAGCCTGGCAAGTCAAATCTTCATAAGGAGTTGGAGGATGGCCTGAAACCGAAGAGTCAGGCTATTGAAAGAGTCTGTCACCGCCCTCAGAATAATGAGTTTGGGGTCAGACTCATCCTTCAACCCCGGAAGGAGAACAAGGCATGAAGCGGATCGTGAGTGCAACAATCCAGAATAAGGCCTAGGCAACACTGGTGACACTGGCTCCGATTTATAAGTAGTCCGCATCAGAGGTGGCACTGCTGGCCAGAACTGGATTGGCACTGGGAGGTCTCGGCATCAAGAGTGGCGTTGCGAGGCCAGCACCGGTAAGACCCCGAGAGGCCAAGATCTGGTGCCAATCCCAGCACCTATGATCCAGCTGGCACTGCAGTGACCAGCAAGGCATCACGCAGCTGGCCATTGCAGTTGAGTCAAATGTTCCACCCAGCCTGAAGGCTCAGCCTGCGGTACTGGTGCCACCAGCCCTGAATGGCTAAGGACCTGTTCCACAAGCAGTGGCAAATGAGTCAGATACTGCACCTATTTCTCCACAGTAGCTGCCCACCAGTGTCCCCACTAATAGGCGAGGGTGGGACTCTGGGCCTGAGATCTCGACCTTCTGTGATGGGAAGCCCCCGTGATGCCGATGGCGGCAGTATGGGCCTTCTACTCTGGGATATTAAGGACTCGCGGTAGATCTCCTGAGGGTGACCCCGAAGCGGTACCGTTTCTTCCTTCCGTGGAAGAGGAAGAATTCGAAACAGACTGGGCCCATGACCCCAACTGGGATCAGGAATGGGCCCACTTGTTTTAGTGCTTCTGGAAGGACTGCCCTTCCTCCCAGACACAGGATCGCCTGTTGTCAGAACCCTCCCCTGAAGGGGAAGTGGACCAGACACAGCCCCACTGCTGAAGCAGCTTGCTGAGGCTCCCTACCATCATCATCCATGGCAGTCAAGCGTTGACTCGGCAGGGCAGACAGAAACATTTTGTAAATTCACTAAACTGACACAAAATAAAAAACTCAACTTTAAACACCAAAACTGAGAAGAACTGAACAATGTCGTATAAACATGAAATTCTGACTCCTGTCAGGTGAGTGACATTGTCACTGAAGCACACTCGATGTCAGGGAAGAAAAATGACTCACCTTAGTAATGTTGTTTCTTCTAATGGAGTCTTGCTATATTATGACAATTGCAGTGTGATCAATCTTGGAACTGCCCGGAGGTGAAATAGTTAACTTTCCATGAAGCATGGAACTCTGTAGTGAGCTTCGGTTAAAAACTCTGTCTGCTGATCTTCAAACATAAACTGTCAGATCTCTGAGCTAAACTCACTAAGGCTCTGTGTGGAAGCTGTACACCTACACTAGCCAACTGGCTACTAACATAACACACTTCTTGGTCTCAAACAAAGACTCAAGTCAGGAGACCCAAAAATGAAAAATACAACACCAATTCACCCCAAAAGAAGGGTGAAAAACAACAAGGTGGGCATAAATAAAGTGCCAACACTGTAATGCCCACCCACATCCCAAAACAAGGTTCTGAGAGGGGCAGGCAGGAGGGAGGTCATAATATGCAAGACTCCATTAGAAGAAACAACATTACTAAGGTGAGTAATTTTTCTTCAAACAACATGAAATCTTGTTATATTATGACAATTGCAGACTACACAGCAGTACCACCATGGAGGAGAAAAGAACCTACTTGGGAATAGGCTCTGAAGGACAGCTGTGCCAAACCGAGCATCACTCCAGGCCTGGATGTCGGGGTAATGCTTGGTAAAAGTGTGAACTGTTTTTCCAGGTAGCTGCTGACATATCTCTAGAATAGGGATGTTCTGGCAGCAGCCAGAGAAGCAGCTGTACCTCTGGTAGCGTGAGCCCTCAGGCCTGAGGGGGAACCTTACCCAGCTTTTCATAACAGAATTGGATACAGAGACAATCCACCTGGCAATGGATCTTTTAGTGGCAGGTTTCCCTTTACCAACCTCACCATAAGTGAGGAACAGTTGGAGAGTCAAACCTGTGACCCTTGATGCGCTCTATCTAGTAACTAAGGGCTCTCTTCACATCTAGGCTGTGCAGCCTCCTCTCCCAGAGGAGGAATGGTTAGTGAAGTAAACTGGAAGAGATATAGATTGATTAAGGTGGAAATCTGAAACCACCTTAGGCAGGAACTTTCTATTAGTCGGAGGACTACCTTATCTCTGTGAAAGGAGATAAAATCTGGCTCCACTGACAACGCTTGGCTTGTAGTTCACTTATGCATCTGGCAGAGGTGATGGCTACCAGAAACACAGTTTTCCAAGTCAAGTACTTAAGCTCAGCTGAAGACAAAGGGCTCAAAGGCGGGTTGCATAAGCTGAGCAATGCAAACATTAAGATCCCAGGCAGGGGCAGGATCCTGAATGGAGGGTTGGTGTGAAGCAATCCCTTAAAAACTTGCAAAATACAGGGTGAGCTGAAAGAGTAGAGGGTTTACCCGCTGAAATAAAAGCAGACACAGCTGCCAAATGCACCTTCAGGGTAGCTGGTCTCAGCCCCAAAGTGTTTAGATGGACCATATAATCTAGGACTGTGGGTAAAGCAGCAGAGTCTGGGAAATATGCTTTTCTGAGCACCACATGGAAAACCTTTTCCATTTGGAGTTGTAAGTAGCCCTGGTAGAAGGCTTCCTAGAAGCTTTCAAAATATCCATTACACCTTGAGAAAGGTGTAGGTCAACAAACTCTAGCTCTTCAAGAACCAGGCCCTGAAGATTGAGAGACTTGAGATTCGGTACCAAACCCTTCCCTGGGCACAGGTTAACAGATTGTGATTCCTGGGGAGGCAGGGGAGGATGGACGCTAAGGACAGAAGGAGTGGATACCAGGGTTGTCTGGCCCAATCCGGGGCAATCAGAATGACCCTGCAGGATTGGGATCTGATTTTGACTAGCACTTTGAACAGGAGAGGGAAGGGGGCATGAAAACTTCCTTCCCAACTGAGGGCTAAGGCATCCAGAGGGACTGAGCCCAAGACTGGGGCCTGCAGCAGAAGAGAGGAAGTTGGTGATTGTCTGGGCTGCAAAAGATCTATTTGCGGGTGCCCTATTTGGCAAATACTACTCCCAGAACCAGGGATCCAAGGACCACTGCTGATGGCCCTGAGAGATCCTTCTGAGAGCATCTGCCAGGACATTGTCCTTGCCTGGGAGGTGAACTGCCGTAAGGGAGGTGTTCAGGGAGTAAGCCAGAGACCACAACTTCATGGCTTCGTGCACAAGGCCATGAGACAGAGTGCCCCTTGTTTGTTGATGTACCACATTGTAGTGGTGTTGTCTGTTCTGACCTGTACAATTTTGTTCTGAACAGATTTGGAGAAAGCTTGAAGTGCTAGAAAAACTGCTCTGAGCTCCAACAGGTTGATGTGGGCAGAGAGATTCCTGTGGGGACCACAGCCCCTGATGAGTGAGGTTGCCCATGTGAGCCCCCACCCCAAGAGGGATGCATCTGTAGTAAGGATTAAGGAGTGAGGATGAGTGATGAGAGGAACTCCTTGTCTGAGGTTGCTCTGATCCTGCCACCACTGTAGGGCTTGGATCAGGGTTCGATTTACTGGGATCAACTTGGTAAGAGGATCCTTTCTTTGAGACCAAAGGCTCTCAAATGGAACTGAATGCCCCTCATCTGAAATCTTGCTCCTTGCACTACTGCTGTGGGAAGCAGCCATGTGTCCTAGGAGCTGCAGAAAAACTGCTTGCTGGTCGAGACCTGCAGGGTGAAGGAGGAGGCCAGGAGACTAGGGTCTTTGCCCTGTCTGGGGAGAAGGCCCTGGCTTCCTGTGTGTTCAGTTCTGCGCCTATGAAGGTTAGGAGCTGGACAGAACTGACTTTGAGAGATTCAGAAGGAAACCTAGAAGTAAGCAGTTGCTGAGTTATCTGAAGATGTAAGTTGACCTGGTCTGGGGACTGGCCTACTATGAGCCAATCGTCCAGGTAAGGAAAGATGGCAATCTTTTGCCTTCTTAGGCAAGCAACTGCTACTACCAGGCATTTGGTGAATACCCCTGGAGCAGAGGTGAGGCCAAAGGGCATTGCTCTGAACTAGTAATGTCCTGAGGGCAGCTCGAACCTGAGGTACTTTGATGGGAGCTTCTGATGAGAATATGGAAGTAGGCATCCTTGAGGTCCAGGGGCGCTAGCCAGTCCCGGCCTTACAGAGGTAATAATACCCAGAATCACCATTTTGAATTTTGGTTTTATGAGGTGCTTGTTTAAGTATCTGAGATCCAGGATGGGCCGCCATTCTCCTGTCTTTTTTTTTGGGGTAAGGAAATACCTGGAGTACAAACCTTTGCCTTGGTGTAGGGGTGGAACCCTTTCCGCAGTTCTGAGGCGAGGAGGGTAGAGACCTCTGCCTCTAAGGTGAGTGCCTCTGATGGAAATGCAGGTAGAAAAGATCTGGTTCTCATCTTTGGAAATTTTTGAAGCTGAGAACCAGTCCCTATTTACTACTTCCAGGACCCACTTGTCTGACATTAGAGACTTCCAGTCCTGGACAAAGTAAGCCAGCCTGCCCCTACAGGTAGAGGAGAATCGGCCCTGGCTACCCCATCAGGGTGCCTGCTTGGCAGGGGCTTTGGGCTGAGGGTGGAAGCAGGCCTGCTTGAACCCGTCTGCCTCTCCTCTAAAGAACCCCTCTGGGCATAAGCGGAAGAGGAGGCTTGTGGTAAAAGGCCTATGAAAAGGCCTGCCCCTGCCTCTTGGGAAGCTGCTTCTGAGGAGTGGCCTGCCTTTCCTTGGCCTGTGCACCCTATAGGTGGTCCTGTATTCATCCATTTTCTTCATGTAATTCTCTGTTTGCTCCCCAGAGAGTTACCCACAACAGGAAAATCCATGGCCTTAGACTGGGTATCCTGTGACAGGAGTAGTACATCTGAGCCAAGCCATTCTCAGAAGTGCCACAGATGTAGCCATGACTCTGATGACACTCATTAGAGTCTACTGCAGCATGAAACTGCACCTTTGATGCCTCAATACCATCTTTAGCCACCTGTTCCAGCTCCCTGGCAAGCTGGTCAGGGACTTGTTTTGCTAGTGCCAGCACAGTATCCCATCTGGATTTCTGGTATCTAGCAGCATAAGTCATATAATTTGCTTGTTTGAGTCCCAAGGATGCTGCCATGTATTGTTCTTTGCCATAGCATCAATCTTCCTGGAGTCCTTCTCAGGAGGTGTGGAGCTAGGGGAATATTTGCCTTGTCACAGGCTGCAGCCAGCACTACTCCCACATGGCTGCATTGCTGTGTGAGGAATTCCGTCTGACTTTCTAGTCCTTTTGCAGGAACTGGCTCCTCGAGCCAGCTCTTCATTGCCGAGAAGTATCGCCTGGTCGAGAGCACTCCCTCGATTCGGCTGGAACTGAACGGGCCGGCCATCTGGGTCAGTGGACTTTTGGCCTCCCTTTCCTGAGCCTACCAACTCTCTTTTCTATGGTGGCAGGGAAATTCTTACAAATCTGGCAGTCTGCATCAAGGTGGTCAAACCCCAGACAATAGACACAGGTGGTGTGAGGGTCAGCCTGGCAAAGGCTTCCCCACAGACACTGCAGTGTTGAAACCCAGTGGGCCGGTTTTCTTTTGGGTTTCTCAGACATAATGCTAGCCTAACCAAACTTGCCCGTTTATGGCAATCCACCAAGCAAGACTCTCTTATCGGTTCCCAACCATGTCACGGGTCGTGGAAAAAACGTAATGAAATCTGTTTTTTAGAACCCGATAAGAACGGGAACCGCACTCTAAAAAGGACTAGCAATTTAAAACACAACCTGATCGGTTCAAACCGAACCGATAAATATTTACAAGTTCCACACAGAAAAAAATAAAAAATAAATATACTACTTACATTACCACAGACAGAGCTTGAACCCGGCCGGTTGCGGTTAAATTTGGTCGAAAACCGATAAAACTAATACTTTTAACCGACAAAATGAACCGAGCAGAAGGAGAAATCTCGGAGCGACTGTTCGGTGAGGCGGAGTAAAGAATCTGACAGTTTATGTTTGAAGATAAGCAGACAGAGCTTTCTAACCGAGCTCGCTCAAAGTTCCATGCTTGTATGGAAAGTTAACTATTTCACCTCGGGGCAGTTCCAAGACTGGATCATACTGCAATTGTCATAATATAGCAAGACTTCATGTTGTTAGAAAAGAGAACAGAGATGGCTGGGGCCAAGGTAAGCTTATACCCCAAGCTCCCCTCGCGGTGTCAGCATGTGCTGGCTTACCTGGGCACTAGCCCTACTGAAGTTCTGGCTCCCACAGGGTCCTACCACCTCCGTCTCAGAACCCATTAGTGTTCATCTGTGGCGAAGGCTGAATCCTGGAAGATACAGTGATTTGTTTGGGATACAACCTCATCATCTCTCTAATGGTTCTGTCTTGAGCGGTTTCTTCAGGAACCTGCCATTTGCTGTCATGGGGTTTGATCACCGGCGAGCCTTTTAAACCCCCGCGCACAGAGACAAGGTATATGGTGGTGTATGGTGGCATTCACTAAATGACCACTACTAACCTGTTACGCAGTGTTTATGTATTCTGTAGCAATAGTATTAAAGGAGACAGTTGAGCAACCTCTCTCTGTTCACAACTCAAAGCTGTTTACATTGGCCAACAGCTACATGGGCAGAACCTCACTAATCTACAAGTGTTAAACAATCTAGTAGTTCCCAATGTATGAAGTAAAGCCTTACATTCAAATTAGGATCCTCTGGCATCAAGCATACATAAGTCTAGTGCAATTTAATAAAGCATCGCAAGGATTCAAGGTTGAAAAGGACACTAAGTCACCCCAACCCATACTTCCTAAGTGGAGAAAAATGAGTACATTGTGTAAACATGCTTCAATTTACAGGATTCCTTTCCACTCTAGCACCATTCTTTCTATTCTTAAATAGCTCCCAACAACTCAAATGATGCATTGAAATAATATGTACACACAAATCAGCTTAGATTACTTTTCTGTACTTAGTCTACCCTCTGCCATCACATTGCTGTACACTGTCCTCTAGACTTTATCTGCACCGTACACCACGATTCTCTGCTTGTGACACCATAATCTGTTGTTGCAGAAATTATTATAATGTCACAAGCAGAGTTGAAAGATTAGATGTCCGCTATAGGCGAGGACGGTCTGGAGCAGGCAGCTACAAGGAGAACTTTGGTGTCAATGAGCAAACAAAAATAGTCTAGCAATAAACAGCTTGCCCCACAGATGTCAAAATTACGGTGAACTTCAAATAAAGTACCCACATTTATCCTGCAACAGCTGTGGTACTTATATAATTTCTAATCAGCCACACACACAATCACAGGGATCCTGTTTGCATATGAATGTGCACCTCTTAGAAAGGTAGAGGGGAAGTTACAGTAGATGCAGAAATTAAAATAAGACAGATCTTGTCCCAAACTTACAGTACATTTTTAAAGTGTCCTTTCAGAGGTCAGGAGCTCGTTAAATCCATCCTCACCCAGTGTTTCTCCTTGAAGTTCATCTTCATTAGTGGAGCATAACGATAACTGTACAACATCTCCCCACCACATACACACACTCAGCTGGAGAAAGGTATCAGAGCTGAACCCAGTTTCCAGGTGCGACATGGGAGTTTGAGAGGCTGGTGCAGGGTCAAACAGTAAGCAAGAGGCAGCTGTGAGATTCAAACTCAGGTCTGTTAAATCTCCACAGTAACAGTTGTTGCTCTCACCACTAGGCTATACTACCCTTCCTTCTGGTGAGACAAACAGACTCCTCATTCCTGAGCTGCTTCAGATATTGGTTTCCCGGGGGACCACTCCACTAAGAGCAATCCCTTTACTTTGCACTGTGACAATTTGTTCCAATCTGCTTGGCAGGATGCAGCAGTTAAAGCAGCAAGTCTGCCCTTGCTCCAAGTCACGTTTTAGTTTATTCTACAGTTTATTAACCTAGGACATCCCAGCTGAGATGGAACTTCTCATTCTTGTAAATGGGGAGTGATCTGCTTACCTAATTTGACAGCTGGCATGACTGACTCCACAGGGAGGTTAACTGGCTTTCTCAGGGCCACACATTGAGTCTAATGATCTTGGGGTGGAGAGGGGCTGGATCTCCTGGGTTTCAGGCCAGGGCTCTAACCACTGGACCACACTGTATTATTTACATACTTTGTAAGGTCCCATGCACCTGGTTATGTGACACGATGCTGTAGTGAAGAAGCGAGCAACTACAGCAAAAGCGGAGGTACATCTATATTTAAAAATGGGTGCTTGCCCAACAGCTGCCGTAACAGGCTGGCAACCTGGGTTCAGGAAAACACTTGGGTTGCTTAAGGGATTGGGAGGATGGGGAATCAAGCATCCCAAACAAACAAACAAACAGGGACAGTGTGATGGGGTAAGAGTGGGGAGCACCTGGGAACAGTGACCACCAGTCACTGTGGTTTGAAATCACAGAAAGAGCAGAACCAAACCACACAAAAACACGTATCCTGGATTTTAGGGGGCAAACTTTGAGAAAATGGGAGATACTTGAAAGAGGCATTAAGGAATGGGGCAGGAATCAGGGGTTGAGGAACAGTGGGAAGTATTTAAAATGGGGATTACAAGAGCAACAGAATTATGTATTAAGCAGGTTAGCAAGAGGAAAAGGAAGAGGAGACCATTATGGTTTCAAAGAGGTAGCAAAGAAAGTGAAAGCCAAAAGATTGCATTCAGGCAATACAAAAAGACACAGGCAGAAGGGGATAGGGAGAAGTACCAGGAGAAGCAAAGGGAGGCAGGGAGGTCAGTAAGGAAGCTAAAGCTCAGACAGAAGAACACATTGCAAAATCAGTGGGTAGAGGACAAAACCTTTACAGGTACATAAGTGAAAAAAGAAAGGCAAAGGGAGGGATAGTGAGACTGAAGGGAGGATGGGGGCTGTGTGGAGGATGACAACAGTAAAGCTGACATATTGAACAGGTATTTCTGCTCAGTCTTTACTGAGAGAGAGGAGTAATGGGTCTGAATGGAGTACAAGGGGTGAGAATGGTGCAGAAATGGACACAAGTCCCTTTACGAGAAAGGGTCCTGAAGGAACTGGAAGTAATAAGAGTTGATAAAGCAATAGGGCCAGATGGGGTGCACCCAAGGTCCTTAAGAACTAAGAGAGGTGGTGGCTGAACCTCTTGCTATCCTGTTTAGCCGATCACTAGAAACAGGAGGTACCCAAAGACTGGGGATAGCAGATGTAGTCCCCTTATACAAAAGTGGGAACAAAGAGGCGGGGAACTACAGACCAGTCAGCCTCACCTCGGTAGTGGGAAGATCATGGAAGCACTACTGAAGGAGAGATTGGTGGAACATCTGGTTGTCAATGGACTACAGGACCCAAGGCAGCATGGTTTCACCAGGGAAGGTCATGTCAGACCAACCTCATTGAATTTTTGACTGGGTGACTAGGGAGGTGGATCAGGGAGGGCAGTGGACATGGCCTATCTGGACTTCAGCAAGGCCTTTGACACTGTGCCACATAGAAGACTATTGCACAAACTGGGGAATATGGGTGTGGGCAGGACAGTAGTGCAGTGGGTAGGTAACTGGCTGGGCAGCAGGACACAGAGGGTGGTGGTAAATGGCTGTCACTCCACAGAGGAAGAGTGACCAGTGAGGTACCACAGGGATCAGTGCTGGGACCGGTACTATTCAATATCTTCATCAGTGACATTCGCAGGACCTAGAAGGCAGAATTTCACTGTTCGCTGATGACACAAAGCTCTGTAACAGAGTAGACACACCAGAGGGTGTAGACAGAATGAGAAGGACCTGCAGAAACTTGAAGAATGGTCAGGGGTTTGGCAGTTGAAATTCAATGCAAGGAAGTGCAAGATAATGCATAGGGGCACAAAACCTGGCACAATATATCAGTTGGGGGTGAGGATATAGCATGCACCAAGCAGGAAAGGGATCTTGGAGTTATCTCTGATGACCTCAAGGCAGGGAAACAGTGTGACAAGGCAGCAGGTAAAGCAAATAGGATGCTGGGATGCATAGGCAGGGGCATCACCAGTAGGAAAAGGGAGGTCATAATTCCACTATACAAGACACTAGTGAGGCCGCACCTGAGTACACTGTGCAGTTCTGGAGACCTTACCATGTAAGGACATAGACAGGGTAGAGAAGGTTCAGAGGAGGGCAACAAAGATGGTGCATGGATTGCATCACAAGTCCTATGAGGACAGTTTGAAGGCACTGAACATGTACTCCCTGGAGGAGAGCAGGGAGAGGGGATATGATAGAGACATACAAGTATCTTACAGGGAGGAACAGGGTGCAGGAATGCACTATTTTTAGCGAAAAAGATGTTCCAGGACTAGGGCATGGGATGAAGTTGGAGGAGGGCGATTCAGAGAAGCGTGAGGAAGAATTTCTTCACAGAGCAGAAGGTGGTGGACAAGTGGAACACCCTGCCAGAGGAAGTGGTGGAGCAGAAACAATCACGGGATTTAAGAATGCATGGGATAGACATAAAGGAATTCTGGAGGTCAGGGTAAGGGCAACAGACTTCCTAGAAAACAAACTGAACTTACAAACTTAAATGGGCAGACTGGGTGGGCCATAGGCCCCTTATCTGCCGACACTGTCTATGTATCTATGTGTCCCAATGCACACCTACATTGGAGGGGCTCCATCCCTTGACTGCTACATGGTGAAGGCCACGTGGCAGCAGAACTGGGCACGTGATGTGAAAAGAGGGAGGCAGTTCCTGAACACCAAACCTAGATGAGTGCGTGTCACTGCACACTGCCATTCTTGGGAAGAAAACTGGGATAGAAAATCCTCCATCTGTCAGGCAACACAGCACCCTCCCCCCCCAAAACAGGCTCTCACACAATCGACAGAGAACACGTTACCCTCTACATAGTGGTCCTTGGTAAGAGGTGGCAGTTTTAGGATTCAACCAAGATTCGTGACAATTACAATGTCTGGTCGTACTTGCCTCAACCATGCTTGAACTGGGCAAATTTGGAAGCAAGCTGCCAATGTTTAGTGCTACCAATCTGAAATTCTGGGCTAAACCAAAGACAGTTACTGGGTAAGGGGAATAAAGCCCTCCCAGAAAAAAACATGCTAAACTCACCTAGTGGTGCCATCACCTTCCCTACACACACAGCTGAGCCTTCAACATAGCATTCACTGACCTTATGCTCGGTACTCATGTCCGACACACACACACAAACAGCTACTGAAGCCCTTGAACATCGCAGGGCCTAACATCCCAATTTCTATTTTAGGTGTGTCAGCTAGGGATACAGTCAGATATATTAGGCATGTTCTGGCCAAAACCAGGGTTGGGATTGATAGGAAACCAATAACTATTGACCTGGATGAACTGGTTCTACCAATCAATAAAATCTTCAACCTCTAAGCTCACACGCTCCCAATTCCCCAGGTCTGGAAAAGTGCATTAGTAACCACCAGTATTCAAAGGGGAGACAACACAAAGCGTAGCCAACTACAGACCAATATCAATATTGTACCCCATCTAAAGCATCTGAAAGGATAGTGTCGGATCAGTTGTTGACTACCTAAATAAATATAACCTTTGTGGTGCTGAAATACATGGATTTAGGAGACGGCATAGCACAATCAATGCCTTACCGAATACACCAACTTGATCCACGACGCACTGATAAAGGTCAGATTCTCGAGTCATCTATACAGATCTCACTAAAGCATTTGATCTTGTTGATCACGCACTGCTGGTCTCCACACTATGCACACTTGGTCTCTCGGACGAAACCGCATCCTGGTTCCAGTACTACCTATCTGAATGCTTGCAAAGAGTAAACATAAATGGGGTTGTATCGAATGCAAGAAAGTCTCTGTTGGTGTCCCACAGGCATTCAATACTAGGCCCAGTATTATTCAGTTTTTCATCAATGGACTGCCCAAGACGTGCACAAGGTTAAAGATACTGCTTAACACAGATGATGCAGTGATCTTAAAACAGCAACGCACAATACACTCATCTCACACAGGATCTCCAAACACAGTTTTGAGACCCTGGAATGATGGTTTAAGAAGAACAGACTCATCCTCAACTATAAAAAAAAAAAAAAAACATGCTTATTCAGAAATTCACAACAAACATAAATTACAACTTCTCACATGCATCACACATGGCACTATCTTTGAACAAGTACAATCATTCAGGTACCTAGGCATCACCATTGGCGCCACTCTGTCCTATGCCTAACATACTGACAACATGGTAGGAGCGAAACAGGAAACCAGGTCCCATCTATAGACAGAGGTTAAACCTCAACGCTGAGGCAAAAGCCTGGCCATCACAAGCTCTGTTCTGTCAGTAATAGACTATGGATTCCCAATCTATGGATCAGTCCTTGAAAGAGTCGGGCTATTGTACAACAAAGCATGCTGCTTTGTCACTGGCTCCCACAGACACACTCACACCTGGGAACTATATGCATTCTCTAAATGGCCCCCTTGCTGACAGACTCCACCATCAAACACCCTATTGACTAAAAATCTCAATTAGGCCTAGCACCCGACTACTTGCTCCCTCTGCAGCCCGGTACACGGCCTTTACACCACAAGGAGTGTGACCCAGCAGTCCTTACGATACTAAGGACGTAAAACAAGCCTAGGCCAGCATTCCTTTGCCAGTTGCACAGTCACATGGTACAATGAACTCCCAGCAAGTATCACCAACCTTCCCAAGCTGGCATTATTCAAGCAAGTGCTCAAGTCTCATCTCGCTGCACATTCCGGATGCAGCTGCACAGACCCACCTTGAGAGATACTCACTCTCTTACCCTTCCTCTCCTCTTTATCCCTTTCAACCGTATCATGTTCCCAACCTCTGGTTGGACAACACTCTGATAAATCTGCCTCCACAGGGAGCTAGTTATGAGGCCCTGCCTACACCTGAACCAGGTACTACTTAATCCCGGTACTTACTGTCTGGATATAGTGGAGCACAGGGCACCCTCGAAACTTAGGGTACCATATTTACCAATGTAATTACTATTCAGCATATAGGCTTTATTGTACTCCCAAACTTTATGTATTTAATCGGTTATCTCAGTTATGTATCTAATGGTTATCTCAGTTCAGCATCTATGACAAAGGCTCCACGAACTGAAAATGAATCGTTTCTCTTTAGAACTGTGTAATGTATTCTTCCTTAACGTGGAACCTTTGCAAACGAGCAATTGTGCTCAAAGGTTGTTACCGAGTATTCAATAAATAGATTAGTTTGGTGATATGGCTGGGGGTGCTGCCAGGAGGGGACCAGACTGGGAGCCAGAGGAACAGAAAAGAATGGTGCTTCTGTAGTCTTTAGGGTTGAAATATCATTCCTCTTTTAGTTGGTGTTTACGTACGTTAGAACCAGAGGATTCCCCAGGGCCAAACCAGTTCAGTCCCACCATCGGCTTTTCTCCCAAAGATGTTACCCTCCTATGCTAACAGACTGGTATGGTGCTTCAGCAGTTGCACAGCCCTTTTGGCCATTTTCCATCTTCAGGCATCAATGGTCCATTTATGTGCAACTAGGCAACATGGTACAGCTTTGTTGGTTGTTTTAAGGAAGACTGTGGGGTGCAGGGGCAGTGTACTGGGAGACAAGGAATTCCCAGATTTGAATACCTCGGTATGACCATCAGGCAAGTCACTTGGCCACCATTTGCTTTAGTCCTCCTAGCTGCCAAACAAGGCAGGAGGACCCAGTGGAAAGGGCGCTGCATCTCTGTTGGGTTATCACGGAGGAAACTGTAAATAGAAAAAAAAAAAAAGAATGCAATTTCTTACTGCTGCAGAAACATTCATCTGTCCAAATGTGGGAAAAGTGTGTCACCCAGTGGACAGTTTGGTGAATGACATGTTGTAATTTCCAGTGCACTGCCCTACCCTACTGTAGGTCTTCATTTTTCTCCTTTCACTTGGCATTTTATTTATTTTTGGTCAGGCACAAATCCTTTTCTTTTCCCCATCCTTGTGAGTGGTAATTCAGAAGCTGAGAGTACTCTCACTGCAGTTTCACAGTTCTCTCCATGGCGCGTCTCAAACACTGCCACTACCGTGTCACAAGGAATGGTGCAGGCAGCGACTGTAAATGCTCATATCTAGGTTAATGTCGTTTATGCAAAATACTAAACTAGGACGCAAAACTCAGAAAAACAAAAAGTTCACAAGCTATTTATTACTAATAAATCTGAAGAAAAACACTGTCCAAACTCAAGGCAATTATTGTTGGGTTTCTACAAGCATGAAGTAAGTATCCTGAGAAATGGAACCAGGAAAGGCAAATATTCAAATGTGCTCAGTTCTCCTTACCTGAAGGTGTGAGGTTTGGAGAACTAACCAGCTGCTGGTCCTTCCTGAGCTATCCGTGCTCCAAGTAGAACCTAAAAACAGGGGCAAGTACATCAGATGAGATCAGTGATAGCATCACGTACAGAAGAAATGACAGGCACCTGTGAACTAGAAGGTTGTAATTCAATCAAGGGGTTCTGGGGACATCTTAAAACACAAGAGCAAAGCTCTCGTGGTTTTTAGAATGTCATGAGAACCCCAGGATGGAATTACAAACCTCTACAGTAATTTACAGACGGGCCATTTTTATTTTGTATATAGGAGCAAACACTCTTTCTGGGGTTTAAAACTGATGCATATGAATGGAACTGCTTCTTTGTCAACAGAATGCAAATCAGGAGGCACTGTTTACCTCAGAATGTTCTACAGTAGAAGACTCTCTCAGACAGTTTGAGTGACAGACATTCTAAAACAGCCATACTTCATAATTCTGACATCACAACTGCGAATTACAACACAGAAAGGGTAAAGGCTGACCAGGCAATAATACTGCTTTATAAAATGGGTAGGAAAATCCTGCATCCTGATTCGCTAAAACTTGTTCATACCCACTGGATTGGGAGACCACAACCAATGGTACGAACAAGTCCCAGGACAAACCTACTTCAGTACCAAAGATATCAATGTGCACTCTCAGAACCTTCCAAAAAGCTCCTGCTCATCAGTTATTCTTGCAGCGTCCTCTACTGGTAGCTTGCTAATACTGCAACACAACATGCTGTGGAGTAATTATTTTACCATTTTTACAACATTTTCTTCTTTTTAAATGTATTTCTAACAACTTCAAACATTTTCTTTCAATGTGGTTATCAAAATACCTATTTATAAGTGCAATTAGACACTCCAGGGTGTTGGTTGTGGTGTCACAACTGCACTTCCAGAGGCTGAAAGCATGAGGCCACCTTACTATGCCCCTGGGCACGGTTGTGACACCACAACCAACACCCCGTCATGTCTTATCGTTTACCTAACAAACTTCTGGGTGTTGCGACACTACGGAGAACATGCAGCAAAACCAAAACTAAATGCAGCACACTGAAAGGAATAGTAACTCGACACAGTGGTGGGTAGGCTTTCAGTAGGCACAGCGTCCCCCACCTCCCCAAGGTGAAATGCTGTGCTATGTACACAATAGGTTTAAAGAGAGGCTGCGGTCCCTATCCAAACAAAGTCTTGGTTGGCATCATCAAAACTCCATAATACATCATCCCCCCAAATAATGAATTTCAAGCAGTTCTGAAGTCATTATTGTTAAGGACCTGGAAACTGGATCGTTGCCTTCACAGTTAATTACAGCAGAGGCTTATTCAGCAGCTGAAGTCCCTATTCACTGCTTGTGACAAAGTCTGGTATTGTAGAAATGACTGTCACAAAGAGGATGTTACCCTTCGACACCAGAATCATCCTCAGTTGTACATAAACTATACAGAGCACAACACCTGTTCTCACGTAAACACCCTCAGTACAGCAGAATGAAATGGCTTTAAGCGCAAACGCTTTGGGAATGAATAGCAATTTGTTTCGTATGCCAACAGCAGCTGCTGCCCAGTGCCTTGCCCCCCAACCCCAACTATGAGGCTCAACAAAGAAGAAAGCACAATCTGGTAACCCAAAATTCATTTCAATATTGACTTCTATGGAACTACACATCTGCGTTACTATGTTGCTCTCTTGCTAATATACTGCATAATGGACACAGGCTTTGTCAGGTACTCTCTCTCTAGTCCTACTCCATGAACATCGAAACAATTAAGCCATGCTTTGTGTACAGTGGACAGAATAGCTTGATGCTGGGGCTGGCTCAGCGATAGCCCACAGTGTTGCCATGCAGATGACCAGAGTTTGTGAGCCAACTCCAGTCGCTGTGTCGGGGTGGGTGCAGCTGCCAAACGGCAGCTTGTCTCAGCCAAGGAGGATTGGCAGCCAGTTCCAGTGTGCAGTGACCCCTGTGGAGGGCCAGGGAGCTTACACCATCACCTCTGCACATTCTCCCCTACACACTCACCTCGGAGGATGGAAGGTTGTGAGGTTAGCCCCACATCAGGAACTTGGGTAAAATCAATACCGACATTTGCAGGGGATGCTGCACTCCTGAGGCGCTGTCTTTTGAATGAGTTGTTAAACTGAGGTCCTTTCTGCCTGTTCTGGTGGATGTTAAATCCCATGGCACTCCTCGAAAAGTAAGGGAATTTCCCAGTGTTGAAAACAAACAAAAAGCTGACAGCATGCCACAGCCCAGAGCCAATGTACTGAATATGCACTGTTGTAACAAACCCAAGACACTGAAATGCGTGCCCAAAACAAATTTATTAGCCCAAATGCCAAAACATCCATAAAAGAACATTTGAGAGCGTAAATCTATTACCAAGTACCCCAACACTTAGCTCATTACAGCTTCCTCAGGGGCCAGTATCCTGGCCACATTTCCCTATTCACTAAAATACCACAAAAGCTTAATCTGGTTTAGCCTGAGATGGTTTTCTTTTTGAAACTTTTTTATTCAAAAGAATAACGGGGACAAGACACAGCACAATATACTGAGAATAAGTACAGTTAGGTACAGTTGTTAAAGCCTGAGTAGTGTTAACTGGGTAACACTGCTCTTAGATTCCTCCCTGTGGTCACAATTCTATCAGAAGAGTATCACACAATACAGTACTAATTAACAACAATAAAAGATGATAAAGTCGCCACTGCACAGATGAGATTTTTTCCTTCCAATATGATAAGTGAATTAATACAGTACCTCTATGTTATTTAATAGGCAGGTAGAAAATACAGGTTACTCACCTGTAACAGGAGTTCTAGGAATGGTATATGTTGTTCATCCACACTCATTGGCAGGTATCCTTGCCGCTTTAAATCTTGCGGAAGGTCCTCAAAGCTTGCTCCTCCCACCACCAGGTGGTATAACTCTCGGCTCCGCCCCATGATGCCAGATCTGGCCCGCTGGAATCTCAGGTTGTGCGCCAAAGCCGGAGAAATGAGTGGATGAACAACATATACCATTCCTAGAACTCCTGTTACAGGTGAGTAACCTGTATTTCTAGGGACATGGATATGTTGTTCATCATCCACACTCATTGGCAGACTCTAGCAGTTCTCCGGGAGGAGGAGGCAAAACGCACACCCAATACTTACTTGGGAAAGAGAGACTGAGAACCGAGGCCCCAAAACCAGCATCCAGCGTGACTCAAGGTCAATGTGGTAATGGTAATGAAGGTGTTTGCTGACTTCCAGGTAGCAGCCCTGCAGATTTCCTGGATAGGGACGTCCCTGGAAGCAGCCACCATTGCAGCAGTATGGCGGGTAGAATGAGCTCTTATCCCTCTGGGAGGCTCCATGCCCGCCAACTTATAGCAGAGATCTATGCAGGAGGTTACCCACCTGCTTATACGTCCGCTCAGCTGCAGAGTCTGCCAGATGCGGCTTCAAGCGTGAGTGACAAACAGCTGGCGAACCTCTCCCCAATTTCAGCCGTCGCTCCTTATAATAAAGCGGCGCCCTTCACAGGAATCCAAGTATGGGAGCCTATATTCGACCTCCGGTGTGATTGGGGTAGAACACGGCCAGAGTCAACACCTGGTTAAGGTGCAACTCCGACACCACCTTAGGAAGGAATTTGGGTAGAAGCCTTGGGGACATGTCTGTCCCTGTGGAAGACCAGGTAAGGAGACTCGATGGAAAGCGCCTGGAGCTCTCCCATCCTTCTGGCTGACGTGGATAGCCACCAAGAAGGCGGTCTTCCACACAGGTGAGAGAGAGCACACCTGTGCATAGGTTGAATAGCTTGCCCATGAGCTTTGCCAGTACCAGCAGTAGATCCCACGGAGGTGGGGTTCCCACTGGAGGAAATGTGATCAAGGCCTTTGAAAAGCGCCAGACCACCTTCTCCCTGCGCCACCGACTGCTTCCGGCCAGCGCCCAGTAGCAGAGATAGCTGCAAGTGCACCCTTAAGGAGTCGTCGACCCCTAAGCCCTTGACTAGAAAGGGACCATAAATAGTCCAAGATGCTTGCCAAGGAACAGGAGGAAGGGTCAAGCCCTTGCCTGACACCAAATGGAAAACCTTTTCCATTTGAAGGCATAGCATTTTCTGGTCGACTCTTACGGGACGCCTCAACTACACTGAGGACCTCGTCGGAAAGACCCAAGGCCTGGAAAGGAAAATTCCGTACCTACCGTAATTCTTGATCTTCTTGGACGAGTCTCCACCACTCATTCACACTAGTGGGATTGGCGCGGAGGCACTAAGACCCATCGGAGCAAACTTTTTGCTGGAGGGTCGGGCGAGGGACGGCGCCACAGAGACACGGCGCCACACAGCAGCGGCTCGAGCGGTAATGACCATCTCGGCGACGACCCTCCAACCGCCTCAGTACCTTTTTTACCAAGGAGGTGCAGCGCAACTAACGAAAAGGGTAAACCCAACATTAAAAACGGACATAAGATAGTCCGTATGACCCGTAAGAAGGGTCAGCAAAGAAGTCCTCACGGCCCTAAAGATTTGAGGTGAAGACCAATACAGCGTGAGCTCCGGGGATGGAGGTGGGCGTGTGAATGAGTGGTGGAGACTCGTCCAAGAAGATCAAGAATTACGGTAGGTACGTAATTTTCCTATCTTCCTGGACATAAGTCTCCACCACTCATTCACACTAGTGGAGAGTACCAAGCTGATAATCCCCAAAAGGGCGGCAGGAAAGCCAGAGCTCACGCGCCTAAGATAGAAGCCTATTAAGGATAGTTCTGCCGAATGCGGAATGTCGCCTGGCATGAACATCCAGTGCATAGTGCTTAACGAAGTATGCACTGAGCTCCAGGTAGCGGCGTTGTATATATCTGCAATTGGAACATTGCAACTTCCGCTAGGATGTCAGCGATCACTCTAGTAGAGGAGCGACACTCTACCTTCTAATTAACTTGAGCCATGGAATAGCAATGACGAAGGCATGCCACTAACCATGAAGAGATACATCTAATAGCGACAGGTTGACCCAGCGGTGTCGCTGAAAGAAACGAACAGTTGCTGAGTCTTCGAACATCCTTGGTTCTATCTAAATAGAACGCAAGGCTCTCTTAACATCCAAGGAATGAAGAGCTCGTTCCCCTTCATTTTGGAAATTATGAAGTAAGCGGAGTACCAGAGGTTGGTTCAGATGGAATTCTGACACAACCTTGGGAAGAAATTTAGGATGAGTCAGGAGAACTACCTTGTCCTTATGGAATACAGTATACTGGAGGGTCCGTAACCAGTGCATATCTCAGAGACCCTACGGGCTGAGGTAATGGCCACCAGGAAGGCAGTCTTCCAGGTAAGAAATTTTAGCTCACAGGTAGCTAAGGGTTGAAAGGCTTCCGAGTGAGCATGTCCAGCACCAGGTTAATGTCCCAGGCTGCAACTGGACGCTTAACAGGGGTCTGGTATGGAGAATCCTTAAGAAATCTCTTCACCATAGGTAACTGAGCCAGAGTTAAGGAAGAAACCGCTCATGGAGCGCTGAGATGGCACTAAGGTGAACTTTAACTGTGGAGTATTGAAGACCTAAGTTTGATAGGTCAAAAGATACTCCAGAACCTTGCCAGGAGGACAGGAAAAGGGATTCCAAGAGGATTTTGACACCAGAGAGAAAAGCGTTTCCATTTGAAGCGCGCGTTGGGTGGCTGGCTTCGAGCAGCCAGAAGGATGTCTGAGACTCCACGAGAGACGTTGAACCGATTCACTTCTCTCTCTTCAGGAGCCAAGCATGAAGGTGAAGTGATTTCAGGTTAGGATGGACCAACGAACCCTGAGTCAGAAGACTGATTTGCAAAGGAAGTGGTCTCGAGAGGCTGCCAACATACTGTTGAGTGGGAAACCATAGTTGCCGAGGCCAGGAAGGAGCAATGAGAATCATCTTGGTCCCCTGAGACTCGAACTTGAGGAGTACTCTCTGGATTAGAGGAAGTGGTGGAAAGGGCGTAAAAGCGTTTTGTCCACCGCAGCCTGAACGCATCCTGACAGAAAATGCCAGGCCCTGGATTTCTGGAGCAGAAGAGAGGCAGTTTTATGCTGAGTGGGATGCAAAAGGTCCAGGTCTGGAGTCCCTCTTTGAACAGGGACCGAGCTACGGCTGGATCGAGACCACTCGTGAGGGTCTGCCTCCGTTCTGCTGAGGTGATCTGCTAGGTCGTTTTGTATACCTGGCAGATAAACCGCTTGAATCAGAGACTTGTGCTCAAGCACCACTCCCACACCCTCATTGCTTCCCTGGGAAGGATAGAATGAGCACCGCCTTGCTTGTTGATGTAATACATCACTGCTTTGTTGTCCGCTTGAAGAGAATGTTCTTGTGACAAAGGACATCCTTCAGAGCTCGGATTGCATAGAGGACCGCTCTCATCTCCAGGACATTTATGTGGAGATGAGTTTGAACTGAGTCCATACACCTTGAGTGTGGAGGAGAGACAGTGAGCTCCCATCCCATTAGCGATGCACCTGTGGTGATGGAGATCTGATGATCCGGGGAGCAAAGGGAATCCTTCCAGGAGATTGCTCTTGAGACCACCAGGTGAGAGACCTTGAAGGGCTCCGTCACCTTGATGGGATAAGACTGGGGGTGAGAGGTCGGGACCACTGGTGGAGAGCATCCACTGGGTGGTTCTCATGTGCAGTCGGCCAGAGGGACAGTGAAGACCGAGGGCGCCATGAGACCCAACATACGTTGCATCGAGAGAGCTGTAACCGATTGGTTCTCCCTGATGTAACGGGCCATACAGAAGGATGTCGAGTCTTCTGTCCTCTGGAAGGAAAGCCTTCGCTGAAGAGGTGTCTAGAAGCGTCCCTATGAAAAGGAGCCTCTGGGAGGTTGCAGTTGAGATTTTTCAAATTCAGCAGAACTCCCATGGACGTGAGAAGACGAGGAAGTCGCTTGCACGGCTTCCAAAGTCCCTTGGCCGGAAGGGCTTGCTGAAGCCAATCGTCCAGGTAGGGAAACACTCGAGTCCGACTTTCCTGAGATGCGCCATGAGAACTGCACAACACTTTGTAAAACTCATGGCGCCGAGGATAGCCAAAGGGCAGGACTCTGAACTGATAATGCTGACCCAAAGCTACAAACCTGAGGAATTTGAGTGGGTCGGGTGGACGAGGATATGCTGGTAAGCATCCTGCATATCCAGAGAGGCCAGCCAGTCGTGCTGATGCAGCAAGGGTAACAGGGTACCTAGGAAATCATCTTGAATTTCTCCCTGGGGAGGAATTTGTTTAACTTTCTGAGGTCTAGAATGGGCGCATCCCCAGATTTCTTTGGAACCAGAAGTAATGGGAGAGAACCCTGTGTTTCGAGATGCGGGGGCACCAGTTCTATTGCCCTGTTGTTCAGAGGCCCTGGATCTCCGTGGTGAGGAGATCTGACTGAGAGGCCGACAACCTGGGTTGTCGATGGGAGGACATTGGGGGGTTCCAAGAAATTGAGAGAGTAACCCTCGCGAATTATCCAAGAACCCATTTGTCTGAGGTTATGGACTTCCACTGGTTGTAGAAGTACATCAGACGACCTCCCACCGGAGGAGAAAGTTCCACCTCGGGCAGAGTGGATGGAACTTGGGCCAACGACTCATAAGGTAGCGCTGGGAGCTTTAGGTCCCCGCGCTTTCTGCCAGCCTTCTTTTGAGATTGGGCAGGTTGGCTTTTATGGAAGCTTCCCTGCCTCTGCCTCGAAAGGACTGACGACTATGAAACTGACGTCTGTTCACATGCCCCCGAAAAGGGGGCAGGCGGAAGTCTGGCCAACTTAATGGCCGATCTAGTCTTCTGAGTGGCCTCTAAGGCTTGCTCCACCTGAGGCCAAAAGAAAGGAGCCATCAAAAGCAGCGCCATCACCTGCTGCTGAGCATCATTCGTGAAGCCAGAAATACGCAGCCAGGAATGCGCCGAGTACAAATCCACGCTGCTGAGCCGAGAAGCAGAGTCGAGCGTCCATGGCGGCTTTGACCTGTTGGTTATTGGACTCAATACCTCTAATAACGGTCAGAAGAAGCTCTGACTTGAACCGAATCTGGAAGAGCTTCAACCATTCTTTTCATAGAGTGCCACAGGATATACTCATACTGAGAAAATAGCCTTGATAACTGGCAATACGCATACTTAGAGTGGAGGCAGCAAGACTCTCTTACCTAATGTATCAATCTTACGAGACTCTTTGTTAATAGGTCGAGCTGTAGTAGTTTGAGGAAGAACACCTTGTCATTCTCTGCCAGGACTACAATAGGATCCGAAAGGCTTGGGATGCCAAAATGGGACGATCCTTGGGAGCTGAATACTTCTTATCAATGGATTTAGCCACTGAGGGAATAAGAGCAGGGTTATTCCATACCATTTGAGACAGCGTCTCGAAGGAAGGCTGAATCGGAGGAGTCAAATCCGTAGGGATCTCCAAGCATGAAGATACTAGAGTCTTAATATCTTCCCAGGATCGATGTCTGTAGTCTGAGAGAAAGAGTGGATCCCAGGTTCTTCAACAGAGACTTAAAGGACAGGTCCACCCACAGGCTCTGTAGCAAAGAAAGATCCTGTTTCCTCCACTTCATCACCCAACCGAAGGTCTGGGTCAGGCTCAACATCATCTCCTGATGGTCCAGAAAGGACTGTTTGGACAGGAAAGGTGAAAAGTAGGAGAAGGAAATGGCAGAAAAACAAGGAGAGTCCCCAAGGGCTGCAGGCGCAGAGGCAGCAAAGCAGGCTGAAAACTGACACCGAGGCGCCTGGCGCGCGAAGAAACCTGTGACCCATAAGCGCCCCAGCGGCGCGCGGAACGGCAGGCGCGCGGCGCGTACTTGGCGCCACAGACGGCGCCCATGACAGCGCCGCGAGCAGCGCGCGAGGCAGGCGCCGCCCGATCAACAGCTTACCACCGGCGGCGCGCGAGATAACAGCAGGCGCCACCAGCAACGCCGAGAGACCCGCAGCGGCGCGCCAGCGGCGCCGCCAGCTCAGCGGCCCAGCAGGCGCGACACAGCCACAGACCCTGCAGAAGCGCGGAAAAGCCGGGAGCCTGGAAAACCAAGAAGGAAAAATACCGGGAGATAAGAGGGCATGGTGAGGCCCCCTGGCACGCAACCATGTGAGGAAACACACCTCCTAAGCACGGGCATAGCACCGAAGAAGGCGCGTAGCGACTAGGAAGGTCAGCAGCCTACCTGATCGCCGGAGGGGCCGGGGGCTCCGAGGGTAACGAACCAGGCAGAAGAACCACCTCCGAGCCCATCGCTCCATAAAGCCACTGATGCACTGCTCATCTGGAACCCTACCACCTAGGGGCGGGGAGGGGCTCCGATGTATGAGGACAACGATTAGCGGAGTTGGCGGCTCGAAGGGGACGACAGCCCAACTAGCGATAACCGGACCGTCGGCGCAGACATACCGGAGGGCGACCTCGGTGATACCTTCTCTTTTTGACCTGTGGCCGAAGAAGAGCTCGAGGCCGAGCGGGCGCCCGAGAATGCGACCGTTTATTTTTATGCGGCGAGGGACCGCCCATCCCCAGACATCGGACTGACGTGGTCGGAACCCGCTGAGGAGAGGGCTGACGGACCCAGCGACTGACTGAACAGCTTTCATCAAAGTCCCTACCCGTCACCTGACCTGCTCATGAGTCGACTCCGTCCAATAGGCGAGACTTCTTTAAATAGGATTAAATTTAAATATTAGAAAAATTTCACGAAAATAGAATAAAACTAAGCGATACTACTATCATTGATAATGTTACAAAAACAAACTGAAAACTATCACGCTAGTTTGAAGTTTGACTCCCCGACAAGCTGACGACGTCGTCACTGAAAGCCGCACTTTCGGAGGCGGAAAAAAAGAACTGAGGCGGTTTGGAGGGTCGTCGCCGAGATGGTCATTACCGCTCGGGCGCTGCTCATGGCGCCGTAATCTCATGGTAGCAGTCTCTCGCTTATACGACCCTCCAGCAAAAGTTTACTCGATGTAGGTCTGGTGCCTCGGTAATCCACTAGTGTGAATGAGTGGTGGAGACTTATGTCCAGGAAGATCTCTGGCAGCTCAGGGAACCAGGCCGTCAGGTGCAGGGATTGAAGAAGGTCGGATGGAACACCTTCCCTGATTGACTGAGAGCAGGTCCGGGCGAGCTGGAAGCTGCCAGCGGTCCTGGAGCTGAGACTGAGGAGATCTGGGTACCAGAACTGGCGAGGCCAGTCTGGAGCTATCAGAATCACCTGCGCCTTGTCCTCCTGGCTTGAGAAGCACCTTGTGGATCCAAGGAAATGGGGAAAAGGCGTAAAACCAAGGGTCCACTGCCTCGAGAAAGGCATCCCCAGCGAGCCCTGCTGAGAGGGCGGGCATGGAACAGACTCAGCCTGGCGTTCTCCTGGAGGCAAACAGGTCCACCTGAGGTGTGCCCAATGGGAGAACAGATGCTTGCTACCTCCGGCAGGAAGACCACTCGTGGGATACAGCCCCTATCCGGCTCAGGGCATCGGCCAGGAGTGTTGGAGGCTCCTGCCACGTGAATAGCCAGGAGATCCGCCTCCAGGCTGCGAGACGACCAAATCCGGAGGCTTCCTTGCATAGAAGCATGGGCGCGTCCGCCCTGGCCCGGTTTAGATGAGTACATAGTAGGTGGTATTGTCCGTCTGGACTCGGACCACTTGACCCGGAGGAGCGGAGCAAAAGGCGGTGAGGCCGGCGGACAGCTCGGAGCTCCAGCAGGTTGATGTGGCTCAGGGACTCCCAGCGGGGACCAGAGGCCATGAGCCCGTGTTCCCCAGATCGGCACCAACCCATCAGAGAGACGTCGATTCGATGAGAGAGACTGTCGGCTCGAGGCGGATGAGCAGGATGCCCTCCTGCAAATGATCTGGGCAGTCCACCACTGGAGGCGTTCCACATCCCTAATGTCACCGACTGAAGCTGGTCAAAGGATGCAGCGTTGTGACCACTGGCTGGCCAGTCCCACGCAGAAGGGACGCATGTTCCAAGCGGGCCCCAACAGGACACGCTGGTGCAGGCGCGCCATGAGACCAGGAGGCGCAGGAGTCCCGGGCAGGCGCAATTGCCCAACCAGAAATGATCGGGCAAAGGAGGAAGAACCTCGGCCCTGTCCGCCGGAGCACCGCTCTGGCTCGAAAAGTCGAGCTGGCCCGATGAATAAATCACCTGCTTGACTCGGTTCCGACTTGGCCTCCGTTGATAAGGCCCAGTTGAGGAAGCAGACCTGGAGGCCAGATCTCTGGACCACTCTGCCTCCTTCCTGGAGGAGCTGCTATCAGCCAGTAAGTCCAATAAGGTAGACCCGGACCCCTCGGCAGCACGCCAAGATGCTGTCACCACTGCCATCTTGGTGAAGACCCTGGGAGCTGGAGACAAGCCGAGAAGGGGCATGGCGGAACTGAGAGAGGATCCTTCCGCTCGGGCGAAGGAATCTCTGGTGGGAGCAGACGGATAGGGCGTGAACTGCGTCCTGCAAGTCGAGAGCAGACACCACGCCGCGTTCAAGGATGGTATCTGAGACAAGTGACCATCTAAAGGTTCGAGACCTTAGGAACTTGTTTAGGTCGTGTGGGTGGAAATGGGCGCCAGCCCCAGTCCGGCTTCGGAACAGGAAGTACCTGGACACAAACCCTGGGTCTGGGAGGTACCACCTCTCTTATCACCTCCTTCTGGAGGAGGAGGCGATGTCGGCTCGACGAGCCGCCAGTGAGGCTGAGGATCCGAGTCCCCAGGGACGGCTCTGAAGGTGGTGCCTGCTCCGATTCAGAGGCAGGCCTCTTCCCACCACCAAGACCCACCTGTCCATGGAAACAGCGGACCAGGCGGAGCGGAGTGCGGGCCGTCCCCCCAGGACCCAGGAGTGAGTGGCGCGGAATGAGCGTACCCCTCAGCCCGTCACTGGGCAGGCTTGGAGGAGGGACCGGCCGAGGACCTCCTGGGCTTTCCTCCCTGCCTCCTGTTAGAGGAAGCGCGGCTTGGGTTTGGGATGCCAGGCCGAGCCTGCTGGCCTAGCGTTGCTAGGCCGGGCGCTGGCGGGAGCACAGAAAGACCGAAGGAGCTTAGGCTGTAGTTGCTGACCTTTGTCCTTCTGGCGGAAGGGCCCGAAGTCAAGGTAGCATTGGACTTCTCGAGTCCTCTGCAGGTGACCTTCCACCCCAGGGCCGAAGGTCAGTCCCAAAAGGAACATCCACCAACTTGTGCTGGGTATCCAAGTAAAGGTGGATATCCTCAATCAAACCACGACAGCATAGCCACTGCGGCAGCCCGATCTGGCACATGGGTCCCTATAGCCAAAGCAGTCTGGAGCTGCTGTTTGGCCACTGCCCTGCCTGGTCGCACCTGCTTAACCGTAGTCTGCAGATCGGCGGGAAGATGAGGATGACCTCATCAAGGGAGCCCAACAGAACATGAAAAAAATGTGCCATGAGGGCGGCCGAACTGGCCTAGCGAAGGCCGAGAGAGGGCATAGCGTAGACTTTTAGCCCGACATAGTCAATTTCTTGGGACTCTCCTTGTCCACAGGAGGTTTGTCCACATCCCTGGCGCATTGCCGGCGCAGAGCGGTAACAACCCCTCAGCAGAAGGTGTTCCGAAACACGGACAAGGAACGGTGGGACCGCATACTTCCTGGCCATCCTGGCGGCGCAGGGCAGGAAGCAGGCGGCTGCCAGCTCCAGTGCGGACCCACTGTAGCCTCGGCCACGGAAAAGCCTCGTCGGAGAATCCCCTCGGTTCAGAATCTCCGTGAGGGATACCTGGCCGTTGGAAAGCAGGTTAGGCTCCATCCGGTGGACTCGAGATGGGCGAAGCAGTCCTAGGAAGGACGGCGACTCTCATCCGATGGCTGACCTCCTGAGGGCTCCAAGTCCAGTCGCTTGGAGAAAAGGAGGAATCATCGCGGACTCGGAAGGGTCCTCGAAGACTGCCTCTGGCCTGAGCCACCTTCACCTGCCGGTGATGTGGGAGTGAGGGTAACTGACAACCGATGGGGTGGACCCTTAGCCGGACCGAGAATCATGGTAGACCCCAATGTGGTGGCTGTGAGGCGGAGGTTCCACGAATCGGTGGAGCAGCTGGTTTGGCGAACAACCGGCCTAGGTAGCAGGCTCCTCGGATAGAGTCGGGGTGTTGTCGACCGCTCGGTGACAGCCACTCAATGGCCGAGGAGGCGGCGGGGTCGCTTACTCCCGGCCAGGAGGAGCTGTTGCAACATAAGGTCCTCAATACCGTCAAGCGTAATTCGCGAAGCCTCCCTCATCGGGAGGAGGGCCGAGGCCGAGCCCGCGACGCCGCTTACCGGTGCCAAGACCGCTTATGACGGTGGGATCGGCTGGACGCAAGAGGTCGAGACCGGACGAAGTCCCGAATTTCCGAGGTCGGTGCGGGGAGGTGTCGGCGAACCGGCACTCCCTTGACTCGGATGGTGCATCCGAGGCTCCGGAACCGGAGGCACAAGCCGAGCCACAGGATCCTCAACTCCTCCCGGGGACGGGAGAGGAATCTCGGCTGCTAAAGGCGACAGCCCGTCAATGGGTCGAGAAAAATCTGACTTCACCGATCAGAGTCTCGGTCAGCTGACCTGGCCCAGGGACCGTGGGCCAGTGGCGAGCTTGACCCAGTCGACCAGCCGTGACCAATCGACGGCCCGAGAGAAGGGACCTTTCCGCTCCCAAGAGGCGTCGACGAGAGGGACTTACCCCTGTCCCTCTTTTGGACCGAGAATAAGGTCCATAAGCGTGAGCCCCTTCTCCTTTAGTGGAAGGGACAGACCAAACTCCTTAAAATAAGCAGTGTAAGAAGAGCCCAGAGGCGGGATAAATGCGCGGCCGAGGAAGAATCGCCCGCGCCTCCTCTTCGAGGCAACCATCCGCTCGAGCTGATCCGCCCGAAGCCCCGCGCGCGGACACGTAACCAGACCTCCTTGGACTGCACGGAAAGCGCTTCTCGGGGCCAGCCCAGTTGCAATCGGGCAACCACGGTCTTCTAGGGCGTAGGCCGAAAGATGAGCACAGTCGCAAGCCTGCGGGTCGTGCCTTCAAGGCCTACAGACACACATGGATGTGGATCAGTCCGAGACATCTTCTGCCGCATAGGCATCTCCGAAATCCGGAGTCGATTGTCCATCGCGGCCGCGAGGGATAGAAGACTGAAGTCTTTTCGCAAAATTTATTTTAAATCCGCAAACGGAGAAATAGGAACCAGTCTCAAACGCAGAGCGTTAAGGAGGGAACCTGAGCTCAAGCGGTAAGGAAGATCTGGCGCCATGGGGCGGAGCCGAGTTATACCACCCGGTGGGTGGGAGGAGCAAGCTTGAAGACCTTCCGGCAAGATTTAAAGCGGCAAGGATACCTGCCAATGAGTGTGGATGAACAACATATCCATGTCCCTAGAACCATAATTCTATGTATCCTGTAGTACAATTCGGGCTGTGGACCTAGACAGCATCCCACACTTTGCTGCGGAACAAATTCTGGCGTGGTTTCCATCATATGCTGAATCCACCCGTGCCACCTGCTGTTAAATAAATTTAACTGTTGCCTAATTCTATGTGTCAGTTTTTCCACTGTGTAAATGTATATCACGATAGCAGCCAATGCTCAGCTGTGAGGGTAGGGGTCTGCAACCATTGTTTAGTGATTACCTTCTTAGCCGCTACCAGGTCTATGTTTATAAAGTGTTTCTGGTGTTTATTAAACCGCTTGTGGGAAAATTGCTAATGCAGAAGTCAATTTGAGAAAGCTTTGACAAATGTGAGCCAATTCTCATTCAATGCTCTCCCAACAGTCTCTGAGAAAAGAGCTTCACTAGAATACATGTGAGTGTGTAGTAGCTACTCTCCACACACCCTCCAGCAGGCCACAGGGTGCCCTCCACCAAATTTTGCAACTATACAAGGGTCCGAAAAACTGGACCACAAATTTCCAAGCAAATTCTTTCCATTGCAACAAGAAGGAAATGTTACACTGCTGGGAATAATACGCTCCTACTGTTTATCAGTGAGCTGAATGTTTAATTCAACTGACCAGTCCCTCTCTACTGTCGGATAGAACTAAGGAGGGAGAAGGTAAGGGCTTTATACATTAAGGAGACAAAATGCTGCGGTATGCCTCCTAGTTTGGAGTTTTAAGTCACACAGACAGGGAGGGGTGACTGCCAGTGTTTCTGAATCTGAGAAACTGTTCAGAGCATGTCTTGCTTGAAGGAAACAAAAATGATCTGCATTTGGTACCAAGTATTGCTGCCTTAGCTGTGCAAAAAGAGAGGTGTGTCTCCAGCTATAAACTGGTACTGCTGAGTCAGCCCTTGCATGTCCCACTGGCCAAATCTAAAATCTATCTGAGCTGGACAAAATGCATCATCATATGACCAAATTTTGTACCACTGAAATAATACCACTGTGCTGAAGATATTAGAAGTATTGCTAACTGTGTGGGTGTGGGGTGTTAGAAAAGAGAATTATCCATTGAGGGCACTGATATCCAAGTCCTTCCAGTGAGTGGCACAGACTGGGTCAAGCTACATGACAGGTATGACTCGGATGAGCTGCCTGCCAGCAACAGCAGAGTCCAGGGACAAGGTATGAGCACGTGCTCAGGGTGGTACAGGTGCAGCTGCAGATCAGCCATCCAAATCACAACTGCTACAACAAGTTTCAGCTGCACTCTGTTAAGAACGGTCAACACAGTTTTACAACACAAGCAGGTTGCATTTAGGATGTTTTATTAATCTTAAACTCTTTCTGTAAAAGTAATAAAACAAGAATAACGCATGCATTTTCGATAATGTCCTCCTAGGAACCCCATGACATATATACCACATCCTAACTGCAAATTATGTACAAATGTAAACACTTGGGTTATTCAATTACAGCTAGGCATTCACCTGGACTGTTCATATGTTTGATTTATCATTATGACTGTACTAACTTATTTCTTCTGTCGTTGCTTTGTTCTACGAGAATCCTCTGCAAAACTACTGGCAGGATGTGTTGCCTTCTGCTGATCCCCAACTTCACTAAATACAAGCGCTATTCCTTGGGAAATCACGATTTTGTAATATAGGCATGAGGCACTCGCAGTGATGATGGGGTCCACATCCCCAATCTGATCCCCAGCTGGATTCCCTAGACTACCCGTCACATTTCTATGTGTTTGGTTCTCCTTATGGTGTTGTATAAATTATTTTTATTAGTTTAAGATCAACTATAGAGAGAGACAAAACAGTACTAAACACCAACTGTACACTTGACAAGTTTCAGTATAAGATCAGTTTTCAGTGCAACAAGTTTTCTTAACCAAAACTTGAATTTAGCAATGGATTTTTTCAAAATTTGTATGTTTGTATCATCTTGAGCACTAACAGCACTGTTCTAGAAATAGGTTGAATCCCACCAATAATGACTCACCTATGTAAGGACACACCACATTAATGGCAATGACCAGGACATGAACAGTATAAAAGTGGTGGATTTACACCAAACGCGCCCCCAGAGCCAGAAGCTTACCAGAGCAAAGTGGGCGGGGCACCTGGAACACAGACTAGTGCTTTTACCTGCTGCACTGCTTTGTATTTTTGCGATATGCAATAATCAAGCATCTTCACTGCAACCTACTTGTGTTGTAACACTGTGGTGCCGTTCTCAACAGAGTGTGGCTAAATCTTGTTCTAGCAGTAACAGCAGAGACTGGGCAGTGCCTGCCCCTTTCTGCTAGGAATTTGCAACCTCCTATAAGCTATCCTAGGTCTCTGCAGTGTTGGGTGAAAACAGTGCTGTAATAACAGCATGGGAAAAACCAGCGAGACTTACATACGCCAGGGAAAGCGGTAGTGGGCAGTACAGCACAAGTCATTTGGGAACTGTCCACTTGTGCTGCTGTCCCCCTGATGTGTTCAAGGGAAGAGGTTTATATTAGTAATGGAGGGGTGCGGGGCAAAGCCCCGAGAAACTAATGATGTTTCAGTTCTATCCCCGTCAGGTGCATACATCTGCCCCTTTGACGGTCCCTGAGTTGTGCCCTCCAGTCACTTTACTACATCTGCCACCCTCCCGACTCACCCCTCCCGGTTCCTTCACGCTGTTTGCGGTGGTGGTGCGTGTGGCAGGTTTCCTACGTTTTCACTGTCTGTACCTGTCACCCTTATTGCTCATACGCAATTTTCGCCCACCTGATTTTCCAGCGCTGTTTTTACCGCTGCCATTTTGCTGTCGCTATTACCACCTAGTACTGGTCTCTGCCCCACCCAAATAAATCTAGAAATTATTTTGTCCCAGCACTGAACATCTGTTTGATCTACACATATTGGGAGTGTTTGGAACAAGTATAGCAGTCTGGGAAGCACATTCACGTGGACAGCTTCAATTATGTTGTTGATGATAATGACAGCACTGTCCATCTATTACTATCTGCTTGAACAGCGCTGTAAGGGGTGGATAATTTAATTGATAGAGCTCATTTAGACCGAGTGGGATATGTATTCAAAGATATTTTATTGAGTTTTAATGTCATGTAAAGTTATAGCTACTCAAACAAAAAAAAAGGCAAGCGGGTGGACTGTAATTTAAATGAAGGGCCATAATTTTGTTGGCATTTAATCTGTAACCTGAGAATTCACCATATGTATGCAAGGCAGTCCTAAGGTGTGGAGAGGTAGTGGGCTTCGTTAAATATATAAGAGAGAGTGTTAGCGTAAAACAGTAGTTTATGCAGTGTGTCCTGGTGTAAGATGCCTTTAATCTTAGGGTTTTGGTGGAGTACCTGTGCCACAGGCACAACCTTGAAGGAAAAATAAGAGTGAGGCCAGGCATCCCTCACCACGCGTCCCTTGTTAACTGGAATCTATGGGATGATGATCCATTAGCCCAAACTACTGCCTGTGGAGCTTGATACAGGGTAAAGTCAGGGGTGAACCCAAATCGAGATGAGGTATAATATAAAATTTCCTGCAGACCTTGTTGAATTCCTTTTTAATATCCAGGCTCAGTGTCAGTGGCTCAGTAGGTAGCACACTTGCCTCTGAGGCCGGAGATCAGAGGATGTGGGTTCAGTTCCCACATCTGGCACTTGGGTTAATATCCAGTACTGACACTGTAGTGCAGCACTTCTGAGATGCTGTCTTTCGGATGAGATGTTTAACGAGGTCCCTTCTGCCTGGATTGGTGGTAGTTCAGGTGGATGTTAAAGATCCCATGGCACTTATCGAAAAGAGTACGGTAATTTCCTGGTGTCCTGGCCAAATTTCCCTCATTCACTAAAAATACCACCAACAGCTTAATCTGGTTCAAGGTCAGCTGGCATTCATTTGTATCCCCCTCCCCGGGACGTGCCTGAAAATAGGCAGGATTTGTCTAGCGCACTTACCGGTCAACAAAAACTAAATAAATAAAATAAAAAATAAAGAAAGTAGGTTGCGAGTCCTGGAAGCATACTGGAGCAACGATAGGTGTGCTTAATGCTGTCCTGAGTTTGCCGTTGCATTATAAAGCATGTTTGGTTCTTATGGATCAAACAGGGAAGGATTCATTCTAAATGTTTTGCTAAAATGGAAGTGAATAATTTATAGTTTATAATTAAGATGGAAATTGGACGATAAGATTCTGGTTTGGATGGGTCTTTCCAGGGCTTATATGAATCGAGTGGCATACTGTCACAAAGTAGGAGGGTTCCACCTTCTTGAATGTCGGCATGTTTTAAGGAGGGAATAAATACAGGTTACTCACCTGTAACAGGAGTTCTAGGAATGGTATATGTTGTTCATCCACACTACCTGGCAGGTTCCTGCCGCTTTAAATCTTGCCGGAAGGTCTTCAAGCTAGCTCCTCCCACCCACCGGGTGGTAAAACTCTCGGCTCCCCCCCCATGACGCTAGATCTGGCCCGCTGAAGCCCTCAGGCTAAAGGTCAAGCCGGGAGGTCGGAATTAGGATGAACAACATATACCATTCCTAGAACTCCTGTTACAGGTGAGTAACCTGTATTTCTAGGGACATGGATATGTTGTTCATCCACACTATCTGGCAGACTCCTAGCAGTTCTCCAGGAGGAGGGAGGCAAGCGCACACCTAATACTTACTTGGGGAACAAGTTGGAGGCAGGCCCCAAAACCAGCATCCGGCATGACTCAAGGTCGATGTGGTAGTGGGAAATAAGGTGTGTTGCGGACTTCCAGGTAGCAGCCCTGCAGATTTCCTGGATAGGGACATCCTGGAAGCAGCCACCGATGCAGCAGTATGGCGGGTAGAATGAGCTCTTATCCTCTGGGAGGCTCCATGCCCACCAACTCATAGCAGAGATTTATGCAGGAGGTGACCCATCTGCCTATCGTCCGGCTTGGCTGCAGGTCTGCCAGGTGCGGCTTCAAGCGTGGTGACAAACAGCTGGCGAACCTCTCCCGAATTTCAGCCATAAGCTCCTTATAATAAGCGGCGCCCTTCTAGGGTCCAGAGTATGGAGCCTATATTAACCTCCGATGTGTGATTGGGGTAGAACACCGGCAGAGTCAACACCTGATTAAGGTGAAACTCGACAACACCTTGGAAGGAATTTCGGGTGAGGCGTGGGACAACCTTGTCCCTGTGGAAGACCAGGTAAGGAGACTCGATGCTAAGCGCCTGGAGTTCTCCCATCCTTCTGACTGACGTGAACCAAGAAGGCTGTCTTCCACGACAGGTGGGGAGACCACACCTGTGCATTGGTTCGAATGGCTTGCCCGTGAGCTTTGCCAGTACCAGCAGTAAATCCCACGAGGTGGGGTTCCCGCTGGAGGAAATGTGATCAAGGCCTTTGAAAGCGCCCGACCACTTCTTCCTGCGCGCACTGACTGCTGACCGGCCCGCCCGGTAAGCAGAAATGGCTGCCAGGTGCACCTTAAGGTCGTCGACCTAAGCCCTTGACTAGATAGGGACCATAGATAGTCCAAAATGCTTGCCACAGGACATGAGAAAGGGTCCAACCCTCCCCCGACACCAAATGGAGAACCTCTTCCATTTGAAGGCATAGCATTTTCTGGTCAACTCTTTACGGGACGCCTCAACGATGTTGAGGACCTCGTCGGGAAAGACCCAAGGCCTGGACCTCTAGCAGCTCAGGAACCAGGCCGTCCAGGTGCAGGGATTGAAGGTCCGGATGGAACACCTTCCCTGATTGACTGAGAGCAGGTCCGGGCGAGCTGGAAGCTGCCGCGAGTCCTGGAGCTGAGACTGAGGAGATCTGGGTACCAGAACTGGCGAGGCCAGTCTGGGGCTATCAGAATCACCTGCGCCTTGTCCCTCCTCACTTTCAGCAGGACCCTGTGAATCAGGAGCAGGGGAAAGGCGTAAAGAGGCCGGGGTCCACGGCCTCGAGAAGGCATCCCTGCAGCGAGCCCTGCTGAGGCGGGCATGAAACAGCCTCAGCTTCACGTTCTCCCTGGAGGCAAACAGATCCACCACAGGTGTGCTCCAGCGAGAGAACAGGTCTTGTACTATCTCCGGCAGGAGAGACCACTGATGCGATGCAGCCCTATCCGGCTCAGGGCATCGGCCAGGGTGTTGGAGGCTCCTGCCACATGAATGGCCAGGAGATCCGCCTCCAGGCTGCGCACTAGTGACCAGATGCGGAGCTTCCTTGCATAGAGGCAAGGAGCGGCCCCGCCCTGGCGGTTTAGATAGTACATGGTCGTGGTATTGTCCGCCTGACCTCGGACCACCTTGACCCCGGAGAAACGGAGCAAAGGCGGTGAGAGCTAGGCGGACCTGCACGGAGCTCCAGCAGGTTGATATGGCATCGGGACTCCGCGGGAACCAGAGGCCGTGCACTCGGTGTTCCCCAGATGGGCACCCCAACCCATCAAAGAGGCGTCGGTCGTTAGAGAGACCGCTCGGCCGAGGCAGACAAGCAGGATACCCTCCTGCAGATGAGATGGAGCGGTCCACCACTGGAGGCGTTCCACATCTCCTGGGTCATCCACACACGCTGGTCAGAGGATCCTGGCGTGTGACCACTGACTGGCCAGTCCTCACTGGAGGCGCATGTGCCAGGTGCCCAACGGACTCACGCTGGTACAGGCCGCCATGAGACCCAGAGTCGCAGGAAGTCCGGGCAGGCACGATTGCCCAACCAGAAATGATTGGGCAAGGGAGGTAAGAACTCGGCCCTGTCTGCGGGAGCCGTGCTCTGGCTCGAAGAGAGTCGAGCTCTGCCCGATGAAAGATATCACCTGCTTCGGCTCGAGTTCCGACTTGGCCTAGTTGACCAGGAGGCCCAGTTGAGAGCAAACCCGGAGGCCAGATCTCTGGACCGCTCCACCTCCAACCTGGAGGGGCTGCTATCAGCCAATCGTCCAGGTAAGGGTACACCTGGACCCCTCAGCGCCGCAGGAGGCTGTCACCGCTGCGATGCATTGGTGAAGACCCTGGGAGCTGAAGAAAGCTGAAGGGCATGGCCTGGAACTGAAGAGGATCCCTCCGCCCTGAAGCGGAGGAATCTCTGATGAGGCAGACGGATAGGGACGTGAAAGAGCGCGTCCTGGAAGTCAGAGAACAGAACCACCGCCGTGTTCCAGAGATGGTATTATCTGAGCCAGAGTGACCATTCTGAAGGTTGAGACCTTAGGAACTTGTTCAGGTCGTGTGGGTCCAGGATGAGGCGCCAGCCCCGTCCGTTCGGGACCAGGAAGTACCTGGACACGAACCCGGTTCTGATGGTGGGTCCTCTGTCTCTCTATCATCACCCCCTTTAGAAGGAGTAGGCGATGTCGGCTCAACAAGCCTGTAGAGATTCTGGGACCCCGAAGCCCCCAGGGCGAGCGGCCCTGAAGGGCGAGCCCGCCAGTCGAGGGCAGGCCTCTTCCCACCACCTCCAAAACCCACCTGTCCGTGGTAACAGCGGACCAGGCGGAAAGGAAATGTCGAAACACGTCCCCAGGGGAACCAGGCGAGGGCGCGGGGATGAGGCGACACCCCTCAGCCCGTCACTTTGCAGGCTTGGAGGAAGGACCGGCCGAGGGACCACCAGGGCCTTTTTCCTCCTTGCTTCCTATTTGAGGAGCTGGTGGCTTGGGCTTGAATACCAAGGTCTAGCCTGCTGGCCCTGACGCTGATGTTGGGCCGGACGTGCAGCGGGAACAGAGAGGCGAAAGGGTTTAGGCTGAGGCTTACGACCCTTGTCTCTCTCTGTGGACGAGACCAAGTCCAGGTGGCATTGGACTTCTCGATCCTCTGAGGTGGCCTTCCTCCAGGGCCGAAGAGGTCTGTTCCCAAGAAGGGAGCGTCCAGAAGCTTGTGCTGGGTATCCGAGGTGAAAGTGGATATCCTCAGCCACGCACCTCGACGCGCATAGCCACAGCGGCCGCCACTGACCGGGTGCAAGAATCCCGATATCAAGGCAGTCTGGAGCTGCTGCTTGGCTACTGCTCTGCCCTGGTCCCGCACCTGCTTGACCGTGGTCTGCAGGTCGGGCGGGAAGATGAGGGACAACCTCATCCATGGAGCCCAACAGGGCATGGGAGAAGTGCCATGAGGACGGCCGAACTGGCCTGGCGAAGACCAAGAGAGGAGCAGCATACACTTTCCGCCGCATGGTCCAACTTCTTGGACTCTGTCGGGGCGGTTTGTCCACGTCCTGGCATTGCCGGCCGCGCGGGCTGTCCGTGGCAACCCTTCAGCCAGGGTGTTCGGGAAAAAGCCGGACAGAGAGCCGTGGGGACCGGCGTACATCTGGCCCGATGGCGCTGGGACAGGAAGCCGGGCGCTGCCATAATTCCAGGGCCGGGCCGACAATGGCTTCGCCACCGGAAGGCCTCCGTGGGAGATCCCTCGGTCCAGAATCTCAGTGAGGGGATATCTAGCCCGCTTGGATACGGGTTCAAGCTTCATCCAGTGGATTCTGAGATGAGCCTAAGAAGTCCGAGGAAGGACGGGGGCTATCGTCCGCTGACTGCCCCAGAGGACTCCAAGTCCAGGCGGCTTGGAGAATAGGGAGGAGTCATCCGATTCCGACAGATTGTCGAAGAGCTGCCGGGGCCTGAGCCACTCTCCACTTGCCGAGGCTTATCGGCGTGAGAGTGACCGACAGCCTGCGGGAAGGCCCTGGGCCGACCGTGAATCTTTCGACGGTGCCCGACTGTCGGCGGAGCGGTTCCACCAAAATCGGTGGAGCAGCTGGAATAGGTCGAACAACCGGCCTGGAAACAGGCTCCCGACCACCACGAGGGGTTGATTCGACTGGTCCGTGGCAACCATTTAATGGCCGGGAAGAGGCCTGAGCCGGCTTACTGCCAGCCAGTAAAGTTGTTGCCACATGAGATCCTCATATTTTAGGAGCAACTTCGCCGAAGCCTCCCCATCGAGGAGGAGGAAGATGAGGAAGAGCGGCGACGCCGCTTACCGGGTGCAGACCGAGACCGCTTTGTCGACGGGAGCGGCTGGACCGCGAAGATGTCAGGAGACCGAGACTGAAAATCTCGCCAGGCCGAGGTCAGTGAGGCGGGAGCCGAGGATCGGCAATCCCTCGGCTCGTCGAACAAACCCTGGCTCTGGGGTCGGAGGCGCCAGATGAGCCGACTGTATCCACAGTCCTCGCCCGGGGAACCGGGAGGAGGGATTCGCTTCTCCAGCCGACAACCCGTCTAGCAGGTCGAGAAAATCTCGACCACGTCGGCGGGTGTCTCGGTCACCTGGCCTGATGGGGGCACCGTGAAGCCAGTGGTCGAAGCCGAGAATTCGACCAAGTCGACTATGCGACAAGGGAGGAGATCTTCCGCTCCCAGGAGCCGATGATGGACTTACCCTTACTTTTCTTCGAATCGATGAAACGGTCCCAAGAAGTTGGACACCGCCTTAGTTGAGAGGGTCAGGCAAAGCCCTTAAACGAAGCTGAGTAGGAGGCCCCAAGAGAAAGCGGAACGAAGCCGCAGTAGATGAAGTCGCGGCCTGGAGCCGCCTCTTCCTCGAGGGCAACCAACTGTTCTAGTTGTTCAGCGGATCCCGCAGCCGTGGAAACACGCCAGTCGAGCCTCCTTGGATTTAACCCGGAGGAAATCTCCTTCAGGCGCCCTAGTTGAGCCGGGCAGCGCGGGTCCTCGAGGACGAGACCTAAAAAGGAGGAACACAGATCGCAAGCCCGCGGGTCGGGCTCCTGGCCAGCAGTAAACGCACGTGAGTGCGGGTCCGTCCGAGACATCTTCTTGCCCATAGGGACATCTCAAACTGAATCGATTTGTCCATCGCAGTCAGCGAGGGAAGAAGACCAAGAGGTAAACGTTAATTTTTGAAAGTTTCAAACCGAAGATTTTGGGCCCAAAGCTTAACGCTTAGAGCGTTAAGGAGGAACCTGAGCTTCAAGCGGTAAAGAAGATCTGGCGCCATGGGTGGAGCCGAGGGTTTTATCACCCGGTGGGTGGGAGGAGCTAGCTTGAAGACCTTCCGCAAGATTTAAAAGCCGCAAGGAACCTGCCAGATAGTGTGGATGAACAACATATCCATGTCCCTAGAACAGATCCTTCTGGGCTTTGAATAATTAGCTGGGTATACACTCAGGCCCAAGCATTTGCCCGATTTCATGCAGGCCGATGCCTCCTGAAGTTCAGATAATACTATGGGTGCAAGTAATGCCCATTTAATGGGACTGGTTAACTCACTGACATTTGGTAAATTTAGAAAATGTAGATGGTAGTGTCACAGATACAAATGTGAGTTATGACATCCTATTCCCAAGAGATCATGAAGAAGAGTGTCAAAAGGCCCCTCTCCCAGCTAGTAGGAACAGCACAACCAATTCACGGTTATCCGAACTCTGAACCACAGGAAAAAAACAAAACTGTGAATTAGTCCTTCTAATTGCTGAAACCTACTGTAAGAAATAACAAAAACCTGTAATGCTAACATCAAGAACTCCACAACAAGAACTAGTACCCTATAGTCTGTGACTTTCGTGCTGAGGATCTGCCACCTGCAGAGCCACTTGCTCTAGAGAGTATTAGATGGCGGTTCAGTGCTCTCAATCAGGTGGAAAGTTGTGGGTCTGAGTGTCCACAAGCTTCCTGAAAATTGTGCCATAAGTGGTGACATCCCTACACAGTGCAGCTAAGATATGCAGAAGAACTGCTCCCAAGATCTACATAACCCCAAGAAAAACAAAGCGTGAGATGCATGCGATCCCAGGATACAACCATAACGAGTTCCGTACACCCTTCTGTATACTTACTGCAATGGTACTGGTGAGCCCAGACTTCAGGAACTGGTAAACTTGTCAGTACCCGATGGCCTGCTAGTAGAGACCAGTTCCTGGCCCAGCAGTTAACCATCACAGTCACATCCGTGACCCAGCAGCAGGGTTGTTGCCTTCAGCAGCAGTCATGGCTCCAGCACGGTTACAGTCACTGTGAGCCACCATTTGACCAAGTCTGTACTGAGTAAGTCCAGAATAAGGAGTAAGCTACACTAGTAGTAACAGAGATGGCAAGACAGGGCCGGATAAGAAAAGGCTAGACTGGCACTGCCCTAGCACTCCATAAAGTCTGAATTAAAGCACTGTTGTGCAAATGTCCAGTAAAGGCTAACATCTGAATAGTGCCATCTGCTGAGGTCACAGCAGAAGAAGAGATCCTCCCCAAGTGGAAGTTGGTTACCAATTTAGAGAACAAGAAGTCTGATCCCACTGCCCCTCTTTAAGCTTGGCATGGTCTGCATCTCACTGTCCCCGACTGCTACGTGCATATGCATGACAAGAGAGACGGGACAGCTTCCTCAGTGGAGACCAACTGAGCACTTCTCTGCCAGGACTCAGCCACTCCCCATCACTGAACCTGGTAACTGCCAAGGGGGGGAGACAGTACTCCATTTCATTTCACTGGTTCCTTTCCAAGACTGCAGTGCAAGAGGGAGAGATGAAGGGTATTAACTTGTTGCAGTAAAGCCACAGTCGGCAGCGTTGTCCAATGAGAGCCAGGAAATCCGGACCAGCAAAATTTGTGAGACAGGAGTATTACAGTCCTCCAGACCCAGTCAGACAGATATCTGAACTGAAATTAATATTGTAAGTAAAAGAACTGGAGCCAGGGCAGCCACCCCCAGAATATCGCCAACAAAGTAAGGTTCACAGTGCATTCTTAGGTGCTAGGTAAACATGTCTGTTCAAGTGCTGAATTATGGTGTGGGCAATAACTTTGATGTAGATGCAGCCACACCAGATTCCAAACATGCAATAAGTTGCTGAAGCGTAAGTTGTGAGCACTGCTTTGGAAGTGCCTTTTCTAGGCCTTGCTTCCATCTTGGGGTGCACTGCGGTGTGCTGGCTGGAGGATGTAGAGATGCTGTGCTGACCAGGGCAGGATGTAAGCCATGCTTCTGCAAATCTTGGGCTTCCGCCTCCAGAGATTCAAACAGTTTTTGGCCATAAGGAAACCGTACCAAGTGCTGGGCTAGATACGGCATGCACAATTTCAGCTGATGGCGGTGGTGATCTTAAGCAGGGGTATATGAAGCCTATCTGTGCTGCATGACAGCGGAAAGATAATCGTTGTCAAACCAAATAGTAACTTCACTGAATTTAAACAATTTTCCACTGCCAGGCTTTATGCAGGAAGTCTTATTTAGTCGCATGTTTTAAAAGTACAGAATGAGGGTGAGTAGTGGATGAACTGGTTTGGGACAGAGGGATGATGAGCCTCACTGCATTTCCAGTTCAAAGTCCAGGAGTAGTGAAAGCAGTAGTTTAAGAGTGATATTCAGAAAGTCAATAACCTTCGTCCTTCACTGCCCTCCGGTATGCCACTGATATGGAGATTATTCCTCTGTGAGTGACTTTCTAAATCAAAATTTAATTCTGTAGCTGCTGGGATTCGAGAAGGTGCACTACAGTTTCTTCAAGGATGCCATGTTGAGTCTGTTGCGAGACTTACTGTCTTGTCTCAGGTGAGTTTTCATTTTCAAATCTGACTTTTTATCCAGCAAGCTGAAAGAGCCTGCCATCTCCACCGGAAATGCACAAAAGCGTGCTCATAATTTTACCTAATTTTTTTGCCCTTTTAGTGGATTTTGTGCCTTGGCTGGAAAGAACTGCTTGGTGCTTGAGTGAGGTTTTATGCAGTCCAGACTCCTTTATATTGCTTGGCAGTGGATCCTCTTGGTAGCAATGCTTTCTGTAAAGAAAATGTTGGTCCTTAGAGGAGTCAGGAGAGGTACTGTGAGCAGAGTTCTAGTGTCTGTTGACCATGCAGGCTGGTGATGTCACCAGAAGTCCAGCCGAGTTGGTTTCCATCTGTTCCCTCCCACCAAAGAGACTGAAAATAGCAGAACTGCCTAGTCCTCCTTTCCGATTAACTAAATACTCCTCCACAGGGGCACACTGTTCGTCAAGGCTGTAGGGCATGCCATACACCAAAGGGAAGTGGAAGAAAATAATGGGGAGAAAACCGCTAATCACACGTGGGCAACATCTGAACAGGAGATACTCCTGGGCAACAGCAGGGAGAAACTATATACAGGAAAAAGTAAGATGCTCTTCATATAAACCCATTCGACAATATCAATTCAATGCACTAGCTAGACTTATAACTTGCAAGATGTTATGAATCTCTGAATGATTTCCCACATTACCCAGTGTATGTGGGGAGTGCAATCAATCCTCTTCTTCCAAAAGCACTAAAGTTATCAAACCTAGAAACACAGACATGTAGTGTAAACCACAGCTTACCAGCGGAGTAAGAGCCAGTCCAGCGATTAGGCTAACACCCCAGGTTGAAGATGGCTTGGTGTTAGGTAGGCCTGGAGGGTCTTGTGGGAGCAGTAGTGTTTCTGGGAACTTTCCACAGTTCATGAGACAAAGAGGGTTGCGAGTGAACAATGGGGTTCGATGACCAAGTTGACTTCATGTCTGACAGTTTTCCTGCAAGAAAGCAAAACAAATGCATTACTGACATGGAGGGCAACTTACATTCCCCAGACTGCTCGTCGGGGTCTTGTAGCATACAGACCGTCAGTGTACCCCTTCAAGGAAACACTGAGCTGAAATAGTACCACATGCTGTTTATTTCAATTATTTTTAAAAACTGCTATTACCAACTACAGCACGTGATAATAGAAAAGCAAAGGTCCCTGAAACCACTCTGATGGTCAGGGATTTCATGACATTTACAATGCTTACATAGAAGCAGGTGCTATCCATCCACAACAAACTGTACAGACTAAACTTTCATCTGCAAGTCCATCCACACAGTTGAATTGCTCAGATTATCCATTTACATTTCTGTATACCCTTGGTTTCACAATTTTCTTCCAGAGTAGGTAATACAAATGATTGGGAGTGTCACACCAAGGTAACTCTGTTCACATTTCTGGTGTGGATATGCACTATCTGGAAAATGTACCTGTCCAGTTTAGTAGAAGTGATTGGGATAAAGTACAGTTACTAAGAACTTACTGTAACAGTAGATCTTCGAGAACAGCTCTTGCAGCAGGTTATACCACAAGGACTGAAGCCAGCAGGCAGCAGGACCCCACGGAAAACTTCTAGCTAGCTTCACATAGCGGGGACCACCCTCTGATGTCGGCCCCGCCCCCAACATCAGATACATCATAAAGGGACGGTCCCCAGCAAACCTAGTTCTCCCTGGCGTAACAATGTGATTCAGAAGGGAGGCGGAGGATCCGCTTCCAGAGGAAGACTAATAATTCTGATGCATCCGAGATGCTATGAAGTAGAACCAAACCTCCTGAGGGAAGGTGGGAGGAAACTACCTGCTGCAGAGCTGTTCTAGAAGATCTACTGTTACTAGGTAAGTTCTACGTAACTGTACTATCTTACTTCAGATGCAGCTCTTGCAGCAGGTTACACCATAAGGACGGATTCCCAAGCAGAAGGTGTATTGCTAACCCAGGCGGAAGGAGGATAGGAGAGGTCAAAGAGAGAGAGGGACCTCTCAGGACAAAGTCCCTGGAGGACTGCCAGGCGAAGCCTGCTCTACGCCTGGAGCGATGTCCAAACTGTGGTGTCTAACAAAAGTGTGCACTGAACTCCAAGTGACAGCAGCAGATGGCGGAGTCATGCATTCTTCAAGGCAGCGAGAAGAGGCCACCTCCTCATAGAATGGTCCTTCACGGTCGGTAAGGGCATTGCGTTCTGATAACAGAAAACAATGCAGTTAACAAGCCACCTGGAGAGAGTTTGTTTTGATATAGGTGCACCCATCATCCTTTGAGCGAAGGATAAAAACAGTTAGCTGGACTGTCTGTACGAACAGGCTCTGGCCAAGTAAAACCTCAAAATCCTGTGCACATCTACAGTGTGCAACAGGGCTTCCCCGTTCGAATGGTTGGGGAAGTACACGAAGGTCGATGTCCTGGTTTAAGGTTAAGGCTGAAACCACCTTGGAAAGGAACTTAGGATTGGTCCTTAAGGACACCCTGTCCTTATGGAAAATCAAGTAAGGCTCTTTGCACATGAGTGCCTGGGGTTGGAAATTCTCCTGCCAAAGTAACAGCAACTAAAATAACTCCTTCCACGATAGGGAGCCAAAGCTCACAATCAGCGTCTGGTTGAAAGGAGCGAGCGTAAGCTGCTCTAAGATAAAGAAAAGGTCCCAAGGAGGAATCTGATCCTTTATAGGGGTCTCCGATGTAGGCAGCTGCTCAGAAAAGCGGGAAGCCTCTAATTGGGCTAATGAGCGTGACCAACTGGTGTGTGGTATGCTGAAATGGCACAGAGGTGTACTTTCAGAGAGAATCGTCAATCCTGACTGGAAAAGGGATAGGAGGTAGTCCAAAATAGAATTCTCAGGGAATCAAAGTGGATCAAGGTTGTGAGCCTGAGCCCAGAGACAAAAACTCCGCCATTTCAGAATGTAAGCAGCGTGAGTAGATGGGTTTCTTAGCTGCCACCAGGATATCGGCAACCCCTTGCAGACCCGTGCCTAAGAATAGCTCGTCTTTAGCAGCCAGGCGTGCAGGTTCAGGGATTTGAGGTTCAGATGGACCAGGGAGCGGCCTCCTGGGAGAAAATGTGCTGACCAGTAAGGGTAAGGAGGCTCCAGAGCTAGCTGATGAAGCAGCGGAAACCAAATCTGCTCTGGGCCAAAAGGGTGCTACCAAGATCATTGACGCCTTTCTGATCGAACTTGAGAAGAACCCTCTGGATCAAGGGTGGGAAGTGTAGAGGAACCTGCCCACCAAGAGAGGGACATGTCTTGCCAGAAAACACCAGGCCCTGGATCTAGTGAGCAGAAATTAGGCAGTTTTGCGTTGTATGGGGCGCGAATAAGCCCTAGGTATAGTGTCCCCATCGTGAGAACAGGTCCTCGGCGACTCTTGTAGCAATTCCATTCGTGAGATCTGCGACCGTGTTGTCACACTGGGAACATGCACTGCGGTAGTTGTGGCGCCTGCTGTAGTACCAGTCCCACACCCGCTTGCCTCTGCAAAGGGGGTAGGAGTGATGCCTCCTTGTTTGTTGATGTAATACACCACCGAGGTGTTGTCTGTTTGGACTAACATGTGACCCGGTGGGATCTCTGATTGTAAGGCGTACAGGACGCCCTAATCTCCAGAATATTGATGTGGAGGTGAGTCTCTAGGGGCAACCAGGTTCCTGGGTCCTGGTTCCTTCAAGTGAGCTCCCCAACCAGACCCTGAGGCGTCGGTGGTGAGAGTCAAGGATGGGGCAGGTGCCACGAAGGAGACTCCCAGAGAAAGATGTTCGGGACAAGCCACCACTGCAAATCCTTAATTACTGGCCCTGTGATTCTGACTAGGTGGTCTATGATCCTGCCTCTGGTCCCATTGGGCTCTCAGCATCCACTGAGTAACTCACGTGGAGGCAAGCGAGGGGACCGTGGCGATGGCAACCCATATATCTGAGCAGGGAAAGTATGGTCTGGGCGGGAACCAGATTTCATGCCGTGATAGTCCTTATCAGTGATCTGATGCATTCCGCCTGTCCTCGGGCAGGAAGGCTCTCCTTGACAGGTATTCAGAACTGCGCCAATGAACTATAGTCTCAGCGAGGGACAAGAGACACTTCTTTGGTTGATGGTGATCCCTAGAGACTGGAATAGGAGCAGGTGTCGTGGAATGGCCTTCTCCAGCGCTTCTTGGGAGGAGACCATCAGGAATCAGTCATCCAGATAAGGAAAGACACAATGGCCTTGTCTCCTGAGGGCTGCTGCTACGACTGCCATGCACTTGGTAAAGACATGTGGCGCCAAAGACAAGCTGAGACGAGAGTGCTCGAACTGATAATGGCATTCCAAAAGTCAAAGCGCAGGAATTTCCTGTGGAGCCGGGTGATGGAAAGATGAAGATATACGCCCTGCATGCCTAGAGACACTAGCCATGACACCTTGCTTGAGCATGGAATGAGACCGGTAGGGTAACCACGCCGAAGTTTGTACATTACATAGATGTTTAGGTCGCTGAGGTCTAGAATCACGCAAGTCCCCAGTTTTCTTTGGAACCAGGAAGAAGCGGGAATAGTATCCTCCTTCTCTGGTTCTTCGCCAACGCAATGGTGTCCTTGGAAAGGAGTACAGAGATCTCCTGTGGGATGAGCAGGGCATGTTGTCCTGAGTAATGGGAATGCAGAGGAGGTCTTGACAGAGGGCAGCTGAGGAACTCTATAGAGTGTCCTCGACTGATAAGCTGAAGAACCCACCGTTGGAGGTGATCCTCTGCCACCCTGACAGGTGGTAGCGACTCAATCCCCAACCTTCTCTTCCCTTTGATCCGGGGGTCCTGGTCATGTAGACTTAGTGTTTCTCTGACCCTGACCCTGGAGAATCTCTGCTGGTTCTTCGGCCAGAAATTGCCAGTGTTGCTGTTGGCCTGACCGAGGTTGTTGCTTACTCTGTCAGCCACAAAACAGTTCTGTGGTCTGCGAAAGGAACCAGGCCTGGACTTATACATAGCCTGAACCATTCTAACTGCCTTCCGGCATCTTGAAGTCTGGTCATGACCCTCTCGGAGTCTCTACCGAACACCACCGATCCATTGTAGGGGATGTCCACGATTCCTTTCTGGGCGTCTGGAGTAAATCCAGAGACCCTCAACCAGGAGTGTCTCTGAGGCAAACCCTGTCGGGCACCTCGCTGCAGAGTCTGTTGAGTCACACGGCCGGAGGACTTGGGTCCCACCATCACAGCCCATGTGAAGGTGGTTTGAGACTCCTCCTCCTTCTCACCATCTGGGAAGTCCTTCAGTGGGTCTTGTCCCACAGAGCATTTTGAAATTGCACCATGTGCGCCAAACAGTTGAGGGACCTGAGAGAGTATGTAGCAGAGGCATACATGTGTGACGGACCTAGTGAGTCCAATTGTGTAGATTCCTGGTCTGGGGCTGTGTACTGAGTTGTTGGGGAGGCTGGGAGCGGTCGTGCGAAGCTGTGATGACTACCGAGTCAGCAACGGGTTGCTGAGATAAGTAAGGAGCCTCCAGCGGGACCCTGTAGAGCCTGTCAAGCCTTCTTGGGGACCACTGGGGCTGAATGAGGATGCTTCCACGCAGCCCTGATAGTGTCCTAGAAAGTGTCCACAGGGTGGAACCACCACAGGCTTGGGGTCTTTTGCCTCAAATAGTGTGCCAGGCGTTGCTGTTCCAGGTCCAACTCTTCTGTCTCCTATCCCATCCCATGTTCTTCTGATATGGCACAAATATCAGAGAAAGATGGGTCATCCGTGAGTGACCTAGGGAGGTCGTGAGGATCTGGAAATGAAGGCTCAAAGGAGAGACTGACCAAGGGGTGCCCAAGAATCAGGGCACAGTCGTCGCCTGAAGAAGAGAGGGATCTTTGTCAGGGCCTTTTTCTTCTGTGGTCACCAGGAGACCTTGAGGGGTCCTGGAGCGCAGAGGTCTCTTAGAACTCGAGACTTAGAGCATCTGGCCTTGGACCTACCCATAGGTAGTGTTGTAGGGTCCCGAGGCTCAGGTGTCGATGCCCTTGGAGGTGCCACAGGAGGGGTTCTGTGGGTACATCTTTTAATGGTATCCCAACAAAAACTCAACAGCTCCTTGACCTCCTGGATATTCAGACGGATGAAGGGCCTGGCGCTGGTGTTTGTCCGGCGTTAGGGTCCAGGCGTCGGTGGCTGAGGGTGGTTGGGTCTTTTGGCAGACCCGGCGTCTTCAACATCGCCCGATGTCTGGTCGTCGGTGGCGTGAGCACCGGCATCCTCCTCTGATGTCCCCTGCGACAGGTGTCGGGGTGGCGCCGGGTCCTTGGGGCATTTTGCGACTGATGGCTCCAGGGTCTGCTTAGCCTCCGTCATCTGTTGAGCGATGTGAGCTCTTAAGTCCTTCTCAGAAGGGCGTCTGAGCCCTGAGCAGCTGGGAGACTGAGCGATCGGTGTCCCAGTGTCGGTCCTAAGCGCCGGCATCAGATGTAGCCACCGATTTGACCGAGGCCTGTGGCGGTCGGAAGCTTCCGACCTGGCAGCCGACTCCCAAGGACGGCCATCCTTATCTTGGTTTTCAGTGGCTGTAAAGACACTGGGCTAGACCCCTGAAGCCCTAACCTTAACGGGCAGGAGGGCTGACAGCTAGCCTGGGATGGAGGCGGTCCGACCAGGCGGAGCTGAACTAGCCCTGAGTCCAAGGCCCAATTCGGGAATTGAGTCCTATTCTTGTCTCAGTACTTATCCTTGTGTTTCCCTGATTTGTGTGAAGGTTCCCTCGAGAGGATGGATCTTTCTCCATGGCCTTAAGTTTTCTTGAGGGAAAACTCTGTAGTGCTTTCTGGCGGCGGATCCTAGTTCTGCTGTTAAAGTGCTGGCAGATGGAACGAGCCTGGATATTGTGGTCAGGCCTATCCACACACAGGCTGAGTGCCTGTCTTTGAAAGAGTTGTTTGCATAGCGCACTTTGAAGGGTGTCCTTCTGTGGAAGGAGTTGGGGAAGAAGGCATGTACTTGTCAAACAGAGATGAAATCCGATGGAATATGTAGCAAATTCTTTCTAAGCGTCATTCGTCTGCTGAAACCCGCCTTTATGATGTATCTGATGTCGGGGGCAGGGCCGGCGTCGGAGGCGGTCCCCTGCTATGTATAGCTAGCTAGAAGTTTTCCGGGGGTCCTGCTGCCTGCTGCTTCGGTCCTTATGGTGTAGCCTGCTGCAAGAGCTGTATCTTGAAGTAAGATTAAATCATTTTCATCAGATAATTTATTAGGACAATGACCAGGATATCTCATTGTCCACTTGGTACCAAAATCCATATCTATTCTTGCCCTTATCCAGGCTATCCATGTATTCAAGGGCAGATAATGAACCCCAGGTATAAAAGAATCCAAGATGTAACTACTTTTAACCATAGTTCCACTACCAGTATTCGGTTCACAGCCACTCTTAGGCAGTATCCACTGAGCATGCTAAGACACTGAACAGTCTTCAAGCTCGACTTCTGCTACCAAACAATCATGCATTCTCCAGCTCCACCCCCATTCTTCAGTTCTGGATGCTGGAACACAAAACCAAAGAGCAAGCCTGGTCACAGGAGATGGGGGATCATATGGATGTGAACTGAACACTAGTAGCAGAACTATGGTTACAAGTAAGCAACCACTCCTCCAACTACCTAGATTCTGTTCACTATCACATATAAGCAGGCTCCAAGCAGTCCTCCTGGATGATGAGGCCAGGCTATGTTCCAAAGGTTTTAGATGAAAAGAGCCTGAAGGACTCGGGACCAGCAGCATCTCGGTGACTCTGTTGGCAAATGCTGTAATGAGGAATGAACGTGTTCACTGCATCAGCAGCAGCCTTACATATCTCAGAGATGGTGATGTGCATTGCAGCACCTATAGAATCAGCAGTATGCCTGGTGGAGTGAGCTCATATGCCTTCTGGTAGCCATTCCTAGTCAACTCACAGTGCACAATGTAGGACATGATCCATCTGCCAATGAGCTATTTAGCAGATGGTCTACCCTTGACAACTTCAGCGTATGAAAAACAGTTGGCATGTCCCAATATGAAATTCCATCTTGCACACCTTATAGAAGAGCAGAACTCGGTGAACATCCAGAGAGGAAGTGTCTGCCTGCATTGGAAGCATGAGGCCTGAGGAAAAGCAGACAGCACCAAGGCCCTGGTTCGGATGAAATTCAGAGACTACCCTGGCAAGAACTTTGCATGGGGACATACGACAACACTGTCCTTGTGGAAAACTAGATACGGTGACACCACATAAAGCGCCTTGAATTCAATCACCCATGTGACAAAGGTAAGAGCAACCAAGAACACAGTGTTCCATGACAAATGTGACAATGACATTTGTCCATACTTTCAAAAGGCTTGCACATGCAAGAGGCAGTATTAGCTTTACAGGGACACTGTCAACCCTTAAGGCAGCAAAGTGTCTAGTTTTAAAACAAATGTTATAATAGGTCATATTCTGTAGAGACTGCTGATATACTGGTAGTTTGATTCAGACTGTTTTTTTTTTCTTTTAAAACTGAAAACCAGATTGCCAGCCCTATTGGTGTTACACACAAAACATGTTTGCTTACAGTCCTTGCTCCACTACTACTGCATCCTTCCTGGATTTGGAAGCCCCAACAGTCTAGTCACTCATGATACAGTAGAAGGAGAGGTGATTATTGCATCATGAGTCACACTATCTGGAGGTGTTTTAATGTTCACCAAGTATGCAACAAGAGTAGCTCAAGTACTTGAAAGGCATTTCGTTCTACTAAAAAGGAAGCAGATAAAGCAACCAGCAACATTATTGAGTTTTTGAGAAGGTAAGCAATCATAAAATGGGGGTTTTCAACTAGAAAGAATATGATGCAAAAAAGGTTGACAGTTTCTTTTTAAAAATAGCAATATTATTTGTTAGCCGGCAAAAAGTCCGTCAAACTTTTTTTTATAGTAATGTGTTCAAAAACATCAATATGCCATTTTCTTTTCATTTTATTTAATTCCTCGAACTGTGTTGATTCTTAAAAGCGATTTACCAAGTTTTTTTTTTTTTTGGAGGGTGGGTGTTAAATGCTTCCTCTGTCACGGAAGCTTAGTGCAGCAGCGTATCTGTTTTATAGGGAAGGGATCGTATTTTTGCCCGAGGGCCACAAAGCTGATCCCTTCCTCCCTGTGTTCGCCCTGCCCCCCACACCAGCATATACAGGACATATGCACAGGAGGTGTGTGGCCACGTGCCCATTACGGTCAATGGGACAAGTCTGTCATGCAGAGTTCTATATGCCGATAATGACTGCTAGGTAATTAGAGAAGCGCCGATTAGCAAGTCTATTGCTAAACAAGCCGCTGTCCCATCATCACCAATTACTAATTAATAAACAGAAATCTGTATTACAAATTAGTCCCACTGACTAGAATGGGTGCACAGTCCTGCACCTCCCAGTGCATACATCACAGTGTATGCCAGCTGGGCAGGGCGGAACAACAGGAAGGGAAGGGATTGGTTTGACGGCCCTTTGGGACAAAATACGATCCTTCCTCTGGACCAAGGGGCAGATAAAAATGATCAAACCTACCCAGGGAGTTTTCGCTACATTAAGCTAAGAGGAAGCAGTGCAAACTTGGTGAGTCACTACGTTTTAATAGTTCTTGCTCTCTTGCCACATCCACCATAACAAAACATTAGATATCTTGGTGGGCTGTGATTCTGTTTATCATCAGAAATGTGTGCAAGCACCATCCTAATACTACATCATCTTTAGATGACGACAATGTGGAGAGCCCTAGCCATGAAGAGCTCATCACAATAGTATTTCTTTATGCCCTCTCGGAGCCTAACCTGAATGCATTTCATAAAATACAAACACCACTGTATAAGTAAGGGAAAGTAAAAAAAAAAAATAAACATACTAAATACTTGGCATACATCAATCAGAAATAAACTCTGGTCATCATTAATAATCCCAAAAGTCTTTCTGAAAACTGAGTCTTTAACAGCTCCATAAATTCTGATATTGACTTTGCTTATCTCACCTTTGGCTAATGAAATTCCACAGACTAGGTGCTGCCACTGAAAGGCCCTTTCACCCACTGACTTAAGCCTGGCCAAGGCAGCCTAACAAATTTTCAGAGGACCACTTTACTGGCTGTAGGACCTAAGGCACCAAGAAGCTCAGCAATGTGCAGGGAGCCCAAGCCATAAGGGCTCTAAAGCAAACAACAAGTATTTTTTTTTTTTAATTTCTTTTATTAAATAATTTTTCCACATACATATACAATGAATGTTACAATGTTTCTATAGGCAATACTTATGCATAGATTTCAATCTTCTACATTTCTGCAGCAAATTTGTTAATTATAGTTTATAAGGCTCAGTCCTTGAGTCAGTTTCTATTCAATGAACATTAATAGAATTAATTTACTGTTAGGAAAAGCATCAGTCCTGTGGCATTTTCAGACTAGATTCGCCTTTGGTGGCAAGCAACAGTATTTTAAAAGCAGACACGCATCTAAATGGCAGCCAGTGAAAATCCTCAGAACTGGGGAACTATGTTCTTGGAACCCACATCCATTAGCAGTTTTGCAGCAGCATTCAGTACCATCTATTGCCGGCTTAAAAGTTTCAACTGGAGCCAGTATACAGGACCTTACCATAATGGAGTCTGGACATCCACAGCATGACTATTTGTACAGTCAAAAATTAACCTACGTGCAAGAAATTTTAAAATTGCTAGTGGCAATATTTATTACTGACTTGAGCCATGCATTTCAAAACTAGTAGTAAAAGCAAGTTTAAAACTATCTGAAGGAAATAAAATACATTGATGACACTACGGATGTCAGAACTACCTAGCCATCAAGAAACACAGAGAAACAGAATGCGATGGCAGACAAGGTCTGCTGGGCCCACCACCTTTCTTTTTCTCCCCAAATTTTATACTGCTACAGACATCACTTGATCTTCGCACCATCTCCTCCCTCTCTTCCCTCCTTACTCAACCTTACAATTCTTGTGTCGGTTCCAGGCATTTTGAACCCATCCATTGTTTTCGCCTTACTACCTCTGCCGGAAGGCTGTTCCAGGGATCCACTACCCTTTCTGTGCCATCCTGAAATTATCCCCTCACAGCTTGCCCCTTTGTTCTAGAGCACCTTTTCTCCAAAATACTCCCTTCCGTACCTTATTAACCCCATTAGGTATTTAAAGGTCTCTACCATATCCTTCCTCTCCTCCTCTCTTCCAGGGTGTACATGTTTAGCTCCTTTTGCCTCTCTTCTGTAAGGTGGCTATCCTCTGGACCACTCCACTCTATGTCCTTCCTGAGGTGTGGTCTCCAGACTTGGACACAGTACTCAAGGTGCAGTCTCACCATGATCTATGCAGGGCAGCACCACCTCCCTCTTCCTGCTGGTGATATCACTTCCTATGCTCCCAGCATCCCACCTGCCATGTCACACCGCCTGGACGCCTTTAGGTCATCTGATATGATTACCCCCTAGGTCTCTTTCCTGCTTTGTCTTCATCAGTATCATTCCTCCTACTTTTTACTCCGCTCTTGGGTTACTATGGCCCAAGTGCATTATTTTCCCTTGTTTTGCACAAAACCCAGCTTCCATATTCTGGACCACTCATTCGGTCTTTTCAGATCCCAACCCATCGTTTCCACACACACACCAGGGGTATCCACTGTGTCGCTGATCTTGGTGTCATCGGTAAAGAGGCAGCCCTTTCCTTCCAGTTCCTCTGCTATGTCACTTATGAAGACACTGAAGAGGACCGTACCAGCACTGATCCCTGAGGTACACTGCTGGTCACCCTTCCTTCCATGGATTGAACTCCGTTTACCACTATTCTCTGTGTTCTGACTGCTAATCAGTTTTCACCGAGGTTACTACCTTATTACCCATCTAAACCCTCCAACATACAGTTTCCTAATGAGCGAATGGTGCGAAGTCAGGTAAGCAACGTCCCACCCCTCTCTGATCCAACACCTGGTCACCCAGTCCAAAGGAATCTATCAGATTTGTTTGCCCCGGAAACCATGCTGCCATAGATCCTGTAATCCGCTGCATACAACATATTCCACAATCCTTGAGTAACATTTCCATCAACTCACCCACCACTAATGTCAGGCTGACAGGCCTATAATTGCCTACCTCCTCCTTGCTCCTCTTTTGTAAAGTAGGAGGGATTACCTCTGCCCTCATCCAGTCCCTGGGACCACACCAATCTCCAGTAATCTGTTAAACAGGTATGTCAGAGGTGTAGCCAGTACTTCCTTACCTCCCTCAGCACCCTAGGACATACCCTGTCTGGCACCAAAGCTTTGTCTACTTTCAGGTTAGTGAGTGCTTTACAAACTTTCTCCTCAGAAAATGGACGAGTGCTCACTTCTTTATCCTCAAAATCCTGGTGCATTTTCAGGTCCCTCCCTCCCTACTACTGTGATTACCGATCAGAAGTATTTGTCCAAGCTGTCTGCCTTTTCTTAATTCCCCTCCGTGCAATCACCCTCCCTTCGCCTTCCTTTTCTCGCCACATACCTGAAAGGTATAGCTGGCCTGCTGGATCCCAGGGAATACTGATGGCTAGACCTTGCAGCCAAAATGATCCGCTTCTTGGACTCCTTGTCTGGGTTTTGAGACTTTACCTGAATTGTCGCCTTGAGGTGCTGCATCCACAATCAGAACATTCAGAAGGTAGGTGTCCAAAGAACTCTGTGCACCCTCCAAGGGAGCCAGATGCTTGCAGTTCACCCTTGAGGGGCAGGAGACACAAGACCTGGTACTCTCAGATACAGAGCACAGAACCCATCTCTGCAGGGGTAATGGAAAAGGTCACCCCTGGAGAGGAATCCTTCTATACGATGTCTGCTAGTGGGTACAACTCTTTCTTCTGAACATCCTCTGAGGGGTATTCAGAGCGAAGGACATCATTTTCAGCAGTGATACAGAAGGGAATAATCTCTCAATGAATCAGCATGATCGGAGCAGTGGTTATCCACATCTCAATTGTGGGAACATTCCAGGGCCAGAATTTGGATAGCATGCACCTAACAAATCCTAGGCGAGTGGATCACTTTTCTTGGTGGGGGTGACCACGACTAACAGGACCCTACCAAGGAGCCCTGTCATCTTACTGGACATCTTGGTCAGTGCCCCACTGAAGCGGAAGAGGTGGAAGAACGACCTGGACTGGCTGAAGATGTAGAGTCAGGTGTTTTGTGTTGGCTGGTTGAGGGCTAGAGCAGCCAAAATGACCTCCAGGGTCGAGCTGGCATTAGTATTAATGATTACAGTTGATAGTCTTGCGGCTGGTGAATGACCTATGCCCACTTGAAGCTGCCATGTCGCCTCCTTGAGCGACAACTGGCACTGGCAATGACAGGAGCCTAACAATGAAGTGAAGGAGCCTGTGAAAGACTGCCCTGAGTTTCCATGGTGTCAATGCAGATGTTGAGAGGCTGGGTCCAGTGGGGCTCAGACTTGACTTCAGTAGGTTGCCCAACTTGTCAAAAAATCAGGACTTGCTGGAATGGTGGCTCCTGTGAAGAAAGGATGAATATCAGTTTCATAGTACCAACTGGCATGACCCACGACCCCTTACATGGGCAGGATGAGGACAGAGGTGAAAGAACCATGGTCATGTTGAAAGGAGACACCCACCTCCGTCGCTTTAGGGGTCGTCAGTCCGACTTTGACCAGACTGCCTGGCTGACTCTTTGAACAGAGTCTAGCGGTTCAGCTGTCCTGTCAGACTCTCCAAAGACAGGCCAAGCTGAACCACTGGAGGGTTGGCTTCCTTACACAGAGACTGATGTGGCAAGACTCCAACTGAGGACATATGAGACTGACCCCTTGAGAGTTCAGAGACACCCTGATGAGCATCAAATGTTCTTCTGTTAATGGTGTCTGGGTGACCGCTTTCATTGTAACTGACAGAATATTTAATGCCTACACAAAGTGCTGACAACAGCTACAGGTATGACTGGATAGATGCCATAAATTCCTGATAACTGCCTTGTCGCCTAAAGACCAGGCTGCTCCATTTGCCAGTCAAGTTCCTCTTCCAGAAGGTCCATGACCAGGATGTTTTCATAGGTAAGGCCCACTTGTTCCATGGCCTCAGCTGCAAGCTGGCCTAGAACCAGTCAGTTGAGCACACTGCTGTGGTTGAGCCCCAGTCTTTCCTTACGCACTTGTGCACCAATCTCCAATCCACTGTGGGTACATGTTGAAATATCAACCTCAGTACTAACTCATGTCGTAAATAAGGCCTAGATAAGCATCATGTCTCTTGGGGTTAGATGTGATGAACTTAAAGATTATGCACTTTTAAATCCTGGTTTCCTCCTCTTATCCAAAGTGTCAACAGAGCAGTCGGTGGTGCACTGCAGTACCCAGACTGAATCAAAGGAAAAATTAAACTACTGAAAACATGAAAAATCCTGAAAACTGTTAAAACACAATTCACTAGCAGGAACGAGCTGTGAAGGAGGTGACATGTCTGTTCCAACAGAAAGAAAGATCTGAATGGTGTAGAGAAGAGAGGGGCACATGATACTTGATTGGGTAGTACTGTAGGGAGTCGAGCCTGAAGACTGTTCCAGTGACTAAGCATACTTGGGTGGATACTGCCTAAATGTGGACAGACAGTGAACTAAATCTGGGTAGTTGGAATACCTGTAAATTTTCACCCACAACAGATCTACTCCTGATAAGGTCAACCACTGGATAACCATGGTATCTGCCAGATAATGCATGGAGCAGTTAAGGTTCTAGCCAAGCAATTCTAATCAATGGAGGTCAAAAACACTTCAAAAGCACACTGCAGCCTCCATGCAAGCACAGCGAATGACAATGGGTGGAATGGAACAAAGCGTGAATCATGGTATCTTGAGAAGGCCAACAAGCCCCTCAGGTGATCCGCTTTGAGCAGTTCTTTGGCTAGCCAATAAATTTGTTCCTCTCAAACTCTTTTCCTCTAAACAAAAAAAAAACAAGGTTAGATACAGTATCTGGAAGTCTCAACTTGGCAGGCATTTGCCAGATACAAGTTTCCAGAATTACGTGAGCTCTTTGGTTTACATAAGAGCACCTAAGCAACAAATAATGGTGCTTCCTAACAAAAAGTCAGCACTACATAAGGGGTAGTAAGAGTGGGTCAGTATGAAAGCAGAAAGGCGGTTCCATACCTGCAGCGTTAGAGTGCAGATGCAATGCTGCTGAAAGAACCAGTGTAGCCGGAGGCACTGAGGGGCCGGGCACCTGTGGAAGGGCAGTGTGGCACTCTGGGATGACGCTAGATGACCCTGCAGAACCAGCAAAGAAGCAGCTAAGAAAGATGGGAACAAAGTACTGCCTCAAGCTCAAGCAAGCCCACCTAACTGCTAATAAAATCAATTTCTGATGACTAATGCTTTCATACCTTGGTCAGTTTTAGCATTCAATGTGCATAGCGGATGATGGAACACAGGATGTTTTGGAATCAGGCCTGAGGTCTCAAATTCTTTGTCACAGTGACTAAAATATTCATTGGGCTACCAACAATCTGAACTATGTTAGCATGACTGTTTTTCATCAAGAGGTCAAAGCTACAAAAGTGCATAATGTGTCAGTTTTGCATTCTGCACCGTAGTGTAGAAATAAGACTGCAAATTATTTGTTGTTCTAATTTGACCATTTATAATGGTAAGCTGGTCATTTTTAAAACAAAACAAAAAAGAAAAAACTACCTTACCACTTTTCTCTGGCAAGGACTGGGACCTCCTTTTATGGTGTGCAAGTGCCCACCCAGGGTAACTGCTCCACTTGTGTCTCTTACTCACTTATACCAGGCCTGGGTGGACTCTCTCACGATCCTTTCCATTGGTCTGAGGTTCTACCTCAGCTTATATTCCTCTCCTGGCCAGCAAAGCACATGCCAGGTGAGCTAGAGAGAAATGCCCTCAGAAGACAGACATACTCCCACTCCCAGTTGGGCAGGGCAAACTCCTCCTTGGAGGATGAGCAGACCAATTGGGGTCAACTCCTCAGTCCAGGGGTGGGGTGAGAGGCCAGAATAACCCCTTTATAGGAATGACAGCAGTAACCACCTCCTCCAGCCAATTCAGCACTTGCTACACCCTTCTCCCACTGACATCAGGGCATGCCTCCAGTGTCATGCCTACTGGCAGGGCCTAGCCAGCTGTATGTGGTCACTCAGCAACTGAAGGGATTCATGAAGTGGGCGACCTTCTCCCTCTCCTTGGATTTGAAGCATGCTACCTCCTTCAGCACATCCGTCTCCACGGGCCTCATGTGAGGAGCTGGGTCCACAATATGAACCTGGGTCCCCAACATGGTTGCACAATGCTCTTCCACCTGCACTACCAGGCTGAGCTAAACCTGCATTCTGAATGGACTTCTTGATAGCAGTCTTGTAAAATTGCATTTTTAAATTACTAATGTAGAATTACCTTGCTGTCATTTCAGGTCTCTGCTCTTCTCAGTTTAAGAACACTGTTGTGTGAACCAACGTCACAATATCCCTGCTTGCGTTACACTGTGACCAGTCTATTTGCATGTGTTGCCTTATATCAGAACAGCAATTTGCTTAGATTGCAGTTGGTGAGCTGCAAGGACACAGTACCTTCAACTGACAAAAGCAGAGTGTTTAGAAAAATCTAGTTGAATCCACAAGTACAAAATGGTGGACGTTTCCCTACCATAACAGAAGCCCATCTGAAAGATAGGAAAGTGGGATCTCCTTAAACAGATCTCCATCTCCATAAGCCTTGCTTTGCTTTGTTATTTGTTGTCCCTCAACTACTGCCACCATGTATTGCGAAATGTAACTGTAAACTGTCACTATGTATTACCTGCTCTAGTTATGTTCTTGTTATTTTCATGTTTCTACTCTGTGCCCTTATGTGGCCTGTGTCATGCCTGAAGCGGTCCCTAGGATCAGTGCACCTACCTGATTAACAAAGTCATAAATAAATAAAATGAAAATCTCTAGTGCAGAGATTGTTACCGACTTGGACTCATCATGATGCGCCTGAAGTTTGTGGAATATTAAACAAACTGTAGGCTACTAAACCTTGAAGCCAAGCTGGCTGCCTCAGAAAATTGATCTTAGCCCTGCTCAGGACTGGAATAAACCTGTTGCACTGGCTAGCCAGCTCCTACTAACCCTATTTTTGAACTGTTCCTATGAAAACCTTGATGGGGTGTGGTACTACAGTTTCAAGGTTTTTGTTTTTAAACAGAGAAATGAGACAGCTGTTTTTATTCAGATAAATATGCAGAAAAAACGAAAAAGGTTTCAAATGATACTAACTTTACCCAAATAATTTTTTTTTTTTTTTTTTGTACATTCTCCTTATGCCTCCTCCTCGCTGGTTACCTGATCTCTCAGGCAGTATAGCGCAGTGGTTTAAGTCTCTGAGCTGCAAATCTGGAGACCTGGGTTTGAATCCCACAGCCCCCACTTGCATATACTGTGTGATCCTGAGCAAGTCACTTAACTTCCCTGTGCTCCCAGGTTGCACCTGTAAAAAGCTTTCAGCTTAGTCGTCCTCACCTGGTTAAACAATTAAAACCACTCCTCTCCCGGTGAGGTCTCTTGGCCTGGTCTGTTCCCACACACCTGAAGTCCCCAGTCGTATTCCTGGTTTGGGCCCATCTCCTCTCCAGCTTCCACTGGCCACCCAACCCCCTGGATCTGAGCCTCCTGGGGCAGGACTGCTAACTCCCATTTGGTGCTCTATCTGAAATCCAGCAGATGACCAGAGAGCAGAGGGAGAACCAGGACCCGGCATTGTGCGTGGGGCCATCCACTGGACCCACCTTCACCTATCAGGCATTCAGGGCTTTTCTGTCCCTTCCTATTGGCTCGATGCGTGCAATGCGCTTTCCAGCATGAGTGCGGCCTCACAGGAAGCGCCGCTGCAGCCAATCCCATTGTTGTTATTTAGTTTTTTGTTGACGGGTAAGTGCACTAGACAAATCTTGCCTATTTTCAGTACGACCAGGGAAAGCCATATCCGATGACTGCTGCCCTCAGTCTCCACTGGGAGTAGCCAGCGCTGGTATCAACTACCCCCTCCCTCCCAGGAAAGAGAGCAGTCCTTGGGCACACGATCCTTTCCTTCCCTGCTAACCTCCGATGGCGAGACCGCTCCCAAGCCGGGTCGCCGGCAAGCGCGAGTGTGGCATCCAGTGCCTCAACCCTCAGTGCCACCGGGCGGCTTACCAACTAACTAAAACAATATTTTCCAAGACTAACTTTCAATAGTTCAGTTCTCTTCATCCAGTCAGTCAAAGCTTTCCTAGACTCATTCACTATACAGAAGCATAAAATGGCACAGCACTTGGCGCTGCCACATGGGTGGCGCTCAATGGCACAACACTGCGCTGCCACCGCAGGTGGCGCTCAATGGCACAACACTGCGCTGCCACACAGGTGGCGCTCAATGGCACAACACTGCGCTGCCAGACAGGTGGCGCTCAATGGCACAACACTACGCTGCCACACAGGTGGCGCTCAATGGCACAACACTGCGCTGCCACACAGGTGGCGCTCAATGGCTAATACTACGGCTGCGTTGCTCAGTGGCTGGGGAGTGATTTCAGCTCATCTGCTCTCTGGGAAGGAGAGAAGGAGGCTACTTGAGGTGCAAATTAATAAAGGAAGCAAGGTGTTAAACATGAAAGGGAATGGGAACATTAAAAGAAAGGGGGAAAAAAGGAAAAAAAAAGGGGTAACAAGCTGAGTGGTAGGTAGTATATCTAGTGGTATCAGTTATATCTGGAAGGCCAAGTGCGTGAATGCTTAAAGTCTAGGAAATAAGATTCCAGACCTGGGTACATTATGGCAAAAGCACCTGGATACTGTGGCTTCTAGAGTCATGCTGCACTGAAAATCATGACCTGGACATGGACATACCAAAATATTTTCCATTGGGGATGCTGCAGTAATTTCAACAAAGATTCCATGCTCCACTCATTCTTCATATTTATTATTGCCAGAAATCAATGAGTGGAGTATGGAATCCTTTTTTAAATTACTGCAGCATCCAATGAAAATATTTTGAACAAGTTCGAAGCACCCCAAGGAAGCTAAACAGGGATTACTAAGCACCATTTCCCACAAAAGAAATGAATCTGGACATGGTCATACCAGGCTATACTCTGGTCAGGAAGGTCCAGAGTGGGAAGGAAAGGAGGTGTATGTTGCTGTATGTGAGGAAAGCATAAAACAGACAGAGGCACTGGGAATACGGGAGGCAGAGGTACTGTGGGTCACCCTGGATAATGGGAATGGAGCCAATATTGCACTGGCATGACATACAGACCTCCAGCATGGGGAGGAATCAGATGAGGGTGCTGGAGGAAGCCATTTGCAAGATGGCAAAAAGAGGAAGAGTTGCTGGTAGGGGACTTCAATCTGCTGGATGTAGACTGAAGCCTCCCAGCTGTGGCTTCAGCTAGAAGCAGGGACATGCTGGACTCCCTGCAGGAGGGTTTCTCGGGCAACTAGTCAGTGAACCCACTCGTGATGGGCAATACTGAGACAAGGTACTAACTAAAGGGACAGTGTTACAGGCGTCAAGGTGGATGGCCATCTGGGGACCAGTGATCACCATACAGCATGGTTCAATATAAACATGACTACAGAATCGAACCACATAAGGTGAAAGGTCCTGGACTTCAAGAAGGCAAATTTCATAAAGAGGGGTGAATGCCTCAGGGATGACCTGTCAAGGGAGCATGACCTGGGTGGGGTGGAGGAACAGTGGGCAAAGCAAAAATGGTGCACAGTGAAGGCAACAAACCTCTACATCATGCAAGTGAGCAAAAGCAAGAGGAACAGAGACCTCTATAGTTCTCAAAGGTGGACGCAGAAAATGTACAGGTTAAAGAGTAGCATTCAGAAGGTATAAGGAGACACAGAAGGAGGAGGATAGGGAGGAGGTGTATTGGGAAACAGACAGAAGCAGGGAAAGCAGTAAGGAATACAAGACCCAACTGAAGAAGAATAATCTATAGCAGTAATGAAGGGGGACAAGAAATATTTTGGGTATGTAAGTGAAAAAAGGAAGATCAGAGGAGGGATTGTAAGGCTTACATGGGAGGGAATTGTGCAGAGGGAACCAGGAAAAGGCAGATATACGAAGAAATACTTTTGTTCAGTGTTCACAGAGGAAAGAGAAGAACAGGGGCTACAAAAATTAACAGTTGCACTGGAGAAGGTAGGCGGACACCAGCAGAGTCCTGAAGGACTCTGCTAACCTGAAAGTGGACAACGAATGGGATCAGACAGGGTGTATCCAAGGGTACTGAGGGAGCTCAGGTAGGTATTGGCTCACTGGAAACAGGAGTGGTTCTGAAAACTGGAGGGCAGATGTGTCCCACTTCACAGAAGTGGTAGGAGGCTGGCAATACAGATCAGTCAACCTTACATCAGTGGTGAGAAACTTAATGGAATCACTGCTGAAGGAAAGGATAGTGGAATGATCTTGAATCCAGTGGGTTACAAGATCTGAGGCAGCAAATATTCATTGGGGGGTCATGTCAAATTAATCTGAGAGATTTCTTTGACTGGGTGACCAAGGTGGAGCGGTGAACATGGTCTACCAAGATTGTAGTAAAGATTTCAGTACTGTTCCACATAGGAGACTAGTAAGCAAGCTGGAAGCTTGGGACTGGATCCAAAGGTGATAAACAGGATAAGAAAACTGGTTGGGGATAGGAGACAAGAGGGTGGCGGTAAGCGGAGTTCACTCCAAGGAGGGAGAGTGACCAATGGGGTGCCTCAGGATCAGTGCTGGGACTGGTCCTCTTCCATGCCTAGGAGCTGGAGGAAGGTCTGCTTCTTTGTGGATGGCACAAAATCTGCAATAAGGTGGATATTCCAGAGGAGGTGGAAAGGATGAGCAGAGATCTGAAAAACTCAAAGAAGTGGAAAAGGAAGTGGCAGTTGGGCTTTAATGTGAAAAAGTACAAAATAATGCACTTGGGACACAGTACAAAATGCGTGAGTGCTACTGACAACCATCAAGCAAAGGATATGCCTGGATAATCATATCTGATGACCTACAGGTCGCCAGGTAGTGTGACAAGGCAGTAGGGAGGTCCAGTGTGATGGTGGGGTGCATGAGAGGTATCATCAGCTGAAAGAGGGAGGTGGTGTTGCCTGTGTATAGATCGCTGGCAAGACTCCCCTAGTACACTGTGTCCAGTTCTGGATACCACATCTCCAGAAGGACGGAGGCAGTCCGAGGAGGGCACACTAAACGTGCAGGATATGTATCAAAAGCCCTACAAGCAGAGAAGGAAGAACCTAGATATGTACACCCTGGAAAAGAGAAGGGGGTGATAGAGACCTTTAAATACCTCACAGGGGTAAACAAGGTACAGAAGGAAGCATTTTCAGGAAAAAGGTGTTCAGCAAGGGATATGCTATGAAGCTGGAGGTGGGTAAATTCAGGAGAGATGTGAGAAAGTACTTGCAAGAAGAATGGTGGATTCCTGGAACAGCCTACCAGCAGTGGTTGTTGGGGGTCTAAGCAGTGGTGGGGTTCGAGAATGCATGGGATGGGCATGAGGAAATCTTAGAGGAAGGAGAAAGAGCTGGAGATCAAGTAGGGTCTGTGGTGTTACTTTAGGTAGGAAAAATGGGCAGACTGGGTGGGCCAAGCGTCCTTATCTGTTGTCATTTTCTTTGTTTTTATGAGACACCCTGTAGCCAGGTGTCACATGTAACTGGTCTGGGTCCTGAAAAGACCACCACCTGAGCTCCCTCACAACCAAGGTCAGGTGCCACAACACACTAAGCACTGGTGATAGTGTTTTGTTGTTTTTTTGGGGCATCTGGCCCAGCATAAAAAATCTATATGGATGACAAGTTCATGCTTTCTGGCTTTCCATTGTGTTATGGGCAACTGACAGGGGCTCCACATGGGCTTATGCCTTTTGCTCCTTTACAGTGTCTTACTCTTCGTGAATCTTAGGATGACCTCAGGATAATCAATCCAGGTTGTAAGGACCTGCACCACTGTTCTAACCATGAAAATCTAACCACTTCTTTTCTTCTGAAAGTACAAGTTTTTCATGACAATCTAAACCCTTACATCACCTCCATCATGCAGTCTTATTTATACCTACACTTAATTATTTCAAATCCATATGATATTCCTTCACTGGTACTACGAGGAGAAAGGCAAGCAAGGAGTGTCTGTGTAACTGTAACCAGGTTTCATCCAGTGTTCTGATTTGAACCACACTATAGAAGAATATTCTACACATTGCTGGAACCCTTACAGCACTGCAATGTTCTCTCTGTCAGATCTTTAATATTCAAAGATAATATACAGTGCACACTAACGGAATCCTTATCGGGATGACAGGGGTTTACGTGGATACTCTATGTACCAGCAGAAGAAATACTGTTGCAGCCATGTTACTTAACTCCTCCTAACAATGTGGATTAATCACACGCAAGCACTCCAGGCGATTAAGAGCAATACCTGGGTGAAGAGAAAAGGACTTGAAATGGGGTTAGCCAGCCTGGTGGTGCGGAGGCCGAGACACTGGGCCGCCTTACCTCGCGCTGCACTGTGACCCGTGTTCGAGCAGTGCAGGGGCATGAGGGCTGGCAGGGTCAAGAAGGATTGAGCATCCAAGGACTGCTCTCCTTCTCTGGGGAATCAGGATACCACTGGTCGGTGCTCAACTGGCCCCTAGTGGCAGCTGGGGGCAGTCCGCTGATCCTGAAGAAAAGGGCGTGGATAGGGCCCGACGGCCCAGAGGAGCGCATGCAGACACATGTGCGCTCCTCCACCGACGTTCTTGCACGCCCCTCTGAAGGGAGTAAAACAAGAAAATGGAATCTCGCCTCGGATGATGATGATCCCCTCACAGGCGCCTGGAGGCACCTTCCCAGACTGGATCCAGACTGGTGGGTTGTGTGTCTCACCCCTGCCACGAGGGTAAGTCATAGGGGCTGAAGGGAGGGTCTAATACCGGTCGGGGACCCCACAAATAATACCAACAAACAAGAAATGGGGTTAAGCTCTTCAGGATGGGTGGCCTAAAAAGGAAAGTTACTTACCATAAGTCTAGATCTTCAAGAATTTCTTCTCCATAGGGCCCAACTCACTGGTCTTATGCCTGGAGGCACTAGAACCCCTGAAGAAGTTAGAACCTTTGGGGCCAGCAAGCACCATGCATGCGGCAAAGAGTATGGTGCCATGCTCACCAACAGCATAAATAGTGGGCCAGCCCAAGGTGAGAGAAAGACAAAAGCTGTCAAAAGAAAAAATATTCCTATAAAAATGTCTTTAAAAGTAAAGAAAAAAAAAAGGAGGGATGGAATGTCTCCACAGGAGTATCCAGGATATAAGAAGCAGAACTGGAACAGAGAGTAACATAACCTCAAAAGGATTCCCAAAGGGACAAAGTCAACCCTGAAAAGTGGGGTGGGGTTGCAAGTGGTTCTATAGAGCCTCTCAAAATAAAAAGTAGATACAGAGGATTCCATATACCTTTCAACCTTTCATCACCCAAATATGTGACAAGATGTGTGACAAGTGGACAAATGTGACATCATCAAACATGACATTTCAAGCTCAGAACACTGAGGAAGTAAGTGTACTAATGTTTATTATAAAAGGGTCTCAGAAATGTTGCAATCGGATTGGCTGTTAGGATTCCAACAGCCTACATTAACCCATGTTACACTGTCATGTACAGCCTGATCACCATGGCACATGGATTCTTCCCGTCAGCATTCCATCCTCTAGCACTGCTGAATTACTGGAATGATTCATTCTGGTTTTGAACCAGCATTCTTAAACTGTTGGTGGAAGTACTATTTTATTAAAATCTCCCCTCAATGAGGAAACATTCAAAAGTATACAGTATACAAAGTACAGTTTTCTTTGGAATATATTTTTATAATAACAATAAGACACTCCCAGGAGTTAGATTAACAGTCAGTTAATCACACCCTAGGAGCAATATGGCACTGGCATTACACTCTCACGGGGTGATTGACTGTTAATCTAACCCCTGGTCATGCCTTATTGCTTAATAATGTTTGCTAATAATGTAGCACCTTATGTTATTATAAATTTCTGCTTAAAGTCTCAGTGGTCAGTAAGGGATGTCACCTTCTCAATGTGGGACAGAGGGTTTCTGAGAGATGAACTGAGTGACATGCCTCATAATGTGACAGTTGAAAGGCATGGCTTGACGAGAGTCGAGCTCTGCCCGATGAAGCATATCACCTGGGAAGGCAAGAGTTCCGACTTGGCCTCGTTGATCAGGAGGCAGAGTTGGGAGCAGGTCTAGAGGGCCAGGTCCCTGACCTCTCCACCTCCTGCCGGATGGGACCTGCTAAGAGCCAATCATCGAGGTAGGGGTAATTTTGACCCCCCATGCTGGAGATGGGCTGCCACCACTGCGATGCATTTGGTGAAGACCGTAAATATGACAGGCCGAACGGCATGGCTCAGAACTCGTGATAGGGTCTCTTCGGCTCTGAAGTGGAGGAACCACCAATAAGATGGACGGATTGGGACGTGAAAGAACGTGTCCTGCAGATCCAGTGAACAGAACAACATGTTTCGCTCCAAGGACGGAATGATCTGGGACAAAGTAACCATCCGAAAGGTGCGTGACCCTGAGATACTGATTCAGGTCGAGATCTAGAATGGGCGCCAGCCCCGCCCTTTGGGCACTAGGAAGTACCTGGAGACAAAGCCTGGGTCCGCTGGAGAATCCGCCACTGGAGCTACTGCCTCCTTGAGGAGGAGCTCCAGCGATGTCGCCTCGGAGAGCTGACTGAGTATGGATGGATACTCTTTCCTCCCGTGGGCGAGGTTCAGCTTGAGGGTACTGCTTGAATTCCAGAGGGAGTCTCTGACCGACCACCTCAAGATCCACCTGTCCATGGCGATGGCTGACCAGGCGGAAAGGAAGTGGCAGAGCTGGCCTCCACGGGAGGACCCAGAGCTGGTGTGATGGGAGAGGGGTGGCAGCCCCGCCTGGCCACTGAGCAGGCTTGGAGGAGGAGGAGGAGGAGGATCGAGAACCTGAACCTCGACTTCCTTTACGGAACTGGAGGGCCCGGCTTGGGCCAGGGGCCAAGCTTGAGCCTGTTGCTGCTGCCCTCCTGAAAGGAGGGTTGCTGGGCCACAGGGAAGAGTGCCAAAAGCTTATTCTTCTTCTGCTGCTTCTTACTGGAAGAACTTTAGCAGAAGTGGCGCCCAAGGTGGCACGGACTGCTCAAGACGCTAATAAGGTAACCAGCCACACCTGGCCGAAAAAGATCGTGCCCAGGAAAGGCACATCAGCTAGCTTGTGCTGAGTATCTGCCGGAAAGAGGAGAGTTTCAGCCAGTCCAGCGATGAGAGGCAACTGCATCTGCCAATGAGCGAAGCACAGGAGTTCCCAATGTCCAGGCTTGCCTGAAGCTGCTGTTTGGCAACAGCCCGCCCTTGTCCTGGAATTGCTTGACCGTGGTCTGCATGTCCGCGAGGGAGGTGTGGGACGACTTCATCCAAAGACCCCAAGAGGGCATGGGAGAAGTGTGCCATGATGACGGGACTTAACTTGCCTAATGGAGGCCTAAAGATGAGGCCGCATAGACTTTTTCCGAATGATCCAAGTTTTGGATTCCTTCTTGAAGGTCGGTCAGTATTGGCAGAACTGCCAGTACGCCTGAACACAGAGGCAGCCACCAGGCTCTCAATCGGCGGGTGCTTCTGTGAACCCGCAAGGGACCCATGGGTACCGCGATACTTAGGGCCAAGCAGGCAGATGGAGCTGGACAGGAGGCAGGGCACTGCCAAAGTTCTAAGGTCGAGCTAACTATGGCCTCGGCCACAGGAAAGGCCTCCGCCAGGGTATCCCCTCTTGAGGATGTCTGTGAAAGGGCACTCCGCCTTTTCTGGATAGGTTCCAGGGGCATCCCCAGACTCCAGAGATGAGCCAAAGAATGCCCTGAAAGGACGGAAGGACCTTCCTCCGTGTCTATCCCACCAGCAGATTCGCCATCCCGGGATGAGAATGTAGGCTGTCTCACCCGAATCAGAGGAATCTGGATACAATGGTTGACCGCTCAGGTCACCTTCCGATCCACCAAGGGTGGTCCGGGGTGACAGTGGCCGAAAGACGCTGGGGAAGCCCGGTGTCTGTTCTATCTTCCTTAGAAGGAGCCCTCCCACAGGCTGCTTGGGCGATGGTTCCACCACGATCGGTGGAGAGACGGTTTAGCCGAACTGGAGGTTTCGCCAGCTCTGCAGGTGGGGAAACTGACTTAATCGGCTCCAAAGGATTCTGCTTCGCCTGGGAGGTGAAAGCCAAGTAATGGCTGGGTAGAAGCTGGCCGGCTTGTGCCCGGCCAAAATCAGCTGTTGCCACATGAGGTCCTCGTAGCACCAACGGAGTTTCCGCCAGAGCCTCTCCTCATCTGAGAAGGACAGGGACAACCGATGGTGTCTCCCTTTGCGAAGTGTTTGTGGCTCTTCCTCGCCTGTCGGTTGAGGGATCCTGGACCTCGATTGAGATTGGACGGGCCGATTCAGTTGCTCGGGAGACAATGGTGGGACCGGTGATTTCCCAGGGTCGGGACCACCGGACGGGATTCCCAGCGGGCTTGGTCTCCTCATCGGGAAAGAAAAGATTGAGTCCGATTGAGAGAAATCGACGAACGCAGTCGCGTGCAATGGGTCAATCGGGTCGATTATTTCAACCCGTCGATCGAATGGCCAGATGGCAAAGCCGAGAAGCCAGCAGCCGAAGAGGCAATTTTCACCTAAGTCGAGACTGCTGGTTCCTGGGACCGAGACTCTCCAATCCCAAGAACGCTTTTGCCAAGACAAAGATGATCCCGGATCCTTTTCCCGCTTATGGGACCGAGAAAGTGCGTGTCGCAGGACCCTTTCTCTTAGTCAGGAGAGACTGGCACAACTCTAGGAAGGAACCTGAGAAGGTGCAGCCCAGGTTGAGTGGAACTCAGAAGCCCGAGGAAGATTCCGCGGCACGAGCCACTTCCTTCTTGAAGGCTTGCATGCGCCCCAATTGCTCGGCAGATCCCTCCGCCATGGAAACCGCCGCACTGAGCTTCTTTGATTTCACTGGAGAGTTCCGCTTTTCCGGCCTCCCCAACTTCAGGCATGCGAGACGGTCATCAAGGACATTAGGGTGAAATGCAAGACAAAATCGCACTCGAGGTGTCATGGTCGACACCTCACAATAGACGACGCGTGTGGGGATCGGTGCGCAATATTTTCTGGGCCGCATTTAACACCGGGCAAATCCAGGGGAAAACTTTGTTCCATAACCAAGATAAGAGTCACGATCGCTAATGCGAACAGAGAAATTTTCGAATAACCGAAGGTTTTGAAGTTAGGGCCTACAAAATGTGGGAACACAAAGGAGGCAATCTGAATCTTCAGCTTAAAAGGAAGATCTGGCATCATGGGGCGGAGCCGAGGGTTATACCACCCAGGTGGGTGGAGGAGCCAGCTTGAAGACCGTCCGCATCCTTAAAGGGACATGCCAAATAAGTGTAGATGAACAACATATCCATGATCCTAGAAAAGACGCTTCACGCAATTCAGTAAGATTGTTTTGTTTTATTTCCCAATGCCCACTGGGCCAGATAACTTCTGGAAAGAATACTCTGTTTAAAGTGAGCTGGGGGAACTGTGGTTTGTTTATCCCATAGCACTTATCGGAAGAGCAGGGATTTCACTACTGCCCTAGCAACCCTCCCCATATATTCGGTAGGTGGGTCCATGTAACCCAAAACCAGCACATACTTGAAACAAGCAGTCACCGCAGTGTGCCTTTCCTGGCTGAAAATGTCAAAATAGAATCATGCACATGAATCTACAGGCAGCCACAGAACCAAGGCCAATTTCATACTAGCAAGGGTCCAAACACCGTGAATACTGAACATGAGAAAAGCTGGACTACAATTCAGCGAGGAAATGATATCATGGTTATAGGGGCTGGATGAGAGCTACGATGGGAGTTACGTGCAAGTAAAACACGAGCAGCAGAGTAAGAGGCAGTAGATGAATCTTTATTGTTGAGACAGGGTTTTCTGTAGTAAATTAACACACATTTCCAGCATTTATAAAATTCACTTTCACAGCTAGAAATTGAGAACATTTTTATGGCAGATCACCAAGCTTCTAACACCTGCAGTTTCAAGAATCTGTGCCTTCGTTCAGGAGCCTACAATTTGTGTTTCTATGATTTACAATGACATCATGCTGCCAAAGTGAAGGAGCTACTTGGACACCTTGTGTTTGAGACCAAGGACACTCTGGAGTTCTGGCATTCCAGGACAACTGTTGCTTTTTTTTTTATTTTGATAGCTATCTTTTTATTTATTTTTGCTGGTGAAGGTGCCTGGTATAAGGCACAGGAAAGTTAGGTTCTTAGTTTATCGTGCAGACAGGTACAGCACAGAGTCACAGTTCAAGCTGTCCTGTGAAGGAGCCTGACCTCCGACTTGAGGGACGATCTCTACTTGAGACTTCGTTCATGTCATATAGAAACCTGTTCTCCAGGAATTGAACTAAAGCCACTACAGCTCATTTTACACAATCCACCATATTCAGCCATCAGATGAGAAGGTGTTCAGCCACACTTGACCTCCACAAAATTGCACCATTTACACACAAGGACATGCTCTGTAAGCAAATCTTTTTTAATTTTTATGTTTACAATTTATTTGCTCAGGATAGCCCAGCACAGATGCGACATCTCATTTCCAGCTGGGTTCTGCTTCAACCTATTATGCAGCTGGGTGGACTGGAGCACTGAGACATTAACCGATTTGCCCAGAGTCACATAGTGAGTATTTGGATCTAGTGAGGTTCAAACCTGGAATCTCCTAGTACCCAAGCCATTACTCTACCCACCATACCAAACTGCCTCCAATGCACTAAGAAACCCAGCACCCCTTAAAACACTAATTTCTTTAGCTGTAAGAGCTGATGATGTATCCAAGTCTCACCTTCATAGTGTGCAAACTCATGGAGACAACACTAAAGGAAAGACTGGTGTCGTACTGAGGACAATGGCCTCCAGAATGTGAGGCAGCATGTGTTTGTGTCAGGAAGTTTTGTCAAACCAACCTGATACAATATTATGACTGGGTGGCAGGTGAGCTGGATAAGGGTCATGCGGGTGGATGTTCTTTACTTAGACTTCAGCAAGGCCTTCGATTCTGTGCTTCATGGGCGGCTTGGGGAAGCTAACTGGTGTAGAGGTGGGGCAAAAATGATGAACTGGATTACAAGCTGGCTGAGTGGGAGGCTGCAGGTAGTGGTGAGCAGACTCTCAACTCAAAGCCGGTGATGAGTGGGGTGCCCCACAGGCTCATGCCAGGCCAGTATAGTCTGGCTCTTCATATCAGACATTGCACATGGGGTGGTGAGCAAGATAAGTCTGTTCACCGACGACACCAAATTGGAGCAATCGTGAGAGGAGAGATGGAAGCAGCTGCAGGGGACCCACAAGCTAGAGGAGTGGTCAGAGAGGTGGCAGCTGGGGTTCAATGCAAGAAGTGTAAGGTTATGCACTTTAGGGTGAAGAACCCAAGGAGAGAATACTGGCGGGGGAGGGTTGTTGGGGATCAATATGAGGAGAAGGACCTAGGGGTAATGATAACAGGGACCATGGACAACACTACCCAGTGCAGGAGAGCTGCTGCAAAAGCAAACAAAATGCTGGGGTGCATAACGAGGTTTTTTTCATCCAGGTGAAGAGAGGTGATCTTGCCCCTCTACAGGTTGCTGGTAAGGCTGCACTTATGAGTATTGTGTGCAGTTTTGGAGGCCATACCTAAAGCGTGATATCAGGCTACTGGAGGGGTGCAGAGGAGGGCAACAAAGATGATATGTGGAATGGAAGAGACAGACTATGACAGCAGGTTGAGAGACCTGAATATGTACACCCTGGAGGATAGAGGGACGGGGGACATGATAGAGACATTCAAGTATCTGAAGAGAATCAATAAAGACGGGTTTTTAAGTTAAGGAGGAGGGTCAAGTGCTAAGAATAGAGGGGAAGATTTAGGAAGGAAATGAGGAGACACTATTTCACAGAGAGGGTGGTAGCAAACGGAACGCCCTACCAGAATGGGTGGTATCATGTAAATCTGTGAACAGTTTCAAAAGGGCATGGGACAGGAACAGGGGACAGTGAGGGTGGGGGAGGTGGGGTGGCAGTGGGATGACAAATGGGAGGGTGGCAGCTACAAACTAGGGTGCTAGCTACACACTTAAGCAGAATTAGATAGACCGGTGGTCTGTTTCTGCTGGCACATCTGCACGCCATATAAAAAGCTAGTATCCTGCCTGCAATCAATATTTCTGAGTTGTCATTATTACACTTTGTAGATCCAAAGCACTTTTTCTTCTCGCTCTACTAATCAGTAGAGTTTTTACCTTGTAGTGCCACATGTGATATATGGAACAGTCCTCTACCTGGAAGCTAAGGTATCCACAATGTGCTGAGTGACATCATAACAGATCAAAAATAGGCAATCACCTTCTGCCAGGTTGGTCACCTGTGACGTCACAACGAGAGAGGTCGCAATGCTAGTGCGGTAAAGGGAAAGAAACTAGTTCTGCAAGTCTCCAAGTAAAGTACTTTCACACATCACAAACGATAAACTCAGGCAGAAAATCTAACGAGCCAAACGAAGAATAAAAATCCATCCGAAATAAAAGCAACAGCTGGCTACAACTAAAAAATAATAACGCTTTGCATCTGCCATTTTTGTACTACCAGCTCTTTAAAACTAAGTTTAACACATCCCTGCATCTTCCAAATCATATAAAAGGCTGTCAGATTCTGCCTTACGTGACTGATATACCACCTGGCTATCACTTTGTTATTCTATATAAGAACAATGCTTGGGAAATGTTATTCATGGCATGACAGATGCTGGAGGCACACATTTATTATTATTTTGAATTCATTTACCCAGAACAGCCCAATTGAACTGCAGCATCCATCTCATTTACAGTGTGTTCCTGCATGCATCCATTTTACAGCAGGGAGAACTGATGCAAGAGATCACGGTGTGCCTTTAGCGAGCTGGGATCCAAACCAGAGGCTCCTGGCTTCTGAGTCTCTTGTTTTACCAATTACACTGCACTGCTTTCTTAAAGTATAACACAGACTGAGAACCAGGAAGGAACCAGGGTTTGCCTCAAACATCCAGTGACATCATACAAACTTTCCAACTGATTTTAAAGCAGAAAACGGTAAACCCAATTGAGATGAAGAAATGGTACAGCATTTCAGGGTTAGCCATGCACATTAGACTCACGGTGTTTCAAGCTCTTCCTGAAAGTTATGACTTGCTATGGCCTTCCTGAATACAGTATAAAGTACAGGCATAATTATTGGTTTAAGCCAGGAAATCTGTAATAATATGGTGCATGGAAGCAGTTCTGCAGTCTATTATTATTCCTTTTATTTCTACCTCCCCAACAACTAGGCTATCACAGCTGCACCTCTCCTCCAACCTTTAGGGCGGAAGGAGGTACCTTCTGGCTGATGCCAATGCTTTCCTTAGTCGACCTGCAGAGGGTGACAAATTCGGGCCAAAAATTAGACTATCGAGACTGCACCTTCCCTCCAACCTGAGAGGAAGGAGAACGGCTTCCTTCCTGGCAGACACCAATGCCGCTCTTAGACGCCCCACAATAGATGCTGGGTAGTTTACCCCTCCCTCCCTGAGGCGAGTCAAGCACTCTTATGTCTGCAGCTGGCCTTAGTGGGGTCTGGGGCTTGCACCTAAACTCTCTCTCCCAGGTGGGGAGTATGGGCCACTGCTGCCGAGCCACTGGGGTGGCCAAAGCTCTGTGAGTTTAAGCTTTCATTGATTCTGTGATGACGCTTTTAGGATGAAGTGGTGAGGAACGTCTTTGTGCTTTTTAGCTGGAACACGTCAGCTGATGAGCAGCCCTGAAACTGCCAGCATCTGCCACAGTAAATTAGGCAAAGTATTTCAGTTTTTAAGGACTGGCTAAATCCCCAGTCTGCTTCAAAAACCGAGGCATTATTCATGTAAAGGACTGATACACTCCAGCATTTTTGTAATTCACAAAAACTGGCAGAGGGGCAACGAGGCATTTCAAGCAGTAAAACTGTTGCCTTGTTCAGTGGTTCCCATTTACTTCTTTTTGTATCACGAGTTTCTCTTTAAAGTTCAAGTTTTTCAAGTTCAAGTTTCAAGTTTCAAGTTTATTGCAGGAAAACTCCACTGAGCAAGCTCATTCACAAGGAGGTCGAAGGAATGTATACAGCAAAGGAAATTACATACATAAAATCTCGGTACATAAAAGTATACGGTACATGTGGTACACAGTGCTCAAAATAAGACATAAAGGTAATATTTATAAACATAACCTGGAGAAATTAAAAGTAGAGAACTACAGCCAAGAAAGTTAGAACAAGAGCAATAGGATGCAAAAGGTGAAGGGAGAGTGTAAGATTGGTGCAAAGGGAGTGGAGAGGGAGAAGAGAGGGAGGAGGAGGAGGGGGAGGAAAAGGAGGAAACTGAGGAGGAATATCAAAAGTAAGGAAGACTGAAATAAAGAGTAAAGGGAGGGTGGGGAAGGAAAAGGAGAGGTAAGTAGAATTATAAAGTGGAAGAATTAGAGGGGAACGGAGTTGTTGATATAAAAGTCAACAGTCAAGTAAGGAATAGAAACAGCCAAAGGCATTTATTAATTTGGTCGCAGCAAAGGTTTTAAGAGAGAGATTGACAGAAACAACGCTACAGAGTTTCAGTACAAACTGGAGCTGGTTCCAGATAGTTGGAAGTGCATATGAGATGGCATGCTTACCAAAGAAGGCACAAGTCCTAGGCACGCGTAGAAGGATAAAGACAGACTTTCTAAGGGAATACGAACTGTGGAAGATGCGACTAAGGGATGTTATATAGCTCGGTAGTTTGTTCAGGAGGATTCTGAGAGTCCACATGCCAGAGTGAATCAAACGTATGGTAGTAAGTGACGCTCCAGCCTAAAGCTGCATACAGATCACAACGGTGGGTTCAAAAGGAAGTTAGTAATGAAACCGTAGTGCACGTGGTAGAGGATGTCCAATTTGTTCAGGTTTAAGGCCAAAGTAGGATTGTAGATTATGTCGTCATTATCAAGTAAAGGCAGGAATGTGGCCTAAACAAGCCTAGTTCTAATCTCAACAGAGAAGAGGGACCAGTTTCTGAAGAAGAAACCTAATCTGGATTTTAACCTGCTGGTCAAGTTATCAATATGGTCATTAAAGGTGCGCTCATTATTTAGCCATATACCTAGATATTTGAATTTGGAGACAACCTCAAGAGATTCACCTAGAGAAGTGACAATAAGTCATTAGGCAGGTTTAGAGAGGAGGTGGTGGTGGTAAGAGTAAAATCATCACCTTCATTTTTGGCATTAAGAAGGAGCTTTGTAGCCAGCCCAGTGGTGCAGAGGGTTGAGGCACTGGACGCCACAGCTCGTGCCATGCTGGCACCCAGGTTCTGCAACGGACTCAGGTGAACAGGGTTGGCAGGGGAAGGAGAGGATGGAGCGTCCCGGAGGACAGCTCTCCCTCTCCCTGGGAGGGATCCAGCGTTGCTCAGTGTCCTGGCGGCCCCTGATGGCGACTGGGGCACTACAGGTAGACCAGCTGATGGCATGGAGGTGTCAGACGCAGCAAGGCAGCCATGCACAGGTGTCATTGCACGCTGCACTCCTGGGGATCAAACCATACTAAAACTCCCTGTCCTTGGGAGAGGTGATGGCACCTCTGCCCACAGAGCCACACTTCAGCACTGGGCTCTCTCCTCACCAGGCCGACCACCCAGCCGACACATTAGATTGCAGATAGAGCACCCTGGGCGGATAGGGCGGCCCCACTGGGGAGGAGGTGCAGAGTCGGGGGATCTGCCAGGCTGGTGGGGCGTGGGAGTGAGCTTCAGGTAGGAGGTAGAGCTCAGAGTAGTGGAGGATGCTGGAGAGAGTTCCCTGGTGGTATGGAGCAGAAACAAAATCTACAAAAAAAAAAGCTGCGTTAAGGTTCTGTTCATGCTGTGCAAAGTCACCTTGTAGTACATCTCTTACTTCAGACAGAGGTGAGCTAGAAGAGTACAGGACTATGTCATCAGCAAAAATGCAATTTGGAATTAGTTCTGTTATGGTCAAGATTATTAATGTAAAGAGAAATAGGATAGGGCCTAAAATGGAGCCTTGTGGGTCGGATCAGGAGGAAGGCTTAAAATAGTCCATCAGCCTCAACTTTCTGAAACCTCCCTGTTAAATAACTGGTAAACTACTGAGCAGTGGAAGGGTGGCACCTAGGGTAATAAGGCTACTGACAACTAAGTTGTGGTCTACGTGTCAAGCGCCTTACTGAGGTCTAGGAAGACTGCACCAGTGATATATTTGAGTCCAGAGCTGAAACCCAGTCATTAGTAACTGTCATATTACTATGATTAGGCTGGAAACCAGAGTGAGCTGGGTTGAGAAGGGACAAGGTTTCGATATTTTAGTTAGGGGTAAATCCATTTTTCAAAGATTTTGGAGAGAATGGGCAAGATGAGATGGGCCTATAATTATTTAAAGGCAAACTGTACTTAATAAATGCCAGGCTGTTGGTTAACTAGGATCTGCAGCTTATCCAACAGCTAGGAAATGGGCAGACTAGGTGGGGCAAGCAGTCCTTATCTGCTGTCAAAGTCTATGTTTCTAGGTTTCATTTTGACTAACTACAACACTTTACAGAGAAAAAATACACCACCTGCCCCAAGTATATTTGCTCTATATCCTACATCTTCCTTGTTCTCCCACCACCATTATTTCTGTAGTATTTGCTGCCACATTGTTCTCTTGTAGCAAGCCTAGAACAGAACAAAGTGGCAGCAAACCATAGCAAGAACAGTGGCAATGTTGAGACCAAAGGAGACGTGGAAGTTAGGCTTTTCAAGCCATGTTCAGGCAGGTATATTAAACGGTCTTCAATATTATTTCTTACCTCCATTTGACCACCATTACATATCCTACCAGCATGCTAAGGGTGAGTTGAAGGACCGTGGAGTCACGGGATGGACTTGCTGCGCAGCCCTGTGACTCAGGATTCTCCTTGCATGTCAGCATTTCAGCAGTTGAATCACACAGAAGCAGAATCACATCCTTAGCAAGATGCTGCATCTCTGCTGGGGTAAGATGAAAAATTACTCACCTTAGTAATTGCTTTTCTTCTCATGGAGTCTTGCTATATTAGGACTTATTGCAGTTAGCCCTGGCTCTGAACTGCCCGGAGAGGAAACAGTTAACTCCAGAGAGATCTGGAGTTCCACAGCTCAAGGCGCTGTTCAAAGCTCTATCTGGCCAGTTTCAAATGAAACTGCCAGGTTCTTATGAGCTAAACTAACATAGCAAGTCTGTGTGGAAAAGCTCTACACTAGCCATTGGCTACCTACCAGTAGTAAAACAACAAAACACAACAACAATCACAGAATAAAAACAATATTACCTATTGTTGTTAGGATCACCCTGACAAGCACTATATAGGCCCCTCTCCCAAAAGACTCAAGTCCAGAGAGGGACCATCTACCACTTAACAAAACAGAATCACCTAGTTCCTAACCCAAATGAAACAAGGGGTGGAGAGAACTAGAGAGACTAAATGGCATGACACAGTGCTTGCACTAATTTGCCAACCCTGCACTCCAAGTAGGAATTCTGAGAGGGGTAGGAGGGGTTGTCCTAATATAGCAAGACTCCATGAGAAGAAAAGCAATTACTAAGGTGAGTAATTTTTTCTTCAAACACCATGAAGTCTTGCTATAATTAGGACTTATTGCAGATTATACAGCAGTACCTCCATGGAGGAGGGCCAGAACCTACTTAGGAATAGGCTCTGAAGCACAGCTGTGCTAAACGAAAGATCTCTCCTGGACTAGACGCCCGGGAATAATGCTTGTGAAGGTGTGATTCGTCTTCCAGGTAGCAGCTTGGCAAATTTCCAAAATGGGAATATCTCTAGCAGCCGCTAGAGATGCAGCTGTACCCTGGTGGAATGAGCCCTCAGTCCTGAGGGAGGTTCTCTACCTAGTTTTTGTAACAGAACTGGATACAAGAGACAATCCACCTTGCGATTGTGCTCTTAGTGGCAGGTCTCCTTGCCCACTTCTCCATAGGTAAGGAAGAGTTGGAGGATTCGAACCTATGACCCTTTGGTGCTGCTCCAAATAGTAGCTTAGAGCTCTTTTGACGTCCAAACTCAGTAGTCTCCTCTCCTGAGGAAGAGTGCTCAGTGAAAATACTGAAGAGAGATGGATTGTTGAGATGAAAATCTGAAACCACTTAAGGTAAAACTTTCTGTTAGTCCTGAGGACTACTTTTATCTCTGTGAAAAGAAATAAAATCCTTTTCCACTGACAAGGCTTGTAATTCACTTATACGCCTAGCAGAAGTGATAGCCACTAGAAAGACAGTCTTCCAAGTTAAAACTTGAGATCTGCCAAGACAGAGGCTCAAAGGGGATTGCATTAGCTGAGCAATGCAAACATTCAGATCCCAGGCGAGCTGGTTCTCTAAAGGAGGTTAGTGTGAAGTAACCCCTTAAAAACTTGGAAAACACAGGGTGAGGGAGAGGGAAACAGGTTTCCTGCAGAAACAAAAACAGAAACAGCTGCTAGATGAACCTTCAAAGTAGCTGGTTTGAGGCCTAGGGAATTTAGATGGACCAAATAGTCCAATAAAATGGCCAAGTCAGCAGATTCTGGTACAATTTGCTTCTCAGAACACCAAAAGGAAAACCTCTTCCACTTGGAGTTGTAAGTGGTCTCTAGTGGAAGGCTTCCTAGAAGCCTTCAAAATATCCAGGACACCTTGAGAAAGGTGTAAATCAGATTCTAGCTCCTCAAGAACAAGGCCTTGAGGTGGAGGGAATTGAGGTCCGGTACCACACTCTCCTCTGTGCACAGGTCAGCAGGTCGTGGGTCCTGGGCAAGGTCAGGGAGGTGGAATGTCAGGGACAGGAGAAGAGGGTACCAGGGCTGCCTGGCCCAGTCTGGAGCAATCAAAATCACTTTGCAGGGCTGAGTTCTGATTTTTACTAGTACCCTGAAGAGGAGAGGAAGGGAGGAAAGGCATACAGGAACTTCCCTTTCCAATCCAACTGAAAGGCGCCCAGGGGGACTGATCCCAGCACTGGAGGCCTGCAACAAAACAGAGGAAGTTGGTGGTTGTCTGGGGCCGCGAAAATATCTATCTGAGGGTGCCCCATCTGGCAAAGACTGTCCCCAGCACCAGAGGATTCAGGGCCCATTGGTGATGGCCCTGAGAAATCCTGCTGAGGGCATCCCAGACATTGTCCTTCCCTGGGAGGTGAACCGCTATCAGGGAGGTGTTCAGGGAATAAGCCAGAGACCACAACTTCATTGCTTCGTGCACAAGGCTGAAGACCGAAAGCCCCTTGCTTGTTGATGTACCACATTGTTGTGGTGTTGTCTGTCCTGACTTGAACTACCTTGTTCTGGACAGTAGCTGAAAAGCCTGGAGAGCTAAGAGAACAGCCTGAGTTCCAAAAGATTGATGTGAAGCAGAGATTCCTGAGGGACCACACTCCTGAGTGGAAAGGTCGCCCAGTGAGCCCCCACCCTAACAGGGAGGCATCCGGGTGAGGGTGAGGAATGAAGAACGGTAAGAAGGGGACCCCTGAGTTAGATTGCTTTGATCCTGCCACCACTGAAGGGCTAGGATCAGGGTTTTGGCCACTGGGACTAATTTGGTAAGGGGTCCTTCCTTTGAGACCAGTAGGACCTCAAGTGAAACTGGATGTCCCTCATCATCTGAAATCTTGCTCCCTGCACGACAGCTGTGGAAGCAGCCATGTGCCCTAGGAGTTGCAGAAAGTGCCTTGCTGGTCGAGAGACCCGGAGGGTAGAGGATGCCAGGGCAAAGATTCTGTCCACTCTTTCCGAGGGAAGAAATGCCCTGGCTGACTTTGTGTTCAACTCTGCACCTATGAAAGTTAGTACCTGAACTGGTTCCAGAACTGACTTTGGAAAATTCAGCAGGAATCCCAGAGAAGTGAGAAGCTGCTGGGTGACTTGCAAGTGGGATTTACCTGATCTGGAGACTGACCCACTATGAGCCAGTCGTTCCAGGTAGGGAAACACAGCAACCCCTTGCCTTCTTAAATGAGCCACTACCACAGCTAGACATTTTGTGAAACCCTGAGCAGAAGTGAGGTCAAGGGCATTGCTCTGAACTGGTAGTGGCCAGAGGGCAGTTCGAACCTGAGGTACTTTCGTGAGAAGGCCTGATCAAGATATGAAAATAGGCATCCTTGAGGTCCAGGGAAGCTAGCCAGTCCCTGACCTTAGGGAAGGCAAAATCATTGCCAGAGTTAACATTTTGAACCTTGGTTTCAAAAGATGCTTGTTCAGGAACCTTAAATCTAGGATGGGCCGCCATTCTCCTGTCTTTTTGGGGTAAGGAAGTATCTTGAGTACAGCCCCTTGCCCTGATGGCAAGGAGGAACCTTTCCACTGCTTTGCAGTCTGGAAGAGAAGAAACCTCTGCTTCCAAAGCAAGGGCTTCTGAAGGATTTGCAGGAGGAAAATGTCTGGCTCTCATCTTTGGGAACTGCATGAAGCTGAGAACCAGACCTTGGCTACCACCTCAGAACCCATTTGTCCGAGTTAGGGACAACCAGTTCTGGCTGAAATAAGCCAACCTGCCCCCCACCGGTATAGGAGAATCGGCCCTGGACACCCCGTCAGGGTGCCTGTGGCAGCAGCTTTAGGCTGAGGAGAGGAGAGGGTCTGCCTGTGCCCCGTCTACCTCTGCCTCTGAAAAACCTCTGTGCAAAGGCTGAAGAGGCCTGAACTTGATAAAAGGCCTGTGGTAAGGCCTGCCCCTACCCTGGGGGCATGCCTTTGTGGAGTGGCATGCCTCCTTAGCTTGGCACTTTGTAGGTAGTTCTGTATTCATCCATCTTTTTCATGTAATTTTCTGTTTGATCCCCAAACAGAGAATTTCTACCCGAAAATCTATAGCCTTTGACTGAGTATCTTGGGACAGATTAGTGCATCTGAGCCATGCCAACCTCACGGAGAGCTACAGAAGTGGCCATGACCCTAGAGGAAACATCATTAACATCAACAGCAGTATGAAATTGAACTTTAGAGGCTTCAATGCCATCAGCAGCCACTTGTTCCAACTCACTAGCCAGCTGGCCTGGGCCTGCTTGGCCAACTACAATATAGTGTCCCATCTAGATTTCTGATATATAGCCACATAAGCCATATAATTAGCCTGTCTGAGTCCCATGAAGCTGCCATATATTGTTTTTTGCCATGGCATCAACCTTCCTGGAATCCTTATCAGGAGGATGTGAGGCCAGGGAATATTAGCTTGTCACAGCCTGCAGCTTGAACAACACCTACATGACTACACTGGTCAGTGAGGAAGTCTGTATCAGGGCCTGATAAAGTATACCTTCTGTCCATTTTTTATCTACAGGAGGGACAGAATGAGAATTTTTAAAATCTTCTTGTTTGCTTCCTAAATGACTTATGCAAAGGAATAGACAACCTTCTAGACTCTGCAATATCCATCATTTCTACATAATCAGGCTCCTCTTGCTCATCCACAGCCTCCTCTAAAAGGAGCTGGAGGTTTCTGCCACCTTTTATAAAACCTAAACTGAGAGGGGACTCAGATAGCAAAGGGGAGATTCAAAGGGTCTGTCTGGAGAAATGTCCAGCTCAATGGGCACGTCCAGACCTTCCAGTCACAAATGCACTGATCAAATTCCTCCTCCCTCCTGTGGTTCATAAAATCCTCAACATCATAATCCTGAACCACTGGACCTGAGCAGAGCCACCCTTTTCCCAACTAAAGGGGTTTGACAAGTCCCTGAGACAAAGACTGAACAATCTGTATGGTTTTGCTATCTCTGCAGCAGTTGGAGAGACAATTTGGACTCCAGACCTGCTGATTTCTTTGTCTTTTACTGGGACTGGTTCCTCTGAACCAGCCTTTCTTTTGCCGAGATCTCGCCCTGGTCAGAGGGCACTCCCTCTGGTCCAGTGGGTGCTGGACCGGGCTGGCCATCGGTCAGCGGACTTTTGGCCTCTCGTTCCCTGAGCCGTCCAATCTCTTTCCAGGGTGGCTGCAGGGAAATTTTTACACACCTGGCAGTCTGACAGGAGGTGGTCAGCCCCAGACAATAGACACAAGTGGTGTGTGGGTCCAGCCTTGGCAAAGGCTTCCCCACAGACATCACAGTGTTGAAACCATGGGCCCAGTTTCTTTTGGGTTTCTCAGACATAATGCCAGCCTAACAAAAAATCCTGCCCTTTAACTGCCTGTGCAGGTGAAGACACCCTTATCGATTCCTAACCGGTTTCACGGGTATTTGAAAACCCAGATAATGCTAGGTTTTGAACCGATAAGAACCGGGAACCGCAACTTCTAAAAGCCCATTCAATGAATAAATTAGTTATTTTAAGCAAACCGATCGGTTCAGACTGAACCGATAATGAATTCACACAGACTTAAACACTAGTACCGGTTTACCAGATAGAGCTTTGACCAAATCGGTAAATGAGACACTTTGCGGTTCAAATGAACCGAATAAACTCGCTTGAACACATGAAATGAACCGAGCTGAAGCTGATCTCGGGCGACTGTTCAGTGGCGGAGTAAAGAATCTGGCAGTTTCATTTGAAACTGGCCAGATAAACTTTGAACAGCGCCCTCGCGCTGTGGAACTCAGATCTCTCTGGAGTTAACCGTTTCTCTCTGGGGCAGTTCAGAGCCAGGGCTAACTGCAATAAGTCCTAATTATAGCAAGACTTCATGGTGTTTGAAAGCAGCTAAATAGCGTGCATTTCAACAGCATGTGTTCGATTCAATGAAAAGCAACAAGAATGAGATCTTTTAAAAAATACAAGACTGTGTGGCTTAATATTGTGTGTGTGTGTGTGTCTGAGTGTTTTGTCAGGATCAAAATTGTTAGTGAGGGTCCCTGTAAATAACATACATGCTTATAGTTTTCATTAAGACAGTTTATGTATTGAAGAAAGCGGTGCTAAATTTGCACATAATTTTTCCCCAGTAGAAACATTTTTTTTTAAATACTGGTTCAAATTCCGTTCTTGTTCTACCTATGGCAAGCTTTTCAGCTAATCCAGTGGGTGTTTCAGATTTACACACAGGTGAAAAGGACCCTTTTAGAAGCCTATGATGTAGTTTATAACTTTGCTCTGCTCTTCTGTTGTTAGCACATCACATCCACGTTCTACAACAGAACTCTGTGGTTGAGAGGAGATGAGCTACATCACAGAGTTCTAAAATGCAAGTGTAAAGCAGAAATGTCCACTGCAGTTACTAAATGGCCAGAGTAGATGGAACAACAACAGAATTTGAACCAGTGCTTCTAGAACAAAGTGTACACGTTAAGTCCAGTTCTCCTTTAACTCGTTACTTGGATAGCTCCGCTTGAAGTCTGAACCATCCATTGCTTAACCCGATACAAAATGGCTGCCTAAGGTACAATGAGATAAGCACAAGAAAATATGCTGCACAAAAACCTCTGTGAAGCTTAAAATATTTGTTGCAGGGTATTTCTGCCTACAAAATACTCAGGGAGAGTGTATGACAACAAACGCGGATTAACATCATAAACTTTGTACACGTGAAAGTTGCAGTTTGCCCCATATCAGGGTCTAGTACAAGTACAGCATGAGGAATTCATGAACTATTACTGGTTTTTGTTTTGTTTGGTAGATTGAAAACATTAGCACTTATAAATGCTGAGCAAGAGAAAACAAAAGAAGATGGATTCGTTGAACCTAGCTATGATGCTAAGCTGCATTTCAGTCTCTCACCTCCACTCCTGTCCCTGAGCAGGTAGCGGTTGGCGTCCTGAATGGTCGTGTTGATGGTGGGACCACTGGACACTTCCAGGGGTGACATCAGGGTCGGTCTCAGGATCAATGTTCTGCAGTCCTTTCCATGGCACACCAGGGTGAAACTCTAGAACACAAAGACATCGTTAAAAAAAAAAAAAAAACAATTTTAGTAACCATTTTGAACATTATGAAGTGTCAGTTGTATGACAAAGAGGACCAAGGTTCTCACAAGGTGTATCAAAGTACTAAAACAAGATTATATGGCTCTCAAACCTAACCAATAAAGAAGCATCGACAACTCTGGAACAACTCTGAAGAAAGAGTGTTCAGACAGTGCAGTATGCAGTTGTGTATTTCTCTTTGTTCATGCTCTCTTATTAAGGTTAGTGTACAAAAACAGAATAGTTGCCCTTAGAATTCAGCTTTTGCTGCCTATTCTCCACCTACTGTTAAGTCATAATGCTGCTCTTCTGACATCACACGCTGTTAAAATGAGAATGACTGCAACAATGTCATGAGATTATGATTTTCTTAACTCATTTGCTCCTGGTGCCCATTTTGGGTCAGTTTTAACAATGGATGGTTCTGACGCCATATGGCATCTATGGGAACAAATAACACTTTACCTCTCCCATACTGGCAACCCGGGTTTGAGAATGGACTCGGGCCGCCAGGGGTCGGCCAGGGAGGGAAGAGACAGTGTGTCCAGAGGACTGCTCTCCTCTACCAGGTGGGAGGCCTGTCATCCCAGGCCTAGGCTGCCCCCAGGTGAGAGCCTAGAGGTAGAGCAGGTAGGGAGGCAAAGTAAGGGAGGTCTGAGGGAGCGTCAAGGGGTGCATTTCCATGCACAGTCTGACATTCCATAGTTGAGGGTGGAACTAGAAAGACAGAAAAAAGGGCGTCAGGGGCTTAATGAAGCCATCTCTCGCCTGCTCCACCACTTGATGCGGCGTCTTGGTGCGAGATTTGTGTCCTGGGGGACAGCCTCTCCCTCCAGCCCTGCCACAACAGTGCAACTCAGGAGGAACCTGATCGAGCGAACAGCTGAGGAGGTCATTCGCAGCATGGGGGACTGGGGACCAGGTTGATCAGTTGCCCCCGGAAGAATTTAGAAACCTATAATACAAAACAAAAAAAAAAAGATTGTGATTTCAGTGGGGATGAGCAGCAGAGCAAGTGAACTATAAAGCACAAAGATCTTATCATTGTACAGATGTCTCTAATAAAGCAGTGCAAAACAAAGAAAATGTAAAAATATATGCCAAACAGTGTCTGTATATGGAGTGTTTCAAGTTTTCTCAGAGGTATTACCTCCTCAAGTCTCCTGATGTCCTGCCTGCTGCCTTGCTGGCATTCCTGCAGGATGTGCACTAACTGCCAAGACACAGTAATAAATAAAATGATGGCCTGCTTTCAAACCAGTCTCAGGCTGTTAAACTGAAGAATTCAGCACAATCCACAATTTTAATCAATAAAATTAACACTTCTCGTCCACATGCAAAGCTCCCTCCCCACACTCTGAAAAGTTACTGAACCAATAAAAGTAAATCTCTCGCACACTGACAGGAATTCGTCAGTATCTGCTAAACACTCAACTGTGCTGGATATGTTAGGAGGAAACCCTACTTTTTGTCCACCCAGAGTCCATCTGTCTCACTTGGAGAAGGTGCTTTCCCACATTCCTATTCCATAACTGCTCCTATATGACATCAGAAATTTTCCTCTTTCCCTGCAGAAACTGATGTTTCTATCACTCAAGGGCAGGGATTTAGAAACACAGTAAAATGTCCAAGATCAAGTTACAGTCTAGTTCTCCTTTAGAAGGAGGGGTTTCTCACATTAATCTAGTTAGCCCAATGGCTTCCCAAGTTATGGCTGACAGCATATTGAAATCTTTCATTTGTTGCTATGTTAAACTTTGGCCTCGATCACGAATTGAAAAACAGACACAGATATTTATCAAGGCTGACGACCAGACCACATATGCACCATAGCACCTATTACCAGAGCCTTCAAACTTTCTAGATTTATTTCCACCTTTTGCTGAAGAAGAGTTGATAAGTATGATCAGTTTTCCAAATAAAACCAATACTGTTACAGAGTTTTAACAATCTGGTTTTCTAGCTTGCCTCACCTGGTGGCCAGTTGATGTTGGAACCATTGGAGATTTTATCAGCATCTGATTTGGCACGTGACCAGCTGTCGAGGCTGGTACTGGAGGACTGGCTGGCAATCACTGCCAGGGATCAGTAACATACCGACCTATAGGAGTCCTCATGAGGCCTTTACCAGTGTACCAATACTGAGAGGTCCAGGGATAGCACCTAGAGAAAAGGAGCCACATCTTCAAGATTTTTCACAGTGATCACTGCATAGAACCAAAAGTTTGAAATGTCTGCATGCGGTACCATAAACAGAGCCACCAATGGTTCGTGATGATTACCCAAGAGGAAAAGGCTAGATGAACCATTCCTGGCCCATTTCAGCCTCTTTCAGGAGCTGGATATTCATCACAAAGAGTAGTTATTGACTGTATGGTTCACCACATTCATAATCCATTCTGAAATTATATTTTGGGTCGAAAAGGACCTGCTAGTACTCAGCAGTCTCTGCTGGTGGGAAGCAGTGGCGCATGGAAGCAGTATATAGTCATTTGGGATGGAAAGCATGGCTCCACCAGCATAGTAAAAGGAGGATTATTCTGAATAGGATGCTGTAGTCGCTACCTTGCTTTGCTGTTGATTGTTTAGAACAGAAATGAAAGCAGTGAAAAGCTACCTTGTCAGAAGCGTCTTTGCTCTGATACTTGTAGGGATTAGGACAGAACTAAAGCAGGTCTAAGTACATACTGTGTAGGTAATAAATGTCAGCGTTCACCGTCTAAATGCTCTGTGGGGCTACAGAGAGGAGCAGAAAGGCAGAGAGGGAAGGGAAGGCCCAAAGAAAAAAAAAAAACAAAGTGTGACATAACGGCTTGCTAGGGTTCTGCTCATGTGGAGAAGCAGCGCTGGAGAGATTTTCCATTGAATTGGGGTGCGTCCACTGTGGGAGGCGAGATTGGGACTGAGAAGTGTCCTTCACTGACAAACCACCACTCATGTCCAGATTGTTTACATTCATGTTCGTGTTCAGTCCAGCTGAGGGGAAACCAAGAGATACGGGATTAGAACTGAACCTTCCATGTCCTCCCCCTCCCATTGTAGGTACTCTGGCTAGTACTGCTAGCCCTGCTGGGAGTGGCGGGCAGGAACAGCTGTATGGTTCTCACAGCCTAAGCCTGTTAGCGAGGAGCTGAAATGTTCATTCCAGCATTTTAGAAGGTTGTGCAATGTATTTTGGACAGGGAGCAAGCCTGCAGGGAGAGGTGTGGGCAGAAGCTATCCTTTCTCTTTCACAGGCATCACAACCATTGGCAAAAAAACAAAGCGTGAGCTACCAATGAAATTATCTGGGATTGGCACTATAACCAGTCTGGTTTTGTACCAAAACCTTTTCAAGCTTGGGTTATAAACCCACTGGACACGTGTGTGCACCAGACCATGAGTTTTAAAGTAGCATCATCACATTTTGGGAAGTGCAAACTACAGCACATATAGAAATCTCTTATCTGTGAGGCACTGACTTTTAATTTTATGATTTTCAGGTATAAACAAAGGATGGGAAATGGCTGCATGGAAGCTCAGACAAGACGAGGGCCTAATCACAGCCAATTATAGCCATACCACTGCTTGTCAGGGAAAGGACTTCTGACTGCTTGCTTAACGCCACTTTGATCAGTTTGGTTCTCTGGGGTCTTTCAGCAGCTGCCTATGAAAGTGATCTCAGTGTAGCGCAGCCAAAAATCCGTTTAAAGCAGGGTCTGAACAGTCATCTGAATGAGACCCTCCATGCCTTCATTTTGGGGAGGTTTTTTTTTTGGGGGAAGAGACATATTTGGTCTGTTCCAGAAATTATCACATTGCTTCCAACTCAGGACTGACTTGTTTGTTTTAGGCAGCACTGGGGTGGGGAGCAGAGGAACAGTTCATGTTAGTTCAGAACACAATAACTGTGGTCCGATTGCCTGGGATGCTGAAGTCTGGTCCCTTTGATAAAATATACTTGAGAGTGGTATCAAAGTCAGACATAGAGCTAATGCTGATAAATATTTTAAAAGACACAACTGACCCATTTTAAGCCTAAAGATGCCTTTGTTTACCAGTTATGAGTTTTGTGGAGTTTTAAAATAAAGGTAACCCACTTACAGCAATTTCAAGGAAACCTCTTCCATAATCACACTCTTTGGTCAATAACAGGAGAGCAAGATTCCACAGGAATTAGAAGTTTTGGAAGCCAGTATAATTAATGACCCTGGGTGCAATGACACACACATATCCAGGTGTGGATATAAAAATGACCCTCTTCCAAACAAACTAAATGACTAACTAGTCACTATGTACAATGCAACACAAAAAGCAACTCAAAGGACTTTAACATTCTGCCAGGAGGCCAGGCTGCCAAATGAGGCTGTGTGAAGGACATTCCCTCGAAGATCCCAAATTACAATGTCATTAATTTCCTGCATTTTTTTTTTTATTGAGTTGTTTAACCAGGTATAGCACACTAAGCTGAAAGCTTTTTACAAAGCAACCTGGGAGCACAAGGAGGTTAAGTGACTTGCTCAGGGTCACAGTATGCAAGTGGAAGCTGTGGGATTCAAACCCAGGTCTGGTCTGCTGGATGTCACCAGATTTGCAGCTCAGAGCCTTAGACCACTCGTATACTCTGCCTCCATTTTCTTTGGGAATAGTAGCTCAGTGGACTCCTACTAATTGGCCAACTCCCAATCTTTTGCTGCTCTCCACTAACCTCTTTCTAGCATATCTAGATCCTCGAGACTATAACAGCAAATTCTGGTTACATCATCATACATGGATTTAAATATACAAGAATGAGGTCTGAGAGAAGCAACAAAATAGTTGATGGAATACAGGATTTAATCTACGAGGACAGGATAGCGGAGCTGGATATTCTCAACTGTGAGAAAAGATTAAGACAAAACAATCTTTCAACTAGTGAAAGAATAACTATCTGATCAAATTAGGCTAGTAAAATATCAAAAGATAAGATACCTGGAGGACATGTGTGTGCAGTCTGGAGGACATATGTTGGCAAGTAAGAAGGTCTGTCTGTGCAATGTTATGTCAAAGTAATAGTGCTTTGGTGTGGGTCCTTGACAAAAGGCTGAATGCCAGCCTCAGTATCAAGATCTAAAGTGAGCGTCTCCTTCGACATCTTACTGGACATCAAGGAAGAGTGCAGCTTATACTCTGACTCGGAGAACCACCCAACGCTAGTGCTACATGGAGCTCATTTCCCTGGAGAGTTATTGATGACCAATTCCTTGCACATGGACTAAGAACGTATCAACCACAGAGAGAACAGGAGCATGTTGACACTGGTCCCTTTCATTCTAATTTATTATTTTAAATGTTTTACTGGGAAGACATACTGAGCAGATACCAGCTTGTTTTCAAATGTGTCCTGGATTGTAAGACTGACGTGAGAGAGGCATATGAACCTCACAGGGCTTGGGGTCATGGTTATGTTCCAGACAGTCAGATTATGGTTGCAGAGGTTGGTCACTGACACCATGGAACCACTAGCGCCAACCTCAAAGGCCAAAAGACCAACACATCAGAACACAGGAAAAATGGGAAAGGGATTAAAAAAGGGGGAATTGTGTCTTGGTGCCATGGGCAATGCAGAAAGAAAACTACCAAAAGTTTGACAGTTGATGAACAATACTTAAACTGAACCTTGACACAAGAGAAAACTTTGTGCAGAAACTGTAAATGGGACTCTTGAAAAGTCATGGCACTGAAAATGATGGGGAGTTAAAGAACTTTAGCTCTGCCTAGCTAAAAGTAATAAACAGGGACCTGGCTGACAAGAGTCGTTACAGCAGTGCTTCCTCCAGTGGGTCAAAGTGGAAGTGAGATATGGTTAGGTTCAGATCTTATACTATCACCAGCATGCATGAGTCCAGGAACTGTTAAGCGGCATGGTCTTCCAAAATATTCCACATCCATGAGGTCTCAGTGCTCTCTTGGCACCAAACAAAGAGTGTGTCTCGAGAGGAGATATCCTTGAAGACTGATTCTGTTTTCTTTTCATCAAGTTTTGCATAAAAGTAAATTTTAGGCAAAATAAATTGGATTAAAAGGAGCCTCAGATACCAATTTTGTTAAAAACAAACAAAAACAAAGGTCATTTTAGGCCCAGGAGGGAAACAGTGTCCTCTTAAGACCCTGTATATATTCCTCACCACCTGCTGCATTACAGTACCTGCGCTGGGACAAGGAGAGGTTCTGCTGTGAGTTTTCACTTAATTAATCCACAGCACTTACCAATAGGGTAAGGGAGCAAAAGAGTTCGTGAAGACTGCTGCTCTTTGGTCTGCAGGTCAGGAGGCCGGGCACCTGGGGTGGGGTGGAAAGCTGTCCATGGCTGATTTGCCTGCAGAGGGATGCAGAGATGGGTGAGGAGGGAGGCTGCTGCTTCATGAGCAGCGCCTGAGCCAACTGGCGCTGGTGCTGCTGGATCTGCTGCTGCATGTTATTGATTGTACGTGCAACCTAAAAAGAAAACAGAAAATAAAGGGCGGGTTAATGTACAGTTTGAAACCACAGTTCACAAGCCACACATGCCTCAAGAGAACTTTGTAAAACATCATACCTAGACAAACTAGAGCTTTATTTTACACATGTTCCAGGAATAATCTTCCCTTGTTCAGTATAATATGAAAGATATAGCCAGCCCAGTGACACAGCGGTAGGGCTACTGGCTAGTGAGCCGGGTTTGTTAATGAGCCTGGGTCACCGGGGAGGGGTACGTACCCCAAGGGATGCTCTCCTCCTCCAGCTGGTGCCATATAATGTACCTCTGTTTGTACATGCAGGCACACCCTTGCGGCATCTTGAGGCCTGGGACCAGAAACAGCAAAGGAAAAACACCCCAACCACAGCAAGATGAATTCCAGCCTCCTGCAAGCCCTGCGCCACTGATTTGACCCTCCTCCAAACTGGATCCTGTCCATGGAAGGATGTGGAGGATCCCTAATACACGCCGTGGCAGCACGTCATGGGGAATGGAGTTGATATGAAGTCCAAGTGAAGCTGGTAGACGGGGCTGAGGGAGGCCTTCACAATGGACGATGGTCGGAGACAGGAGCAAAAAGTAATAATATCAAGGATATTTGCATGAAAAGAGTCTCTTTACAGTTCATCTACTCTTGTAGCTCATTCCCCACTTAAAGCTCGCTCCCCTCTGTGACATCACAGATGCTGCCTAAGGAAACAACTCTGATGCCAGAAGCAGAGGAGTATGACTTTAGGTAGGGAATAAGCAGGCAGAGCAGATGGAAGCTAAAAAGAGTTTTATGCAAACATCCTTTGTAAGAACAAGTGATAGAGGAACACAGGAAATATATGAAAAGTAAACAGAGTCATGTCAAAATACCAGTGTTTTGAGAAGTTTGCCCAATGCGGTCAGCTGCTCTTTAATGGTGTCACCAATTAAAGTCAAGCCAGATTATATCTGTAGTTTAAATGGATGATGTCCATGGCACGCAGGACTATAAAATGTCTCCTCCACCTTTCAAGCAAATGGGAATAAGAACCCCTGAAACCTAGCACCTACTGTACTTCTGTTACCATTATCTCATTTTATTTTTAAACTTCTTTATTGACACATTTCCAGAATTGACAACATCAACATAATCTGTGTTAGAGGACCGTAGAAATAGTCTCATTTTACAGGAACACTGTCAACTCTTTTCGCATCATAATATACCTAGTTGAAAATACAGGTTACTCACCTGTAACAGGAGTTCTAGGAATGGTATATGTTGTTCATCCACACTCATTGGCAGGTATCCTTGCCGCTTTAAATCTTGCGGAAGGTCTTCAAGCTTGCTCCTCCCACCCACCGGGTGGTATAACTCTCGGCTCCGCCCCATGGCCAGATCTGGCCCGCTGGAAGCTCAGGTTGATGGCGTCGGCGAGAGTCCGGTGAGGTCGTGTGGATGAACTAGCATATACCATTCTCTCAACCCTGTTACAGGTGAGTAAATACGGAGTTACTCACCTGTAACAGGAGTTCTAGGAATGGTATATGTTGTTCATCCACACTCATTGGCAGGTATCCTTGCCGCTTTAAATCTTGCGGAAGGTCTTCAAGCTTGCTCCTCCCACCCACCGGGTGGTATAACTCTCAGCTCCGCCCCATGGCGCCAGATCTGGCCCGCTGGAAGCTCAGGTTGTGCGTCGAAGCGGGGAGGTCGGTGGAGTCGTGTGGATGAACAACATATCCATTCCTAGAACTCCTGTTACAGGTGAGTAACCTGTATTTCTAGGGACATGGATATGTTGTTCATCCACACTCATTGGCAGACTCCTAGCAGTTCTCCGGGAGGAGGAGGCAAGACGCACACCTCCAATACTTACTTGGGAAGAGACTGGAGAACCGAGGCCCCAAAACCAGCATCCCGGGCGTGACTCAAGGTCGAGTGGTAATGGGTAATGAAGGTGTTTGCTGACTTCCAGGTAGCAGCCCTGCAGATTTCCTGGATAGAGGCTCCCTGGAAGCAGCCACAGTTGCAGCAGTATGGCGGGTAGAATGAGCTCTTATCCTCTGGGAGGCTCCATGCCCGCCAACTTACAGCAGAGATCTATGCAGGAGGTTACCCACCTGCTTATCGTCCGCTTGGCTGCAGGTCTGCCAGATCGTGACTTCAGCGTGGGTGACAAACAGCTGGCGAATCCTCTCCCCAATTTCAGCCGTGCGCTCTTTGTAATAGGCGAGCGCCTCTCTAGGGTCCAAAGTATGGAGCCTATATTCGGCCTCCGAGGTGTGATTGGGGTAGAACACCGCAGAGTCAACACCTGGTTAAGGTGAAACTCCGACACCACCTTCGAAGGAATTTCGGTGGGCGAGGACAACCTTGTCCCTGTGGAAGACCAGGTAAGGAGACTGATGGAAAGCCTGGAGCTCTCCCATCCTTCTGGCTTGACGGATAGCCACCAAGAAGGTAGTCTTCCACGACAGGTGAGAGAGAGCACACCTGTGCATAGGTTCGAATGGCTTGCCCATGAGCTTTGCCAGTACCAGCAGTAGATCCCGGAGGTGGGGGTTCCGTGACTGAGGGAAATGTGATCATAGCCTTTGAAAAGCGCCAGACCACCATCTCCTGCGCCACCGACTGCTTCCTGCCCGCGCCTGTAAGCAGAGATGGCTGCTGTGTGCACCCTTAGGTCGTCGACCAAGCCCTTGACTAGAAAGGGACCATAAATAGTCCAAGATGCTTGCCAAGGAACAGGAGGAGGGTCCAAGCCCTTGCCCTGACACCAAATGGAAAACCTTTTCCATTTGAAGGCATAGCATTTTCTGGTCGACTCCTTACGGGACGCCTCAACTACATTGATGACCTCGTACGGAAGAGACCCAAGGCCTGGAACTCTAGCAGCTCAGGAACCAGGCCGTCAAGTGCAGGGATTGAAGGTCCGGATGGAACACCTTTCCATGATTGACTGAGAGCAGGTCCGGGCGAGCTGGAGCACGCGGAGTCCTGGAGCTGAGACTGAGGAGATCTGGTGCCAGAACTGGCGAGCCAGTCTGGGGCTATCAGAATCACCTGCGCCTTGTCCTCCTCGCCTTGAGAAGCACCTTGTGGATCAGGAAATGGGGAAAGAAGCGTAAAAAGAGGCCGGGGTCCACTGCCTCGAGAAGGCATCCCCTGCAGCGAGCCCTGCTGAGGGGGCGGGCATGGAACAGACTCAGCCAGCGTTCTCCCTGAGGCAAACAGGTCCACCTGAGGTGTGCCCCAATGGGAGACAGATGCTGTACTACCTCCGGCAGGAGAGACCACTCGTGGGATGCAGCCCCTATCCGGCTCAGGGCACGCGGCCAGGGTGTTGGAGGCCCTGCCACGGGAGTGGCTAGGGAGATCCGCCCAGGCTGCGCACGAGCGACCAAATGCGGAGAGCTTCCTTGCATAGAAGCATGGAGCGCGTCCCCCCTGGCGGTTTAGATAGTACATGGTGGTAGTATTGTCCGTCTGGACTCGGACCACTTGACCCGGAGGAGACGGAGCAAAGGAGGTGAGAGCTGGCGGACCGCTCGGAGCTCCAGCAGGTTGATGTGGCATGGACTCCAGCGAGGACCAGAGGCCATGAGCCCAGTGTTCCCCAGATGGGCACCCCAACCCATCAGAGAGGCATCGGTCGATAGAGGCCGTCGGCTCGCGGGCGGACCAGACAGGATGCCCTCCTGCAAATGATCTGGAGCGGTCCACCACTGGAGCGTTCCACATCCCCTTGTCACCGACACAAGCTGGTCAAAGGATGTAGCGTTGTGACCACTGGCTGGCCAGTCCCACGAAGGGGCGCATGTTCAGCGGGCCCCAACGGACCCGACGCTGGTGCAGGCGCGCCATGAGACCCAGGAGGCGCAGGAAGTCCCGGGCAGGGCGAATGCCCAACCAGAAATGATCGGGCAAAGGAGGAAAGAACCTCGGCCCTGTCCACTGGGAGCCGCGCTCTGGCTCGAAGAGAGTCGAGCTGCGCCGATGAATAGAATCACCTGCTTGGCTCGAGTTCGACATGGCCTCGTTGATAAGGAGGCCCAGTTGAGAGCAGACCTGGAGCCAGATCTCTGGACCACTCCGCCTCCTTCCTGGAGGAGCTGCTATCAGCCAGTCGTCCAGGTAAGGGTACACCCCGGACCCCTCGGCGCGCCAAGAGATGCTGTCACCACTGCCATGCATTTGGTGAAGACCCTGGGAGCTGGAGACAAGCCGAAGGGCATGGCTTGGAACTCGAAGAGGATCCTTCCGCTCGAGCGAAGAATCTCTCTGGTGAAGACGGACGGATAGGGACAGTGAAAGCGTGCCTGCAAGTCCGAGAGGCAGAACCACACGCCCGGCGTCCAAGGATGGTATTATCTGAGCCAGAGTGACCATCCTGAAGGTTCGAGACCTTAGGAACTTGTTTAGGTCGTGTAGGTCGAGAATGGGACGCCAGCCCCCGTCCGCTCGAACCAGGAAGTACCTGGACACAAACCCTGGGTCTGAAGGAGGGTCCACCACCTCTCTTATCACCTCCTTCTGGAGGAGGAGAGCGATGTCGGCTCGACGAGCCGCCAGTGAGGCTGGGGATCCAAGCCCCCGGCTCTGAAGGGTGGTGCCTGCTTGAATTCCAGAGGCAGGCCTCTTCCACCACCTCAAGACCCACCTGTCCGTGGTAACAACGGACCAGGCGGAACGGAAGTGCGGGCCGTCCCCACGGGGACCCAGGATGGTGACGGGAATGGGGGACACCCCTCAGCCCGTCACTGGGCAGGCTTGGAGGAGGGACCGGCCGAGGGACCTCCTGGGCCTTTCCTCCTGCCTCCTGTTAGAGGAAGCCGGCGACTTTGGGTTTGGGATGCCAAGGCCGAGCCTGCTGGCCCTGACGTTACTGGGCCGGGCGCCGAGGCACAGAAGGACGAAGGGCTTAGGCTGTGGTTTGCGGCCTTTGTCCTTCTGAGCGGAAGAGACAGAGTCCAAGGTAGCATTGGACTTCTCGATCCTCTGCAGGTGACCTTTACCCCAGGGCCGAAGAGGTCAGTCCCAAAAGGAACATCCGCCAACATGCTGGGTATCCGGTAAGGTGGATATCCTCAGCCAAGCCATGACGCGACAACCACTACGACGCCACCCGATCTGGCACATGAGTCCCCTATATCCAAAGCAGTCTGGAGCTGCTGTTTGGCCACTGCCTGCCCTGGTCCCGCACTGCTTAACCGTAGTCTGCAGATCGGGCGGAAGATGAGGGATGACCATCCAGGAGCCCAACAGGGCATGAGAAAAATGTGCCATGAGGACGGCCGAACTGGCCTGACGAAGGCGAGGAGAGGCAGCGTGGGCTTTCGCCCGACATAGTCTAATTTCTTGGACTCCTTGTCCAGGAGGTTTGTCCACATCCCTGGCGTTGCGTGGCGCGAGAAACGCTGCTCGATAACCACCTCAGCAGAGGGTGTTCAAAAAACGGACAAAGAACCGGTGGGACCGCATACTTCCTGGCCATCCTGGCCGAGGCACAGGGCAGGAAGCGGGGCGCTGCCAAGCTCCAGTGCGGACCCACTGTGGCCTCGGCCACGGAAAGCCTCCGTCAGAGAATCCCCTCGGTCCAGAATCTCCCGTGAGGGGATACCTGGCACGTTTGGAAGCAGGGTTCGAGCTCCATCCGGTGGACTCGAGGACGAGCGAAGCAGTCCTAGGAAGGACGACGGGCTATCGTCCATTGACTGACCCTCCTGAAGACTCCAAGTCCAGTCGCTTGGAAAAAAGGAGAATCATCTTCGGACTCGAAGAGTCCTCGAAGACTGCCTCTGGCCTGAGCCACCCTTCACTGCGAGGTCGGTCGGGAGTGAGGGTAACTGACAGCCGATGGGGTAGACCCTTAGCCGATGAGAATCCTTGAGTCGGGCCCCAATTGGTGGCATGTGGAGGAGGTTCCACCGAACGATGGAGCAACTGGTTTTGGCCGAATCAACCGCCTGGGTATAGGCTCCCGGATAAGTCGAGGGGTTGTGCCGGCGCTCGGTGACAGCCATAATGGCGGGGAGGCGGCGGGTCGGATTACTCCCGGCCAGGAGAAACTGTTGCAACATAAGGTCCTCGTACCGTCCGGCGTAATTTACGCCGAACCTCCCCTCGTCCGAGGAGGAGGAGGCGAGGGCAGACAGCGCGCTTACCATGATGCCGGACCGAGACCGCCTATGACAGTGGGATCGGCTGGACATCGAAGAGGTCAGGGCCGAGACTCCCGGAATTTCCGAGGTCGGTGTGGGGAGGTGTCCGCGGAACCGGCACTCCGCCGGCTCGGATGGTTCATCCGAGGGCTCGGAACGGAGGCAAGGCGAGCCAGCGGGATCCTCAACTCCTCCGGGGAACCCGGGAGGAATCTCGGCTGCTAAAGCGACAGCCCATCAACAGGTCGAGAAAATCTCGACTTCGCTTGGTGTATCTCGGTCACCTGACCTGACAGGGACACCGTGAGGCCAGTGGCTGCAAGCCGAGCGGGTCGATCAAGCCGACGGTCGACGCACTCGGGAGAGGGACCTTTCCGCTCCCAAGAGCGGCCGACGGAGGGACTTACCCTTGTCCTTCTTTTGGACCGGTAGAATAAGGTCCAGCAGACGAGGCCCTTCCCCTAGTGGAGAGGGACAGACAAAGCTCCTTAAAAGAAGCCGAGGAAGAACCCAGAGAGGCGGGATAAATGCAGCGGCCGAGGAAGGAATGCGACCCGGCGCGCCTCCTCTGAGAGGCGAACATCCGCTCGGGCTGGATCCGCCGAGCCGCCTGCGGACACCGCCAACCGGCCTCCTTGGACTTCACCGAGGGAAGCGCTCGGACGGCCCAGTTGCAATTGGGCAGCACGGTTCAGGCACGAAGGCCGAAAAGATGAGCACAGGTCGCAAGCCCGCGGTCGTGCTCAAGGCCCAGGCAGTAGACACACGTGGAGTGTGGATCCGTCCGAGACATCTTCTGCCCGCATGGGCATCTCCAAATCCGAGTCGATTTGTCCATCGCGAGTCACGAGGGATCAAGACAGAAGTCTTATTCGCAAAATTTATTTTAAATCCAAACGGAGAAAATAGGAACCAGTCTCAAACGCAGAGCGTTAAGGAGGGAACCTGAGCTTCCAAGCGGTAAGGAAGATCTGGCGCCATGGGCCGGAGCCGAGTTATACCACCGGGTGGGTGGGAGGAGCAAGCTTGAAGACCTTCCGCAAGATTTAAAGCGGCAAGGATACCTGCCAATGAGTGTGGATGAACAACATATCCATGTCCCTAGAACCTATATTTTAGGATTGCTTACCAGCTTTAAAACTCATCGGTGTTGCTGGTTGTTTTATCTGCCTCCTTTCTTAGTAGAAATGAAATGCATGCTAATGGTGCAACTATACACAACCTTATTCTGTTTCAAATCCTTGATTTACTCTACTGCATACTTTCTGAACATTGGCTTTGAACAGTGCAGCCATTCATGATGCAATAGTGTCCCCTCCTCACTGCATCATGAGAGGCTAGACTGTGCTGGGGATGTTCTCATGTCCAGGAACGCTGCAGTGGGAGTTGATCACGAATGTAAACAAACAGGTTTTCGTGGTGGTAACACCAGTATGGTGGGGAGTCTGTTTCACATTTAAAAAAGAAAACCAGGAATCAGAATCAAACTAACAGCTGCATCAGTAATCTCTACAGAATGTCACCAATTGTAACGTGTTGTTAACAGGACATACTCCGAGGCCTAAGGGGATTGACAGTGTCCCTTTAAGTACTACTTCTGTAGTACATTTAGGCATCCACCATGGTGTTCTCATGCTAGTAAGAATAGGTATTTGTTTTAGACCAAAAAATATGAGCATCCTCCACCCCAAGGATGCACACTGTTCCTCGATCATCTGTACGATATAATCAGCACAACTCTAAATGAAGGTTAACCATTCAGTGACTATCTGAAGACAACCCATTATGGTGCAACTGTGGTGATAAGTGTTTTAAAAGATGGCTGTCAACCAACTGCATATTGCAGTGCAATCATTACACCTTTGTATAAGCATATGATGGATTGATTAAAGTGGGTGCCGACATGTCTTGTAAATCATTTAAAGCCCATCAGCCAATCAGAGAGCAGGACTGAAGACAGCACACCACCACCACCCTGGCTTCATCCTTTGAACAGGCGTGCCGTCGTGCAGGTCTTGGACAGTTCCATGCTCTAGCACTGAAAGGTGGTGTGGATGTGAATAATTGAATAAACTGTCAGAAGAAACAAGCCCTGTTTTTTTTTTAAACATTTTACTATAACTAGAAAACTGGAAATGTGTGAAGTCTGTTTAATTAGTCCCAAAGTATTGTCTGTGTGTTGGTTTTAAATAGTTTTCCTGGGCCAGTGGCGCTGATGGTTGAGGCACTGGAAGCCACACCTCGCCACACGGCGACCTGGGTTGAGGAGCGGACTCTGGTAATCGAAGTCCAGCAGGGGGAGAGGACTGAGCATCCCAGGGACTGCTCTCCTCTTCTGGGAGGGACACCCGACTGTTGTTGGCTCCTGGCGGCGGCTGGGGTTAGGGCGAGTCACAGTGTAAGGGTCGGCGCGGACAGATATCAGGCGCTGCTGGTTCAGGAACATCTGAGGTTCACGTAGTTCGCATACGAACACGTTCCATGTTGTTGTACCATCAATGTAACATACCCTGATGGTATAACATCATCGTGACATCACAAAGGGTACAACAACCCTGTAAAACGATGGCTTTTTAGTGATAACAATGTTCTACCATACACTGTAACACGTTATTAGGTCTTTTAAAACCTCATGCTCCACTGTTGTCAAAGTCAGCAGCAGCAAATCGAGATCACGAGCTACCTGAGAGGCGTAAATGAGCGCTACCACTGGCACATTGTTTCCTGGTCACTCAGTACACTATGCCGTCATACTTTCCTCTACAAAAAACTGCACCAGTAATTATTAAACAATAAAGCCTAGGCAGGTGTGTGTTCATGATTTTTTAGCACACCTTAGGTGAGAATGAGCTCATTAACCTCGTGAGCTTTGCTCTTCAGGTTTATGGCTCATCACTTACCAGTCACCTCAGATTGTAAAAACATCTTATAAAATGAAGAAAATATGGCATCCTGATTGGCTAGGATCTGTCCATTGAGGCGCACAACACACAGGTAAAAAAAAAAGTACTGGTAATGTAGGACACAGCACACTAACAATATCAATGCCTTTTTAAAATAGCATATATCCATTACAAACATGGTTGCCACCTTTACACACTAAAAATCATCACCTAGGCACTAAAACAGAACAGTGTAAAACTCTGATTTTCTCCTCACATTTGCTTCCTAGCTATTTCTGCATTTAGTTAATTGTTTACATGCACCATTTTCCTATGCTGTTGTCTGTAATATTAACTGCATACATGTACAACTATTATGTGATTATTATTTATATGCTCCAGTCCTCCCTTGTTGCGGTCTTACTTCTACTTCTACATAGTGTAACTGTAAATATGTACAACTTCCTCTACTGCATGTAAATGTAATTGCATTCTTGTACATTCTTCTTGTGCTTGATTTGTAGGTTTCCATGTCCCTTTCCCCAGGATGCATCTGGAATCGGTGGTAACCGCTTGAGCTCAGTACAGTTCAGCTTTGCTTCGTTTGTTCGCTCAGCCATGGCCATGTAAAACCACTCTTATACAGCAAAGAGTACCCCGGGACATAACATATAAAATGAAACTGAAGAGAGTCTGCTGAAACTCCTAATTTACAATGCAGCCTGTTGCCATCTTGTGGGCAGCCATTCTCTCTAGCCCCCAATATGTTAAAGTGGTCGCATGCGTAATGCTGGTGACTGTTGGAGGGATCTCCCAGAGGACACTCTCCTACTTTTGGGGGCAGGGCGCACCACCACTCCACTGCAGTACCCCCACCAGGGTGACCACAGGCACTGGTGCATGCTGCAGGTGCCTGCTGCAGCAACTGGGAGTGGCTGGAGCCAGGTTCTTGCAGCATACTTATGCTCATCATGCGTCACTGTCTCAGCAACCACCAATGGGTCCAGACTCAGGGGCAGGGACAAATTGGGGGGAACACCCTGAGGCGGTAGCAGAATGACATCACAGGCTCTTGCTGACTCTGCACCCACTAAGCTAGGGCAGGCTCTACTGGTTTAGTATCTTGGTCCCTCCTCCCTCAAAATCAGCCCCACACACCGGGGAGGGAGGCCCACTGTGTGGGCAAGCCACAGTCTCCGGTCAAGTACAGTTACTTAAGAACTTACCGTAACAGTAGATCTCGAGAACAGCTCTTGCAGCAGCTTACACCATTAGGACTGGAGCCGCAGGCGCCAGGACCCCACGGAAATTTTCTAGCTAGTAGTGTCCAGCGGGACAGCCCGATGTCAGCTCCGCCCGTCCAGGCATCATACAAAGGCGGTCCCAAGAATCCCAGTTCTCCTGCGGAGACTCCCGGCCGCTAGATGACATCAGAAGTGGAGACTGAGGATCCGCTTTCAAAGTAGGTGTTCAGGCGGTGTTACAAGCACCTAATCCTAGGAAGTGATAAAAGAACAACTCTACCTCCAGAAGGGATGGTGAGAGAAACTACCTGCTGCAAGAGCTGCTCTTGAAGATCTACTGTTACAGTAAGTTCTTACGTAACTGTACTATCTTATTTCAAGAAACAGCTCTTGCAGCAGGTTATCCCATTAGGACTGATTCCCAAGCAATTCTGGAAATCCCTACTTGGGTGGGAGGAGGCTAGGTAGAGATCATTAGTTGGACCGAAGCCTAGGATAGTAGTCCCTGAAGGACTGCTAGACCAAAACCAGCTCTTCACCTTGATGCAACGTCCAGGCTATAATGCCTGATAAAGGTGTGCACAGTGATCCAAGTAGCCACTGCACAGATGGCTGAAGTGGACATGTTCTTCAGAGCAGCAAAGGAGGTAGCCACCCCTTGTGGAATGTCCCTAACCGGAGCCCAGTAGGATTTGTTACGCTTCTGGTAACAGAACGTGATACAATGGATGAGCCACCTGGACAGCGATTGTTTAAAACCAGAGCCCTCAGCATCCTATAGGCGAAGGAGACAAAAGCTGATCAGATTCACGGTGTTGCCTGGTTCTGGTCAGGTAGTATCTTGAGACACCTATGCACATCTAGAGTGTGCAGCAGGACCTCTCCTCTATTAGAGTATTTAGGAAAATACACTGACAGGTCAATGTCCTGATTAAGGGTGAGGGCTGAGACCACCTTAGGTAGAAAGTTTGGGTTTGTCCTTAGGGACACCCTGTCTTGGTGAAAAATCAAATAAGGTTCTTTGCACATAAATGCGTGTAGCTCAGAAATCCTTCTGGCCAAAGTAACAGCAACTAAAAATAACGTCTTCCATGCCAGAAGGCGTGGCTGTAATCTGCAACTGGTTCAAAGGTGGCAGCGTAAGCTGCTCCAGGACGAAGGGCAAGTCCCACGGAGGAATGGGATCCTTAATCGGAGGCCTAAGGTGGAGGACGCCACTCAAGAATGCTTGTGCGGTTTCAACTGAGCTATAGAACCATAGGCCTATAGGAGTGGGATAGGCAGAGATGGCACAAAGGTGTACTTTTATTGAGGAGTAGGCCAAGCCTGCCTGAAACAGGGACAGAAGGTGGTCTAGAACTGAGCGTTCCGGACAATCCAGTGGGGAAAGTCATCATGCTTGAGCCCAGAGGCAAAATGTGCACCATTTCATGGCGTATGTGGCATGAGTGGCGGTTTTCTAGCAGCCGCTAGAACATCTGCTACCCTTGCGAGACCCGTGGCGCATGACAGCTATATCCCTAGGAGCCAGGCATGCAGGTTCAGAAAGCAAGGTCCAGATGGATCAAGGATCCTGCCTCCTGGGACAATAAGTGGAGCTCATTGGCAGAGGCACTGGAGGTTCCTGAGACAGCTGGTGCAACAGAAACCAAATCTGCCTGGGCCAAAGGGCACGATTAGTATCAGCGTCGCCTGCTCTCTGCGGAGTTTCAAAAGAACCCTCTGGATCAGCGGGAAGGGAGGAAATGCATAGAGAATCTGCCCGTTCAGGAGAGGACAATCGTCTCACCAAAAAAAAAAAAAACACATGCACTGGATCTAGCGAGCAGAAATTGGGCAGTTTTGCGTTGGATGGGGACGCAAAAGATCTACTCTGATGTCCCCATCTGTGAAACAGATCCTCTACCACCTCCTGGAGCAGTTCCCATTTGTGGACTCTGGTCTGAGAACCACTCAGACTGTTCATGATAACGCTGTCCACTCCTGGGACATGTATAGCAATAAGGTTTGCGCCGTGTTGCAGAACCCAATCCCAACACCCTCATGGCCTCCCTGCAAAGCGGTAGGAATGAGCGCCTCCCGAGACCTGACCCCGTGATTTGCTCGCAACTGAACCCTGAGGCATCCGTGGAGAGTGTCACAATTGGAGATGGCGTCAATAAAGGAGACTACCACCAATAGGTGCTCTGGTTCGAGCCACCATTGCCAATCCCAGACGACAGCATTCGTGATCCGAATTAGAAGCTACAGATGGTCTTGCTTCTGATCCCATTGTACCTGTAACATCTACTGGGTCACCCGCATGTGGAGAAGGGTTAATGGGACTGTTGCAATGGCCACAGCCATGTGTCCAAGCAGGCAAAGGATCCGTCTTATTGGGACCGTCTTCTTTGTCAAGATGTCCCTTATGAGGGATCTGATGCGTTCCGCTCTGTCCTGGGGCAAAAAAGCTTTCCCCTGGATGGTGTCCAGGACTGCACCTATGAACTGCAGTCTCTGCGGCCAGACCAGGTGTGACTTCTCCTGATTGATGATGATGCCCAACAACCCAAAGAGGGAACGAGTATAGTGGATCGCCGGACATCAGAGCCTCGAGAGGGGTCATGAGGAGCCAGTCGCCCAGGCATGGGAACACGTAGTGGCCTTGTCCCTCCCGAGCTGCCACTATGACTGCCATGCACTTTGTAAATACCGAGGTGCGAAGACAGTCCGAAGGGAAGGCCTGAACTGATACTGGCGACCGAGAAAACTTGAAGTGCAAGAATTTCAGCGCCGAGCTATAGGTATATGCAGGTAAGCATCCTGCATATCCAGAGATGCTAAGAAGGCCCTGCTTGAGCATGGGAAGTAAACCTGGAAGGGTCACCATGTGGAGCGTTTGCAAAGGATCAAGTGCTGAGGTCGCTGAGATTCAGAATCGGACGGAGGTCCCCTGTCTTTTGGGAACCAGGAAGAAGTGGAATAACAACCTGCACCGCTCTGGTTCTGCTGATGCGTGCTCTATAGCCTCCTTTCCCAGAAGCGCGAGCACTTCCTGCTGTATGAGCAGTGTGTGTGTGCTGACCGAATAGCGAGAAAGCAGGGAGGTCCTGACGGTGGGTGGTCGAGGAATTCTATAGAGTGTCTTCTCTCTACCAACTGGAGGACCCACTGGTCGGCGGTTATCGTCTGCCATCCTGAAAGGTGGCGAGCAATGCGACCTCTGATCTTTTCTTCCCGTTGATCCAGAGCAGGGCGGGGCCGGAAGGAGTCATGCTGTGGCGGCATTACCCCCGCAGGCTGGGTCGGTTTGGTATATCTTGACCTTGGCCTGGGAAGACTTAGGCTGGGCCTTACAGTTGAAGTTGCCCCTTTGCTGCTGGCCAGAAACGTGGCTGTTGCCTTTGTTGCTGGCAAAATGATTCTGGTTCCTAGGAAAGGAACCAGATTTGGACTTGCTCTTACAGTCCTTAGTACCTTCCGGTGTCCTGTAATTTGGTGATCACCTTTCGGAATCTTCACCAAATAGGACCTCGCTGTTGTAGGGAACGTCCAGGATAAATCCGAGATGCGAACCATGAGTGTCTCTGAGTCAGATGCCTGAGGCTGCTCCCTTGCTGCAGAGTCCGCTGAATGTAGCCGCTCTCAGAACTTGGGTCCCCACATCTGACCCAGTGTGAAGGAGGTTCAGAAGCTCCTCCTTCTGCTCGTCATCCGGAAGTGCTATGACTAGGTCTTGACCCTGTTCCCATACGGCATTCTGAAACTGAACCATGTGTCAGATAGTTCAGTGACCTAATGGAGCATGTAGCAGCTGCATGCATGTGCCTACCCAGTGAGTCCAATTGCTTGGACTCCTGGTCTGGAGGCTGTGTACTCAAATGTTGCGGTTGTTGATACCCGTCATGGGGAGTCGTGATGACCAGTGAATCATCCAGGGTTGTTGCTCCAAGTACGGGTCCTCCGCATGGGCCCTGTACAGGCGGTCAGCCTTCGCACCACAGGGGTGGAATGCGGACATTCCATGCGGCCTTGGTAATGACCGTGAAGGTGTCCTGGGTGTCCACCAAGGGTGGCACCACCTAAGATATAGAGTTAGCGGCGTTGCTCAGTCTAGGTCTTCCGCTTCCCATCCCATGTTCTCCTAGATGTGCCCTCATGACTTCAGAAAAGGAGGGATCATCCGGAGGTGACCTGGGAGGTCTCGTGGGTCAGGCGATGGGATGCTGATTAGAGAAGGAGACCTGGAGGTATCTGAAAAGTCAGGTCTAGAGTCTTCCCCTGTGGAGTGGACCATCTATGTCTGGGTCACTTGGGACTGGGAGACCTGAGGAGATCTTGAAAGGGCCTTCTCCTTTCTTTGGATCTGCCCTAGGAGGTGGAGTAGGCTCCTTGGGGTCGGAGGTCTTCCTATTGGCCCTGTGGTGAAGGAGGAGGAGGAGGGAGAGTAGGTCTCAGGGGCGTCTTTTTGATTGTGTCCCACCAAAAGGTAAAGAGGTCTTTAACCTCCTGAATGTTCACACTGGACAATGGTCCTGGCGTCGGGGGTTGGTCTGCTTGCTTGATGCTCGGGCATTGCGGGATCAAGCGTGAAGGCTCCTGTGGAAGCCTGGCGTCCTCGTTGTCGCCTGCCTGGTCATCAGGCAACGTCAGATCCTCCCTCCGTAGAGCCCCGCGACCGTGTCCACTGGTGACGGAGGACAGTTGCCGGCTCCTGTGGATGTTTGGCCGACGATGGGTGTTTGGCCGACATCTGGTCCGGCGGGCGCTAACCGGGAAAGGGTTGGCAGCCCGCTTAGTGTCCGTCGTCCACTTAAGGGAGGTCAGATTCTTGGTCTTCCTGGGAGGGGGTCCAGTCCACTAGGAGGCTGGGAGGCCAATCTGGCGTCAGGGTCCCGCGTCTGTCCGAGAAGTCAAGAGATCTTTGAAGAGGACTTGGACCAGTGACAGTCAGAAGACTTGCTGAAGCCGAGAGGATGCTGGAGAACGGTCCGAATTCCTGGAAGTCTTGATCGGATGCAGAGAAGATGAAGAACTGCCTAAAGTCCTAACCTCAATGGGAGGGTCTGAAGAGAGCCCTGGATGGAGAGCGGTCTGAGCGTGTGGAGCCGGAGCTGGTGCAGCGAGTCCAAGGCCCTGTTCGGGATCTGGACCTGGCCTTCCTGGTGTTTTCCCAGTGCTTATGGGACTTAGAAGTAGACTCACCTCTGGAGGCAGGGTCTTTATCCATAATCTTTAATCTTTCTTCCAACAGAAAGCCCTGAAGTGCCTTATGGCAGCGGATCCGGGTGAGACTATTGAACTGCTGGCAAAGGAGCAGGCCTTGGTGTCGTGTTCTGGGGCCTGGGCACCACAGACAGGATGAGTGAAGATCCTTAAAAGGGATCTGTTTGCCGCAGGCAACACTTAGAAGGGTGTCCTTCTGAAGGAGGTTGGAGATGCCAACATTTAGTAGATAAATGCTGGAAGTTCTAGACACAGTTAAGCTGGAGCAGGTCCGTGAGGCCGATGCTGGCAAGTCGGCGGCAGGAAAGAACTGGGGATTCTGGGGACCACCCTTTGTATGATGCCTGATGTCAGGCGGTCCCCGCTGGATACTGCTAGCTAGAAAATTTCCGTGGGGTCCTGGCGCCTGCCGCTTCAGTTCTAATGGTGTAACCTGCTGCAAGAGCTGTTTCTCAAGTAAGATCAGGAAGTAAGTCCCTGGGGAAAGGTGTGGTGATGGGGCTGGGGGTCTCAAAGAGCACTAAAGAACAGGGTCTATACCGAGTAATCAGGCCTCAAGAACAAAAACAGAATAAAAAAGAAAAGTTAATATGTCCTGCTGATTTGCGTGTCAGTCACAGGGCACATTAGCATACTGCGGGTGCATGAGTGAGTGGCTGCCTGTGAGAGGGCAGCAGACAGCCTTTAAACCACGCGTTTGGCAGACTCTTTACAACTTTATTTAAACTGTTGAAAGGCACTCTGAAATTTTCTTTACTACTGAAATGTTAATCGAGACCTTAACTATGGACAGGGAGCGTGCTTTAAATGCAGTTTTTTTCTTTCTTTCTTTTTTCCAACTTCACACGTTTGAGCAGTCAGAAGCATTCAGCTTTACTTTGTTGTCCTGACCTGTAAACTTGCATGATGTGACTCTCTTCTAAAATAAGAATGCCATCTCATTCCCTCCTACCTTATACTATACTACTGTAGCATTGCCCCCAAGTACTGTATGTTTGCAGTGGAGAGAAACATTGTTCTGTTCACAGTAGTCGTCCACAGTCAACTATATGGATGTACAGACAAACAACAAATGAAGCAGCCTGTATTTATTTTTTTGGGGCGGGGGAGACATAAAGAGTGTGGCTATCATACCCCTCACTTAATAGGATTCTGGTATTGCGTCCTAGGACTTTCTTTGTGCTATATCAGACTATAAAAGTCTCAGTCCAACAAGCCAAAACAGAGCAGACCCAAGACTACAATTTGTGCAGATCAGTAGTTTTTTGTGTTAATACCATGAACAACAGTTATGTGTATGTTCTGCTGAATGTAAGGCTGCAAGTGGTAGCAGCAGTGGCAGGTGTTGGTGAGGGAGAGAGCAAGAAAGCTCAGGAAGTACTGTGGGACCGCTGCGGTAACTAGATTCACTTACTTGCTGCTCTTGTTGTCTCATGGGTCCGAAACATTGCGCGCAGCCTGTAACATCTGCTGCTGGATTTGTAAACGCTGGTATGCCTAAAGAAGAAGCCCACAGAGGTCAAACGTTAATAAGCATTCCTGAGTATCAGCTGTGCCAATACTGTGCTCTTCTACTGGTTGGGACGTGGCATGCTTATCTACTGCTTTATCACTCAGGAGGAACAGTGTAGCTAAAATGTTCAGGCTTTGATAAACAAAAACTATGCTTTTGCCATTAAGTCCAAAATATTTTTCTCTGAGACAGATAAGCTAGCTCTGAGCATACTGAATGTCTGATCTCCTCCAGAGCTGACCTAGCACTTGACTTAGATAGTGACTGTACTACACGGTGGAATTCTCCAAGGACGAAACACCTGTCTGTAGCTTGTTGCTTTCAGTCTGGGACAATGCAAAAGCCTGTTATTAAGCAACTTCTGTTCTGGTGAAAATGTGACCACGGGACCCAGCCAGCCTCATCCAAGGATTTGCATACTACTACCCATGATCCTGTGCACTTATTTTGAAGAAAGAGCAAGAATGAAAGAAAGAATGAATTACTCACTGTAGTAATGCTGTTTCTTCCAAAGGGATCCTCATTAAGTTTAACAAGTGCAATCATTTCCTGGAACGAGCAGCCTTGGAGCTTTCAGAATGTTATGCAAATTATGAAATTTAGAATGAAATTCAAACTCTGTCGTGTGGCCACATGCTGCCTCCACTCTAATGTCAGATTTATTTCTAATGCTAGGGTAAACTGTGACCACTAAACTTAGCTAAATGGCTACCAAAATTCTAAAATTTTATCAAATATTTTTAAAATTTGTTAAAGCAAGGCAGAACAAATGAATTTGTCATGAAAAAATAAAGTCACTCAGACCACTTAGCAACAACTGCTAAGGCACTGTAACAAGTAAAGCTCAAGCAAGTAGTAAAGAAGCCAATTCTTGTCTGACCCATCTTCCAGGTTCTGGAAGGGTGGCGAGGATTAAGGATTGTTAAACTCAGAGAGGATCATTCAGGAAGAAACAACATTATTACGGTGAGTAATTTTTTCATCAAACCGTCTGAACACTGATGCCAGTGATTGCTGGTTCAGGGTCCATTCAGGATTACCCTGGCTGATTGTGCTCAAGGAGTCTGCCAGCACATATGGTCATTCCCTGGCAGGCGTACTACACAAGCTCAACTTCCAAGGGTAGGCTAGGATCCAGATCTTCAACAACTTCTGTGCACAATTGTGAAGATCTTGTTCCTCCCTGTTTGTTATGTAATACATTGTTGTGGTGGTGTCGGTTCTGATTTGAACAGACGGACTCTGAATATGGGAAGAAAAGCCTGCATTGTCAGATAAACTAGCCTGCATTCCAGGAGATTTATGTGCTCTAAAGTCTCCTATTTGCTCCAGGTCCCACTCACAGTAAGGTCCTCTAAGTGGGCACCCCATCCTAGAAGGGATGCATCTGTTGTGAGTATGACTGTAGGGCACTGCTGGAGAAAGGAATTCCCTCTCTGAGGTTGTCATCCTCCTTTCACCATTCTAGTGCCCGTAAAGTTTTGTAACAGGCACCAGCTTGGACAAAGGGTCTTCCATCTCTAGGACCAGTGGTCCCTAGGTGATCCTGAATGTCCCTCATTTGGAACCTGACCTCTTGCCCCACCGCAGTGGCTGAGGCCACTGACCCAGTAATCTTAAATCCCTTGCAGGCCTTGGCTGACCTGTCTTGAAGGATTCTGCAGTTGTAATTAGATTTGCTACTGACTGAGGGAGGCATGCCTTCAGTCAGTGTGTCTAGCTCTGCACTGGTTCCATTTGTGACTTCTGAAGGTGAATGAGGAAGCCCAGATTCTCCCAAGTGTCCTGCGTCAGCACTATGCAGGACTTTGCTTCCTGCTGATTTTCTCCAGAGATCAACCACTAGGCACTTTGTAAATATTCCTGGAGCTTAAGAGGGGCAAGGAAGGCCTGTGAACTGCTAATGGCAGTTCCCCAACCTGAACCGTTCTTTGATTTCTGTGACTTGGCCTGACTGGTATGTGAAAGTAGGCACCTTTCAGATCCAGTGATCCCACGAGTCTCCTGTTTGCAGTGATGGAATCACTGGCCAGTGTTACCATCTTGAACTTTTCATTCTTTAAATGTTTGTTCAGATAGCTCAGGTCTAAAATGGGTTGCCACTCCCCATTTTGCTTCTAGGTTAGGAAGTTATCTGGAATAAAGTCCCTTGCTCCACTGTGAGGCAGGCACTTTTTCTACTGCATTTGCTTGCAACAATTTCTTCAACTCTGTTGCCGATAGAATTTTTCTGCTGGGGTGGGAGGCTGAAAACCTTTCGGTTCTGAAATTTTGGGAATTTTCTGAACTGTAGGGACAGGCTTCAGTCTTGCTATTTCCTGGACCCACTTGTTTGTGGTGGCTTTTGTTCATTCCTTAAGTAGTAAGCCAGTCCCCCCGGCAATGGATGGGTAACCTGGGCAGCCCTGTCAAAGTTTTGCTTTGTCTCGTTTGGTGGCTGGCACTGAAGCTGCATGCCTAGTGCCCTTCACCCCTGTCCTATAATGCCCCCCCTTTGTGGAAGGTACTCATAGGAAACATAAGCATGAGCATAGTAGCTCCTAACTCCTCTTCCATATGGCCTGCAGAAAGTTGAGGCCTTTTCTTTCTTGGTATAGATTTTTTTTTTGTCTACTTAGTTTCCCTCTCAGTCACTGGTGGCCTGGACCTCCCTCTGGCGGGACCCCTCAAGCAGCCCCTGAAGCCCAGCCTGAATCCCCAAACTAGGAAGTGGGGACAGAATCCTCCTCCATCGCTACCCCAGACTGAGGGAGGATCCACGAGGCTGGTCGGGTCAAGATCCACTGTGGGCATGTGAGGTTGCCTCGGGTCTGCTGTCATCCTCTAGGCAGTCGGTGTTTTCCTCTTCCTGTTTCTCCCAGAGTGCGGACATGCTCCCACCCCTCCACAGATATCCCTGTCACCTCTCCCGTTTTACCTTCCCTGCTGGTGTAGTGCTCCTGGTCTCCACTGAGAACCACTACAAGGCAGGGAAACCCCAACAACCCACCCCAGAAGGAGAGCAGTCCTCCAGATGCTCAATCCTCTCTCCCCGCCGACCCCCAACAGCCCAGGTTTGCTCCTCGACCTGGTCACCGCTGTGGCATGAGGTATGGCTCCAGCACCTCAACCCCAGCACCACGGCTGGCTCTTGGTATAGATCATGTAGGTGACTTTGTATTCATCCAACTTTTCATGTAAACAGCTGTCTGTCACTGAACAAAGAATTTCCTCAAAATCCATCGCTTTTGTTGTGTCCTGAGATAGGTTAGGATAAGCCAGACTAATCTTCTTAAAGGCACTGCGAGCCATGACCCCAGATGCAGTGCCATTTGTGTCCACTGCTATATGGAACCGCACTCTTGGCATCTATGGACGATCTTGCTGTGACAGCCATATCCTGTGCAAGTCTCAGACAGTCTTTCCGCTCAGTGCCAGAACAGAATTCCACAGGCTTTCCGGTACTAGGCTATATAAGCTAGTAAGCTGCCTGCCACAGTGGCAGGGAAGCTGACATATAGTCTTTGCCCATACTGTCCAGTTTCCTGGAACCTTTCTCAGGTGGCTGGGAGGAAGGGCACTTTGGCCTTGTCACAAAAAGCAAGTCTAGACCACTCTCTCATGACCAGGGTGGAAGTGCAGGTACCAAGAGCCCCATCTGTCCACTTGATATTTTTCTCAATTTTTCTTGTCTATGTCAGCAGCTAAGGTAGTGCTGACAATCTTGCATATGACTTTCCTGAAGGATTTATGGATGGGCAGCATCAACTGCCTTGTGGGTGCCAAGCCCACCATTATCCATGAATTCCTCCTCTTCATCAGTGTTGCGGAGGAGATGTTGAGGGTATTTTACCATATGCTTTACAAAGGCATAGCAGGAAGTTGTAGTCCTGTGAAGGCCTAGGAGGACAGCCACATTCTTGCTCAGAACCATCTGGATCTATGGGTTCTCCTTCCTCCTCATCTTCATAGTACATTTCAGCCTCCTTCTCCACAGGCATTGGAAATGGAACCAGAGCCTGGGAGGGGCAGGCAGTTTGATGAAATTCGCATAGACTTGAAAGCTCAGAGGAACTGCCATGCCTTTGTCATGTCCTCTACTTGAGGGCATTTTATTTGTGTCCACTGGCGCCCTTTCCTTCTTCAGGAGAGGGACAGGGACATGCTTTCCGCTTTGTTTTTAAATAGTACGAACTGGCTCTGGTGTCTGCTCAAAGGCTCTTTAGTTTTACTGGATTTAGGGTTCCTCTCAGACACCCCGAGTTCTGATCTATCTTTAGCAGCTTCATCTCTCTTTTGTCCCTTTGACAGGGACTGCTGCTTATTCTGAGGGACTGGACCCTCCTCTGAGCCTTTGGTGATGTGGAGGCAGACTGAGAAGCCATTAAATCTTCCCGTTTTTAGCCTTTTACATTTTAGGGCAACACTTTATACAGAGATCACAACTGGTAAAATGTGGTCTGGACCCAACACTTTAAACACGACTCATGGCAGTCTGCCTTTGTCAGGAGATGAAAACAAAACAACAGTTTTTAAAGCCTGTAGCTCCTGTCTTCTTTTGAGTCCATCAGTCATGTCAAACTCCTAATGACCCTGAGAAGATGTTTCCGGTTCCCAATAGTAAAAAGCAAAATATATAATAAGCCCACTTAAATGTAAAAGGAACTGGAAAGTGAAAACGCAGTTCAGGTCCTCAAAATAAAGACTTCAAGTAATAAATACATCAAAGAGATTTCTTGATTAGAAACAGCAGAAATATCATCTTGGTTCCTAAAAATGAGGAACTGAAAATAAATTTTAGTAAAACCACAAAGCAGTTAAAAGAAAAATAAGTTTTTTATTTATTTTAAAAGCTCTGAATAACTGTTCCTTAAAAGTGGCAACCGGCAAAACAGCTTTCTCTGATTCCTGGGAACCAATTAGGAACCAGAAAAATATGAAAGTTCCACACTTAAATACAAGTAACACCCCAACTAACGGAGAGTATCAAAGCGTTAACAAGAATTACTAAAACACTATAAAATGCAAAATAAACTGTAAACCAGTCAGAACTGTAGAGAAGATTTCAGAGCAACTTCTCCTTCAGGTGGAGAAATAAATCTGACATTAGAGTTTAGGGGTGAGCATGACTACTCAGCAGAGTTTGAATTTAATTCAAATTCCATAATTTGCATAAAATGTTAAAAGCTCCAGGACTACTCATTCCAGGGAATGATTGCCTGTTAAACTTAATGAGGGATTCCTGGTGTTTAAAAGAGAGACAGACAGAGAAAGAAAGCAAGACAGAAAGCTCTTTTCAGAGGCATTTTACCATACTAAGGTTCATACTAAGGATGTTTTGGAGCATGAAGGACGTTGGCCCATTAATGTTCTTTACTAATCTTAGTATCTTAGTGCTCCATCATTCATAATTTATGTATCCAGTTTACTTTTAAATTCCATTTTGGTTTTACTAATAATAATTTTGACAGGTAATGCATTCCATGGATTAATAATCTTTGTGTAAGTACTTTCTCTTAATCATGTTGAATTTTTCCCAATAGTTTGTAATGGTGCCTCTAGTACATGCGTGGCTTTGTTTAAATTCAGAATTCATCTTGTATAATAAATGGATTACAGATGTCAGACATCAATAGATTACCCTGTAACCATCCCAATTCTAGTGACAGATTGAAATTCATAGTTTTTCCTTGATATGAACAAAGTCCTTAAGATCTGGTATTAGTTTGGTTGTTTTCTTTGGATTTTTCCTGCCGTATATCACTTTTTGTGGCCACCAAAACTGGGTGGCAAAGTCCAGGTAGTGGACATAAGCCCTATAAAGCGGAAATATAACATTTTATAAAGATTGAATATTTCTTTTATAGCCCACATTATTTTATTTGTACAGGCGATTACTTTGTTAGACTGTTGAGTGTTCAAGATCTTTGTGATGGTGACTTCCAAATCTCTTTCATTAGCAGTTGTTAATAGTGTACTGCCACCAAATGTACATACCTGGTTGGTGATTTGGGCACTCAAGTGCATTACCCTGCATTCAGCAAGATTAAATCTCATCTCCCATTTTGGTCTAACTAGATCTGTGATCCAGATCTGTATGTGTTGCTGAGTGTTGTTCTGCTGTTGCTGGTCCACCAATTTTTGAATCGCCTGCACATCTAGTGGACCAGCAATTTGAATGTTAACTCTGACATGAGGATCTGAAAGCTAATGGCCTAGCACAGATCCTCAAGGGACTCTGCTTGTAATTTTATCATTTCGATAAAGGTTCATTAACAATGACCCTTTGTGATCGATTGTATAGCCAGTTTTCAATCCAGTTTATTAATCTAGCATCCACTGATGGCCCCTTTTTTTTTTTTTTTTATAATTGTCCAGTGTGGTACTAGGTCAAAGGCCTTACTGAAGTCTAAATAAATTATGTCATATGGTATTTTTTTTGTCCAATGATTGACTAATATTTTCATAAAAACACAGTAGGTTAGTGGTGCATGATCTGCCTACAGTGAATCCAAGCTGTTCAGGGTCTACACTGGTTGACGTGTGAACTGATTTTTCTTTGATAACAGTTTCCATTATATACCCAGGGATCGAGGTGGAGGCTAATAGTTTTGTGGCTGTTTAGAGTTCTGCTTATCACCCTTTCTGAATATCAGTACTACCTCCACTTTGCTGTAGTCACGTGGCATTATTCCAGTATTAATTGATTTTTCAAAATATATTGGGAGTGGCAGAGCTATCTGGCTGACCAAAGACTTCATGGGATGGAACGTGGGACACAAAATACAACTTCTCACTCTTCTCTTCTTACAGTATTGTTACAAATTGGAAACTCCTCACTTAGGTTAGCAGCTCCTAAGCTGGTAGGGACAGTTTGGTCAAACTCTGCGTACTACTAAGGTTGATACAGCGCACATGCAAGCGTCACAGTAAGTATTTAGAACCCATAACCAGAACCCCAATTGCTAGAAAAAGTTTTTATTCCCCTGGTCAACAGCAAGTAGCTGTTAGAATTAATTGAACAGTGTAAATAATTTTTATTTTTAAAATGCCTTATTTTGGGGGCTCAGGGCACTGTAAACAAAACATAGCCGTGCAACAAAAATCATAATAAATACACAATGCAATATTCAGTAAAACCAATAAAAATCAAGCTATTAGCCATAATTATTAAATGCCAGGGAAAATAAATAAGTTTTCTGAGATTTTTAAAACCTCTGCCAAGGAAATATTTTGAAGGTAGGGAGAAGAGAGTTCCACATTCACCATAATAGTTTTTTATTTTAGAAAGAAGTAAAACAGATTACATACATAAATCATTAGAGAGAGAGAAAAAGGCATCATCAAACCAACAAAAACATCTGATCATGATTAAGCAAATACATACAGAGTAAGGAAATGTAAACCATGACTTTTCCATAACTAATAATAAACTGAACATTAAAATAAATAAATTATTCTAGGCTAACAGCTCAACTGAATTAACCTGCTAGCACAGTAATCTTAAAACGTTTGTTACCATTTCTTATCCTATTAAACCTGCATTACTTATTTAATTCATGTGATAATTTTCTTTTGCAAAAGGCCCCCATAGATCCAAAAATCTGCCTACTTTGTCCGAAAGCAAAAGATTCTCTCACTGTTGGCAGTATACCTCATCACGTTCAGCCACTCAGCTAGAGAGGGTACCTTAGGGTCTTTCAGTACTTTAAAATTAGCCTCTTGGCACATACAGAGACCACTGAGAGCCACAGTACCTGTTGATCCATTAGACCAGGTGAAGAGATACCCAATATGTAAATAAGAGAGTTCCACATTCAAAGCACCATCACAGCAAATGCTTTCATATACAGAAGATTTCGGGCAGGCTCGGGAACCTCAATGCCAATGGGTGGAGAGCCACAGAATGTATAGGTGTGGGAGGTCTTTAATGTAGCCAGTACCCATATCATGCAGGGCATTATATACTATCAGGCAGATCTTGAAGGTGGTATGCCATCTAATACATGCAGACTCCACAACACAGGCGTGATAATCTGAAAGCAGCTTGTAACTGATATCAGCCTGGCCATGGCATTCTGTACTAGTTGGAGATGGTGCAACAAGTCTTCAAAAGACCTAGATATAAAGGGCCGATTTTCAAAGGTTGCTGCAGGGCTTGTTTCAAGCCCTCGCATCAACCCTGTTTGCTTCAACTGCGACAAACTCCTTTGACACAACTGTGCCCAGTTTTAGTACACTGGGCGCAGTCGCAACAGTTTACCCACTTACGGCAACTTGCGACAAAGATTTGGCGCAAGCCATGTAAAAGGGTCCCCAAATGGTGCAGGTTGGACCAGGGGAGCTGGTCTAATTGCAGCATTTGGCGCACAGGAATAAAATCCCAATCGGTGCCAGAGAATGCCATAGCTCCTTTGCTGTACCATCGGTGCACCAGGGTCTTCGCGGCAGTTGCAGATCTTTTAAAAAAAAAAAAAAACAGGCCCAGTGTTACAGCAGTCGAGCTGTGAAGTCACAAAGACATGAACCACAATCATCAGGTCCTCTGGTTTAAGAAAGGGCTTCAGCAATGCAATATTTTGAGACGGAAAAACGAAATGGATGACAGCTGACACCAGTAAAGTAAACTATTTCACCGTCCAATTGTTTGTTTTGTTCAATGGTCTCAATATTTCTGATATACTTGAAATATTTGGTTTCATTTTGTTACAGAAATGCTTTTTGACCTTTTCCCTGTCATTTAGCCTACATAAGACTCTGGGCTCACCTACCTTGACCACATCCGAAAACTGAGCACACCTGTCAATGTGGGTATTGGCCTACTTCACGGTACAAGCACTGCCTCCACCAGAAGCTCTCCACCTAGCTGTCTCGGCATCAATACTATCACTCAGACTATGGAATCATTATTTATGGGGCAGCCGACAACACGCACCTAAACAAAATTAGGCTGGCCCTTAATAAGGCCTGTAGACTAGCTACTGGCTGCGCCAACTCCACATATACTCTGCACCCTTTACGCTTCAACCAACTGGCTAAACTTTGATGGAAGACTCAAATATCAGACCTGCCTTTGCTAAAAAATAACATCAGGGCTACTCCACCTGCTCTCACCCCCTACTCCAGGCACCATCGTCCACCCACCTCACTCAGCGACAAACCACTTTCAGGGTACCTCACAAGTCCACCGGTCAAAGTAGAAGCTTTAGGTACCTGGCCCCTAGCTGGCTTAACTCACTACCAAACTCCCTCCTCACAGAACCCAAACTTGGTCAGTTCAAGTCCCACCTAAGAGACCTAATCTCTCATGACTCAGTCTGTGGTGACTGTCCTTGATCTGTAGCCCTACCACTCCCTCTCCCCACCACTATGGACTTACACCTGGTCCAGCCGCCCCGGGCATGCCTATATTTGACAATGGACATCCCAGTCCTGCCTAGGCCCAAATAACCATCAAGGCATGGCTGGTGCCACCACCCTGCAGTGTATGTTTCTGTTACCTGCTACTGTCTGTACTATGTACCAATGCTTGGCAACACCCTGTATCGTTGTATCACCAGCTGCTTTACTGCGTTATCTGTAAGCATTTTGTTACCATTTCTGTAACTATTGTGTCTAATTGTTGCTACTGTCCTCGATGTCTCTGTTCTCAATGACATGGAACCTTTGTAAAGGAGTCTTTGACTCAAAGGCATGTTTTCTGATATCATCTATAAATAAATAATATTCTCCTCGTCAGTTCTGTTGTTGTCCGGTCTGTGTAATTTACTTTATTTCTTAGTTTCCCATCCCATATCCTGATATTCGAGGTCACATTAAGTCACCCTTCATCTGGCCAAGACAGTGGGCAAGCAGTAGCCTGGACAGCCTACACCATCCTTCACCAGGAGCTGAACACCTCCCTTTGTGATGCGCCTGCATCTCAGCTGGCAGTGGGGTTCATGTCCTGGGATCTTGCCCAAAACTGGTCTCCAAGGTGGCAGTACAGTGCACTGCCATCCCACCATTACAGTGGCCCACTCAACAGGAGCAGATTGTCTCACCTCTGTGATGCACATGCTGCCAAGCTGGCAGTGGTGGGTGATTCAGAGAGTTCACATGAATTCTAGTCTCCCAGGTGGCAGTCACACCACCAGGACAGCCCAGTCACCAGGAGCTGAAAATGTCACCTCTGGAAGGAACTGCTCGCAGCTAGTATTGGTGTGCAATTCTGGAGCTCTCCCATGAATCCTAGTCTCCCAAGTGGAGGTACAATGCACTGCAATACCACCCGGCCATTGCAGTTTGTTTTCTGTCTTGCTTTTGGCACCCCTCCTCCCCGGGCAGTCTTAATTACTTCTTGGGTCTTGCTGTTTACTCTTAGGGACCAGTCAGTCACTTGTTCCGCCATCTGAGCCAGTGAAATCTACACCGAGTAGGGGTGTAGGGCACTGAGGACAGTTATACTGCGGTTCGGTGCACATGCTTTTGCCCCCGTTTTCTCCCCAAGTCCCATCAGGCACCCCATGGCAGGAGTAATGCCTACATTGGCTTCTGCACCCCAGCGGCAAGATCCCTGGCATGGCCGCAGGGGTCACCGCGGTACCACAACTTCCTGCTAACCTCCCAGACAGGCAGCACGCTAAGCGGCAGCTACCTTAACCGGCCTGGCCCCGATGTGGCACCCTGAGCGTGTTCCTGAACTCTGATCCCCGCACAGCAGTGCAACGTGCTACTACTGGGCAATTGCAGCAGCCCTGGATGGCCCAGTTTCTATGCACTGAAGGGCAAACATTTAAAACCATTTCCTATCACCTTAAAGGCATCTTAAGATGTATTCACGTGAAGCAGCAACACACCACTAAAGTTGCTTCTAACAGACAAGAAAAGGCCCATTCTCAAGGTTCTTCACATGTTTAATTGATACAGTGCTTCCATACATAGTTACCGGGACATGAAGCCCCAAAGACTCAGTTTCAATGCTGTACATTCCCAACATCTACCTAGTAATTTCACACATTTAGAACAGTCTCTGAAGATTTAATATTGCTGTCCAACAACAGCCAGCTCATTTAGTTCACCAGGCAGTGTTCACCCCTTTTAAAGGAACATGGTGCATGCCAGCAGAGCTCAAACTACATATTCTTTCATGCTGTCTGCTTGGCGAAGCAATGTTCATGCCCACAAAAGGAAGAAAGGACATATACACCAAGCTGCCCGTCCCCATTTATTCTGAGCTCTACTCACCAGCTGCAGCTGATAGAGTTGGTTCAACATCGTCATATGCTGAGGATTAATTGGCGAGGTTAGTAGTGCAGGGTTGAGACCAATGTTTTTTGCTGCAAACTGCAAAAGCTGTGCTTGAACCTGCAAACCAGAAATTAAACAGATTAGACCTCTTATTTTATGCATCTTGCTCTACAGTGGCTCTTCCTCCACTAGGCGACCTCCCAGCTCCGTCCTCCCCTTCTGCACCGCTCATCCACCTCCTCGTATCCCAGAGTTGACCTTCAGAGGCAGGCTCATCATGGAGCTGGACACAAAGCACCCACTAGGACTGTGCAGTTTTAGGAGATGGTAGATGGTCAATTCATTGGGGCTAAAAGTGGCTCAGTCATTCTGCTTCGCCACTGTGCTTCCTGCATCACCCCCCACGATTCAAACACAAGGATCAGAGCTGCGCAGTGTAGCCTACAAGAGGCACTACAGATGGTCTAGTCTGCATCCACCCACCCCAATGTCCGCTCCAGCTGCACTGCTTCCTGTGGTCACTGAGGAGGTGGTACCTTGGGGAAGACTGCAGCCCTCTCCAGAGATGGAGAGCATCCTCTGAGATTCTCAATCATTCTCCCTTGCAGCCCCACACATCCCAGGCTCGTTCTCACACCAAGTCGCCAGCATGCTGAGACACAGCATTGTTGCTGCACCCATGGGTAGGTGAGATTATACTACTGTATTCTACCTCAGTACTTTGGTTTTCATCAGTCTACTGTTTAAAGAACTAGAGATACACTGTGTCTAAGTGATGACTGAAAGGACCACAAAGCCAATCAAAAGCTTTTAAAGCACAGAACCTATACAAGACAGCGGCAACTCTGCTCTAAGGAAAGGACATTTACTGAAATAAACATCAACTTATCTCGACCAGTGCAGCAGGGATGTACTAGCTCAGGCCACGCATACTATCCTTTACTGCTCTTATGTGTCAGTCCATCAAAAATGTAACCAAGGCTTTTTATTTATTTTTGGTCTGTCTGAATCATCCCACAAAGTGTGCCTCTAATTCTTTTGGGATGTTTGTCCCTGACTAGAATATAATGCAGTGTCTTTTTTTCAACCAAGGACAAGGTAATACATGCAGTATTTATTTTGTCAAAAATCTCCAGTTCTTTTAAAGAACAACACAAAATTTTCAGTTATATGTATTTTTTTTGCCACATCCCTTGGGCTGCAAAATGATAACTGATACAACACAAAACAATATATTTGCTTTTGCTGTAAATCTACAGTTTGTACTTTATGTTGGCATCAATCTGACTTCAAAGAACCTAAATAAAGACCAAAATCATATTAATACAGCTATGGATTTCTGTTATTGACACAATTGATTATAAGGGACACAGTAAGTATACATATAAACGTAACATAAGAATGTCCAAGACTGACAGGGAAAGATGCAGGCTTGCATATTCTAGCTCAAGAGCCAAGCTTTGAGTCGGAGAGTCTGAAGGTTGGGATACAGTATCCTCCCTGTGAGGAGGTGAGAAGATTGTACTGTCTGGGAAGACAAATTGGAATGGTCACTGATATTGACAATAGCAGGGGTACCAAGGCTGCCTGGCCCAGTCTGAAGCCACTAGAATCACAGTGCAAGGCTGAGATCTGATCTTGACCAGAACTCAGAATATCAGAGAAAAGGAGGAAAAGCATACAGAAACCTGCTTGTCCAGTCCAACAGGAAAGCATCTTGAGAAACAGACCCCAAAGAGAGGGACTGCAGCAGAATAAGAGAAGCTGATTGTCAGAGGGCTGCAAAGAGGTCCATCTCTGGTGCGCCCCACCTCTTGAAAATCATCTGAAGAATTAGAGGTTCAGGGCCCGTTAGTGGTGACCTGAGAAATCCTGCTGAAGCATCTGCCAGTACATTGTCCTTCCCTGGGAGATGCACAGCTATCAGGGAAACCTACAGGGAATAAGCTAGTGACCATATTTTTATGGCTCGTGCCCAAGGTCAAGGACCAAATGCCCTGCTTGCTGATGTACCACATGGTTATGGTGTTGTCTGTCCTGATCTGCACCACTTTCCCTGGATTACGTTAGACAATGTCTGAAGTGCTAGAGAGACAGCCCTGAGTTCGAGAAGATTTATGTGCAGGAGAGACTCCTGATAAGACCATGTTCCCTGAGCAGTAAGCTGGTCTAGATGGGCTCCCCATCCTAGTGGAAGCATCCGTGATGAGAATCATTGTTGGAGCCTGACTGAGGAAGGTCGACACCTTGCCTTAGACTGTCCTCCTCCAGCCACCACTGAAGAGCCTGAATCAGTTAGAGACACTGGAACTAACTTGGAGAGGTCTTTCCAGAGATCAAAATGATTTTAGATGAAACTGGATATCTTTCATTTGAAACCTTGCCCCTGCACTACTGCAGTGCAAGCTGCCATGTGGCCTAGCAACTGGAAGGCGTGCCTGGCTGGCCAAGACACTAGTGGCTGAAAAGAGGAAGCCAGGGTGATCAGGGACTGAACCCTTGAAAGAGGAAGAAAGGCCTTGGCCTGGAGAGTGTCCAGCTCCACCCCTATTAATGTGAGAAGCTGGGCTGGTTTCAGAACAGACTTTTCTAGATTTAGGGTGAATCCTAAGGAGTCCAGATGCTTCTGAGTGACCTCTACAGCTGACTTCACTTGGTCTGAGGACTGACCCACTATGAGCCAGTCGTCCAGGTAAGGTAACAGTAAGATGCCTTGTCTCCTGAGAAAGGCCACCACTATTGCCAAGCACTTGGTGAACACCCTTGAGCAAATGTTAGACCAAAAGGCATTGCTCTGAACTGGTAGTGGCTTGAGGAAACTCGAACCTGAGGTACTTTCTGTGGAAATGTCTGATAGGTATGTGGAAACAGGCATCCTTGAGATCCAGGGAGGCTAGCCAATCTCCTGGTCTCAGAGAGGGAAGAATTATTCCCAGAAGTCACCATTTTGAACTCTGGCTTTAGTATATGTTTGTTTAGGTATCTTAGATCTAGGATGGGTCACCACTCGCCTGTCTTTTGGGGGTAAGGAAGTATATCTGGAATACAGTCCTTTTCCTCTGTGATAGAGAGGTACCTTCTCTACTGCTTGTAGAAGTAGTAGAGAGGAGACTTCTGCCTCTAAGGCCTTTGTCTCCAAGGAGAGGGAGGACTCAGACTTTGTTCTAATTTTTGGGAACCTTTTGAAACTGAGAGCAAGTCCCTGGCCCACTACTTCCAGGACCCATTTGTCTGAGGTAATAGACTTCCAGGCCTGGAAATAGTGAGCCAGCTTGCCTACTGGAACTGAGGAGGCGACCCTGACTGACACATCAGGGTGTCTGTTCAAGAGGGCTTAGACTGAGTGGAGGATGAAGTCCTGGTCATCCCTCCTGCCTCTTCCCCTAAAGAACCCCTCTGCTGGAAAGAGCAGGAGGCCTGGGCTTGGTAAAAGGGCCTTTGAAAAGGCCTGCCCTGCCAGCCCTAGACTGCTGCCTCTGAGGTGACCTGCTTTTCTTGGCTGCAGCACTCCTGTAGATGGTCCTGTATGCAGCCATCTTTTTCATGTAAGCCTCTGTTTGCTCTCCAAACAGAGAATTACCCATCACAGGAAAATTCATGGCCTTGGTCTGGGTATCCTGCGATAAACTGGTACACCTGAGCCAAGCAAATCTCCTCAGGGAGACAGATGTAGCCATAACCCAGAGCGTACATCATTCGAGTCAACAGCAGCATGAAACTGGACCTTTGATGCCTCGATACATTCACAGCCACCTGCTTCAGCTCCTTGGCCAGCTGGGAAGGGGCATTCTTAGCCAGCTCCAGAACCGCATCCCACATAGATTTCTGGCATCTGGCTGTATATCCATGTAAGTAGCTTGCCTGAGCCCCAAAGAGGATGCCAAGTACTGTTTCTTTGTCATGGCATCCACTTTCCTGAATCCTTATCTGGGGGTGAGATGCCAGGGAATGTTAGCCTTGTCACAGGCTGCAGCTTGCACAACCCCCAACATGGCTGCAATGATTTGTAAAGAATTCTGACCCAGGACCCGCAAGGTATTCCTCCTGTCCCATCTTTTATCCACAGGGGTATGGATGTTGGAAACTGAAGAATTTTTGTGTGTCTGTTCCCAGGGATTTATGCAGAGGGATGGACTCCTTTTGGACTCTGTGACATCCATCATCTCAACATAGTCAGGTTCCTCCTGATCCTGTTCAGTCTCTTCCACAGGAAGCTGGAGGGTATCAGCCACTTTCTTGTAGAACAAGAAATGGGAGGGGACTCAAAAGTCTGAAGAGACACATGAGAAGGCCTGTCTGGGGAGATGTCAGGCTCTACTGGCTCATCTAGGCCTTCATAATCATCTTCTCCTTCCCAGTCAGCCTCATAAAGCGCTAGGTCACATTCAGAAGCAGAAACTTCCGACTGAACCGACCATTTGGGATCAGTGTCGGTTCAGTCGGAACTAAGCAAAGCGACTGTACAATAGCAAATCGCTTTAGCTATTTCATCAGCAGTCAGAACATGGGAACCGGGATCGAACCGCTGACTTGCGCTTTCTATTAGATGGAACCGATTCAGCAGAATCGGCTCTCCTTGCCAGAGAAGGTATCGCCCAGGTCAGTGGGCACCCCTCAGGTTCAGTCGGAACTCAACTGGGCTGACCATCCGGGTCATGGATTTCTCGGCCTTCCTTTTCCATCCTACTTAAACGTTTATCTAAAGTGGCTTTGGGAAAGTTTCTGCAAATCTGGCAGTCTTCTTTGAGATGGTCAAACCCTAGACAAACACAGACAAGGTGGGGATCAGCCTTTAGCAAGGCCTCCCTACACTCTGTGCAGTGCTGAAACCCAGCGGGATCAGTTTTCTTTTGGGTTTCTCATATATGCCTAAAAATAAGGTTACCCTTACCAGCATTTAAGCCAGGCAACTACAAACCTATCGGTTCCGACTGCGTCACAGAATATCGCTTTTTTTTAGGATCCGATAGGTACCACAATACAAAAGGTAGAAAAATTACCAGAAAACAATACAGAATTGCTTCAGTTCCCAACTGGAAAGAAACCGAACAAAAAACAGTTTCTACCAACCAAACTCTAAACTACACAAGTACACTTACTCTACCATGGACAGAGATCAGAATACTGAAAATAATTAAACAGTTGATAAAACCGACCAATTTTACTTGAACCGAACCTAAGGAGAGGATCTCCGAACGACTTCTCAGTTAGGTGGAGAAGAGAATCTGACAGTTACACTGAGGAGTACCTGGACAGAGGTTTGAAAACCGAACTCAAGCTCAATGTTCTGTGCCTGGCATAGAGTTAACCCTTTCCTCTCCAGAGCAGTTCAAGTGCTGGGGCTAACTGCATATTGTCAGAATACAGCAAGACTTCATGTTGTTTGAACAAACAAAACAAAAACTGACGATACAGAAAGTGGAAGGGGACAAACAACTAGGAACTGATAATGCTGCAGTATCTCACATCCCATTTAATACAGAATTCCAACTCATAACTTCAACTTGAACATACCATTTTCTATTTAACAGAAAAGAGGGCCAGGTTGAACTGTTCAACATAGAGACATCTTTCTGATTTTAAAACTAAGCTAATTTTTTTTTTTTTTTTAATAGCTTATTTACCCCAGATAGCTCAGCTAAGATGTAACATCTTATTTCCAGTGGTGTCCTGCCTTTCCCATTTCTGCAGCTGGGAGGACTCAGTACTGAGAGGGTAAGTGACTTGGCCAAGGTTTTACAGAGTATTTGGCTCTAGTGAGGTTGGAACCCACAATCTCCTGGTTCCAAAGCCGAGTGCTCTAAACACTAAACCACACTACCCCAACTAACTTTAATTAACTCAGGTGTTTTACAATATACATTTATATGAAGCCTGCAGTCTCTCATACCTGTAAGAGTGTCTCTGTGCACAGTCTGAGGCCGAGATGGCTTTCTACCTCATTTGAAAAGTGAAGCATTCCTCTTTTTTCAATCACTGCATGCACAGCCCACTTATTATTACAAGAGGTTCACAGCAGCAGGCAAATCCTTAGCACTGGTAAGTGGATTCAGCACTGATGGTTTGTATTACAAAATGGGTAAGAGAAACCAAGAACTGTGATTGGTCAGATGTGATCACATGACTGTGCATTATTCCTCACAGCAGCACAGGTCAGAAATACTTAACTTTCTGAACCTCATTACTCTGTTTTAAATACAAAATCAGAGGCGCATTTTAGAATTGCAACAAGGCACTCCAGAGTGTAAGCTACTGTGGGATGCAGGTCGTCAGACAGTCAGCGTTGCCTTGTGCTTCACTTCCAAGGTGTGCCGTTATCCTACAATAACACACACACACACACACACACACACACAGTCATGCTTTTTGCTTAAATTAAGTCAGAGAGACTGCCTCTTGTAAGATTTTGTCAAGTTTAATGTTTGGAGTGTTGAAACTCGCTCAGCTGTATGTTGTGCAACCTCTTTTCCCAAACTGGGCACACGTCTAGATTCCTACTGCCCTAAAAAACCACTGGGCCTAATACATGATGAACACATGAGGTGGATGGTGTCTGACCTGGGGGGATAGAAACTGAGGCACTTGAGCACGAAGACTAGGCTGGGATGAGTTAAGAGGTTGCACTGGCGGCTGCTGCTGTTGCTGTTGTTGTTGCATGGTCCTGGCTTGTCTGCTCCGCTTATTGCCAAACATACCAGATTGCCACTCGGTATCTGTAGAAAGACAAGGGAGAAATCAATACTTCAAGGTTTACACAGATGCTGCATGATAGGACAAAAAGTATGTTGTATTCAGTGATAAAATATGGCGTAACAGGACACAAATCAAACTGATTGATTCAATAAAACGCTTTTAAAAGAAACAGAAAACGGATGAAATGCACTTGCAAAGATATGTTCAAGGAGATGGAAAATCCCTGTATACTTTTGAACTTGCTTATTGAAGCACAAATAGAGGTTACTTACTTGTACCCTTAGTTCTACTACTAGTAGTCAGTTCATATCCACACGTCGTTGTCTGCCTCAATGAGGACAGTGAACTGAATCTAGGTACCTAGAAACAGAGGTGACTTGCAATGAGTTAACATCCATATCACCCACCCAACCACCCCTGGCAAGACTTGCTTCAGATTCATGTTCCAGTATACAGATCTGAGTGCAGGGGATGAAGCCAGAAGACCACATGGTTGGGTGCTAGAGAAGTCAAGCTTGAAGACTATTCCTGTGACGGAGCAACTCACGAAACTGAATAACTGTGGATAGTGAACTGAATCTATGTAGTCGAAAGAATTATCTTCCTTACTGGTGCTGGCCAGAAACAGCAGTCCATAAAGCAAGCGCTAAATTCAGGTCACGGCTGCACTCAGGAATGCATATTAGTATTGTCAAAAGACTCCATGCCCCGATGAACACTAATAGCCAGTAATGTTTGGGGTTACCCACTAGGACAGATTTTCTGTCCTTTGCATAGTGCTAGGTTAAGGAAAATAAGAACTGTTAGTATCTTGCATGCAATAAATTTCATGAATAATTTTAGTGTGGCGTGAGTCTTAAGATTTTCACTGAAATTATTTGATTCTAGTAATATGCTTTTGCAAGTGAGGAATGAACCTCCCAAAAAACTGCTGTAGGCCAAGGTGGGACATAAACATTCTGCATGAAACAGATCAATTCCTAACATACATCAATACACAGATGTCAAAGTTGTGGTAAAAGCAGTCTAGTGACCCACTGGGCGGTGCACGGTGAACTTCGGAATGCCATATCAGGAGGCAGCAGCCATTCTCAACAGCACGCCTCAGTGTGGGGAGGGGTGGCAGCAGGCTCGGTACCATAACAATTCCTGCATCAGGCAAGGGAGCTTGCTCTCCGTGAGGAGGGTGCTGCACGCATGCAAATCAGCCTAATCACTGCATGCCCAGGCTGGAGAGGAGGGTGGCTGGGAGAAAATCCTGGCCTCTATGACTGCCGCAGCATGCAGTCCCACAACTTCCTTCCCTGACAAACTGAGGACAGTACAGGAGGAGGCAGGGCCTGTACGAGCAATATGGCACATATAACACGACCAGTGATCAGCCAGCCCACCTCTTACACCAAGACAACCAGGTATCATGGGGACAGCCTGGTGGGACATAGGGGCAGGAGAACTGATCTTCTCAGGAGTCCCAGTCTAGCCTCTATCCTAGCAAAAAGAAAAGAGGAAGAATCTGCACCAGAAACCTAGTCAAATCCCTATATGTAGAGAAGACTCACTTACCCAACATATTTCTAGATTCTTTGTTCAAACGAGGATTTAGATAGCATGGCAATATGCCAACTTTCTGTGATATATATGTAACATCACTTCACTAGGGCACCTCACACGCTACATAAAATTAAGATAAAAGTATAATAACTGGCTTTGCTTTTTTCCCCCCATAGGAAAACCGTGGCGTAATTTGCCATTATAAAGGAGTGTTCATAACGGCAAACACGTACGGTTTCCCTCACTCTGCACATTGCCCTGCTGCAGCTCTTCCATTGCACCACTGGCCACATGTTTCTTTCTCTGGAGATTGAACCGCTACTCTGAGTCAGCGGTAAGTGAATTAAACAGAAAATCTACTACAAGGGGAAAGAAAACTTATATTTCCACTGCCGACTGGGGAAAAAAAAAGTTTTAAATAAATAGAAACAGCATCACGGACCATACGCTGAAATCTAACCAGACCCACGCCACACAGGAACCTTCATTCATTTTATATAATTGCTGAGATGAAAAAGGCAAACCCAGCAATTACATAAAATAATAAAATATGAGTAGTGTGTTTAAAACTTCGATGTTTACACATACCCTTGGGGTTAGATGCCAATATAAACCCCTTGAGTCGCCTCGGGTTTATGAGCATCTAACCCTCAGGTTTGTGTAAACTTCTCACGCACACCACCCCATACTTTATTCTATCTTTATACAACATACTACCCTTCAGAAATAAATCCATATTTCTGACTTAAATTACTAAAGTGCAAAATCACATTTTCTTGAACCTCGAACCACAGACTCCTAGTACAATTTCACCTCTAGAATTCTGGTTTCAGAGCAGTATTTTAAAATTATCTGTATTTAAGCGGAAAAAATGCTACTTTACTTCCTGCCCCCCTCCAGCGTAGTGCCATTTCAAATGCCCCTTTACATACATTTTATGTTCTTAATTTTACGAGATTGTATGGTGCCCTGATGAAGTGACAGCACTGTACATCATGAAAAGCTGGCATTCTGCCGTGCTGTTATTTAAATCATCCTTTTAATAAAAGTATCTAGAAATATTTTGGGTGAGTGTCATCTCCATACTGCTTACAGGCAGGAAACAGATGCAAGATTTTTTTTTTGGGGGCAGAATATGAATGCTAACAAAACAGACATAAAAATAAGAGGATTAATTAAAAAATAAAAAGCAGTAACACATCATTCTGTCAGGCGACACAGGTTCGTGAGCTGGCGCTGTCCACATTTAAGTAACCATGCTTGTGGGTCCTGCAGAAGGCAATGTGACTGCTGCAGTAGGTCAAAGAGAGTCTGGCCACCCCAACAAGGAGAGGTCAAATAGGTCACCAGTTGTGCCATTAGGAAGTGGGAGCGCAGAGAAAACACCATGTTAGTCAGAATGACAGTCGCGGACTCACAGGCCCTGCACGCCTGCAGCTGTTGGGTTATTCAGACTAGAAAGTTCCTCAAACCATCAAAGGACTTAAACTGGAAGTTAAGCACGAAAGAAAGGAACTGAAATGGGACTGGCAGCAATGGACTCAACCTTCTCCAGGTCAGGAGAAAACTCCATGCAGGAGCATACCCAAGGTGTGTTACAGGCAACCATGTGGATGGGGACCTAAACCTGCTTTTATGGCACAGGGGTTCTCAGGAAAGCTTTAACCATGCCTGCATCACTGGAACTAGGTTCTTGTGGACCAGTAAGAGAGAGATCGGTCCCAGCAGCAGGACCTGGTGTCGGACTTCATATCTGATGCCCACTTATCATGCACAACGGCGAAGACCAGGAACTAGAGTTGGTATGGTGTATGGTTTCAGAACCATATTGTTCCCAACCTAGGCCCTCCACAGGACCAGAGCCTCAGTGCTTGTCACCCGATCTACTAAGGGCATGGACCTTGTAGTTGACTGATGCAAACCAGATCAGCCTCATTCAGTGCTGAGACTGGAACAGAGGGTGAACCTAAGTAAAAGAGTCGATTTAATCTTCCTGGTCGAATTTTGCTTGAACTTCTTTGACATCTTGGAGCAGTTGCAGCAATCGGAACTTATTGGTGAGGTCTCCCAAACACTCACGGCATTCTTACTGGCCATCAGCAAATGGCATGGGTTGGTGGCACTTAGTGTAGTTTAAACCCACCTGAAGGGTTCACTTGTGTGGAGGTCATGAGCACTGGAGGAAACATTCTGGACTGACTGACAACAACGGTGGGGAAGAATTGCTAAAATGTTTACAGAAGAAGAAAGAAAAACAATTGTTAAAGTCACTGTGAAGCCAAACTGAAAACAAGAGCAGAGACAGGACCGAAACGGAGCGGAACGTGAAAACAAGATACTTGGGAGTGAATCTGGGTGCAACTGATCTCTTCAGTAGAAAGAAAGGATCCGACTGTTAGGGTAACCGCTCACAAGAAGTCAAGAAGTGCAGACAACTATGCAGCTGTGGTTTGAATCGACAAGATTCAAATGATGCAAGATGTGTGGCTATGAATGCAAGAATCCTTGCCGTTACAATGAAAAAAGAAAAGAAAGAAAACAGCCTCACAGTGTTGCACAAATTAGATTTGTGCCTGTTTAATTTTATTGCATTTTGAACACAGATATAATACAAATGCAACGTTAAGAACTGTGTGCTCTTTAACGCTGGCCACTGCTACTGTCAGTGCTTTGCTAGGTGTTTTTTCAGAGTTGTCCACCTTGTCAACCACGCTGTCTATTTTTCTCTCCAGAGTTAGGCTGATGACATACAAGTCAAGCTTTTGTCCATAAGTTTAATGGAGTTTGTAAGATCCGTGAGTGCTTTTTGTAGCGAGACAAGAGTTGCTGGGGTTTCCCCTGACTTTCCTGCTGGTAGCTGCTGCAAATCTGGTGGCTGCAACTGTCTGCCACGGATGAGTTGGCCTTGGCAGATTTTTTGGGCATCCCATCTCTCAAGTCTGGGATCAGTAGAGTCCTTGTAGCTAGCTCTATCAGATGAAATCAGTTTAAATGCTAATCACCCACTTTACTACATATTTAGCTCTAAATAACTGTGTTGCAGAAACTAGTAGGAAAGCATGCTTCCTGCTGGGCTGCTACCCCCCAACCACTTGTCCAATTTACGAAAACCCAATCTTTGACCTGTCCATGATTAATCTTTCCAGCTGTAAAACTGAAGAAAAGCAAGATCCCACAGGCAATGGCTTACTTCATGTCATTTGGGCTGCTCTGAATAATTAGACCTGCTTGCTTTAGTGTCTCTTGCTGAAGACACTGTCTGCTTTTCTCACTATTTTGGTCACTTTAAGTACTATCTATAAAGAAAAAAAATACAGCTTTGCAGTGACTTCCAAGGAAATACTGTAATGAGTTTTCTGCGCATTTTTCTTAATGAAATGAGTTTCCAGTGATCTTCTCAGAAATTCAACATTGTATGCTGATGCTCCTGTGAACAATACCTGCCCTTATAACATGGGATGTGTAAATGAAGCTGTAGAGTGGCTCAAACAGAGCAGGTGACCGTTCATTAATGCATGTTAACAGTACTCACTGTGGGATCCTCTTCAGAAGCTGAACTTGTTCCTCTCCACGCAAAGCAAAACTGTGTGGCAGCCATGACAGCGCCCCCCCCCCCAGAGTACAGCAGGGCTTAGTGCACAGTGCAGTCTCCACTGTCTGCCCTTTGTTACTGTCTGCAGTAATAACAGCAAGCACCCCCCACTTCCACAGCCACCGTGCCTAAAACCAGCAAGACAATCGGAGAAACACCACGATGTCAAGGGGTGGTGTGTGACATCCCTGCCCTAGCTGTATCTGCTATTAGAAGAACCACAACCAGCACAGAGTTCAGGCTGGTTGCTTCCAAACAGGCTGCAGTCAATTCGACGACCCAGGACTGAGATCCACTTGCACCTACCCATGTCGGGGCTCCATAACATGCCCAGGTATCATGTATGGGATGCCCCTCCTCCCCAAACTACAGAAAGAAAGAGAGAGAGACAAAAAACGGGTTACAGTTGAGCAGTCTGGATAGACACAGTGGCAGACTGGTAGAGGGAGAGCCAGCGGAATCAGAGATGGGTGCCCCACGGCCAGTCAGGGAGACTGACAGAGAGCAGGACGAGGTGGGTTCAATGTGTGTTGATTAATTTTTGCCGCAGGTAATGGCAGTATGCTTCCCACCTGCCCCGATGCTCTCAGATCCCCGTCCTCCATTTAGCAAAGCAGGCATGCACCACCGGCTGCATAGGGAGACAGACATGCTGCAGCTGCACAGTGAAATGCAAATGGTTCTATAGCGTTTGAGAGAAGCATTTCTGAGTTGCAGCCTTGCACAGAAAGTGCATCTCTTATTGTTCCCAGTGCACACAGAGAGGTGGAGGCGGGCTGAAAGACATGACAGACACACAGTCACAGCACGTTTTTGGGGGGGCTAATGTAAGATTGTCTGAACAGGGCTACCGCACTGTTATGCACCAGAAATGTCACAACTCATGTAAGTACTGTCTCTGTGACATTTCTATATCCATAACAGCACTCGCATGCCCTCTTGGGTGGGACTATTTCAAAGGTGGCAGGACGCAGTACTTTTTTTACTGTTTAAAACAGCCAAAAACATCTTTTCTAATTTTTTTTATTGTTTGAACATAACCCATGTTATAAGCGCAATAACCCACTCCAGGGTGTGTGGTTACTGGGATTACTTACATCCGGTTGCTGTGAGGACACTCAGCCTGCTGACCTCATGACAACACACAAGGTGTGTGTTAATCCTCAATAGCCACACCCCCTGGAGTGGGTTATTGCTTACTTGAACATAACAGGCAGAGTTGTGTAAGCAGTTGCTATCATTTCAAGTCATTCACAAAACTATGCCTCAATTGTTAAAGGGTATGATCAGATCATTTCACATGTGTCTAAGCAGGCCACTGGGTTTCTGGATTCTTCCACCCTCTTTCCCCAGTCTACAAAGATATACCATGTAACCATCTCCAGTCAATCAGAACGCATAAACTAGAATAATGAACATCACCTAATCTTAATAAAGAAACCTATGTCACCCATTTTAAAGATCTTCTATTTTGCTAATGTACTGACAAAAACAATGGTAATGGAATTATTATTCTCCAAATGGACTGGTCTTACCTGTCTAGAAGAATTCAAGTTTTGCATGCCCAGCCCCGAGGCGATCCAGGGTCGGATTAGGGGAGTGCACGGTTTGAAAGGGGAGCTTCAGGCTTGGTGAAGGCAAAAATGGTGAAGTAGGGGGCTCTTCCACCAGGCCGCCATCCTAATTGAGAAAGAAAGGGAGAAGTGTATGTGCAGTATAAAAGCAAACAAGCAGAGTAGTTACCAGGGATACCTCAAAATTAAATGGGGAGGAGATGAAGGAAGATCAAGAAAATAAAAATATAAAAATTTATATATATATATGATTACCATGAAAAAGGAAATATGGGAAGGAATGAAGAAGAAAACAGGATTAAGTTTTTCCTCATCTGTAATTCCCGAATCTATTTGCATCTCCTGTGGTCGAACACTCTCAGGCAGACCATAACTGCCGCACTACGCCCACTGTGACCATCTTCCCCTTGAAGTCATTAGCGCCCTCATGGCCCCCGGGCCAAACCTGCAAGGAGATCAAGGGGTGAAGGCAGAGCCTGTGATGGGCATGTGGCGGTCAAGGCACTGGGATGCGTCGCTATCCATATCCACAGGGTTTTTTCAGAGGCTTCCCATTCCCTGAACGTAAAGAGATGACACGCCATGGTGCACGGCAACCTCACTGGCGCCAGCCATGCTCTCTCTCTGCTGGTCCAGAATCCTGCAGTACCCCTGGTCTCCAGCTGGGATCACAGACACTGGACATCCCAACTCCCTCCCGGAAAGGAGAGCTGTCCAAAGGACACTCAATCCATTCCCTCCCCTGCCGACCCATGGTGCCTGAGCTTGCTCCCAAACTCGGGTCGCCAGTGTGGCGCGAGGTGGCATCCAGCGCCTCAATCCTCCAGCGCCACCGGGCCGGCTATCTGTAATTTATTTTCATGATATGTTCCTCAAAGCACATGAATATACTTGGTGGCGCTCTGGCTCACACAATCACCCGAGGCAACTGGGATGGCAACAGACCACTTATGCCAGTTTCTGTGGGAGGCATGTACACTTAAGCAGGAAGGTCTGCTCTTAGAGGACCTGTTGGTTACAGATGACTGCAGTGTGTGTGTGTGTATATCGTACATGTGCAATTGGTGGGTTGTTGTATTCTACTCTCTGATAGGGCAGAAGTCTCACCAGAGCCACATGACATACAGCTGGAGCCAGTCTAAAGTGGCTTTCATGCGGTACTGTGAGACATGTTTTAGAATTTTTATTGACGTCACTCAGATTAGATGAAGGATTTTATTTTATTTTAATTCAAGTTCACTGAACAGCATGGGTACAACATACATCACACAGTAACATTACAGATACAAAGGTAGAGGCAGTCACCGATTTCAGTAAAGCTGTACAGTACATGGCACAGTAGCATAGTAAGATCAGTACAAAATCAGAATCATCACCTTAGAGCGACTGAAAAATACATTTTTAATTTATTTATTTTACCAGGAGAGACACACTAAGCTGAAAGCTTATTTACAGTGCGACCTGGGAGCACAAAGGAAGTGACTTGCTCAGGGTCACACAGTATGCAAGTAGGGGCTGTGGGATTCAAACCTAGGTCTCCAGGTTTGCAGCTCAGAACTTAGACTACTGCTCATACTGCCTCCAATTTAACTGCCAAAAGAGTGGGTTTTGAGCGTGTGATATCGGACAAGTCAGGAAAGCCTCCAGGACCCAAGCTGGTGTGATATCGGGTCTCTGTTTTCTAAGTGCATTAACCATCTAGGCGTGAAAATGAAAATTACGTACGTGCCATAATTCCTTATCTTCTTGGACAAAGACTCCCCACTCATTTCACTGATGGGACTATGCGGAGGCACTAGGACAGTGGGAGCAAAAATCTTCAGGAGGGCCGGTGCCTAGGTAGGGCTGCAGAAGTCGCGCCACGAGGCCCAGCCTGTGCCGTAGGCTACCTCGGCATCGACCATCCAACCACCTCAATACCTCTTTGACCAAGGAGGTGCAGCGTAAACTAACCAATGATGAACATAAGATAGTCTGAATGACCCATATAAGAAGGGTCAATACAACAGAGCCTTCACAGCCCAGCCATCGAGGTGAAGCCCAAAACAGATAAGTGAGCTCGGGGATGGAGGATGGGCATGTGAATGAGTGGTGGAGACTTCGTCCAAGATGATCAAGAATTACAGTAGGTACAAATTTTCATATCTTCCTGGACATAAAATCTCACCACTCATTCACACTGATGGGAGAGTACCGAGCTAAAATAATCCCCGAGAAAGGCGGCTTAGAGAGAAGCTCACTTAGCACAGTAGTTCATTCAGGATTGTCCTGCCAAAGGATGGATGCTGTCTGGCATGGACATCCAAGCGTTGTGCTTCACAAAAGTGCACAGAAGGCACAAAGTAGCTGCACTGCAGATGTCTGCAATGGGCACATTCAGAATTTCTGCCAGAGATGCCGCGACTGCCCTGGTAAATAGGGTGTATACTCTACCTTCCAGTTTAACCTGTGCCATGGAGTAGCACTGGTGAAAGCATGCCACCAGCCACGCTGAAATACATCTGATAGCGACAGGCTGACCCAGCCGGTTATGCTTTAGGAGACGTAAGAGTTACTTTAATTTGTGGATCTTTTAGTTCTGTCTATATAGAAACGCAAAACTCAACATCCAAAGAATGTAGGGTACGCCTCCTTCATTCGGAAGTTCGTGAAGTAGGTCAGAAGAACCAAAGGCTGGTTCAGATGGAATTCGAGACCACTTTGGGGAGACACTTAGGGTGAGTTCAGAGAACCACCTTGTCCTTATGAAATACAGTATACGGGGGATCTGTGACCAGCACATATATTTCAGACACTCTGCGAGTGGAGGTAATGGCTACAAGGAAGGCGACCTTCCAGGTCAGGAACTTCAGCGCAGATGTTGCTTGAGGCTTGAAAGGTTTACGGGTGAGAATGTCTATCACAAGGTTAATATCCAAGTGGCTACCGGTCTCCTGACTGGTGGCCTAGTGTGGAGTATACCTTTAAGGAACCTTTAATCAGGGGTAATTGAGCCAGGGACATAGTGTATAGGCTCATGATAGGCTAAAATCACGAGAGATGGACCTTTATGGTTGAATATTGTAGCCCTGTGTTTGACAGGTCTAGCAGATACTCAGGACTTTGTTAGGTGGGCAAGAAAAGGAGTCCAGTAAAGACATTGCACAGCAGATGGAAAACCATTCTCCTTGCCGTATGGAATTTTAGGAAGTCGCCAGTTTGCGTGTCGCTAGGAGAATATCTGAGACTCTATGAAGACATCAAATCTACCTCACTTCTATCTCCTCAGGAGCCATGCATGGACATGACGGGATCTCAGGTTGGATGGACCACTGGGCCCTGGGTCAGCAGGTCCGATGAAGTGGTAGTTGTCTCGGTGGAGTTTGCGACAAATTGTTGATCAATGGAAACCAAATCAGATGAGGCCAGAATGGGGAGATGAGGATCATTCTGCCCGCCCCGTGCCTCCAGTTTGAGCAGCACCCTCTGAACTAATGGAAGAGGAAGAAATGCATACAGAAGCGTCTTGTCCACACGCAGTCTTAATGCATCCTGACAGAAAGTGCAGGTTCTGGATTTCTGGGGCAGAATAGAGGCAGTTTTGTGCTGAGTGGGGATGAAAAAGGTCCAGGTCTGGAGTGCCCCACTCTTTGAAGAGCGACTGCACAACGCTTATGTTGAGAGACCACTCATGAGGGTCTGCCTCCATTCTGGTGAGGCAATCTGCCAGATCATTCTGGACTCCTCGTAGGTAGACCGCTTGGATCAGGGCTTCATGCTCTAGGCACCATTCCCACACTCTCATTGCTTCCCTGCACAGGGATAAGAGGGCCCCACCCTGCCTGTTGATGCAGTACATCACTGCTTTGTTGTCCATCTGAAGGAGAATTGCTTTGTGACAGAGGAAGTCTTTCAGGGCTCAGACAGCGTCCAGGACAGCTCTCATTTCCAGGACATTTATGTGGAGTTGAGATTCGTCCTGGTTCCACAACCCTGGGTGCGGAGAGTCTGATAGTGAGTGCCCCAGCCGACTAGAGATACGTTTGTGGTGATGGTGATCTGTGCCTCAGTGGAGCAAAGGAAAAGCCTTGAAGCAGGTTGTCCTCTCGAGTCCAACAGGTGAGTGACCGCTTTAGAGGTTCCATCACCTTGATGTGAAAGGACTGTGGATGTGTGGTCGGGGACCACAGAGTACTGAGCATCCACTGAGTGGTCCTCATGTGAAGACGAGCCAAGGGCACCGTGAACACCGATGACACTATGAGACCCAGCATCTGCTATATCGAGAAGCTCGGACTGAGTCATTCTCCTGATGAAGCGAGCCATGTGGAGGATATCATTTCTCCTGTCCTCCTCCAGAAGGCCCTTGCTCTGGAGGTGTCCAGGAAGCTCTATGAAGAGGAGCTGCTGGGAGGGCTGGAGCTCGATTCTTCCAGATTCAACAGAACTCCCATCGACATGAGGAACTTGGAAGCTGCTGCCACAGCTTCCTGCGTCCTGTCTGGATGAGCTTGCTAGGAGCCAGTTGTCCAGATATGGGAACATTTGAATTTCAAGTCTGCTGAGATGTTCTGAGAGTACTGCAAAGCACTTTGTAAAAAGATTTGAGGTGCCGAGGACAGCCCAAAGGGCAAGACTCTGAATTTGGTAGTGCTGACCCAGAGCCACAAATCGGAGATACTTGTGATGGTTTGGGTGCACAGGAACATGCTGGTAGGTGCCCTGCATGTCCAGGGAGGCCAGCCAATCTTTTGATGAATCAGAGTTAGGAGTGTACCAGTGAAATCATCTTGCACTTCTCCTTGTAAAGGAATTTGTTTAACTTCCATAGGTCTAAAATAGGGCACATACCGCCTGTTTCCTTTGGAACTAGGAAGTAATGAGTAGAAACCTGTGTTCCTTTGATCCTCATGAACTATTTTACTGCCCTGTTGTTCAGAAGGCCTTGAATCGGAAGCGAGGAGGTTTGACTGAGTGACAGACAGCCTGTGCTGTTTGGGTGGATGATCTGGGGGTTCTAAAAATTTAGAGAGTAACCCTCATGAATTATTCTGAGAACCCAACTGTCCGATGTGACTGACTTCCACTGGTTGTAAAACTGAGTCAGATAACCCCTACTGCCGATGAAAAATCCCCTCGGACAGTTGAGGTGGGACCTGGGCCGGAATCTCAGAGGGTGGCACTAGGCACCTTTGGGCCCTGTGCCTTTGCTGCGCTTTTGCGGCTGAGGGGCTTGATGCTTGCTGAAACCCCTCTGCCTTTGACATGAAAGGACTGGCGGTTATGAAAATGCCGGCAGTTCCCGCCCATTGAGGGCGTAGGAGCCATTCTAGCAGTCTTAATGGCAGTCCTAGTTTTTGTGTGGCATCCAGTGCCTGCTCCACCTGTGGGCCAAACAGGCGAACTCCATCAAATGGAAAATTCATTACTCTTTTTGAGCATCATTTGTAAACCTTGAGGTCCGTAACCATGAGTGGTGTTGGGTGCAAATCCCTGCTGCTGCCCTAGAGGCAGTGTCAAAGCATCCATAGCAGCCTTAAGCTGCTGGTTACTGGACTCTATGCCTCTAGTAATGGTCTGAAGCAGCATCCAACTCCGGAAGAGCTTGACTAAGGTTTTCAGCAAATACCAGAGGTATACTGTATTGTAAGAAGAATTCCTGGTAGCTAGCAATATGCATTCCTAGGGTAGCAGCGGAAAACTCGCTTCCTAGGGTATCAATCTTACGGGATTCTTTATTTACCGGACGAGCTGTGGATTCGGAAGGAGTACAGCTTTGTCATTTCCTGCCAAGACCACAATGGCATCCACAAAGGCTTGGAAGGCCAGGATTGGTCGATCCTTGGGGAAGCATACTTCCTATCTATGTACTTAGCCACAGAAGGAATAAGCGTTGATTATCCCACACCATCTGTGAGAGTCTCTGAAGAAGGCTGTACGGAGGAGTCAGTTCCACAGGGATCTCGGAACATGCAGATATTGAAGGCACAATAGCTTTCCTGTATCCACCTCCGATGTCTAGAGAGAGAGAGAGAGAGAGAGAGAGAGAGAGAGAGAGAGTGGAATTCATGTTCTTCAGTAGAGATTTAAAGGACAGGTCCTTGACCAAAGGCTCTGCTGAAGTAGAGGGCTTACTTTCCACTCCAAAGGAAGAATCCTCATCAAGTCGCTCTCCTAATTGTAGATCAGGATCAGGCTCAATATCATCTTCTACTAGCCCAGGAGGGACAGTATATAAAGGAAAGGGAGGAAAGAGGCGCAGGAGGGTGCTCCTCGAGACGTGAGTAGAGAACCCTGTATCCGAGCGGCACCAGCACTGAACGTGGAGCCGGATGGCGCCACATGTGGCACCGACAAGATTGGAGTCAAAGACGGCACTGCGGCTAGCGCCAGATGGCTGCTCAGGGCCCCCAACCCAAACTCCGGGGCACCCAAGGATGAAGATCTAACAACCTGAGGAGGAGGCATGTGCTGGCTCCTGAGCCGCAGCCATGTGAGGGGAAAGCACAAGAGCATGGCATCGATGGCACCAAAGAAGGTGTCGCGCGACAAAGGCTGACCCAACGCCCCCCGCGAGGTTCAAATCCCTAGGCCCGGCCCCGTGACTGATCTTGTCAGCTAGGAAGTTGAGACAACTGCCAAACCCATTGCTCCATAACAGCGCCCAATGATGACACTGCTCACTGGAGAACCCCAAGGGGCAGGGAGGGACTACTGGAGTCAAGATGCCGGTCACCAGGGACAGAGGCCACAGGTAACCCCACCGGCATCGAGTCTGCCTCCTGTCCCCTGCAACCGACTAATGTGCAGACCTACCAGAGGGTGACCTCAAGCAGTACCGTTTCTTCTTGACCAGTGGGACGAAGAACAACTCGAGCAGCGGTGCTGGGTTCGGCGAGACTGAGAACGAGCCTGCTTCTTTGTGCTTTAGAGGACCACCCTTCCCTCGAGCATTGGACTGCCCGTAGTCAGACCCCCACACACACACACACATAGAGGGTGGTGGACGGACCCAGCCCTGCTGGATATCAGCTTTCAAGCAAGTCGCCCTAACGTCCACTGGTCCCGTTCATGGTGCGACTCCGTTGAAAAGCGAGCTGAGAAACTTCTCTGTTCTTTCTTGCAAAAGAAAAACTTTATTTAAAATGATAAACTAAGAATATACTAAAATGAAAATCAAAACTGAATGACCCACCTGCCGTTGTATAGACTGAAGATTTGACTCCCAGCCGTTGGCTGACGTCGTCACTGAAGTGCACTCGACGGTGGGGAAAAAGGAACTGAGGTGGTTGGAGGGTCAACACCAAGGTAGCCTATACAGCGTGAGCCAGGCTTGCATTGCAGCTTCCTGGCCCTACCTAGGCGCCGGCCCTACTAAAGATTTCTGGCTCCCACTCGGTCCTATCGCCTCCGGGTAGTCCCATCAGTGTGAGTGAGTGGTGAGACTATGTCCAGGAAGATCAGCATCATGGTGATTTATTCTATGTGAGCTCCACCATGCAATACATCTCTTCTACTATATCTGTCCAGCGCTTATGTGGGGCTGTGCCTGTAGCTAGTGGCGGTGATGGCTTTGTGTGCCGCTACCATGAGTATATGCCAGAAGTAGAGAGAGTCCATGCCTCTTATCCTGCCCAGAGGAAGGCCCAATATGGCTTGTTGAGCAGTTAATGGTGCATTTAAATGAAACAGTTCCTTCAGAGTTGTTGTGATCTGGGTCCCAGTATCCGGTCAATTTAGAGCAGGACCAAAATAAGCAAGTGTGGTGTTCTCTGGTTTCTGAGCATAACCTCCAGCAGGCCTGTTAGGCATTTTGTGCCCACTTCCCTGTATTACAGTCATGTAAAAATTGAGTCTTCACCTTCCAGGCAAACTGCTGCCAAAGCAGGGAGCTAGAAGTTTTAAAGGCTGTCTGTAGCAGCTATGGCCCAGTCTGTGTCCATAAGTTCAACGTCATTCTTGCTCTCCCATCTGTGCTTGGTTATTGAGTGCCTGCTTTCCCAAGGAAGCCTATCAAGCCTCACGAGACCAAGAGTTTGCTCCCTTAACAAGAAAAAACTGTAGTAACAAGAACAATAAAACTGTAAAACAAACAGTTGTGTGGCTGGTTATTGTAAATAGGTCTGCCCTGACCTAGCGTGTATATGGTGGCCATTATACACAATGAATACAAAACAGTCTGTTGCCACAGTGTTCTGAATCTTAGGGGCCTTGGATCCTACTCTTCCACCCCACCCCACCCCGCATCTTCCAAGGTCAAGTGGAGAAAATGTTAGCCTCCAAGGCCAGGAGGAACACTTCTTGTGGTGTGCCACCTCTGTGGCACTGCTATCCCTGGACAGCAAGTTTGTGAGATCCGTAAACTCAATGAGGCGTCTCCATCCAGCCAGTAATCCAGATGTCATGTTCTTCATGAGCTGAAGTCCATCCTATAGCCCCTCTCCCCCATATTTGATTGTCATACTGATTACATGCCTCGATGCTGGTACTATCCCAGCTATCTTTTTAACACAGGCTTCCCAATTTGTCGGATAGGAGGTCCTCATCTCCTGCTGTACCACATTCTATGAGTCAGTATCCAGGCCATTTCTGGGAACATGAGCAGAGGCCCTGCCAGGGTCCTCTCTCCAGAGTGGAGGTATAATCTTCTTGGTTGGGTATCTTCCCCACCCACCCAAAACCACCTGCAAAGCACTAGTATTAGCAGGGCATGCTGCAGCCTAATCACTTCTAATTGTTTGGATTTATTCTGTGAGAGGATTCCCAGGTCACCATGACAACCATCCACTCCCTTTCCAGGAGCCCAACCCGTTGTTTTTATAGCTGCATCCCTCCCTTGATAGTTTGACCAAGTTAGTATAGGTAGTGGGAGGCTCTAGCTCTTCTGTTGGCTACCATGCTACAGCATTCCTGCCTGAGACCACACTGGGTTGGTCGTAGCCTTTGCATATGCTGCCTTTCCACTGTGTGCCGTGAGTATAATGTTGCACTGGCTAAGCACTGCAGGTTAAATAAATGTACCCCTTCCGCTGCCACCAGCATTCTCAAGCAAGCCATCACAGGGACCATTTAGTTATAGGAGCCAGCCAGTAGGACAAGCTAGACAAATGGCTACTAATTTCACCATTCGTACCACTACCAGTCCCCAACAGCAGTCTTTCTTAGTAACTGGCTGTGGCCGTGGGATGGCGCGAGGAGCGCCTCTCACCTTTCCCTTACACTGAGGGGGCCCAGACAATCCCACAGAGTCAGGTTACTGAAAATAAAAGGGAGATCTTTTAAGAACTTGCCCACATTAAATTACTGAGGAGAGAGAAACTGTTACTAAACATTCGTTGCAAAGCACCCAGAAAGTGTTTAAATTGTAAAGGATATCAGATGGATGTCTTCTTGTTTTAATTTTTTTGTTAGAAATAAAACAGTCAAACAAGACCTTGTGGTGTCTTTCCATTGTCTTTTCTGGCCTCACTGTGATGACAGGACCGGTCTCCCCAGCTGGTGCATCACTTTCCAGTGCTCCGTCACTGTTGGCATCAGTCCTGCAATCGTCCGTGGTCCCACATCCGCCAAGTAGAGAATGAATGTCTTTGTGAACAGGACATGACCACACTCAACCCAAAGCACTGGATTTGCTGGTACCTCCTTGGACCACCTCCCAGGTAGAGCACAGGAAGTCGGTGTTCCAGCCTGTCTTTCTCCAGGGTGGTGAATCGAACTCTGAGCTCCTACAGATAGGGTGCTGCATCCAGTAGATCAGAAAACATTCAGCTGCCATTCTGTGTTTCCACACAAGAGTCTGGCCAAGCACAGGAGCTGGGCCTTCATGTTTCTCCCGCGGAGCTGTTTAATGATCTCACACCTGGTGTGCCGTTTGTCCTGTACAACTGCTGTGTAGTTGTGTCACACGAAGTACAATGTGACTTGTACTTGGATCTCTGCAGTGCCAAGCCCTACGGACTATTTCTTCTTTACCGACATATGAGGTAAGTTTAGTTACTACTGATCTGAGACAAGCTCCGGGCTGGTGGGCTTGGGACCTAGCACTCTATGCATACAGTCCATTCTTAAATCAAAGTCCTCTGAGAGGATCAAGAATACCGCAATATTTTCTGCTGACTTCTTGGCACCCACTGGCTCACCATAAATTTGGAGACTTTCGTCTCTGACTGTGTCCTTAAAGTCGTCTAGCTTTAGTGTATTCCCTCTCTCAGGCCATCAGGTATAAAATAAGATGGCGTGCCTCTAAGTTGTGGATCCGATCTCCATTACTCTCTCCTCCACCACTTCCATCCTGCTTTCTATTTTGGTGATATCAGAACGCAACTGGGTAAGGGTCCTGTCTGTTTTGCCAACTGCCCTGGCTATTTGTTTTACTGCTGCTATGATATCCGTGGGTTTTGTCTGGGTCCACTGTATTTGTGTCCTCATCCAACCAGGCGCAGCTCCGCACTGGTGACAGCACTGATTTGCCCAATGTTTTCAGCTTGGAGTAAGTCTAAGTTTTTGAGCGGGTCTTACAGGTGGCTTGGCCTTTGCTGATGGATGCCTGGTACCTTTTGCAGAGGAATACATGGGTCTGAGTCAGGCGTTTACTAGATCAGATCAGTGGGTTGACAGAGCCAAGGAGCTAGGCAGGCATTACACTCATGATGTCACTGGAAGTCCTGATTAAGGATTATTCAATCACCAAAAGGTGTTCCTGTTGTCCCAGATGAACCTCTAAAGAAACTTAGAACGTGATGATCAAAACCAGCTATTAGTTGAGCAGTTAAACCCATGGAGACTAAGCAGTGCTCGGATACCTCATGATTCCTCCAAATATTCAAAATTTTAGGGTAGAAGGGTATATTTTATTTGTTCTCTTTGATCTCTGAATACTAACAAAATACGAACATTCAGGCCTCAACAAGAGGCCGATCTCCTAGCTTTACTTGAAGTGCATCAGAATCAAAATACTTTATAAAGCAGTACAGAAAATCTTGCACCTGATAGGTTCCACACCTGTGCACTGTACATGTCTAATGTATAGGTAAAAAACAAGTCCGGCAAACCAGGAAGCAGCACCAAAAGAAATCAATGTGCAAAGATTTAGGATTTTCAGTTTTCTTGTGGAAGCCAATCTTTTCACATCTGCAAAAATATTAACTCCATCACTTACCACCTGCCAGCCCGGTAAATGAGATTTCTTTTAAAATATCTTATGCTGCTTCTTTTTGTTGAGTAAAATTGTTCACTTTCTTTAGGTTTTTTATTAGTTTATTTATTTATTTATTTATTCTTTAGCAGGCAAACCTCAAATCCTACCTACGTCCTTAACAAAACATATCCCCCAACTGGTAACCTTGACCAACCCAACCAGAAAATTGAAGGAAAAAAAAACAAAAACAAAAACAGACAAACTCAAAAGCGTCTCAGCTCACAACACGAAAGTTTTTGTTTTTAATCACTTACAGACCGGTTCCATTTTCTTGTTCTGTCATCTAAACCCATTCTTACTTCATCCCTTGCTCTGGTAAACCAGCTCACACGCCCCACACTTACACTCAGGAGTCACAAAGCCGGCATCACAGCCAAAATATGCAGCCCTCAGATGACACGGTGTCCTTCTCATCCTCAGTCACGACGCTAAAACAAACTGACATTGCACCTATTACTCCCCAACCGCACCTTTTAGCCTTTCTGTTTACTGACCTGCTCCTATGTAAAGGTCAAAATGAGCCCCAGAACAAAATAAAAAAGGGGTGGGGGCAAGACAAGCAACACCAAAAAAACAGTTCAAACAAAAGGAAACTCCAGCAAAGCAATTGTTGGTTGAGGGAAACGGAACCAACACAACGAACAACTGTTACTAGATCACAGATCTATTTGTACATCTGTTGGCACCCACTGACGGAGGGACTATTTGACTTTTAATCTTTCAACCTTTTCATTAAAATTAAATCGTTTCTCTATTTGTCTTTTAAAATCTGCCTGGTTATCCATTTCATGCATGCAATATGACACTGCTAGGTGTGCAATGTACTGGAATAAATACATGTCCAGGGCTAAAGGCACTTGAGAGCGATCAGGGGAGCAACGCCAGTGCTCAAAATTTAAAAAATATGAGACTTCTGAAAGTAAAGGAGCTATATATGGTTTATTCCATGTAGGGAGCACAGCACAAAGCCCTGGTGTTTCAGGTCATGGACTATATTCTTCTTTTGAAATCTGCCTGGTTATCCATTTTATAAATGCATTATGACACTCCTGGGTGTGCACTGTACAGGGGATCAATGCATTTCCAGGGCTAAAGGCACTTGACATGCGGTCTCATGCCTTACTGTGTCTCTAGGCATGCAGTTATCTCGTAGGGTGTACCCTGTGCTATGTCTTTTGGCTTATACAATTAAATCAAGCATGCAATGTAAAGTAATTAAGATTAGCATAGGATGTGTTCCCACTGCTCCTTGTAGTATACAAAAGTAAGCAAGAACCCATGATGACAAGTGCAGTAATGCTAAATCCATGCATCTCCCAGGAGTGATGAGGCACGAGGCGTTTAAACCAAGGACCTTTACAACCCTGATATGTGCACATATTTGGCATCACTACACACCCTGAACTGAGGTTAATGTGCTGATAAAATAGCTTTTTTTTTTTTTAAGAAAACAGGCTTTTTCGTTTTAACAAGAAGATACAAACCATGACCATGCTACAATGTGTAAACAGATACGTTGTCATCAAATCGATATCGGTCAATCAGGTGTTTATTTTTCAGTGCCATGCTATAAAAATAATTTGCCTCTGGTCAGTGATGTTTGTGGGAAACGAGGAACAAGAACTCAGAGATTATATAAATAACACAGTAGAGCTGCTGAGACGCATTTAACTCTAAAAATCAGGACTGAGGGTACAGATCAGCTAAGATCCGTACAAGAGAAAAAATGGAGGAACAGCACATTAATAATCCTTAGGCTGCTGCCGACATAATATTCTGTCCTAAAACCTATGCGTTCCAAATCTTCCAGCAGCTAAGGGTTTTTAACAAAGGAGGTCAAAGTCAGCTTACTTTTAAACTGAAACCAAAGTTTGGTAGTCTGTGTTCAGATACCCGTGGAAACACACACACGCCCCCCTCCATAGTAGAGTTGTGCAAACAGCAGATTTGAGGGTGAAGTGAAACAAAACCTGGGCTAGGTCATCTGAGCTTGTCCATTCCAGGAGAGTGTAAGAGAGCATGCAGTAACTCCAGATCAGGGATCACGTGTATTTGTTAATCGGTGTCGAGGAAGCCCATGCTGCCCCATTAACGCTGATTTTCATCTATGGACAAGGGCGTCTCTATTGCACTCTCTTCACTGCTGTCAATCCCTCAAATTTCACAGCCAAGAAAGAATTATCTACGTCAAAAAGTTCATTTTATTGCTGCTTCTCTCTTTCTGGTGCTCAGCTGTTCCAAGGCAAACCACAGCACAGCTTAGGTGACACGTACTCTTGAAAACTAAGAACTGGAGAAAGACTAGCTAAGCGTGTTTCACATTTGACATTTCACAGCCTCCAACTAGAAGGATTTCTTGTCACTTCAGTTGGGCTGGAGTCAAATCCCATCTCATTTGTTCACTATGTAGAGCACAGTAATTCTCAGTCACTAGCTACAGCTTATCCTGATTAATGTGATCCGTATTACAAAGAGATGGATGCCAAATCACACAGCTAGAGGGACCATGCACTAAAATCTACGCCCTCAGTAAAATATCTTGGCATGTATACAGATCAAAACCAGAATTTTGAGACTGGAATTAACTGGATAACACACAAAAGTAATCAAAATGTTTTTATACAGATATAACGACTCTCCTTGAAAGTTCACAAATTACTATTGCCCTCTTTCCAGTTTTTAACTTTTAAGCAGACTCTTGTCAAAACTGCCAAATTTAGTACTTAGTAAATACAGGGCAACTTTCAACAACGTGTGCCATTTCGCCTTGCAGGTGTCCTCAGAACTCACCACTGTGCTTTTTTTTTTTTTTTTTGAAATACGCAATTATCTCTCTCTACAGCGGGCCCTGCTCAGTCAGGGAGTCGCTAAGGTATCACCCCACTGCTGCCTTACCTGGATCCCGGTAGACACCATGGAGCCATAGCTATACCCCCAGGCGTGTGCGAGGTGGAGCCCGTACACCTCAACAATCAACTCGAGGGGCCCCTCCGGTGGTCAGGCAGGCAGCAGTCATCAGGGTCCATACCCAGCGCTCCCTTCCCCTCAGCGCTCGGTGTCTTTTCCCCCCATGTTGGCAGGGGTAGCTACGCCCAGGCGAAGGCGTCCCCACCGGCGTCCTCACTCCCAACCCTCTGTGTTGTGCCTTTGCTGTGCCTCCAGCTCCCGCCAGAGGCCAGACAAGTGCAGAGTCGAACCCCTCTCCTCCCGGGAGAGAGAGCTGTCCCACAGATGCTCAATCCTCTCCTCCCTGCTGACCCCGATGGCCTGGGCTCACGGTCGCCGGCACTGCGAAAGGTGTGGCGTCCAGCACCTCAACCCTCTGCGCCACGGGCGGCCCATCACTGTGCTCTTTATTCAAATCAGAATGTTCTTTTCTTGAAGAAAGGAACAGGTTTAAACTTTAAACACTGGCCAACACTACAGTAGCCACCCCATACCCATTATGGCCTCCTATTCCAAGTAATTCAGGCACATCACACGATGGTGAACAGTGAGGAAGCGTTCAAAGGAAAAAATGTATAAAAGTGAGGGAACGCTCCACATCTTAGTATGTCCTCAGATTTTTAACATACTATCAGCTCACCAAAGAAACTATGGGTCCTCTTTCATTTGAAGCTACAATGTGTGGTCACTTAAATAATGCTGTTGAATGTCCGGTTCTTTGTTCTGGAGGTCTTGCGAGTGCTTCAGGATGCTGTTTTTCTTGGTTGTAGTTTGTGTAATCATGCAGTATCTGTTTTAATGTGACCCCAGGAATGGCTGAAATAAATCTGTGGTCCAGACCATCAACTGGGTAAAACAAAATAAATCAACAAGAGGAAAAAAAAAGGATGCATTTCTCCACTATGGAATACCACTGCAGTATCTTCCAATGCAATGGCAAATACAGCCAAGAAGCCTGCACACAGCAGGGGTAGTGAGGTCCACCAGTGCCCTAAAGGCTGGGACCACAGCCCACAGTAGCACACACAGCCAGGAAGCCTGCACACAGCAGAGGTAGTAGGGTCCACCAGTGCCCCTAAAGGCCGGGACCACAGCCCACAGTAGCACACACAGCCAGAGAAGCCTGCACACAGCAGGGGTAGTGAGGTCCACCAGAGCCCTAAAGGCCGGACTACAGTCAACAGTAGCACACACAGCCAGGGAAGCCTGCACACAGCAGAGGTAGTGAGGTCCACCAGAGCCCTAAAGGTAACTACTCTTCTCCTACAGCTGAACTCTGTGAGGGGTGTTTGGATATTTATTTTTGCCCTCCTAGCTCAACTGCTTCTTTTTCTCTGAACTGTTTCTGACTGCTGCACATGGAATTGCTGCTGATTTCATCAGAGCTTTAAGGCGACCAGACAGGATTCCAGTACTGCCCGTGTCTACATCCGTTTGCCTGTGTTACTCTGCTAGTACAGATTGCAGTTATTTCTGACTCTTATCACCTAAGCTAGTCAGGAATTCTGTATCACTGCTGTATTCTGCTGTTACTTCTGCTAGTGTTTGTGTATTATTAGCTGTAGTCAGTCCTTACCTGGGCCTGGAACACTGACTGGAGCCCACCACATGGTGTGCTGTCTCCTGCTTTAAGTCTTACAGGGCACCATCTTGTCTTGACTTTGTTTCTTCCCCTCGGGACCGCCTAATTTGCTGCATATGCAGTACAGAGCAGTGTCCACGCATGCGCAATAGGCGCAGTGTCCAGAACACCAGTGACTAGGCCTGCAAGCTCCGCTGTATACTAATGAAGGTCTTTGTTCTGTTCCCCTATAGAGGCCGGGACCATAGCCCACAGCCAGGAAGCCTGCACACAGCAGGGGTAGTATGCTACACCAGAGCCCTAAAGGTAACTACTCTCCTCCTGCAGCTGAACTCTGTGAGGTGTGTTGGCCCATCGATGCTATGCATCGACTGCCCTGTTCACGCTCAATTTAAGGACCACCTCAGTCACATGACTTCCGGTTCTTTCCCTAACTCCCCACTTCCCATTTGCAGCTTATACTCACTGCCCTCTAGAGGGAGCACTCCCCATCCAATACTTCCTACAAAGTTGAGCCGCTCTTTCTTCTGCTGACCTTCCTACCCTTACCGACTCTCTAGTCTGCCTCCCACTCCACTACCTCTCTCCACTCTTTCTCCTACCCTGCCCTCTCCAACATGCCCAGCCCTCCTCTACCAAGCCACCAATGCCTGCCCTACACATTCTCCTCCACCCATGCTCTGTATGAACTCCTTCTTGGCCACTAGAGTCACTGCTGTGCACCTACTCATGACCTTTCACTCCTTCTGCTATTCGGTTCCCACCAGGTGCCAAAGCATTTAGCATCAGCTTTTAGGAAACAAATAGCGACATTGGGATGCTTAACATGCAGTATATACCTTTACAGCAGCAGTACTATACTAGAAATAAGACGGAAGAAGATTTTTTGCCCATCAAGTCTACCCCATTTCTCAGAGGTAGCTTCTACTAAGGAATCCCTCTGACATATGTACATTTAATCTCTTTTGAAGATACTGAATGTCTCAGAGGTTATCCAAAAGTTAAGCTAATAGTCAGCAGTAAGCATAAACAGAATTATCAATATACCCTTTTTATGTCAGTCGTGAATTGAGATATGTGGTTTGAAGTTTTCTAAAGGTCCTACTCTCCGGGCGGCCACTGTCCCAACAACAACTTGCTGCACTGCTTGGCTGGCCACCAGGTTCGACAGCAGACTCGTGATGCAGAGCAGGCAACCAGGCTTGCAGATGCTTATATAGCCTGGAGAGAGGATGGCACAGCACCCAGTGCCACAGTGGCACCTGTGGGGACCAGAGCTTGCCCCGGATAGTCCGCTGTGGCTAACAAGGCCCCCACTAGTCTGGCCGCGCCGACTAATGCGTGGAGTGTGAGAGGGAGAACCTAGAAAAATCTGGTGCCTTCTGAATGGGGAGCAGGCTACACTTGAGCCTTATGCCATGGATCTGCCCATCAGATTTTGTACCTGGGGGCATGGAGGAAGCGGCGGCTACTGTTCAAAAGCGTTGAGTTGTTGCCTGGCCGGGGGCTGCTGTGCATGAGTGGAGGGAGGAAAAGCTAGCTAGCGGTCTGTGGTGCTGCTGACAAGTTGTCTGATGGGAAGCTGGAAACACAGTGTGTCTTCTGGTGCCCACTACAGGTACTCTGGCAGTGCTAGACATTAGCTGTATATCAGGGAACTGTGGGACTTGTAGGCTGGCAGGTAGATGGTGAACTGCAAGTTAGCAGTTTATCAGATCAAACAGACCAGGCATTTAACAAGGCTCAACACAATTCCAGCAATACGAGGCAGGTAGGTAAGAAAGTCAATTATTTGAGGTTGGGACCGCTTTTACATACATTCTCAGAGGGCCCAACCCCATTCTGCTTCCACTAGTCCAGAATTTGCAGCACTCAGATCAAAGGTGTTTTGGGCAAAATAATCAGCGAGAGCAGCAGAATGTTGGTGGGATCCTGAACAGAGGCTGCCATTAGAGGGAGACTAAATTAATACTGAGCAACCAGTGGGATCCAAACTCCGAGCATAGGTCTGAAGTCACTTCTGGTCACAGCCAGGAAAAGGAAGTGGGGTAGAGGGGCTGTATAGTACACAAGTAGTCCTCAGCAAGCTGCATGTAGAGTCAGTCAAGGAAGAGGCCAGGAGATGGGAAATTTGACATGCAGTAGTGGGTACTATAGGTGAAAGCTAGTCTAGTGAGGCAGTTGGGAGCGGTGTGCATGGCAAGACTACCCTCACATAGCAGGGGTTTCGGTTCAGGCATCAGCAGGACACAGGGTTCTTTAAAAAAAAAAAGAAAAAAGATCGAGATTTTTTTTGGGTGTGTTGGTCTTTTCTTTCTGTCTGGCATATTGTTCTCTGTGTTTTAATTCCAGATTCTAAGTAGGAAAACATGATATATCTAATATATGGCAGAAATAATTTTACTGACAAATATTCATTGCAAAAACAAACAAAAAAATTAAGGCAGAGATTAGGGCTCCCAAAAATCAAAGGGCACAAAGTAAGGAAATTAAAAATGTTGTGTTTGGAGTCTCAGAGTCTTGGCGAATTGATACTGTGGTGTTCCTCGGCGTTGTCAACCTTCTCTCAACCCCTCCCCAGCCTGCAGTCCGAGCATGAGGTAGCGGTCCAAGTCCATACCTACGTAAACATATACCGTTTATACCGTTTGGAATGCAGAAGCATGGCTCGCCACATGTGGCAAACAGAATCTGTCAGAATCTTTTTCTCACACAGAGCCCTATGGGCCCTGTATGAAGCATGAGATCATGTATAACTGCTTGCACAGTGGAGGGGTTGGGTGTTAGGGCTGACAACCCAAGGAACTTCCCACCACTGAGTCTCCAAAACTCCAAACCTTAATGTTTTATTTCCTACCCCAACATTGTCACATTTCAGCCTTCTTATTAAGCTCTGTTAATTGGTTCTCACTTGAGGGTTCCTCAACTCATTTACTCCTACCATGCCTTTGTATACCCATCATCACCGTTTTGTTTTCTGGCTTCTATTCTTACCTTTCCTATTATCACTTTTTCTTCTAGACCTCCTACTTTCTCTTCACATCTATATCCTTTATTTCCTCTTACCTCTCCACAAACCTCACTTTTTGCTCTTTTAGATAATTCCTAAAGACCAGCTATGGTTGAAACATCAACTCTTACTCTATTTTCCATTTCAGTCTGCATTTACTAAGACTATTTTTTATTGTTTTACCACCAGATCATAGCTCGCTACCATTCACCTTTGTCCTGCAGCAGTTTCCATTTACAATTGGTGCCACCTACTGGCCAGGCGCCATCACTGCAAATAGTAAATAGCACTCATTTTTTTTTTCTTTTGTAACTTTTTTCCTACTTTTTATTTAAGTAATGTCTGTCCATCCATCCATGATACTGTACCTCAGAATATGCCAATTTATCTTCATGAGGACGAGGCAGGGCAGTAACCCACAAGTTATACAGCCATGAGAAACACAGACACACACACACTCCTGCCTCAATATGACTGTGCTGTCATCTATGGTCACTCCTGACCGTTCTTCAGAAAATGTTTAAAACCATCACATGGGGCATATGCCAAGCATGAAATGCGGCCGCCAAATATTCTTCTTAGTGGCCAAGGCCCACTGAAGCTGGACAGCTTTTCTGCGCTTTTAAAATGATAGACATATCATATAACATTTTCAATGCCATCCTTCATAGCAGCTGTTGGAGTTCAGTTTAATTAACGGACTTGGCTCTGTGCATTAAGCCACTGAGCAACGCTGACATTTTCTAATGATATCCCCAAGGCCTTGAGTACAGCATGCACTACATTCCCAGGACATCAGTCACCCTCTCAAATGACCCTAGCCTGCATGACAGAAACAGGTTCGAATTGCTCTTGAGAAACGATCCTTTGTCAGAATGTAATGTGTCTGCCCACTGTTAAAACTAACTCTAGTAAAGCTTACACTGACTGCTACTATTGCAATAAAATAACAGACGATGCAGTTCTTTTCTCTCCTTCCCTATGCCCGCAGCACCCCTCATGCGTCCTGCTGCCAAGCAGACCCCTCTCTACTGCCAGCTGCTGCCTCCAGGATCCCAGGAGTACACTGAAAGCTGGGCTCTCTTTTTAATTTACCTAGTATCAGATGATACTGGTACCGCATTCTAAAATTACTTTCTGGCATTACTCATCCAAATAACAATCTGTAGCTACTTTGGGGTACTAAAAATATTACACTTTTATTCATTCTGTGAAACTGCCTGGACTGAGGGTAATTCAGACTGGCGGTCAGTATTCATCTCCATCCAACCAGACTGCAGGAACCTGGGTTTATTTGCAATAATCTCTAGAACAACTGCTGATGGTACATGTTTCCAATGAGAAGTCAGAATTTACCGAAGGACAAATGTAGTAGCCATTTATCAGACCAAATAGAAATTAGCAGGAAAGTGGAGGTCTCAAGATGGAAACTAAATAACTTCCCAAGATTTTTACATTTAAATAACATCTGAAAGGATAGTATTATTCTAATTAAAAAAAAAAAAAAGAGCACAGTGGTCTGGTAACTGCCTTGTCGTGCTGGAACACTGGGCTCATGACCTGGATTCGAAAGCTGCTAAAGGGTTGGCTAGAGAGGCACCTGCTCAGATGCCACCAGCCTCTGGGGGAAGGAAGCAGACTAGCCCAGTGCCCTTCACAGACCTGGTGACACAAGGGGTGAAATAACAGGTGGGTCACTGTAGGAAGGAGGGAAGGATACTGGCCAATTCACATTGGCACATCCCAAGCCGATACTCTCCGGGCCTAGGTTCTCTGGCTAGTATTCGCTCACACAACTGTACCAGGGGTGGGGAACCCAGCAACTGAGTGAGGAGCAAGCCATGAAGAAAGGCTGTGAAGCTGCTGGGTAAGACCCATGGCAAGGCAGCAGGCTAGAAATGAGCAAACAACCTTAACTAAAAATAAATAAACTGACCCATGCAATGCGTCTTTGTTTGCATAACTAGACTTTATCAATAGTTTGTGAAAGACTAGTATGTAGCCAATCAGAAGGCTACTTTTACAATCCCATCACTCTATGAGGTTTCAGACATATAATTTGACTTATTGTATGGGGCTTCTGAGGCACTAATCTGATTGGACAGGGGCTATCACCCAACAGTGCGATAATCCACATTATCAGCACTGTCACGTGATGAGGTCCAGCTGGTGAAGATCAAGGGACAGAACAGTCCCCATTTCTGACGCACGCTCCCAAAACCACAGCAGCAACCATTTGTAAAGCTCGCTACCTGCTGTGCTGCAATCTGTACCAGAGCTGTACCACTGTGTGCCAACACACTATTCCCGTGATAGTTTCACTCCTGTGCTTTCACGACCCCGTGTGAGTGTAATAAATATGCTAGTTCTGTGAGGGTGGGGGGCAGGGCTGTATAGCAGCACAGCTGCTGTCTGCCATCTGTGGTATCCCGATGAGTTTGCCAACCAGTGCCTGGCCCCCAATGCAGTTCACAGGTTGAAAACATATTCCCTAGGAACTGCGACTATTCCCACCACCTCAAGATCTCTTGACATCCATCGTGACGGTCACTAACTGCATCAATGGAAGAGTTAGCAGTGTGCCATGCATCCTCCCTCCCCTGCAACTGCCCCGACAGTGCCGCAAGTCCACAGAAAGAAATGAGAAACTTGCACATTTATTTCAGTACAAAGTGCATCAAGCACAGCAACCGCACTACAGTGCCTCACTGGTAGAGGAATGGCGGCTGCAGCACTTCCTACTGAAATATATAATGGCTGTACAGCATTTCCAAGTATGACTGCTGCATGTGTGTTTTCTTACCCAGCAATATGTAGGGCAGGCAAACACTGTAGTGCATGATGACAAACCCTTCTGTGCTGAGCCTGATACTGTAATGACTTCATACTCCCTGTTCAGTTCCCTGCCAGCCAACCCACCCCTACACATGGCCCTTTGATGGCAGCAGTGCCAGAGACAGAGTGCGACACCACCATGCCCCACAGACACACAACAAGCAAGGTGGAAGCGAGCTGCACAGCAAGATACAGAGACTGTGCAGAAGTCAGAGCGAGACAGCTGTGAGTGTTCCCTGAGAGAGACAGCTGCAGTTCTGTCCTGTTTCTGTGCTGCTGTGTGACCAGTGTCTCTCTCCCCTCTGTCCCAGTGGTGTGTGTTGCACTCTTCCGCTGGTCTGCCTCCCTGACTGATCGCTGTCCAAACGGTCTGCAAGATGTAGCGGGTGTGTGCAATCCCGCAAGTCGTGGTTGCTATTTGCAACTTGCAGTATTGGACACATACACATGAGGGTGAGGATTAGAGAGAGAGGGCGGTGCAGGCGGCCACTGCAACCCCACCGAGATATCCTCCACCTATGGCAGCATCCCATCCCACACCGGTAGTAGAGGGAAAAGAGGTAGGAGCAGTGTAACGACAGCAGGGTTGCTGTCCGGAGTCCTGCACATTAACTGTACTGCCATTCCGCAAAGCATTCCGATTCCCAGTGTGTGAGCGAGAGACAGACAGTGAGTGGGAGCAGCTGGGCGGTCTGTCAGACAGCATGGGATGGAGCTGCAACTTTGCCATTATCACAGCACACTGCTGTAGTGCTGTAACTGTAATCAATAATGGCACGCACTCCCCACCCCAGACACTCACATACAGTATGTGTTGTTTTTTTGTTGGGGAGGGGTGATCAGAGGCCTGTGTTAGACATAACTGCAGAGGATGTTTGAAAAGAAACATGACAGCATGTCAGTAATGCATCTGTCACATTTCTGTGGGCATAAGTTGCAGGATATGGGGATCTTTGTTAGGGACCATTTTGCAAGGCGGCAGGATACTGCACATTTTTCCCCTGTTTAAATAAGCCAATTTTACTTTTTGATTTTTTGACTGTTTAAACACAACCCATGTAATAAGTGCATTGATTACTCCACAGTGTGTTGATAATTTAGATTAACCACAATCTGGGGCTGAGGGGGCACTCGAAGGGCGCTTCATGCCTCAACGCCATGGAGTGTGCATTAATCCACATTATTAGCACACCCTGTCGTATGCTAATGCTTACTTGAAGAGACTACTGGAATTCCTGTATTTTATTAGTAACTGTAACAATTCCAAGTCAGCAAATTACCTATGGCTTTCTACAAGAATATGCTGACAAGAACTGATGCGATTTCAAGGGAAACAAGCTGGGTTTCCAGACCAAGTATCACGCGACCCTAGTATCCTGAGATGATTTCAGACGTTACTCCTGGTGACTCCCATCTCCTGTCCAGGATAAGAAAACCCGCAGTATTTCCCAGCCCCACAGCTTGATTTAATTTAATTTTTTTCCAAGAAAAGGTAGCTCAGTCCTGTTATGTCCTTTGCAGGCTTTCACCCTGCAAGCAACCGTTTACTAATTAAAGTCTGGAATCATTAGACCAGAGTGTACCCACTGCTTTTTGTTATGTTTGATCTGCCACGAGGTTTGGAGTGACACCACCGTGGGACATTAGAACACATTCTCTCCCCTTTTCCAGTACATCAACTTTACATGTCAACATGGGACGCGTTGACTAATTTCTGATAGCAAGTTATTCTGAATCCCACATTTGAAGGAGAAAATTACATAGAAATACAGAAATATAGAAGTTGTCGGCAGATAGGACAGCTTTGCCCACCTAGTCTGCCCTAAATTCCTATTATGGTGTAGTGTATAATTAAAGTAAAATAATTCCACCAGGACCACCGTAGACATCTTTTTCCACAATTCTATGGACACAGAATACTTCCAAAACCATGATTACTGAAGCCCTGCCAGCATCTTTCAAAAGTTCTGTGAATGTCATACAAATGACAATTTAGATATCAAATGTTAAGCAACAGTGGCCCTAGTGGTCAACTGAATAAATTTCACGTGTGTAATCCTTTGCATTTCCCTACGTATGTTTCTTTCACTTTATTTTTGTTTTAATTTATATTGCAGTCTGTCCAGCAGGATAGCCTAAAAAAAAAAAAAAAAAGTATAATTTCACATTCCAGGGGTGACAGGCAGATCACAATACATTCAATAACAATTAGGCAACTTTTTTTCCCTGTATGTAATTTTATGTTTTTTCTCCTTGCACCCCAGACCTGGGACCCCTGTAGACATGTACGGGCGTGTGTGTGTGTGTGAGGCGCACAGGCAACGCCCAGTCCTTCCACCTCACCTCCTGGCATCTGCCGCCGCCCGCCCGCCCCCACCGGACCTCCACTGAGTGGGAGTGGAACTACAGGGAAGCGGACAATCACCCCTGGAAGAAAGAGCTGCCTATGGCAGCTCATCTCTGCTCTGACCCCTCCCTGCGTTAGCCCCTGGCAACCCAAGATCATTCCCAACCCAGGCTACGGGCGAGGTGCGAGGTAAGGCCCAAGCACCTCAGTGCCACTGGGCCGCCTAGGTGACTTATTTTGTAGGATTAAAATACTAAGGGCCCAAGTATGGTTGGCAACGGGAGGGGTTTAACCTAAGTTAAGGCATACATGATCACACTTTTAAAACCAAATGCGGCTACAGGCACCTCCACTGACAGTGCGACTGCAAGTAAGATGCTAAATGGCAGTAGAGAGGCTCAGGAAGCCTAGACATAGGTCCCTGAGATGTTTTGGACTGTTGCGGATGTAGAGCCATTCTCCATTCCTGTCACCTACAAAATAGGGCACAGCACAATAGCGTACTGTACAATGCCATGCTCTGAAATTCACAGTCTAAAGAACCTTCTCAAATTGATTTTAATCAATATAGGAGTAGTCATGTTTCTGAAACTGTACAAACAAAAGCTGCTAGCTGGCCCGGTGGCGAAGAGGGCTGAGGCGCCATGTACACGCCTTTACCTTTCCCATGCTGCTGACCCAGGTTCAGGAATGGATTTGGGTAGCTGGCAGTTGGCCAGGGTGGGGATGATTGTGCGTCCGGTGGACAGCACTCCTCTCCTTTGGGAGGTGGCTGCCAACTCCGCCGTGTGACTGCCACCAGGTGGCCCTGGTGATAGGACGCCAACAGTGACACAAAGGGGAAGGTGCTGCGGATTTCTGCAGAGTGTCGTGCGCCACATGCATGCGGATGTGTGGTCCAGCATCAGGGAGGGAAAAAACTGAGAATGATAAGATGGGCTCCACAAAACCCTGCTCATCTCCCTGCAGCCTGTTCCACCATGCCCCGGCTGCAGCCTCTGGATTTGTTGGTTTTGGGGTGGGAGGAGGGCAGCCCTGCCCATACTAGCCCTGCCACGAGGGGTGGGGTGGGGGAATTGCAGAAGACCAGTAACAGAGACTCGCCTGCTGCGGTGCAGCAGTAGGGCTTCTGCTTACGACACTGACGTCCCGGGTTTGGGAGCGGACTTGGGGAGTTAAAGGGCTGGTCAGGGAAGGAGGACTGAGCGTTTGATGGACTGCCTTCCTCCACTTGGGGGTGGAGCATCCAGCACATGACTAACCTCTGGTGGAGGCCAGAGGAGCTGCCGGAGCCCAAACTGCAGGGAGGCGTGCTGGGCGTCGGTACTTCAACACCATCACGTCACTGCACGCCTCCCATAGGGGATACTGGCATAGACAGAAAAAAACAAAAACAAACCTGCCCCCATAAATGACACCCCATTTCACGGTCCTGTCCGCCCACCTGGTCGGCTCAACCCTGCCCTGGGGGCAAGCCAGGAGGCACACCGCAACGAGGGGTCTGCCAGGGACCTGGTTTAAGACTCTGTCGGGGAGCACGGGCAAGCCGGGAGGATCATCACCCGAGGCAAGTCCAGGGAGGGGCACATGGGGACCAGGGGCTGAGCCTACCAGGATCTGGCACAAGAAAAGCAACCAGTACTACCAGGAACCCCGGCTGTGGTGTGGAGCGACTGCAGGAGACAGGGACAGGGTTGATGAGCCACCCATCCTACGGAGGGACGCTAAAGACTGCCATGCCAAACTGAAAATCTGCCTCCCTTGTGTACAGAGAATTTAACAGTATTGCAGAAGAAAAACAAAAACCTTGATGCAAGTGCACTGGGCAACAAAGTGAAGCTTCACAAAAAGCACATAAATGCATCCAGCACGCTAATACAATACAATACAATGCACGAGTAATTGATGCAAGTTACCAAAAGGCTGATTCAAGCAACAGCAGGACTCTGAAGTGCTGTAAGGCCTCCATAAACAAGCTACCAAGACAGTTTTCAGCCTTTGCAGATATCTTGTGAGGCCCTTTGGTATCTTGCAGTCCTGCTGCGGAAAGCTCAGCCATCTTTTTGTAAGCCCTCTCGTTTCCTACAATGGGTTGCATCTCCCAACCAGGAAGATATGAATATCGGTCAGCCTCGCCTTCCCTGTGCCCTTCCCTGAGCTGAGCACTTAAGCTCTACATCGTACTAAGCTTCCAGTCACCTTGGTCCGAGATTCCAGGGCTTGTATGCCAACCCTGGACTCCCAGCACGCAGTACCATACGCTACCATGTCACTGTGCCAACTCCTCCATTCCCCAGGTTCAATCTTGATTATTCCTCACTAACATACGGAAGAGAAGCTCTTAACTGTTCTGACAGTCAGAAATTATCTGTTTTAGTGGGGAACCATACGCTTGAACGGGGAGAAGCGCTAAGGCCTCCTGAGATTACTTTGCATTTTGTTTTGTGGTGAATTTTGAACCCAGATCCCTACGGGCAAACAGGCAGCCAAATTAAGACACTGCTTAAGTTGGTCCCTCCAGCAACCCTGGGCTTACCTTGTCAAGGAAGGTGGGGCGGTCCATGGAAGACTCTTTGGAGATCGGTGGCGGGCGGCAGCCAAGTGGTTTGGAAACCATTCCGTTGTAGTCAGATATTCCCATTCCACGCTTGTCCATTTCCACCTTCTTTTCCAGCAGAGCACCTGAAGAGAACAGCGTCCACTGAAGAAGAATAAAAGACAATGGAACAGAGAACCAGGAAAGAACAGAACATATGTAGGACGTGGAGAGGAGGTGACTCGAGAACATGTGAATCGTTGAGTGGGGAGAACTGGCAGAGATTTGAAACAGGCCTCTTCAGTCACCCTGCTGCTCTCTTAAGGTGATGAATTATTTTAATGGAAAAGCCTGTATTACCCACTGAAACACTGGTTCGCATGCAGTTGTAGTTCCACGTTACTGGCTTTTTAGAGAATCAGGGGTGTCCGATTTACACTGAGGCAAGGGCCATTCTAAAACTTATGATCCGTTCCTGCCCTTGTTTTAAATTGCTTTCACAATGTATCTGTATTCTGCAGTAACACTCTGTGGTTGAAAGGGACAATTTACATCATACAGCTGTAAAATGGTACTTACCACCACTGTAAATCAAACGTCATCCAGGTTTACTAAACAACCAGTAAAGATAAACATTAACAGAAATGGAACCAGTACTTAAAAGAATTGTACATAGAAAGACTACTTTCAGGTTCAATGAAGTTCTCTTAAAATATCCCGTTCTTTTTACCTTTTTGATGATGTCAACTCTGTCAACATACTTTGACTGTGTTATGTTTTTCTAAAAGATTACATTGAATCTGTAATTCAATTTTTTCCCTGTAGAAATGTTTTCTAAATACTGGTTTCAGGTCAGCTATTGCTTAATCTTTAATGGGCTTTTGGTTAACTTGGCAGGAGTTCCGATTTACACAATGGTAATAAGTACTATCTTAACTGTGTGTGATGTAGTTTATGTAACACACACTCCAACTTGTACAGTAGAGAAAGGATGCAATGCAAGAACTCACCAAGGACATAGCCTACTGTAAGTCATACAGTTCTGAAACAGGCCTTATAAAATAGGGTTTACAGCGACCAAATCTAAAACTTCACTGCTCAAAACACATCACCTGACCATAGATTAATTTCCTAGAAACTGTGCAGTCCATAACTAACCTATCCTAACCTAGCAATAGCCTAAACAAACAAAATGAAATACTTTTTTCTATTAAATAAAAACTTTTCCCACTTTTAACTCTTAGGCTGCCAACAGAATAAGAACATATAGGAATTTTGGACTGATATCAGTCAGTGGCACAGCAAGGGTCAAATGTCACAGCGCGCATGGTTTTGTTTTCCTTAAAAGAAATACAAAGGGTACATATCAGCACTTTATTCAACAGTAAATGTGAATGGTATACTGGATGTACCGTTACGTATTATAAACCATAATGTATTTTTGACTGTTATACCTACATGGAAACATTTCAATAAAATTTAATTATAAAATAAATAAACGCACTTTTCAGAATCATTTAAGGTGTTTAGCTCGTTACTAAACTAACATGTAGCAACAGCCTAAGTAAGTACAGGAAAATAAAACCTTTTCTATTAAGGAAAAACAAACAAAAAAACTCTTTCCATTGTATTCGTGCAATAACCACTCCAGGACATGTCAGCTTGAGAATGAATGCACTCCAGATGTGTTGAAAGGCAATTGGCTGCTAGCCTTTTGCCTTCCAGTTCGCCAGGTGCGTGATTAATTCTCTAGAAATCCATGTCCTGTTGTGGGCGATAACACTTACTAGCAGTAATCGTAAATCAGAACACCTACCTAATTTACCAAAAGGTGGAACTATAGCAGAATGGGAGTAAGTATTTGAAAGAGAGCTTCTACAGAAAATCCAGGCTTGCAGGTCGAGGCTTTTCCTCTGAATTAATGATTCTTCTGTACTACTCAGTCTGCCTTATAGTCTCCCTTGTCATAATTACCAGCTACCTATTTCTAAGTTTCCTGAGCATTCTCTGATGTCAGATCCAGCATTCTGATTCTGCACTGCAGTGTACTGTGCCCATTATTGAATCATGACACTATCTTTAACCAGTCAGGACGGTTTATTTCTAAACATTTCTGACACTCATAATCAAACAGAGGGTGACTCATGCTAACAGTTATAAAATACTAAAGACTGACGTTCAGTTGGCATAGTCCATTTCCACACACTGATGTTCTGCAAAGTAAAACATTTTGATTTTAACTTCAAATTCTATTTTTTTTTTTTTTAAAACAACACATCTTCAAATTATTTATAAAACCACCCTCCCTTTCTCCCCACTACAACCTGCTTCCCTCAAAGCCCTCTTGGATCTAAACCCTCCACAAAGATGGCAGACCAGATGGTCTTGACCCCAAATTCCTGTCTGTCTCTCTCGCTCCTGCCATTGCTCTCCTGTCATCTACCTTCTAGGCCTCAGCTTCCTACTGCCTCAGTCCCTGATGCATGTAAGCAGGCTCAGGTCATCCTTTCCCAAAGTGGTTGACCCCCGTAATCACCACCTATTTCCCTCCTCTAGCTAATCTCCAGGAATGCCTTGTTTTCTCCCAACTCTCCCTTTTCTCAATTCCTCCTCCTCTTTCTTCACCCTACCAGTCTGTTTTTAGAAGTCCGCCCACCTCCCTCCTGCACCTCACGGACTCCATCTCATCTGGTATGGATTACGGCCTGGTCACTGCAGTCATTTTTGTTGACCTAGGCAAAACCTTCAACACTGTTGCCCATACCATCATTCTGGACAAGTTGAAGGCAGCGGGCTCTCTGCTACTCAGTTCACTGGTTCTGCTCCTACCTTGAGGGCAGGTCTGAAGATGTCCACGTTATCCTTCCTCCCAATCTGCAATTTTAAACAGTGCTCCAAACCAGTAATTTAGCACGAAACAAGTTAATTCAACTCAACTGTAGAAGTTTATTCAGTGGAATAAACTTCAACACCTGTGTTGAATTAATTTGCTGATGTAGTAAATTACTGGTTTAGCTCTATTTTCAAGTGCTACCACCTGGGCTAGCCACCCTGTAGTAGCGTACCACCCTCCACCTTTGAGCAGGTCTCCTTCTTTTGGAACTCTCCGATTTGTTCTGGCATACCCCAAGGATCTGTCCTCGGCACTATTCTCTTCTCCATATTTGTGAGCGACCTTCCCTCTGCCTGTTTATCTGTGTCCATTTACATGTATGCAAATGGCGTGGTCCTCTATGCCACTGGATCCTCTGCCTCTGACCTCATGGCCTAGTTCCAAATAGAATTTACCAACATCCAGCACTGGTTCTGGGCTAATCAGCTACTCCCTTAATGCCAAGAAAATAGTCTTTATGACTTCTGGCACTAGGCAGAGACTAGCTAAACTAACCCTCCCTCCTTCCATACCCTTGATGCTGTCGCAACTGTGGAGGTTCCTCATTTAAATACCTTGTATATGGCTGGATTGTCACCTTCATTCCTCTGTTCAAGTGGATGCCATACACCAGAAGCTTCAGCCCCAAATGGGTGAGAGCATCACAGGAATAAACGAGCATCCCACTTCCTGCCTGCAGAGGGACCGTCTCAAAGATGATTCTCCTATCTTCTACAATGGTGACATTGTTTACAGAGCTCCTCCCAAATCCGCCTAGCCAGAATGAACCCACTACTTCACTCCTTCTGCTGTTACCCTACACTGCCCTCCTAGAGACCCACCACTGTTCCCTTTACAACTCCCTCTTCTTTCCCTCCCTTGATACAGGCACCTCCTTCATTGCGTTGCTTTCATCTCCAAATTCTGGCTGCCCTCCCCCCTTACCTTTCCTCCCCTCAATTCCCACTGTTCCACCTCCCACACCCTTCACAGTTCTGCCCTCGCTCTCTTGTTCTACCCTTGGTAAAATCCTCTGCTGGACTAACTGCCTTCTCATTCCACTTCCCAGACTATGGGCTCTCCCCCATAACCACTTGTACTCCTTCCTCCTACTCACTCAAATCTCTCCTCTTAATTCACTTCTCACCCCTGCAGCCGTCTCTGATCCTGTGCTGTATTTTGCCACCCTATAATTCCACCCACTGTCCCTGCTCCTGCCCTAATAATTTCCACCTCCTCCTTTTCCTCCATCCTTCCCTGCAGAATAAAGCGCCAACAGCGTTTCATTCACTCTTCAAATGCTGCCATCTACACTTTAATACGTACCTAGCAATGCCTTCTTCGTACTACAGCTGGGTTCCAATTTACACTCATATATTACTTGTTGCACTTCAGATGCTCTGCCTAGCTCATCTAGTTGTTTGTTGCTACTTCATTATTTAACTTGTATGTTTGATTTGCATAACTGCCTGCTAACTTTTTTTTTTTTTGAACAAGGAGCCTTTGCCTAAGCTGAAAGCTTGTTTACAGAGTGCAACCTGGGAGCACGGGAAGTTAAGTGACTTGCTCAGGGTCACCCAGTATGCAAGTGGGGGCTGTGGGATTCAAACCCCGTCTCTAGCTCAGAGCCTTAAACCACTGCGCTATACTGCCTCCTTATTGCACCTGTACTCTCCTCACTATCCCCCAAACTCATCTGAAACTAGCTGTTTCAGCTCAATGTGTCTTTCCTAGTAAATCTTTTGAAACATTATAAAGTGTTTATATATAAGTGATAACATACAAGAGGGTGTGCGGTCATGCAAGGCTATAAGAAGACCTGAGGCAGAGCCGTGAATCATCTGAAAAGTGCATATATCAGGTGGTAATCACACACCTGAAGTGTGTGAGTGCACTACTAAAATGGTGCTGTCCGAAGCAAAAGTGCAAGTCAGTGGTGCTATTTTTGACATACTTTTAATTTTATTTTCATTTGTCCCTCATCTCCTGTCTTTCATGATACAAATTTTTCTAAATTTTGAGTTTGTTTCAGCATTTACATTTACTTTTGAAATATTAAAGGGGCTTTTAATGTAGCTCAGTAAAGGTCTTCATCAATATTCTCGGTTGTTTTTGAACACCGCTGTTTAACCCCATTTGTGACTAAAATGAACTAACTTGCAGCCGACAGTGTTCCCTGACCTTATGGGACAACAGGTATACAAAAACAGCAGGAATACTGATGAAAACGGTCTAGGCATACTGAAAGGCACTCCTTTTAATATCTGAAATGCTAAAGTGCTAAAGTAGATTCAAACCCTGGAAAGAGGGTATTGTACAAGAGAAGAGGTAAGCAGCACTGTAAAATGGAACAAAAAGCGTTGGTCAAAATTTTCACTGTAACATACACTGCTGCTTAAATATAGAGAGAAAAAATCACACGAAAAAGGTGCAGATGTCAGGTCACTGGGGAATAATACAGAGTCATGTGCTATGTTTGCAACAATGGTAGGGTAGAATTTCCCTTACCCATTTTAAAGTACAGTTTCTGTGTCTCTACGGTCATAAGGTTTATTCTCAAATCCTTTGTGAGACTAAATTTCTGCTGCCCAAAGAAATCGAACATGCACTCTTACAACCATAAGAGAGACAACTGTAGTGCACACAAACATGCAACAGTGAAGTAGACATCAGAGAATTCCAGGAAACCTATAAATGGAGAAGTTAACGGCGAGGAGGGACTGTAAGGCTGGCAACAAACAGCCAAAGCATATCAGTAGATTCCAACGATACCACTGAAAGGAGAAAAAAAGCGAATGCTTTACAGTGCCAAAAATAATTTCGATCAATTTTACATCAAGGAGATAAGGTCATACTGGGACAGAGAAAAGTGCAGTCAGAGCTGTAACTCCCATTACAGTTTAAGGCAGTACCTAGTAGAAAGGAAGAGACTGCCAAAGAAATCGGCTGTTCCCTCTTGGCTGGAGGAGGAAGCTACATCCCGAAGAAAATATTACTCATCGTAGTAATGTTTCTCCAAGGGATCCCTCACTATCAGTGTAGAACTGCAATCATTCCTGTGGAATAAGCCACCCTGGAGCCTAGAATTTTATGCTAATTATGGAATCTTAGAATGAAATTAAAACTGTCCGGTCACACTCACGCTGCCCATTAATGTCAGAGTTATTTCTGAAGCTAGGGTGAGCAGTAGCCACTAAACTAACTAAATGACTATGAAAAATTATTCCAAAGGAGACAGTCTCAGGAGACTCCACCGAGTATCAATTGTAAGGCACTGTAACAAGCAGATTAAAATAACTGATTCTTGTGACAACCTTTTCCAGGTTCTGAAAGGGGGAGCTAGGATGGGATTGTTTTCCATAGCGAGGATCCCTTGAAGAAACAACATTACTATGGTGAGTAATTTTTTCTTCAAGCTCCAGGAATTCCTCACTATGCTCACAACTGCAGGCTACAAAGCAGTATCTTAGGAGGCTGGGTACAGAACCTTTACGGAAAAGGTTCTTCAAGACAACAGTGCCAAAGCTGGCATCCCCTTCTGGACTGTGCGTCCAGACAATAGTGCTTAAAGCGTGTACTGTTTTCCACGTAGCTGCATTACAGATTTCCTGTAAGGAAATACTCCTTGATGCTGCCACCAAGGCAGAAATGCCACCGCTGAGTGTGCCCGAGATGGCAACTTGCCAGCTTTGCTGTACCAGAACTGTATGCAAGAGATTATCCAATGAGAAACTGTTCTCTTGGATGCTGGCTTACTCTTCACCCAGTTCACCATAGGTGACAAACAACGGAGATTGGTGGACCTCACCTCCTTCATGTGGCCCAAATAGTAGCTCAGTGCTTTCTTAACATCCAAACTGTGGAGTTTTTGCTCTCCTGAACTGTATTTTGCTGTAAAGAGCATTACAAGTGCAACTAACTGGTTCAAATGAAATTCAGATACCACTTTATGAAGGAATTTTCTGTTGATTCTTAAGACTACCTTATCCTGTGAAAATTATACAGAGTTAGGATATGTGCAGAGGGCTTGCGGCTCACCCACCCTTCTGGTAGATGTCACAGCCACAGGAAATCTGCCTTTTCAGGTCACAATTTAAATTGGCAGCTGCCACAGGGTAGAAAGGAGGCTCCATGAGCTGGGCATGCCCATATTCAGATCCCATGGTGGACTGGATCCTTGACTGGAGGGTATAGGTGGATAAGGCCTTTAAAATACTTTTGAAAATGGGCTGTAAAGCCACCAACCTGTCCTTGCAAGCTGGGGCATAAGCCGACACTGCTGCCAGATGCACCTTCAGAGTTGAAGGTCTGAGACCTACAGGACTAAAGGTGGATCAGGTGGTCCAGGATTGTAGGAAGGTCTGCTTGAAGTGGACTGGAGCTGCCTAAGGAGCACCACAGAAAACCTTTGCCACTTGAAGGCAAGGTTCTCCTTGTTGCTGGTTTTCTGAAACCTTAAGCACTTACAAAATCTTTTCAGAAAGGTTTAGTCCATGGAACTTTAGCTCTTCAAGTATGATGCTCAAAGATGCAGGGTTCTCGGGTCTGAAAATGTTATCTTGCCCTGGAACAACAGGTACATAAGTGAAAAGAAGAGGAACAAGGCAGGGATAGTAAGACTAAAAGGGGAGGAGGGGTGGGAGTGTGGAAGAGGACCAGAAGAAAGCAGACATATTTAACGTACTTTTGTTCAGTATTCACAGAGGGGGTGAAAGGCCACAGATAGGGGAAAGGGCAGTAAAGGAAGGGAGGAGGACACTAGCCCTTTTACAGAGGACAGAGTCCTCGAGGAACTAGCAAACTAAAAGATAAGGCAATGGGGCCAGATGGGGTTCACCCCAGGATACTGAAGGAACTAAAAGAGGAGCGGACTGTGTCTTTGATGGCCCTGTTCAATCTAACATTGGATACGGGGAAGTTCCGAGGACTGGGGAGGGTGGATGTGGTCCCATTTCAAAAAGTGGAAAAGGAGGAGGCAGGAAACTGCAGACCTGTAAGCCTGACTTTGGTGATGGGCAAAGTTAGAAACATTACTAAAAAGAAAGGACTGGGATATCTCTTATGACCAGTGGATTGCAGGATCCGAGGCAGCATAGGTTCACAGGAGGAGATCTTGCCAAACAAACTTGATGAATTCTTTGGGTGACCAGGAGGTGGATCAGGTGGAGGCGGTATATATGGCCTACCTAGATTTCAATAAGGCCTTCAACACTGTTCTACATAGAAGACTGGTAAACAAGCAGGGCAGCCTGGAGTGGGTTCAAAGGTAGTAAACTGGGTATGAAGTTGGCTAAGTAACAGGAGTCAGAGGGTGGTGGTAAATGGGGTTCACTCAGAAGAAAGCACGGTAACCAGAGTGGTGCCCTGGGGTCAGTACTTGGACCAGTCCTCTTCAATGTCTATCAGTGACATCGCAGAGGGTCTGGAAGGGAAAGTGTGCCTGTTCACAGGTGACACAAAAATCTGCAGCAGAGTGGACACACCAGGAGGGTGGCAAAAATGAGGAAGATCTGAAAAAGCTGGAAGACTGGACAAGGGTGTGGCAGGGCTTCAATGCCAAAAAGTGCAAAATTATGCACATGGGGCACAGAATCCCAAAGGTAACGATAATTGGGGGCTGAGGGTGATAACCATAAAACAGGTAAGAGACCTGAGGTCATCATATCTTATGACCTGAAGGTAGCAAAGCAGTGTGATAAGGCAGCGGGAAGGCTAGCAGAATGCTGGGGTGCATAGGGAGGGAATCACCAGCACAGAGACGGAGGTGATGTTACCCTATATAGATCGATGGTGAAGCCCACCTAGAGTACTGTGTCCAGTTCTGGAGATCCCATCTCTGGAAAGATGGACTGGGTGGAGATGCTAGAAAAGGACAGCAAAATGGTAAATGGCCTGCATTAAAAGCCCTATGACGAAAGACCTAGGACTTAAATATGTACTTTTGGGGAAAGGTGGGAAAGGGAGACATGATGGAAAACGTTCAAATACCTCAAAGGTATTAATAAGGTTGAGGAGGGGACATTTGGCATAGAAAGAAATTCTCAGGACAAGGGGTATGATATGAAACTGGAAGGGGAGACAGAGGGATGTGAGGAAAGACTTCTTCATGGTGGTGGATGTCTGGAACAGCCTCCCAGCAGAGAGTGATGATGCAGGAAATGGTGGCAGGATTCAAACATGCATGGGATAGACACAGGGGCCTTAGAAACACGGCTGGGGGACAGGAAGGCCGAGATCAAATAGGGTCTATGGTAGCACAGTAGGTAGGGACTTTAGGGCAGACCAGGAGGGCCAAGAGGTCCTTTTCTGCCAACAGCTTCTGTTTCTATGTTAGCAGATTGTACCTCAGGGGAAGGCTGATAGCATGCTTGATGGAAAGGATAGGAGCAAAGAGTACCAAGTCTACCTGGCCCAATCTGGAGCTATTAAGATCACGGTTGCAGACTCTCCCTTCAGTTTCAGCAGCACCCTCAGTAAGAATAGAAATGGAGGGAAGGCATAAAGAAACTTTCCTGCCCAACTGAGGATTAGGGCATCCACTAGGATTGTCCTCACTGAGGGAGGTCTGCAACAGAACAAGGGGAGCAGGTAGTTTCTCAGGAAGCAAACAGGTCTATCTCTGGTATACCCCACCTCTGAACACTGCAGTTAACACTTGCTTGCTCAAGGCCCATTCATGATGTCCCTGGCTGAATTCTACTCAGGGAATCCAAGACATTGCCTTTCTTGGCTGGTAAACTGCTGACAGCTGCACATCTAGGTAATAAGCCAGGTTCCAAATCTTCATTGCTTCTCTGCACAGCTTTGAAGATCTTGTTCCTCCTTGTACAATACATGGTAGTGGTGCTCAGTCCGACCCTGATGGACTGACCTCTGATGCCGGAGAAGGCCTGCACTGCAAGAAGAAAACATTATTCTAATGTTGTTTCTTCAAGGGATCCCTTGACTACACTTAACTAATGCAGTCATAGCCTGACAGGTTGAACTGCCCTGAAGACTGGAATGTATGTAAATTATTGAACTCAGAACACAAGTTCAAATCTCTGCCTCGGTGGTGCTATGTTCCACAGCCTGTCAGATTTATTTTTACTAACCTATCCTAAACTACACAAAATTGAAAAAATACCAAAAAGGCAATAAAAGATTGGCCACCCAGGCCAAGCTATGGAACTAAAACAAAACCACAGAAAAAGCTGATTGTGAATGAACAAGTAATGCTCAAGCAAGTAAACACTAGATAACTACTGATTCTTGTAGAACCTTTTCCAGGTTCTGGAAGGGGAGAGCACAGTGGAGATTTAAGCACAGTGAGGATCCCTTGGAAGAAACAATATTACTATGGTAAGTACTTTTTTTCTTCAAACTCCAAGAATCCCTCACTATGCTTATCTAATGCAGACTACAAAGCAATACCACAGGAGGCTGGGTACAGAACCTACTTAGGGTTCTGCAAGACAGCAGTGCCAAACCTGGCATCTATTCTGGATTGCACATCCAGGCAACAGTGCTTGTAAAAGTGTGCACAGTTTCCAGGTAGCTGCTTTACAGATTTCTAGCAAGGGAATATCCCTTGTAGTTGCCAGAGGAGGCATCGGTGCTGCAAATGGAGTGTGCTCTAAGGCCTTGGGGTGGCAACTTGCCATATTTAGAGTAACAGAATTGGATGCAGAAAACTATCCAGCAAGCAATGGTCCTCTTAGAAGCTGGCCTGCCCTTTCCACTTCACAAAAATGAGAAACAGCTGTTAGTGGGGAGACCGAGGTCCTTAATACGTTACAGATAGTGGCTAAGTGACTTCTTAACAACCAGGCGGTGTAGTCTCTGCTCACCTAAGCCTGCAAGTGCACAAAATAGTCCAAAAGTATGGGCAGATCCGCCTGTAGGGTGTTGAGCTGCTTAGGAGCACCACAGAGGAAAATCTGTTTTCATTTGGAAGCATATGTGCAGTGCAAACATATAGTGCAACACGGTTTTGAAAAAAATCACAAAGCATTACGGCTTTAGCCGAATTTACTAAATGTTATATATGTAAGATTTGGTACAACATGCAAAGTTGGTAGACAGTTTGAGACTATCTGTTTTCTAACTCTGTTACATCTTGCTTCATCGATTACCTAACAAATCGCATGCAACAGGTTTCAATTTACAATACTTTTCAAAATACTACCAGTAACTTTAGGCGTTCCACAAGGATCAATTCTTGGACCTTTGCTTTTTAGTCTTTTTCTGAGCAATTTACCTAATGTCATAAAATCTTCTATGATCCTGTTATATGCGGACGATGCAGTAATTTTTCTCGGAATAAGGATCTAATTAACTTGTCCATCATATTACAGTCTGATTTTCCAGATGCACACAACTGGTTCATTAATAAGTTATATCTGAATTCTAAAGAGACAAAAGTTATGCTATTCCATCCTAGACAGTACTCAAATTTATTAAAGTCTATTTTAATAAAAACATCCAGCAGAATCTCCCTGGACAGAGTCACTGAATACACATATTTAGGTTTGACCCTTGACAGCTATTTTAGCTATCACCAGCATATTAAGTTTGTCAATCAAGGATTTGGTCTGTTGCACAGAACAGGTTTAATTTCACAGCAGATGCTAAAAACTTGTACAAATACATATTCTATCCATTATTGATTATGTTTAGTCATCTATTCTTCTGCTAGTAAAACTTTGTTGCAAAGACTTGCACTATTAATTTAACAAAGCTTGTAGGTTTGCATATGGACTTACCATTAGACTGTCATACTTGTTTGTACAGCAGATTGAATTAGTACACTTCACAATGAAGGATCAACCATCAGCTGGGTTGTTGGGCTTGAAAGATGGTAAGCGAAATGTACCAGCTAATCTGAAGTTGATGGCAAAATGACTTAAATGTCAAATATTAAAACTAGATCGATTGCTAATTTATGTTTAAAATTATCAAAGTGTTCTAAAAATGTTGGACAAGCTGCTTTTACTGTCGATTTAGTAGTTACTGGAACTCTTTACCTTTAGCGATTAGGACGTTAGAAAATTATAAATCATTTGTTTCAGCTTTAGAAAGCGTTTTCAGTGTGACACATGCTTGTAATGGGCACCGATTTTCTGTAATTAGTATTTATTATGCGTGTTTATATCGTCATATGTTCCCGTCTCTGTATTTGTACCATGACCATGGCTGCCTATAGCAGGCATTATTTGTCCATAGGCTTTGTTTTAAAATACAATGAATGAAAACGAATGAATGAATGAATAAGTCCTTCTGGTGGCAGGCTTCCTTGCAACCTCGAGGATCTCCTCTGAAAATTTAAAGTCAGAGTATTCTAGCTCCTCAAGAACCAAGCCTTAAAGTGCAATGACCTGGGGTTCATAAAGGTTACTCTGCCCTGAGACATGGTCAGTAGATTGTCTCTCAGAGGGAGGCAAATGGGCTGTGTGGTGGAGAGGGCCAGGAGCAGGGAGCACCATGGTTTTCTGGTCCAGTCTGGGGCCACTAGTATCATGGCTGCAGGCTGGCTCCTCAATTTCAGGAGAACTTGCAGCAGCAGAGGAAATGGAGGAGGCACACAGGAACCTCCCCACCACTCCAGGACCAGAGTGCCTTGGGGAATTGTGCACACTGCCAAAGGCCTGCAATAAAAGAGAGGCAGTTGGCAATTTCTTTAGAGGAGAACAGATCTATTTCTGGTGTGCCACATCTTAGGAAGACTGCGGCTAACATCTGCTTGTTTAGAGAACATCTGTGACGACCCTGGCTAGCCTGCTGAGGAATCTGCCAGGACACTGTCCTTTCCTGGAAGATGAATCGCTGACAGCTGCACTTCCAGTAAGCAAGCCAGATTCCAGAGCTTCATAGCTTCTGTGCACAGTTCTGAGGAGCTAGTGCCTCCCTGTTTGCTGATGTAATACATGGTAGTGGTGTTGTCTGTCCTGACTTGGACTGACTGTCCATTTATGTGGGAAGCAACGACTGGAGGGCAAGAAAGACTGCCTTAGCTCCAGGAGTTTTTGTCCATATAGGTTTTTTCCTTTGAGCACCACAAGCAGCTGCTCTGTCTAGTCACTTCTTCCCCAATGGGCAGCTACCCCAACTGGCCCACCAAGCCCCATCTCCCCACGGTTCCATGTGATAATAGCGAAGACTTATCGGCGAAAGTGAATAACAGTAAGTGCTAATCGCTGAAAACAAAATCAGAGAGTAGCACTACACCAAATACCAAACCGCAAGCACACCACTGAAAGAAACAGGTCATCTACCTAATGAGTTATGCCGGGGGGTGGCTATGACCCCTGCACCCCCTTTGCAGGTCAAGCCCCGGACCTCCCAAATAAATTATAATCCACTCCGAGGAGGGGCAGACACTGGGTAATGAAAACACCGGAGGGAGCTACCTAGGGAGGGACAACCCACGGGTGGGGGTAAGAATCTCGCAACGGAAGGGCACAACAAAAATAAAATAAAACAAAGTACCAAACCAACACCATATTAAAAAAAAAAAACTCACCCACATGCAGTCCAGAACCCGGTATATGCATCACAGGTGGTGATCTAACCAACACACCAAGCAGCCAGCTCAGCAGTTGCCTGTTCAGCTGCTTTATCATGCATAGTATTTCCTAATCTGTCCCTCACATCGCTATCTGGTCCCTTACACTCGCTGCTCCTTGCTATTTAGTCCTTACAATGTGTTCCTTCCCCTTGCTAATGTCTGATGGTCGCTCATCCGTCGGGCGCAAATTGAGTCACACAAATTGCGTCGCCCATATCCTGGATCCCCAGTGGTGAATCCAGGAACAGGAGGCTGTCCTCCTCCCACCCGGAGACCCAGCATTCAGATTCACAGGGTTGATGAGCCAGTGGCAATGCTAAGTGAGCGGGCAGGCAGGATTTCTTGAAGCATGCAACTGCTATTTTCCATTTTCTCCTGGCTCCCCATAGCGTCATGTAGGCGTGCGCATGAGGCGTGCATACACTACGTGTCTGCGATCCCTCCCTTTCTTGTGGCTCAAGCTTCCAGCACTACCTCCGGGCCTCCATCTGGGGCAGACAGCGGCTGAGCTGACAAACCTCCCTCCCCAGACAGGAGAGCTGTCCTCTGGGTGCTCAATCCTCTCCACCTCAGTCAACCCCGGTGACCCAAGCTCACACCGACCCCAGGTCACGGTGTAGTAGGAAGCAAGGCACTAGGTGTCTCAGCCTCTCTGCCACTGGGTCAGCTGCTCCAGGAGGTTTATATGCTCACTGGACTCCCAAGGAGACCACACTCCATTTACTGTCAGGTCGTCCAGGTGGGCTCCCAAACCAGAAGGGAGGCATCTGTTGTCAGGAACAACTGTTGGAGCCTGTAGCTGAAAGGCCTTCTCTGAGGTTGTCCTTTCTTTCCACCAGTCCAAGGCTTGTAGAAGAGTTTATGTCACATGTACCAGCCTTGACAGAGGGTGCTGCTTCTAGGACCAATGGGCCCTTACGTGAACTGAATGTCCCTCATTTGAAATCTAGCCCCTAGTACCACAATTGTGGTGGAGGTCATGTCTCCAGAAGTTGAAGGAAGTGTCTTGCTGCGCCTTAGCTGGTCCAAGACGAAGGAGCCTGCAAAACCCAAGGCTTCCTTCCTCCTTGTGGCAGAAATGCCTTGCCCTGGAGAGCATCTTGCTGTTGCCTAATGAACTCCAGCACCTGCATTAGTTCAGTCTGGGAATTCTGCATATTTGAGAAATCCCAACGACTCCAAGGTGCTCAGAGTTAACTGGAGAAAGTCCTTGACTTGCTGATGCGATTTTCCTGTGACTAGCCAGTCGTCCAGATAAAGAAAGAACATCACTCCTTGTCTTCTCAGATGTGCTGCCACCACGGCAAAGCACTTTGTGAACACCCTGGGAGCAGATGAGAGACTGAAGGGAAGGGGTTGTGAACTGATAGTGACAGAAGGCAGTCCTTATTATTTTCTGTGACTGAGCCTAATTGGAATGAATCGCATCTTTCAGGTCCGGGATCCCAGCCAGTCTCCCTGCTACAGTGATGGTATCATGCGGACAGGTGTTCATCTTGAACTTCTGCTTTTCAAGTGTTTGTTCGAGAATCTGAGGTCTCAAATGGGCCACCAACTCCCATTTTCTTGCTTGTAAAAAGTACTTTGAGTAAAGAACTTTTCCCCACTGGGAAAGGTGAACTGTAGCAACTTTCTGACCTCCAACTCCAGCAGACTCCTTTCTGCTAGGGTAAGAGGTTGGAAGCTTCTGTGAACCTGCAAGCCTGAGGAATCTTTTGAACTGCAGGGTGAGACCGTGGCTCACTACTCAGGGACCCACTTGCCTGTGGTGAGGTTTTACACTCCTGGAAAAAGTGAGCCAGCCTTCCTTCCACTGGCAATGGGTGGGTGACCTGGACAAACATGTCAAGGGTTCTGTTTGGGCTGAGCCTTAGGAATTGGAATCTGGTTAGCCTGTTTGGAAGCTCTTCTGCCCCTGCCCCTAAAGTAACCGCTCATCTGAGAGTAAATCATGGGGCATGGGAAAGAAAGCACGCAGTAAAAACCTCTACCCCATCTACCCTTCCGTAAGGCCTGTAGGAAGTAGAGGGCTTTTCCTTTCAGAATTGCTTTTGTAGATGGGATTGTATTCTTCCACCTTTTCATGTATGCCTCTGCCTTGTCACCAAATAGGGAATTGTTCTCACATGGAAAATCCATGGCTTTTGCCTGGGTGTCCTGGGAAAAATTTGTTGTCCTTAGCCAGGAGAATCTCCTTAGGAAATAAGATGGCCATCACCCTAGAGGCAGCATCATTGGCATCCACTGCCATATGGAACTGGTATTTGGTAGCATCAAGGGTAGTCTTAACAGTGTTTGCCAAGTCTTGTGCCAGGTCCCCATGGGCCTTATCATTCATAGCCAGCACAGAGTTCCAGAGGGCTTGCTGGTACTGAGTGGTGTAAGCCACATATACAGCCTGCCTCAAGAGCAAGGAGGCAGAGATGTATACCTTCTTCCCCATACCGTCCAGTTTCCTGGAGTCTTTATCTGGGGGCTGGGTGGAGAGGGAACCTTGGCCTTGTCACAGGCAGCTGCCTGGACCACACCGTTATGATCTGGGTGCGAGCAGAGGTGCTCAGCATCACATTTGTCCAACTAGTAGTACTTCGATTTTCTCGCCAATCTCGGGATAGAAGTAGGGGTTTGAAGTAGCTTATAAGTTGCCTTCTTAAATGACTTAAGAACGGGTAAAAACAACCTCTTAGTTGGGGATAACCCCATCATGTCAAGAATTCAGCCTCCTGCTCATTCTCCATAGATTCTTGGGTGGAGAGATTGAGGTGTTCACCCATTTACCTGACAAAGGCATAGTGGAAAGAAATCCTCCAGATACTGAGAAGAGGAACTGAACTGGTCAGGGGAACCGTCAGGTTCAATCAGTTTCTCTTCTTCCTCCTCTTCCTCATAAAAAAACTCAGCCCTGTTTCCCTGGAACCAGGAGGGGCAGAAGCTTGAGGAGGAACCAGCATACCCATTATGGTATCCATGGCTTGAAAAATCTGAAAAAACTGCCAAGCCTTATTCAAGTCCTCCATAAAGGGCATCTTTGATTTGTCCACTGACAGCTCCTTTGATTCTTCAGCAGGAAGGGTAACGACATGTTTTTCTTTTTGTTTCTTTTTAGCAGGAACTGGTTCTGGAGCCTTCTCAGATGGTCTTTCGTGCTTGGCATGATCAGAATTCCCCTTTTGGGACTCCTGGAATCAGAGGAGTCTTTGCTTTGATGACAGAGGCGGATTGAGAAGTCAAAGTCTTGCAATTTTTGGCCCTCTTTTTAAGTGTTTTAGGCAAAACTTGCTGCAAAGTTCACAAATACAAAAAAATATAACTAGGACCTAGGCACCTTAGACACAACTCATGACCATCCTCCTTAGCCAAGAGACAATTTTTAAGTCTGTAGGTCTCATTCTCTTTTGGTCCATCTGAAATGCCAAACTGACAAGAAAAGTGCTTCCCAAAATGGAAAGTAAAGACATGTGGTCCAGGTCCAAAACAATGGACTGCTAAATATTTTTTTTTTTTAAAAGACTCCTAATACAGTAAAACCAAGAGAAACGTCTTGGTTCAGTTTACCAGTGGAACCTAAGAAGATAACTGCTTAAAAAGCAATACAATTAATAAAATATAGCATAGAACGGGTGAATGAAAAAGTGGAAAAACTGTTTGGTTTAATAAAAACTGCAAAAGGAATACAGAATTTCTCCGGTTCCTGGAAACCACTGAGGTATCAGAGTAGCTCACAAAAAGTGTAAATAACCCTCTAAACTAAGCTAACAAAGCTATGAGGCAGAGAAATTAATAAAATAAATGACTACTTGTTTCAAATCGAAAATAAATAAGTTTCAAAAGAAGCTGATTAAGAGAGGCTCTTGAGGCGACTTGCTAGTTCAGGCAGAGAAATTAATCTTATGTTAGGCTGTGGAACACAATACCATCTCAAGGCAGAGATTTGAATTCATGTTCCGAGTTCCATAATTTACATACATTTCACCTCCGGAGTTCAACCTGTCAGGCTGACTGCATTAGTTAAGCATAGTAAGGATTCCTGGGTTTTGAAACACTGTTCTGAGCTCCAGAAGGCTTATGTGCTCCTGAGACTCCAGTGGTCTCCACACACTACTTAGGGTCAGATCCTCCAGATGAACACCCCAGCCCAGCATGGAAGCATCTATAGTGAGCACAACTGTGTGTGGTTGTTGGAGGAATGGAACCCCAATCTGAGGTTGCCTTTTTCCTTCCCCGCTCCAGTGCTCTTAGCCAGGGACTTTGACATAGGCACTAGTTTTGACAGTAGTTCTAGCCTTTAGGACCAATGGGACCCCAGTTCGTACTGGATGTCCTTCATCTGTAATCTGGCACCGAAACTATTGCTGTAGAAGAGGCCATGTGTTCCAGTAGCTGGAGGAAGCCTCTTGCTGGTCTGGGTTGCCCTCCCTTGAAAGATCTTGCAAGCAGTATCAGGTTTTCCACTCTTTCTCAAGGAGGAATGCCTTCCTTTGAAGGGCATTCAGTTCTGCACCTATAAATTCTAGAACCTGAAGAGGTTCTGTCTGGGATGCTGGGGCATTTGTTAGGAAGCCCTGGTCCTTCAGTGTGTGCTGGGTGAGACGGAAGGAGGACCTGACCTCCTGGTGTGACTTTCCTGAGACTAGCCAGTCGTCTAGGCAGGGAAGATCACCACCCTGCCTCCTCAAATGGGTAGCCACTATGGCTAGGCACTTTGTGAACAATCTGGGAGCTGAGGATAGGCCAACGGGTAGAGTTGTGAAGAAAAATTACTCACCTGTAGTAATCTTGCTTCCTCCAATGGGATCCATTAACATTATTACTTCTTGCAGTGCTCCTTTAAGCCAGCACTGCCCTGAAGCATAAATGGAATGCTATGCTAACAATGGAATCTTTAGCTACGTACTGCATATGGTTCAAAAACTGCCCAGTGTAACTACCTACATTCTAACCTCAGATTTCTTAGGAGCCTGCTAAGAGACCATAGTAACATTTAATTAGAATAGAAACAGAAAAAGGACCAACTGGGGCAACTAGTAAACACTAAATCACAGGAGAAGAGAGAGAAATTCCTTTTCTAAATGTCAGATTCACCTAAGGAAAAAAGACCTAATAAGCTATAACGCATTACTAAGAAGTGCCAGCAGATGGCATACCACTCAAGTATTCATACAATCAGCACCAGAAAGGTTTTACCGATTCTGACAGGGAAGCAGGGTGGGAAGTAATAATATTAGTGGACCCCTTGGAAGAAACAAGATTACTACAGGTGAGTAATTTTTCTTCTAACCCCAGGAATCTACTAATATTATTACTTCTGCAGACTATGCAGCAGTAACTCATGGAGGTGGGTAAAGAATCTACTTAGGCAAAAGACTCAGCAGGACTGCTGTGCCAACCTGGCATCACTCCTGGACTGGGTGTCCAGGCTATAATGTAGTGAAGGTGTGGACTGACCTCCAGGTAGCTGCTTTACGATTCCACCAAAGGCACCTCGGGTAGCTGCAATAGGGCAGCTGTGCCCTTGTAGAATGGGCCCTATGCCCAACAGGGGCACCCTACCTGCTTTTGAGTAGCAAAACTAGATACACTGAACTATCCATCGAGAGATGGTTCTTTTGAGGCAGGTGTCCCTTATCTACCTCTCCATAGGTGAGGAACAGCTGTTGTCTGTCCTGCCTATGGTCCTTGGTATGAGTCATGCAATAACTTAAAGGCCTTTTTACATCAAGGCTGTGAAGTCTACACTCCCTGAGCTAGACTGCTCAGTGAAGAAAACTGGCATGGTAACAGACTGGTTCAAGTGGAAGTCCAAGACCACTTTGGGGAGAAACTTCCTATTAGTTCTCAACACTACCTTGTCCCTGTGGAAGAAACATATTCTTTTTCCACACAGAGGGCCTGGAGGTCACTTATCCTCCTGGCAGAAGTGACTGCCACCAAGAAGACCACCTTCCAAGTAAACTTGAGATCTCACGGAGGCCATGGGCTCAAAGGGAGGAAGCATAAGCTGAGCAATGCGAATGTTCATGTCCCAAGCTGGCACTGGTTCCTTGTGAGGGAAACAGGTGAGACAGTCCTTAAAGAACCTCCTGAAGATAGGACTTGATGCTAAGGAGGTGTCCTTTCCAGCTGAAATGTGTGCAGACACGAAGCCAGGTGCACTTTCAGGGTTGAATGCTGCAGAGTTTGGGAATGCAGATCGTCAGATAGTCCAGCAAGGTTGGTATGCCAGCTTGAGCTGGGGCTACACCTTATCCTTACAGCATATAGAGAACCTTTTCCATTTTGAGGCATAGGTTTTCTTAGTAGTAGGTTTCCTATATCCTCTCAGGACCTCCAAGACCCCTTCAGAAAATTGCCAACCTGCATATTCTAAGTCCTCAAGAGCCATGCCTTGAGTCTGAGAGACCAGACTGGGGTACATGACCCTCCACTGAAGGAGGTCAGCAGGTTGTACCTTTGTGGAGGTGAATTAGTTTGGCCACCGACACAGAAAGCAGGAGAGAATACAGGCTGTCTGGCCCAGTCTGGGGCTACCAGAATCATTGAAGCTGGCTGTGACGTGAGCTTGATGAGCACCCTGAGAATCAGGAGGAAAAGGGAGGGAGAGACAAAGATGCCGCCCTGTCCAATCCAGAATCAGGGCATCCAGGGACCTGTTCCTTTGCAGGGCCCTGCAACAATACAGAGGCAGGAGGTGGTTTTGGTGGGATGCAGAAAGGTCCATCTCTGGAGTGCCCCACCTCCCAAATAGGATGTTCATCACTTGCTTGTTCAGTGTCCATTCGTGATGGGTCTGGTTTATCCGGCTCAAGGCATCTGCCAGGGTGTTGTCCTTGCCACACAGATGGATTGACTGTAGGGAGGCGTTGAGAGTAAGCAAGGCTCCATATCTTCACTGCCTCTGTACAAAGTGGGGAGACCTTGTCCCTCTCAGTTTGTTGATGCAGTACACTGTTGTGGTATTGTCTGTTCTGACTTGTACCACCTTTCCTGTATTAGATGTGAGAAAGCCTGAAGGGCCAGGTAAACAGCTCTTGGCTCTAGTTTATATGCTGGAGGAATCTGCACTCTCCCAAGTGCCGTGGAAGGTATGCTTCCCAAGTGAGCACCCCACCCTAACAGGGAAGCATCTGTTGTGAGAATCAATGAAGGGGCTCCAAGAATGGAACCCCTTCTCTCAAGTTTTCCAGATCCATCAACCATTGTAGTGCCTGTAGTAACACCCTTGTTACGGATATAGGTTTTGATAGAAAGTCCCGCTTTAGCACCAGTGTGCCCTGAGGTGGAACTGGACATCTCTCATCTGAAATCTGGCAACTATGACTGTGCTTGTTGCTGAAGCCATGTGCCATAACAGTTGTAGAAACTGTCTTGCTGGCTTTGGCTTGCCCAGGACAAACGAGCTTACCAAAGCCAAATGCTTTCTGCCCTCTCTGAGGAGGAAAACCCATCCCAGTATGATGTTTAGTTCTGCACCTATAAACTGCAGTACCTGCACAGGGCTCAGGACTGACTTTTTGATGCTGAGAAGGAATCCCAGAGAGTGCAACAGGTCCTGGGTTACCTGAAGGTTCTCGGCCACCTGCTGGTGAGACTTCCACGATCAGCCAATCATCCAGACAGAGAAAAACTGCAACATCTAGTCTTCTTAGGTGTGCCACCACTACTGCCATGCACTTGGTAAAGACCCTTGGTGCAAAGGTGAGCCCAAGGGAAGTGCTGAGAACTGATAGTGGCCTGAGGAAGTCTGAATCTCAGATATTTTCGTGTGACTCCTTATGGAATATGGAAATATGTGCCTTACGCCCAAGGAGGCTAGCCAGTCTCCTTTTTGCAGAGTTGTAGAATCATGGCCAATGTGACCATCTTGAACCTGGGTTTTCCAGGTATCTGTTTAACAGTCTGGAGGTCTATTATAAGCCGCCACTCCCATTCTTTTTGTTAGGAAATATCTTGAATAAAAACCACTGCCCTTTTGGCTGGGAGAGGGAGAAGACAGGCTCTACTGTCCTTGCTAGAAATAAGGCATGAACTCCTGTCCCAGCAGTTTTCTTTCTGTGCAAGGAACTGCTGTGAACGGCCTTGATCTTGGAGGAGGAAGGATTTGAAGCAGACGGACAGGCCCTGACTCACTATTTCCAGAACCCACCTGTCTGTGGTCATTTTTAGCCATTTCTAAAAATAATGAGTCAGTCTGCCCCTACAGGAGATGGAGAGGCAGCCTGGAGGGAAAAGTCAGAGGATTTGTTTTGTTTATTGCTGGGTTGTGCAGATTGGGATCCTCGCCTGGAACCCTTCTGCCTCTGGCTCTATAAAACCACCCTGCTGTGACTGATACTGCTGTGGGGCACAGCCTGCACTTGAAAGAAGGGCCTCCTAAAAGAGAACTCTACCCCTGCCTCCCTTCCATATGTTGAAGTGGGGAGAAGCTCTTTCCTTGGTAGAATTACTGCGTAAAGTAACCTTATACTCATCTACTTTCTTCATACATGCCTCAGTCTGGGCACCAAAGACTAAGTGACTCAACTGGGAAATCCACAGCCTTACTCTGGGTGTCCTGGGTGAGATTAGCAGCTCTCAGCCAGGCAAATCTTCTCAAGGCCATAGTACCCACCCATCCATCAAGCAGCTGTCTCATTCAGATCAGCTGACATTTGGAACTGGTACTTGGAAGCCTCCAAGCCCAGTCTTGCAGTGACAATAACTCCGAAACTGTTAGAGAGGGGTATCTTCTGCATTATCCAAGATGGACTGCCAGAGAGTCTTCTGGTAGAGGGCTGCATAAGCTTGATAGCTAGCTTGGTAAACTGCGGGAAGCTGAAAAGTACCCTTTTTGCCATTCTATCAATCCTTCTACAGTCTTTCTCAGGAGGTTGCGAGGACAAGGAGTTTTTGCCTTTTCACAGGCAGCCTGCTGTACAATCCCGATGGTCAGGGTGAGTAAATAAAACTTGGCCCTGACCTCACAAGCTGTTTTTTTTTTTGTTGTTTTTTGTTTTTAAAATCACACTTTTTATCAGTGGGTGTGACACTGGAGTCTTAAGAATTTCAATGACATCTTTCTTGAAAAACTTCTTTACAGGCAGTAGGGCATTCTAGAGGTGTCAGCCTCAGCTCCACATACTGGGCTTCTTCCTCATCCTGGATCTCTTCGGCAGTTTGCGAGATCCAGGGTTTCTCCATCTTCCTGACAAAGGAAAAATGGGAGGAAAAGTACTCCAGTCTGGGAGGAGAATCAAAGTCCTGTTCTGGTGAGACCTCAGGTTCAATACCCTCCTCTGCCTGATTATCCTCCTCAAATTCTACTCTGTCAGTAGGTAAGGGCGTAAAAATAGTTTTTTTTTTCAACTGGAGTAGCCACAGGCTGCTTAGAGGTAGAAGCGCTGCAGCACTTGTAGTAAAGCCAAAGCCTGGGTTAGCTCAACAGGTGAAGAAGCAGGTACAGGCACCTGAGGGCCCCTTGAGGCGTTCAGCGGGATGTCAGTGTACTTTGTCTTCTTGAGTTTTTGCAGGAACGGAGAGCTAGCTGGTTCATTGCCTCTCTTGCCAGACCCTCACCCATCTCAGGGGTGGTTTTGAGGCTCTGGAAGGAATAACCAAGGACTTAGAGGGTGGACTAGTCAGAGCCCATGGACTCCTCTTCCAATTTTCTTTTTAGCCTTTCCTTACGTTTTTCCACTGTTTTTCAGGGAAAGACTTATGTATTTCACAGTCCAGAAAATGCTGTTGCCCAAGGCAGAGCAAACATAAATCATGTTTGTCTGCCTTAGCAAACACTTCAGAGCATGTCAAACAATTTTAAACCCAGGAAGTCCTGTTTCTTTTTAGGTTTATCTGACATTTTAAAGAAAGGACCGGAACAGACAAAAATAAAGGCAAGTTGACTATCTGTAGCTGGTTCAGTAACCGAAAATCCAAATCTATCGGTTCGATCGGATCCAGAACAAACAGCTCAGGAACAGAGAAAAAATCGGTTCAAAAGTGATAGATTTTACAGAATATATAATCGAACCCTTTAAAAAGGTTCCGATTCAGGAAGAAAAGAATCGGTTGCCTCTTGGTTCACAGGAACCGAGGAACAGTAAAAATAATGCTAAATTTAAACTATGAGGTAAAAACTGAAATAATTACATTAGGCAGTAAATGAAAAATAAAATACTTACTTTTTGGTTCAATACACTTCAGGAATCACTCTCGATAGAGAGAAGATCTCTCAAGGCATCTAAACTTTGCAGCGGAGAGAAGACATCTGAGGTTAGAATGTAGGCAGTTACACTGGGCAGTTTTGAACTGAATGCACAAGCTAAAGATTCCATTAGCATAGCATTCCATTTGGCTCCGGGGCAATGCTGGCTTAAAGGAGCACTGCAAGAAGGAATAATATTAGTGGATTACTGGGTTAGAACTGGTAGTTGCATTTCCTACTCTGAATCAGAGGTACCCTCTGTGAGTGGGCCTCACTGGAATGTGAAACCGGTGTCTTTCAGATCCAGTGACTCCAGCCAGTTTCCTTGTTGCAGAGATGGAATTACTGATCCCAGTGTTACCATCTTGAACTTTTCCTTTTAGGTGTTTGTTTAGGTATCCTGGATCTAAATGAGTCTCCACTCCCGTTTTCTTGTGGGTCAGGAAGTAGCTTGGTAAAGCCCCTTCCACCACTGTGGGGAGAGACTTTCTCTACTGCATTGATTGAATCAACTTCTTTACCTCTAACCTGAACACAAATTTTCTGTTGGAGTAGGGTGTGAAGTCTCTGTGAGTCTGCAGTTTGGGAATTTTTCTGAACTGCAGAGTCAGACCCTGACTCACTATTTCCAGGACCCACATGTCTGTAGCAATTCTTCTCCATGCCTGAAAATGATGAATCAGCTTTCTCCCCACTGGCAATGGTTGGGCGACTTACAAACTTGTCAGGGTTCCGTTTCTTGGAGGGCAGTGTCTGCCGCCTGGGACCCCTTCTGCCTCTACTTCTGAAGAATCCCCTCTGTTGGGAGTAGTCAAAGGTAAAGAAAGCACAGGAAAGTATTCCCAACCTCTACCTCCCTTCCAGAAGGCCTGCTGAAAGTGGAGGCTTTTTCCTTCAGAGTGTTTCTCTTACAGGAGACTTTGTATTCATCCACCTTCTTCATATAAGGGCCTGTCTTGTCACCAAACAGGAGTTTCCCTTGCAAGGTAAATCCACTGCTTTTGTTTTGGGTGTCCTGTGAAAGGTTCATTGTTCCGAGCCATGCATACCTCCTCAGGGACACTGCATGTGCCCACGACACTCAGTAGCATCACTGGTATCCAGTGCCATGTGGAACTGATACTCATGCATCCATAGCAGTTTTGCTGTATCTGCCAGATCCTGTGCCAAGTCTTCAGTAGCCTTTTCGATCATAGCCAAAATAGAGCTCCAAAGGGCATTCTGGTACTGAGCTGTGTAAGCCATGTAAAGCTGCCTGCCTTAACAGCATGGAAGTTGAGGTATAGACTTTTTTGCCCATACTGTCCAGTCTCCTGGAGTCTTTTTCCAGGGGATGGGAGGAAAGGGGACTTTGGCCTTGTCACAGGCGGCAGTCTGGACCACTTCCTCACGATCAGGGTGGCAGTACAGGTACTTGAGCCTGCCTGTCAACCTGGTATTTCTTTTCTATTTTCTTGTCAATGCCAGCAGCTGAAGTGGGTGCTGCCAGCACTTTACAGGTACAGCAGCAAACACAGAACTGCTAGGGACCTTAATGAAAGTCAGCTTATAATATTAAAAATTAAGAATCAAAATGCAAGGCACACATAAAAAGCAGAGCAGAGCATGCTTACACCCCTCTACTGGTTTAGCTCCACGCTCCTCCTGATGATGCACATGCTTTGTGCAAAACCGTAGAGGGTGTGTTGGCGTTCTGCTCCTGCATTTTATGTGTGCCTGGCATTTTGATTCTTATGAATATTAAAAGCGGACTTTCATCAAGATCCCGAGCATTGCTGTGTTTCGCTGATGTACTTTGGACTAAAATTCACTCATGCATGCTCAGAGCGTGGCTGGAGCTATTTTGTCACTACTCACTTTACAGGTAGCCTTTTGAGAGATTTGTGGATGGGCAAATGCATTATCTTAGTGGCAGTCATGCCCATGATATTAGAAAATTCCACCTCATCCTCATCCACAGCAGTCTCCTGTGTTGAGAGGTTGAGGGTATAGACCATTTGCCTCACGCTAAGGAATAGTGTGAGGTAAAATCTTCTGGTGCAGGAGGAGGGAACCGAATTTCTGCTCACTGGAACCATCTGGCTCTATAGGTTCTCCTTCCTCCTCCCAAGAGAAAACTCAGCCTCCTCCTCCACAGGTACCAGAATGGGTACTGGAGTCTTGGGGAGAGATATAACCATGAAGGTCCCATAGACTGGAAGGCCTGGAGGAACTGCCATGCTTTAGTCATGTCCTCCACAGAGGGCAACTTATTTTTGTCCACCGACGTCTCCTTTCCTTCTTAAGGAGGAGGAGGGCAGCAACATGTTTTTCTTTTGGGTTTTTTCTTAGCAGGCACCGCCTCTGGTGTCTGCTCAGAGGCCTCTTATTTTACTGGAATCAGGGTTCCCCTGTTCAGACACCCTGACCTCTGAACCATCACAGGTAGCCTTGTCCTTCTGCTTACTTTGAGGAGCTGGACCTCTTCTGAGTTTTAGGTGACAGAGGCAGACTGAGAAGCCATAAAATCTTCTAGTTTTTTTTTTTTTTTTTTAACCCTTGTCTTGCCTGTTTTAGGGCCAAACCTGACACAAAGCTCACAATTAGAAAAATTGTGATGTGGACCCAAGTACCTCAAACACAACTTGTGGTAGAATGCCTTAGCCAGAAGTGGAAACAAATTTTAAAATGTTTAAAGCTCATCAGTCCTATTCTCTTTTGGGTCCATCAATCAGGACAATTTCTGATGAATTTAAGCGATTCAGTTCCCACACAAAACAAAATACAGAATTGCAGTTCAGTTCCTTACAAAGCGGAAAAACCACCACAATATAATAGAGACCAGTAAGCGAATAGCATGTCCAGAAGGAGGTAGGCCTGCCTATGAACTGCAACTGCTGTGCAGGTAGGACGACTGATTTTTGTGATTTATCAGGAACCCCAGAAGCTGCTGGGTGGTCTGCAGATGGTGTCTGACCTGGTCTGGTGATTTTGCTACCACCAGCCAGTCATTCAAATATAGAACACCGTGACCACTCTGTCTTCAAAGGTGTGCCACAATCACTGCCAAGCCATTTTGTGAATACCCTTGGGGCTGAAGTTAGGCCAAATGGCAGGGTTGAAAACTGATAGTGACCTGATGGGAGTCTGAACGGAGATATCTTCTGTGAGACTCCTTATGGGGATGTGGAAATGGGCATCTTTTAGGTCCAGTGATGCCAACCAGTCTCCTTTTGGAGTGTTGGCAGAATCAGTGCAAAGTTACGATTTTGAACTCTGTTTTTTTTCAAATGTTTGTTCAGTACACCCTGAGGTAAAAGATAGGCAGACACTCTCCATTTTTTTTGTGATAAGGAAGTACCTGGAATAGAAACCCTTTCCTCTCTGAACTGGGACAGGTTCCATTGCCTTTGACAGCAGCAGGTTTGAACCTCTGCCTCAGCAGCTTCTTTTCTGCAGGGAGGGTGAAATGAACACCCTGGTTGAGAAGAAGGTTTGACATTCAGAGGCAGTCCCTGACACTACCTCCAGAACCAACTTATCTGTGGTGATCCATTGCAAAGCCTGGAGGTAGTTAGACAGTCTGCCCCGTCAGGTAGAGAGGAGGTGGCCTGTGAAGACACGTCAGGGTGTTTGCTTGCTTTGGGGGTTGAGGCTGGGTTTGAGATTCCACCTGGAACCCTTCTGCCCCTACCTCTGAAGTACCCTTGCTGGGGATACTGTTGGTATTGGGGTCCAGTCACTGGCTGGAAAAGGGCCTAGTATGAAAGGACCTGCCCCTGTCATAGGGTCTGGTGGATGGAGGCTTCTCCTTAGCAGAGTTACTCTTGAAAGTGGCTTTGTATTCATCCACCTTCTTCATATAAGCCACTGTTGATTTACCGAAAAGTGAATTTTCCTCCAAGGTGAAGTCTAGAGCCTTTGTTTGGGTATCCTGGGTAAGATTTGTGGCTCTTCGCCAGGCAAACCTTCTCAGACCAACAGCGTTGCCATCCATCTGACTGCTGTGTCACTGGTATCGGCAGCCATTTGGAACCGATATTTGGCTGCCTCAAGCCAAATCTGGCAGTTTCTGCCAAGTCATCAGACAAGGGTGAAGGGACTTTTTGTGCCATGGCCAATACAGACTGCCATAAGGACTTCTGGTACTGGGCAGCATAGGCCTGAAATTTGCCTAATAGCCAAAGAACTGACAGATATCCTTTTGGCCATACTGTCAATCTTCCTGGACTCCTTATCCGGTGGATGAGAAGCCAAATGCACCTTAGCCTTGTCACAGACAGCTGCCTGCACCACCCCTGGTGGTCAGGGTGGAAAACAAACTCTGCCCCTTCCTTTTCAATTGGTACTTCTTATCCGGCCTCTTATCACGAGGGGAACAGAATTAGGGTTTGTAAAATCTTCAAGGTATCCTTCTTGAAAAATGTATTGACAGGCAAGAGGAGCGTCTTTGTTGGTGTTAACCCCATCATTTTGAGTATTCCACCTCTTCATCATCTATTTGTTCTCTTATGGTGATGTCCAAGGCCTCAGCCATTTTCCTCACAAAAAGTAAAATGTGAGAATAATCCTCAGTGGTTCTAGGAGGTGAACCACAATCCTGCTCAGGGGAGACCTCAGGCTCAATGGGTTTCCCTCCTCTTCCTCATAATAATCTTCCTCAGTAAAAGAGGATTTACCAGTGCTGCCAGTCTGTCCAGCTGCTACTGGGGCAGGTGGCTGCTGACCAGTGGGAAAAAGACCTTGTAAGGCCTGGACCACTTTAAAGGCCTGAGCAATTTCATGAAGAGAAGGTAGTACTAGAGCACCCATAGAAGTCTCCTTTTTCTCAGTTGGGTTCTGTATGCTTTGTTTTTGTCTTTTTGAGGGAACCGGAGAGTCAGCGGTTCAGCAACCTCTTGTGCCCTTGTCACCCATCTCAGGGGCTGAGGCAATTACTGAAGTGGTTTCAGCCACAGCAGAAGAGGTATCAGCTGGTCAGAGCCAGAGGCACACTTAGGTGGAGGAAGTTTTTTAAAGCGTTCAGGCATTTCTCCATTTTTTTTCTGGGAAGGTTTTACAAATATCACATTCTTCATTAAGGTGATCATATCCAAGGCAAGACACAGACTATGTCTGTCTGCCTTGCAAACACTTCTCCACAATCAAGAACAATTTTAATACCAAGTTCACTGGTTTTCTTTTATGTTTCTCTGACATTTTATCAGTAACCGATAAAAATGTTAACCGCTAAGTAATTTAACGGTTTTTTACAAAAGAGTGCGGGGAGGGTAATGGTCATGGGGTCAGGGAGGATGGGAGGAGTGGGAGAGGGACCAGGGACAGTAGCTCAAGCTGTGGACCCTGCAACAAGAGCAGACTTGATAGACCAAATGGCCACCTTCTGCTGGCTTCTTCGTATGTTTGTATGTTCGTATTTAGCGAGTTGCGGTCGGATCCCAAACCAATAATGAATCTATAGGGAACGGAACCGATGAAGAAAGTGAACAGGAGCGAGCAGTTCTGTAACCAATAAAGCGGTTACAAAAATAAGTGTTTAAAGTAAACTAACAGGAGTTTTTTTACTCAGAAAACCCCCAAAATAATTAAATCGGTTCCCCACGGTTATACCAAACAGGAGGAACCAACGAAAAATATTAAAATAATGCTAAACTAGGTTTAATTACCAATAACAAATAGTAAAGGCAGCACATGAAAGTAATAAGATACTTACATGTTTTTATATATTTCTTCACGTCACAGGAACAAGTTGAAGCGAGACTCCGAGCGACTAGACTTTATAGGCAGAGGTGAAATCTGAGGGGTTTTTAGAACTAAGGCAGTTAGTTCAAGGCCGCATTTGAATAGTTGTCCACGTGCAAAGAGTTCCATCATTTGCCGTGTTCTATCCTCCAGGCAGTTCTGGCTTAAAGGGACACTGCAGAAAGTTAGGAATACCGGAGTATTACTGGGGTTAGAATACTGGATTACTGCACGGTGTAAAGATGAAAGCTCTACATAGAAAGCAGCTCCTGCTCTCCAAGTAATGAGCAAGGAAATGACATCTGGAGGAACCAGACGGTACGAACAGCTTTCCATCTAAGCTGACAAAGGACCCAAAAATATTCCATCAACCGTCAGTCAGGTTGTAAAATGCTTTGTAACTGCTAGGACTACATCCAATAGAAACTAAAAGTCATTAGAATATTTCCATGTAATGATCAACCAAATGGAAACAAGGACACCAATATGAAACCATCAAAGTGCAGACCATCTTCGCCTTCCCTCTGAAAATGTGTGTGTGTGTGTGTGTGTGTGTGTGTGTGTGAGGAGCTGTCAGGAACATATGAATCTCAGGACATGTATCTATGGGCAATGTAGAGTGGGAGCTTTCTCATAATGCTTTGCTACTTCTAATCAGTACTTGAGGTCTTTGTCCTCTACAAGTTTATCTTCTCCCATCGCATATACCTAGCTGTGGTCTTAACAGTCATCTTATCTTGTGAAACCAGTCATTTCCACAGCAACAGGTTGTGATGTCACAAGCAGGCAGAATTATGACCTCAGATACAGAAGCAGCACCAGGAGCACTTCCTTTCAAGAAAATGCATTTAGTAATAATGAAACTGGTTTGAAATTAACATTTGTTTCAAGAGATTGTGTAAATGAGTTCTACTGATATCACCTGAGATATTGTTTGGCTGACAATTGGAGTCTCTTTGAAACCATGTTCTAGCACTGAAATGCTAATGGGCTACCCATTACGCTATCCAGTTTCTATAGCCTTTGTTAACCTCCTACTGAAGTACCACATTTTATTTGTTTAAGGACTTTGCAGCAGCCTGTGTCACTAGTAATAACTGATTAAGTGCAACGTAATGTTATACAAAGACAGTGCAGCAGATTAATTATGACCACCAATTTCCTGGAATGTCTCCCCCAAACTCTTTTTCTCCTCTGGTCCGACCGACCCCACTGGCCACAAACTTGAGGCTCTGCCTTTGCCACCCCATCCAGGACTCATCTCCACCCTCCCCTTCCCTTCAAGCACCCTGACTTACCTTCCAGGGTGGGGATGCGGGTTCCCCAATGGATGTGAAATGGCACTGGAGGGAGGAGGCTCCAAGCACCCCGGCTTACCCCACCCGGGCAGGGCTGCGTTCTCTGGCGGACTTTTAAATGGTACTGGTGGGAGCGAGGTCACAGTCCGTGGTGCGGTCCAATACATGGAGGTAGACATCATCCTGTCAGTGGACATTTTCCGTTTTGTAACTGATGGGAGGTGTAGTTTGCAATGACAGAGCGACAGAAGTGTCAGCATCTGGCACACCTTCCAGAAGTCGGCGACGGTTGGCTGCAACCCCAGATTATGCCAGAGGTCAGCTGCATGCCAGGCACTTAACCAGCCTCCCCTGGCTGGCCTCCAACACCCAGATCCATCCCTGAACCCAGGGTGTGGCGAGTCAACTAATGACCCTCAACTCTTGAAACACATGATTAAGGGGATGCTATTTTGCTAATGCCAGCGCAAGCCTGATAATTCAGATTTCAGAAATGAAATCCATCTCCTGTGCTTCGATCAATAAGGTTAGCCATTCAGCCATTAATGGAACAATTAATGTTACATAGTTCTGTGATGCATTACTGGCTCTTTTGTTAAAGTGCCCCAGTAAAGTAGCTGTTCTCCCATTTGTGCTACTTACTCATGGCCTGGTCGAGATTCATGTTGTTACTCTTCAAGGCCTCTTCAGCTGGCCTCTCTGCACACAATAATGAAGAGGGGTTAGAAATCAGAGCTTGTAGAAAAGCATGTTTACATAACTTCAAAAGAAACAAAACAGTAAATTATTGTTTGGGGAAAGTATTACTTACATACAGAACACCATAAATGCTAACTGCCCATACAAGAGCAGCATCTATGAAGAGTGTATAGCAAAGTGACATTTTACTAGACCTTTGATCACTGCTGAAGGGAAAGAAACTTCCATGCTCTGCAGTGTCATATTTGGAAAGCAAACAAGAGGATAATGTAATGTAGTACTGCATGCACCATATGTCAAGAGTAGAAGGCAATGCTTACAGAGTCTGTCCCCACCATTTATTTAAAGGCTATAATCAATTATTCCCAGTCCTGCCAAGAATACATCCAGTCCTACTTTAAACACCACAGTGCTATCTGCATTTTCAACAGTTTCTGGCGGATTGGCTTCCACAGCATTACCACTCTGTAAAAAATGTTTCCTATTGGTCAACCTGAACCCTCTATTTTATTCTTATCCTGGAATCCTGAGTCATACCATGGTCTATCAGCTCTCCAAACCCATCCATTTACTTTAATATACATCCCTTCTTGACCTTGCATACAGTAACAAGGAACTTGAATCTTCTCAGTGATTTCAGTTGTGTGAAGACTCCATCCATGGGCATGAAGAATGGTATGGTTGAGTAAGATAGATTCCAGAATCGCCAGTTGCTCCTCCCTCTCCCAAGATCCCTCTGTCTACAACCTTACAGAGTCTGTAGTAACACAACCAAACTAGGAATCATATTAGTATCACCCAACCCAAGTTTCCACTAGTATGTTCCCCCAACAATCAACTTCACTGACCTTGGGACACCCATGTATATGTAACCCTTAGAGGAGCAAGAGTTCAGCAAACATGATATTGTACAGCACTGACAGCTCAAGAGGGCCTCTCTGCCAATGAATGGAGAAAACATTCAACTGGAAATACAGGGAAAACTAAATTTGCCTTTGTCTGTTTGCTCTTATGGTCTGGGAGAATAGTATAGGCCCAAGCAGTATCCCAGGGAAGAAGTCTGTTCTGAACAAGAGAGGGCAGTACCCAGCTGCAAAAGGGAACACCAGTGGAACTGAACCTCTAAATGGCCATGTTTGGTGGAAGTATGAGAGCAGGACAAAAGAGTCACCCTGCAATTGTCCTTCAGAGGAACAGGATTTTCCTGTGCATTAAGTGGCCATGGAACTCATGAATGAGCTTTCACCAGTGAGGGGCCAACAAAACCCTGGACAGAACAGATGGCCAAGCAGAGGCAGGTGCAATAGAAAACACATGGCAGGAGCCACACCCATCATTCTCACGTGTAGGACAAAAGAAGAGACAGTCGGGCATGCAAAACCAAATGTCGCCACATGTACCTCCACAGGGTCTCCGGACGTCTAGGATGAAGGAACTCTGTGTCGTGGCCATGTCACGGACACCAAGAAGGTCTGGAGTTCCTGCGCCTGTGAATAGACGGCACCCTAGAACAAAAGTAGCTGACCTACTTATGGACCATCTGCTCTTTATGAAAAAGATTCAGTAGCTAGAATGAGAGGAAAGCTATCCGGTGCCTCAAGCATGTGACTGACCTGGAGAACATCAAGGTAGACTTTTGCCACAAGTTCATATGACATCAGAGTGCTACCCATGGAGAAAGGACATATTTGTTGTCTTCTGAGTGCACTAAGCGTCACACAGCGGGACCAGGCTCTGAATCCGACCTGTATTTTGTGGTCAACCTTTGCAGCAGAAGGTAGTCTTACCTGCAGCGACATTGGCCACATAACCTGTTCTTAAGAATGTGCAGCAGTTGGGAGACAGAAGAAAACTGACCCACCACACAGGATGTCCGGGCGTATGCAAGGTAGAGTGGCCCTGCCAGTTCAGTTCGAGATGACAGTGTCCCAAATCTAACTGGTCATCCATCAAGTGACAAGAATTAATAAGGGAGGGTTCCTAATAAGTTCATAAATTCTTAGTAGACTTACTGGCCATGGAGAAGACCTAGCGAGGGCATCTGGGGGCACTAGTGAGGAGAAGCTAGTCACTAGGAAGACTGTTTCTTGGAGTTTGCTGAAGAGACCCGTCACTTAGGCACTATTCTGATATTCCATCAGGGTCCAGGACTGGAGGGCCCAACCAGAAGCAAGTCCTGCTTAGGACTTCAAGAAGCGTCTGGCCACTTGGTGGCTACAGCTGCTGCCATCTGAATCATGCTGCTTGGCAAGCAAGTGTCCCCACCAGGTGCACTGCTGTGATGAACTGCAGGTACTGTACTATTCCTTAGAACAGTGGTGTCCAATACAGATTTTATTTGGCCACCAATATGGCCAATGAACACAGAAATAGTTTCAAACAGCAGACAAAGCACAGTGTAACAGTAAGATTACTAACATATTTTTAGTGAGAAAGTTTGCGGTCTTTATCTTGCACAATTTTTGAAATTTTGGCACAAACCAATCAGGCACTGTACAACGCAGCTCCCATTCCAAGCTGATATCCAGCAGCTGTGACCTGTATTTCAATTCCACCGTGTCTTCGGACAGCAATGTAACCAAGTCACACACACTTTGGACATCAAACTGGAATGGATCTTTCAGAAACTGGAATACAATCCCAAGTCCACCAAGACAGAAATCTTTCTTGGAACTTGTGGAGCAAACCCAGCCAACTGCAATGGCGGCGCTCACGTTCAAAATCGTCCTTGCCAGAGATCCTTGTAGATTGGGAAATACGTGAACTCTTGAGCTGCCATTTGGTCAATGAATAACTGCAATTTTGTAATAGTATGTGAATGTTTTCTGCCATTTTAATACATTTTGTGGTTGGTACTCCATGCATCTAAACTGGACACCCGTTTATGTGCAACTGGATACATGTGGCCTGTATTGGACACCACTGCCTTAGAGCCATTGTGCAGGCATTCTGCTTTTGTTGTCGTTCATGTGCCTCTGTGGTGAGAAGTAGACTACTGTGATGGTATTATCGGACACAGCAAAACTGGCAAATTTTCTTGAGATCAAAATGCTGGTAGGGGTTGTAAAACTGCCTAGACCTTTGGTATGTTAAGTGGGAGTTTGCATTTCCTGAGGTTTCATGCTCCCTGGGACAAGGGGGTCCAGGAATGCTCCCAGTCAGATAGACTCTGGCCCTAGTGATGCAGACTGGTACCGTCAGTTGGGAAGCTTTAATTCAGCTGCAGTGAACTGCAGTAACTGTCGCAGAGAGAGGGTTTACCTGCAGAACTTCAGAAAATGTGGTCTGCTTCCGTGGGTCCCATTGCTGTAGCAGATGCAGTCACCAAGATGGAAACTGCCATGCTTTCTTGACTAGGGTGATGCACATTGTCAAAAGGCCCACAAGTGTCTCTGCACCAATGCTGACTACTCTGGAGAAATGAATACTGCCACCTCTATCTGAATTTGTATGGGGTCAGGGCTACCAAGACAGTGGCTGTGGAACCCCTGAGGCTGCAGGATCAGCTGCATTGCTCACATGTCTTTGGCAGAGAGTCTCTTCAGAGGAGTTAGCCACCCAGACATGGGTGAACAAGGAGGCCCTGTAGAATACTCAAGGGGCGAGCGCGGCAAATGGCAGTACCTGGGACTGGATTGCCCTGTTCTACCTCTGCAGAACCGAGATACTGAAGATGTAACAGTAGTATTAACTATTTTATTCATGAGAAGATGAATAGGTACATTATCCCATGAATGACGCTCATTTTCAAGGACACCTTTTGCAGTGGCGTTTACAGTTACATAAAGAACAGTTGCATAAGAACTTACTGTAACAGTAGATCTTGAGAGGATCTCAGTCATCAGTTAACACCATAGGAACCTTAGCCGTCAGTGAAGGGAATCACACAGAAGATTTTCAGCAGTACAACCTGGGCTGCCCATGCCACTGAAGTCCGCAGACATCAGCAACACTATATAAGTGGGCAGCCTCCCTCCTCAGTTCTTTCCCTCCAGAAGCAGGGAGCAGGCTCAAGCCCTTGGGAACCAAGGAAAGACAGAGAGACCCAGTTCTAAATAAAGATGAGATACAACAGATAGCCAGGTCCTAGAAAGAGCCTCAGAAAGGGGATGGTGGGAGAGAATCATACCTGATGACTGAGATCCCCTCAAAGAGCTACTGTTCACGGCAATTCTTACATAACTGTTCCATCTTCTTTGGGGTATCTCAATCATCAGGTAACACCGTGAGGAATGAGTACCAAGCACTGACAAGTGTAGACAGTCTGGGAGGCTGGAACCCCATAAACCTCAGACAGGAATCCTTGTAAAACAGCCCTGCATGGGCTGTAGAGCAGTAATCAGACTAATGCTTGGTGAAAGTGTGGACTGTACTCAGGTGGCAGCCGCTACAAATGTCAGCAGCTGAGACCCCTTTGAAACAAGCCACAGAGGTAGCCATACCTCTGGTGGAGTGACTTGACAGCACCAGGCAATTCTTTGCCGTGCTTATTATAGCAGAACATAATGCAATTTGCTAACCATTTGGATAAACACTGCTTAGAAACTGAAACACCCTCTCTACCTGGGGTGAAAGAAGCAAAGTGCTTGACTTTCTGGACTCTAGTCCGAAGCAGATAATACCTCAAAGTTCTGCACATCTCATGTATGGAGCAGCGCTCTCCTGGATTGAACGCCAGGAAAATAAACAAGGTGGTGGATAGAATGATTAGGAACTCAGATACCACCTTGGGAAGAAACCCTGTCTTTGTGAAAATCAAATAAGGCTCCTCACACCAGAAGTCCTAAAGCTCTGAAATTCTTTGAGCAAAGGAGACAGGGTCAACTTTTCCAAAATAAAATGCAAATCCTAGCCAGTACTGAGGAGCAGATTGGAGGTTTCAGGTGCAGGATGCTTCTGAGAAAAGTGCGGAGACATCCGGCTAAACAATGCAGTGGTCACCCACGGGCTCATGAGAAGCAGAAATAGCCTAAAGTGGACCCTGAGGGAAGAATACTGGCAGTCTGAGTCAGACAAAGAAATCCATCTTCTGCAAATATTGCCTGCCATTTTGGCCATCTTCTCTACCCTGCTCCTGGACCCCGACACCTCCCCATCAACCTCCTGAACCAGCCTTTTGTTTGCTAGATTCCACCTGGCACCTTTGACCAGACCTCTGCAGGAACCCTTTCTCTCCCACTATTTTACACCTGCTTCTGCCCTGAGCACTAAATTGCCAGAGCTTTGTCCTTGTTTTTTTAACTAATGGCCGCCTCTTTTCTGCTCTTTTTTAGCCACAAGCCCAAATCGGGCTATCCACTTCAACCAGCGGCCCTGGCACCGATACCTGCCCGGCTGGACCTCTGCATCCAGCCCGCCATCCCTGACCAAGGAAAGCAGATGCGATTGGTTGAGCTTCTAGCCAGGAGCTGCCAGGCTTCAATTCCATAACTGGACTGTCTCCTGGGGACTGTGTCCGCTTCCCAACTGGATGCTGCAGATCCCCACCAAGAAAGCAAGTGCTCAAGGTGTCTCAAATCAGAACTCGGCCACTGCCTTGCTCTACTACTCTCTGGACAGTTTTTTTTGTTTTGTTTTTCTACCACCTTTATTAAATACACTTCCCCAGTGATCCCGCCCTGAGGCCTCATACTAGTCAATTAGAGCAACTTTCTAAAGGGGCTCTCCTTCTTCAACTTCTTAAAGGGACAGTCCTCTCTCGTGCTCAAATTTAACAAATACTGCTGACTGCCTTATCTTAATCACACGCTCTTTCCTACATCCTCCCCTACCAGTGCCTTACCACTGCTCTACCCCTAGGCATAGATTCTTCTACCACACAAGTTTGTACTCACTTCCTATTCCCTTTGATTACTGTCCTCTTCCCTCTTTCTTGCCACCAACATGGAGTGCCCCAAGCGGTTCCACCTCCCCTACTTACTCACTCCTTGTTCTTCCCTCTGCTCCTCTGCTCAGCTCCCTCACACGTGCCCCTCCTCCCCCTCCCCACCAGTTCTGCCCCAAATCCTTCTCCACCCCTCCTCATTTCTCTCTCACTCTCCCTGCCCCACCTCCTCACCTCCCTCCCTTTTCCCCATCCCCCAACATGCGTCCAGATCCATCCCTGTCCCTCCTCATGCAAGCCCTTTCATCAGCCTTTGCTTGTTCCATGAGTTCTTTCCTTCCTACCACTCATATCCTTTTCACCCACCACTACACCAGGCTGTACACCATCAAGCTGTCTTAACTGCGAACTACATTAAAAGGCTTCTACTACTCCTTATCTCAGGCTCCGCTCACCCCAACCCCGCCCCATACCTCTACCAATTTCACTGCTCACTCCTCCCCCAAACCCACTAAACAGCTCACTTTTGCTCACCTTAACATGCAAAGCCTTTTGGAAAAAAAAAAAACCTTAATCATGTCCTTGGTGACGTAATGCTTTTATGTCACTGCCCTCACGAAACCTGGCTGAAGGAGGACATCTCCCAATGAAATCCTCCTTGAAGGTTACTCAGTCTTTAGAAAAGACAGGGTGGGAAGCATGGGGAGGCTGCCTCATCTGGACTGCCGATAACCTCCTTGCCACGAGATTCAACCCCCCACTACCCACCTCCTCCCTCAAGACCATCTGATTAACCGCCTCCTTGGAGCAGATAAAATGGTCACAGTCAGCATGGTGTACCTGCCACCCTACTCCTCACCCTGTGATCTGGCCTCTTCCTCGATATCAAGATCTCCCTCCCCCAAGGGAGGATTGGATCATCCTGGGGATTTCAACCTAAACTGGCTATCTCCTCACTATGACTCCACCAAGGAATCCATACTTGGTCTTGGCCTATACCAGCTCTTCACTGAACCTACCAGAACTAACTACAAAACTGGATCTCAGTCCCTCATCAATTGGGTCCTGGTCTCACACCCCTCCATGTCACCACCTCCGGAGTTCTTCCAGATTCAGTCAGTGACCACTGTGCTGTATTCTGCCGATGGTCCTAACCCCCACACACACACATATTCATCCAAACCAGGCAACTGAAGAAGCTTGATGCCTCAGAGTTTTCCAAAGCCGCCTGGCCTAAGACTAGTCCTTCACAGAAAACATTTCTAACATTTGCAAAGTGCTTGAAGCCTTTAGCAATAAGTTCCTTGCCCTCTCGACTGCTTCATCCTGTAAGAAAATCTGGGTTAAGGCTTCTAGTCAAGACTGGGTCACCCCAGTGTCGCAAACTAATAAGGAATAGGGACAGAGCCTGGAAGTTATACAAAAAAAACAAAAACCTCCCCCAACTCCTTTAAAACCCTCAGGAACAGGTGCAAATATTCCACAAGATCAGTTAAATCCTCCTACATCCTGGAAAAACAACAGTTTGCCTCGGGAACCCTAGGAGGGCCTGGAACATTCTTAACAACCTTATCGGTATAGGAATTTCCAAAGTTCATGTTGTCTTACCTCTGAAGGGACAACCACCACCACGAGCCAAGCGAAACAGCCTCCCTTTTCAATAAATACTTTGGTGACTTTAACAGTACAAGCCCAGCTCCACTCCTACCTCGTTTGCCCGAACCCCTCCCAGTCTCCCACCCTAAGTTTCATTTCGGTACCTAACCCGGTGAAGTGGTCAAGTTAATCAAAAACAACCCAAGACCATCAAGGCAGCCAACAACATTGACTTCAGAGTTCTCCATCTTGTCTGCAACTCCTGGCCATCCCTCTTACTAACATCCTCTGCAGGGGTCATTCCAAGCTTGGAAGTGCACCATTATTAAACCTCTTCACAAATCTGGTTCCAAGGATCTAGTATCCAACTACCGTTCCATCTCCTCCTTGCCCCTCTCTCCAAAATTCTAGAAAAGTGGTCCACAGGCAAACCTCGAATTCCTCTCTAAATACAACCTGCTCACAGAGGCCCAGCATGGTTTTGTGCTCGACACAATATCAAAACTGCCCTCATCAGGTTCACCCACTCCATAGACAAAGCTAACAACGAAGGCCTTTACGATTACCGTGCTGCATTTGTAGACCTCACCAAAGCCTTGGACCTTGTTGATCATGAAGTCTTCCTCCGTACTCTGGCTGGCCTTCATTTCTCACCTGAGGTCTGCCTCTGGTCCAAGGATTACCTAATGGGCAGATCCCGCATCCGTCACTGGCGATGTCCTCCTGAATCCTGCCCCAAATAAGGCATTCCCAAGGGTCCATCATTGGCCCTCCTCTCTCTGGTTGTTAACTCCCTGCCCGACATTTGCACCACCTCAGAACTCATTCTCTATCTATGCTGATGATGCAGCCCTTTTCTGTCATGACAAAATCCCAATGTTCTCATTAACAAACTCAATTTGATTTCAGCAGACTTCACACCTGGTTCATGTCCAAAGGTCTTGTACTCAACTCCAAGAAAACTAAATTCATGGTTTCTCCAGCCCCATAAACCCCTTGGCTTTGACCTCTCCTCTATGACAACCTTGGAAACTCCACTGAAAGAGTCAGTGAATTCAAATAACTTGGGGCTTACTCCTGGATAGCCACCTCAATTTCGATGCTCACAATAGCCTCACAATCAAAAGCCCACCGACGACTCCATATCCTCTACAGAACCAAGCATTTCCTTAACAGGAATCCAAATCTCTCTTAAGTCTCCAGCTTCCTCCTTCCTGTCTTCAACTATGGTTCACTTGCCTCCTTCCCCGCCTCTCCATCAAAAATTTCTCCAGACTTGAAGCTCCTACCACAACGCTATCCGCTTTTGCCTCTGGTCTCCCTAAACTCACACACCACTGTGACCTTTATAAGATCACCAGTCAGCCCTCCCTTGAGGCCCGCCTCAACTGCAAGATGGCCACCTTCTTCTTCAAACTCTCCCATGGACTGCTCCCTGATTGTCTCACTTCTCTCATCCAGACAGCAGTCACTGCCAGGACCACTAGACTGACATCCACTCTCTCTTTCACTGTTCCTTTCTGCTGGACCACTCAAGGCCAGAAAAAACTCTTTATGGGACCCAAGCTCTTCAACTCTTTCCTCTGGAACTAAAACTCTGTCCCTCCACAATGCCTTCAAACACAATATCAGGAGACATTTCTCTCCACCTGCACCTGGTGTAGCCCTAATCTGGCTCCCATTCTGCACTTTTTCCCCTCATTCTCTGATTTATCACCTCAGGCACTACCCTCTCTTCTGGCACTTGTAGTACTGTTAATCCACCTCGGCTGATTTTTACATTGCACTTGAATTTTTTTGTTTTCCACTGTTACATTATATTATTGGTAAACCCTCACTAAATGCTTAATGTCACCTTGTATTTGTTAATTCATAAAGGCTAGTTCATGGTTTGCCCTTTAGTTTATATTATCCTAAATTTATGTACCATTTTATTAACCCTCGCTGTTAGTTAAATGTTTAAGCCTATGTCATGCCTCATGATTGTTGTATGTAACTGGATGCTTATGTAAGCGGGCAGCAATGCTCACATGCCTTTCCAGTATAACCAATAAAATGAAATGAGATGAAATGAGATAGTCCAGGATATGATGCAGCGGGCAGGTGAAAGGGTCTAGAGAATGTTGGCAGCCCAGATGGCAACTGCTTCCACTTCATGGCATAAATGGCATGTGGAAGCTTAAAGCAGCCACCAGGATGTCCACCACCCTGTTAAGAGACCCCAAACCTGGCAATGGCTATGTTCTCAGGAGCCAGGCATGCAGATGGAGGGATCTGGGATTTGGATGGACCAGGGTCCCCGATCCTGGGTCAGCAGATTCCTGCAAAGAGGCAGAGGGACTGGAGGTTCTTCCATCAGCTGCTGAAGTGGAGGGAATCATATCTGGCGAGGCTAGAATGGAGCTCTCAGAATCATGCTGGCCCCTCCAGTTGCAGCAGATCAGCACCCTCTGTATTAGGGAAACAGAGGACTGCATACGAAATCTCCACTCCAAGAGAGGACAATGTGTTTCACCAGAAAACTCCAGGTCCTGGATCTAGCAGGCAGAAATTGAACAATTTTGCATTGAGTGGGGATGCAAAAGGTCCAACTCTGGATGACCTCATCTGTAGAACACATCTTCTGCTACGGATGAGAGAAGCTCCCATTCGTGCTGTTGGACTGAGTCCTGCTGAGATTGCTCGCCAGGGTGTCTAGGACACCTGGCACGTGGACCACAGAGTGTCAGACCATGCTCCAGTGCCCAAACCACATTCTCATGGCCTCCTGCAAAGGGGGTAGGTGTGAGTTCCACTCTGCTTGTTGATGTAGTAGACAACACTCAGACTGTCCAACTGCACCAGCAATTTACCTGGAGCAAGATGCTGGTTTTGTATGCTCCTGAAATGCCTGCATGGCATGAGCACCTCTCTCATCTCCGGGACACTGATATGCAGGGCAGCTTCCCACTGGGACCCGGAGCCCGGGTTTCGAAGGGACCCAGGTGTGCTCCCAGCCTAGACCCAAAGCATCCATGGTTAGAATCTGATCGGGCTCCAGGTGAGAGACCAGAGAGGATTTTACAAAGAGGCCTAAATAAGAAAACAAGAGGTGATTTCTAAGCTGGGGTCATTATCTCAGAGCATAGCAGGCACAGTGCTTTAAAAATGGGAGCTAGACAGCAGGTGGGTGTGTGTGTGGGAGTTGTGTGTTTGTGTAAAGCTGACTCGTGATGAGCATGGCGCGGACATGGATCTGTCTCATAATACTATTGTTGTGAGCTTGGGAAAGATAGTATTACAAGCTCTGAACAACAGTGTTACGAATCAACTGTGGTATTATGAATTTGAAGTGTGGTACTGGGAAATTTTTACATCGATTTCAATGCCATATATGGCTTAGCCATATATTACAGTAGTAATAATACACTCCCAGGATGGTATACATCAAAGGATACCACCCCACTTCTTTGGTGCATGACTCATGAGGCTGCACAACACATCTGAGGCATACGGATATTCCATGATATACATCACCCTGTTGTGTAGTATTCCTTTACTAGGAGTTCTGAAAATACTGCAATCTGACTGGTCAAGACGGTTGTTTAATCCAGCACAAACCACCATTTGCATTGTTTCAAGGGACCCCAACCAAGTTACACTAAGCTGCTACATCAATGCACTTGCCCTGCATTGCAAGGGTACCCCAAGCACAGCAACAGGAAAAGCATACTGTTTCAAGGAACCCAAACAAATGCCTCTGTGAAAGCTAGTAATTTATTTCACTTGTTGCACTGTTTCAAGACACCCAAGCACAACAGGAATGAAGTTTTATATTTCAAACAGCAATCTCTACTTTTTCCACCTTTCATCATGTTTTCTTTCCTTTTACTTCTATATAGCAATACCCATCTTGGAAATAACCACAACACATTCCAGGGTTTGTAGGTCATGCAGATTTAAACCAAGGAGAAGGGCACTTGAAGATACTCAGATTCGTCTCATTGTTCCAACACCCGTCTCTGTGGTTTCATCCAGCATAACCCATATTCTGTTGTGTGTTACTGCTGCCTTCAAATATAGCAATCAGTTACGTGTAGAAACTTGCGAGAAAGGGCAGGATTCCCAAATCTCAATCTCAAAATACAGTATAACGGATCTCAAAGTACACTGCATCCCTAATAAGATTGGCTAATATTATGCTTGGCATTGCATGCTAGGTTTAAAGTAAAAGTTCTGGGGCACTGTTGGAAATAAGAGAGCTGTAGTCACATCATACTGGCTAATAAAATGTTTCAGTCCTGTCTTGGCAGTGTACTCTCACCAGGGCCTTGCCTGTACTGTTAAAAGTGCAACAGTCAAACTGGATAAAATCACATATTTAGCTGAAGCTCGGCCTCATCCTGAAGATGCCAGCTGAACAGGGCTAGACTGTACTAAAAGCAGGCGTTACTTGCCGGGAAGCCCATATCGTGAGCTGTTTTATCAATGGCTCATGATCCAGGCCTCATCTTGCTTACTGGATGTCTTCATGCCCTGAAGTGAGGAAAGAGAAGTTAATCCGCCACCCTGCATATTTATAACAGTGAGTGATAAGCTGAAATGAGAGCGACATGTAATCCTGGGACAGGATTCTAATTATCATGAATACAGTGTCGCTAGAGGTGCATTAAATATTTAGCGTGCCAAGTAGGAGGGCTTTGAAGCTTCTTTGTAATGCCGGTTTCATAAGAGAGGACAGTTTTACGTGTTTATCCCACTATAAGAACCCAGGTGAGATTTGCAAATTAATGGTGCATAATACAACAGGAGTCTTGAGAAATCCCTCCATGCTCTGTGCAGTGCAGTCTGTAATTACGAAGATCAGGCCTCTTTGAGTGACACGTTCAGAACCCAATTAGTACAATAAGTCTTTCTTAACCAAACAAAATATGGTTCTGAGGCAACACTGAAGACAGAATAATATTGTGTGTTTTCTGTCAATAAAACAATCAATATCCGAGTCCCTGCACACCCTCCACACCTTTCCTCGTCACTACCAGCAGTTTCTTCCTCTGGGACTGGCAGGAAGTGCTCAACCAATGAATGGTTGATAATACCTAATCACCAGAAATGGGAGAACTTTTCCTCTGGTACTCTCTGCCCAGAGTTGGGAGTTCAAGGTGGCACCTGGAAACCAATGATGCTACACCCACAGGCCAGCAGCTTGACTGCTTCTCAAACCCTGCTCTGTACCATGTTGCCACTGCCCAAATCAACATTTAAACAATCATGTCCTTCCCTCCTCTCAAAGCGACAACAGATCTGTGCATGATAATAAATTTAAGAAACCTTGAGAGCTGTCTAACAGTTCATCAGATTTATACTGATTATCTTCCATGCAGGTGAATGCTATCAGACAAGAGCTCTACAGAGAAGGTTTCCTCTGGGTGTTAGGCCTCTGGGTAGAATCATACCGTACTTGTCAAGGGCAACAATTTTACATCTAAATTCACTCTTGCTCCACAAAGACATGCTGTTCCTCGCGGTGTATATAGCTATTTTTGGTCATATACACTATTAAAAAAAAAACTAAAATGACTTCATGATAGCATCCAGAGCTATGGATGCCTCTGGGATAACAGAACAACATAATATTTGGGCGGCTATTCAGCTTTTAAGTAGCAAAAAGTCAGGCTAACAGTAACTGGACACAAGCGTCAAGTGGCGTGAAACACGTTGGTCATGTGATATAGATGTGCCATGAGGATGTGAGTACTGCTTGTCATGTTTTTAAGCTTTGTAATAAAAGCATTTTTTAATTTGACTGAGCTCAATAGTCTGTGTCCGGTTACTATTAGCCCGACATTTTGCCATTGAGTACTTTTTTTGTCGGAGGCTTCAGTATCGTTTTCACGTAGCTGCCTTACTTCTTTGAAACTATCCAGCTTTTATTTCATATATTCTTCTGAAGTTTTCACCTTACTTTTATTTATTAGAGAGAAATGTCCACAAAAATAGGACTGTTAACTCAGAGTTCATCTCTCTCAGCCGCTCATTCCTTACTTGAAGTCACAATCCTGTATTGTGACATCACAATCTAGTGTCATGAGAATGGCTATGATGTTAAACAGAAGATTGCAGCACCAGCTGAGGAACAAGCAAATGCAACACATGAACTCTGAAGCAACAACTATCCTGTTTTCATGCAAATTACCTTGGTAATAAATAATGGGAGGAAGAAACAAAATTAATGTGAAATATAAGCGGAACTGTGTCTAGATACTATGTTTTACATGGTTCTCAAGGAGGCAGCTGTTTTTCCAACACTAAACATATAGTGCTTACTATTTCTAATCTTATTCTTCTGAACACTAGAACATTTTGGGGTTTTGCTCTACATCGTGAAGGCAACTGCTACACATTCTGGAGCTGATGGGTTTGGGAGGTATGGACAAAAAGAAAACCTGAACCCTTTGACATCCTTAAGGCAGAAGCGGAGTTCAGGATTTGGCTAAATTCACGTTTTTTGTTTGTTTGTTAAGAAGAGCATGGAAGTGCAGTAAAACCTAACCTGAGTCAAGATTCTGGTTTCCAACAGGTGTATAACAACCAGGTATACAATAGCAGTTTTGGTGGCTACTATCTCTAGAATGTATAGAAAGACTGAGGAGCTGTGTTTAATTTTTTTTCATTTATTTTTAAGGACCCAAGGTGTGTAATGACCACATAAACCATGTGAGCAAACCTGATGAATGTGGTTTCACTGGGGCAGAAGAATGTGAAGCACAGATAAGACTCAACCAGTAAAGTTATGATACCTGGGGTTGTGACCATGGGGAGCTGAAATGTTGGGTGGGGTGAGTGACAACTCTAGCAGAAAGCGGATGTCTGTAAGTCCGGGGTTAGTGACTGTACATTAAAATAGTGGCATTGGTAAGTTTTTAAAATACAACACTTCCAAAATCCCATTATGAGTGGGTATAACAGAGATTGTGAGGTGCCGATTTAAGTGTGTAATCACACCTAATCAGTAATTATACAAGGAATTGTGTACATCCAAGCAGGGGTCGAACTGGCACCGCCCCCAGCCAAATGTTGCAGATTTTGTATTGGGCCATTAAGATTTCCTTCAACTAGCTAGTATTGAAGAAGGTAACACTTCATTAAGTACATTAGCTGGGCCAGTGGAATCATTTGTGAGGATAGTGGATTTTCCCTGTCACAAGCCCTACTGGGTAGTGGCTGCAAAAAAAAATTACTCACCTTAGTAATGTTGTTTCTTCTAATGGAGTCTTGCTATATTATAGACATTAGCAGTTTGTTCCAGCTCTAGAACTGCCCGAGTGAAATGGTTAAAACCATTCCAAAATAAATTTTGGCATGAGAGCAGCTCTATCTGTGTCATTTCAAACTTGAACTGTCAGATCTTTACAGAGCCAAACTCACTAAGGTCTGTGTGGAAGCTGTAACCTACACTAGCCAAATGGCTACCTAAATAATAACAACCACTGATGGTCCCAACACCCAAGACTCAAGTCAGGGGACCAGAAATACTAACACCATTCTAATAATGAAAATGGAACATAAGTATAATAAAACACACACCGCAGCGTACACATACACACCCCAAAGTCCCAAAGGGGACAAAATGCTAACAGGACATAAGTAGTGCCCACACTAAGTTGCCGCACCCACCAAGTAGAGGTTCTGAGAGGGGCAGGTTGGGGAGTCTATAATATGAGACTCCATTAGAAGAAACAACATTACTAAGGTGAGTAATTTTTCTTCAAACAACATGAAGTCTTGCTATATTATAGACATTAACAGAATACACAGCAGTATCTCCATAGAGGAGGGCAGAACCTACTTAGGAATAGGCTCTGAAGAACAGCTGTACCAAACCGAGCATCTCTCCTGGCCTGGACATCCAGGGGTAATGCTTGGTAAAGTGTGTACCGTTTTCCAAGTAGCAGCCTGGCAAATCTCTAATAAAGGGATATCTCTGGCAGCAGCTAGAGCGCAGCTGTACCCTGGTACAATGAGCCCTCAAACCCGGGGGTCATGGCTCTGCCAACTCCTGATAGGTGGATACAAGAGACAATCCACAGCTGTGATCTCTTAGTGGCAGGTTGCCTTTCCCAACTTCACCATAGGTAAGGAAAAGTTGGAGGATTCGAACCTGTGACCTTTGAGTCGCTCTATATAATAACTAAGAGCTCTCTTAACATCCAGGCTGTGCAACCTCCTCTCACCGAAGAGGGTGATCAGTGAAAAATACTGGAAGGAGATAGATTGATTAAGATGGAAATCTGAAACCACCTTAGGCAAAAACTTCCTATTAGTCCTAAGGACTACCTTATCCCTGTGGAAAGAAATAAAGTCAGTCTCCACTGACAAGGCTTTAATTCACTTATCGTCTGGCGAAGTGATAGCCACTAAAAAACAGTTTTCCAAGTTAGGTACCAAGCTCTGCAAGACAGAGGTTCAAAAGTGGTTGCATTAACTGGGCAATGCAAACATTAAGGTCCCAAGCAGGGGCGGTTCCGCAAAGGGAGGATTAGTATGGAGTAATCCTTAAAAACTTGGAAAACACAGGATGAGAGGAAAGAGGGATGACTTTCCTGCTGACACAAAAGCAGACACAGCTGCCAAATGAACTCTCAGGGTAGCTGGTCTGAGACCCAAGGAATTAAGATGTACCATGTAATCTAACAAAATGGGCAATTCAGCAGATTCTGGGAAATATTTTCCCAGCACACCAAATGGAAAAACCTTTTCCATTTAGAACTATAAGTAGCCCTAGTGGAAGGCTTTCTGGAAGCCTTTAGGATCTCAAGAACACCCTGAGAGAGGTGTAAATCAGCAAACTCTAACTCCTCAAGAGCCAGGCCTTGAGGTTGAGGGATTGAGGTCCGGATACCAAGCTCTTCCTGGGCACAAGTCAACAGATTGTGATTCCTGGGGAGGCACAGGGAAGATGGACTGTCAGAGACAGAAGGAGTGGGTACCAGGGCTGCCTGGCCCAATCCGGGGCAATCAGAATCACCCTGCAAGGCTGAGATCTGATTTTGACTAGTACTTTGAATAGGAGAGAAGGGAAAGCATAGAGGAACTTCCCTCCCAATCCAGAAGAAAGGCATCCAGGGAACTGAGCCCAGCACTGGAGGCCTGCAACAGAACAGAGGAAGTTTGTGATTGTCTGGGGCTGCAAAGATCTATCTATCTGAGGGATGCCCCACCTGGCAAAAACTACCCCAGCACTTGAGGATCCAGGGACCATTCGTGATGGCCCTGGGAAATCCTGCTGAGGGCATCCGCTAGACATTGTCCTTCCCTGGAAGATGAACTGCTATGAGGGAAGTGTTCAGGGAATAGGCCAGAGACCACAACTTCATTGCCTCGGTGCACAAGGCCGAGACCGAGTGCCCCCTGTTTGTTGATGTACCACATTGTTGTGGTGTTGTCTGTTCTGACTTGTATCACCTTGTCGTGGACAGATGCAGAAAAGCTTGAAGAGCTAAAAGACAGCTCCGAGTTCCAGCAAATTGATGTGGAGCAGAGATTCCTGGGGACCAAACTCCTGAGTGGAAAGGTCGCCCATGTGGGCTCCCCAACCCAGAAGGGAAGCATCTGTAGTGAGAGTCAAGTCGTGAGAAGGGGAAATGAAGGGGACCCCCGCTCTTAAATTGCTCTGATCCTGCCACCACTGGAGCTAGAATCAAGGTTAGTCACTGGGACCAACTTGGAAAGGGTCTCTTCTCTGAGACCAAAGGTTCTCAAGTGAAGCTGAATGTCTCTCATCTGAAATCTGGCTCCCTGCGCAACAGCTGTGGATGCAGCCATGTGCCCCAGGAGCTGCAGAAAGTGTCTTGCTGGTCGAGAGACCTGCAGAGTGAAGGAAGAGGCCAGAGCCACTAAATTCCTTACCCTTTCTGGGGAAGAAAGGCTCTGGCTAGCTTTGTGTCCAATTCTGCCCCTATAAAGGTGAGTACCTGGACTGGTTCCAGAACTGACTTTGGTGGGTTTAGCAGAAAACCCAGGGAGGTGAGAAGCTGCTGGGTGACCTGCAGGTGAGATTTTACCTGTTCTGGGGACTGGCCTACAATGAGCCAGTCGTCTAGATAGGGAAAAACAGCAATCCTCTGCCTCCTTAAGTGGGCCACTGCTAGACACTTTGTGAATACCCTTGGAGCAGAGTAAGGCAGAGGGCATTGCTCTGAACTGGTAATGACCTGAGGGCAGTTGAATCTGAGGTACTTTCGATGGGATCTTCTGATTAGGACATGGGAATAGGCATCCTTGAGGTCCAGGGAGGCTAGCCAGTCCCTGGCCTTAGGGAAAATAAAATCATTGCCAGAGTTAACCATTTGAACTTTGGTTTCAAAAGATGCTTGTTCAGATATCTGAGATCTAAAATGGGCCGCCATTCTCCTGTCTTTTTGGGGTAAGGAAGTATCTGGAATACAGACCCTGCCCTGATGCAGGAGGAACCCTTTCTACTGCTCTGAGAGCTAACAGGGATGAGACCTCTGTTTCCAGAGCGAGGTCTCTGAAGCACTTGCAGGTAGAAAAGTCTGCTTCTCAACTTAGGAAACTTTTTGAGCTGAGACCAGACCCTAGCTTACTACTTCCAGAACCCACTTGTCTGAGGTTAAAGAAGCCCAATTCTGACTGAAGTAAGCCAGCCTGCCCCCACTGGTACAGAATCGGCCCTGGGCACCCCATCAGGGTGCCTGTTTGGGAAACTTTAGGCTGGGGTGTGGGAGCAGGTCTGCCCACCCTAGTCTGCCCCTGCCTCTGAAGAAGCCCCTCTGAGCATAGGCAGAGGAGGCCTGAGTCTGGTAGAAGGCCTGTGAAAAGGCTACCCCTACCCTGAGGGCATGCCTTTGAGGTGGCTTACCGCTCCTTCAGCCTGGGCACTCTTGTAAGTAGTCCTATATTCATCCATCTTCTTCATGTAATTCTGGTCTGCTCTCCAAACAGAGAATTTCCCACCACAGGAAAATCCATAGCCTTAGTCTGGGTATCCTGTGACAAACTAGTACACCTGAGCCAGGCCAACCTCAAAGCTACAGATGTGGCCATGACCCTAGAGGAAACATCATTAACATCCACAGCAGCATGAAACTGAACCTTAGAGGCTTCAATGCCATCAGCAGCCACCTGTTCTAGTTCACTAGCCAGCTGGCCATGAGCCTCTTGGCCAATTGCATAACAGTATCCCATATAGATTTCTGATACCTAGCTACATAAGCCATATAATTTGCTTGCCTGAGTCCCAGAGAGGCTGCCACTATACTGTTTTTTTTTTTTTTTTTTTGCCATGGCATCAATCTTCCTGGAATCCTTGTCAGGAGGATGTGAAGCAAGGAATATTAGCTTTATCACAGGCAGCAGCCTGAACTACTAACATGACTGCATTGCTGAGAAAGGAATTCTGTATCAGGGCCTGACAATGTATACCTTCTGTCCATCTTTTTATCTACAGGAGGCACAGAATTAGGAGCTTTTAAAATTTTAATTGTTTCCTAAAAGACTTATGTAAAGGAATAGACAATCTCCTAGACTCTGGAATATCGATCATTTCTACAAAATCAGGCTCCTCTTGCTCATCCACAGCCTCTTCTAAAGGAAGCTGGAGGGTTTCAGCAACTTTTTATAAAACATAAAATGAGACGGGACTCAGACAGCATAGGGGAGATTCTAAAGGTCTGTCTGGGGAGATGTCGGTTCAATGGGCACACCCAGACCTTCCCAGCCACATTCATACTGTTCATAATCCTCCTCCCCTCCTCTGGTTCATAAAATTCCTCAATATCATAATCCTGAACCACTGGGACCGGACGAACCGACCTTTTACCAGATAGTGGTGGTTCGGACGGACCCTGAGACAGTGACTGGACAATTTGTATGGCTTTGCTATCTCTGCAGCAGTTGGAGAAGGATTTTTGGACTCCAGACCTGCTGATTTTCTTGTTTTCTTTACTGGAATTGGTTCCTCAGAACCAGCTTTTCTTTGCCGAGAAGTCTGGCCCTGGTCAGAGGCACTCCCTCTGGTTCGGTTGGCACGAACCGGGCTGGCTCATCGGGTCAGCGGACTTTTGGCCTCTCGCTCACTGAGCCTGCCCAATCTTTTTCCAGGGTGGCTGCAGGGAAATTCTTACATACCTGGCAGTCTGACTGGAGGTGGTCAAACCCCAGACAATAAACACATGTGGTGTGTGGGTCAGCCTTGGCAAAGACTTCACAAACATCACAGTGTTGAAACCCAGTGGGCCGGTTTTTCATTGGGTTCTCAGACATAATGCTGCCAGCCTAACCCAAAACTGCCCTTTTAGCGAAAAAGTGCCAGGCAAAGACACCCTTATTATCGTTCCTAACCATGTCACGGGTATTGAAAAAACGCACAAATCCATTTTTTAGAACCGATAAGAACCGGGAACCGCACTTCTAAAATAGTAACTTTTAGTTTTAAATGAGTTTTAAACCCACTGATCGGTTCAAAACCGAACCGATAACCACAAGTTCCACACAGACAAAAACCTTCATTTACTTACAATTACCACAGATGAGCTTGAACCTAACGGTTTTGCGGTTAAAATAAATCTATTTTCGTTAAATCCAACCGAGAAACACTTTTAAACCGAGAAATGAACCGAGCAGAAGGAGAAATCTCGGAGCGACTGTTCACTGAGGCGGAGTAAAGAATCTGACAGTTCAAGTTTGAAATGACACAGATAGAGCTGCTCTCGTGCTAAAATTCTATTTTTGGAATGGTTTTAACCATTTACTCCGGGCAGTTCTAGAGCTGGAACAAACTGCTAATGTCTATAATACAGCAAGACTTCATGTTGTTTGAAACTTCATTTCAACCCCTGTGCAAGTGTACATAATAAAGCAGTAATGGTATATCTAGGGTTCTGGCAGCACTTTTAAACCACAAATGTCAAGCACAAGTGGCATGTTTCTCACTAGAACCCCAAAATACTAGTAGTCTTATTTGAACAGTTTGGGTGTATTTGTTTTATTATAATTTTATTCCAACTGCTGTCTACTGAACCTGCTCCATCACTGGTTTACTTTCACTTATAGTGTCTAAGGCTGGAGTGAATTTGGAACTTACCATTTACAAACATATTAACAGTAATTTCCTATGTCAGAACTCACCAACAATAAGCAATGAGATAATGATCGCATGAATAATAATGCAAATGACTGAAGTTTATATGGAAATTAACTTTGCAAGAATTAAAATTACCATGAGTACTAATACTCTTAAGAGACATGGAGCAGTTTGCGTTTTTTAGAATGTACTTTACAGATTTGAGTTAGATAAAAATGGAAAAACATGCATATGGCAGCTAAAGAAGTTGCTGATCACAGCCAATCAGCGAAACAAAATGAAAGAAAGTACACATACGGATCACTGCAGTGAGTCTAGGTTCTTTTCTTTTTAGTATAAAATTAGTTTACCAGACACAGATAGCAGTCTCCTACATAAAGAGAATTCCCCATATGTAACACAATGGTTTGGCTTCATCAGTTTTTGTTTTTTTTTTAAACTTTTTGGTCATGGGTGGCTACCCCTCAGCCCCCGCCTCTGGGGCGAACCCAGAGATCTCCAACCACAGTGCCCACTGGATTACTCCTCCCCAGAGCCCTCTCCATTAGCCCCCATCAGATCTAGGTCTCTGTGCGCCGGGACCCAGGTCCGCCCGCAGGATGGTGGCGTCATTGTGCTGCCGGGAGAATTTTTCATTATTTGGTGTTTGGAAGTGTGTCAAGTGGACACCATGGCAGTAGCCATGCCATGTGTCTGACATGCCCTCCCAGGCCAGCACTAGCTAGTGCGCGGTGCTGGTGCATCCTGTGTCACCCAGGACCGGAGCCACTCTACCCCCCTCAGGCGTGGAGGCGTGCCATGGCAGCAATTCACCTCCGCCTAGCTGGCCCACGAAAGCATCCTAAGTCTGCTCCCTAAACCCACGTCATTTTATCGCAGCGGTAAATCTTTTTCACTGTGCCAGCAAAGGATTAGGGGTATTTTAATATTTCACAGTAAAAGATGAAAATAGTCAAGTTATAAGTAAAGCTTGCCCAAAACACCAGTTCTATCTGCATGTGTAATGCAGTCTCTCATAAATGAAAAGTTAGAAAAGTGGAGCATACAGTTTACCAACAAGGGTTTTCTTCAAGGGATTTATATAAAGTAGTCTAAAATATATTTTAGTCATGTTTAAAATAGAATCTGCCACTTAAGTCCAGTTTGCAGATATGGGCCCCATGGTTTCTCCTGTGCCATGCTCGATGCAGAAACAAAGTCTTAGAAATGGCTCGTGGTCACAGGGTCAACAGTAGTCAGACCCAAGGAAAGCGGAAGAACATGCCTCAGTGGTTTTGCAGAACTGGTTACAGTCAAGTTGCTGCCTGCTTCAGAGTCACTGCTGTTCGAGGAAAGAGGTTCTCTTTAACTACTTCACCAAGTGAGGATGAATGGTAGCTACAGCCCCATCGAATGGCAGCAGCTGGAACCACAGTGAGTGCTGACCAACTGAGACCATTTCTGATAGCGCTTACTTTCATCCTCTGAAAGGTAGTTCCACCTTCTGCCCCACCCCTTACCTTCTGAAGTCCTTTCTTCTGGGCATTCCCCAGGAACTGCAGGAAGAGTTACTCTCTTGAGAAGCAGCATTATTCCACATGTCTCCCTCCTCTTCCTCCCAGTGGCTAGTACTGAGGCTCATGTCATCCCCACGCTGCCCCAAGCTTCTTGCATAGTTTTTGAGGCTAAGGGGAAAAAAAGATGAATACTAATCTCTTGTCCGAGTCCTGTTACCCTAATGTAAATTCTACATGTGACCAGGCCAGAAACAGACAATCCTCACCCAAACCACGTCAAAAATTAGAAAGACTTCATGGTATTTTTTCCCACCTCAAACAAAACAGGGATGTGAGGTATTATAAACCACACACTGCCGGCCCAACAACCATCTGTTGTGCCAACATTATACAGTCTGATTTATTCAGTGCAAGCGAACTAATTTACTAACAACTAGGCTGGGCCCCACTGTGCATAATTTATCAACAACAATACAGCTCTCTCACACGGCTATGTTGCTCCCAAGAACAACAGTGTGCAAAGTGTCAACAAGAGCACATGCAAGCAAAGCAGGTTCACGATCCAAAGCAGCGGGGTCCCACTCTCTCCGCCTCTCCAGCTGCAACATCACCTCGGGTCCCAGAGGTATCAATCAGTACTGCAGCAGAACCTGTGACTAATCTGCTCCAGAGAAGAAGAGCATCCGTTGGGATACTTGCTCTTTCTCCCTCTGGTCACACCCAACAACCGGTTCACTGGCCAGCCCAGATAAACAGGGCTCATTCACAAACCGAGATACCAGCATAGTTAAGGGCAGTGCTACTATTGAGCCAACTGTGTTGCCTAGGTGAGCGTTTTAATGCTTTATTAAGGAGGTCATATTAACTTTAGAGCATTGGTGGGGGGTTTACAGGAATTCAGCCACAGTCTGCGGTTTTATTATAATGGCGTGTTCACCAGATCTTTGGTGCCAAATAGTGAGAGATCCCTACACAAACAACGGTGAACCAGGTCTGTGAGGCCAGCAGGGACAGCTGGATGGTGCTGGGGCCGCTGTTGTTCAATGTCTTCATCAATGACATTGGAGATGGCATTAAGGGCAAAATGTGCCTATCAGAGGATGACACCAAGCTCTGTGGAAGAGTGGACACAGCTGAAGGGATACAGGACCTACAGAAAGATCTGGAAAAGCTGGGAAGTGGTCCAGGATCTGACAGCTTGGCTTCAGTGCCAATAAATGCAAAGTTATGCATATTGGAGCCAAGAATCCCAGGACAGAGTACTACCCGGGTGGAGTCCGAGTAGCTGCATCAGAGGAGAAGGACCTGGGAGTGATGATTAGGGATGTAAGTTTGTCATGGATGAGGTTTTAATGACCCATTGGTTGTTCAACAAATCATTAGTAAACATTAGTAAGCGTCGTGGCACTGTCATCATTGCTACGTTTTGATGACAACAGTGAAAGTCATGGAAGTCCTGAATAAGACCAAACGTCATGGAGTCCATGATGTATGACTGCCATGACAACTTACATCCCTAGTGATGATCACTAGTAACCTGAAGCACTCCACGCAGTGCAAGAAAGCAGCAGCAAAGGCAAACAAGTTGCTGGGATGCATATCTAGGGAATTAGTAGTAGGAGACAGGAGGTTATACTGCCTTGTACAGGTCACTGGTAAGCTGCGCTAGAGTATGGAGTTCAGTATTGGTGCCCACATCTCAAGGACATTAACCTGCTGGAGAAGGTCCAGAGGAGGGCTACAAAGGTGACAGCAGGTCAGCAGGGTAAGGCATATGAGCAGATATTTAGAGCACTGAACATGTACTCCCTGGAATACAGGAGAGAGAGAGAGGGGACATGATTGGGACCTTCAAGTACCTGAAAGGAATAAATAAGGTTGATAGAGAGTCTCTTTAAGCTGAGTGGCAACCATATCACGAGGGACACAATTTTAATCTGGAGGAGGTCAGGAAGCACTTCTTCAGAGGGTGTTGGACACTCAGATTCGCTTCGGAAGAGGTCACCTTGTTGAAGATAGCGGGCAGCTTTAAGAGGCTGGGATAGGCATAGGGAAGGTAAGAATCATAGGTAGGGAGGATGGGAGGACTGGGGAGGGAGGGAGGGCAGGGACACTACCTCAAGCTGTGGACCCTGCAAATATGAGCAGACTTGACAGACCAAATGGCCTTTGCTGGCTTCTTCGTATGTTCCTCTCAGGAGGGTGGGTCATAGCATTCTGCTACAGTTGTGACCCCTGAATGCAGTATGGAGGAGTTGCCCTAGGCATCCTGGGTGAACACATCATATGGGAGGCGGACAGTGCCAGTGAAAAAGGGGAAACGCCTCTTGCACACAGGATGAAACCCTCCTACTCCACCAGACCATCACACAGGCTGGTTCAACCCCTCCAGCTGCTGCTGCTCAACAACCAGAAACTGCTTCCCTCCTGGTGGCTGCAGGAAGGCACACACTCACGCGAGGACATGCCAAAATCTGTGGACTGGCACAGGACTCAGGAGATCTGAGGTGATGTCTGGGCAGCTTAGCCCAGCAGGCCATGAAGCTCGGGGAGGGGCAAGGAAGGGTAGTACTGGGTATAGGAGCAGAGAAATATAGAGATAGTGTTCAGCTCTAAAAGGGGTTAACAGAATCTTTATAAATTAGATTTTATTACACTGGAATAGGTGTCAGCGTGGCACAGTTGGTAGTACATCTGCCTCAGGGCCAGATGGTCACAGGTTCTAGTCCCACACAGGGACTGGGCTCATGCCAAAACACCAGCACCTGAGTGCTGTACTATGATGATGCTGTACTGGTGTGGGCGTCCTTGGATGAGATGTTAAACCGAGGTCCTGCCTGTGTTTTGTGGTGGTTGTTCAGGTGGACATTAAAGATCCTCGGCATGTCTCAAAAAGTATAACAATTTCCCCGTGTCCTGGCCAGATTTCCTCCATTCACTAAAACACCACCAACAGTCAGTTTGTATCTGACCCCCCCGCGGGGAGGCTGAAAATAGACAATACTGTTTAGCCTACTTTACTGGTCAAAGAAAAGTGAAAAAAAAACTGACAGTTAACTAATAGTAATGCAAAATTAACAAAGAAGAAAAACAAAATTAAACATATAAATCCAAATTATTGAGTCACAGGGCACCCAGAAATTTTCATGGCAGCTGTCTTGTCTCTTTCCCTGAAAGCTATTAGGCAATTTCACAGAGTGAAAAACAGGTGTCAGAGGAAAGCTTTGCCAAAACTGCTGCCCTCTGCTGATGTTACATAGTGCTGACATTGTCAGGGTGTGAGATGTATACAGGCTGCTGACTTGGCAGTAACAAACAGTTCATGACTGTGGGGAGCTTGAGAAGAGTTTAAAATGACAATACAGTGTTTGGGAGACAGTGTGTTTCCAGCTCTGTGCATACCAGGTAGTAGATAAAATACACTAACTTTTCACTTTTCATACTTACGGTGAGTTGCTTACCTGCTGACAGTATAAAAAGCCTTCTTTAGCCCTGAAAATATGTGGCATCATTGACTCACACTTTTCCAACAAAGTACCTCAGCACTAACCTTGACAGACCATTCCTCCTAGTAAAATGATTCAGTCTTCAAGTTCTTTCAATTCAAGACTTCCATTCAGCAAAAGCAGTCAGTTACTGTATCTCCAGCTGTGATCTGTTTTAATGATACTGTTCACTAGGAAATGTGCTGTGATCAAACATTTAGATTTTGCCTGAAACCTCAGGCTCTAATAGCATGGCCAGGGTCTAATATAGTATACCCCCAAGAATCTGCCCACCCAAATAAAAACCTGAGTCCCTTCTACCACATTAGCCTAAGCCTTACACACTGTTATGCACACTCCACAGCTTAGGAATTTCCGGCCAGGCCTGTAACGTGTTTCTGCTGGACAGGAATATAAATCTTTCTTTTTTCTTCTTTGGTTTGTATATGACATCCATACACATCCTGCTCCAGTGGAACTGTATGTATACATTATGTTCACGTTGTGTTATGTATATCTTTCTTGTACATGTGACTTGGAATATAAATACTCTGCTCCTATCAGTGATAAACACGTTGTTCCTTTTGTAATATGTATATTTATACGTAACTGTACAATTTTCCTGCCAAAAGCAGGTCCACCTTGTAAATGAGCTTGCTCAATGGTGATCGCCTGGATAAATAATGATTTGATTGATTGATTGTGCATTTACTGACCTGGTTTGCAGGGTGCGGAGCAGCAGCAGGGCACTACCTCTTCCGTCCGGCCCTGTCAACTCAGTGGAGCCATCTCCCACCCTGTACCACCGTTGGGGGCTTGCCCCATGTCAAGTGCCATTGTCAACAGTGGTGGCAGGAGAGGTGGGCTCTCCCAAGAGGTTTCAGTCTTGAGTTAACATTAGGCAAATCTCCCCAGCCTGCTGAAGTAAACAAAAAAATCCATTAAAAAATACATGGCATGAAAAGAGAAATGTGCTTTAACATCACTCAGAATCTTTCACAAACCAGATTTTGTCCAACACTAGCCACCACGTTTTGGAAAAACACTGCTTTACCACTATGGAGACTGGGCAAGCATGTCCACTCCCAAGTTCCCAAACCAGCACCAGTTTATAGAGGCTAACACCATTTGTGTAAATGTTGGCTAGCAGATGAAATTAGGCACAGTGTGTGTCTGCGGTGGGGAGAACAGAGACCCTCAGAGCTTTGAAATCCGGATTATCATTAAAGGCCTAGCTGATTATTTTGGTATTCATTCAAAGAAGAAAATAACAACAAGCCTTCTCATTTTGGGTCACATTAATTCAAACTAACAAATCTACCCTCACAAACAGCACACCTGCAGTTCTTATTTGAAGAACAAGTTCTGGGATGTGTCAACTTTTCCGCACTCTGAAACAAATCCACTAAAATGGGCCACCCTTCAGATTCCGCGCTGAAAGGTTTCCTGGAGATCTAACACACACGCTACACTAAATGCTAGCCAGTTCAGTCACATTCATTTTTTCTGTTTTGTACATTTCCTGTAAACGTGTAGTGTTGTGTTAGAATAATCATCCTTGATTTCATTACACCTAGGATAAAGTCAGTTTACGGAGAAGGAGGACAATTAGAGCACATATGTCTAGATCAGTCTTTGGCATGAAAGGGAAGTCTGGGACTGCCATTTTAGTTTGGTTTTAGTGCTCCTCTAACACAGTGCTTGTAAACAGTTCAAAATTAATACCACCCTTTCCTCCAAAACCATTCCAATCGGGTGTCCCACAAGAGTCCATACTTGGCCTGTTGCTCTTCACTCTTTACCTAAACTCCCTACATCAATCATGCAACGGAAAGCTTCTGCTCTATGCAGACAATGCCGTAGTGCTATGGAAACACCCCAATCCTAACTCCTCCAATCTGCCCTACAAGGCTTTTTCAGAGAAATAGAAACATGGTTCTTGGAGCATCGCTTAGTACTCAACTTAGCAAGACAAAATCGATGATCTTTGCCCACCGCCAAAGCCCACTCAGTAGTGCCCGCTCTCATCACTAACTCCCAGGGTCGCAGTCTTGAACAGGTCAATAGCTTCAAATACCTGGGTGTCACCCTGGACACCTCCCTCACCTACCATGCACACATCCAACACCTTCCTCCGCTGTGAACACCAGATTAGGGATCCTATATAGACATAAACATTGCCTACCCCTCAGGCCCCACATCTCGCAGTAACAACTTCTGTCCCATCTCTGGTGGACTACGGTATTACGATTTATGGATCTGTAGACCAAACAGCCCTCACGTAGTATCAACACAGCACTCAACAAAGCCTGCAGACTGGTCACAGGAAGCAACAGAGACACCCACACGTGTGAGCTTTACAAACTTGCAGACTGGCTCACCTTTGAAGGGAGGCTAAAGTATTACACCTCTCCAAGCCAAAAAATACTCCTCAAACTATCACCCAAAGGTCTTCTCCCCCATCCAGACTGTCCCACACAGGAGGGTCCCTAGACGCCTAACTAACTCCTCTCTCCTGCTCCCCACTGTAAGACCTCCCTAGGACAAAGGTCTTTCCGATACCGGCTACCTCTGGCTAAACAACCTACCTGCATCCATCTCTCTAGCCCCCAGTCTTGGCCAATTTAAAACTGGTCTTAAAAAACTCCTAAATCAGCTACTTGTGATGGCAATCATTGCAGTCTATAGCACTAGCGCAGAAAATAAAAAAATCCACAATGGTAGGGTTAACTGCCTAACCTTAATCCTGACTGTATTAACAAAGTCCCATCACACTGTATATAAATCTGACTCTGGGTTCACTTAGGACCCTCCGTAACTGTAACCTATTTTGTATCATAACCTAGACCAAAGGACCTAAGATACTTGACGTATGTTTACACACTGAACTATGTGACCTATGTATAAATACTAGCAATTGTTATGTTTGTTTTTTTTTTGTTGTTTGTACTGACGTGGAGCCTTTGCAAAGGAGTCAGTGACAAAGGATTGTAATTCAGATTCTCTTCAATAAATAAATAAATAAACAGATGTCCTTCTGACCCCATCAAATGATGGAACACAAGAGCTGCAGCCTCCATATGTTCTCACATTATACTATTTTGCATCTCAAAATGAACCACAATAATTAACACTTGCCTCCTGTAGACAAAGGACCCAGACAAGAGACCCTCCCAAAATGAGAAACACTGGAATGAAGCAAGAGAATATGAATAGGGAGGCATATACATACTGGGAGCCTGAATCTGCCAAGCAGTCTACTGACTTTTGACAATTTCTCACAGTACAAAGAAAAGACAAAGCAACAAAACCAAACAAGAACTAGCTGGCTACCAAGGCTGACCACTGGCAATCCTCACCCCATCCCCACACTAATCAGTAACCCCCACCCTCCTCATCCCTCTAGACAGCAGAACAGCAATGGGAGCCCATCCCTTTGCCAGCAACCTCCTGCTTGCCCAGAGCTCAAAGACGCCCTAAGACCCTAAGTTCAACATCAAGATACTCTGATAAAACACTACACAAAGTCCTCATTTCTCTGCTGTCTGATCATCTTCCACATGTAAATTAACTACTCTAAGACATTCAAACCATGGCATGTCCAATTTATACCACACTAGTCTTGTTTAAAGCACTATGAAAAACCTTCCACTTAAGATTGAGGTGCCTTATTAAAGAGACTTATCAAGTTAGCCCCATGCAGCATGTAGTTGTTGCCAAACCTCCTGGAAATGCTTTTATCTATAATTGCCCCAAAAATATGGAATTGTATTTTAGTAATAGCACTTTCGTAAAATCCTCATCCCCCACTGGGGCACAGGCACTTCCTGGTTCTAAGATACCCCGCTCAGCAACTTTCTGGCGTGATCACAGGGAGGCGTGGGACACACTACATTATAATCTATGGGGACATCTTCACGATTGTTTTTTATTATTATAATGGTCGCTTTGGCAATGAAATGTGAGCACTGATCGACTAACGAGGCCCTTGTTAGTCAACCGTGCCCACGCTTTCACTGCCAAATGGCCATTGCAATATTAAAAATGATTGTAAAGGTGTCCCCTCATAGATTAAAATGCAGCACGCCCCTCGCACTCTCCCTGTGATCACATCAACAAAGTTTGCTGAGCGCAGGGATGGATCTTAGAACTGGGAAGTTCCTGTGCCCCGTGAGGAGGATTTTATGAGTGATATTACTAAAATGCAGTTCCATATTTTTGGGGCAACTATAGATAAAAAGTATTTCCAGGAGGTTAGGCAATCGAATCATTTAGTACAGCTAAATCTATTTAACTTGGTTAGTCTCTTTAACTGTGGTTATAACATAAAATCAAGTATGCACATCCTAAATAAAAAAGAGGTAAAGAATGAATGGAGGCTTTACTCAAGAAGCACACATGTAAATGTCAAATGCTGGCAAGAGCCAAAAGTGTATTAAGGAAGGTTGAGTGCAAGTCTACCCCCACCCCCTATAGTGTCGTACTGTTTATTACAAAACTATGCAAGAAATACAGACATATAGAAATGCCAGCAAAAAAGACTGGTAGGCCAATCTAATCTGCCCTATTTTTCCTGCCTAATACTACACCCTAGACCTACTTGGTACAGGTGTCCCTCCCTCCCTACCTTCATTAAGTAATAATACCCATGTGCCTATTCTGCATGCTTGAAGCTCCCCTCCCACGTTCTTTGCCACTACCCCACCCCCTTTCTGGCAGGCTATTCCAGGCATCTATCATCCTTTCTGTGAACAACTGTTTACTCACATCCTCTTAAAATCCCCTCCCCACATTTCATAGCATGCCCTATGTACTGGTATTCCTCCTTCTTTAAAAGAGGCTCCCTGCACTTTGTTCACCCCCGTAAGGTACCAACAGGTCTCAATCACATCCCCTCTCGCTTCTCCTCTCTTCTTCAGAGAGTACATGCCCAGCTCCACTTTACAACACCTGAATAATTTACAACAAAACAACAAATAATTTAGATTTAAAAAAAAACAGATCAATTTACTTTTGCTTTTATAAGTTATTGACTCAGAGTGTGAAGTTTTAGTGAGAGATGCAAAGCTGAGGCGGTTCTGGCTACCCAAATCTCAGGAGGAGACTCTTATACCATAAGAGAAACCCAGTGAAGGTCCAATTGACTTATGAAAAATCAACTGTGTTAGCTAGGTGATTTAAAATAAATTTCAAGTCTTCTTTAATTTTAAAAGTTAAATGAATCCTGACTCCCCTCCCCCAGCTCTGAAGTGTAACACGCCACTATATTCGATACAATTTAGCTTACCTGCCATTCATTTCCGTATGTCTCACCCATTATTTTATTACTACTGGGAATTTTGCATGAGGGGAAAAGAACCTCTGTCCTCAGGCTTTAATTTCAGTTTACTTAATGGGAAGAAAACTGAGCACAGGTCTCATTTAAAACTGCAGCCAGTATAGTTGAGAAACATTACAGCAGAAATCACAGTAATGGCAAAGAACTAAACAGGGTGACAAATACATGTGTTGCCATGACAAGATATTCATTTGAAACACTTAAAGATCAAACACGGCATTGTGGATTAAAGACTTAAATTTGGACACAGTAACCAACATTCGCAACTTCTGAGATCTCAAGGACCATGAATGTGCTACTGAAAACTTGAACAAGGAACAACCAGCTCATCCTCCCTCCCCGGAGAAGGAGAGTAAAGTAAGGACACTCTATCCTTCTCCCCGTTGCCCTCCAACTCCCGGTCCATTCCGATCCGGTCATCAGTGTTGCGGAAATCTAATCGCCTGAGCCGAGTGGTGCTCCATGTCAAATCAGCGCACAAAACCCCGTGTGGCGAACATCCAAGCATCTCCAACACAAGGCAACTAAGCGCTTTGTAATTACACCGCAATACATCTGCACCCAAGTTGATTGTAAATGTGGTTTCAGGTGTAGTTACACTCTGTCATTTCATGCTGTAAGTGGTTAACAATGACACCTGATGTTATTTGTGATTGGGCCCGCGACATTTTGCTGTTTGATGCTTGTTTGCTATCATTCTACAGAGCAGGAGTCAGGATGCCACTCGAATTTGTATCTAGCCAACGCCAGTAAATGAATGGAGACAGAGCATCGACAGGTAAGGAAAATACAAATGGAAATATAAATATACTGTTATCTCAGGGACTTGTGCTCTGCCAGTTATTTCTGTACTGCTGACAAAAAATGCTCTGTTTCGCTTTTAAAAGTGTCTCCTAGTATTTTCCCAGTTATTTCTGTACTGCTGACAAAGAAAGCGCTGTGCTGGTTGTTATTTCTGTATTGATTCTGCCAGTGTTTCGTTTTCAAAAGTGTTTCCTAGTATGAGCTTGAAATGGTCATGCACTGAGATATTATGCGACGCCCTTTGTTCTGCGCCTGTATTGCTTGCACTATTTTACTTGTGCTTACTTGACGTGATATCGCCGGGCGGTCAGCTACTTCCATCTTCTGCCACTTCTTCAATGCCCTCCTTGACAAAAAGGTCAACTTCCCCACTCCAACCAGTTCTTCTACCCTCCTGAACAGTGAATACCCAGGGACTGTGATCGCCCAGTCATTTTATTCTGTGGCCCACGCTTCTGTGATGGCCACCAGGTCCAGTGCAATGTCTGCCATCAGCACCTGGAGCTCACAGAGTTTCTTGCCTAGACTCCTGGCGTTGAGGCACATCCCCCATTTGATATCTGCTCTAACTCTGCTACCTGCCTTTTGCTTTTCATGTTTTCTTCCCTCCTTGTCTGTGCTTATACCTTTACTTTCCTCCTCACTGGTATTCCTCCCTTGGTCCTGTAAGCCCTACTGTGTTCCCTGTACCCACTTTGCATTTACTGTCCCCTGATGTGGGGAGTTCTATCTAGGATCTCCTTCTGCTCACCATCCACCATGGATCCCTAGACTCAGCTCCCTGCAATAAGTTTAAACATCTGATGTAGATGTCAAACGTCCACCCCAGTGCTAGCCCTCTCTCGTCAGGTGACGCCCATCACTGTGAAGGGCCTCTTGTCCCAGAAATTTCCTAATCCACCCAAAAGTGGTACCATATCCCAACACCACCCCTAAGCTAACTGTTAAACTGCTCTATTTTATTACTCCCACTTTGTCCTGCCTCCCTTCCCTATTCCACACATGGAGGACCCTGGAAAAGGCAAGGGAGGCCGAGAGTGCCGCCAGCTCCGCTTCACTTTCTTTACTGACTGGCTGGCCAGATCACTGGTATCCAAGTGTACCAGCACCCCAGGTCCCCCCCCACCACCACCACCATCCTCCCTATTCCGCCTAAATCCCAGTTGGCTGACACTCTAGGTAGGCACAGGACCAACTCGCACCCCATCACCCTGATCATTAAGTCTCCAACCACTAGGACCTTTTGTTAGCCTTGCTCCCCTTGGGTGCCAATGTAATGTACTGCCCTTTCCCTTGACTGACCCAGAGTCCCACCAGGTGGAGGGGTGCAAAGCGATTTGCCGCCTGGATGGTACTGAGCCGGACAACCTTATGACTGCCTCTATCCCACGATCTGCCACCCTCCAGCCCCTGCACCAGTGGGTCTCTGGGGGAGGGGTGTAGGGGTGAGCTCCTGCTGAGCAAGTGCCCAGCTGAGATAACTGTCCTTGCTGCTACTAGCTGAGCATGGACCTCTGCTATGGTCCTGCAGAAAGGCAGTACCCCTACTCCAGAGCACATCCCTGGAGAAGAGTGCCCCACAGTCCCAACTGAGAGCCTCACCCTGAACCACATCTCTACAAGAAACTGTACTGGCCAGAGAGAACCTTACTTAATATCACTTAGTTTAGATTGTACCCTGACAAAGATGTGCTACTACTACCAACTAGTTGTTACAGGCATACCAGATAAGATACGATGACAGTGTATGATTCAAGAATCAAAAATACACTCTGATGTTGTCAGGTACTCAGACTATGCCCTTGGATATAGACATGAGGAAAACCAACCTTGATAACTAAGACTTCTGGCGAATCAGTTCCTCACCCCACCATGTATCCACCAACCTACTCCTTTAAGAAACGAAATCCCTGCTTTCTTTGCGTATATTTCCTTGGGGACTGATACAGGTTCTAAAGCCCCCAGCTCTGTCCCTGAGGGAGATGGCAGCTGTGACAGATTTGGAGAAGCAGTAGAGAATAGTGACCTCAGTGTAAAGCAGAATAATGAAGTTAAGAACTGAATTAGGAAGGTATCTGATGTAGAGCGAGAAGAGAAAAGGCCCTAGCACAAGCCCTGTGTGACGAATGCTTTGGGACATTCCTGATATTCAGAAAGTACAGTTATGTAAGAAGTTACTGTAACAGTAGATCTTTGAGAGGATCTCTTGCATCAGGTCACAGCTATGGAACAATAGCCACCAGGCACTAAGACCAGGCCCTCCCTCCTGAGGTCCCCTGCTACCACTGCCAAGCATTTGTAAAGACCCGTGGCGCAGAGGATAAGCCAAAGAGCAATGCTCGGAACTGGTAGTGCTGCCCCTGGAACTGGAACCTGACGTACTGCCAATGGGAGCACACATCTTGATAGGCAGGCATGCATCCTCCCACTACCACCTCCTTTACTGCCCAAGGGTGGGATCGACAAGGAGTCATGCCGAAATGGCACCTGTAGCTGGGGCCGCACTACCTCCTCTGGGACCTTCCCAGTAGTAGAGGGCTGCTGCTGCTGCCCTGCACTAGCCCTGAGGTCTGATGCCTGGCTTCAGCCTATGGGAGGCACAACAAAGGGCACCGCCTTGCCACTTGCTGGCTGTCTATCCAGTAAGGAGTGGACTGACCTCAGCGTCCCACCAGAGGCCTGTCGGGCAGAAAGCAAGTCCTGCTCATCTGCCTCAAGAGCTTGAGCCTCCAAGGGGCCTCCAGGATGGACTGTGTACAGCCAGAGCAAACCCAGACACCCAGAGCCAAGAGTGCCTCCTCAGGCAGACACCTCTCACAGTAACTGTAGTAGAGGCAATGGTGCCGTAGGCAGACTTCAAATGACATATGTCCACCCTTATCCTGTACCTCTGACCTAGCACAGGAGTGAAGGCAGGGCTGAAGTGCAACAGGGCCCACGACATGGCGACACTGGTGGTAGAGAGAACAGTGGGGAGCCCCAGGGGAAAGAGGGGGCAGGCTGGAAGAGCCCCAATGCCCCTCAGTGATTCACTGGCATGGTCTCCAAGCACCTGGGCAGGGGCATGGTTCAAGAAGCCCCAGGCCATTGTAGACACCGAGGGTCCCTCGCCAAAAGAAGGGTAAGTGAAGACAGCATAGTAGCCCAGGAAACAACTGGCTAGAACACGCCACGGCCCTGCCCCCAGCACTTACTAAGGCCCGCACAGGGCAGTCGCCAGGCAGGTGGGAAGTGCAGGTCTGTCCTCCAAACACCCAGGTGGAGTCACAGAGCAAGAAGACCCAAGCCCAGGGGGTACACAGCAGGACCTTCCAGAGACAGGGAGAGAGCGCCGACACCCCACGGCAACCCGGGAACTACCAGCTGAGCCCCTGCAGAAACCACTGCTGCAGAACCACAGCTGTGGGCAGCGGGAAGACAGGCCACCCCACCATATCTATCCCACGGTGGTCGGGGAACAGAGGGAGGGCTGCCATCTAAAGGGTCCAGAGGAGCAGCGAAGGAACCCTAGCCCACACAGCCTGGTCCACACAGGGGGACCACGGCTAGGGCTGCACAATGTGAGACTGTCTGTACACATGGCATGCCAAAGAAAGGCCTGATGGGGAGATAAAGGGATGCCAACATCAGGAAAGGAAGGTTCGCGGTGGTAAGCGAAGGGCGGGCCAAGCAGCAATGGGGAGGCACTAGATGCCTGGTGTTGACCCATGCCAGGCTCTGACTAGCCTGGGAAAAAGGAGGGCCCGCACCAACGGTGATGGGCCACAGCCCATTAGGGCAGAGTCAAGCGGTGTCTGCCACATCCCGACTGCTAAGGCTATGGGAGAGCAGAGGTTTCCGTCCCAAGGTGGTGGAGTAGGCACAGGGTGCCACTGCTGAGGGCCTGGGCAAGCCGAGACTGGCCAGACGTGAGGTACTGTACTGCCCCGACCCGCCAAAGCAGGACGGTGGGAGAAGTTGACTGAAGGTGGAGTCTCTGCAGGGTCACGGCGTGCAATTGTCGATGGTGGGAAGCGAATGAGGAGGGTGCAGGGTCGCCCACACTTTATGTGGTAGGACACCATCAGCTGATTCATTGAGGGCAGCCCTTGTAGACTGCTAGCACAGAAAGTTTCCGTGGTCCTTGTGCCTGGCGGCTACAGTTTCATAGGTGTGGCCTGATGCAAGAGATACCTCACTGAAAATCAAGAGCTTCTGAACCACAGAAGTGTTTGTAAATTTAGATCAACCACTGTTAGCCTGCTTATCAGGATATGATAGCCAATAGTGTCAAATGCTTTCATGGAGTCGATGAATACAGCTGGGTACACCTTATTTTCAAATCAGATGAAAATGTTATTCACAACTTTAGTAACTGCATGAGTAGTACTGTGATCCAGACTACATCCCGACTAATACTGTAGAGAAGCTTGTGAGAGTTTAAACATGCATTAGTTGGGGACAGACAAGTTGTTCTAGAAGTTTTGAGCAGGCAGACAAAATAGTAATTGGGTGTAGTAGTTGGGGCCAGAAACTGTGCCACATTTAGAGACAGGGACAAGGACGCCATCTTCCAATACTCTGGCAGGGCCACCCTCAGTGATGGAGGGATTAAACAAGTATGTGGTGTTTAGTATTGCCTGGGGCAGTCAGTTTAAGAAAGGATGCAAAATACCCAGGCCAGAACCCTTATTACAACTAAAACCAGCCAATAGCTCTAGCCTGGTGGCGCCAAAGTTGAAGCGCTAGTTACCTTACCTCAGCTGCGCTGGTGACCCGTGTTAGGGAATGAGCACGGTCACTGGGGATGGCAGGAAGGAGAGGGATCCCAGAGTCGGGCGCAGGGTAGTCCACTAGCTGGAGGCTGGGGATACAGCGCCACTGCTCTACAGAAGGAGGCGGTTGGGGCAGGCACAGTGAGGAGTGCGTGTGGACGCTGCGCACTCCTTCCATGGGTGCCACTGCATGCCCCCTCACGCAAAGGCGAAAACAAGAGGAGAAAATCTGGTCCTGGTCGAGTATGGATGAGCCGCCCACCGCCGCAGGTCCCGACTCGAATGGCGCCCCCACACTGGATCCTGAGAGAAAGGGAGTTGAGCCGAGTCGAGGGCTCCTCACCACCCCATCATGGGGGGTAATCGTGGGGGTAGGGGTAGTGGCCTGATCTCAGGGTGCGGGGCTGGACGGGTGGATGAGGATGGCAGCGCACCGGGGACCAAGGAGTAGAAATAATATAACAAAACAAAAAAAAAAAAAAAAAAAAAAACAGCCAATGCTTTGGTGACTGTATATTCAGTGAAAATTTTAACATGAAATATGGATACGTACAAGGGAAAACTGAGGAGGAACGATGGCTGGGCAGGTCAGTTAGAGCAGCAGTATCAACAACTGCACTTGCCATTAAGAAATACGAATCAAAAGCAGCAAAAATCTGCGTTTATCTGAGATTACTAAATTATCAATTTGCAAGGACATGGCAAACTGTCGCTGTTACCCTTTATGAAAGCATTTAATAGACTCAGACAGAAATGTCAGGTCGGCATTAGCTGAAAAAGTTCATCTGCTGTTCCTGGTTTCCCTCTGCTGAAGTTCCAATCCTCTGTTTGTGACAGTTAAATAACTTCCACAGCAGATTGTGATGACAGAGAGGATTAGGGCTTCAGCAAGAGGACCAGATGCAGTCAGGGAGCCAGAGATCCTGTTTCATTAAATGCCCTCAGTAATAAAAGAAAGAGGAATGTAAATTCAGAAAACTAATCAGATATAAGTGATACTGTGTCTGAATAAAGTTTGGGCTACTGTACTTTCTTAGATACAGGACAATCCTTCCACTCTTCCTCAGGGCAAGCTCCCCGACATGTCCAGCTGTTTCTTTCAACATCTGGATACTATGTCCACGCCTAAAGGTTTTCTTTATTGTCAGCTGATGCGAACCTTCCAATCAGACACTGTCACAAAATGGTGTAGCAGCATGGCAGAGGGCAGGATGGTTTGCAGCAGATCGACACGTAATCACATTGTGGATAAGTTACGTAATAAGTTATCATTAAACACCCACGTGGTGGAAAAAGAAGAGCAACCAACCACAGCAATAAGGAGATCCCCAGAGGCCATAAAACTAGTAGGAGAGGCCATCAAGCTAGTAGGTAAATTGAGAAAAACTAATAGCAAAGAAAGGGAAGGAGACACCAGGACTAAATGCACAAATGTAACATGTTTGTCACTGTTTCACGTCTTTGAGCCCAAAAAGATGATTTCTGACGCAATTCTGCAGTATTTTACAGCACTGAAAGAAAAATCATTATTCGCACAGTGCAGAAAATGAAAAACTGACATGAGAGTGTGAAACAGTGGTAACTGCACTGGACTTAGTCCTTCTCTGACTGCACAGCCAAAGGATTTAGGGATACTGTCTGTATGAATGACGCTATGCAACAGTATATGTACTGCGCCATTTTTAATAACATGTACCCAATGGCATAATTTAGAACATGTGCTGTTTAAAATGTACGCATTATTCAAAACACTCAGTGTATCTCTCTCCATATATGTGTGTGTGTGTGTGTGTGTGTGTGTGTATATCCAGCCAGTCCCTGGGGTTACTAGAACCCCATCAGTTTTACAGCAGGCAGAGAGTCTGGGCAGTGTTCAGAGGCAGTAAATGCTCTCTGTAAACTGTTAGATCATCATTTGCCTGGCTCCACTGAGCAGAAGATGAGGTAATGATGTTCGAACTCTTGTAGCAGCATAAGCCACACACTCGCTAACAGCTGAATTGCAGCAGTCAAAGTTTTTTCTGAAGTTGAAGGGAGAGGATCTCCCTGAGAGTTCTGAGGGCAAGAGGCCTGCTGGCACCTTTGATTGAAAGGAAGGACCCTCTGGTCGTGTTTCTGACATAGTACCGTGATCCAAAGACTGGTTTCCTGGGAAGTGGTGCTTACCAAATCCTGTGAAGCTCCATGTGACACGAGATTTACATAAAAAGAAGGAATGGGACTGTGAGGTCAGTGATTCTTTAGGGCAATCCCATGAAAGATTGCCAGAGCTGCCCAGAGTGAAGAGACTGTGTTCTTTTCACATTAAAAACTATGGACTGGGGGGCTGTTGAGCTCCCAACATGGCGGATGCTTAATTTTCGCTCCTGACTTGATGGTAATCAAAAGCCTAAATGTAATGTATGAGTAGACTGGCAGCCAGAAATAGCGTGAATCGTGTGTCGGAAGTATGGTGGACTAGAAGATGGGTCCTAAATAAAGACCACAGACATGTTAGCACAATATAAATGCATTCCTCCTCACAGCAAACATCGAGGAGTGCAGGATCAGGCCATTTTTCTCGGCATATCTGAAAGTGAGTGAAGCACTGAATCTGCAAATTATGTCTCCTTCAAAAATACAAGAGACCGGAGAGGAAACGAACCGAGACTAGCAGCAGTGGAGGCTCGCTTTGCTGAAATCGATGAAAAAGTGCGAGCCATGGGCCAGTTATCCTGAAGCGCAAGTCGGAGAGAGAAGCCCAGAGCACTCAGGAACGCCACGCTTGTGCAGGATCTCACCTTTCACGGGCTAAGATTGAAGTGTTGAAAATGCCAAAGGCAACCAAACGTCCGATTGGGTCTTCCTCTAAGGTTTGCATCGAGAACGGAAATCTTGCCAGTGGTAAACAGACTGCTTTTTTCCGGTCTGATGTTACTGCCTGCTGAGTCTGGGACCACAGTAATCAAGGCCTTTGCCATACCTATATGCTCCAGAAGAGGCCAGGGACTGTGCAGCCTTTAACAACCATTATCACCCTATCTAATCCAGAGTCGCATTCCTTTACTGTGTGTGGCAAGACAAAGGGACATATAATTTGGTAAGGAAGCAAGATTACCTTTTTCCCCGGATATCTCGTCCCAGTCCCAAACTAGGAAAAAGTACTACAAATTACAAAGAAACTGCTCCTGGAGAATGGGGTTGAGGCCCAGCTGCTGTTCCTGGCAAAGCTCCCGGTTAAGTGTGTGGGTAACATCCACTTATTAAATGACCCTGAAGCAGCTGCAGCCTTGGCACACAAATTAACAGAGGCCCAAAAATCAGATTCTAAGAAGGCGACTGCTTCAGATTCAGGCTCCGAATCAGACATAAATGACTGACAGTGGACATCTAAATGGGGCCTTTTTCCCGGACTAAATTTTCCGTCCTCGATAAGACTATTGCTTCTGATTGAAACTTACTGTCGAGGTTGTTTACTTATAGTACTCCAAGCCATGTTGGGGACTTAACTGTTTAAGTTTGTTATTGAATTTCCTGCCTATTGAGGGAAACCTCATCATTTTGGGATTTTTACCCCACTCAATTTGTGAACATATTGCAATATGCCTTAATAGCCTGCCTCCCTGCCTATTAGCAGGACTAACTATTATGGTAGGGGTGTAATGCAACATAACTGAGTCAAGGCAATCTTTGTGTGTTAATCTTGTTTAGTCTCCACTCATTGGGTTTGTTTAGCCTTCCTCCACTGCTACTTAGGTCTCCTACAGAGGCAGAAATAATGGCAAATAGCTTGTTTTTGTTATATGCAGGTGAGAGTGCTATATCCTACATTATTATCGTGCCAGAGAATTAACGCCTATGATTACCCTACTGTTGTGAATCGCACTGTCAGGTGGAACACTGACGCTGTATATTTTTCTGTGAATTATATCCTGCACCTTGGTGTGTTCATGACAGCTGTTTCTAACTGTGATGTACACTATATGGTATATGCCATGTTTCATATAATCCATGAATACAAAGTATAAAAATAAAATAAAAAACAGCTATGGACTTGTGAAAGAATTGTGACTGAAAGTGTTCTTTTAAATGCCTTTAAATGGAATACCAAACTGTGAGTACAAGGTTCATTTGAAGATAAGACTGTGGGTTGTCTGGTGCCCTATGTGCCCTCAGCAGGCTAGATTACAGGTACTGGACTCCCCCAAAAAATGTGCTGATAATGTGTTAAATGTAAGGATGTCTCTAGCAGCCTAGTGGGGCTGGGGAATCCAGTTTGTTTCCTGAGGTAATGGCAGAGAGTCTGACTTTGGCCAGAGTGAGCAGCTGCTCATTTATGGTTGGAGAGTGGCTCTAACTGGTTACAAGATAGAGCAGTTTTCCTGCAGGTGTTAACACATGTCACCTTGTCAGGTGTGCTCATGTTAAGTGCGTGGCAACCCTCATAATGTATTCACTGGTTACAGATCCAGAGATCCCTCAGCACACGGATGGATAAGTAGTTTGGGAAAAGGGTTCATGTTAGATTTACAGTACTGCCAGAGTGTAACGTGTTTCTGCCTGCAAAATTGTTGTCATCTGTTCCCAACAGTAAAGCCTTGGGAACCACCTTTTGTCCATCTTGTCAGAAATAAAGCCATACAATACAATCCCAAAGTTCAGGGTTGCACAATGCACCTTTGAGTCTCTGAGTGAAATGTTTTGGTGCCCCTCAGATAGAGACACAGCATAGCCCTGGTACCCTCTCCCAGACTCGGTAAAATGGAAATGTTAGTTTTTTGTGCACTACCCCCGACCTTTGAGATACCTAAGCCAGTATTTACCCCAATGTTTGGGTGATACTTATTTTCTGCCAACTTGTGGTTTGTCGCCTTGTCTGTGTAACAAGTAGGGAGGTCCTGGATACAAGATGTTGCTCTTGGCCGGGTAAGGATATGGATATATATATTACACACACATACACAAGGGAATAAGCCATCTATTGGATGGAAAGTAAGGAACTCCACCTCTGTCAAACTGCAGACTACAGCAAGTCCTCAAAACATAGCTGTTCAACAAGGGCACTAAATGAAAGTTAATGGCAAGTTAGGCAGCAACAAAATACACTACAGAAACCAAACCAAACTATTTCTAGAACGCTTATTCCACCATGGATCATAGCGTTTTACTACTATATAATCAATACTTTTAAAAACACAAAGCCAATTTCTAAAACACAGCAGGAATTTAAATATCAGTATAGGCCAATGCAAATAAATAAGTTTCAAAGCAGATTTAAAGGCCTCAAGAGATGGAGGGATATTCACTTTTCTGATGAGGTAGAAAATTCCACAGGGTCAGAGAGGCAAAAGCAAATGACCTCACTCCTGATGTTGTCAAACGGCCCTGGAATCTCCAAAGAACGTTATGCAAATCTTGAGAACTACAATGTCATCAATCAGCAGCAAAATATTTACTACAGAGTTTAGGCACCCCATCTCAATACTTCTGCAAGCTGCTAATCCCCTCTTGTAGAAACATTTGGGCCTACTAACCCTCCTTCACTCCAAGCTGAAATCAGCAGGTGATTGGGTGTTTTCAGTGGTACTGTCAGAATGCTGACATATAATGTTCAGAATCAGCTTGCAGTGTTTGAATAGCTGGTTCCAAATCAAGGTCTTGCTGGAATTCTGTTTGTTTTTTTTGTTTGTTTTTTACACAAGTAATGTCAGGTCAACTGAGAGAATAAATGATGAGAACACAGCCTCAAATAACCTGTTTATGCTCTTAGTTGTCCTGTCATAAGCAGAAACAATGCAATTCCTCTGGGCAAATTTAGTCACTCTGCCATTACATAAATAAGGAATAAATACTAGGTTGCAGTGGAATAACATTTATTTCCATTACTGAGTGGTAAGATCTATAACTCATAAGTGGTGAATGTCTTACCACTGGTCAATGACCATGATGAGGGGTCTAAAACATGGGTCAAATTGGACCCACTGGTGTAAAATAAAATGTGAGCTGAAAGAGGAACCTACTGGGTCAAAACATAATCAATGTCAGATTTTGAACAGTTCACATTCCCTTCCTTTAGATATTGTTAGCGAGCAGGTGCATCAGTTTGGATCCACTGGCAAAGGAAAAAGGGGTTCATTTCTGGATAGGATGCAACTTTTGCCCTTTTGGTACATGTTAGTATGTTCCTGTCACTGTGAGATAAATGTATTTTCTCCACAACCCATTATGTATTTGATATATAACACACTGTTAAACATTTCATATCAGTGTTTAACTTTTAGATTAAACTGCCCTTCTTTCCATTGTAAACTCTCAGATGCACTGTTCTCTGTGTTCCAGTCCCAGACTCTAAGGCAATGTACACACTAGGCTCGTTAAAATGTTTCAAGTCCCTTTAAAAGTTTTAACAAGTTTAACACGGTTTGCGCTCCACACTGAACATGGTTTGAAACCGTGTTTAAAACGACATTTAAACTCTGCAAGGACCTACATGGTTTCAAACCTAGCATGGTTTAATCTGTTAGTGTGGACAGGAGATCGATCCATCTTTCTCCAGAAGTAGCACTAATCCGTACTGGAGACCATGCTGGCACTGTCTTACTTAAATGGTTACAAGGTACAGTGAGGATACAGTGCCGTCTGTGTAAACACGGTTCGGAAAATTCAAAGTGTGGATGGACTTCCATGGTGAGGTTAAAACCATTTTAAAATGGTTTTAAAAACGGACTAAAACTAAATACAGAGCCCAAGGTCCTGTTCACTCACAACGGTGTCTGTAGTAATGTTTTTAAAATGTTACCGCCTCTACCATTTTGGAGCGCCCATGATTCTGGTAGTAACGCTTTTAAAACGTTATAGACCATCCACATTACACCTTATTTCTCCCATTCTTAATCCGCTTGGAAGACCCTGTGAATGGAGGGTCCAAACGTCACATGTCCACACATGTAACTATAACGCCACAGGCTCCAGAACGTTACTCCATTCCGATCTAAAGACCATATCCTTACAGGTCTTGAGATCAGTTTTAAAATGCCTATTAAACTGTTACCAGTGTGGACACGAACCGTTTTGCAGGTAGCGGTAATGGTTTACCAGACTGGTAACGTTTACAGGGCTCAGTGTGGACAGGTCCCAAATGGAAACAACAAGCTTTGAGTGAAATAATGTCTTCAAAGTGAAGTACCAGCCTTGCCATGACCGAAAGCCAGCAGCTGAATTCAAAGAGAATTATTTTTTCACGCAAACAGCTGATTGAAAAGGTACAACTTTTAAACAAATGGTATATAAATTGAACACAAAATGGCTTGACTCAAAATATGCACCTTTATCTTCATGAGTGAAGGGTCAGAACAATAACTCATGAGTGTCAAGTCACAAATGAGTTTTGACAGTCCCGCCTCGTCAATTGGAGATACCGCATGTTTATTTACTAGGTTGTATGCGATTCTTATTTGAGAAGCATTTTAAGTCCTAGAAAAGCATTATACCAAAAAAAAAAAAAAATACTCAATTTAATTACATTTTATTCAAGATAAAAAAAATTACTGAGTAAAGCTTCTTTACAATGGTGTCCTGTTAAGGCAGAACTTGATGACAAACAAACGTGTTGTGTAGGTAGCTGATGTACCATACACGGACAATCCCCTCCTGCATTTTTGGAGAAACTGACTCTACCTGCTTTCACCCTAATTTTGCTGAACAAGCTAATTACATAGAAACATAGAATTTGACGGCAGATAAGGACCGCTTGGCCCACCCAGTCTGCCCATTTCCTACCTACTGGATAGCTGCAGATCCTAGTTAACCAGCAGCCTACTTCTTCCTACCCCACCCCTAGAATTGCCTTATGACTGTCCCATGCTTGCTTGAATTCCACCACTGATTTTGACTCCACAACCTCCTCCGGAAGGCCGCTCCATGCATCCACAACCTCTCTGTGAAAAAATACTCTTAAATTACCTCTGAGCCCCCTTCAAATTGTGCCCTCTTGTTCTTGCACACCCTTTTTGAAAGATGCTACCCTCTTGATTTTGTTGATTCCTTGAGGTACTTGAACGTTTCTATCATGTCCCCCTCTCTCCTTTCCTCGAGGCTATACATATTAAGCTCCTTTCGTCTCTCTTCATATGTCTTCCGTGCAGACCCTGCACCATTTTAGTTGCCCTCCTCTGGACAGCTTCCATCCTGTCTATGTCTTTGCGGAGATTGGGTCTCCAGAACTGCACACAGTACTCAGATGGGGTCTCACCAGCTGTCTGTACAGAGGATAATAACTTCCTGTTTTCTACTGGTGATGCGTCTATGCATCCCAGTATCCCCAGCCCTCCTTGCTGCCCTCTCACATTGCTTGCCCACCTTTAGGTCATCTGATATGACTACCCCAGGTCCCTTTCCATTTTTGTTGTTGTTAGTATCTCACCCCCACTGTGTACTCTTCCCTGGGTTCTTGTTTCCCAGGTGCATTACTCTGCACTTCTTAGCATTGAATCTAAGCTGCCATACATTTGACCACTCCTCTAACCTTGCCAAGTCCCTTCTCATCCTTTCCACCCCACCCTGTGCATCAACTCTGTTGCAGATCTTTGTGTCATCTGCAAATGACCCAGACTACGGGCATTGGTACTCATTGCTCTCCATTTTTGATTGCTTTACCTTCTGTTGCAGCATCCCCACTGACCGCTTCCACTCGGTCTTTTTCTCATTTAGTACCCTGTTTTGTAGGGAGAGGCTGGGATTTTCCTGCTGCTTGTCAGTGCCCCCTTATTTACAATTAATCCATCTAAAATAACCCAAAGAGGTCCTGTCTCTACAAATTTCAGATGGAAGGACTAAAGAACAGGAGGTCAAGCGAATTTCAAGATCCCACAGCAAGACTGTGGCTATGGTGGGATTTGAACACGAGTGCTGGAGAGTAACTACTTACTGTAACTAGTAACTGTAACCGATTACTTTTTGGGTAACTACACAGTTGTGACTATTAACAGTAATAAATTACTTAAAGGTAAGAAGTAACTATTACTTTTCTAAAAATTAATGTTACTGTAAAGTGAGTTTTCAGTTACCATTAAATACTCTTTCATGGCTGTATTCTCACACGCTTTACAAGCACTAGGTAGAAATGTGACAAATCCAGGGCTTAGATTTTCTGGCATTGCAACACTGCCCCCATGGAATTTGTTTTCATGAGTAAAACTCCCATTTACACCTGCAGAGGACACAAGGGTGTGCAAGTAATGAATATTAATTCCAGAACACCACGTATATTAGGCTTTCAAAAATCTGTCTAAATAACAAGTGTTTTCACTATTCATATTCGCCAAGAGTGTCTAGGCATTAATAAGATTCTCCTCCCCAAATGGCTGGGGTGGCAAAACTTTGAATCAGGAGTGAGGGTGGCCACAAGACTAGCTGCCACACTGTGAGGGAAGTCCTCTCAACCCACAGAATACTAAATAAGAATACCGAATGTTTGGACGCCAAATAGAATATTCAGGCTGAATAGTCAATATAAAGTATTTACACACCCTAAAGGACACATTATGAAAAGTAATATAAGTAACATAGGGGTAATGTACATTACTGTTACCGCTACTTATTGCTTTTTATGCAACAGTAATTATAGAGAATAATGGATTAGGTAGCTAGTTATAGCAAAAGTTTACACACTAGGGTGGGATGCCACATAAAACCCCGAGAGCGAAGCCCTAGGGGTTTGCTTAAGGCATCCCACCCAGAGGTGTATAAAAATCTGAGTTTTAACTAGTTATTCCATCTTTTATTTCTGTATAATTGCTGAAGATCATTTTTTTGCCAAGCAATTATACAAAATAAATGTAGCCCTGGAGCCGAGCCGCCATTGGGATTTCAAAGTGATCTGTGGTGGCTCAGTTCCTGATAAAGCAGTGTTTAATATATATATTTTTTTAACAAAGTTCAAGCAAAACAAAAGCTTTGTACCCAAACATGTTTGTTAAAAAGGAAAATAAAACTTACTCTACAGTGTTGTATGCTTAAGTGTAGAGCTGAGGAATATGACGGAGGAGAGGATAGGAAGTTTATAGGTAAAATGATATTTTGTAAAATGTAACTTTTATTTTGGGAAGCAGCTCTGTATAAAAGTAAAGAATATTTTTATTAGCCCGCTTGGTATGGCGAGGTGTGACAGTGTCGGTCCAGGTCCAGCATGAGTGGAGCGGCAGCTGCAGGAAGGAAAGGAAGTGAGCAGGCACATGCCCGTAGAAGGGAAACCGCGTGAATGTCATTATAACCTGATTTCTATGGGAAAAAGCGGTAACCAGTTATTATAAGTAGTTAACTTATTACATACAAGTGATAGTACACAGTAACTGTAAATTGTTACTGTTTAAAAGTAATTTAACCAACACTGAACCTGGGAATCTCCTGTTTTGCAGTGCAGTGCTATATCATCTATAAACACACTGCCTTCAAAATGTAGTGAAAGAAGATGCCTCTGGCTGGCATGTTTATTTCTCCATGCGTGTGGGGGTATGTATAGGACAGCATGATTATCCATGCTCAGAAACGAACAGAGGATTCAAAAATCTGATAAATGCGTTATAAAGGCAACATAATCTGAATGTAGCCTACGTAGCAAATGGCCCCTATCCAGTCCTCCTTGTCTCCTTACTGTGTCACACCTGTCTCTTTGGCATCCTTTTAGTTCAGTACTATACCATACTATGTGTTACAGCTGTCAATGCAAGAACTCCTCTTAACAACAAAAATAAACAAAATCACACACACACACACACACACAAATACATTAGCTTCAGAGCTTGAAGGCCCTTCAACAGCAGTTTGCAATCCCGAAATGCCAATACTGGTTTCTAACAGAGTAGCCCATGAATGCTGTAAGATTAAGGAACTGAAAAAGTCAATCTATCTCTGGGATGGCCTAACACGCATCCATTACAGGGACTGTGTTATCCACTCTCTGATGACCTCAGAGCTGTCTCCACTGCCTCAATGACTGGTAATAACAGCCACCTTAAGCTGTCCATCTCCTTTCTTGGGTAGTGCAGCAGCTGTTACTGCTAACATGGTCACATTTCAGAATGGCCAGGGCTTGCATTAACCCCAAATGAAGTCACCAATGAGATGTATGTGTCTTTTGGAAGCAGACGCACGCAAAATAAGTTGGGCTTCAGTACTGCCCTCTGCACCGTACCATTAGCAATAAATCAGTAAGAACGTGAGCACACAGACTCACAGATTCTGGGTCCCTAACATGAAAAACAGAGGGTCAAGCTGAGCCATACAACAGTCCACTTTACCACCACCACCACCACCACAAGAAAGCGGGCTACCGACGCAACAACTGATGCCACAAATAAATAGCTAGATGCTAAAATCAAGTATTTATTAAGAACAGAAACCCTGGTAGTACCCCTCCAGCCACCACCATTTCATGCACTAACCCGTGCGCTTTATCAAGGCAACATGAGAAGTATTTTTTCACAGAGTGGGTGGTGGATTATGAATATCTCTCACTGAGGAGGTCGGGGTCAAAAACAGTGAGGAATTCAAGAATGCAGAGACAGACATAAGGCAATTATAGTGGGAGTAAAAGGAAGTAGGCTGTTTGTTAACTACAGTAGATCTGGCTTATTCAATAGGTAGGAAATGGGCCGACTGGGTGGGGCCAAGCAGTTCTCATCTGCCATCAAAGTCTGCTTCTGTTTCTATGTATGGCAATATTTGTGGTATCAGTTTTTGGCATTGATAACCTAACTCTTGTGGTGGTGGTGGTGGTGAAGTGGTCTCTTGATTTCACCTGTATTTCGACACTACACTGCCAGTGGTTGCCTCTTTGTAGCTTTGTGGCCATATAATAGTCTTGTTACGGCAGTGGAGTGGTGGCTGATTTGAACCATCTATAATATTTAAAAAAAAAAAATGTAAAAGACATTCACTTCAAACATATATAAAAAATGGTGTTTGTGGTTGGAGCTTCAGACTCAGGAAGTGTAAAGGAATGGCTGCTGGCTCCAGTCCACAGAACCAAAATAAGATCCCTCCCGTCAGCACACAATTAAAACTTATTCTGGGAAGTTTAGTTACTTACTGGTAGGATAAGTTAGTTACTTACAGTAGGGATGTCACAATATCAAGTTTAAAGTCACGATATTTGTGTTAAAAAAAAAAAAAAAAATCACGATATATTAATTACTACGGTATTCTGAAGAATTTCTGATTTTTGAAGACATATTAAAAATCTGATTGGAGGAAGGCGAGAATCGGGAATCATGCTTGCGCCCAGAGAGGGCATGCCGTGGGAGCGTAAGTAAAGACGCTTATCATGGTATATGGCGGTATACCATGCTGCACGATATTTACGCTATCGTTTTTTACAACAGTACATTATCATCAGTGGTAATAATCAAGATATGGATATTTAAGGCGCTTAAGACAGCAAGTCTTGGAGGGGCGGCAAGGCGAAGCCAGCCTGTGTATGGGACACCAGATCCAGACTGCAGTGTTTAGTATGTGGCCTGGGACTCTGAACACGCTCTCGAAACTAAGCCGTCACAAAGTCTGAGCACAGGGGTAGTACTACGGAAAATAGAAGAGAATGGGCGACCGGCTTCACAGAGCCAAACACAAATGCTTCCTCCTGCTTCGCATACAAAAATTAGGAGCTCGCAGAAGCAAGGAAGCAGGTTTTGTTTCATCAGGACACTGAAACGGGTGCCTTTAAGGAACAGCAAGATATCAGCATCACAGCCAAATGCCTATAATGTCCACATGCAGTAAATAAGACAATTATTCCTATTCCATGAGCTTTGATGAAAGACATATTCAGCAGTCTGCTCACAAAGCTAGAAGGGAACAAACGTGGAGATTTATAACAGGGTATGCATCCGTTTTGTTTTGTAAACAAATGCACTTTAAAATAAGAAAAGAAAAGGGGCACAACAAATTCACCAAAAGTTTCATTGCAAGCTGCATTACAAATCTCAGATGATTGAGTAGAAGGAGACCGCATCTTAATAAAAGAGCTGTACCTTTTCCAGAATCCCTTCTTCCCCTCTGTGATGAAATAAATGGCCCAGCTCGGTTTCCATGGAGGTGACATTGCAAGGTGAGCTCCACACGGCTGGTGTTTGCTAATGACTTGCACTAATGCACTGTCTCGCCAGCGGATAAGCCACATGCGGCACACATCACATTACTAATAACCAGGCACCAACCAGCATATAAAGGGAGAGAGCTTCAACTGGATGAATCAATAGATGGGGGTCTGATTGGGCTGAATTTTGTCTTTCTCTGGCATGCCTACAACTGAGCTAAGCTTTCATTTCAAAGCTACTGAAACCCTGTCAGAATCAGAGTACATTAGAGTCACGGCAATGGAAACCCAGTGTTTCTGGATATCCCTCCCATTATATTTCGAGCTTCACAAGAAATCTGTCTGGGACAAGCACAGGGCTAAGAAATTCAGTTTGGCAGCCTTTAGCCAGTAGGGTTTGTGACGGAGGAAACCCAGAGACATTCCACTAGTCCTACTGGTGTCGCTTTAAAGGTTACTCCTCCAATACTGGTCAGCAGGGCTAATTAAAGAAGAACTTTACCTCTAGCCAAAATCTCCTGCATTTGGCCAGTGGCTGGTGCTAATTACGAACCTTGATACACAGGAAACATGGTAGTAACCTTACAATATGATGACCAAATGTGGGATTAAATGGTGGTCCGGAAGAGATCAGCTGCTTTTCTGAACCATGGGCACCCCAAATGCTGGATATTTTCCATAAGGTAACATGGCCCCTCTAGGTGCTGCCAGTCTGAGCCAGTGGAATTCATAGGATCCCTTTAAAGGGCATATGTCTAGTAATGATGCATGTGATGGTCCGGGACCTTTAGATGCCTCTGTAATTTTTTGTTTGTTACTTTTAAGGTATGATTTGGTTTGGAGTTAGAATGTTGGTTGACTAGTAGTTTACCCAACCCGTAGGTGCATAATGAGGCTACGGGCATAGCCAAAGGCCTCGTGTATCTACAGGTTGGTGAACTACTGGTAAACCAACTTGAGAGTAGCTTAACGCTGTTTCAAAAATCAACAGATAGACACTTTTCTATACATTGTTTTAAAGAGTTTTTTTATTAATTTACTACCTGTACTTTGTTGGTTTAGGAGAGAAAAAACAGCCCCTTACTGTTGCCTTTTCTCATAAGGCACTTTTATATACAGGTTTATGTAACGGAATAGCTGTTACGGAAACAGTATTCCATTACATCCCTTGTGTGTAGCGTGTATCTGTTTACGCTCCATAGGCGAACGTTCGTTCAAACCGCAATCTCTGCTTTTCAGGTTTGCACTGTTGTGTTCGTTAGTTGGCTGTGTCAAACAGCCATCTTAAGCGGTGCAAAAACAGCAATAGAGCAGCAAGCTCTGTTGGGGTGCGAAACACATGGAGGTGGCAGCTGCCGGAAAACTCACGGAGTGTAAAGGGATCCTAAAAACGCAATAGAGCATAACGCGCCACAGGTAACGCCTCATTTCATTTTAAAAACTTATGTGTAAAAGCATCTTTAGTTTACAGTCAGCCCTTTTAACGGTTTTATATTCATTCTGAAACACAGGACTTTCAAATGAGCACAGCAGTAAAAATGTAGGTAACCTGCCAACACCGAATCAACTGTTGTGTTAATCCCCACCCAAACTCTAAGTCTCCAGTGATAGTAAAGTGGTTAGATCCTCCTACTACCTTCCCAGCACTGATAAAGACAATTTATTTATTAGGTCTAGGATTACAATACCTTTGAGCCACGGGCTCTTTTACAAAGGTTCCACGTCAGGTTACAAATCAAACCATAAGACGGTAAGTCAGATTACAAATTCAATACATAGGACAAGGTTACATAAATGTAAGCTAAACAGAGTTACAAAGCATCTGAGAAACAAAACAAGTTTTGGAGGCTAGGTTACTAGGAGATAGCGGATGAGGTGCAGAGAGGATAGAGGACAAGAGAGAGGAAGAGTAGAGGGGTCAGAGAGCTATAGAGGAGGAGCGCAGCCAGAGGCATTGTCGTTGACATAAAATGGGAAGTGCGAGCTAAGGGTAACCAAGTGCTAACGGAGAAGAGAACTGCATAAGGTTAGGGAAATATTCATGGGGTCAGCTAGTGTAGGCATTATATAGCAACAAGTTTTATTTGTATGTTTCATACTCACCACCCCGATGGCCAAGAGACAGTACATTGGGTTTAAGAGGTTGCCCAGGTGGCCATGTTTTCCTTTAAGTATCAAGAAGGCAGTGGAGGGGTGACTGGGCTGCTTAATCACAGGAGAGATCTGGACAATCTCTGTATGATTTTGGGGTTATATGTTGATTAACTTTGATTACTGACTCTCCTCAAATGTATTTACTTGTTTTATTGCTGTGCTTAAATAAATAAAAAAAATTAAAGAGTTTAAAGATGATCTTTAAAGGGGCAATGTCAACTTGTTTTGCATCATATTATTTCTAGTTTAAAACCCACATTTTATAATTGCTTACCTTCTCTAAAATTCATTGATGTTGCTGTTTGTTTTGTCCATCTCCTTGTTTAGTAGAACTGAAGTGCATGGCAATGTGTACTTATAAACAACTTCATTTTGTTTCAAATCCTGAATCAGTTCTTACTGCACACTTCCTGGACATTAGAAACACCCCAAACAGTGCAGTCTCATGATTCAACAGGCTTCTTTCCTCCCACCGCATCAAGGGGGACTAGACTGTGTTGGAGGTGTTCCCAAGTCCAGGAAAGATGCAGAGGAGCTGATCGAGGAATGTGAACAAACATGTTTTGGTGTGGTAACACCAGTATGGTGGGCAGTCATTTTTCACTTTTCTAAAAGAAAAAAGAATCAGAATCAAACTACTAGCTACTTCAGCAGTCTTTACAGAATGTTAATCATAAAATGGGACACTGAGGCCTAAGGGGGCTGACAGTGTCCCTTTAACATCTGAAAAAGCTTGACTGTAGATAGAACTCTACTGCCTACATCAGATAACTCATTTGAAATTCAAATGTCTGACAGTTTTCTTTAGAATGCTTGCCATTTTAGACATATTTTGTATGTCCCATTCTAGCGTATCGATCTGCTGTGCCTTAAGATGAGACCCCAACCTCAGGTTTTCAAGCAGTTTAATCAAGGGACTTGGAATGTTTGTGGACCAATCAGACTGCTACATTCCGTTTGCCACTTTTGTATTTTATTATGGCGTGGCCAACTGCTAGTCTGAAAAACAATCCAATGGAATCCCTGCATTATTATATCACAAAATCTTTAGTGGCAAGGCTGGTAGTGTATTTCAGTGACAAAATGAAAATCCATTTGCCAGATTTTATAAAGAAATAAAGTTTTCTTCCACTAAACTTAGAAACACAGAGACAAAGAATTGTATATACACGCTACGCTTATTTATATATTATCGTCAATCACCCACTTGTACGTGGACATTATGACCTGGGCTTTACGAGGAAGTATCTTCAAAACCATGGCACGGAAAATATTAATTTATAGCTGAAAAAGCTCCTAGGGCAGACAACTGAGCGATTATTTTATTTATTTATTTAAGCCTTGATTACGGGTAAGTGCACTGATCAAGGGATCGTTTTTCAAGCCGCGACTCAGGCGTATGAGCACCACCTATGAGTTACCTGCCGGAGCAAAAAAAAAGTGCCAGTTGTTCTTTAAAGGGGCTGTTATTCTCACAGTATTGTTTACTCTTGTTACAGTCCTTTCCAAGCCTGCAACAGCTGAAGCAGAATGAACAGCACTTAACCTCGTCCCCTCTAAATCTTAAATTATCACACAAAACAGAAATGTCTTACTATTACTGGAAGATAAGGCATTGAAAAGGAGTCTGAACCAGTTTCTCTGCACCAGCTGTTGCATCCAGATGCCTGAACAACAATTACTATTAACTGGAAATCAATCATTTAATTTCCCTCTTTTAACTGCATTCATGAAGCCAGATTTGATGGATACTTAGTATAAGCATTTTGAAACTCTTGCTGGATTTTTATTCATTGTGAAAGAAGACAGATGTTTTGTATTACTGGTGCTACTGATGCAGAACATGAGTACGGGACAACACGGACATAAACAGGAGCACAAAGCGCAAGAGACTATTTATTTTCAAATACCTGAAGCTAATGATGAATGCGCTAGTAAAGGGCGGTTGCATGGAAAATGGTGCCAGTCATACAAACTGTATCCATAGCACTTTACAATCCAGGAGGAAGAGGGAGACAAGGATGCTGCTGTTTTTTCAGCACACAGGGATATTCAAAGAGCACAGAGAGAGAAAGGGATCAGAGAGCAGTTAAGCACAGAAAGGTAAAGTGATTTGCTCAGGGTCAAACGGTGAGTGGCAGTTGTGGGATTCAAACCAGTATCTCCTGGTTCACAGCTCTTCTGGGCTCTAAACACCAAGTCAAATCACCTCCCTATGAATTTACAGGATGAATTCTTATCAGAATCCTTCTGGATTACAGTAAGACAATAAAGACACTTTTACCCTTGAAAAGCAAGTGGTTAATCCTGGCTTCCTCAGTGTGAACCAAAACAGAAATGTCAAGACCGGCTGCTCCCTCATGGAAGGAAGGCCAGCCCGTCACATGGATCACTTGATACGATTTACTCAGCTTCCAGTCTATTATGCTGGGTGTATAAAGGCACAAAGGCAATGCAGCAACTTGCCAAAGGATGAAAGTGGATTCTGGTTTGTACATGAGCGCACTATACTCAAGAGTGTCACATGGCAGAATATAGGGAACGCAACAAACAGCACTGCCAGCACACATTAAGGAAACACCCGCATCCTCCGTTCAGTCAAGCTACCTGGCTTGTCATGACCTACACTGCACAGAAGCATGGCAGTGACAGATAACACCTAACTGAAGCACCTGACAGCTGTGACCGAAGGAGCGGAAACACTGCAGTTGCAACTTCTACTGATATATTTTTGATTTGTTGCAAGAAAAAAAAAAGAGGAAGCATGTCCTCGACTTTCAATAGTAATTCATTATTATAGTGGTAATTATAAACTTGGTAAAATAAACCAAGAAATGTGATTGGTCAAATGAGATCAGATGACCACGCCTTCTTCCAGCACAGGTTTGAAATAGTTACACTCCAGTATCTCTTTAGAGCTTGAAACTCTAACCAATTTTAAAATGAAAAATCAGGAAGGTCATTCTATAATTACCACAAGCACTCCACGGTGTGTGCAACTGTAGGATAACAGCACTTCTTGGGGTGGGGTTGCTGTTATTCCACATTATAAAATGGGCAAGAAAAATCCAGTGATTTGATTGGTCAGTAGCTATTCAGACCTGTGCAGCAACTGACCAGTAACCACATGGGTCTGGAGAGTGCCTTCAAGTCTTGGAACTACACTGCTTCAAATTCCAGGAACTGTAACAGTTAGGAAAAACAAAAAGGTTACACTAACATGAGTGCCTTATATGCCTGCCAATTTGGCGTGTCTGATGGGGCAAATCTAGCTGTTTGATGTGAGAACTGATGTACTAATGAAGAAGATTTATTTATTGTTAATTTTAAGATTTTGGTCTTGTGTTTTATTATTAAGTGGCATTTTATAAATGCAATAACATGCTACAGGCCTTGCCCTTATTAGTACCACAGCCCCTCCCCTCACCCTGTGGTTGAAGGGCACTCGGCCAACGCCTTTGTGCCTCCAACCCACAGAGCGGAGGGTAGGGCTGAGGTAATTACCCAATAACCGCATGCCCTGCTGTGTGTTATTGTTTACATAATGTACACCACCACGCCCTAATGCTTGGGATGAGGCCCTTTCCACAGGGGTTTCTGAAGTAGGTCTTTGGCTCTGCACAAAGGAGGCGATTTAAAGAGCTACTAATGCTACTAGGATATCAGCTGAATTGAGACTCAATTCAGACTACAATCAGTGTATAGTATGTGTTACTGTTCAGTGGAGCTGCCTACAGTAAGATATAAATGAACTACTTCAGTATCATTTACCTAATGATGGAGTTCCCACTGGTCCCAGGAAAAATGCAAAATTAATTTTCTATAAGCAATCCATTCCAGTGGCGTCCTGGCAGCTGCCTCATTAACTGCACTCCAGAATGTTGCTGGCGAGGCCACACCAGGAGCAGAGCTGGGGCACCGCTACAGTGGCAGTAACATTATACAGTCTCCAATGGCACCGTAGGGCCCCTTTCCCACTGGCTCTCATTCGTTTGGTTCCCCAGTGGCAGTGCTACTGGGTGTAGGGTTAGAATATCCCAAATGCCACCAATGGGACTATCCTTTCCCTGGCTAAAACAGGCTCCCTGCAGCCACCCCTCCCAGAGGCTAACATGTTTCACTGTGACGATGCACAGCGTCAGGGGCGCTCCTGGCAAGGTCAGACTCGGCTGTTTCTGCATTCAGAAGTGGATTCATTATTTTCTAGAACAGAGTTTAGTCAATAAAAAAAAATGTTAATGGCGCGGGACCTTTACTGCTCCCTGATGCCCTCTCTGTAGGTCAGAGTGAAACACAGAAAATCCTATCTGTAACTCATTAGTAATATGAATTATTTGCCTGAAAATATAATCTGTAGTCCATGGACTTCATCTTCTCAGGTAGCTTCTCCACATGAGAGAGTCAGTGCTTGTGACATCATAATCCTTTATAAGCGACAGACTGTGATGCCTTCAATAGAGGATTATGCCAGCATGTGCAAACAGCAACAGCAGAGGTAGATAAAGAGGAGGTGGAGGAGCAAGAAGAGAAGAATAAAACAGGAATAATTTATATAGCGCTTTTATACATATACTGTATCCCAAAACACTTTACAAGCAATGAGAGACTGGTAGAAGTGACTGGAAACATTTAGTGGCAGCCATTTCACATCAAGACCCACACACTGCCTTGAAAAACTGCATGAACTGGTTTTATGGAAAGGAAAAATTCCTCGGGTTCTTTTACTTTCACCTGGACACCCACCAGGACAGCACCAAACATGTAGAAAGGACCTCGGTTTAACGCCTCATCAAGGACAGCACCCCAAACAGTACTGCACTTGGGTGGCGGTTGTAAGTATGAGCCCAAACTCAGCGTGGGACTAGAACCCACAACCTTACGGCCCAGAGGTGGGTGTGCTATCAAGTGAGCCATGCTGACAATTTTGTAGTACTAAAATCATGTTTCTTAATAGCAGAGAATGGGGAGGGTAAAGTAAACACAGGAATTATAAGCTCAAATGTATCTAAATATTCTAATTTACAAACGTTTTCTTGGAGAGGTCAAACTGACAGTAAATGCTGAAATTAAACCTCAGCTCATCAGCCCACACCCATTCTGCCAAATCAGAATTGCCTCTTCTGCTATACTGTCACAGGAAGTTGAGGATGAAAGGAAGAAGAGATGGGAAATTACAAAGTTCAACTCTTGCCTTTTCTAGCTTCATTAGGAGCCAAATTTATGAAATCATCAGAATGTTTCTGCTTGGGTGAACTCTGAACACTGTAATCAGATTACATAATACATGGGTTTTAAAGAAACCTATGATTACTTTAAAATCTGATTTTGATTTTACGAATACGTGAAGCTTTTCCACCCGGGATGAGCACAACCTAATGTTAAAAGTAATACACAGTAAGAGGGACATTTTAACGAACGTTATGAAGTCTAGACTGCTGTATTTTCTGCAATGAGGAACACAGAATTAATGTGCCTCTATCACGAAACCAAAATGAATTTAAAATAGAGTGCTCATAAACACAGGAAGCATTTTTTTTAAGCAAGGAGAAAGTTGCACAGAAACAGGAGGACAGAGTAAAGAAAGGAAAATAAAAAGCTGACAAATATTAAAAAGAATCAAAAAAGTTAGCAAAGTAGAAACAAACAGCCCAGGGAAAAGCTACTGTAGTGGTTTAAGTGTAACAGCAGTGCAGTATTGGGTTTTGGAACTTCGGTACTGACCTTAAGGCTCTGTTCACACTGCAATGAAAATCTGTAACATTTTGAAAGCGTTACAGACTTGAAAACATTACATTGCATTGCATCCACACTACTACTGGAAATGTTTTGAAAACGATACAGGATTTTACTGGTGTACTGGGGACAAGGCCAAACAGAGTTTTGAAACCACCTCACAACAGGTTTCTGTAGCGGATACGGACGCCTTCGTAGCGTTACCAGTGTAAGCGCAAACTGTTACATGACGGTTTGGACCCTCTAACATTACAGAGGATTTTTCTGGTGTAGTGTGGACAGGGCCTTAGTCAATCAGGATCCTCTATTGCTCAGCATGTGAAACACTCTTAGCCAAAACACTTTGGGAAGCTTAGCAAACTGCCTCTCCCATAATACACAAGTTCAAGACGACAGGACAAGCATGCCCATGTTAGCAGATGGCAAGACAAAATCAAAAGCCTTGCACTGATAATTCTTCTTTTAACTATAATTGTAAATGAGCATCTTGCAAGCCCCAGTCACCCCACCCCCACAACGCAATGCTGCTATCAGGCCCGATGTCACTATCCGGCATGCCCTATGTTCGTACCAATGAAGAATTCACAGAGAATACCAGAATTATACTAAAACAGAATAAAGTTCACCAGGACGAATGCATAGTAAAACCACTCTTATGCTCAGCAGGTGGCTCAGGAGCACGTGTTAACACACAGCTCAGAAATGCAAGGACAAAGGGATGCCATCAATGAAAAACTAGCCTTTATTCCTGTGGATCTCAGGCTGGAGAGACTGTTCAGGTTACAAGTAGCCCAAATCGCAAACCTTTTCTGGTTCTCATCTGACTCCACCCCCAAAGATTCAAAATGGTTCTTATTTTGAATGAAGTATTTGTATGCACTACTGTAGTACTGGACAACAGTGTGTAGAGAGTTTTCTTCTTTTTACACCCCAAGGTGCAAGATATCAGATAAACCATGAGACTGAAAGTCGAGTGGTTTGTAAAATATCACACACGAGAGGTGTAAATAAAAATGTTGCCCATCAATCGGCCTGGTGGTGCTGAGGGCAGAGGTGCTGGACACCTTACCTCGTGCCACGCCGGCGACCGGGTTTGGGAACAAGCCCAGGTCACGGGAGTCAGTGGGGAGGATCCTGTTGCCCCGTAGTTCCACTGCCCCAGGTAGAGGCCTGAGGTAACATAGGCAGGTGGGCAGCACGGGAGGGAGGCGGCTGCAGAACCGTGGCATGCATGTGCCTCCACACACATGGCCGTGGCATGGTGGGGGGTGTAACCAGGGTGGGGAAAAATGTAGACTGGAAAAAATATATATATATATGCTGCCCAGTCTTCTTTTTACAATTACTGATTAAGAGCAGCTGGGAGCTGACTGAAAACAAAACTGCCAGGGTTCCTGGCTGCAGCTATTGTGTCTCGCACTAGATGCAGTGCGTGACAATCAGTCACACACTGGTTGTAATCGACCCTAACCAGTAATAACATGCCCTGAAGTTGTGTTTGTATGTTTCTTCTGTGAACGGCTGAGGGACATTTGACAGAAGTAGTTTGGCACATCCCGAGCCTCCTAGCCTCAAGTGAGATCTTTAGTTATTTAAAAATAGTTCCAGTACGATCCAGATTGAGGTCTGCCACCTTGACTGTGGATCAGAAGATCAGTGGGTCCAATGATGCAAGGGCAGTCCCCAGGTGGCAGTTTCAACCACAACACGTTGGGAGTTTTGCTCAGTTGCAGGGACAGTTTGTACCAGGAAAAAGTTTCAGTTTCATTAAATTTTGACATCTGCTCCACCACTACAGGATCAAGTGTAAGATTTCTTTGTATTGGTTCTGGTTCCAACAATAAACGATGAACCTTTATTTTCAAACTCAACTCTTTAAACGTACTTTTCTCTATTATTTCTATTCAGAAAAAAAATGAATTGTACCAAGATGAGGTCCCTGCAATTGTGTAAAATCCCAGAAAATTTGCAGCTGGGTCTCAGACTTTCCAGAAATGATCTAGAAGCTCTGTCCCATTGCCATTGGTGACCTGGGGAGGAGCAGTCAAGGGCAAAAACCTTTATCTTTGTGGAGTTCTCCATGGGTAGCAGTGCACAGCACCATACCACCAAATGCCATTCAGCACACAACTGGCAGCCTCTGGTTACAGGAGAAACCAGACCGACCATGGACCCCCATACAAGAGAGGGAGTCCTCCAGGGCAACAGGGAGGTGCGGGGGCACAGCAGGGGAGGAAAGCCTACACCGCATCTGCCTGCAACTTACCTTACCTATGGGGGCGCGAGGCATTTTAAAAGCTACTGGACACCACAGATAGAACTGAAAAGCATCAACTTATAGAGCTGGTGTATGAAAGAGTCCCACCGCTCCCAAAGTAACAAACTCCAAAGAAAAACTGGTACTAGAGAGAAGTTTAGCTACCCTGCTAACTACTAACTGGTTTTCCTCATCCATCCGGAGACTATGTACAGAGGCAGTATTTTCAGACTCACTGCTTCGTCAGCAGATAACATTACCACCCTTTTCTTACAGCAGCAGGAAAGAAAAAAAGGCAACTGACTTTTTTTTTTTTTTTTTAATAAACAGGACGTGATCTGGGCAGCTTATGAGCTCAGCAAAGAACAAGCAAAGGTCTTGGATGTCACTGGTGAGAAGTGTTTATAGGAGAGAACTCTGGGTACACGTGTGTTTTCTATGAAATGGGCAGTGAGAACCTAGTAACCTGATCCAATTCACATTACACAGAGAGCCTAGGGGTGTAAACATCTGCCTGAACTGCACACCTAACCTGAACTACATACATGCAGATAGCAACAGCCACTGCAACTAGGAGCTACTTTTGCCAAACCACATTCCCTTTAGATTTAAAAACAGCAGACCCTTTTTTTAATTTATTGCCAGGTTTTTAGGCTGGATAAAGCACTTCTGGGTGGTCATAAGGAATTATGCACTTCTGAGATCGTTGTAAATATATCCCTAATGAGTGCACTCCATGGCGCTCATGTGTATGTGTCTGTATGTTTGTTTTGGGTGTGGGAGCTTGTCTGAAGAGACAGCTGAAAAGAAAACAGTCTGAAAGCGAAGGCTATTACTGGATACTAGCTACTGCATCACGTTTCATTTGAATGTTCCGGGCTCCCATTGGCGAGGCCTGCCATACTAGAGGCAATGAACAATTATCACATGTCAAAGCAAACACAAAAGCGTCGGCCGTATGAAGCCACAGAGGAAGAAAAAGGATTATATTTCAATTATAATTTATTGGGTTTGGTCTAATGCAACAACAAAAACATTCCAGAGATCAGTTTCATTACTACGCTTCTCTGCAACAAAAACCCTCCGTAATTTGGATTAATGACCAAAGATGTGTACTCTTGTGCAAGCCATTCTGCCACTGCTCGGTGCTGTAATGTTATGTAAATGGTTACCAATAAGGGATATAGCATTAATCTGAGTCAGTTATTACCAGTAATTACACAAGGAGCACAATTAATTAATGCTGTATATTAGATATCAAACTAAGTGTTTAATAAAACTATTCTCAACAGGCCATTTTCAATTAACAAAACTGTTAGTAGGTGAACAAGGAGAAAAAGGATGTGATGGTGAATAATTGCTTTTGAGGCTGCTGTATCAAATGTAAACATGTTATCTATCAAATATAAGGTACCGATTATAAACCGGGATGGTTTCGTTCCACCAAATCAGAGAAAGGTTCAGCAGGCTATCAGCTCACGCAGCTGGCCCCACAATTTGAGCAATCAAGACTGGTGGGTGGTACATTTTCAATTTCCTGGGGACCACAACTGGGTATGAATTAGCAGCTGTTTGTAACCTCGCTATTTTCACAAGTAAAAGTCGTCGCACAAAATAATCCCTCTTTGACTTTACCACAACAAATGCTGAAGAGAAAACTGCATGGCTTTCTTTTTATGGACAACATTCTGCATAGTGAACTTAACAGAACCGGCAATGTTTGAGGTTTGACTATGTCACTGCATTAGTTTGAATCCATACAAGGCCATAGTCAGAACTCCAAATTCCTGGCTGTATAGAGAGAACTGAACAGAATGATGCCCATAAAAGAAAACAATGCAAAGCACAGTTTTACTAGGCTTTCTCGGATGTTTGTTTTTATAAAACAGATATATTGCCTCCGCCCCAAATTTAGGATTTTCAGATTAAATGTAGTTGCTGAAAAGCCTAAATCCTAATATTAGGCTTCCATAACAGATTTAGATAAGAAATCCAAAATCTGATGTGGAATCCTATAGTAAGTGCTTTTAAATGCCCCTGCACAAATCACAGCCCCACCCTGTCAATGTCCCCAACCCATGCACGCAACCCCACGCTACCCACCCTCTAGAACGCAGCATCCCTCCTCCCCATTCCCTGTCAACATATTATATTTTATAATCGCTCTCGCTGCCCGTTCGACTCCGCTTCCAGGTACGCTGCAAAGGGGTTTGAAAACCAGGATTCCGATTGGTCCTCGCCACCTGGCCTCAGCTTGCTATTGGCTGCTTTCTCTCCTCACCAAACCCTACTGGTCAGCTTCCTGATTCCTCTTTTCTACTGCTTTTTCTATTTAGCTTTTGAACAAACTACTGCCGATTTTGAACAAACCACGGCATGAATTTTGTTTAAAGTTATAGCTGCTCTGTATGGTACTGCAAATGTATTTGTAACTGCCTACCCACTTTCCCCTCTCTAAGATAAACTTTCTCCCTGTCTCTCTGTGCTTCCGCCCTGCCTAACTCCAAGCTCTGCTCCTCTCGACCAGACTCTATTTTTTTCCTTCATTACCTTGACTATCTGTTTTATGCCTAGCAGTCCTCTGGTGCCACTGCCCAGATAGCCCCCAGGTAACTCTTTCAACTACCCCACCCAAAGTCTTCTTACTTTTCTCCTCTTTGTTTCAGCAGACCCTCCCACTAATTAAGTTAAGCGGATAATCTTCTGGCCAGTCTAATTACTGAATCATCTCTTCTTCCCCTTCAAGATTTCAAGCCGATTGGGCTCCTGTGACTAGCAGCTTGCGGCTGGTGAATCGTGCGGCCGTGCCTGCTCCACTGCCGCTCGACTCAGCTACCAAGTATGCTGCAAAGGGTTTGAAAAATCAAGTTCGATTGGTTCACCACCCAGTCTCTGCTTGCGATTGGCTGCTTTCCTTCCTCACAAAACCCTATTAGTCAGCTTCCGATTCCTCTTTTCTACTGCTTTTCTATTTAGCTTTAGAACAAACTACTGCTGATTTTGAACAAACTGCCCAAGGAACAGGCTGAAGGATTTAAAGTGCTTCATGAGCACCTAGCAGACATCCGCCTTAACTCTGAGGTACTAGTGGTGAGTCACTTCAACAGAAATTGGCTGGCCCCTGATGCTGCTCCGTATAGAGATGCCATCTCAGCAATAAATATAAACCAGCTAGTTGAATCACCCACATGCACTAACTATCAAACTGGGACCAGTACCTTACTGGACTGGCTGCTAACAAACCACCCTGAAAGACTCTCCCACACTGTCATTCTCCCAGATTCCATAAGCAACCACTCCCCATCCTCTGTACTTGGACTAATAAGACTTCTAAACTCCCGTGAAAGTGATTACAACACGAGTTCTATGAAAAGGGCAAATGTGACCCCTAACAGAACACCGTAGCAGCAGAATTGTCCGCCATCTTCCCAGTAGTCTATGTCGATACTGCATTAGATCACTTCAGTAAGACATTCCATGCTGCCTGTGATATCTTCCCTATCATCACTAGGAAGGTCAGAGGATCTCAAGTCCTGGATAACTCCCCTCTCACTGCCCAACTCTGGGCCTGGGATAACTTATGACACAAGACAAAAGGTGTTGGCTCACACCGATCTCCAAAATAAGAATCGACCTGGAACAAATGCACCCAGGCCATTCGACAAGCAAAATCCATTACTTTAAGACTGAACTAGACAAATCCTGGGGAGATGTATTCAATAAGGCTTTCACAGACCTCAGTGGTGTGCTTCCTCTCCCCCACCCTACTTCCTAAACCCAATTAGCATTAACATACGTAATACATCTGGTACCTCATATGTACACACTGGAAGAGTCCATGTACTCCCTGAAAACAGGAGGGAGAGAGAGAGAGGGACATGATTGGGACATTCAAGTACTTGAAAGGGATAAATAATGCTGATATGGAAAGTCTCTAAGCTGAGTGGCAATCATGTCACAAGGGGGCCCAGTCTTAAGCTGAAGGGTGGGAAGTTTAGGAGGGATGTCAGGAAGCACTTCTTCACAGAAAGGCGGTGGACACTTGGAATGCGCTGGAAGAGGTCATCTTGTTAAAGTCAGTGAGCAGCTTTAGAGAGGCTGGGACAGGCATGGGGAAGATAAGAATCATGGGTAGGGAGGAGTGGGGAGGAAGGGCAGGACATTAGCTCAAGCTGTGGACCCTGCAATCTGAAGCAGACTTGACAGACCAAATGGCCTTCTCCTGCTGGCTTGTTCATATGTTCTCATTTATCAACATCTGTTAAATACAATGTGTTCTTCATTACATAATGTTACCCGTCAGGTTGTGCAGTAACGGCCTTATATTTCTGACTTCCTGCAAGATTAGTCCGGGGATCTATGTACTTTCACTGACAGATTAGACTGTACGTTGGGGAAGGAACTTCATGGCATGAGTAGGGTTAACATTCTGGCAGTTCATCTGGGATATGTGTTGGTACTCACAATGGAGTGCAGACACTGCTGTGCATCAGGAGGGGCGAACAAAATGGACCCCAAGTTTTCTCTGCCACTGCATTTGTATGTATAATGTATGGTACTGTTTTGCCTCTGCTCAGCCATGATACACCTGTGTCAACAAGGCACTGTGAGTGAAGTAAGTAAACTGTGAAACATTTTAATTTCAAAATGGATCACTTTCAGGAAAGCACAATATTGAACCCCATCCGCTACAAAGGTTGCCCTAACTAGCTCTAGGTTAAAAAACAGTACCTAACTGCTCCTATATGATTAAAGAAATCGGTGTGCTGTAGCTGCGCTGACATCACTGCCCATCATTATCATAAGGTTCCTACGGTACAACATGCTTTAGACGACCAATGGCTGACGGACAGTATATTGTACAAAATGTACGCAATCAGAATTGTGCTGTAGAACTGCATTATGGGGTGGGTCCTGGACTAGCTATCAGCGTGGTGAATATTTTATTTACCTCTGATGGCTGTTACTCATCTCATCTGAGCGCTATCACTACTGCCTGCTCCTATGAAGCAATGATTCAGACGGACCACATAAAGTGTCCACAATCTATATGTTGAGTACAAAGAAAATATCAATGTAACCATCCTGAGGAACTTATGAATGCAGGCATGTCGCACAGGAAGGTATTTGAAGAAACTGATGAGAAATACTGAACAAAAGGCACAATTTCCTCTTTTAAGGGCGCAAAGAGAGTGACAATGGGATAGGTGAGCTAGAGAACCTGAACCACAACAAATATGATAGCATCTGAGGAAGCCTTGCTGAGTGCAGATGAAATGTTTTGCAGCGAATGACTGGTACTGTACTCTTTATAATTAAACTGAGTTTTAAGATCCTGCAGGGTTGTGCAAGTCTCTTTTCTCATTTAAGCAAGAAGGACTAGCGGACGTGGGTTGTGCTTGGTTTATCGCATGTCAGGGCTTCCCCTCCCCCAACTCCCAGTTCCGTGAGTTTCTCTAACAGTCACTACTGATGCAAGCTGCCTGACCATGCCCCCTCGCACCCCACCATTTACTCTACATCTTCTCCGCTCAGCCTCCCTCACCCCCATTTCTCCCTATACCTTATCACCCTTCTTCCTCCACCCTTCATCTCCACCTACCTCTCCACCCCACTGCCAGCTATCCCTGTCCTTCCGAACTACTGACAAGGCACTTGTGGCTGCTTATCCCCCAAATAAAGTGTTTTTCTTATTTAACGTGTACCTATGTTTTGAGTTATTCTGTAAAGTTCTGAATCCAAGCTCTATCGTTCATTGTAATGTACATTTGCTTTCTCCTATTGTACTTTGTTTTGCAATCTATGGCGTGGAACCTTTGTAGCGAGCTTGCGCTCAAAGGACTTTTCCGAATCACTAAATAAATAAAATAAATGATGTCGCATGTGCAGTGTCTTCAACCCCTGGGCATGTGGTAAACCCAACACAACCAAGCTCAGACTGTATTATTGCTTATATAAAATGAGTATTTAGTGAAATAAAAAAAAAAAAAAAAACAACAACTAAAATGAAACATTTTAAAATATACAAAAAAAAAATAAAATGCTGTAAAATAAAAGTGAAACAGTCCCTCCACCTGTTTGGAGACACAAGGTCACATGTCATAGTATTTTTAAAATCATGTACTATTAAATCATGTAAAAGCAGGCTGAAGAGGTGTGTGATTATGTTTGTATGTTTTGAGTACTTGTTCTTGAGTACGGTGTCAAGCGTAGCTCAGTTGGTAGCACATCCGCCTCTGGACCAGAAGGTCGTGGGTTCTACGCCCACACGAGTTGGACTTGCACCTAAAATCGCTGGCATCTGAGTGCAGTATTGGGGGTGCTGTACTGCTGGGGTGTGCCGTCCTTGGATGAGGCGTTAAACCGAGGTCCCTTCTACCCATCCTGGTGTTGTCCTGGTGGGTGTCCAGGTGAAGTAAAAGAACCCAGGGCACTCTTCGCAAAGAGTAGGGAACATTCCGGTGTCCTGGCCAACATTCCCTTCCCATAAGTCGGTTCATGCAATTATCCAGGCTGTGTGTGGGTGATGATGTGCGATATGGCCGCCACCACATTCAGTCACTTCACTACCAGTCTAGCATTGCTTGTAAGCGCTTTGGATGTAAGAAAAGCCTATATAAATGCAGATTCTTCTTCTTCTTCTTCTTTAGGTGCAAGGTTTCAAATAATGGAGATTTCATGCACAAATGTGAAGTGAAGGACAGCTGGCTCAACATCGCATCAGGATGAGCCCAGCAGTATTTACTAGATGCTACTCCATGAAGGAAGTGCGCTACTGGCACAAGTCCTGTAACACACCAATTCGTTAACTAGCTGGCTCTGGCTCTGGCCTGTAACTTTGATGCAGCGTTAGTGATGATCATCATGTTAAGCACTCTGCATTTGATGATGAAAAGCATGAGTGAGGATTGAGTGTCGGAGTAAGAGCAAGGAGCTGTTTAGATGCTAGACAGGTTTTCTGGTTTGGGGGCAGAGGGACTGCATACTATCGGGTGAGACATAGCGGTTGTAGGCGAACACATGGGGTATGCGTAAGATGGTGGGCGGGCTACTGGTGCTTCAATAATCATTCCCTCTGGTTAAAAAGACAAGCAGCAAAAAAGTAATAGGGTAAGGGAGATGGTGGAGCCAAGGAGACAGTGAGTGAATAAAGCGAATGAGCAGGCAGCACAGCTAGCGGGACGTTGATCCCTCACATTAAAAAGTAAGACAGAAGCAGCAACTCAGCAATGGAAAGAAACAGCTCAGAAATGTGTAAAAAAAAAAACCTGGGAATGTAAACATGTTCTGTGGATGAGAAACAATCATCAGAATTACACTGCACAATGTTTTAAATGTCGTGCATTTAAGTGCCTCATGAGAAAAAAGGCTGCCAGTTTAAAATGAAAATTCCAAGCAGCTGGTGCAGTAACATGGAATGTGCTGTGTCCTAGCTGGCAATGACTTGTTTTAGCAATTGGTCAGAACTCTCAATGCCATGGCTAGAACAGAACCAAGCCTTGGCCAATCAGGATGCAGGGATTTCCTTACCCCTTTATAGCTAAAGATACAAGGCAAGAATACTGGTTAAGATGAACATCACATTCACAAAGTCATTCTGTCATCAGGTAGGTAACCATGATGTTAACACATAAGCAGGACATTCTGGAATCCACACATGAACAAAAACCTATAAGTACTTTTAAAATTTAAGTAAAGCAAAGTTGCAACTACTGTCCCATGCAAAGTGTATCAGTATAACTGCTCAATGACCTCTTCTAGATAGTGCAAAATAAATCAGTAAATGAGGAAATAAATAAGTATACAAACAAACAAAACAAATCAGTGCTGGAATGCTACTGATTGGCAGGTGTACTTCTTAAATTTCTGCAGTCCCAAACAATTTCTTTTCTAACAGATTTGTATTAGGCCACCTTTTTATCATGTAAAGGTAGCAAATAAACCTGACCTTTAATTTCTTTCTGGCATGTGTGCAATATTGTTTGTCTCCTTTTACTTTTATCAGGTCCTTTGTTGATGCTGGCTTTTCCTGTCGGATAATTTTTAATTACTAATCAGTTCTGGAACCCAGTAACACTAGTTAAGTAGAAAGCCAGAGTGACGTTTTCACTAAAGGCTTTCACTCAACTGATGTCACAAGGTTCCAGAACTGTTGAATGCAAGTTAATTGGTCCTCAGATGGGGCACTGCTAAGCGGTTCTGGCTGCCCAAAACACACACGAGGATTCCTTTATACCACAGGAGACGTGACCCTGAATGTCCTTTAAACTTAAATAATTATTCAAGTTAGCAAGACTGATTTACAACTTTTACATCAGCTTTTGTTTTTGTTTTTAATTTGTAAATGGAATATAATGGTCTATCCTCCTGGCTATGAAATGGAACACTCCACTGCAGTGCTCTTGCACGAGGACTCTACTGTGGGCAAGGCAATATTCTGCGGTTCTGAGTGCTGACTGACTGAAATCCTGGCAGATCCTGCCATCCTCCTCCTCCTGTTCACCAAAATATTAAAGCAGCTCTGGGACATCCACAATCCTCCATGACTGATGTCCATGAGAGGAGTTTGTTTGGAGATTCAATCCACAATAATAAGGAGGCAGTATAGAGCAGTGGTTTAAGGCTCTGAGCTGCAAATCTGGTGACATCCAGCAGACCAGACCTGGGTTTGAATCCCACAGCTTCACTGCATACTGTGTGACCCTAGGTAAGTCACTTAACTTCCCTGTGCTCCCAGAGTCGCTCCTGTAAAAAGCTTTCAGCTTAGTGTGCTACTCCTGGTTAAACAACTGAAATAAAAAAATAATGAGTCCAGGAGCTTTGAAAAGGTCCGGTATACTAGTAAGCTTGTACTCCTGACTACGTCAGGTTTGAGACCTGTACACAGCTTCAGGAGTACAGCAAAATCAACATAATTGGGCTTTTGAAATCTCCAGGACTAACTATATAATAGTAGATGGTAAAGTGGTGTGACATCTCACACCTGTGGATAGGCTCAAATGGCTTGCCCATGAGCTCAGCCAGCACCAGCAGTAGGTCCCATGGTGGTGCTGGTTCATGCAACAGAGTGGACAGGTGGTCCAGACCCTTGAAACGTGCCCAACCACCTTCTCCTTGGCCACCACCGCGCCACCAGCCCATGCCCAGTATGGAGAGATGGCGCCAGTGCAACTTGAGGTGTCGCGCCAGTCCCAGCTGGAGAGGGACCAGAGGTACTCAAGGATACTAGCCACAGGTCAGGCAAGGGATCATGCTCCTGGCCTGACACCAAATGGAAAACCTTTTCCATTTAGAGGCATAGCACCAGCGAGTAGACTCTCTCTCTTTGGGAGGCGTCCACAACATGAAGCACAGCTTCTGAAAGACAAAAGGCCTGAAACTCTAGCTGCTCAGGAACCAGGCCGAGAGGTGCAGGGACTGAAGACCAGGTGCAGGACCAACCCTGTTGTCTGGTCAGCAGTCCCAGGCGAAGAGGCAACCGCGCATGAAGGCCTGCTGCTGAGGCCGAGGAGATCTAGGTACCAGAACTGCTGTGGCCAGTCTGGAGTTATAGGGATCATCCATCTCTTGTCCTTCCAGGCCTTGAACACCACCCTGTTGATCAAGGGGAAGATAGGAAAGGCATACACGAGGCCTGGGGTCCAGGACCCCACAAAGATATTCCTCATCAGTGTCCAGGATTGTGGGGGCGGGCACAAAACAGCCTCAATTTGCGTTTTCTCCCAGGAGGCAAACAGATCTACCAGAGGCATGCCCCATAGGAAGAATAGGTGGTTCACCACCTCCTGATTGAGAGACCACTCGTGGCGTCCTCATGCAACGTCTCTTCCACCTGGCTGAGAATGTCTGCCAGCTGACTGTCCGCTCCGGCAACATGAATCACCAGATCATCTTCAACCAGGCTGCACACGAGGGTCCAGGTGCGGAGGGTCTACCGACACAAAGGAAGGGAGTGCATACCACCCTGCCTGTTCAGGTAAAAGCTTGATCATGGTGTTATCTGTCTGGATCTGCATGACCTTTCCCCTGACTAGAGGACCAAATGCCATCAGAACTAGCCGCACTGCCGGAGCTCCAGAAGGTTGATGTAGTGACAGGACTCCTGGGTGACTAGAACCTCTGAGTTCTGTGGTCCCCAGGCACTCTCCCCACCCACCAAAGATGTGTCCATTGTGAGTATGATGGTCGGTTCTGGGTGGGGGAGCAGGACTCCTTTCTCCAGATGTGCTGGAATCAGCAACCACTGGATGGCATCCCACATCAGCTGGGTCACTGATTGGCTGGTCAAAGTGGCCTAGGCACTGGGACCACTACGGCCCAACTCCCACTGCAGGTGGCGATCCACCAGCGGGCCCAAAGGACCACACTGGGGCAGGATGCCATGTACCCCAGCAGCTGCACAAAGTTCTGGGCAGGGTGCAAGCACCCAACCTGAAATGATCGAGCAAGGAGGTAAGACCCAGGTGAGGCAGGCTTGGCCATGGAGAATCTAGCTCCGTTCCAATGAAATGAATAACCTGCAAGGGATCAGTTCAGACCTGGCCGGGCTGACCAGCAGGCCCAGGTTTCTGCAGATCTGGCAGGCCAGATACCGGACTGCCCCAGGGCCTCCTTGACCAGCCCGGCTATCAGCGTCATCCAGGCAGGAATATACCATGACACCCTTGCGCCTCAGGAAGGCTGCCACCAATGCACTTGAAGACCCTGGGTGTGACAAGAGGCTGAATGGCATGAGCTGGAACTGATAAAGAACCCCATCTGCATGGAACTGAACATACCACCAATGGAGTGGATTGGGAAATGGAAAACATGTCCTGGAGGTCCAGGAGCAGAACCACATGCCCTGCTCCAGGATGGTATGATCTGGTACAGCGTGACCATCTGGAACTTGCACTTCCATATGTACTAAGTGAGATCATGCAGATCAGTATGGGGCACCAGACCTCCCCAACCAAAATCTGTTTCAGGACCAGGAAGTACATGGACACATACCCTTGACTTGCCAGAGTATGTAGGACAGGGGCTATAGCTCCTTTGCAAGCAGCTGAGCAGCATCCTCCCTTAGGGCAGATGGCATGTTCTGAGACATCGAGGACTCCAAGACCTTTTGGGCCTTAGAGTCGCTCTAAGACAAAGCCACAGGGTCCAGCGTGGCACTGGACTTCTCGATCCTGGTTAGATGCCCCTCCATCCCTGGTCCAAAGAGGTCAGTGCCGCCCAGGAAAGGGCATCAGACAGCTTGTGCTGAGTGTCCTCCATGAAGGTGGACAGTCTCATCTAGGCCCTTTGATACATCGCAACAGCTGCTGCCATACCACGGTGCAAGTCCTAGGACATTTGAAGCTGGTGATTAGCCAGCACTTGACCTTGGTCTCTGACCAACTTCACCAACAGCTGCTTATCAGCACAGAGGTGAGGGAGGACATCATCCAGAACTCCCACACAGGAAGTGACCAAGAGTGATAAGAAGCAGCATAGACTTTCTTGGCCACATGGTCAAGCTTTTTAGACTCTCTTGCTGAGGCCTTGTTCATGTCCCTTGCTTTCTGGACTTCCCGAAGTCAAGTCCATGACCAAACCCTACATCAAGGGATGGTCTGAGAACCCCAAAAGGGACCTAGTAGGGGCGCATACTTGCAGACTATGTGGGTGGAGGATGCTGGGCAGAATGCTGAATGCTGCAAAGCCCCAGGGCCAGTCCCAAATGGCCTCAACCATGGGAAAGGCAACCACCAGGGATTCATCCCTATCCAGTACGTCTGTGAAAGTGCTCTTGGCTTTTTCTGAACAGGCTCCAGAGGGACATTCATGGACTTCTATAGGAGTTAGATGAAAGCCCCAAATGACATCGAGCCACGGTCAGCAGTCAACTCATCAACCAACACTCAGTTGAAGGTATGCACTCAACAACTGCATGGGCAAGCCATCCTAGTCTTCTGAGGACTCTTCAAAATGGTCCTAGATCATCTGCAGCCATGGACAAGCAGAGTGTCACCTTACTGGGTGATTCCCACCAACAGCTGGCCTGGCAAGCCGGCTGCAGCCCGCGAGTCCTTTGTCAGTGCTCCCATCAAAGGCTGCGCTGGAGGTGGATCCATGCATAAGGGTGGAGAGACAGAAGCTGGGGACATCTGTCGGGATGGACCAGTGTGGGCGTAACTGGCACCTGCCTGTCGACCATAGGTTTCAAGGTAGAACCTACCACGTCCCACAATGGTCCACTGCTGTCAGAGGAGGTCCTGTAGCACTGGATGCAGCGGTACCTCTCCTCACCCATGGACGAGGAGACAGAGAAACAGTGGCACCTCATGGTCATGCAGGATTGAGAATGCAATCAGCACCTTGACCAGCAGCTCAGTCTCACCATCAACCCAAGTCACTGAAGAGTTGGTATAAACCACATGCCAAGGTGCATGGACTAGCATCAACTTCAGTGGCACGAATGCGGTGAAGGCTGCTCCCAGGTGGAGCCAGCTGGGGACACTGACCAGTCCATGTTCACCTTGGAGAGGACCAGAGAAGCCAGGGTCTTGGAGAGCGACTCCTCATTGATCCCTCTGACAACTGGTAGACAGGGTCGAGAAATATCTCAATCATCTGATCAGCCAGTGTTGAAGTCAACAAGCCCGACAGGGGCACCGTGGGGCTTTTGACATGCCTCGACCACAGAAAGCTTGACCGGAGTTGAGGGAGCAGGAGGACCTCTATCTCCCAGTCCCATGATCCACGCCAGCAGCACTTTTGTTTCTTACCATGGCGGAGAGGGCTCTCCCCATAGGCCCAGAAGGACCTGGCACATCCAAAGTCTTTGGGTGAAGGACCCTCGATGCTTGCTAACCAGAACCATGCCAAGGCCAACAAGGTACCCGTCGCAGCAGCAGCTGCTGCCTCTTCCATGGCAACAAACTAAGCAACGGACCCTACCACCACAGAAGCCAGCCTATGCCTCTTATTGGAGCTCTAGATTCCTGTTGGCCCACCTAAAAGAAGCCAGGCTGCACAATCTTCCAAAGTTGAGGGAAGCATCCTCTGACACAGGCCACAGCGAGAAATGTCATCGCTGTCCCTAACCAATAGGCATCAAGGCACATGTGAGTGTCAGTGAGATCTTCTTGACCGCACGTGACGCAGAACCTGAAGCCGGAGATGGCTTTGCTTCCTCGGATTCCATCTTCCATCCACAAGGCTGGAGCCAGAGAGAGGAGAAGGCAAGTAATCAATAAATATGTTGAAAATTTGAAGAAAGAAGTTGAAATTGGCAATGGTGCACTTGGTAGCCTACAACACCACAGAGCTGCGATGGAGGAGACCAACTCTTACAGCGGAAAGGAGATCTGACATCATGGGGCGGAGCTGAGGGATATACCGCCCAGATGGTCGGAGAAGCTCAGCTTGAAGACATTCCGATGAATCAGCACTTTCCAGTGGAACTGCATGTGTATGGATATTGAACTACATCTACACCTTAGAATTTGTGTTACAGAAGGAAATGGCACTTTCATTGCTTGTGTTTTCTCCTACTCTACCCACATCTATTAAAGGAAATGTCTACCTGTAATCGAGTCACATCTCATGGTCTGATTAGCAGTTCCACAAAAGTGTTTCTTGGTTGTTTTTTTTTTTTGTTACTCTCAGCCCAAGTAATTTAGATTTTACCTAGTTGATCCTGCTGTCTCTTCTGCCAGCATTTTGGACAAAGTGCTTAACACGCACCCACAACCTCCCTCGCCTGTTCAGAGAATGACATACGAGCCAGTGAGCAGCTGTGGGAGCATGCACAGAAGTCCCATTAGATGGACCAATTAATAGCTCTGATTTGCAATTTACGTGTTCGGTGAATACCGAGACCAGGTATAGACTGGAAGTCTATAGCTGGTCTCAGTATAGCACAGGGACATGTAAATCACAAATCAGAGGTATTAACAGCTCAGTCTATGCAGGACTTCTAGGCACGCTCCTGTGCTGCTCCCCAGCTCATATGTAATTCTCAGGACAGCTGCAGGAGATTGCTGGTGCGCCAGTAGGGGTGCTTTGGTCCAAATTGCAGCTTGAGGGATGGCAGGATCAACTAGATACAATCTAAATTACTCAACAGGCTGAGAGTAAAAAAAAAAAAAAAAAAAATATGAAACACTTTATGGAAATGCTAATCCGGCCATTCCTCACACTGAGGTGTGGCCTGATTACAGGAGAATGTTTCGCTTAAGGCCATCAGTAATGTTACTCCCTCCTCCCTACCCAGACAGAACCATCTGTGCTCTTATGAAACTGCTCTCTGCAATCTAGAATGACTTCTAATTCAGTTAAATTGTCCACACAGATACCTATCTGCCAAAGACCACCCAACCCTGTGATGTCCTTACAAATTTTATGATTTTTAAAGAAACTAGCTCCGATTTGCAAATAGAGCTGTCTGTGCTCCAATTCCTTTTCCTGCATATATGTTTTTTGGGGGTGGGAAGAGTATAGATTTCCCTAAACAGATTCCGTAATCCTGGATTCAAATTCATGCTTTTAAGAACTACAGCAATTTTTTTTTAAACCCTTTATGAGTGTGCCTCTGCTGCTTTTTCTGTGTTCCCTACATGTTCTACTTTCTTTGCATTATTTTTCCCTTCTCCACCCAGCTTCTCTTTTCAGTGTCTCTCACATTAACTACATGGAATGATTGTTTCTTTTACCATGGAAAATAAGAATTCAAATTCTGCAGAATTCGGATGGCAGAATGTTCACCCTCACTCACCCACTGCTGGACAGAAGATTTCAAACTCTACTGGCAGACTGTTCTCTCCTTTCCCCACACACACACACACACATATATATAACAGAAGGCTCACATAGAGCCAGGGCATCAACTTTATCTGCAGCTCAGATTTTCCTGACAGGTGGATAAGGACAGATGGGTTATTTTTCATGATAAGCGAAAGTACACTAGAAATTTAACTATGAGTAGTACTTAATTTTCTTTCATTTATGCATGTGTGAAGGAAGAAGAGACAACTGAACATGATTTTTTTTTTTTTTTTTAAACGGAATTTTGTTTTTCAAAGGCTTTTAGTGAAAGGGAAAAATGCTGTCATTTGAAAGTTTTAGTAACGAAACTTCGAGAAGTGGGTGTAAATATTTTCATGTGAGAAATTAGTCTGATTGGTACCTTTGCTGTGTTTCATTGTGAGATTTACTCATAAGTAAAGACCCAAATGGACCAATCAAACTGCAGGATTTGTCTGCCCATTTTATACTCTTTATGAAGATGCAAAGGAAACGTGAAGGGCCCTTACCTAAAGGACATTGAAGTTGTTTTTTTCTTAATCAACCAAACAAATCGAACGTTTTGTGATTCATGCCAACTCTTCAGGTACATGGCTGTTCATAACTCAAAAGATTTATTGCTTTACTAGAATTGATTATTAATCCTGAAGAGGTTATCTTACTAGTTATTACAGCTGGCCCAGCTATCCCTGTTCTCAACATGAACCATTTAGATTTTCAGTCAGCACTGCTGTGCTAATGGCTTGTGTGACCAAGGGGCAGCCTACTCCCTTTGCTTACCATCAGAAAATCTGAATAGTTCATGTTGAGAATAAGGGACAGATAGGAAGCTGGTATAACCACTAAAATCTCTCTCTGGGATTAGTAAATCACAGAGAAGCAGTAAACTTTAAATTTAAAGGAACACAGCCCAGTTTTGTATACAAAACTGACAATAAATATATTGTCCCCTGTAGATGGACCGTAAGACCTAATCTGCTGGCAATCAGTATGTTAGTAGCACCTCCATATCAGTATTCAGTACTGTCCAAACTTAAATGTCTCTCAAATCGTAACCTTGAGGTCCGCTCCAACAGACTACTCGCGGCTGACTTTGTTGATGGGACCATCTGAAGCATGCACGCATGCATACTGAAAGGAATGCTGTGCATGTGTTTTCAAATGGCACCTGGTCCTCTCCTTCAGGGCTATACTAGTTGTTTTTGGCACAATATAAACACTGTCAATAAATGCCTATTTAGAAAGTGTGTGCTCAGACTAGATCACTGATGTATGTGTTTTGCAAAAATGAACACTGGAACCCCATCATTGATGCATCTGAAAACTGGAGCTAGGGCTGTGAAAGCGCGTCAGCACTCACACGCTCACAGCCCGGCTCCAATTTTCTGCACGCTCAGCACTGACATTCATAATCCCAGCTCCAGTTTCAGATGCACTGATAAGGTTTTGGAGCTCGCTTTAAAATACATGTATCAGTGATCTAGTGTGAGTACACACTTTCTAAATAGGTATTTACTGAACAATGTTTATATTTTGCCAAAAATGACTACCATAGCCCTGAAACAGAGGGATCAGGCGCCATTTGAAAACACATGCACACTGCTCCTTTCACTGCACAGGAATGCACGCTCCTGGTGGTCCCATCAACAAAGTCGGTCACCAAGTAGTCTACAGGAGCGGACTGTTCAAGATTACAATTTTAGTAAAAATGTACAAAAAACATTAAAAACAACAACATAAAGGCAAGGCATTCAAGTTTGGGCAGTACTGAATACTGGTACCCAGGGCTACTACAGGGCCAATATATTATTTCAACTTCTGCATTCCAAATTGGACAGTATCCTTTAAGTTATTAACAACCACTTAGTAGACAAAGTGGCATAAGTCACAAAACGTTGGCTTGAACTGAGTGGAATAACAAACAGAACAAGTTTAATAACCTTAAAAGTAGAGCTTCACATTTCTTTCTGCATCTTATTTCTGGTTGCCAACCGCGTTTGGCTCCTCCAAATTACCCTGTAGTTTTGCCACCACATGGCAGTGAGCATCTTATAACGAACACTTACCATATAGTCTTCTTCCGTGAATCAGACAGGAACTTTCACAATGACGGTGACATTGTAAGGGATACATAATTACTGGTGACCCTTTAATACATGGATTCACATGCAGTCTCAAACACTATAATAACCCGATTACTCAGTTATTATGGCATTTTCAGATCACTTTTGCTTCAGTTGTCTGCTCGGTAATGTTTGTGTCAGGCTGTCACTAAAGCGGACTCATCAATTGGCGCCTGCAACATTCTCACACTGCTCTGACTGGCCTCTTCAAATACTTATGCGTCTCATCTTGCCATGTCCATATCCTTGGTAAACCTGTAAAAACTGCTGAAAACTGCTTAAAAAGCAACTTGCATTTCACTCCCTTGATTTTTTTCCCCCAGTCTGAGCCCCAGCTCCTGACCTGTGTTCCCTGAAACCAACCTGGATCTTATTCTTAGCAACTGCAGTTTTACTATTAAAAGAGGACTAAAGGAAAATCAGTTGAAGTGTTTTACTAATTCAAGTTCCACTCAATGGACTTTATGATTTTAACCTTGATCCATGACTTTGTCTTAAGAGCTTCAAAACCTGCTTACCTGCGAGTTAAAACAAAACCAAAAAAATTGCACCAGTAATTATAAAACAGATGTTTTTTATTACACACCCTCCATGTGTGATGACTTATAAACCTCAGATGTGTAAAATAATTCATAACACACAGCTGCCTATGCATTCTTCTCTATGTATGCACCCTACACCTGAAGTGAACTCAAGCAGAAAACAATATTTACATAAAGAGCTCATTTAAATATACTTTTAAAGTGATGAAGTATACCTGGAACATGCAATGGGCTGACACAAAATACACAATTTATCACAACTTGTGAGAGGGCAGAGCTTTCAAAACATATGGTCTTGCCCATCACTTTTGGGAGACAGACTGCATAATCCGAGTCAGTCCTCTATGTATCCTTTATGCCTTCATATGACCATGGTGCCAAATGAATTATGATTAAATCACATCTTCAATATGAATCCAAGAGAACACCTATCGTCTTAAAATCCATGATGACACCAGATGACCTTAACAATTCAAAGCTGCTCTGTTCCCAATAGTATTTCAATGAAAACTGTTCAAAATGCAAAAGACAGCATTGGTGGAAGGTATTGCATCATCAACACAATCTGTAGACAGCTTAAATAAAACCAAGAAAAACAGAATAATCAGAAACTCCTTACCTGGACCAAGCAGAGGGATCTGTTCTGTGGGGCACTTGGTTGATGAGCAGGTTGCTGTTCAGCTGTGTTGCTGTTGGTGGTGGTGGCTGTGGTGGAGTACTACTTTGAATCACAGGGTTGTTTCTATCCCACATATTTACAGTTTTACTGTTGTAGTTACTTGGGTCTCCCAAGCTGAGGTACCGCCATCAATTTCTATTTTGCGGCGGATGGATGGCGGGACGGCTCTTCCCAGCCTGTAGTCTCACCACTGTCCTTTGCTTGGGAGGCACAGGCCCAACCCATCCAGATCCAGTCTGTTTAACAGAAGCAGCTCCTCCCCAGGTACCAACATTGCTGTCCTGGGTCTTGTTACTGATTCTGCAGGGCATTAGGTTTTAGATTTTCACCCAGCCTGGACCTGGGCCAGGCTTGGCACTAGTGCTATTACCCCATCCGCTGGTCCCAGTCCTCCCAGCATCATTCCAACCAGATCCAGGCCTACTGTCGCTGTCCCAACCTGATCCATTCTTCTTTCCTTCACCTATGTGACCAGGGACAGGCACCTGCTCAGCCCAATCTCCACCTCCTGAAGTCCAGCCTTGGTTTGATTTGCCCATCACCCCAGTTTGAGGTTTGGGTTTTGAGGTTCGCCAAGTCGGTGACTTTTCCTCTGATTTGCAGCCCGCCTCAAAGCGTGGCCACTTTGTAGCAGCAGCATTGACAGCAGTAGAGCTAGCTGGTTCCCCCATCCCCATGGCCATTTGAAATTTTGTTGCCGTTGTCCCCAACCTGTGTTTGCTGAAGAGCTGCAGGTGGGGATCCCACCCTGATACTGTAGAGGTATTTGTACTGTTCATGCTGGACCCATCACTTCTACCCCCTGAGTTTGAAGACTGGGAAGCAGCAGACCCCCAGGCCTCTGTTCCATTGTCATTCTTGCGCTCAGGCCTTGGGGATTCTTCAATTTCCCAGGCAGTATTCTGCTTAACAGGCGTCTGTCCCCACCATTGTTGGACAGAACCCTTGGATCAAGGTCAGGCCTTGCAACTGGGTCTGTCCTTGGTCAGTCATCCTTTCTCTCCTTTGGCTGTCACCAGGCCCTCCTTCCACTGCTTCCTTCATGGTGGCTCCCATTACTATCATTACTCCTTCACTAGCTGTGGTGCCTGATGCAGCAGCTTTGGCCCAAGAGTTAATATGTTCATTGCCCTGCTGCATAGCAGGATTCTGGCTGGTAACACAAAGGCCATCCCATGCTGTTGATCCTTTTCCATTGATGTCGTTGCTGGAATGCTGGTTTGGGGCTTTTCCCCATTCACCATTCACACCATTGCTAGTGTTACGCTGAGTTACCCCAAGCCCCCAGAGTGCATACCCCAATACCACCACCCCTTCCCCATGCTAGTATCCCAAGACCAGTAGGTGGACCAGAATCCCAAGCACTAGTGCTGTTTCCTTCCTTCTGCACAGCACTGCTGGATCCGTTTGTTAGCACTTAATGCTGAGTTCACAGTGTCTCCATTCCCCTGACTGAACACTGAATTGCTGTTTCCCATGGCAGGACTTGTGGAGATGCCCCCACACGGACTACCCATTGCTTCACCACTCCCCATTTGCAGAAACTGATGACCGTTAGCACCAGGGAGGCCCTGCAGGTGGGCGGATGATGGCCCCATGCTAACAGCCATCCCCAGTTCGGCAGTCCATTCGCCTGCATTGCATTGATAGGGTTTGGTGAAGAGTTCATGGGGTTAGTGTTATTTGGTCCATCAGTGTTAAGGTTCTGAGGTTGTACGCTGAAAGACACATTCTGAGAAGTGGACGTTTGTGGTTCTGTGCTCTCTTGTGGCAGCAAGTTTCCCCAAGCACCCAAGCTTCCTCCTGGGCCATTATTAGGGTTCCCGTTCTGAATGCCAAGGTTCTGGCCAATGGCGTGACTGGACTGCATATATTAGAAGGTTGTTCCTCCCACAGTTCCTTCATGTCCCAGTACAGGCCAGGCAGCTGGATTAACATTAGGGTTAAGGTTAAGATTAATGCGGCATTTGAGTTGGAAGCGCCCCAGCAGTTTTGACCTCGCCCCACCGAAATCATGTCCACCTTTCCATCTCCACCAGCTGCAGAACAATGAATTAAACCAGGGTGGAGCCTGGAGCCACACCCACACCCTGGCAGAGTTTCCATTACCATTAGCTCCGCCTCCTCCGAGGGCACTCTGGTTAGAACTACTTTGGACAAGTGCTCCATTGGCGCCATTATTGCCATTAGTTTTGTTTGTATGTCCAGTGAAGTTGCCTTGGCACTCCCTGTAGCCATGCTACTGTTCTCTGAGCCACAGATGGAGGCAGAGTCAGTGTCTGTAGTACATTCTGAGGCAGATTCAGTCTCAGTTCTTATAATGGAAGGCCGCCTCCTTGTCAGTCCGTCTATCACTTTATTCCAGGTGCTGTTGGCTTCAGTTCTGTAAGGGCCTGCTGTCCCAGTGGGAATTCTCATAATGGGCTCCCAGTCCGCTGTGGCTGAGATCTGAAAAAGGGCAAGAACAACAACAGATCACTAACCACTGTAATTCCAATACAGCAGACAAACAACCTAAATCAAAGAACAATTCTTAAGTTATATTTACTGAATAACAATTACTATATTAGGGTCTTGAATGAACTCCATATGTTTAAGGGCTGTAAAGTAGAAAACTCATAACTTTGAAAACTTTTTACCATGTATTACCAACTTAACAAATGTGTCTTCCAAATTAAGACCTCCCAAAAATAAAGTGCTCTTTTTCACAAGCAATGATCCAAAATACATGGGTCACACTGAACTTAAGTGTTCCACTCTGTGGTGTCGGAGGCCAGAAATCTGGCATCAACTAAATCTGACCAAATTCAGTTAACCCCCCACCCCAAAAATTAAGGAACATTAAACCAGTTAGCCTCCTAAAGCTTCACATTCAAGTGGACCTGCTTCTAAATGGAGACCTTCCTACAATACGCATCACTGAGAATTATCCCACAGAACAGAACTGGGCTTAATGAAAGTCACGGTTTCAGATGCTGCGACATTCCAGTAATCTGGCATGCATAATAGAATTAAGGCTTTTAATAATCTAGTCGATATCTGGTACCTAACATTTAAAACTTCACAGGTTCTACAACTGTTGTATCCATATGTTAGAAGAGCTGGTGACACGTTCAGGAGAACTTCAACGAAACATAGTATTTAAGGCACTGTCCAGCTTGTATTTCCCATTAGTTCTGTATTCCTCCTCCCCATTATTTAGTAGTAAGGTCATCTGCATGAAAACAGGATCTTTGCCCTGAAGAGTTCATCTATCCTGCTGCTTTCTCCCTACTACCTGAAGTCGTAGAGCACTGCTTGTGACATCGCAGTTACTCCTGCAACAGATTGTGATGTCACAACACAGGATTATGACTTGAAGTAATGGAGTAAAACTGTAGAGGTAAATGAACTCAAAATGAACTTAGGGAACAACAATCATATATTCATATGCATTTTTAGTAATAAATTATGGGAAGGAGAAATATATAAAACAATTGGAATGCAAGCAGAATTGTACTTTATGTTTTTTAAGTTTTCTCTGAGGCCAGTAGCTCTTTAAAATATGAAGTGAGACTAATTCTGAATTCATCCCGCGATACCATAATGATTACAGAACATGTCTTTTTGGTTTACATAACAGTAAGTGGGAGACAGTGCTGCACATGAAGACCTCTTACACAGCACAAAGGTGTTTCGTGCAATAGACTTTTTCATAGTAAGTTTCAGATTCCAACAGACTTTTGTTTAAAAGTCTGCTTAGTCCGAATATAACCATCAATTCACAACAACAAACCAGTAGCGGCAAAATGACTCGTGACCAACATGTAACATCCTCCCACCATTTTGCTTGCTTAGTGACACCCGTCGCCAACTGATACCACATTAAAAGTTCTTTAGCACAAGACCAATTACGATTTTTTTAAAGTAACAGCCATAAATACAAATTCACGCTGCCTAAAGCTGCATTTTTCGTAAGACAACACTCTCACATATTTGAAGTTAAAGTCTGTATCTTAGGCACGATTGTGAATCACAGCCTGATTTCCTAACTGCCGTGGAAATCGTCTTTGAGGAAAAGGACAAATCATACATGCAGGTACTTCACTGGTTACGTAATCATACATGCAGGCACTTCACTGGTTACGTGGTTAGCAGCTTGAGGGTGGGAGGACCATATACATAGTATGTTTAACTGTTCGGTGACATGACTTGTTTTCTCTGTCAGTCATGTAGTTGCCGGCTTTACTTGTGTGATTTTCTCGGTGTTTTGTATAGTTAGTAGATGGGGATCTCAGCAAACGGTAGGTACGCTACGGTTAGGGGATGCAAGAAACTGCAGACACAGCGGATGTGGCAGACAGTGTTCACAGCACATATCTTACAAACTGTGAATGGCGCAGAAATCGCATGATTTATAATGGATAATGGGACTTTTCGAGATGGCTCTTGGCATATAAAGGTGTTATCTCGTAGCTCGTCAGGGTTCCAGAACTGCTCCAACTTTGCTTGGTTCTCTAACCCTAAGAAGGCACAAGATGACACACTTGATAAGTCAAGAGACAGCTTAAAGCCCCATTTACCTATACCAGAGGTTAAGGACTGGCAAAAATGTTACTTATATTATGCAGCTAAAGCAGCAGTTCACAGTAGCTGGAAAAAGATCAGTGTAATCTCTCGCTAACTAGCCATTTTTGTTTTGTTTTTTGAGATGTCCCAATTTTACCTCAAAATGCCTCTGATCCTAAGCGGTAGCATGTCAATTGGCGAATTATATAGTGACAAACAATTTCCGGCAACTGCAATTACAGGCGCCTGTACATATGGGCGAGCACTGGAAACTAAAACAAAATGTATTCCTCCCCAAGGTGTTACGACCTCGGAATTGGTTATTTTAGGAAGGGTGAGTGCGGGGCAAAGCCCCTTCAAAGGGGTGGGAGGAGGGCAACCCCCACAAAACAAGCATGTGCCAAAATATCGCTGTTACAGTGTTCACCATATTGTACAGGCGCGTAACTGCAGTCGCTCGAAATGCCATTGCTGTAATTGTTGTCACTATAATACTGTCGCTGAACAGACATGGAGCCTCCTAAACTGACATTTCTGTCACTGAAGAGTAGAGATTTCAAGCATAATCGATACAGATGTCATTTCGGATGTCTTTTGTGACTGGTGTAGTGTAAGAAAAGGGAGGCAGTACAGTGCAGTGGTTTAAGGCTCTGAGCTGCTAATCTGGTGACATCCAGCAGACCAGACCTGGGTTTGAATCCCAGCTTCCACTTACATATTGTGTGACCCTGAGCAAGTCACAACCTGAGCTCCCAGGCTGCACCTATAAAAAGCTTCAGCTTAGTGTGCTACTCCTGGTTAAACTACTTAAAAAAAAAAAAAACGCCAAGCAGGCCTAGGGATCAGGAAGACTTTGATTTTCTTCAAGATTGCAGACCTAGAGGTCACCATGGCGGGGAGGACCTGGATCTAGTCACCAACAGGGAGACCTGGTGCAATAAAACCAGGACTGATATGACAGTACTAGGATTTACTCTGTTCAGAGGACAAGGTCTGAGGAAAGGGAGAGAGCAGCTCTTCATGTAGGGGACAGCGTAAAGGCTACAGAAATACAGCAGGAGCAGAGGTACTGTGGGTCACTCTGGAGAAAAGGAATGGGGCCTTATCCATTCAGGAGTGATATACAGACCTTCCATAGAACAGAAGGAGTGGATGGGAAATGCTGGAAGCAATCCAACGACTGGTTCATAGGGAGAGTTGTTACTGACAGGAGACTTCAACCTACCTGACATGGACTGGAGACTCCCAACAGTGGCAACCTCCAGGAGTAGGGACATCCTGGACTCCTTGCAGGGGTGTTCCTCAGGCAACTGGTAATGGAACCCAGTCGTGGGGAGCACTGCTGCACCTACTGCTGATGAATGGGACAGTGCTGCTGATGTCACAGTGGCAAACCACCTGGGGACCAGTGATCATCATACTGTGTGGTTTGGTATAAAACTGAGGTTGCACGAAATCGCACAAGGACAAGGGACTTCAGAACAGCCGATTTCAAGACAATGGGAGACTTTATTTATTAGATCATCGGTTTACAGACCTTTGAGTCAGACTCATTTACAAAGGCACCTCATCAAGAGAGCAATACATCACAGCAAACAAACAGTACAGTACATAACGCTTAGATTAGAAAAGCAACCAGTGTTACAGGTATTCACTGGTGGTACAAGCTGTAACAGGTAGATCACAGTAGTCATAATATAGGTACACAGTACCACGTCAGGTAACAACCACAGATATTTTATTACATTAGTCAGCAGATGTTGCATGAGACCCCAGGTATATACAGCAAAAGTAGATAGGGCAGACCCAGCCTAGGGGTGAAGGTAAGGGGCAGGTGGGGATTATGTGCAGCTGCAGCAGCGAGTGCTCAGATGGCCTCAAAGAGCGCCTGGCAGGGACAGGAAGCTAGGAAGAGTCAAACACCAGTAGGTAAAATAAGAGGACACTGAAAGAGCTATGAATCTCTGTGTCAGGCAGGTCTGCAAGGGCAAGAGGAAAAGGAGACCACTATGGTTTCTAGAGTGCCAACGGAAACAAAGTAAAAAAACTAGCATTTAGAAAATACAAGACGACACAGAAGGAGGAAGATAGGATAAATTACCAGCAGAAGAAAGGAAGGCAGGGAGGAGGCGAGGCACAAACGGAGGTGAATTTTGCCCAGTAAATAAAAAGGGATAAAACCTTATTTTGATATATTAGCGAGAAGAGGAAAACCAATGGGGAATAACAAGGATAACAGGCAAATGGGAAGTCTGTGAGGAAGGGGACCAAGGAAGGCGGACATATTCAACAGATACTTTTGTTCAGTATTTACAATAGGAGTAGGTGACGGTACAAAGATAAAGAACGGGCAGAATTGGTAGGGAGGTGGACCTTTCACAGAAGAGAAGTCCTCAGAGTACTGGCAAAATCAAAAGTTGACAAGGCAATGGGACCAGATGGGGTTCACCTAGGATACTGAAGGAGCTTTGTTCAACTTATCAGCTGAAACAGGCATCGTTCAAGGGACTGGAGAAGTGCAGATGTGGCCCCACTTCAACGAAAGTGGGACTAGGGAGGAGGCAGGAAATTACAGACCCGTCAGCCTGAATTTGGTAGTGGGCAGGTTATGGAACCACTATCCCCCACCCCGATTCTATTTCGCTCCGGTCACGGCTCGTGGACTTTCTCTCAGGCATCCAGTCCTTGGCCTGCCTGCCTATGGATCTCTCGGTCTTCGCCTCCTCTCCCCCACCCCCCACCCCGCAGTCAGCACCCCCAGTTTCACCCGCCCAGGAGGGTAGCCCTCGCCTCTGTAGGCTCTCTTGTAAACTCCGACTGCAGGTGGGTCCCAAGGGAGGAACTGGAAGGCCAGCCGAGGAGAACCGACGAAGGGCATGGGGGACTGGTGCCATCGCCTGTCCCACAAAGCCGCTTTTTCCTTGTTCTATGCTAGTTCCCCAACCCTGCATGGGAACACCCCAACACTCTGGCACCACGGCAACCCCTGCCTCGTCGTACGCTGATCTCGTGCATGCCTGCTTGCTGCACCGACCCCTGGTCTCCACCAGGGGTCGCCGACCCAACCCATTCACCCAGGGAGGAGAGCACCACAAGGGCGTTTCCTTCCCTCAACCAGCCCCTGCCGACCCACCAGCACCCAAGCTGCTCCCAAACTCTGGTTGAGGGCGAGGTGAGGTGTGGAATCCAGCCGCCCAACCTTCACGCCACCAGGCCACCTATGGAATCACTATTGAAGGAAAGGATAGAGGAATACTGCACCTAGAAACAAGTGGATTGCAGGATCAAAGCAACATGGTTTCACAGGGGTAAGTCTTGCCAGACATACCTGATCGAGTTCTTCCACTGGGTGACCAGGAAGTGGATCAGGGTGGGGCAGTGGATGTGGCATACCTGGATTTCAGGAAGGCCTTCAATGCCGTTTCACACAGAAGACTGGTGAACAAGATGGTTTTTGTAGGAGTGGGACAGAAAGTAGTAAACGGATAAGAAGTTGGCTGAGCAACAGGAGGCAGAGGGTGGTGGCTGATGGAGTCCAGTTGGGAAAAGGCAGGGTAACCAGCAGGGTATCTTATGGGTCAGTACTAAGCCGGTCCTCTTCAATGTCTATCAGCGACATTGCAGAAAATTCACGATGACACAAAATCTGCAACAGGGTGGACACATCGGGGTGAGGAATGATCTGTGGAAGTTAGAAGAATGGTCAAGTGTTTGGGAGCTGGGATTGATGCTAAGAATTGCAAAATCATGCACATGTGGCACAGAAACCTGAGGGCTAAATAACCAATTGGCAGGGAGGTACTGGCAACCACCAAACAGGAAAGGGACCTGGGGATAATCGTTTCTGATGACCAGAAGGTAGCCAAGCAGCGTGGAAAGGCTAGTAGAATGCTGGGGTGCAGAGGGAGGCTATCACCAATAGGAATGAGGAGGTCATATTACCCTATACAGGTCACTGGTAAGACCACACCTCAAGTACTGTGTACAGTGCTGGAGGCCCAACCTCGGGAGGGCATAGATAGGGTGGAGGCAGTACAGAGGAGGGCAACCCAGAATAGTGCGGGGATTGCGTCAAAAGCCGTCGCAGAAGAGACTAAGACAGCTGAATATGTACTCACTGGAGGAAAGAAGGAAGGGGATATGATAGAAACATTCAAGTACATAACAGATAATAATGTACAAAAAGTTTCATTTTCCACAGAAAGACAGATTTGAGTACAAGGGCACTCTCTGAAGCTGGAGGGAAGTTCAGATGGGAGGCGAGGAATATTTCTTCACAGAGAGGGTGGTGGAGGCCTGGAACAGCCTTTCAGTGGAGGTGGTAGGTGCCAAAACAGCCAGCGGATTCAAGCATGCATGGGACAGATACAAGGGGACCTCTAAAGTGACACAAGCTGTGGGGACGACCAGAGATCGTGTAGGGCCTGCAGTGGCACAGTAGGCAGGGAAAATGGGCAGACTGGATGGGCCAACGGGTCTTTATCTGCAGACAACTTCTATGGTTCTATGTTTCCAAGTTTATAAATATGCATTCTCTGGAGCAGAGGAGAGAAAGGGAGACATGATAGAAACATTAAAATACTTCAAGGGTATTAATAAGGCACAGGAGGGTAGTATTTTGCACAGAAAGATACTCAAGGATAAGGGCATGCTATTAAGCTGAAAGGGAGAGACAGAGGAGATGTGAGGAAATACTTCTACGGAAAGGGTGGTGGACAGCTGGAACAGCCTCCTAACAGAGGTGGTAGGTACCGAAACAATAACAGGTTTCAAACATGCATGAGATAGGCACAAGGAGACCTTAGTGACCGGGGGCTGGAGATCAATTAGGGCCTGCAGTAGCTCAACAGGCGGGAATTAGGGCAGACTAGGTGGGCACAAGGTCCTTTTCTGCCGACAGCTTCTATATTACTGCACCTTAAAGAGGAGAGGAAATGATTTCTAATTGGTACCTATTTATAATGTTCCAGTTCTCAAAATGATATTCATACCTCTAAATATCCTTATTTAACTGTACCTGAATAAAAACTGATGTAAAAACTTTATTTTGTATTGTTTTACAGCACTGTTACAACTCTTTTCACAGAACCTGTGATCTGGAGTTTTAACTACGTCACGGTTTGGGTACAGAACACTCGTATCATCATACAAGGTTAACTGCTCATGTTTAGCATTCTGTACACAAATCAACAGATAGTAAGAATTCCAAATTACAGGTTCCATGAAGAAAACTATGCATAATATTGTCCATAAAAGAAAGCAATTTAAATTAGTTTTCCACATCATTGTTGGCATATGGATGTAATGTCACTGACCAAATTGTCACAACCAAAGAGTGCAGACATGATGTATGGACAACATGTTGCCAGACAAAGAGCACAGACATAATGCTGTATGGACAACATGTTGCCGGACCAAACAAGCGCAGACATAATGCTGACGGTCGCCTGTCTAAATGGTATTCAATGTCTGTTATTGTATGTATAAAGAAATATATATGCAAAGAGAGACTGAAAAGAATTATTATAAAGATGGAATAAGACTAGGGAAGTGGAGGCTCCAGGCGGCTACTGTGGGTGCAGCTTGGTGAGTCAGAGTGGATCGTTCCACTGCAGTCCTGCTTGCTCTTTCTATTTTGTCTCTCTGCTCCTTTTTTGTTAGTTTTTCATTCATTTATTGTTGTATGGCCCCAGTATTTGCTGTCAGGCTTTGGTTTGGTTTATTTATCTGGCAGTGAGGCTGGCCTTCGTGAGGAAGGCAGGCTGGTTGGAGTTCAGCCAGTGAGTGGATCGTTCCACTGCAGTCCTCTTGCTCTTTCTTTTTTGTCAACATTCGTTCGCTCTTTTGTCCGGCAACATTATGTCCACGCTATTTTGGCGTGACTTGGTCAGGCGACATCATGTCCGTATAAGTCATTGTTCATCCAGGTGCATTTCAACATGGATCATTAGGCAGTACTGAATTTCGCTTTCAGCAAACGGAAACATTACCAGCTGCTGCAAATTAACACAACTTTCCGAAACGTTTAAACAAAGCACTTATGCAAAGTTTTCTTTTGTTTGGTTAAACAGAATAGTTTTGAAAGGGATGTAACTAAGTTTTGAAACAGAAGGATTTCATAGAAATATGGGAAAAGAACAGTTACATACAAACTTACCATAACAGTTGATCTTCGAGGAATCTCTCATCAGGTCACACCTATGGAACTTACAGCCATCAGGCACTAGGACCCCACAGAAACTTTTGAGCAGTCTAGTAGGGGCCCGCCACTGCTGCTAAGCATTTGGTAATGACCCGTGACACAGAGGATAGGCCAAAGGACAACACCCGGAACTGGTAATGTTCCCCTGGATATGCAGATAAGCATTCTGCATGTCCAGGAGCATACTCATCTCCCTGCCTGAGCAAAGGAGCAGACCATGCAGAGTGACCATCCTAAACTTCTTGTATTGGATACAATAAAATTCAGGCCTCTGAGGTCTAGAATGGGCCACAAGTCCTTTGCTCTCTTGGGAACAAGGAAGAACCAGGAGTAGAACCCTTCATTCCTTTGCCACCTGGGCACTGGTTCTATAGCTGTTTTGCCAGCAAAGTGAGCACCTCCTCCCAAAGCACCGGAATGTGGTCTGGAGGATAAGTGGAGAAACAGGCAGAAAATCTGGAGGCTGTTCTAGAAGTTCTAGAGTATGGCCCTGTTTGATTAGTTGCACACAACCCAAACATCGATCGTAAGGGTTCTCCACTGATCAAGACAGAAGGAGAAATTACCCTAAACACTACCTCCTGGCTTGGGGCAGGAGGAGGGGGGCCAGGTGAGAGTCATGCAGAGGCAGAGCCAGTGTGGCAGCGCCAGGGCCACACTGCCACCTCTGGGGCTTTTAGCAGAGGCTCCAGTGGTGGAGGAAAGCGCAGGCAGGGCGAACCCTGCCCTGCACTTGTCCTTAGGTCTAGTTCCCAACCCAGCTTTATGGGAGACCTTAAGAAAGGAGTGTTGTGGCCTGCTCCTGAGTTGGGTACAACAGAGGGTGGACAGACCTAATGGCTCTACCAGAGGCCTGCAAGCCATTGATAATATCCTGCAAATCAGGGTTAAAAGCTTAATTTAGAATGTTCTGCTGAACATCAGCAGCAAATCCAGAGACCCTCAACCAGGAGTGCCTTCTAAAGCAGGTGCCTGTGGCAGTAGCCCTGGCCATGGCATCAGCCATGTCATAAATGGCCCTTAGAAGATGCCTGCTGACATCTTCAGCAGCCTGGAGAGTCTTAAGGCGTTTCAGGCTCTGAGGACCCTCAGGAGAGCCTGTGCTGCTGCTCTGCCCTCCTTTCAGAGGGTGTTCTCGTATTCACCATGTGGGACAACTGGCAATCCTGAGGCCTAAGATGGCGAAGCAAAGTTCCTCTTGTCCCAAAGGTTAGTCCTCCTTGAGCTACCTTGATGACCGAGTCACTTTCTGGTTGGGCGGCACAGAAAGGTTTCCCCATAGGGGCCCATTAAAGCTTGTTAGTCTTCCTAGGCATAGGGACCATGTTAGGCCTGTGCCAGGCTGTAGTGGCATCATCATCCAGGGCTGGGAGCAAAGGAGGGATGACCTTAAGAGGAGACTCAAAAATCTCCAGGAAATCCACCAGGTTCTTTCTGGTGATACCCTCCTCTTCAGTCTAGAACTCCATGGTAGCCTGAAGTCACTTCATGAAGGAGGAGGGGTCCTCAGGAGGGATCTCCGGTATGTTTTGTAGAGTCCTCACTCCCTGAGGAGACAGTGGATCTGTCTGAGAAGTCACCCCAACATCTTGCCTTTCATCCTCCTCCTCCTCCTCCTCCTCCTCCTCATCATCATCATCTGGGAGGATGAGATCTGGGTGGTAACCGTCAACATTGACCTGGTCAGAGGCAGGGACCGACAGCAAAGACGCAGACAATGGCCAAGAAGGCACAATGCACTGGGGCTGAACTGGTGTTGACACATAAGCAGCCCCTCCTCCGGCGACGAGCGCAGGCGGGGAATGAACTGCTGGATTAAGCGCGGTTGTAAAGAAAGTACTGTGTTTTAAGTCGATGGCAGAAAGAGGCAACACAGTTGGTGACGGAGGGGGGAGAGGCCCCAGCATCAGTGGAGCACTGCCTGCTGAAGCAGAGCTGGTGGACCTTGTGGTTGTGGAGGTCGCAGTGGCGTAGCTGACATTGATGACCGGAGAGCCAAGGTGGCGGCACTTCACCTGCCAAATAAGGCTGGTGGAACTTGCTGCCAGGGCGGCCTGGTGTGGGGCCGAGGCCTGGGCAGCAGGAGGGTCGACACCAAAGCAGTCAACAGCACTATCCCAGAGGAAGAAACAGCAGCAAGCGGGACTGGGGCGCCTCTGGGGAAATGGTCTATATTACGTTCCTATTCGGTGAGCATCCCCAAAGGCTTGTCCTGGGCCTTGGTGGCCTGAGAGCCCAACGAATGAGCTGGCGACTGGGAGAGGGTAGTCCCAGAGTGTCCTTGCTCCATCCTGGCGAGTTGCTGCTCCAGTAGAAAGACTGCAGGTCTTTCTGGCGGTGCCACCAGGTGGCGAGGTTAAACTTTAGGCAGAGCTACTTCGGTGAGGGAATTGTGGCTAGGCCTGAAGCAGCACATGCAGAGGTCATGCTCGTCTTTGAGTAAATCTTTCCGCAGCGACAGCAACGGAAAAGGTTGGTAGAATCTTTCATTCTGACATATAAAATAAAGGCAATCACTTAAAATAAAGGATTCAGTACTAAAGAGGCTAGAGGCAGTATAGCACAGTGGGTTAAGGCTCTGAGCTGCAGATCTCAAGACCTGGTTTGAATGCCACAGCTGCCTAGGTGCAACTGTACAAAAGAAAAACACATCTGTACAAATTTTCTAAATATAACCCCTACCTTACACCCCAAAAAGCAAAATACTGTACTGACGATAGTACAATTATGTTACCAGTCAATATACTGCTCATAAATCGGCTTTTCTTCGATCTAAATGCTTATAATCCTGAGCCTTAACTTGCAACACAGTGGATTCTATCTGTAATGCAAAATCTATATCTGTGGTTTTTAAATGCTGGAGTAAATACTGACATCTGGCTTGCCACATTTTATACAAGCAAATATGACCAGTGGTGCGGAACAGTTTGAAAAGTGGAGGCCAAGGCGTAAGGAGTAAATTTTCCTATTAAATATATTGCCATGACAGCAAAAGTGATAAGGCCACTTATGTAAAGTGGTAGTGTCATGGCCTAGTGGTCACCCCTCCGTTCCAGCACCAATGAATATGACATTCAAAGTACTTTTGTGATATCCTGTTAAATCGAATCGTGCGTTCTCCTAGTATCAAGCCTTCGTATATAGTATCTATAAGGAAAGGACACCTCCATCTGGTGGCCAAATATTTCAAACGTTAACAGCAGAAATGCAAGAAATAAAAATGCACCTGTGTTTCTTCCCCAGCCATCATACATCCTTCCCAAAGCATTTTCTTTCATCTATGGCTTATGTTTTAAATTGCCCTTGAAAAGAGTAGGAAATTTCCTAGTGCCGTGGCCAATTTCACCATTCACTAAAAATATCACCAACAGCTTATTCTGGTTCAATTTCAGTTGGTTATCAGCTGTATCTCCCCACCCCGGGACGAGGCTGAAAATAGGCACAATTGTCTAGTCCTCCTTTCCTGGTCAACAAAAACTAAACAAACAAATAAACTGTATTCTGCCTCGTTGCACACCAGTTTTGGTGGTGGAATACCATTTTCCTCATTCTGGTACTCCAGTTGGAGTACCACCCACATGCCACTGTTCTGCAGATTAATCTAGATCACTGCTTATTTTAAACAGAAGAAATATTGATCCAGAGGCGGAATACCAAAATTAAATTTTTGGTACTCCGACTCCAACACTTTATTTTTTTATTTCTACCCTGATAATCTGTTTTGTACCCCATCATAGCCAGAAAAACTTGCCCTCAATGTTAGGTGATTCAAGGATTTGGGATGCCACCCTCATCCCACTGGCTGTTTTTTGGGGTTTTTTTTTAATCAGTGAATTATTACTCTGCCTATGCAGCTGCATTAATTTCAGTAAGCACAGCAGTTCATGTGATTTTTTTTGTTTCGTTAACAGGGCTGTTGCCTTATGTGACCATGTGGAATAAAGAGATTTTCCAATGTCCAGCAAAGAACTCGCAGCTTACATCAATAGAACTCAACCAAGGAAAGACAAGGTGGTTAAGGAGTCACGCCCAGAGCACACTCCAAATGAAACAGCACCAAAGAAAGACAAAGCGTGGCTAACAAGCACCAGTGTGCATCACAACACCACAAATCCATAGCTTGGTTTATGGTTAAAATTTTGCTTTTGTTGCATAATTGCATCTCACTCACCCCACCTGCATCTGCCAGCGTTTCACCTGGAAGACACTGGGCTTTAAAGTGAAAGGTTGGCAGACGAGGTGGGGGTGAGAGATGGAATTTATGCAGTAAAAGTATATTTTAATCCATAAACCAAGCTATGGGTTTATGTTTCTGAGATGCGCACTAGTGCCTGTTAGCCATCAATAAAACTCAGTTACATGACCCCCATCTGAATTTCAGAACCATTCATTCTTTGTTACTGAAGCCATTTTCATTTTACAATGGATCTTTTTTCTTTTCGACTTTATCCGTTCATGTTGCTTATACCTGTGGTGATGTCATAATCTTCCATTTATTTCCTTATAACCTATTACCATGGAAATGATCCTGATGTCACAAGAGGATTATGACTTTTAAGCAGGAAAAGCATCAGGAACAGACAAAGTCCAAGGCCAAAGTGCCTGTTTTCAGGCAGATATCTTCAGTAACAAAGAATGTAATGTCCAGAAATACAAATGCTGAGATCATTTTAAGAGATGTCACTCCTACCTATACTAACAGTAACCTGGAAAATTACTTTAAAATCCAGAACTATGGTTCGTAACACAACAGTCAGCCATCATGGAAAATTTTATTTATTAGTAAGGGACAACAGGAATACCTGAACTAAAGAACAGTTCGTAAGAACTTACTATAACAGTAGATTTTCAAGAGAATCTCTGTCATTATTAGGTCACACCTATGAAACTTAGCCGCCAGGTGCCAGGCTCACACGAAGCTTTTTCTGCAGCAGTCAATTAGAGGCCATCCATGCCGATGTCAGGCTCTGACATCACATTCCCTATACAAGCATGGGGGCCCTGCTCACTCCTCAGTTTTCCTAGCTGGAGGCCATAGGAGACAGGAGTCCCACCAGGGAACCAAGGAGAGAGACAGAAGGTGCCCAGCTAGCAGAAAGGCTGGAGCAACAGAACAGCCGAGCGCAAGAGAGAAAAGAAAAGGGGATGGACGGAGGGGAGATGGCATGACCTGAGGACAGAGATTCCCTCAAAGATCTACTGTTACAGTAAAGTTCTCACGTAACTGTTCTATCTTCTTCAGGGATAGCTCTATCATCAAGTCACACCTGTGAACAAGTCCCAAGTAGTGCTAATCGCGAGCACGGAGTTAAGCACTGCTTGATTGTCACTGACATCACAAGGTTCTAACAATGGCTCTAATGTAGTATTTATATTGCACAGACTCAGTCATCTATATCTCTGGACTGCTTCCAGCTATAGGTAGGCCAATACCTCAATCAAAAGAACTTTCCATGGGCTTTCAAACTATGTCTGCCACCCACTGTACATGAATGTGTCCCTTTAAGTGGAAATAGAGCAAATCTACGGTGTGGCCCTCTCAAAGTCCATAGTCACCCAATTAAAGAAAACTATCAGGTCATCTGACAGGACCTCCATGCCACAAACTCGTGCTGCTGACTATCCTGGAGACCTCTACTCTCCAGGTAGTCCATGAGGTGCTCTTTGACCAATGACGCCATCACCTTCCCTACAACAGAGGTCAGACTAACAGGTCTGTAGTTCCATGCTTGTTCCTTGTCTCCCCCATGGGTAGAATGACATCCACCACCCTCCAGTCCGTAGGAACTACCCCTGTCCCCAGTGAGTTGATGAACAGTCTTACAAGAGGTTCACCCAGTTCTGCCGCCAGTTCCCGAGTATCCTAGGATGCAACTCATCTAGTCACGAGGCCTTATGTATCTTTAATGCCACCAGCCCTTTCTGGACTCTGTCGCTCTTAAATAATTGGCTGTGTCATCTCCAGGACCTCCTTTTCGCCACTCTGATGCCATTCTCATGAAAGGCCCATCTTCCTCCCTGGTGAAAACTGAGCAAAAATAATCTTTAAGGATGGCAGCCTTTTGCCCATCCTCCTCTATCATCCTACCCACACAACAGCATAATGAGTCCCCTCCTTTCTTTTTCTAATACAGCAGAACAAGTGTTTTCTCTGCCCTTGACCCCTTCTGCAATACGCAGCTCTGTGTCTCCTTTGCCTCACTAACTGCTCTCTTTGGCTCCTTATGTCTCAGTAAATACTCTCTCCACTCTTCCCACGGCAAGCCATTGCACTTGTAGTAGAAGGCATTTTCTTAGCTCCAATGCTTACTTAACTTTTGCCAAGAACCATAATGGTCTCCTGAACTTGTTTTTTCAGTTACCCTTCTCATAAATAACTTGGATGCCTTGAGAATGGCCCTTCATTACCGCCATCTCTCTCCCACCCTACCTAAACTGTCTACTCTAACTTCTCCTGACCAGTTCCCCCAGCCTGCTGAAGTCTGCCCTCCAAAAATTAAGGACTTCAGTTCTCAGATTAGGCTTTCCAGTCCCAAGGGACAGCTCAAGCCAAACAGAGTTACGGTCACTGTCCCATAGTGACTCCTTTACTCTCACTCACCCCTAACACCTCAGAGTTATTACAGATTACAATGTGTATGATAAAAAAAAAAAGACTGAATAACTTGTTTTTCATTCAAGAAGTTTTATCAGGACCTCCTGGTCCTCCACATTAATTTGGGGTGATGAGCATTCTCCTTAAGTGGTGTATCTAGACTCCACCCGTGACATCAGATCTTGCACACTGGAAACAGCATCCATGTGCCACATGCCCGGGAGAGCTGGCTGGGTTGTGTGGATGCGAACGATATACCACTCCTTGAACTAGTTACAGGTCAGTAACCTATTCTTCCAGGGGTATGGATATGGTTCACTTATCCACACTCTGGCAGACTTCTCGCAGTTCTCCAGGAGGAGGACAAAGGCACACATCCCTACTTGGTGAACAAAGAATGGAGAACTGAGGTCCCAAAGCTGCATCTTGGGATGATTCCAGGGCAATGCAGTAGTGGAAATAAAGGTGTGTGCAGACTTCCAGGCAGCAGCCCTGCAGATCTCTCCCTGTATGAGACGTTCTGAAAGCTGCCACTGAGGCAGCGATATGTCTGGTAGAATGAGCCCTAAGCCCCAGGGAGGCTCACAGCCAGCCAACCTATAGCAGAGGTCAATGCAAGATGTAATCCACCTTGCTTTGCTGCGTGGCTTCAGTGTACGTGACAAACAGCTGGCGAGCCTTTCCCATACTCCAGCCATGTATTCCACATAATATTTATTTATTGAAGTGTATTGAAGGATCTGCAGCTTATCCATTAGGTAGGGAAATGGGCAGACTAGGTGGGCCAAGCGGTCCTTATCTGCCGTCAAATTCTATGTTTCTATGTTTTCACCAGGAAAAACATACAAAGCACAAATGGTTCGCTTTCAGATGTGTCCGGGGAGGGATAAGCTTAAGAACAAACTAAAAGAAATAAATACATTTGTACAAAATGCAAAATACAGAGAATATACTACAAGTACAGAGGTCGTTTCCAGATGTGTCCGGAGGTGGGGAGGGATAAGCTTAAGAACAAGCTAAAGAAATAAATACATTTGTACAAATGCAAAATACAGAGAATATACAAGTACAGAGTGGATACAATATATAGATTGCAACAGAAATAGGTAGGTATATACAGTATGAGCAATATACAGAGGCAAAGGAATTAGGTACCTGGGTACTTACAATGTAGAGGTAGGTATATACAAAATGTGCTTGTGATCGTTCTTTAAGGAATCCTGTAACCTGTTTCCCATGAATGCTGCCGTATCTCAAATTTTAGAGCGTTTCCCTAATTTTGCCATATCTATAGCATCCTTCTCTTTAGGCACCCCTGCCCTCATATGCTTCCACTTGCTAACCTTCTCCCTACTGAAATCCCCTTCCATTTTCCCACCTTATCCAACACCCTTTCATGTATGGCTACTTGGCAAGTTCTTTGTATATTTTGTATAGGTCTTGATCTTTGACTTTCTCATTTATTCCATATATTGCACATTGCTATTTGCTCTTTGTATCCTTGTATCATACTAACACACTAACTTACTAAAAGCCAGCAGCAGAATAGGCCTAATGGTCTGTCGTGTCTGCTCGTAGTCGTGCCACCTAGAGGGTGCCGCTTCCCCACCCTCCTAGCCCCACCAAGAGAGTCTTCTTGACTTTAGTTTCCTTTGTACCTGTCCCACCCCTCTTGAAACCCTCCACTGTGACCTCCTCCACCAGCCTCCCGGCAGCGATTCCATGGCTCCACCACCCTCTCAGTGAAATAATGCTTCCTACGCCCACCCTGTAATTTCCTCCAGCTTCCACCATGCCCCCTAGTTGCCCCTCTTTAACCCAAACATCTCCTTGGTTCCACTCTCAGTTATTCCTTTTACATATTTGAAGACCCCTATCATGTCTCCCCTGTCCCTCCTCTCCTCCAGTGTGTACAACCCAAGCTCTTCCAGTCTCTCCTCATAGGACCTCCCTCCATTCACAGAATCATCCTGGTCGCTCTCCTCTGGACTCTCTCCAACAGCGCTATGTCCTTCTTCAGATAGAGGTCTCCAGAACTGTACACAGTACTCAAGTTGCAAGCCTGACCAAGGCATTATATAGAGGAGGATCACCTCCCTCCTCCTGGACATAATTCCCAGGCTATGCAGCCCATTATCCTGTTTGCCTTGGCTGGTTCTTCTACAATTTTCAGAGTTATTCATTTTGACGCCTACTACCACCCCTAGATCATGGTACTGCTCGTAATCCTTATATATGTAATCCATTTGTATGCACTGCTTATGTATGTAACCCTTTACGTATGTTGGCATCCCCAGGTCCATCTTGAAAATAAGCTTTGCTCAATGGTGCTCGCTTGGTTAAATAAAGATTTTGACGGATTGATGTGCAAAATGCAGAGGCAGCAGATAGGTACTGGGAGCAAGAGGAGGGGCAGAGTATGCCTTAAATAATAAGTTAGCGTAACGGATTGAGGAGCGAGTTACAGACCAATACAGGGTGCTTCAAGAGAAATAGGAGCAGGAATAATATGACAGTAGTTCGCAGGTCCAGGGTATGGAGCCTCCAGATGGGCTGGTGAAAAACTGGAAAGTTAATCACCTGGTTAAGGTGAAACTCTGATACCACCTTCTGAGGAACTTCAGACTGGGGCAAAGGATGACTCTGTCCCTGTGGAAGACCTGGTAGAGAAGAGTACACCAAGAGCACCTGTAGCCCAATCCTTCTGGCTTATGTAATGGCCACTGGGAAGGCAGTCTTCTATGACAGAGGGCTGGCGGGGGAGAAGGATGGAGTGTCCGAGAACTGCTCTCTTTCTCTGGGTGGGGAGGGTGGAGAGCATGGCCAGCCGACAAACCCCTGGCAGAGGCCGAGAGTAGTGCAGCGACCAGCACCAACCATCTTCAGGGGTGGGGCAGATGCAGGATTTCACTGCACGTCCCACCCCACCCCAGAAAACCTGGAAAAAGAACAGCTGCTGGCGCCCTAGATGATGCCCATCACTTCTCAATTAGCCTCCAGGCCAGCCCTCCGACCTATCCCATTGTTTGCGGCACCAGAGGAATCTGGTGCCTAACCACCCTGAGGGTAAGCCGGGGTATCGGAGGGTTGCGCCATTGTGAAGTGGGAAGTCAGGTCTGTGACTGGGCCAAGGTGTACCAGGTAGCCATGCAGGAGTAAAACAGAAAATATTTAGAAAAAAAAAAAAGATTGCTATCTTGTCTTATTCAGATGAACAGAGCATGAAAAAGCTCACTGTTTAACCAAAACACTTGGGGACTTTGGTGGGTGAGTGGCAACCTACAGCTGTAAACTGCTACTGATTTATACACATTTATATATATAAAGTGATTTCTGAAGCTTATTTTTAGTGTTTGGATGGTGCCTGTACCATGCTGCTTCTCTCACATAGTGTTACTACACTAAGCACACCTTGCTCTCAGAGCGAAACCATGCCAGAAGATATTACTTGCTCCACATGTTAATTCTTGGGTTCCTTTAAATTTTTTAATGAACTATTAATCTGGGGCATACACACAATAGGTTATTTACTTTTAACCGCAGATTTTGTGCACTATCCATAGACTCACTCCATGCAGCCCAGCAGGAGGAGGAGGCTAGCCCCCCCAACTTTTTTGCGTGAAAGAGACTAGAGGACTGCCCTCAGAGCAGCTTCCCACAGGCAACAGTGTAGTGTGATGCTGTCAGGGAACATGGAAGTGTGCATGAGACTGGACTCAAGGTAACAGCGCAGATTATTTCTGAGATGGGGATGAACCTGGCGGCAGCGATCGAGGCAGCAATATTATACTGTGAGAAACATTACACAGTGTACCAGCTGAAATATCATGAATTGCTGAAATATAAAAGGATACACCCTGGTGTTAGTGGCCTGACTTAACTGGATTGCTGTAGCAAGCTGTTGAAAAGGAATGACAATAAATTGTCTTTCACTTGACTGCTAGCAAATTTCCAGTGTTGGGAGGGACTGGCAAAGCAGTACTCAGCACAGGATCAGGGGCAGGGTAGCCCCACCTCCACCAGCCAGCACACATGCCTTGGTACTGGAACTGTACCCCCTGCCAGCTGTGCTGTGGAGACAACTGCTCACTGACCATCCTGGCTACAGGAAGGATGAAGCTGTGAACCCCAATCGTTGATGTAGGGACGGGGGGGGAGGAAAGAAAGAAAGAACAGTTATGCAAGAACTTACGTAACAGTAGATCTTTGAGGGATATCAGTCATCAGGGTGGCCCTAGCTGTACTGCTGAAAACCTTCCATGAGGATTCCTCTTCACCGATGGTGAAGGTCCCTACTGTGTTACCTGATGACAGAGATACCTCGAAGATCATCAAAAGCATCTAAAATGTCTTGGATTTGGCCATCTCTTTGGTGCAATGATAGGGCTACTGCTCTGTATGTAGGGACCTGGGCTCGTCTGTCAAGGACTGGCGGGGAGGATGGCGGTGTCCTAGAGGATGGTGGTCTTCTCCAGGGAAGGAGGGCATCATCCCGCCTCAACACTGCTACCAGGGTGACCACAGGTGGCAGTGTGGCTGACAGGCTGAAAGAAGGTGGGATGTCACTCTCCCAGGTGCTAAGGCATGATTCGCATGCAGGTGCTACTTCGACATGACACACGCGTTCACAAGGGAGACAAAAACCAACCAAGCATGGCCTATGCCACTGAGACAAAACACTGCAATTTATCTGGGCCTCACGTCCCTGCCTTGGCACACCTTCTGACGAAATTGAAAGTCTGGGGTACATCACCTTACCCAGTCCATGCTCGGGAGCACACCATGACTCAATAGAGGATCAGAAGCCAGTTAAGAGATGCGGGGACTGGTATGGCCTTGGGAGCTCTGAAAGGAATTGGGAGTGCTGGAGGTGAGAATGGGGAGGTGTTAAAGAGAAAGTTAAAGACAGCTTCTGCAACATCAAAATTTTTCTCAGCTACATTAGAATACACCCAATAGGAAACACACGTGATATTAAAAAAAAAAATAAAAAAAAACCCCCAAAAACCGTACTACAGCAATATTTTAAAAATAGTAAAGCAGGGGATTAAGAGGGCATTCTCAGTGCTACCTTTACACTATTGGAAGGGGGTTGAAACAAAAAACAGCTCAGACAACATCAACAAACCCCGCAACCTTACGGCTGTAGTAGAAGGCTCAGATAGTCTAATCCATTCTCAGTTTTTCAACTTTCCAAAGCGGAACCAACATAATACTTTGTATGACTGGCCAATGGTATTTTTTCTGAACAGAAACATTTTCCTCAACTTAAGGTTAAAAGGGCTTTATTATATGACAGATGAATCTCAATTTGACCTTCCAGTGCTTCAACACTGCGTATTTCTTTCCCTGGCTCTTTTCTATTTTCTGTCCTGATGCAAAAGAGCAGTGGTGCGTAACCTGTAATTTACAAGGATAAGATGAAGCCGAGCTGTCACCTGGCTGAGACACTGTTCATCAATCAGTGTGCAGAGGCTAACAATGAGATCCTCACTCCTATACAAAGCAACCAGAGACCATGCATTCAAATGACATTTTCCATATGTGTAAGCTTTTCTAACTTTAAGGTTTACATGCAGTATCCCTTTGACCCTCATCCCTTTCTGTCTGTTTTTGTTTTCAACAATCAACCAATAAGTAGGCTCTTAAGAATTTTTTTTTTTTTTTTTTTTTTTTTTAATCTGCAAGGTGAGGAGTGCCTGAATTACTAACATTTTGCTCCTCAAAAACCAATGTAATGCTGATTAGTTTTAAATAACTACCCTGGCACATTGCGCTTGCTGCCTACAGACGGACTGATGAAACCCAGCTTGCAGCATCCCACTGAAATGAACTGCTAGTCTCCATTCTACAGGGGCTAGAGCTTCAAATGATGGCTGAGGCGGAAAGTGTCTGCCTTTAAATGATGGGGAGGGCAGTTCTGCCCAAGTGAAGACTCCATGATGAACAGCTCCGCTTATTTTATCGCAGCTGCTGATGAGAAGTTGAAATGACCAGCCAACCTCGGGAAGAGAGAGACCCATGCTAGATGCCTACTGGCACCAGTGCCCTTTCTGTTCATAGGATGCATGCCTGTCCTGCATTTTCCATGACTGCTCTGGCTATCATTTGCCATTAAATTCAGCAGAAGTCCCTGTGCCATTTGACATCTGGGTCTGCTTACCTATAATTAAGGTCAATTATGCTCAGGGGTAAAGACCAAAGGAACCCACAGAAATGCTGACCGACCCCACCCCCTTAAAATTGTAGAAGAGTTCCTTCTCCTCTGACACACTGTCACTAAAAACTAGAGAACTTAGACTTGTAGGAGATGACAGTTCCCACTCCTACAAATCCAGAGATGAGTTTCTCCTACTTAAATATTTCCAGTGTAACCACTGACTGTGACACTTAGTGTACAGCCTGCAGTTCAGTTATTTAAACAATTGTGCAGCAGGCTACTGCATTATTATACTATTTCAGAACAAGATCACACATTTCTGGGGTGGGAAGCTGTAGAGCAGAAAAGGGAAGCAAGTCTGAAAATGCCCTACTCTTTAAGGAGAACTACTGAGAACAGTAATGACCTGATTGGAGCACAGTTCGGGCTCCAGTACCCCGATCCCCACCCCGTAGTCACATTATACATCTGCAAGTTTAAGTACCTCATTTCCCATAAATTCCATCGGTTGCAGCGGCATTTTCTAGGGGTACTCCATGCAGAAGATCATGCTACAAACACCGTGATATGCTGGCGTGGCTTTGCCTTCCTGTTTTGTGCCCATATGTATGGAGATTAAATAATCTCTGTGTCTACCATGCCCAGCCCTATTTTCCAGAATTAGACTAAATGCCATAAGTATGCCTGGCACATACATAGCATTTAGGTTAATTCTGGAAAAACATTTCTGGTATGGTAGATATGGAGACGTGATGGGCACAATACAGGAAGGGGCAAAGCTCACGCAGCATATCGCGTGTTTGTAGCGTGATCTCCGCACTGAGCATCCACTACTAGAAAATGCCGGTTGCACTTGATGGAATTCACGGAATTTGCGAAGTGTTGAGGTACTTAAGCTAGCAGATGTATAATGTTACCGCATGGGAAATCGAGATATTAAGAGTCCCTAACTGTGCTCCGAGGGGTCATTACTGTTCCTAGTAGTTCTCCTTTAATGTGTGCCCAGACTGGAAATCCCCAAACTGGCTACCCTATATTTTCACATATTCATGCACCATTGTAAAATATTACCCTTAGCTGATCAGTCAGCATGAAAAACCACAGTGCATGTCAATGGAGGGCCTGATAAGCTGGTCTCTTACAAGATGCTCGGCTCGAATAAAACGTCATCACTCATTTTAGTTTGTTGGACTGATTTTCACCTACAAGCGCCAACACTTAATCTGTAGCAGTCTTTAAAACAAACAAACAAGGGCATCTTCATTTGATGAAACAGGAGATGTGCACACCATACTTGACCCAGCAGCAAACAGAGGGATCCGAGACCGTGGTTCCTCATCTTTTAACAGCACTACATTCATGACTCATAATTAAACACAACTACACACCAAGGGACAGTGGCCCACCTAGCACCTGCAACAAAGAATAAAACACCGGAGGGATCTGCTCCAAACAACCTTAAAAGTAGAGCCAAACCAGGAATGAAGATAAGTGACCCACCTCACTGGTATGCGGTTTTAGTAGTTTTATTCATAGTTATCACCAGCAACAGCACTCACTCCGATCAACATTTGTAGTGATCCCACTACTTCTTCAGGATTTATAAATGGGGATAAAGGTAACACTGAAGGCTCATTGGCCTGGCGGTAGCACTACCACCCACAACCCGGTTCAGGAAGGAGCTTTGACTACTGGGGCAGAGGACTGAGCATCCATGGAGGCATCTCCTCCTCCTCCTCCGGAGAAGGTCACCATACCCGCTGCAATACTACCAGCTGGGTGACCACAGGTGGCGGTGCAGCCGGGGGGTGCTATGGGAGGAGGACATCAGCCAAAATCTGGAGCGGCAGCACACCTTGGGTGCACACGCCTTGGACCACCATGTTTGCTGATGTCCTCACAGATGGAAGAAATGATGGAAAGACCCTCAGCTGGCTGGACAATGGCCTCCGTATCAAGACAAAGGACCAACCCGAAACCCATGGCCACCGCCTGACAAAGCGCTTGTGCAGGTAGGAGGGAGTAGAAAGGAGGTGCTCTCTCCTTCCCCACCGAGGGGTTTGCAATCCAAGGCAGTGTGGAAACAACAGTCAACAGTACCAGGGGTGGTGTGGTATACATCTAGCCACAGGTACCTTGGGGACCCTCGAAGGAGTGGCTCAGCTGCAGCATAGAAGGGGGGCACACAGAGAATGAGAAAAAAAAAACATTCAACATTTTGTGAAAAATTCATCCTCTATCAGCAAACTCTAAAGAAGTCACCTTCCTCCAAATTTTACTTAATATTCATTTTCTAGATCTTATTCTTTCACAATTAATAGTGCCAGAGACCCATTCACAAACTCTTCCTCTGTGGCATGAGAAGAAGGGAGGAAGACTATGTGGAAAGGGGGGCAGCTCCAGTAAATTTGTCCAAGAGCTGCACACTCGAGCAGACTAGATAGACCATAAAGGGCTGTTTCTGCTGGCATTTTCATATGTCCGTATTCATGTTATGCCACATACCAAGTAACGAGAACCTGAGTGGGAAACACCCCACGTCCGCTTCTGGAGGCGGGTTCTGGCGCCGTAGCCTCACACGATTGGAGATCTGGGAAGAAGCTTGGATGAGTGTGACCAACATTGGACACTGGCTGGGGGGTGGGAGATTGGTGGTCTCCCACCCCACTCAGGGGTTATCAGAGACCTAAAGGGGGGCTCACAAGTAGCAGAAGTCCCCAAGTCTCCAGCATAGCCCATTCGGTCGCCTTTGGGAGTCCCTTGAAGGGTAGGAGAGACATGGTGAGGAAGGGAACATAAACAGCAAGTAAAAAAATTTATTGACACTTTTGGCAAAGAGTTGCCTGCCCAAGAACCTAAATCGCTCCATTTTAATTTTTACTTCAGTCATCTTTAAGATGTTTAAATACTATTACCTATGTTCATTTCCACTTTGTCTAAAGCCACTCCATACCCACTGCAATCCTGCCCTAAAACAGCGTTCTGATGATGGAAGTGGAAAGGGGCTGCAGGGATACTAACTATAGACAGCAATCGGAAGCAGCGACTCCATCTAAATACACAGAGTTTACTTTGTAAGCATTTACATATGTTAAGGAGGGTATATAAATAATGCAGTTTAGGTCTACGAGCAGGCAACTCCTTGTCTAGAGTTTTCTGGCCAGAGGACACAATGGTGTCAGCAGCTGTTGAATTATATTTTAAATCTGGTTTATGATGAAATCCTGGCAACAGCAGCAGAAAGATCAGAAATAACTTCAGCTCGCTGCATTACAGGAAGCAGCAGGTACTCTACATATCAACAAACAAAGACAATAATCACTGCAGAACGGGGATGTGCAGGCAATTAAAAAGATAAGTCTAATTTCTACATGGTAAGAGTCACTTAAAGAGCAACTCTTGACTTCAGCATGTACTTTCATAAAAATATGATGTTTTGGCTATTACAGTTTATTAGGGAATACTTTTTTTTAATAATTATTTTCAATGTTTATTCTCAAGGTTTTCAGCAAATCTTGGCAGTCTGTCCAAAAGCTGGTATAAAAGCATTTGCCTCCCCATTAACCACACAGTGCTTTTGTTTATGACATCACAGTGCTCGCCATGACAACAAACTTGTGCCGTAAGTGCAACTGTGAGGTAAGCAGGGAGAATCGGATACATTTTGAAAGACTCAGTGAAGCAAGTACTGCATTGTTATTGTTACTGAATGGGACCTAGGAGTTACGATTGGCATGTCCCTCAAACAGCCAAGACTCGTGCAAAAGGTCTATGGTAAGGCAAACAGGATACTGGGATGTTCTGGTAAGGGTACAGACATCAGAAGGAAATGAAAATTACATACTAATCTGAATTGTTGTTTTTCCAGGAATCAATCTTCACAATTCATTCCATTAATGGGTCTAAGCCAGAGGCATTAGGACCTCATGGGAGCAAAGTCTTCTGCACCTTAGACAGGGAGACCAACATTGGTGCAGTTGCAGCTCTACATGAATTGAGCGTACTGACGTCCGCGCATCAGCAAGTCAGTAACCGATGCTGGCCTCCACTACCGGTTCTGTTTTTCCCCACCACTGAGTGTGCACCGTGGGAGCAACTAAAGTCGAAATCCACTACGCTATCCGTATTTTCTCTCTGCTTGTCACCATTACAGGTTTGTCACAGGACGCTCGACACAGTTTTTCTTCAGGGTTCTAAGTTTTCACAGCTCAATGCCAAATTCTTTTCTTTTCATTTTATTTTCACTTGTCGCAAGCTGAGTTCCAAGGGGCAGAAGAAGAAAGGCTGCTTCCCATGCGTCAGTGCCCTCTGGGAGTCATCTCAGCAATGAGAAGTGCAAGGCCTGCCTTGGTCCAGACCATGACATGGATAGGTGAGATGTCGGATTCTCGATGGATAAGCATACCTGGAAATTCATGTGTTAAAGTGGGGTCATTCACCTCACACTTTTGGAAGCTGCTGTCACACCAGAGATGCCAAGGTGAAGTCCTTATGCCCCTTCCCAGTACTTCTGGTACTGAGGAAGACCTGGATCCTCCCAGAGCTCACCTCACCAATATATCAGAGATCTGGGGGAATCTGGTGGACAGATGACTGAGAACTCCCCGTCCATCCACCATCCTGGGCAGTGGATGCCCCTGGAGGTGAGGCAGAAGTTACATGCTTGGTCTACACTGGTGAGCACCTCAATGTTGTGGCCTAGTGCCACCCCGGCTCTTTGTACCACCCCTGGTACTGGGAGGGTCAGTTCTGGAGCTATTCCTGACCTTGTGTCTGAGGTTGTGGTCATCTCCTCTACTGAGCATCTGGGGAGAAAGGGGACACTGATCTTGGGTACGGGCAACAATGATGGAACTGACCCTGGGCGGTTTAGTGCCAGACCCGGTGTTGGTGTTGTCCTTCGCCTGGTGTTAGGGACGGTACCATGTCTGGTTCTGCTGCTGCCATGGCACGGTTCAGGTTTCAGTGCATTCCAACGCCTGTCCACGGTACCAGGTATGGGGAGTTTCTGCAACTGCCTCTGGAGTAAGGCTTGGCTCAGAGGGCAGTGCCAGCCTTACTGAGTGGGAAGAGACTGGCTACTGGCGCTGCTGCTGATGCTGTGACCGGTGCTGGAAGCAGCACTGGCTGATGTTCCAGTGGTGACCCAGTGGCTGCTTTCTCCCAGAACCGGCTGATGTCACTGGTGAGAATCAGCACTGTGGGGACGAGAATAGTTCTGCTCTCTCTACCTGGTGGTCTTTCCCCTGCAGGACACAGTCTGGGTCAGATCTCCAGATTGGCCAGCTCCACGTGGGGAGTCTGCTAGATCCTCTCCACGGGAGAGGTCTCCTGAGCACTCAAGTCCTGGCACAGAATTTACAGCCTTGGCTTCTACATCCCTCCTGATCCTATGCCTCCCTCCCTGAACTGCCAGGTATTATAGATACTCTTGTGCCCAGGACCTGGCATCAACACAGAAAAAATGACTGGTGTCTTCCACCAGTACTACTGCAGTCTGAGTGGGCCCTGATTAGGCCCATGGCCATGGCACCTCCACTGTTCAAGTCCAAGTCCTCCTCTCTATTTCTTCCTCCGAGGAAGAGGATGCTGAGTACACTGCATACTAGCACTTCCTCAAGAAGACGCTGAAGAAGCTGAACGTGAGGTCCTTTGTAGGTCGCAATCTTGCTACCCTGTTGCTGATATTCCATGGGGATTTCAGTGATGACTCTTGCCACCCCTACTTGGCCTCAGGCTTTTGAGGAGGAATCCAGGAATGTCCGACTCTGTCCTTTCTCCTCTTCTTCAGACCCAAAGGGCGTCCAGTGCAGGTACTGCGCTCCCAAGGGGTGTGCAACAGCTGTACCATACCTCACTGCTAGATTGTGTCCCCAACATACTTAACCAACAGCAAAGTGCTCAAGCCTGAAATACTAAGATGCAGAAGTATGACATGCTTTTCTAACATGCAGCTCCTGGCGGCCTGGATTTTAGTGGTACTCTTAGATGGGCAAAGTTGCTTTACTGTCTCTTGTCCTGCTAGTAAGCTTCTGAGAAGCAATATGCAAAACACTGAAGCAGACCACAAAAACTGAATTCAGTCCCTGAAGCAGTCAGTGGCTAAAAAGCACAGAGAGGTGTGGTTTAAAAAAAAAAAAAAAAAAAAAGGGCATCTGAAACAAGTTCTTGAGACTTCAGACTGCTGGACACCAGCGATTTTGAACCCTACAAATAACTTGCACCTGGCTCTGGGGAGAGAGAAAGAGGCAGGACAAACTAGGGAGACAGAGAAGAAGGGCAATACAGAATACGACTGCCTGCGGCAGTCCCACACAGAACACAGTGGCCAGCTTTCAGCCTATTACTTCATTTTCCTCATTTCTGTATGCAAAAGCACAACTTCTATGCTTAGGGTGGCAGACCAAGCTTAACCGACAGCGACATTGCTCTGAAGGGCACAAGCATTTGCTTTCTGAAAATGAATACAGCCGGAAAGAGTGACTGATGTAGCAGAGCAATTTGCTACACAAAACCATTACTTTCACTGCTACACCGCATTCTGCTGGCACAGCACTTACTGATCGACACTCAAGTGTCTGGAGTGCCAACTGCAAACCTCCTGAAGTTAAATTAACACTATACAAGGCAACTAACAAAGCAAGGATGAAGCTGCCATGCACAGAATCCCTTACAGCGGGGTAGGGGTCCGTTAAGGTTACACCCTTAGCTGCCAACATATTTTAATGTAGTATGCTTTCTCCAGAAAAGTACTCAGGCCATTGACTAAGGATAAATCAAAGTGCCATAACAGCACTTAAAATGCAGTCACAACCCAGCAGCAAGGAAAGACCTGAACCGAGGAATCCTTTTGCAGAACAATTCCTCAGCTGTTCCTGTGAACAGACCACAGACAATCTCAGGTGAAGCGTCCACTAATTTAGCAATGAGCAGAATGTTGTTATATAAGGCAAGAATTCAGTTACAGTGTTGCCAAACACGGAGAGACTGAAGACATCCTGAAGCAGGAGCTGGATTACAGAAAAGATTTAATGCCGCTGAGATCCTATTATTACTAACGCATAAAATCCTTTTTTGGGGACCATTTCATTTTATATTATTTCTTAAAGGCTACCTAAACACTGTTTTTACTGTGCACACTGTTTCAGAAACCCTCCTATGGAAGTAAAGCACAAAGGCAGAAGTGCTGAATAATATAAATAAGTACCTTAAAATCTGGACTTTTATACATTTTCAGTGATTTTTCACTTCGCCACAACCAGGAAGCATTTTAAGAGAACTGCACCAATCGGAGCTGAAGGCTGCCAGAAACGTGCAGCAGCTAATGATGTAATCTTAGCAAGGCATCTCATCCCTGGTACTCAATCCGTATAGCCTTATATATCATGTGTAACATTAGCGCTGTGTGTGTACCTTGTCATCATTATCGTTATTTAAAGGGGAACTGTCATCTTCAGGATTTAACTTTTACATTACACTCTACTTACACTCTAGTGTAATGATCCTTGTAAGATCTGTCTTACTGGCCCTGAATCACTGTAGCCTCCTACACTGCACTGTCTCCAGTCTGTCCTCATCTTTCCTTAGGTGAAGACTCCAGATCTGGGCACAGTACTCAGATAGGACCTCACCAGTGATCTATAGAGAGGTAGTTGTTGAATTTTGTTGACCCGGTAAAGCCCACTGGGCCTAGAAGTCCCTTTTCAGAGGCTGACGGGAATGCAGATAGTAAGCAATTGAAATTGAACCAGATTAAGCTGTTGCTTAACTGATGCTTTGTTTTGTTACTTATGCAAATTCTCTGTCGACTGCTATTTTCCTTCATATTTCCCAACCTTCTGGTCCATAAATAAAGGACAAGAGTTGAAAGAAAATCAGGGGAAAAGATGAGAATCTTGGATGCCATATCACTATTGCTAGTTTTAACCCTGAATGCTGTTAATAAAGGTAATCTTTTCTGAAAGTAAACTGGATACTAGACTGCAGCTTCAGTGCTTCCAAATCCCTCATCTTCGGAACAGAAACCTCCATTTCAGGAGCGAGAAAGGACATTTTGGGGTCATAAATTAGGGGCTGCTGAGAGGTATGTTCTCCACGGAGGGAGAGGGACAAAATGAAATACTTATACCCAGACCTGTACTCCGCAGAAAAAAAAAAAAAAAACACTGTTCAGTTGGATGTTATTGCTTGCCATTCCTTCTTGCTTTGAACAGAATGTCCCTGCTCAGTTAGGATTAATCAAGACATTCAACAACTCCTTGATATGACCTAAACTTTTCACCAGGTTATTTTTCTGAGTTAGCAGCAATTTCTGGATGATATTCTCTTGTGGAATGTTCTATAGCCTTTGTTGATTTCCAAGTGGTTCTGGAGAAGTGGCACCTGTCAGTACTGACTCTTGCTTTTGGATCATGTTACTCTCCAAATGGAGGAAGATGGTTTCACTTGGGTCAATTTCAGTTTTCTTTGAGTGGTCATCCTGGAAGCTGCAACAGTTGTGTGTCATCTGCTTCCTCACCGATTGCCTGCCACACCAGTTAGATTTTAAGACCCCAAAGTAGGGATACTGGATTGTTGGTGCTGGTGTTTCTATAGTTGCTGGGTCACTGGGTGACACTGTGTTGACATATGTATTGACCAAGTTGTTTCAGGTAGTAATACTCCTTTCTTCTGTTGTCACTGCCCCTTCCTATACACCCCGCAATCTGGTTGCCTTACAACTGACCTTGTTACACTGGCTTGGTTGCGCCAACGAGTCACTGATGATGACCCCAGGTCTCTTTCCTCAGAGGTCATGCCCAAGTTTACCCCCACACCCCAATCCAGTACTCTGTCCCAGGGTTCTTATTCCCTATATGCATCACCTCGCACTTTTTGGTACAGAAGTTCAACTGCCCCAAACCTTGACCACCTCTGTAGCCTTCGTATCTCCCTAATCCCATCCTTGCTGTCTACTCTGCCACAAAGCTTAGCACTGTCTGCAAAGAGACACATCTCTGAAGGAGGACGACTCCAAGGCATGTGGTTTTGTGAAGACGGGAGACATAACACCTGGTTAAGGTAAAATCTGAGACCACCTTTGTCAGGAACATCATGTGGAGGCCAGAAAACTACCTTGTCATTGTGGAAAACAAGATATAGAAACTCTACACAAAGCACATGGAATTCAGTCAACCATCAGGGCAAGGTGACGGTGAATCAAAATGCAGTTTTCCATGACAGGTGTGACAGGTCATACTTCTCTAAGGTGGTTAACCCATCAGCTTTGGCAGCGGTATGTCACACAGTGGCGGAAGCTCTTGCACCCTCGGGTAAAAGTGATCAAAGTCTTTTAAAAAGGCACCTGACCACTTTTTACTGAGCCACTGTTGGCATACCAGCCTGCGCCCAGTATGCTGAGATGGTGGCCAGGTGCAACTCACCTCATAATTTAAGACAGGGATCAGAGTGTTTCTGATGTACACACAGGTAAAAGTACCATTTTAGAACTCTGTGGTATAGGTTATGTCCCTTGCTCAGCTTCTGTATTGTTGGTACAATGCACCCATATTCTACTACAGACCTACATCTTAGGAGTTCTAAACTGGCACTTCAGAGTGTAAATCAGAAACACACTCTGATGTAAATAAAAGGTTTCTAGCGATGGAACAATAACAGAATTGTAACCAGTGTTTAAAAACAGCTTCTACTGAGAAAAACACAGAGTTTTAGCACAGTTCTCACATTACCTCTTGAAGTTTGGGAGAAAATAAAAGGCTGAGATCCAAACTAATTGAGCGAGACCCTCTCTAGGGGGACGTAAGTGTTGTCTAGAGAACCAGCAGTCTTCATGACAATCCAGAGGCCAGAAAGATAGAGAGGCCTGGAAATCACCTAAGCAGTCTTACAGAAAAGTGCACCAACTCAAATCAGTAAAATGGGTTAAACTAAGAGTAGGCCTCCTCTTTTGGAGGTAACAACTGTAATTAGTTGTCTAACTACTGAACATCTCTGTAAATTGTTACAAATGCCTTGCTAGGTTTAGTATACTGTTACAAACGACATACTGTAGGTGTAGTACTTTCTGGTTACCCCCATATGTTGTAACATCAGATAAGTAACATTAGATAAAGAAACAATTCAGTTTGAAAACATATACAGGCGTACCTTTGGTTGCACAAATTTGTCATGAACTTTCTCTTGTTTGAGCTGTGTGTTTGCATTGTTCATTGATAAAGTAAATACAACATAAAAAGGAGTGTGTAGCACTGGGTCCTGGGCAGACACACACACACAGTGATGGCACTTTCATCAATTTGGGGTGGTACTCATCTGTTGAATCAGTGAAAAGGGTTGTTTAAAATTAGCTGCAATATGGAATCAACAAGGAAATAAGGAATAGGGTACTTATTTTCCTAAAATGCAGACTTCCAGCATGGTACCACTGTATATTCTGAGTACCACCACTGGCGCCCACACACACACAGCCTGACCAACTAGAGGTGCTGAAATAATATATAAGAACTATATTATATTATATATATAATATAGAATATAAAAGCAACATTGGGAGAAAGGGATTTAGGGTGGTGGTAGACGTTAAAATGAATAATTCTGAAAATTGTAGGAAAATTGTAGCCAAGACAAACAGGATATTGGGTTGCATAGTCAGGGAATTACGTCCAGGAGCAGGGAAGTGATCCTCCCTCTATATAATGCCTTGGTCAGGCGCAGCTTGAGTACTGTGTACAGTTCTGGAGACCTCATCTGAAGGACACAGCGCTGCTGGAGAGGGTCCAGAGGAGAGCGACCAGGATGATTCGGGCATGGAGGGGAGGCCTTATGAGGAGAGACTGGAAGAGCTTGGGCTTTACTCACTGGAGGAGAGGAGGGATAGGGGAGACATGCTAGAGGTTTCAAGTATGTAACAGGAATAATTAGGAGTGGAACCAGGGAGTTGTTTAGGCTGAAGAAGGGGAAGTGACCAGGGGCCATGGGCGGAAGTTGGAGGGGAAATTACAGGGGGAATGTAGGAGTCATTTTCACTGAGAGGGTGGTGGAGCGTGGAATGCACTTCCCAGGAGGCTGGTGGAGGAGGGCACAGTGGAGGGCTTCAAGAAAGGGTGGGATAGGTTCAAGGGGAAACAATCTAGAGAAGACACTCTTGGGGCTTGGGGGTGAGGCGGGCAGCCATTAGGTTGCTGGCTTTCGAGCAGACAAGACAGACCATTTGGCCTATTCTGCTGGCTTTTAGTATGCTAGTATGTAACTGAAACTATACTGTTCATGAAATACATTACTGTAAAGCTGCAGTCCATTCTTACTGTTATACGCTTTGCAAAAGAACTATGTTACTGCATCTGTTAGGGTCAAAGAGCACCTTTATTGGTACTTAAAATCACAAAAAGGAAGCTTCCTTACCTCTGTGGGAGTCCTTTCTTGGTACTACTGTAATTTTAAATAAGCCCCCAATGAAGGAAGGGATTGTGAACCCCGACTGGCTGCTGTATTCCTTCACTTCTTCACCCACCCCCATGGCGCTCAGACTGTTTCTGAAGTCATCACAAGGCACTCCATTTGAGCTATAAAGCATCTTTTTTCATGCTTATTTCCTGATTTAATCTGAACTGTGCTACAAATCAAGTCAGAGTTCAACTAAGAAGACTTGCAATCTCTCTTGAAGCAGCAGTACAAAATGTGTGTGTGGGGGTCTAAACTTTCCTTTTTTATTTAACTTTTTTAATTTAACCAAAAAATGTTCTGAAATTTCTTCATTTCATCATATGCTTCCAGTTCCTTTCTGCAAGACAAATATATGGCTGCTCCTTGCTTTGTGTAGCTCTTCTGTGCTCTGTTGACTCTGCCAGCTGACTGACCTCACTTTCCACAACAATGCAGTGTTACTGAGCTCAGACAACAGCTGTGTACCACCAACCACTTTCCAAGGGTTATGGCAGACCTGTGCTGGTGGGGGCAAAACACAGCAAAAGGAGCACTTAAAAGAAATATAAGTTTACCTGTTAAATTTTCTTTCTATCAGACCAGCTAATAACTTTTTTTTGGTAATCCTTTTTCACAAATTTTCCCCTAATGGTACAATTCGAGGATTCACATATGAACCCCAGTCCACAGCACCACTGGGCCATTTTTATTTATTTTTATTACACTACTGCTATAATTTGTAACATAGTATTGTGATAATGAACGGACTTGAGGTTCATCCTATCCAACCCTCTTGCCATATGATTTATACGCAATCTGAGTCAGCACATACATCCAAGCTTATAAACAGGGTTTGGAAAATCTTGCATTGTGACTGGTGGAGAACGGTGGTTTACTGAACACAAGCACAATCTGTTTGGGGATTCCTGTAACAGTACCAAAGTTGGTTCTGTAATGTTTCTAGGAACCCCAACTGAAAAACGCTTTAAAGCACTTCACCTATGCCACTGATTCAAAACTCTTCCCTACCCTCACCCCCAGCAAGCAGTTTACTTTCATGTTTCAAATAGTAGTCTCTAGGTTCTCAGTTTTGTCACATTTTTCTTTCATTTTACTTGTAAATAGCAATACCCATTTTATAAGCACAATAACCCACTCCAGGGTTTGTGGATACCTGCTAGTACACCATTTGGGGAGCGACCCACCATGCTTTCACCTTAGTGGCTCCGCCAGTCTTCATGAGTTACTGTGCAGAACCCACACGCCTTAATGCTTACGTAATAACCCAAATGTTACTCATAATGTGTAACCAACAACACCATCTTCTCTCAGGAATCAGTTTAGTCCCATTTTAAAAGCTTGAACAGACCTCTTCCTCAGTGGGCAGGCTATTCCACGATGAGTCACCCTGTGTGTGAAACTATACTTTGTAATGTTCCCTTATGTGGTATGACTTCACTGGTATGTCTTCATTTATGGCTTTATCATTGATGATGTTTACATAACGCCCCTTTATAGTACTCTGCAGTCATCAGCAGTGGATATATCCCTAGTCTACCGGAGGAGGATGCACCATACATGACATTTGGACAGGCCGAGGCCAGCCCTTAGTCCATCCCAGAAAACTCCAGTTCACTTCATGCATCCCTAGAGGTTGGTCACAATCCTAGACTGCTCCCAGACTTTCAGGTATTTAGTAAATAGTATCTTTGCTGTTTCTCTCCTTCTCCCCCTAGCCTGCCCACCAGCATGTCACTAATATTTCATAATTTATGGCTGTATTAATGACAATTCATTCTTTGCACACATGGCTGAATTTAAATGAACAAGCAGTGTGAAACAGCTCACGAACAGCAGCACTTCAAATCTGGGACAGACCCGTCTCAATCTGTGCCACCCACATTCATCTCCACTCCAGCAGCAAAAGCAAGCTCTTAAATGAACTCCACTGGTTCTGACTTTGCCAACTGATCTATGAAACGTAATACCTGGTAGTATTTTAAACTACATGACTTTGTCGTGTTCCTTACTAGATAACTGAATGTTACACTAACTCAAGTGGGTTTGCTTCCTCACCACTTCTGGCAATGGATCCCTGTGGATCAGCCATTTGGTCAGTTTCTATTCTCAGAAGTCTGTAGCGTTGCTGCTAGTACTCTGCACAGCAGAGCCACGTTAACAACCTCTGACATCACCAGGAAACGTTAGAAAAGCATAATGCCGAGACTCATTCCAGCTTATATTTCATGTATTTATTCTGCATTTAGCTGCCACTGCAGATAACTCACCCCAATAAAGGTTTTCAGACTATGGAGGAATTTTTAGGTTATCTTAAAATGCTTGTTTTCTGTTTAAAAAGCTTCTCAACACATGCCAGTTAGTGTAGCACTACCGCATAAGACGCTAGGCCCCAAATTTGGGAACAAGGTAAAGTTGTCAGGTGGGAGGCCTTGACAGGAAGAAAGGGCAGTCAAAGAATTGCTCTTTTCCTGCCTGGGGCCCATCATGACCTACCATCCGACGGCCACCTAGCTTAATTCTATGTGGAAGAGCAGCTGGATCGACAGATTCAGGGAGGGTTGGGATGCTCACGGACGGGAGTGTGTCCTGTATGGCATGCCATGGCCATGACCCAAACAGTTTCAGTCAAGAGTTAGTTTTGTTTTAACATCTGAAAAAGTATTTAAAGGTAATGTAAAAAATTCCTCACTAGTCTAAAAAAAATCCTAATTTGGGGAGGGCGGTCTCTAGTATATCTGAAGTCTTCCTTTAAAAAGCAGTGGGGACCTTTCCCATCGCTCCACAGTTTTAGAATGCTCCTTGTCCTATCAGGAAGATCCTTTTATACCTTATACTACTCAGCACTCTGGAGAGGGGAGCAAGGACACTGGGCGAAAGAGGTGATATGACACGACAAGATGTGTGAGGATACTGTAATAACCCCAGGTGCTGGTGGGCTATGAGGTACTAGCTGTAATCAAGGGCCTTCAACCACACAGGAAACAAGGTTATTACTCCATCACCAATGCACGTATTCAAAGTGGTATTGTTCCACTTGTCATGTGCAAGAAATTAAGAAATGGGTTCCAAATATCCTGCAATCTGATTGGCTGTCTGTGCCTGAAAGCCATACATTAATCAGAGCAAACAGTAATGTAGATAATGATGGTAGAAAAGGACATACCACCTATACATAACATACTACGGGTTGGCACTTCTTTAGGCAGGGAAGCAAGTTAAGCACATTACATAATGAAATCACTACAACTATCAGCAGTAGTCAGTACCCTAGATAAGGTACATACTTTACTGGTTGTGTTTCTATGCATGCAAAAGGCCAACTATGTGGCAGGAAGCATGTTAAGCCACATTACATAATGAAACCCCTACAACTATCAGCGGCAGTCAGTCTACGCATGCAAAAGGCCAACTATGTGGTACTTTATCGTTTAAATGTGCACTTTATCAGCAAAACAGCAGGCCCCAACTGTAAAATGATGGGATGTTTGTGGGGTAGGGGGAATCTTGCTGGCACTGAACTATAGTGGGACTCTGTCAGAAAAGTGCAGGTTTGTCCTAAAAGTGGAAGGAATTGTGAATGCCAATTACTTTAATTTTAGAGTCACAACTCCATGCTTCACTTTGTAGCTTCCACTACTGCAGTGGGACCTGAACAGATGGGTAGCATCATCACGCTTTTGTTGGTATGCTTCTGATATCCTAGTTCCCAGCTCATGCTGCTTCAGGTGAGCAATACCCAAATTGTCAGGAAATGGAAAAGGAGCAAGAGATGGTAAAGTTTAAAAAGGACACAAAAACAGAAAGTACAGCAGAAATTATGGAGACAGTGGCAATAAGAATAAATGAACAGAAAGAGAAGACAAAAGTTGAGAGAAAAAAAGGCCAGCCAGGCCTTAAAAGAGAGCAAGGAACACAGGTGCAACGAAACAAGATGGCAAAGATAGTCCCAACTACTTCAGTACCTTTTTACTGGGAGACTACAAGCAATAAACTACTTAAGCAATAATGCATTACAAGGTGTATGTCGTGCTGGGATCTTTCTTCACCTGCTGTCAGAGCACATTACTAGGTTGGGGAATAGGACTTCTCATGAGCATGAGGTCGGCAGAGTGCGCCCAACGTCCCAAAAGTGAGGTTATCCCAGCACAACCACACCCTGAGTGCATTATTGCTATTATACAATGGCTCGTTCTTAGACAAAATACAAAAACATTTTAAAATGTCATTAGTAGATTTTTAGTGGCAATATATCTCTGTTTCTTAAGAGGGCATCCAACTCATCATCCAAAGCAATGCAGTGAGGTTGTGCTGAGATGACCTCACTGTGCCAGGAACACACTAACCAATCAGAGACCAGGACATTTTCTTGCCATTGTATAATTAGCAAACAATGATGCTGAACTACTTATGATGGCTAATTACAAGAAATAAATGACAAACAAAGACTGCAACAAGCATGACAGGAAAGCTATTCAGAGCAACGAGAAGTCCTATTCCTCAACCTAGTAATGTGCTCTATGACAGCACGTGAAGAAAGAAGTGAGGAGGTTGGGTCTGGTGCCACCATTTATACCATTAGTTCCTGTGGCACCACATGCTGGTGCCATGCACAAATCCTAAAAGTTCTGCTTCCTCTGGGGTCCTGCTGCTCTCTTTAAGATCAGAGTGGTACTCATGAAGGAGAAGGACCTGAAGATTCCCAATGCCTGCCAAACAGGAAAGGAACCTGGGGGTAATCATATCTGATGACCTAAAGGTGGCCAAACAGTGTGTCAGGGCAGTAAGGAAAGCCAGTGGGATGCTAGAGTGCACAGGAAAAGGTATCACCAGCAGGAAAAGGAAAGTGGTGAAATAAATCACTGGTTAGACCACACCTAGAGTACTGTGTCCAGTTCTGAAGATCACATCTCCGGAAGGACATAGACAGAGTAGAGGCAGTCCAGAGGAGAGCAACTAAAATGGTGCAGGGTCTGCATCAAAAGCCCTATGAGAAGAGACTGAAGGACCTCAATATGTACATCCTGGAGGAAAGAAGGAAAGGGGGATATGATAGAGACTTTCAAACACCTCACAGGTATAAACAAGGTGCAAGAGGAAGATCAGGTAGGGTCTACAGTGTTACAACGGTAGGGAAAATGGGCAGACTAGGTGGGCCAAGCAGTCCTCATCTGTCAGTTTCTGTGTTTCACAGCACCCCCAAAATAAATGACGAGGGCCATTTGCCTATCATGCTGTTGGGGCCTTTTTAGACCCTTTAACAACCGACAACTGGTGTACTTTCATTTCAATAGCAGGTATCATACTGTACCATTCACTGCATCTTTTCACACTCCAGAAAAAATGATCCATGGCGAGATCTTTTCTCCTATTTTGCTTCGTACACTTTTTATTTCATTTAATGCAGTGAGTGGTTTTTTGACATGCCCACATAAATCTAGAGAAGTTGACAAATTGGATACATTTTAAGCTACATTGTATTGGAAATCAGTTTAACCAGTTAGCGGATGGCCATTTTTTCGGTATGGATTTGATCCTTAAAGGGCTTAAAGAAACTGCTTTAGAAAGAGAGACTAGGAATTAGCTTGTTGTTAAACACCTTTTCTTTTTTTTTTTTTTGCACATTTTCTTTCTAAACACTGCAGTTGTAATCAGAAATTTGTAAAATCACACTGCCATCTCACTAACGTCACCACTGCAAGTCCTTGGCCTCCTGACCTCCATGTAGGAATTAAAGGTGAACAGAATGGGGTGTGGTGGTTAGAAAGAACATTATTTATTCAGGACAAAAGACAAATACTCAAGACTATTATTCATTTAGTAAAATTAAGAAAACTAAATTAAATGTAATTTACTTTAAACTGCACGGTTTCCTCAAAAACTTGATTTTACGTGTCTTTATGTCATGGAGGGAAACTGATTAGTAACATGGCTCATATCTCTGTCCCTAAGACTGTTCAAATTTTTTTTTTTTTTTTACAAATACAGTCAAGTAGATTCTTTTCAGAGAAAATATACGAAAACTGATGCAATAAAATACTGCACTAAAAATAACTTTTGCTTAGCATGAATAGGAATCCTTGGGAGACATACGGCTTATGCAGCAGAAGAGGGCTAGCACAATGAAAAGTTTAACGGATCAGCACTTGACATGTTAACAAGCACACAGAGAAAGAAATTAACCAGAGCTATGCTGAAGTAACAAGCATGGCTGCTCTGAGAATGCAGCTGAGACTGACAAACTCGATTCACTTGTAATCAGTACTGTAACTCTGGCACCAAGCACTGTTAATTAGAATGCAACTAGCTACTGGAATAAAAGGACTGAAACAATCCTATCTGCCACTATCATGCTTTAGTTAACCTTAATGGCTTTTTTTTTGTCTTGTGTTATTTAACTTCTAGTATTTCAGATAATTCAGTTATAAAAATTACTTATTTCACATATCATTCCAAAAGTATCTGGCTGTCCCAACTGACCTCACAGTTGTGTTTGTAACACCACTGTCTTTCGCAATGGAGAGCACTATGATGTCAGTAGGGGGTAAGTCAAATAAAAGCCTTTCATACCAATATCTTAAATAGGATACCAGTTATAAACCCTGGCAATAAAGACTGCAAAATTCAAAGAATGGTAGTCTCTAGAATACTGTAATACCTGAAACATGATGTTTATGACTGTACACAGTGAAATTATAACTTGCTCTTAAAGGCTATGGCAATCCTTGTAGTTATAATAGAAGGGTGCGTCACAGGGTTTGATGTGCTTTGGGTTCCAGTCAAGTTTGGAATGCCAGCAGCAGAAAGAACAATACCAGTGTCAGCTCTTTTGGCCAGCCCAATAGCAAAGTGGTAGCACTGTTACTCACTCTGTCAGTGACCTGGGTTCAGGAATTGACCTCGGTCACTTGGGGCTGGCCAGGAGGGTGGATCGAGCATCCCAAGGACAGCGTTCCTGCCTCATGCAGGATCCTGCATCCTACTGTTAGCCTATTACTCAGCAGAGGCAGAGTGGCCCCACAGTTGAGACACACATCCTTAGACGGCTGCCCCTGGTGATATGTGCATGTGCACCTTCACGATATTAAGTGTGTACATCACTGCATGTTTGGCAGCCCCGAGGATGAAACGCCATGGTGGAAGATCCCCAACTACAGCTAAATGATGCCTCAGGTCCCATGCAGGCCCCCGACTCAGATCCCTCCACATCTGGATTGTGCTTCAGAGGGAATCGCCATCACTCGGACCCCACCATGGGGCGGGGGGTAATCTGTGGAAGACCTTGTGCAGAGGTAAGCACTAGAATTGGTGACATGGGGCATAAGTAAATGATGGGTAAAACAAAAAAATGAGGCTCTAGAAAGAGGGGTGTACTCTGTGGGCAAACAGTGAAGTGCACAGGGTATACTATGAAGCTTCTATAGCTTCACTTCTAGTTAAACAGAATCAGTTGTAGTGCCCCCCAAAAAAAAAAAAAAAAAAAAAAAAAAAAAAACTAGAGCAGCCACACATTCAAGGTACTCCAGCAGTCCAATAGCCAGATATTTTACTGCAGGCTTTTAGGAAGGATTGTAATTTGGCTACTAGGAACCAGCTGCTCAGTCCCTTTTCCTTCCTGGAGTCAGCACCCAGCGATGCATAGACAAAAAACAGACTCAACTGACAGTGGCGAATACTCCCATACTCTCCAAACTAAGACGTCATAAAATCCATGGGAACAGGGCACTCACTCCAGCTAAATCACGCCCCCTTCCCTTACTAAATGCTTGCAATGCAAAATTTGGATACAGGACTACTAGAAACATAGAAACATAGAATTTGACAGCAGATAAGGACCGCTTGGGCCCACCTAGTCTGCCCATTTCCTACCTAACGGATAAACTGCAGATCCTAGTTAACCAACAGCCTACTTCCTCCCACTGTGCACTAGAACTGCCTTATGTCTGTCCCAAGCATTCTTGAATTCCTCCCACTGTTTTTGACTCCACCACCTCCTGGAAAGCTGTTCCATGTACCCACTACCCTTTCTGTGAAAAATACTTCCTCATATTACCTCTGAGCCGCCCCTCCATCTTCAAATTGTGCCCCTTGTTCTTGCACATCTCTTTTCTGAAAGATGCTACCCTCATGGGACTTTGTTGATTCCCCTGAGGTACTTGAAAGTTTCTATCATGTCCCCCACCTCCTCTCCTGGAGGGTATACATATTAAGCTCCTTTAATTTCTCTTCAGATGTCTTCTGGTGCAGACTCTGCACCATTTTAGTTGCCCTCCTCTGACAGCCTCCGTCCTGTCTATGTCCTTGCGGAGGATGGGATCTCCAGAACTGCACGCAGTACTCCAGATGGGGTCTCACCAACTGTCTGTACAGAGGAATAACACCTTCCTGTTTTCTACTGGTGATACCTCTTCCTATGCATCCCAGTATCCCCCAGCCCTCCCTACTGCCTTTTCACATTGCTTGTCCATCTTTAGGTGATCTGACAGGACTACCCCAGGTCCCTTTCCATTTTTTTTGTTGTTAGTATCTCACCCCCATTGTGTACTCTTCCCTGGGTTTTTGTTCCCAGGTGCATTACGTTGCACTTCTTTGCTTGAATCTAAGCTGTCATACATTTGACCATTCTTTCAACCTTGCCAAGTCCCTTCTCATCCTTTCCACCCCACCTTCTGTATCGACCCTGTTGCAGATCTTTGTGTGGTCTGCAGAGAGACATATTTTTCTTCCAGTCACTCTGCAATGTCACTTATAAAGACATTAAAGAGGACTGGTCTCAGTACTGAACCCTCAGGTACCCCACTAGTAACCCCCCTTCAGAGTGGATTCCATTTACTATTACCCTCTGCGTCCCTGTTGTTCAGCCAATTTTTTTACCCAGGCTACCACCTTGGGACCCACTCAAGGCTGGTTAACTTGTGTATTAATATTTTGTGTGGGACTGTGTCAAATGCCTTGCTAAAGTCTAGGCAGGCCATGTCCACAGCCCTCCCTGGTTTACTACTTTAGTCACCCAATCAAATAAATCTATTAGATTCATCTAACATGACCTTCCTGCTGTGAATCCATGCTGCCTTGGGTCCTGGGCCCCACTGGCCTCTAGGAACTCAATTCTTTCCTTCAGAAGTCCTAATGAAAGTAAATCAACTCCAAGGGATTTGGGGAGTTTTCTACAGTGAGCACAAATGATGCTCTGTAGATTAATGCAGGAACAGAAGCTGGCAATGATCCAACGGCACAATGTCAGCAGTTCTGGCACAGTGCTAATGAAATCTTCCATTAACTAGCCTTGATGGCTTGTTCTGAAGGAGGTCACATTTATTAAGCACGCCTGCTGGGCCGTGGAACATTCAGTATGTGGTGTCCACAGATTTTCCCCGCAGCTGCAAACCCAATGTCGAACCTCATATTGTAGCTAAGTTGCATACTGTTACATTCATGAGCTGAGGCCGCTAGTCCAAGTTTTAGTTCAAGTACAGCAGGAACAGGGGCAGAGAGGTGTTTGGTGCTGTAGCAGTACTGTTATCAGGGATTGAGATTGTGGATTAGAGCAGATCACACCATTGGCCATGCCCAGGGATGAAGTCCTGTCAGCACTGTTGCTGTGGTTTTCAAATGCTGTGTTACATAGGACTAAGTGTATCAGTATGCACAGTGGGAGCTGAACTTCCCAGTCTGTCAGTTACGCAGTTATTTGCATGTCATCCTGCAAATGTAGACTTTTTTTGCTATGTAAGTTTGGTCAACCTAATTAGGTTGTCGTTGCAATTATAATGTTAAAATTACAGTCTGTGGGTTTGCAAAATACTCAACACTTCAACAAAGACAGTGGTTACATTAATTTTACTGAACTGAGACTGAGCTAGTCAGCATCCTAATTTATGTGTTAAGTTAAAAAATAAATAAATAACTCAGACTCCAAAGAGATCTGTCAATTTAAAATAGAAATACACCCCCAATATACAGGAACCTGAAGTTTCTTAACTTAAAGGTTTCAACATTCCAATCTCTACTCACTTCACTACAGTAGACATGTAATGGTTCAGAATTCCCACCAGAATTTGCCATTTATATTACAGTATAGAAAGAACAGGAAATACAGTATGTAGCATTGGTGCGCGAACCTGTGGGTGAGGGTGGCAGCACACACACACACACACACACTTGCCCATGAGCATTTAAAGTGCCCTTTAATGCATACAAGGTCAGAAAGAAACCAACCATGGTCTCCTTTTCTTATTACCACAGCACCCCACCACCACAAACACACTCGCCCAGTGATTAAAGCCAGGAGGAACTCGGGGAGGAGAGAGACTAGTCCCCTGTGCCCCTTCATGGTACACATTAGGGGTACAGTAGTAGGGTAGAGTTCCCATTATAAATGCTTTAACCACTGCACTTTTCCCAATGTTGTGGCACCCATGACATGTGGTATGGTTAAGGGCTAGAAATTCTGTTTTAAAAACCTCTGCAAAATGGGCCACATTTCAGCTTATAGATTCACATCCTCTCTGTAGTCAACGTTCCTTTTTCATTCTCGTTGCACATTAAAAATGACAGGATTATAGTCTTCCAGACTTCGTCTGCTCTGGTTGCCTGTCTACACATGACAACGCATTTCTGCTTGCGACTTTACAACCCGCTGCTGTGGAAATGATTATGATGTCAAATGCAGCAAACTTAAGACATGCTGCCAATGTGGATGAAATCTAAACATAATTGCTAACAAAACAAAATGATGAAATTTGTATGGACTATCTTGAAGCAAACGCTTATAAAGACTAGTTTTCTAAAGATTTACACTCTTCAGGACTGATCTAATGATCAAGGTCACTGACAGTCAGCTTTTACTGACAAAGGAGCTCGCCTAATAGGGTCTGGCTACTAGCAGACACGAAAGACCATTAGGCCTATTCTGCTGGCTTTTAGTATGTTAGTACGTTAGTATGTAAAAAAGAACTGTAGAATTTGGACTTTCTTACCACCAGTAAGAAGAAAGCATTTCTCTTAAGTTTGAGAACTGAATATGTGTGACGTATATAGATTCCGGATGTATATATACATCCACAGTCTTCTAAGGGTTAATTTGGCTTTTTTTTTTTTTTAACCACAAAAGTGGAAGCAGGGAGGAGGCTGGCAATTACAGGCCAGTCAGCCTGACTACGTGGGGAGCTCAGGGGATTAATGGAATTGCTACTGAAGGAAAGGATAGTGGAATATCTTGAATCCAGTGACTGACAGGATCTGAGGCAACATGGATTCACTGGTGAGAGGTCATGACAAACAAATCTGATCGACTTCTTTGACTGGGTGACCAGGGAATTAGAGTAGGGTGCAGCGGTGGATGTGGCCTACCTAGATTTCAGTGAGGCAGCCTGGGAGTGGGTCCAAAGGTGATAAAATAGGTAAGAAATTCATTGGGGAGAGATGACAGAGGGTGGTGGTAAACGGAGTTCACTCAAGGAAGGAAGCGGGCCAGCGGGTGCCTCAATAATCAGTACTAGGACCGGTCCTCTTTAATATCTTCATTAGCGACACTGCAGAGGGCTAGAAGAGAAGGTATGTCTTTTGCAGATGACACTAAGATCTGCAATAGGGTAGACACTTGGGGGAGATGATTAGGGATCCAAGAAAGCTTCGAGAGTGGTCAAGAGTGTGGCAACTAAGTTTCAATGCAAGAAGTGCAAAGTCATGCACTTGGGTGCAGAAGCCCAGGGCATAACAAAATGGGAGGAGTGATTCTGGTGACCAAACAGGAAAGAGACCTGTAGTAGTCACGTTTATGACCTAAAGGTGGCCAAAGAGTGTGACAAGGCGGTAAGCGGAGAGCCAGTGGATACTAGGGTGCATAGGAAGGGGATCACCAGGAGGAAGAGGGAGGTGGTGATTCCACTGCATAAATCACTAGTGAGACCGCACTCTAGACTACTGTGTCCAGTTCTGAGACCACATCTCCGGAAGGGCATAAAGAGACTAGAGGTGATCTGGAGGAAGGCAACTAAAATGGTGCAGGGTCTGCGTCAAAGGCCCTATGAGGAGACACTGGAAGACCCTCAATATGTACACCCTGAAGAAAAAGGAGGGATATGACAGAGACTCAAATACCTCACTAGTATAAATAAGGTTCAAGAGGGAAGCTTTTTTCAGAGAACAAGATGTTCAAGAACAAGGCACACTATGAGGTTGGAAGGGTAGGGCTCAGGAGATCCAAAAGGCAGACTAGCAAACTTCGCAGTATACGATCCTTGAATTTCAAATTCTGACAACGGAATTTCATTACTTTAATCACCTTAAGCGGCCTGCTCAAGATTAGTGTATGGCTCTTAAAGTTGCATTTTAAAACCTGCTGTTACAAAAAAAAAAAAGTACTGCCAACAGGGCCTCCAGGATTGGGCGCTATACAAATAAAATGACTACTACAACTTGCTTCCCCGACCACACTTGACTGGACTAGCACAGCTACAGAGGTAGCTAGAGATATATGCTGCAGTACCTTTCTAGACACATCTGGATTTAAACGGAAATCCCACTGAAAGGAGTGGGGGTTCCTTGTTGTATATCTAGATATACTTTTTCAATCCGACTACCACAGTACCCCACTTCTTTCTTATTTACTAACATACTAGAGCTAGCAGAACAGACCACATGGTCTGTCTTGTCTGCTCGATAGCCAGCAACCTAGTGGTTGCTCACCTTCCCACCCCCCAGAGGGTCATCTTTGGTTTCAGTTTCCTTGTACCTGTCCCACCCCTTCTGAAGCCCCTGGGCAGTGCAGTCCACAGCTCCACCACCTCTCAGTGAAATAATGCTTCTACACACCCCCTGTAATTAACCCTCCAGCTTCCACCATGCCCCTGGATTGTTCCCCTCCTTAGCCTTAAACAGCTCCTTGTTTCCACCCTGGTTATTCCTTTTACATACCTGAAAACCTCTATCATGTCTCCCTTGTCCCTCCTCTCCTCCAGTGTGTACAGCCCAAGCTCTTCCAGTCTCTCCTCATAAGGCCTCCCTCCATGCCCTGAATCATCCTGGTCGCTCTCCTCTGGACTCTCTCCAGTAGCGCCATGTCCTTCTTCAGATGAGGTCTCCAGAACTGTACATAGTACTCAAGCTGCTGCCCGGCTAAGGCATTATACAGAGGAGGATCACCTCCTCCTTCAGGACGTAATTTCAGGCTATGCAGCCCAGTATCCTGTTTGCTTTGGCTGCAGTTCTTCTACAATTTTCGGAGTTATTCTTTTGACGCTACCACCACCCCTAGATCCCTTTCTTCCAATGTGGCTTGCAGGGTGACCTACCCAGGGTGTAAACATGGCCCGGTTTTGACCCCAAATTAAGTACCTTACATTTCCTGGCATTACATTTCAGTCCCCACCTCCTTGACCACCCCTCCAGGGTATCCAGATACCCCCTGGACAGTCTCCCTTGCTTCTTCCCAATCCACCAGTGCTCCCAGTTTTGAATCGTCCAGAGAGACTCAACTTATTCCTAACCCATCCCTATATCCGAGACGTAGGCATTGAACAAGAGTGGCCCCAATACTGAACCTTGAGACCCCACTGATTAGCTTCCTGGGAGGAGAGTATCCCACCAACCACTACCCTTTGTAAACCCCCGAAGCCAATTTCGACCCAACTAAGCTCCTGTCCTCGCCCCCATCTCCGCTTATCAGTCCATTATGGGCACTGAATCAAATGCCTTGCTGAAGTTCAGGTATAGGCATCCACCGCCTATGTCTACTCCAAGGCCCCTGTCACCCAGTTATAAAACTCTATGAAGTTGGACTGACACGATCTCCCCGGGATGAAGCCATACTGTTTATCATCCTGGTGTCCTAACCTTTCCAATTGCCTCCCAAGCCTCTCCTTGATAAAGCCCTCCATTACTCTGCCTACCACAGACATTAGGCTGACAGGCCTATAATTCCCCATCTCCTCCCTAGACCCCCTTTATGTATAGGCACTACATAAGCCACCCTCCAGTCCTGTGGCACCCATCCCATCTGCAGAGAGGTGTTAAAGAGTGCAGCCAGTGGAACTGCCAGTTCCTTCATAACCTCGAGTAGTCCGTCCGCCCCGCGCCTTATCAATTTTTAGCCTCAAGGGCCTCCCTCACCCTATCCACTGTGATTTCTCCTCCCAACCCTCTCCCTCATGCAACCTTCCTACTCCTTCTGGGTTTGGCCCAGCCTGTACCCTAGCCTCTTTCCGTCCTCTGGTCTCAGACAGACTGACCTCTCGCTTTGCTGGCCCTCTTTCCTCCCATCAGGCTGTAGGGATCCCATGTCACCTTCTGCAAAGAATGAGGCAAAGTACTCATTTAGCACCTCTGCCTGTTCCCCGCTTCCTGGGCCCATTCCCCACAATCTTAATCCTGTTGATCTGTGTCTCTCTTCTCTTCTCTCTCATGTATCTATAGAATCCCTCCCCCAATCCGGATATCCCTAGCCAGGTTTTCTCCATCCCTGCCTTGGCGCCTCACCACTCTGGTGACCTTCCTGGCCAATAGTTCATAATCTCCTCACTCCTTGTCCCCTAGAACATTTAAAATGTGCGTAGGCAGCCTTTTCTTCCCTCACCGCCTCCATGCACCCCCTGGTCCACCAACATGGTTTCTGGTTCCACCATGCTTACGCCTTACTTTAGTACAGGACCTAGTAGCCTCTTGTACCCCTTCTTTAATGGTCTCCCACAAGCTTCCAGCATCCATGTCCAGCCTAATCATCTCCAACCTCTCCCAGAATCCTACCCATACCCACGTAGTCCGCTCCCCTGAAGTCAACCACTACTGTATAAGTGCGGTTTTCTCCCACCCCCAGATACAGCAGGAACCAGACCATGGCATGGTCACCACCTGCCAGTGGACTGCACACCTCCAGGCCCCTTATCTGTTCACTGTCCGCTAGGACAATGTCCAATATCCGCCCTCTAGTAGGTTCCCCACCTGTTGGACCAGGAAGGCATCCTGAAAGACATCTATCAGTCTCTGTTCCCTGGTTACAGAGGATGTCATGGTGTCCCAGTCTGCCCCGGCATATTGAGATCACCCAAGACCACTACCCTACCCTTTCCAAGGTCACAGTGACCCTTGAAGTTCTCAACCAGTTTATCCACCAGAGCCTTATTTCCTTAGTTTGACATCATGCATCTTGTCCTACCAATAAGGTCCCTCAAGGGGTTGGATATGATGCGCCAACTCCATCCTCGTGGACTGGAAATACAGGTTACTCACCTGTAACAAGAGTTCTAGGAGTGGTATATGTTGTTCATCCACACTGTCTGGCAGGTTCCTTGCCGCTTAAATCTTGCGGAAGGTCTTCAAACTGGCTCCTCCACCCACCCGGTGGTAAACCCTCGGCTCCGCCCCATGGACGCCAGATCTAGCCGGCTGGAAGCCAGGTTGCGCATAAGCCGGAGGTCGTAGGGTTCCAGGATGAACAACATTATACCACTCCCCTAGAACTCCGTTCAATCAATCACTCTAACAAAACTTTATTTTAAAAGCGCCTTTCCAAAGCAAAGATGCTTTAAAAATAAATAAATCAAATACATAAAGTTAAAACAACATCCTAGAATCAGTTAATAAAAATGTGCTTAAATGTGATTAATGTGAGTAACCTGTATTTCTAGAGACGTGGATATGTTGTTCAATCCACACTGTCTGGCAGACTCCTAGCAGTCCCCGGGAGGAGGGGAGGCAAGGCGCACCCCTACTTAGGGAATAAGGACTGGAGAACTGAGGTCCCAAAACCAGCATCCCAGCGTGACTCTAGGTCAATGTGGTAATGGAAAATGAAGGTGTGTGCTGACTTCCAGGTAGCAGCCCTGCAGATTTCCTGGATAGGGACGCCCTAGAAGCAGCCACCAAGCAGCGGTATGGCGGGTAGAATGAGCTCTTATCCCTTTGGGAGGCTCCATGCCCGCCAACCTATAGCAGAAATCCATGCAGGAGGTGACCCATCTGCTTATCGTCCGCTTGGCTGCAGGTCTACCAGGTAAGGCTTCAGCATAGTTGACAAACAGCTGGCGAACCTCCCCGAACTTCAGCCCTCCGCTCCTTATAATAAGCACGCTCCCTCTAGGGTCCAGAGTATGGAGCCTATATTCAGCCTCTGAGGTGTGACTGGAGTAGAACACCGCAGAGTCAACACCTGGTTAGGGTGAAACTCCGACACCACCTTCGAGGAATTTCGGTGGGGCGAGAACATTGTCCCTGTGGAAGACCAGATAAGGAGACTCGATGGAATGTGCCTGAAGCTCTCCCATCCTTCTGGCTGACGTGATAGCCATCAAGAAGGCGGTCTTCCACAATAGGTGAGAGATGTCACACCTGTGCATCGTTCAAATGGCTTGCCCATGAGCTTAGCCAATACCAGCAGTAGATCCCACGGAGGTGGAGGTTCTCGCACCGGAGGATATGTGATCAAGGCCTTTGAAAGCGCCCGACCACCTTCTCTGCGCCACTGACTGCTTGCCGCCCATGCCCGTAAGCAGAGATGGCTGCCAGGTGCACCTTAAAAGGTCGCCAACAAGCCCTAGTTGAGAAAGGGACCACAGGTAATCCAGAATGCTAGCCAAGGAACAGGAAGGGTCCAACCCTTGTCCTGACACCAAATGGAGAATCTCTTCCATTTGAAGGCATTACCTTCCCCTTGTTGACTGAGTTCAGGTCTGGGCAGACTGGAAGCCACCTCAGGAGCCTGGAGCTGAGGCTGAGGAGATCTGGATACCAGAACTGGTGGGGCCAGTCTGGGGCTACCAGAATCACCTGTGTCTTGTCCCTCTTCGCTTTGAGAAGCACCTGTGGATCAAGGGAAATGGAGGGAAGGCGAAGAGGCCGGGGTCCACGGCCTCGAGAAGGCATCTCCATGCAGCGAGCCCTGCAGAGGGGGGGTGTGAAACAGCCTCAGCTTTGCATTCTCCCTGGAGGCGAACAGGTCCACCTGAGGGTGCCCCAGTGGGAGAACAGATCTTGTACTACCTCTGGCAGGAGAGACCACTCGTGAGATGCAGCACCTATCCAGCTGAGGGCATCGGCCAGACTGTTGGGCTCCTGCCACATGGATGGCTAGAAGATCTGCCTCCAGGCTGATCACCAGAGACCAGATGCAGTGCGTCCTGCCCTGACGGTTGAGGTAGTACATGGTCGTGGTGTTGTCCGTCTGGACCTGGACCACTTCACCCAGAACAAATGGAGCGAAGGCAGTTAGGGCTAGTGGGACCGCCAAACTCCAGCAGGTTGATGTGGCGCCAAGACTCCTGAGGGGACCAGAGGTCGTGGGCCCTGAACTACCCCAGATGGGCACCCCAACCCATCAGAGAGGTGTTGGTCGTTAACGTGACAGTCGGCTCGGGCAGACACACGGGATACCCTCCTGCAGATGAGCCACCACTGTACGCCATCCACATCTCCTGGGTCACCGCCACCGGCTGGTACAGAGGATCGGAGCGCTGTGACCACTGGCTGGCCAGTCCCCATTGCAGGGGATGCATATGCCAGCGGGCCCAACAGACAACACTGGTACAGGCTCAGAAGGCGAGGAAGTCCCAGGAAGAACGCGTGCCCAACCAGAAATGATTGGGCAAAGGAGGAAAGGACCTCGTCCCTGTCCACTGGAGCTGAGCTCTAGCTCGAAGAGTCGAGACTCTGCCCGATGAACTGGATCACCTGCTGACACGAGTTCAGATTTGGCATAGTTGATGAGAGGCCAATCTGAGAGCAGACCTGAGGACCAGGTCCCTGGACCGCTCCACCTCCAACCTGGAGGGGCTGCAATCAACCAATCGTCCAGGTAAGGTACACCCGGACCCTCAGTGCCGCAGAAATGCTGTCACCACTGCCAGGCATTTGGTGAAGACCCTGGGAGCTGGAGAGAGCTGAAGGGCATGGCCGGAACTTGTAAAGGATCCTCTGCTCTGAAGTGGAGGAATCACTGGTGAGACGGACAGACGGGATGTGAAAGACCACGTCCTGAAGGTCCAGAGAACAGAACCACATGCCTAGTTCAAAGATGGAATAATCTGAGCCAGAGTGACCATCCTGAAGGTGTGCGGCCTTAGGAACTTGTTCAGGTCATGCAGGTCGAGAACGGGACACCAGCCCCTGTCCGTTTTGGACCAGGAAGTACCTGGATACCAACCCTGGGTCTGGAGAAGGGTCCATGATCACCTCCTTCTGGAGGAGCAAGGCAATGTTGGCTCGGCAGAGCCGACAGAAAACTGTGGAACCCGATGCCCCCATGTGAAGCGACGGCTCAATAGGGAGGAACTGCTCAAATTCCAGAGGCAGACCCCTGCCGCCAACTTTATCACCCAGCGGTCCGTGGGTGATAGCGGACCGGCAGAAAGAAAGTGGCGGAGCTGTGCCCCAATGGGGAACCAGAGGAGGAGTGACGAGATTGGGGCGATACCTCAACCTGTCACTGGGCAAGCTTGGAGGAAGGGCCCGCTGAGAAACCTCCTGGACCTTTACCTCCAGGCTTCCTACTCGAGGAAGCAGCAGACTTGGCCTTAGGGCATCAAGTGTGAGCCTGTTGGCTCTGATGCTGGTGTTGCTGGGCCGGACGTGCTGCAGGAGCGGAAGGACGAAAGGGCTTATGCTGCTGCTGGCGGCCTTTGTCCTTCTGGTCAGACATGACAGAGTCCAAGGTGGCACTGGATTCTCGATCCTCTGGAGATGGTCTTCCACTCTGGGCCCGAACAAGTCGGTGTCAGGAAAGGAACGTCTGCCAGCTTGTGCTGGGTGTCCGCCGTGAAGGTGGAGATCCACAGCTAAGCTCTGCGGCGATGGCCACTGCGGTCGCTACTGATCGGGCACAGGAGTCACCAATGTCCAATGAAGTTTGGAGCTGTTTAGCCACCGCCCTTCCCTGATCCCGCACCTGCTTGACCGCCGCCTGAAGGTCAGCCAGGAGATGAGGAATCACCTCATCCAGGAGCCCAAAAGGTGTGTGAGAAGTGTGCCATCAGTAAGGTCGAGCTAGCTTGATGAAGGCCTAGGCAGGAAGCAGCATAAACCTTCTGCCCCGAGTAATCCAGCTTTCTGGATCCTTATCGGGCGGTCTGTCCACGCTCTGAGCGCTCCCGAGCGCCGGAAAATGCTATCAGTCACTAACCCCCGCAGAGGGGTGCTCTGAGAAACCGGAGAGTGACGTGGGACTGTGTATTCGAGCCATCCTGGCCGAAGGCGCAGGACAAGATGCTGGCTGCTGCCACAACTCCAGGGTGGGCCAACAATGGCTTCAGCCACTGGAAAGCTTCCGTAGGGGAATCCTCGTCCAGTATCTCCGGAGGGATATTTGGCCCATTTTTAATGGGTTCGAGCTGCATCCCAGCGGACTCAGATGAGTCAAGCATACCCAAAATGAGGATGGGCCTCGTCCACCAACTGGCCCCTGCAGACTCCAGGTCAATCAGCCTGGAGAATAGGAAGGTCATCGTCAGACTCGAGGAGTCTGCGAACAGCTGCTGTGCGCCTGAGCCACCCTCCACCTGCCAAGATCAATCGGGAGTGAGGGTGACCGACAACCTATGGGCAACCTGACCCAACCGAGAATCCTTGGTCGGGCCCCAGTCTTCGGTTGTGGAGGCAGAGGTTCCACCACAATGGGTGGAGCAGCGGTTTCGGTCAAACAACCGCGCCAGGGGCACTCCTCGACTACCATGAGGGTTATTCTGCCGCCCGTGATGGCCACTTAATGGCCAGAGAAGGTGACGGAGTCTGCTTGTTACCAGTTAGTAAATGTTGCTGCCACATCAAGTCCTCGTAGCACCGACGCAGCTTGTGCCAGAGCCTATCCTCCAAAGAGGGACGAGTGGCGATGCCGCTTTCCATGGTGCGAGACAGGACCGCAGATGTCGCGGGACCGGCTGGACCTGGAAGAGGACTGAGACCTTCGGGATTCCGCGGGTGGGTCAGAGAGGAAGGGGAACCCACCCTCCCTCGTACAGGGACTTAACCGGGACTTGGCACAGGCAAATCCTCTGTAACCACCGGGGACTGGTGAAGAAAGGTTGTCGGCCTTTCCAGTTGACAAACTGACGGATCGAGAAAAATCTCAACTATGTCGATGAAGTCTTGTCCAGCTGACTTGGCGGGGACAATGTGAAACCAGCAGCCACAACCTCGACCAAAGTCGAGTCGACGGTCGGTGAAGGGATCTCGCCCTTCCATGAACACGAAGGTGGGACTTACCTTAGAGTCCTCCTTTCTGGACCGACTGAATGTCCGGATGGCCCTTCTCCCTTAGTGGAGAGGGATTGACAAAGCTCCTTAAAAGAAGCCGTGTAGGAGGAGGAGGAGCCCAAGGAGAGTGGGATAAATGCTGCAGCCGAGGAGGAAGAAGCGCGGCCTGGGCCACCTCCTCCTCCGAGGGCTGTCATCTGCTCCAACTGCTCTGCGAGCCGCGCTGGACACCGCCCAACGGCCTCCTTGAGACTTGACCAGCGGGTACAGTTTTTGGGCGCCCAAGAAGTGTCTGGCAGCGCAGTCCTCCAAGACTGGAAGCTAAGAAAGACCTGCACACCACAGGCCTGTGAATCGTGGCCAAGCCCTGTGATAGTAGACGCATGTGAAGTACGGATCGTCCAGGACATCTTCTGCCCACAAGGGCACCGGCGGAAGCCGAGAGTCAATTGGTCCATCGCAGCAGCGTAGGGAAGACAAAGACCTTAGTCTTGTAAATTTTGAAATTAGTTTGGAAATCCAAGAGTGTGGATCCAGGCCTAAAACACAGAGTGCTAAGGAGGGAACCTGAGCTTCCAAGCGGTAAGGAAGATCTGGTGTCATGGGGGGCGAAGCCGAGGTTTCACCACCGGGTGGGTGGAGGAGCCAACTTGAAGACTTTCCGTAAGATTTAAAGCGGCAAGGAACCTGCCAGACAGACAGTGTGGACTGAACAACATATCCACGTCCCTAGAAATCCTGTTCTTGCCTGTAGTTCTTGCTTGATCACTCTCTACAGGCCCACATATTTCACAATTCATCCCCCTTCCATGTCTCACCACACTAAATCTGTACTGTTGTATTTTTGTTTAGAAACATGTCTATCCCAGTTTCCACCCAAGTTTATGGAGTATTTATGATATAACACACTAATCTCTGTTTAAACAGGAAGGAGTATTGACAGCAGAAGGCAGGAGGTATTACATCCTCTCTACAGCTCACTGGTGAGGCCCTTCCTGGAGTACTGTGCCAGGTTCTGGAGTCCTCTCCTAAGGACAGACTGGAGACAGTGCAACGTAGTGTGACCAAAATGATTCAGGGCCAGCGGGGCAGAGCTTACAAGGATTGGTTCAAAGCATTTAACATGTGCTTGCTGGAGGTCAGATGACAGAGGGAAACTATGACAGAGACCTTCAAATTCCTGAAAGGAATGAGCAAGGTAAACTACGTAGAACTATTTAGGAAAAGCAGATCAAGAACAAGGGAGCACAAGTGGAAACTGATTTGGGGGCAATTCAAGAGGGAACTGAGAAAGTTTTATTTTACAGAAAGTGTGGCTGAGCTGTGGAATCTGCCATCAGATATGGTGGGCGCCAAAACTATCAACTGTTTTAATCAAGGCTGGGACAGAGTGAAGGGCTTAGTGGTTACTCTGTGTGACAGCAGTAAGGTGGGAAGCATGGGGTGGACAGTGTGGTTGGAACACTGTATGGACAATAAGTCCTGGGACTCGATGGACCAGTGGTCTTTTCTGCTGTCACTGTCTATGTATGTTTCTATGTTTCCAATATACTTTGTTTCTCTACATTTTAAAACTTTACTTTAGACTGTGGGGAGACCATATAAGCATCTCAGTGCATCACACAAATGAAAACAGCTCTGATTCACATAAATGAAAAACAGCTCTGATTCCCCAGACAAAATAAAGATGGCTACTCACACTCACTAAATGAATCAGATTATGCTCTGGAGTCCAGTTCAACAGCTTCTGGGCGCATAACTCATCACCCTGGTGCTATGAGAATCCCATTACATCCAATATGGTGCATTTCTATACCTGCTTCTTTGGTTCTTAGATACCACCTCCACCAGTGATCCCTACTCAGAGGCAGGACTAAGGAATTACAGGAGATGAATCCCCAATCCAACCCAAATATACATATATATATATATATACATATATATATATATACATACACACACACACACACACACACACACACACACACACACACACACACACACATATATATATATATATATATATATATATACTATTAACAGCTTCTCCCAAGTCAGCACTGCGTCTCTCAAAAACAAAGTTTGGTGCCTACCTCATATCTTCATTTTATTAGTTAAGCTTTGCACTTTATTAAGCAATAGACATGTTAAAAGTTTTATCACACAAATCTGGTCTTGCCCTCAACCAGCGAAGGGGTACCAAATGTAGAACATGTCACCAAATCATAATGAGGCAGACTCAGAGTACTGTGGAAAGGAATGGCTGCATATTCCTTTTAAAATCTTTCTGTCCAGCGGACCAGTTGTTGTCAACCGGAACGCTGTCATAAATACTTATCCTTTCAGGTGCTCCTGTAACTGCTGTCCTTTCCCATGCAGAGATGAGTGAAGTTGTTGTAAACTATGGGCCACCAGTGTTCATAATGTACCAAATGATGCCCCTTTCCACCATACACACTCAAGCACACATAGACATATGCTGTTACCTCCACCTGGGCCACAGGATCAGCAGTGTACCGATTCACAGCCCCCAGAAGCTGAAGGCATCTGAGTGGACGATACAGCCTCCTGCCAATGCCAGTCCAGCAGGGAAGACTCTGGAGCCAAGACAGGAACCAAGATCGCTCTTGCAGAACTACAATGCGCTACTAACAGCAGCACCAGTAGGTTTAGTCATGTGTTCCTTAAAGTCAGTTTGGCACTTTCAGGAAAACTTAAAAAAAATATAATATTTAGATATGAATCAAATTGTAAGTGACAGATCTTCAGCATTTCTATCCCTTTGATCCTCTTCAATAGGTCCATTTACACTGACACAGCATTCTTGTCACCTGCTGTTGAGCTACTCCTGCCACTGTAGGTATCCCTTTATGTTACATGGGAGAACCACGATTATGTATGGAATTTCATTACTAGAATTCCCTTGTTGTACTGCAGTGGCGACATTACAATGTTGTGCTGCACAAACGATGTGCCTACTGCAGCACAAGAGACTAGAACACCTTCAGCGGTTCACTGTTCACAAGCTGTTGCTGTAAGTGCCGATGAGTAGAACTGTCACTTTTAGACAGTGCTAGCAAGAGGAAGAGCGATGACAGCAATGGCTCAGTTCATTTTTGTTGTAATTATACAATTGCCTACGCACTATAAAAGATTGTGCATTAGAAACCACACATACAAGGCTGTGTTAAAATGTTGAGGTTTCCATAGTAGTAAGAAACCTCTCAATCCGTGCTCTTGGGGTCTCCTGTTACCATGGAATGTCAAGATTCAAACACAGGCTTGCTGTGCATGGTTGCTCACAAACAATCCTTTATACTGACGTCACAATCCTCCCCATTTGCAAAATCAAAACAAAGTTAGAAATGGTAGTTTTAAATTTGGTGATCTGATGGAATGCCAAGTCAAATCTAGGCATTCCGTCAAAAATTATATAAGTCGCCAAAAGCTTTTATAATTTTACCACACTTTTATATAATACAATTACATTTATTTTGGAAACTTACTATTTAGTATGGAATGCTGTACCAGCAATCAAAAACAGTATTTTGTCCAGTTTCTGGTGTGCTCAAAACATTGAGTGAATCTAAAATTCGAGCCCTGCAAAGCCATTTCCACAGCCACACACCAAGACAGAATCAAAATTCAGCAACTAATCAGAATAAAGGGATGAGGAATGCAGTCACTATAGAAAATAAGCTAAATTGTGTTTAAATATTATACAAACTCATACATACCCGTGATGCAAAGCATCATGGGATACATATCTGAATCACCAAGAAAATATACACTGGTTCGGTCTAAATATCATGTTTTCAAGTTCCAAAAGTAACAACCACAAATTCAAATGGAGTTTCTGCTCTATGAGGAATGCAGGACAGCACATGCTTTGTGTGTGGGGTGGAGAATTTTTCTGAAGGGTAAAATGAGCAATATCACTCCTAATGTGGGACGGTCAGTATGCCTGGATGTTTAGTCTTTATTCTTCTGAAGTGCTTCTTCTGCACTTCTTTCGCAGTGCAGTAATGCTGGGCAAAGTAAACTTAAATCAAGTGTGGGCCTACATGGCACCATGTACTGTACATGAAAACAATCTTCACCACCACAGGGACACTTCTGCTAATTAGTCTACAGCAAGGTTTACAGCAGGACAGCACCATAATGTTAATAGGCAGTATTTAACAGTCTTGGCTCCTGTACCACTAACAAAAACCACCAACGATAACAAATATCAGCAGACTCCCACTGTTTATGACCGGCACTTTATGAAGTCAAAATTCAAAGCTCTTACTGTGACAAACAGAATTTGTTTCCTGCAGGAAAACCCTGTTTTACACTTGACTGATCCAGGGAAATCTTCAGTGCCAGCCTTCCTTAGCCACCCTTGGTCCATATGGCGCTGGAGCCAAAGTGAGCACTAGTCATCAGCTTCCGAAATTTAAATGCTTTTAAAATGTTTACTTCACCCACTATGCTCAGCTGATAGAGCACATAAAGGGACCACACTGCAGGGCAGTAAACTTCAAAACAATATTGTAATGCGATGCAGTTATCCAGCACAGATTCAAGTGGTAGCCAATGAGAAGGGCAGAAAAATGACTTGGGGCATCCTAGGGCTAACTTTGTTTGGGGGTGGGGAGAGAACAAAAGCACAAGTCATCACTGCAATATTTTATTCAAAAATGTGTGCTTGTAGCTGTGGCTAGAGCACAAATTTCAATTTGAACTGCTAGGGTTCACAGGTTTCTAGCATTCTGCTGAACAATCAAGACACGAAGACAAAACATACACCAAAGTACCTGCCACTTTGGGAAGAATCCTCAGCCTGGCAACCATTTTATGTGTAGTAGTGAATGAAAACTGACCACATCTTTTTGTGTGAGAATGATTAAACACAAGATAAAAATTAATTTCCTACAAATACATTTCTTCTTTTTTTTTTTTTTTTTTTGGGGGGTTGTTCTGACACAAGTCTGTGATTTTCTGGCAGGTAGAGATATGTTCTCTGTACATTTGGGAATGTAGCTGCATCCTAGATCACTGCTCTGGGATTTTCTTCTAAGTTTATGGGTTTTTGGTTGGGGGTTGTGTAATAAACATGTACGCAATAAAGATCACTCATTAGTGAGCACAAAACTTTAAAAACACAACATCCAAAGTGGGTCCTACATTTGAAAACTGTAAGCAGACACCATGGTGCGACACTCGCTCCTGGGAGGATTTTCTTAAACAAAAAATAATGAAGCACCACATGTCCAGTACATACAACACTGTCTAGGCTATTCCCTGCACCCAACTCGTAAATTCATTTTCAAAACATTACAGAAACTGCACTGGTGCAGAAGCACTATTTCTATGAAGCATAATGAGATAAGCAGGGTAAGGGCACTCTGACGAAGAAGACACACATCACATCCCTTCTCCAAGGTAGAGTTGTAAACCTGACATGGCTGAGAACTGAGAACTCGCTGCAGCCTTCACAAGAATACAAACAAAGCCAGACTGCACAATATTCCCTCAAGTGCACATTTTGTTCTTTTCAAAATACGGTACACCATCAAAACAATTCCAAATTAAAACCTGACTTAACATACGTAAAATCCTGCTTGTTGTTCGGGAGGGGGGCAATATTTCAGATATCAGTGCTGCATGCTATTATTCAAAATTGTCAGCTGACAGGAGTAGTACCGAGGCATGACTTCTGTTTACATGTCAGTCAGCTTTTTCTGCACTAAGATTCTAGTACTGAGCAGAGACAGCAAGCATAGCAAAGGGTTACTGAGAATTAAAACCCTGGTAGTGCATGGGGCGTGTTAAATTGCTCAGGTTATAATGACAGTGACAGGGCGGTCTACAGAGCAGCATTCTTATGAAACACATAGGGGAGCTTATATTATGAACTGTGCAGTTTGCTGAGAGGAGAGAGAGAGAATGACAAAAGAACGCGCGCAGAGAGCATGCTTTCAAGGCAGAAACACTGGCATTTTCATTCTTTGTAAACGGCGTCTTTACTAGCCAGTTGGTAGCTACCTTGCACAGCAACATAAACATTTCAACAATGCAGAATGCTGTGCCGGAGGGGACATGAGTTTCAAGGAGGCATATCATTTTATTAGAGCTCATTATAAACTGATACATACTATGGTTTTAAAAATAAAATGAAAAGTCTGTTGCTGAGAATGAGAGAGAGAGAAGCCAGGAAGTGCGTCATTTTAATTTCCACCGATACAACATCACAATCTGGCACTGAAATGAGGCATGCAGAGACGCAAAAACGCGCAGGTTCTATCCTGCGACTGAGCATCAGACTACTATTAAAAGCGGGGAGATGTATACGTTGTGCAGCAAATCTTTAGCAAATCACTATTAATTCAAAGACGCCATTTTAACCAGCCTGAAAGGAGTCAAGTGCTTTGGGCTCTGAGCTGCAACTCTGCACCCAATTCCCTCTGCATATCCGTCAAAACTGAGTTAATAAAAGCAGATGTTACTTGCTAGCATTTTGTTCACTAAATAAAAAAAATAAGCAAAGGGGGCTCACGGGTTATAAAATACCTGAGAAAAGGTGCCGCCCAACCATCCCTCAGACGCCACATTGTGTACAAAGCTGCCTCTACGCCTGCATCTAGGCTCGCCTGGGCTCTCAGCTTCAACATGTCGGCTGTGTACTGTGAGAGGCTCATCCTGTAGAGCTGCCAAGAAAATCTCTCCGTACAGGCGCCCGCCCAGACAATCTGCAAGCTTGCTCGGGCCTTAGCTGCACTGGCTTTTGAAATGCCCTTCCCAGGCAACGGGGAGAGGAGGGAGGAGGTGCCCCCACTCGGCTGCAGTTTAAGGCATCAGCAGCCCAGGATTTTTCAGCTTCGATTATTTAATTGTAGCTGCCACAAATCCAGTCTTCCTTCTTTCTGTAAATTCTTCCATCAGGTAACATTTTCACTGCAAAGCTCTTAGCTAGGGTTAACTGTAAATGCTTTTAATTATACCCTCTTGATTTCGTTCTTTTGAAAATCAGCTCCCCACAAATAAAAAAAAAAAAAAAAAAAAAAGAAATGCATTTAACAGATTCGCTACATGCAAATATGCTCTTGCTTTTCTTCGTCACCTCCCTTCTCTCTCTGTGTTTTGTTTCCTTTCCAAACGAGAGCCCTAGACGCTCGACATACCAGCACTCACAGTAACATTCTGAGCAAGGCCCATATGTAAATGGGCACACTGCCAACTTCTTAATTACTTCCTGCCTCCATCTAAAAGGGAACTGAGCCACAGACACAAGAGCGTATTAATCAAGGCCCTCATTGTTTATAAACGTAGGAAGCAGCCACCCACAACAATGCATCCAAGACAGGGCTGCGTCCCTGTAAAACAAAATGTAAAGGATTCTTAATCCTTTGTGACTCAGACTGGCTGACATCAAGATTATTATCTGCATATCCATCACTTTTCTGTTTTTATCAACCTGTCCTCAGTACCTGGCTGGCACAACACAACAGGTCTCTCTTAAGAGGTATTTGCTTCAAATAGATTGGCTGAAGTGGTGAAAGTGCTAACCAATCGTTAGTTTTAAAAGTAAAGACAGTAGTTAAATACCAAGTAAAACAAGCGTTTTGTCAATGCCAAATGTTTGCTTGCTTGTATTTGCTGTGTAGGTGTTTAGCACTGATAGTGCAGAGCCTAAATTAACAAAGTAGTAACAAATTACAATAGTGACATTTTCATGATTGGAAGCTAAACATACAACATTTTGTTTTGTCAGTACGTGACCTTGAATTTTCAAAATACTAATGCTTATTGCCCCAGCATACAAACATGGCCAGTCCCATTTATAAAATGGAACCTGAACGCTTTTGTGGAATAACCACAAAAAACAGATTTTGGAGGGATTTGATAAGGACCCCTGCCATGTTCATTCGATATGTAAAATACGTGAATATGTTGAAAATGCAGGTTCAGAAAGTAAAATATTGCACAGTTATAAATATTGAAAAATGTCAATGACTGTTCATAAATTTTTTTGGTTTCAATTTTCATCTCAAATGTTCAACAGTCTTTTGCTAGACCACCTTATGAACACAACAGGTCTCTTATGAAATCCTGTCAAAAATGCTATTTTGTGGCACAAGTGTGAAAAGACATTCTGGGCAGGATTTGGAAAATGGCACATCATATTCATGAGGTGGGGTACAAAAATGTGGGGTTAAAATCTGGTAAATCAGCAAAGTCAGGAGTAAACACTGAAGAACTTTACCTGGCCCGGTGGCGCTGAGGTTGAGGTGCCCAATCCAAACGCGACCCAGGTTGTGACGGACTCGGGTAGCTGGGCGGTAGGGAAGGAGGACAGTGTCAGAGGTCAGCTCTCTTCTCCCTGGGGAGGGATCCAGGGTTGCTCAGTGTCCTAGCAGCCCCGATGGAGATCGGGGGCACTGCAGGTATACCAGCCGATGTGAGGGTGGAGAGCAGCAGACCACGAAGGGAACAGCCGTGCTCGGGCATTATTCGCCCGCACTCCTAGGGGAGAAAAACAAGGTAAAAACCCTGGCAGCTGGATGAGGTGACGGTGGGTCTCCCGGGCAGACCCTCACACACTCAATGCCAGCTATGAACCCGACCCTACCCCCTAGGGATCCTCGGCCTCCTCCTCTATGGGGCCGTGAGGAGGAGATCCTGATACCGATGTTTCGGTCAGGACAGTGGTTCAATCGAGCAGTTAGAGGTGGCGCTGAGTGAGCCCACCGAGAGAGATCCCGGTCTGCCAGGTGAAGAAATAAAAGTCGACAAAAAAAAAAAAAAAAAAACACACTGAATAACTTTAACTCTTCTTTATAACGGTCACATTTTGAGATGTTTATCCAAAATCTTCAACGTAGTCTTTTATTACCCAACCTTACGATCAAGACAGATTACATTTTTTAAATCCGTCCAAGCATGATTTTGCAGAGCAAGTGCAAAACATATTTGGAGTGAGATTTTTCTTATTGTTTATGCCCCTACTCACCAGACCGCTGCTTCTTGGGACCACCAGGCACCTCCCGATCCCTCCTACCTCCTAGTCATGGCAACCTACCTCCACAGAGCCTTGGCTTTTAACCCCAGGCAGGATCAGAGTGGGCGGGTGCCTCCCAGACATCTTGCTCGTCAGGTGGGGCTTGTGCTGGTGAGGCTGCGTGACCTGGGTGTACTAGGGCTGTCATCATCATGGAGGTGCTGGTGTCACTGTATTTTTCCCTTTGTTGCTGTCCCAAACACATCACGTGCAGGACTTCAAGGCAAGCGTGTCCACATTGTGCATGTATTCTCACGGCATCTGCAACATCCCTCCTCCCTCCCAAATCAGTTTCCAGCTGCACTGCCACTTGTGGTCACCAAGGTGGCAGTACTGCAGTGGAGCGGAGCCTTCTCTCCCCAGAGGAGAGTGTCCTGTGGGATGCTCAATCCCCAGCGACCCAGGCTCGTTCCTGAACCTGGGCCACTGGCACTGCGAATGATGATGCTACTGCTGCGCGACAAGCTGGTGCAGAGGGGGATTGAAAATGTCACCTATCTGGTTCATGAGGTGGGGTAAAAAAATGGCTATGGTGAAAATGGGGAGCAAAAAATGTAAAAAATGATGAAGTTATTAGTAAAAGTTCAAAACTCGGTAAAAAGCCATTAAACAAATGCATCTTGTTTCACACTTTCAGCTCATGTTTTAGAGCAGCAGGAGACAGTTGGTGGACTGGATAGGTACATAAGGGTGAGGGTGTGTACAGGATGGTGGGTGCTTAGAGGGGTTGGGGTGAGGGGCCTGGGGGCAGAAGTGGTCACTGCACCTTTTTTCTGCATTTCAGGGGTAGCCAGAAAAACTGAGCCATCGGGGAAATGATCCAGGGTGGGCAGGCTAACAGTAGGGTGGAATTGTTTTTCAGGGACCAGATACCAGGGGATGTGATCGGGAGGTGAGTGGGCAAACAGTAGAGGGTGGAATTGTTTTTCAGAGACCAGACGCTGAGGGAAGTGATCAGGAGGTGGGCAGGACAACATCATAAGGCGGTATTGTTTTTCAGGCAACAGACACCAGGGAAAGTGACTGGGAGATGAGTGGGCTAACAGTAGAGGGTGGGACTGCTTTGTTACACACTGCACATCAAGGAAGCAAGTAGGAAGTGGGCAGGCTAACAGCAGAGGGTGGGATTGTTGGTGGCTTACTGAAGGAGCATCAGGGAAGCAAACGGGAAGTTTGCAGGCTAACAGCAGAGGGTGGGATTGTATTTCTACAGAGTTCAGAGGAAGCATTAAAACTGGCATGGGAAGGTTCAAGAAGGAGGTCACGAGGCACTTTACAGAACAGGTGGTGTCAGGGTGGAATGAGCTTCCATTTGAGGTTGTCAATCAGAATACAGTTGGGGTTTTAAGAGAGGTGGGACCCACAGTAATCTCTGAATCAAGGGCTCTGCAATTGGGCAGACTAGACAGACTGAACAGCCTTCTTCTGCTGGCTAAGACGTATGTTTCGCATGTATGAACTGGTCAGAGCCAAAATGGCTGCTAAAGCAGTAACCTGATATAGGATACAAAATTAACAAGTGGCTTGGATTGTAATTTAGTTGCTGTATAATTGTAATAATCTCAAACTTACATGACAATAATAAAAATACAATAACGTCTTGCACTGCAATGTAATACAGAAGTAGCTGTTTACACACAGATATGTGTCTGCAAAGATACCAAACCCATGGTGTGGCCAGCACATACCCTCACTGTCTGCGTCAGGAAAATCCTGTATTGCTATACAAGCAAGTATTGTGATATGTTACTGATATGTCCTTCAAAATCCTGGATCTTCTGTCAGTTTGATTAGACTTTCCAGTACTGCTTCGCTGTGCTTGCTTGTAAGTTGATACAGGACTTGCGTGCAGCAGATGGTGGTGAGCTGTGGAGGTGAGTGAAGGTATCCACCTGTGCCGTTCTGGAACTCAGTAAGGGACTGGAAGCACCTGGTGGTAGTGGGTGCCACCAGACACCAGGGATAACGGCAGCTGGACACGGGGAGATGGGATGTCACCAGACACCAAAGATAATGTTACTAGAAGATGAGGAAGGAAGAGGTACCAAAAGAGCCAGTGATATTATGGTTGGGGGTGGGGGAATAGCTCAGCCCAGCAGAGATGCTACAGCAATATATTATTTTCAGTGGCGGGCTACCTTTTTTTTTTTTTTTTTTTTTTACAATGTATTTTCCTAGAACATACCCACTGAGGAGCAGTACCTTTTGCATTATATCAAAACAACAAAAAACTCCTATTCCTGTATATTATAAACAGTTTCCTCCTTTCTAAGTCACAATTTGTTATTGTTCTGCCAGAAACTTCAGAAAACTCCCACTGAATAAAGCTACAAATTCAGTGTTGGCACCTCTGTTCACAACAATGGCAGGCAGCTTCAGAGGAACAATTTTACACTTCAAAGTACTACTAAATAAATACATATTTATTTTGTTTTGTAATTCTTTTGGCAGGTTTTTTTTGGTTAGAAACTCCAGTTTTAAGCACACTAAGCCCTGACAAGGTGTTGGTTCTATTCCTAAACTGCATTTCCAAGTGGTTGAGGCACTCTGCACGAAGGCCTTGTGCCTTACAATGCACCTAGGCGTGCAGTTAAAGGAGAAGTCCACCCAGAATATGCAAAACACATGTTATGTAGAGTGTTTTGATATGTATGTTAAGCCCTAGTGTGTCCTTCCCTCTGTCTGCTATTAGGAGTTTTCCTAAATTAGCCTGCTAGCTGTATGGTAGTTTCGACCCTGGGGATCTCATCACAAATAGGTTTATTGGCTTTCTTTCTCCTACAATGCACCTTGGCTCATGTGACAGTGATGTAGCTATGCCCTTAGATTTAGCAGGGTCTGTCACAGCTCAGCCACAAAGATAATACTTCTTTTGAGAAGTCACACTGCTAGATTTTGGGTGAGTGTAATCATTATTTTTGACATTAGTACCTTGTCCTGCTATGTTACAACCTATAAGGTGACGTTCAATTTTTACTACTTAGTACTGGTGCAAAACTGAAAGTGACAGAGGAATCGAGTAAACAGTGACATGATTCAAACACATATACACACACACACACACACAGACAGCAGAACATAACAGGACAAGGTACTGATATCAAGAAATAATATTGATTACACTCACCCAAAATCTAGCAGTGTGTCTTCTCTGGAATAAGTATTTCTCTGTGGCTGAGCTGTGACAGACCCTGTAAGAAGACATTGGCTACCTGCAGGGCAATTAGACATCACGCCCAAAGGGCACTCTGGGAAGACTAGAGGCCATAAAAGAAACCAGAATGGCAACCCCAAGGGCAGTAAAACAGGGAAAGTTAGAAAAACATCTCTCACAGCCAGAGGAAAAGAAAACACTGGGAACTGGTTAGAACACAGAAAAAAGACTACTACATATCTTTTCTGATTTTAACATGGAGTTTTCCTTTAATGAACAGTATCCCACACCATAGCATGGCTTATTGTTTGTGTCATGTGCACACACACACACACACACACACACAACTACATAAACAGTCCCTCCCCCAAAAATACACCGATACACGATATGCTACAATTCAAAAGAAACAGAAGCAGACATGCCATGTTAGAGTGGATGAAGTTGAACACAAGTGGACATGCCACTTCTACTAGGAGAGCTGGTGGGGGTAACAAACTGTGCTGGTCGAACCCAGAAAATGCAGTACAGTGCAAAGAAACAGACCCCGTCAAAAAAAAATACTGTTAAGCAAGCCTACAGATCCCTATGCGATCTATAAAACTGGACTTGGGCTGTACTTGCAATCAGCAACCCGCTGACTTTTCCCCTCTAAGTGGTCAAAATAGTGTAGTTCTATCTTTTCCAGTTTAGGCCACGTCCAGCAACCAGCTAAGAAGAAGTCTGCTTTCAGTTTCGCTAAGCTGCGGAGAAATAAAATAAGGCCACATCATTAAGAACAGACAGCAAACGGGACAACAGCATAGAAATGCATCATCAAGGAGCGATACCGAGATCTGAGATAGGGTGCAGGACAGTAACTTACACACTGTTGCCAGGGAACACTGATGAGGGAGATGCAGAGGCGGGGGGCAACAGGGTAGTGAGTGAAAAAGAGAAAGGGTTAGAGGGAAGAGTGGAGTGGAGGGGAGGAGTACAGAGGGGGAAGGTGCTGGGGAAGTTACATTAGTTCTTTCTACACAGCTTCTATTATCACGCCAGGAACAACTAATTAGTCAAAGGAAAGTGCCATGTTCTTCCTGCTACCTTCCCCACCTCATCTTCAGATGGCACGTGAACGCTATAAATCTCAGAAGTGATTCTGGCAAGCTGCAAATAGAGATTCTCATCTGCGTTGCAAACTCCACCAAGGTGAAAAGAAGGTCACGGGCAGAAAGCAGCCAGCCTGCGAGGAAGAAGGCTGGCAAAGAATATTTTTCCCCACTGAATTTGTGATACCTGAAAATAATACTAGGCAGGACATTACATCGTTTTTTATATAATCAAGCAAACAAATGATTTTGAAAAAGTAGCATGCCACACTGAAAGTAGAGGTCATCCGTAGTTGGAAGCAATGCAAGACAGCAGTAGGAGACAAACCTCTTTCCTTTACGAGAAAATATTTATATTTAAGATGGAATGGATAGCAATTTGCTGTGTCAAAAATAATCAGAACAGCAGCTCAGCAAAGCATGTGGGATCATGGGAGCCCCACTGCAGAATGGGAAATGGAGTTTGTCCAGTACTCACCCTGAATATATTTATAATAGAGGTACCTTTTCACTATGTCACACTGTAGGTCTAAAAGGGATTTGCCAATACCACACCCCAAGATACACGGGTCTCCCAGGGGTGACAAAGGCCTCCCACCTCTCCGTCCAAATGTCTAACACTTCCCAAAATACATTTTATAAACTATCAACACTTCTGAATCAACCCGACACCCAACACTGCTGACACCGCGTGAGCTAACAGTGGAGTCCCAGTTGAAGAGCAGCCCCACAACATGAGCCGTTCATTATTTATTACTTAATAAATTCCCACAGAAAAAACATCTTTATAGTGTATGGTGGACGCTGTTAAGCATGGAAATCCATGTCCCAACAGCGTTGTTGTGCTCGCTTCTCAGTGCGATGATGAATCTTGTTGTGCTGCACTGGGTACATCACAGTGCAGTACAACAAGATCGAATGCATTCGGCGCATCTGGCGATTCATGCGCTCGGCGAGGGAGCTAGTAGCGCTGGAGCGAAGTTTGAACATGGAAGCCAAGTAAGGCATTATTTTAAAAATGCTGCTTCCATTCGGCTGTTTTGAAATGAATAGACTCCCATATACTATAAAAGATTGTCTATAGAGTCATTCACAAACAAGGATCTTCTTGGATCTCGAGATATCTTTAGCAACAGACAACCTCTCGAGCTTCGCTCTCGAGGTCCGAACGCTGCTAAGGATACCTCTCGATCGAGAATATCCTTGTTGTGAATGACTTCTATAGAAAATCCTCTATATTTTATCCTTACAGTTCATCTCTCTATATCTTATTCCACTTGAAATTATAATGCGCTGTTGTGTCATCACAATCTGTTGTCATGGGAATAACTGTGATGTCACAAGCAGATTATTAGGACATCTGGTTGGGAAGAAGTAAAACTGATAAACCCTGAAGGTGCCACTATTCTGTTTTTTGTTTGTTTTTTTAAGCATATGACCTCAGTAATAAATAATGTGAATAAGAAATATAGAGCTAATCACGAAAACACTGTATAGGCTGCTTTGTGTCCAAATATTGTGTTTTTCAAAGTTCTTCTCGAGGTGTCAAGGTTCCTTAAAGTGAATTTGTTACATATCTAAAATGTCCCATGTGCCTCAGTATTTAGCATATGCCTAAAAAAAAAAAACAATCGCATCAATCTGATTTGTTTTAAAGAAATACCTCTGTTTTTGTTGTTCTCCCACTCTGAAGTGCTCTCTGTGTTTCTACGCTGACAGCTGGACCCACAATGCACCGCACTGAGATGCGTTGTAGCAGGGTTGCTTCAGCTGTGGGAACACTTTTTTCCTTCCACTGTCAGCCACCTGGTAGCTCCATCCGTCACGGACCTCTGCTTCCATTTCCATATTGACTACCCCGATACCCCCTGGCTTACCCCCAGGGCAGGTTGTACGCACCATACCCCTACAGTGCCACAGATGACAGGATAGGTCGAGGGCGGCCTGGGAGCTAAGAGAAGCAGAGGCGGGCTTCATCAGTGGTGGCCTGCAGCATTTTTCCTGGTATACCTGGGGGCAGGGACGGCAATAACGCCCCTGTGTCCGCCCCTTGAACTACTTGGTGCCAGCAAGATCAGTACACCCAGCCTCCGCTTAGGTTTCTAGCATCGCAGCAGCTCTACCCCCTCCCCTGGAGGAGAGCAGTCATCAGGCGCTCAATCCTTCTCCCGGCTGACCTCCAAGCGTCCCGGGTCCATTCGAACCTGGGTGGCCGTGCGTCATAGGCAACCAGCCCCTAAGCCAGTGGGCCGACACCAGCTGTGGGACAACAGATTATTCACATAGCATTTACATCCCTATAGCTGTTTTGGGCTGGAATCCTGCCTGCTTAATTAGTAAGCCACCTGGCTTTTTTTTTTTTTTTTTTAATTTGTTTTAGTGTAGGGTCACTTATGCTATTGTTTCATAATATTTTTGGGAGGTGGGATTTTTTGTGATGCTCAAAAGAAAATTCCTCACTACACCACCTATATATTGAGGAATATTGAGAAGTTCACCAATACCCAGGGAGCAGTACAAACCAAGAAAAAATGCTACTCGTAGGTAGCCGTGTGGTCAGCACCTTCTTAGAAAACCTCAAACAGGCTCTGTAAACAGTTCCATATATCCAACAAATATAAAGATGTTATTAATTCAATAAAACACATATTGCTCCTTTAAAAGCATACATCAGGATGAGTATATCTTCAAACAAGTAAGCAGGCAGGCGCCTTCCTCAACTTTTCATTACAAAAGCCATCAGTCATATCCAAGCTCCAAGGCTATAGCCATTTTATCTTTTCATTCACACACTGAGGACACCATGCCGACCACCACTCACCTGATGCATGCAGCCACACACCCTAAGACCACATTTTGAAAGGTGCAATTAAAGACACAGACCCTGAAAATATATGCATTACTACATGCATATATAAGCGTACCACAAGCCCAAAGATCCAAAAGTGCCATATGCATAAGCGTGCCTGAAAGTGCCAGAACATGCTGAGTAAAAGCAAAAAAACATACATACATAAAATACAAGGTAACATGTGAAAAAACAACAAAAAAAACAGCAGTTCCAAAGTGGGAACCAAAAGCTATCAAAAGGGGTTAATGAGGGGAATTCAAATACACAAACAGTCCATAAATAGTTCCAACCTATGAAAAGGCAATACTAAAATTAGAACTTGTTCATTCTGGCTGAAGCCCAGTAGAAACGTTATATGAATACTATATAATAATTGGTTAATGATGATTATCAACTGTGGGCAGAAGCGGTCAAACTCCGTTATACGGGTGATTATACACAGCCGTGTATACTTTGTTGTTTATGTTTTGGGAGGGGGTTCTTTTTTTTTTGGGGGGCCTTTCCTTTCTTCCTTTGTTATACCATATATTTCTCAAGAGTTGTATATTTTTGTGTTTTTGTGGTTGTATTATGTAAAATTAATAAACTTAAATTTCAAAAAAATACACAGCCGTGTATAACTGAGTTTGATTATACACGTGTATAATCATCCATGTATAATGGCATTTTATTATACACATAGTATATAATCATCCATGTATAACTGACTGATTAAGCACCTCTTGCAAACATTTTAAAATCACTCATGCCAATGCTACTGGCTCCTCACTGCCAGCTTGACTGCACTAACCTCACTGAAATCACTAAGCGGAACTCTAACTTACATGCAGCAGAAGAAAGACACATTTCTCACAGAAATGAAAAATCAAGTGGTCTACTAAAATGTCTACCCACCTAAAAATGGAATATTCATCAACATTTCAGCAACCTAGTGACCTAGAAAGATAAAAATCCATAGAGTAGCAAAACAAAAGAAGCACTCTAAGAAAACCAAGACAGATGTTAGGCTGCTCAACAAGTATCTATCCAACAAAACAAAACAAAAAAAATCTCAAAGGAACCAGTTATTATAAAAATAAAACAGGAGAAGGTGTGTGTGTAATGAGGATTTTATGCAAACCCTTGTGTGCATAAAATCCTCCTATACTCCATGCATTATTCTATATATCATACAAACCATAAACAGTAATGTAAAAGCAGCTCAAATAAATATTCTAAATAGGAATATAGAGCCAATTCATCATTTAGTCCATAAGGTTGTATGGTCCCAAACGTAAAAATCCAGTATGCCTCCCTGTCTCCTCCACGATCTCCCAGCTCCACTTTCTCAATGCCAATAAATTTCAAAACTACAGCTCATCCATGACAAGCCATGGCATAGTGCGCATTATTGGTAATATCTGCTGTTTGTGTTCAATGCGTAACTTCAAGAAATTGAGGAATGCACCTGCCCGCTTACATGCTTGAAGATTTACTCAGCCTGATGTATGCTTTTAAAGGAGCAGTATTTGTTTTATTTATTTTAATTTATTCTTTCTACACCTTCTCTTCACATCAACCCCCATTCTTCCAGGATCCCTAGACTGAGTATCCCCTAGCTTCACCCCAGATAACTCCTAGAGGTACCACTGGACCTGCCGGGATACGCCCCTAGCGGGAGGAAGGGGTCACAGGCCATCCCTCCCAGTCCATTATGTGCGTCAGGCAGTCCAACTGCCCCCCACACCCAAGGAGCCTGGCTAAGAGGTCTGGGGTATCCGGGTCCCTTCTACTGGCGGCCGATACAGGGGTTTTCCTGGTTTATGGCCCCTGGCCTGAGGCGCCAGCATGCAAGGGGAGCCAAGGAGGCTGGGCACGAGAGACATGCCGCTGCTCCAGATCCCAGCCAGCGCCCTCCCTCCTGATCGCTTCTGCAGCCCTGCTGCACCAACCACTGTCACCAAGGTGGCAATAAAGCAGAGGGACCCACAGCCCACCCTCCCAGAGCAGCCCCTGGGCGCTCAGTCCTCCTCCTGTCCAGCCCTCCAGCAAACAAGCTTGCTCGCGACCTCCTGGTCGCTGGCGCCGCAGAAGCAGTAGCGCCTACCACTGTGCCGGGGGCAGTCTTGTTTGACTGAATTAATAAAATTTTGATATTTGTTGGATAAACTGAACTGTTTATACAGCCTGTTTGAGACTTTTCTAAGAAGGTGCTGACCCACTACGGGTAGCTTTTTTTTTTTCTCCTCCTTCATTTGTACTGCTCCCTGGGTATTGGTGAACTTTTAGTTCTGTCAAACCCCTATTGTATGTTTTGTTTTTCCTGAATATATAGGTATGCCTCAGGTTACTGGTGAACTAGACAAAGCACAGCAAAGTTTCACTCCTCTGTGTAGGGACCTCAGAGCTAACATGGCAAATACTGCAAGTCCCCATTGAAAAAAAAAAATGCTTGGCAATAACTAGAGACCGCAAGGTTCAGCAGAACTGTACTGTAAATTCATGTAGTGAAGACCAAACTCTGCAGAATGTAGAAGTGAACTCCAGGGAGGCAAAATCAGAAAACATATGGAATATGCCTGTAGTGCCACAGAAACCAAAGGGTTTGTGTAGGGACCTTACCTGTTGTAAGCTCTGGCTCTCTTGGCACTACAGGTATAGTATACTGTTTTTCATTTTGTCTCCACTAGAATTCAGGTTTTACATGCAGTTATACATTCTGCATTGTCTGCACAGTCTCTAGTTGTTGCTGAATTTTTCGATGGGGTTATTTACCACATTATCTCCGATACCAGAATATGCAGGAAAGCACTGCTCACAAAGCTGGACTCAGCCATCGTTAGCAGGCATCCCTGGTACAAACTTGCGATGCTGTGCAAGCGTTCTTTCAGGCACTGGAGCCTGCACTCCTTCCAGATTCCGGCAGAAAAATACAAAAAAAAAAGGCTGATTTAATTCAGTTTAAAAAAACAACTTCAGGGTGACTTTTAAGGGCTGTCTGACATGATTGCAAAGAGCTACCGCAAATGTGACCAAATTCCTTTAAGTAGCGCTACTTGCGGCACTAATGGCTCCAATCCAGCCCCTCTCTAATGTGACATGACAGACATGACCCTGGCACTGCTGTGTGAAGCAACGCCAGGACAACCACAACCCCAAAAGATAAAAAAAAAAAAAAAATAATATTTTACAAACTTTCAAGACTCAAATGGGGTGCCTGCATAAGGTACAGTAAGTGGTATATTAGCCATTTTACACAAATCACTTTCTTATGAGTCCGATTAAAAAGCTGAAATTTAATCCGTCATGGGCAACTCTGCAAAAGAACTTGGAAAGATTTTGTGGTTTCCAGTAACGTACTGACAGTTGGCATCAGCAGAACTCAGTTGCACAGAACTCCCCAAAAATCTAACTTTCAAGATCTTCCACTGTTTTATTACTGAAGCCATTTTCATTTAACGGCACTCTTTCCTTATTGCTTCTCTGTTCATGTTGCTTCTTCCTGTCGTGAAGTGATATTCTGCTCTGATTAGAGCATTACAACCTGCTGCCATGGAAATGATTCTGATGTCACAAGCAAAGGATTAGGATTTTTTTCACAGGTAATTTATTGTGTTTTCTTTTCTTCCTGTTCCCCATCCATCTCAAGCGGCGCTCCTGCATGTGGAAGCACAGCATGTCATCTTCTGAGACACCCTCCTTCACATCGCCCCTCCACTAAGCCTCCACCCGCAACAGCGGAACTACAGAGGGCGACTACCTCCCTGGGAGAGAAGAACTGCCATTAAGTAGCTCAATTCTGCTCCCTCCCTCCCCTCTGGTGTCGGCTCCCCGATGACTAGAGGTCGTTCCCGAACCGAGTGCTGACTGCTTGCGAATGTAAGGCATCCAGCGCTTTAACCTTCAGCACCACCGGGCCGGCACAAGGATAAGGATTTAGTGCAGAAAAGCCACAGGAACAGATGAAGTCTAAGGCATACAGAGCATGCTGTCATACAGTTATTGCTGGTACTAGTGAATGGAATGTCCTGTCATTCAAAATTTTCGGGAATTTTCTGTTTTATTAAAGCTGATTTCATGCAAGTAAAAACACAGGATGGGGTGTGGGTTATGCTCTGATAAACGCTACCCCTAAGGCCATGAGACCCAAGGGCGCATGGGCCAAGTGCCTTAATGCCTGTAGAAGTGCGTTTGTCAAGGCATAACTCATGCTGGAGTGTTTTGGCGTTTATAAAATGGGTATCGTTGAGAAAGTGTAAATTTTTAGAAAAATAAATATTTAAACTTTTCTTTGAACCAAAACATTCCCTCCACTTCACTGTCAGTTGGGGCACTTGACAGCAAGACCAATCTCTCCCCACCACCACTTGTGTATTTATTCTGTGCCACTTTTATTTGCACCACGTTTCTCAGTTTTGTCTCCACCCACAACTCCTTTTCATTCACAACCTAATTTACCATCTAAAGAGTGACTGCGGTGGGTTGTTAGGCTGCCAGCAAGATCAAGATATTTTGCAGTTTTCCTGACTCGCACTTCCATCTGCAGTCAAGTGTTTCATGAAAATACCAGTCTTCTCATGCAAGCATGGGTCAGGAGAGAGATGGCGAGACAGCATGGTCAGCTGACGGGTTGTTATGAAAGCGAGTGGCTCAGGAGGGACAGTAACAGGGATTAAAAAAAAAAAAAAACTTTAGTGGTGGAAACAGTTCAGTTATTAGGGTTTGCAGGGGCTGGAAAACAGCTTCCTGAAAACAATATGGCGGCCAAATAATTTTGTTTCTGAAGCATCCCTCACGCACAGGTATCTTTTCTGGTAATGCAGGCAAAAGTACTGGCACATGCTATTTTTGTGTGCTACAAACTAAAAAAAAAACGAACATAGCTGGCAAGGGCTCTAGCCAATCACATGAAGCAACGCCTACCTATTTTACAATTATTTTTAATTGTTTCTGCAACCAGGTAAAGCCCACATGAGCAGAAGGCCCACTTAAGGTGGTGAGCCTGAAGCACTGGGGTGGCTAAGGACTTGGTCAGAATTGTCAACAGTAACATTTCACTGGAAACTGGAAACAAATCACTTGGCCAGCACAAGCTTAGAAGTCAATCTCTACCACGCCACACACAGAAGCTAAGCTGAAAGAACAGTTGGAGATCTGGCTGTTCCCACCAGCCAATAAGATTAGTTTTATGTAATCTCTAACCCATGTTTTATGACTATAGAAATTCAAAGGTAATACAATGTAGTCAGAAACAACTTATTAAGTGCAAACCCCATTTTGGGCAACAAAATATTTTGTTGAAGCAAAATGAACTGGTTCATAATTTTGGAAATAAATCGACAGGTTTGCATTACCTCCATATCAATGACCTTATCCGCATTATGCAGCCTTGTCTCTGCCCTGGGAGACTTACATGTTGAGAGGTCAATTATCACATAATTATTACTGTCATTTACTTGGTTTTAAGGTGTTTTTTTTTTTTTTTTTTTTTTTTTAATCACAGCTCCATTTTCTCTCCTGCTGCGGGTGCAATCGATGGGGCATCCAGCTGCACGCTCCACCTCACCCAGAGGGCAGCAGGCTCACTCACATGATGGGTAGTCTGGTATGACCAACCCCTGACCCATTGGGAGCCTCCCCATGCCAGGCCGGACCAGACCCACCCCAGCACAATTCCACGACAGACCTCCGGGCAGTATGAACATGGCTATCAAGCTGCTTCGCTTGCGCTCAGCCATTTTAACTCCACTTTTGTCCTTTGGAGTGCGGACGTGCAATGACATCAGAGGTACGCCGCCCGCCGTGACTCCACCCCCTAAGTGCACCAGCTCTAGTAATGCCTCAATCGCCACTAGGGTCCGCTACAGAGCGGTGGGATCCTTAACCCTCCCCGATTTGGAGCCGCCTCCAGACGCCGATCCCATCCTCCCTGCCAACCCAGGCACATTTCCGCAACCGGGTCGCCTGCGAGTGTGGCGTCCAGCACTCAACCCTCAGCACCACCGGCCAGCAAGGTGGTTGTGGTTTTACAAATCAGCACTGTATTTAACTCTTACGTGAATAATGCTTAAAATTACTTTGTGCGATCTATGACAATCAACAGGATCAGACAATACAGTCAAATAGCTCTCATGAACAGGGACAGCAGAAAAGCAAGGAAACAATGGTATTACCTATTAAACACACATACTATTAAAGGAATACAATGTTATGTACCACTAATAAAAGATCATACTGTAACCACAAAACACAGCTACGGGATTATTTTCTTGCCAAAAGGTTTTTTCTCACTCGAAATACATGAAACTGTTATATGGACCATTCACAAGGCATTCTCTGCAATGCTGTGAGTGGTGCAGAGCTGTTACATCGTTGCTTCTGTAGCCATGTGAGCGTAATCAGCATAATTTGGGGGAGGGCAGGGGCAGAGAAAGTGACATCATGCAGATCTCCATGGCATCTTGCCCCCAAAAAAGAATGATGCATAACACAGGAAGCAAGTTTGGGCATCCTGCAACACCACAACTGCCATTCATCTGAATGCTGCCGGGCGCTGCACAAACTGCAGTGGAAACTATGGGGAACAGCGGCATTGCAGGTAGATGCTGTGTGAAGCAGCTATAAATATTCACCTGTTCTACGTCAGTACTTTATCCGATTAGACTTCTCCAGAATCTCTTGGCATGTTTGCAGAGGGGAGAGCGCCACTTGCTCGCTCCACTGTCTGCACCGCCACGCGTTTACATGGCAGAGGTCTGCAGCGCCTGCATGGTACTCCCTCTTTCGGTGTTTCCACAGCACTTCCCTTCAGCTAGAGAAGAGGTGTACAGAAGCAGAGCAGGAATGGGAACTAGAAAGGTTTGCAGAGTGGCACAGCAGAAGGCTGGAGTGAGAGGCAAACTGAACAGGAAGGAACCAGGGTTGGAGCATGAGGCAAAACACGAATGGGAAGGGAATCAGGGTTATCACAGCACAATTCTGGTGGGTCACGGGCCTGTAATGGTGGAGGCGCAGCTGCATGTTTACACACAAACAAAAATGGCTGCACTGATCAACCCACGAAAATACAGGTTGCTGTGCATGGCACTGAAGAGCACTGTGGCTGCCTGCAATGCTTCCTGCCTGTTTACATAGTCTGATCTGGCACCTCTTACAATGGTGCAGATGAGATAGTGTAAGCAGGCCTTTGGCTAGTATTAGTGGATTAGCTCAGGTGGCATGAGTTATGGTAATTAAATGTCTCCTGTCAACAGACCATGCAGACTGCAAATCACAGTAAAAGAAAGCATGCGATTACTGTAGAAAATACAGAAAGAATCACATCAAGACCAAGTTGGCTACACATGCACTGTACAGTCCCTCACGCTCTTCCCTCTAAGCGTCACTAACAGCAGGGTCATCACCTGTGTAGTCAGGTGTCACTTCTTGCAATCCCATCATATGACCTTTGGTTCTAAGGGATTTCCTCCCAATGGGTACCCGCTTACATCAAGTTCATGGCGACCAGCCCTCCTCAAATCCTACACATATATGTCCTGCCAGTCTAGCCCTTCTTGCTGTAATCTTGTCTGCCACTGCTTGCACCTTCTCAAATCAGCTTATCTGTCAATCTAGCCGAATAGAAAGCACAATGGCAGTATAGTCTGACTGCACAGCTCTAAACTCTGCTAGTACTGTTCTGTTCACAAACAAAGTATGCTAATAGTTCATACAGAAGTACAGGTGTTTTATAAGCATCTGCAGTTTAATGCCCATCAACAAAGAAAGAAATGCAGTATCTCTTGTTTCTGAGGTCTTGTCACAGTTTGCACTATGAATTCAGGTTCTGAATTCAGACATCAATACTGCTTTCCACACAGACTAAATTTTTATTATTATTATTTATTTAAATATTTGGTGACCAGGAAAGGCACACTGAGTCAAGGCTCGTCTCCAGGTGCGGTAGAAAAAACAGGTTACTCACCTGTAACAGGAGTTCTAGGAGTGGTATATGTTGTTCATCCACACTGTCTAGCAGGTTCTTACCGCTTTAAATCTTGCTAGAAGGCTCTTCTAGCTGGCTCCTCTCACCAACCGGGTGGTAAAACCCTCGGCTCCGCCCCATGGCATGGATCTAGCCCACTGGAAGCTAGGTTGTGGCAGAGCCGGGAGGTCAGGTGGGCTGTGTGGATGAAAAACATATACCATTCCTAGAACCTGTTACAGGTGAGTAACTGTATTTCTAGGACGTGGATATGTTGTTCAATCCACACTATCTGGCAGACTATTAGCAGTTCTCGGAGGAGGGGCGGCAAGGCGCCGCACCCCTACTTAGGGAATAAGGACTGGAGAACTGAGGTCCCAAAACCAGCATCCCGGGTGACTCTATGTCAATGTGGTAAAGGAAATAAAGGTGTGTGCTGACTTCAGGTAGCAGCCCATGAATTTCCTGGATAGGGACGTCCCTAGAAGCAGCCACCAAGCAGCAGTATGGCAGGTAGAATGAGCTCTTATACCTTTGGGAGGCTCCATGCCTGTCAACCTATAGCAGAGATCTATGCAGGAGTGACCCATCTGCTTATAAATCCCGCTTGGCTGCAGATCTGCCAGGTGCGGCTTCAGCATGGGTGATAAACAGCTGGTGAACCTCTCCCGAACTCAGTCGTCCGCTCCTTATAATAAGCGAAGCTCTTCTAGGAGTCCAAAGTATGGAGCCTACATTCGGCCTCCGAGGTGTGATTGGGGTAGAACACCAGCAGAGTCAACACCTGGTTAAGGTGAAACTCCAACACCACCTTGGAAGGAGTTTCGGGTCGGGCGCAGGACAACCTTGTCTCTGTGGAAGACCAGATAAGGAGACTCGATGGAGCGCCTGGAGCTCTCCATCCTTCAGGCTGCGTAATAGCCACCAAGAAGGTGGTCTTCCATGACAGGTGGGAGATATCGCACCTGTGCATCGGTTCAAATGGCTTGCCCATGAGCTTAGCCAATACCAGCAGTAGATGCCACGGAGGTGGAGGTTCTCGCGACCGGAGGGATATGTGATCAAGGACTTTGAAAAAGCGCCAACCACCTTCTCCTGCACCACAGACTCCTTGCCGGCCTGGGCCCGTGAAGTAGAGATAGCTGCCAGGTGCACCGTAAGAGTCGTTGACTGAAGCCCTAGCTGAGAAAGGGACCACAGGTAGTCCAGGATGCTAGCCAAGGAACAGGAAGAAGGGTCCAATCCTTTGTCCTGACACCAAATGGAGAATCTCTTCCATCTGAAGGCGTAGCATTTTTGAGTCGACTCCTTACGGGACACCTCAATGACACTGAGGACCTCGTCAGAAAGACCCAAGGCCTGGAATTCTAGCAGCTCAGGAACCAGGCCATCAGGTGCAGGGATTGAAGGTCCGGATGGAGAACCTTCCACTTGTTGACTGATATCAGGTCCGGTGGGCTGGAAGCTGCCTCGGGAGTTTGGAGCTGAGGCTGAGGAGATCTGGGTACCAGAACTGGCGAGGCCAGTCTGGGGCTACCAGAATCACCTGTGCCTTGTCCCTCTTTGCCTTGAGAAGCACCTTGTGGATCAAGAGAAATGGAGGGGACGGAGAAGAGGCCGGGGTCCATGGCCTCGAGAGGCATCCCCTGCAGCGAGCTTTGCTGAGGGGCGGACATGAAACAGCTTCAGTTTTGCATTCTCCTTGAGGTGAACAGGTCCACCTGAAGGGTGCCCCAATGGAAGAACAGATCTCAGGGTTCCCACTGTCTGAAAATATAGGTTGGTGGCAGTGTCTCGGGTCAAAATGTGCATTATTTTTGTGGACCTCCTATATGCACTGTACATATGCATAAACTGATTTTAAGTACAATATAAAGTGCTGGTATCAAAACAGGGGTAGTAATGCAGTAAAGGATGTCAATAAATACAGGTTACTCACCTGTAACAGGAGTTCTAGGAATGGTATATGTTGTTCATCCACACTTATTGGCAGGTATCCTTGCCGCTTTAAATCTTCCGGAAGGTCTTCAAGCTGGCTCCTCACCCACCGGGTGGTATAACTCGCTCGCCCCATGGCGCAGATCTGGCCGCTGGAAAGCTCAGGTTGTCTGGTGAGCCGGGAGGTCAGGTGGGTGTGTGGATGAACAACATATACCATTCCTAGAACTCCTGTTACAGGTGAGTAACCTGTATTTCTAGGGACATGGATATGTTGTTCATCCACACTTATTGGCAGACTCCTAGCAGTTCTCCGGGAGGAGGAGGCAAGACGACACCCCCAATACTTGGGAAAGAGACTGGAGAACGAGGCCCCAAAACCAGCATCCCGGCGTGACTCAAGGTCGATGTGGTAATGGGTAATGAAGGTGTTTGCTGACTCCAGGTAGCAGCCCTGCAGATTTCCTGGATAGGGGCGTCCCTGGAAGCAGCCACCGATGCAGCAGTATGGCGGGTAGAATGAGCTCTTATCCCTCTAGGGAGCTCCATGCCCGTCAACTTATAACCGAAGAGATCTATGCAGAGGTGACCCACCTGCTTATGTCCCGTGGCTGCAGGTCTGCCAGATCACGGCTTCAGCGTAGGTGACAAACAGCTGGCTAACTTCTCCCAATTTCAGCCGTGCGCTCTTTGTAATAGGCGGCGCCTTCTAGGGTCCAAAGTATGGAGCCTATATTACAGCCTCCGAGGTGTGATTGGGGTAGAACACCGGCAGAGTCAACACCTGGTTAAGGTGAAACTCCGACACCACCTTCGGAAGGAATTTGGTGGGCGCAGGACAACCTTGTCCCTGTGGAAGACCAGGTAAGGAGACTCGATGGAAGCGCCTGGAGCTCTCCCATCCTTCTGGCTGACGTGATAGCCACCAAGAAGGTGGTCTTCCACGACAGGTGAGAGAGAGCACACCTGTGCATAGATTGAATGGCTTGCCCATGAGCTTTGCCAGTACCAGCAGTAGATCACGGAGGTGGAGGTTCTCGCCCGGAGGAAATGTGATCAAGGCCTTTGAAAAAGCAGACCACCACCTTCTCCTCGCCAGCGACTGCTTCCGGCCAGCGCCGGTAAGCAGAGATGGCTGCCAGGTGCACTGCCAGGTGCTGACCTAAGCCCTTGATTAGAAAGGACCATAAATAGTCCAAGATGCTTGCCAAGGAACAGGAGAAAGGGTCAAGCTCTTGCCCTGACACCAAATGGAAAACCTTTTCCATTTGAAGGCATAAGCATTTTCTGGTCGACTCCTTACGGGACGCCTCAACTACATTGAGGACCTCGTCCGGAAAGACCCAAGGCCTGGAACTCTAGCCGCTCAGGAACCAGGCCGTCAGGTGCAGGGATTGAGGTCCGGATGGAACACCTTCCCCTGATTGACTGAGAGCAGGTCCGGTGAGCTGGAAGCTGCCCGAGTCCTGGAGCTGAGAGCTGAGGAGATCTGGGTACCAGAACTGGCGAGGCCAGTCTGCGGCTATCAGAATCACCTGCGCCTAGTCCTCCTCGCCTTGAGAAGCACCTTGTGGATCAAGGGAAATGGGGAAAGGCGTAGAAGAGGCCCGGGGTCCACTGCCTCGAGAAGGCATCCCCTGCAGCGAGCCCTGCTGAGGCGGGCATGGAACAGTCTCAGCCGCGTTCTCCTGGAGGCAAACAGGTCCACCTGAGGTGTGCCCCAAAGGGAGAACAGATGTATACCTACCTCCGGCAGGAGAGACCACTCGTGGGATGCAGCCCCTATCCGGCTCGGGCATGGCCGGGGTGTTGGAGGCTCCTGCCACATGAATGGCTGAGAGATCCGCCTCCAGGCTGTGCACGAGTGACCAAATGCGGAGGCTTCCTTGCAATGAAGCATGGAGCGTCCGCTTGGCGGTTTAGATAGTACATAGTCGTGGTGTTGTCCGTCTGGACTCGGACCACTTGACCCCAGAGGCAGAGCAAGGCGGTGAGAGCTAGGCGGACCCTCGGAGCTCCAGCAGGTTGATGTGGCATCGGGACTCCCGCGGGGACCAGAGGCCGTGACCCAGTGTTCCCCAGATGGGCACCCCAACCCATCAGAGGCATCGGTCGATAGAGACCGTCGGCTCGGCCGGACGAGCGGGATGCCCTCCTGCAAATGACCTGGGCGATCCACCACTGGAGGCGTTCCCACATCTGTGTCACCCGACTGGGGCTGGTCACAAGGATCGCATGGCGTTGTGACACTAGCTGGGCCAGTCCCCACTGAAAGGGACGCATGTTCCAGCGAAGCACAGCGGACCACGCTGGTGCAGGCATCATGAGACCCAGGAGGCGAGGAAGTCCCGGCAGGCGCAGGTGCCCAACCAGAAATGATTGGGCAAAGGAGGAAAGAACCTCGGCCCTGTCCGCCGGGAGCCGCTCTGGCTCGAAGAAAGTCGAGCTGTGCCCGATGAACAGAATCACCTGCTTGGCTCAAGTTCCGACTTGGCCTCGTTGATAAGGAGGCCTAGTTGAGAAGCAGACCTGGAGGGCCAGATCTGGACCACTCCACCTCCCTGCCTGGAGGAGCTGCTATCAGCCAGTCGTCCAGGTAAGGGTACACCCGGACCCCTCGGCGCGCCAGCGAATGCTGTCACACTGCCATGCATTTGGTGAAGACCCTGGGAGCTGGAGACAAGCCGAAGGGCATGGCTTGGAACTCGAAGGGATCCCTCCGCTCGGGCGAAGGAGAATCTGGTGAGACGGACGGATAGGGGCGTGGAAAGCGCTCCCTGCAAATCAAGAGCAGAACCACGCGCGTTCCAAGGATGGTATTATCTGAGCCAGAGTGACCATCCTGAAGGTTCGAGACCTTAGGAACTTGTTTAGTGTGTGGAGTGCGAGAATGGGGCGCACACCCCCCGTCTGTTCGAACCAGGAAGTACCTGGACACAAACCCTGGGTCTGAAGGAGGGTCCTCACCTCTCTTATCACCTCCTTCTGGAGGAGGAGAGCATACGGCTCGACGAGCCGCCAGCGAGGCTAGGGACTGGAAGCTCCCAAGGGGCGACGGCTCTGAAGGGCGGTGCCTGCTCTCAATTCTAGAGGCAGGCCTCTTCCCATCACCTTCCAAAACCCACCTGTCCGTGTAACAGCGGACCAGGCGGAACGGAAGTGTTGAGCGCCCTCACGGGGACCCAGGGTAAGGTGACGGGATGGGGGCGACACCCTCAGCCCGCCACTGGGCAGGCTTGGAGGATGGACCGCAGAGGGACCTCCTGGGCCTTTTCCTCCCTGCCTCCTGTGAGGAAGCCGGCGGCTTGGGTTTGGGATGCCAAGGCCGAGCCTGCTGGCCCTGATGTTGCTGGGCAGGCGAGCGGGGCGCAGAAGGACGAAAGGGCTTAGGCTGTGATTTGCGGCCTTTGTCCCTCTGAGCGGAAGAGACCGAGTCCAAGGTAGCATTGGACCCTCTCGATCCTCTGCAGGTGACTCCACCCCAGGGTCAAGAGGTCAGTCCTCAAAGGGAACATCCGCCAACTTGTGCTGGCTATCCGGAGTAAAGGTGGATATCCTCAGCCAAGCCCTGACGACGCATAGCCACTCGGCCGCCACCCGACCTGGCACATGGTCCCCAATATCAAAGCAGTCTGGAGCTGCTGTTTGGCCACTGCCCTGGTCCCGCACCTGCTTGACCGTAGTCTGCTGATTCGCTGGGAGATGAGGAATAACTCATCCAGGGAGCCCAACAGGCATGAGAAAATGTGCCATGAGGACGGCTGAACTGGCCTGACGGAAGGCCGAGAGAGGACGAGCATAGACTTTTGCCCGACATAATCCAATTTCTGGATTCTCTTGTCGGGAGGTTTGTCCACATCCCTGGCGTTGCCGGCACGCCGGAAAATGCTGTCGGTAACCAACCCTCAGCAGAGGGTGCTCAAAACCGGACAGGGAACCGGTAGGGACCGTGATACTTCTGGCCATCCCTGGCCGGGCGCAGGACAGGAAGCAGGGCGCTAAAGCTCCAGGGCCGGACCCACTATGGCCTCGGCCACGGGAAAACCTCCCGGAGAATCCCTCGGTCCAGAATCTCCATGAGGGGATACCTGGCCCGCTTTGGAACGGGTTCTAGCTTCATCCCGGTGGATTCCGAGATGAGCAAGCAGTCCTAGAAGGACGACGGGCTATCGCCCATAGACTGTCTCTCCTGAGGACTCCCAAGTCCAGTCGCTTGGAGAAAAGGAGGAATTATCCTCGGACTGGAGGAGTCCTCGAAGAACTGCCTCTGGCCGTGAGCCACCCTCAACCTGCCGAGGTCGGTGGGAGTGAGGGTAACCGACAGCCGATGGGGTAGACCTCAGCGACCGAGAATCCTCGGTCGGAGCCCCAAACAGTGGCTGTGGAGGCGGAGGTTCCACCGGAATCGGTGGAGCAGCTGGTTTTGGCCGAACAACGGCCTGGGTACAGGCCCTCGGGTAAGTCGAGGTTGTGTCAGCCGCTCCGGTGACAGCACTTAATGGCCGGGAAGGCGACAGCGCCGGCTTACTCCCGGTCAGAAGCTGTTGCACATGAGGTCCTCGCACGGCCGGACGTATTACGCCGAAGCCTCCCTCGTCGAGGAGGAGGGACGAGGACGAGCGGCGACGCCCGCAGCAGCGTGCCGGACCGAGACCGCCTATGACGGCGGGATCGGCTGGACCGCTAAGAGGTCTGAGACCGAGACCAGAGCCTCGGCTCTTCCGAGGTCGGTGCGGGAAGTGTCGGCAGGAACCAGCACTCCCTTCGGCTCGGAGGGTTCATCCGAGGCCCGGAACCGGAGGCACAGGCAAGCCCACGGGATCCCCAACTCTCCGGGGAACCGGGAGAGGAATCTCGGCTTTATGACGACATAGCCCGCCTAACGGTCGAAAATTCTCGACTTAGCCGACAGGAGTCTCAGTCAACTGACCTGACGGGGCACCGTGAGACCAGTGGTCGAAGTTTCGAGCGTCGACCGGTCACTTGCCCATTTACTCGGGAGAGGGACCTTCCGCCTCCCAAGAGCGTCGACGAGGGATTTACCCTTGTCCCTCTTTTGGACCGAAAAGGTCCAGCAGGCGTTGGCCCTTCTCCCTAGTGGAGAGGGACAGACAAAGCTCCTTAAATGAAGCTGTGTAGGAAGAACCCAGAGAAGCGGGATAAATGCAGCGGCCGAGGAGTCTGACCCGCGCCGCCTCCTCGCCGAGGCGATCATCTGCTCGAGCTGATCCGCGAGCCCGCCGCCCGCGGACACCGCCGACCGGGCCTCCTTAGACTTCACCGGAGGAAACGCCTTCGGACGGCCCAGTTGCAATCAGGCAGCACGGTCTTCGAGGACGTAGGCCGAGAAGGAAGAGCACAGGTCGCAGAGTCCTGCGGGTCGTGCTCAAGGCCTAAACAGAACACACGTGAGTGTGGATCCGTCCGGTGACATCTTCTGACCCGCAGGGGCATCTCCGAAACCGGAGTCGATTTGTCCATCGCGAGCCGCCAGGGATCGAAGACCGAAGTCTTTTTAGCAAAAAACTTTCAAAATCGCAAACGGAAGAAATAGGAACCAGTCAAAGCGCAGAGCGTTAAGGAGGGAACCTGAGCTTCAAGCGGTAAGGAAGATCTGGCGTCATGAGGCGGAGCCGAGTTATACCACCGGGTGGGTGGAGGAGCCAGCTTGAAGACCTTCGGCAAGACTTAAAGCAGCAAGGATACCTGCCAATAAGTGTGGATGAACAACATATCCATGTCCCTAGAAAAGACAATTTGGAGGATTTTGTAAAAAAAAAAATTAATCTGTCGGTAATGGATAGAAATATAGGGTGGTGGTAAAAATATAGAGCGGTGGTGAAAAATAGGGTAGTAGCCCCGCACTAAAACAGTGAATAGGGAACACTGGATCTTTGCTACCTCCGGCAGGAGAGACCACTCGTGAGATGCAGCACCTACCCGACTGAGGGCATCGGCCAGATTGTTGAGGCTCCTGCCACATGGATGGCTAGGAGATACGCCTCCAGGCTGATCACGATTGATCAAGCGAGAGCCTCCTTGCACAGAGGCAAGGAGTGCGTCCCGCCCTGTTGGTTGGAGGTAGTACATGGTCATGGTGTTGTCCATCTGGACCTGAACCACTTGACCCGTGCACAAATGGAGCGAGGCAGTGAGGGCTAGATGCACCACTGGAGCTCCAGCAGGTTGATGCGCATCAAGACTCCCGGAGGGACCAGAGGCCATGGGCCTGAGCTCCCCAGATGGGCACCCCAACCCATCAGAGAGGGTGTTGGTCGGCAGAAAAAAAGGGGGGTGGGAAGTCCTTGGGACCCGGTATACAGTATTTCTGAAGAAAGTACTTTTTTTTTTTTTTAATCAAGAAACCAGTTCTCTGGGATATATACAACATGAGGATCCTCTGGCAGTAAGGCAATTATATATATAGTGCAGGGCTCATCTTGGTGAGTCTCTTTAAATACTGAACCAAGCAGAAAGGAGCTTTCACAACACTGAGGACATCACAGTAGCCCTGTTTAGCATTAGCCTGCAGCTGAAATCAAAGAGAAAATGTAATCTTTATGGAAACTGCAGATTTAAAAGTCATAACTACTGTAGCAAAGAAAAAGTTACTCAACTGTAACTGTAGTTCTAGGAGTGGTAGATGATTCACATCCACACTCTGGCAGTTCCACTGGAAGTCAATGACTGCCAGATGTCTTAAGCTAATCTCCTACCATCACCCAAGCATACATGTCCCCTGACTCAGCCCTGTGATATCAGATCTTGCACACTGGAAGCAGGATCAGGTGCCACTTGCCAGGAAGGCCAGGTGGGTTTTGTCAATGTGAACTATATGCCACTCCAAGAACTATAATTACAGGTGAGTAACCTATTCTTCTAAGGGTGTGGCTATGGTTCACTTATCCACACTCTGGCAGACTCTAGCAGTTCTCCAGGAGGTGGTGGTTGCAAGCACGTACCCATAGCTGGCGAACAGAGACTGGAGAACCAAGGTACCAAAACATGCATCCCAGCATGATTAGCAGTTGATGCAGTATGAGAAATAAAGGTGTGTGCTGACCTCCAAGTAGCAGCCCTACAGATCTCCTGCATGGGTATACCCTGGAAGTAGCCACTGAGGCAGTGGTGTCTCGTGGAATGAGCCCTAATCCCAACAGGAGGCTCCCGACCAACCAACCTATAGCAGAGGTAGATGCAAGATGTGATCCACCTTGCAATCATCCACTTTGCTACCCGTCTGCCAGGCACTGCTTCAGGTAGGTAACACCAGCTGGCGAGTCTGTCCCACTATTCCAGCCGTATGCTCTTATAAGAGAGTGTTCTCTGCAGGTCTAGGGTATAGAGCCTGCGGTCGGCCTCCAAAGAAGGGTTTGTAAAGTACACCAGTAAGTTAATCACCTGGTTAAGGTGAAAGTCCAATATCACCTTCTGGAGGATCTTTGGGTTGGGGTGAGGGACGACTGTGTCCCTGTAGAAGACTAGGGTGAGAGTCCACTGAGATGATGTAGCTGGCAGAGAACTGTTTCTTGACTTTGTTGCTCCACCATCCTTCCGCCTCTGTGCGCCTCAAGAGTCCAGGGTGTCTCAGGACACACTCTCCATCCCTGGGAGAACATTGTTCAGCTCCTTACTAAAGGAGCCATAGCCTGTGTCCCGGACAATCAGAGTTGTGTCCATGTATTTTCTGGTCCCAAACAGATTGGGGAGGGGGGTGCACACCTTTTCAAAAAGATGTAACTTATCTCTTGTGTGTATACTATTTTTCCAAAACATATTCTCCAACATCATTTTCAACCAATAATTAAATGTAGGAGGGTTGGCTAGCTTCCAGTTGGTTAGGATACCAAGCTTGGCTGTAGAAATTACTGCTAAGACCAATCTTCTATTTCTGGATGGAACTGCTTCCAGATTCACGAGTCTCCCAATAATACCATTCTTGGCATAAGTGTAACTTGTATGGCCAGCATTTCAGAGAGGACTGATTCCATCTCCTACCAGTAAGAGGCCAACTGGAGGTAATCCAGACAGCATACGTATAAAATCTGCATCACTGTGAGCGCATTGTGGGTAAAGGCCCTCGTAGTAAAGAGCAAGTCACAGAGTCTTGGGTGGCATTGGACTTCTCATTCCTCATGAAATGCCCTCCACCACCAGGGCCAAAGAGGCTGCTGCCGAGAAAAGGACATCGGCCAACCCCTGCAGGTGTCCACCGTAAAAAGAACAAGCACAGCAAAGTCCTGTAATGAATGGAGACAGCTGCTACCACTGCAGGGGCATAAGAGTCACCCATGTCCAAGGCTGTCTGAGCTGGTGCTGAGTCAGTGATTGACCATGGTCCTTCATGAGCTCCAGCGCTACCTAGTAGGTGGGGAGGACTACATCAAACATTCCCATCAGGGAATTCCCATAATTGCCATCATAACTGCATAATTTACCTGACTGAGACCCAGGGTACCTCCAGCATACCCCTTTTTAGTGGCGTGGTCAATCTTTTGAGACTCCTTGTCAGAAGGCTTGTCCATGTCCCTTAATCTGTCGATTTACTGAACACGAATCCGTGACAGACCTTTGACCAAAGGGTGGTGGAAAACTAAGAAAAGGAGCCCGTAGGAACCACACATTTGAAGACCAAGTGGGCAGAGGGTGCCAGGCGGATGCTGCCAGAGCTCAGGGCTGGTACCAGGATGACTTCAGCCACTGGAAAGGCAACCCCTGGAATTCATCCTGGTCAAAATGTCTGTAAGAGGGTACTTGGAACTCTTCTGGTCTGGCTCAGCAAGGATGGATGTGGACTCTGCGATAAGTCAGAGCAGCGTACCAAAGGACACTGACCCCTGGTCAGTAGAAGGCTCCTAGACCAAGCCACAGTCAAGAGAGGAGCCCAGAGGCAGCCATGGACTCTTGATCAGAGTCGTCCAATGACTCCTCAAAGATGGCCCTTGGCCGCTGTTCACCACGGACCTCCCAGGATTCATCACCCAGCGAATCCTTACCAACAACTGACCTGGCAAACTAGGAGCCAAACAGCCAGCCTCTTTGGTCAGAACACCGACCAGTGGCTGTCGGGGTGGTGGCACCACTGTAATCAAAGAAAAGGCAGGTGTGGGGAGCACCTGTGGAACCTGGACCAGCGGGGCAGCCACTGGCAGCTGCCAGTTAACTGAAAGTCCTTGGGCCCAAGCCCTGCCCTGTGATGGCCACTGCTCCCAGAGAATTCCTCATAGCACTGGCACATTTTCAGTCAGTGCATCTCCTCATCGAGGATAAGGAAGACAAGAAGTGTTGACAGCACCGCCTCCCAGTTGGCGGGATTGAGGTGTAAACACTGAGCCATCACCCACCAGTCAGCGGCAAGCAGGGTCTTCCTTAGGCTGACCATAGATAACACGCCCACCCCACATTAGCAGCAAAGGGTAGAAGACCACCCTGGGTGAAGGCCAGTCTCTGATCGATCCATGTCCTCCTGGGGATGACTAGGAGCACCAGGATCTGTGAGGCAGACTCCTCGGTCTCTTCTAACAATGGCTTGACCAGGCTGAGAAAAATCTCAACAGCTTGGTCGACCAAAGTCAAGGTCGTCTTGCTCAACAATGGGACCAAAGAGCCTTTGACCTGCCCGACCAGCCCCTCTGCCAAGGGACACTCTACAGCAGTCGAGCAGTCACGCAAAATCGAGGGACTGGGATGACCGTGATCTTTCCCCATCCCATGACCTGCAACAGTGATGAGAAGATTTTGGTCTTTAACACGGGACCCTATTAGTTGAGTGGTGGTTTTCATTGTTATCAAAGGTAGTTTAAAGTTTAGAAAAATTGTTCTGAAAAATTACCTTTAGACTTGTATGGGCAAGTCCCCGCTCTCCCAGTACCCACGCCACAAAACGGGGAGTGTGTGGGGTGGAGTATGCAGTCCAGGAAGTGGAGAGGGATCGGCTGGCTCACAGTTCAGCCAAAATTACGATCCCTTCCCAAATTTTACACAGAGTACAAATTTATCATTTTATACAGATGGGCTATCACTGCCCCTGGTTAGCGGGCTGTAAAGCCCAAAATGTTTAAAAGATCACACATTTACTTTAAGGTGGGTGAGATGTGTGCGCACGTGTGTGAGAAACAAGCACAAATGGGATCAAACTGTTTGAGATGAAGAGGACTGTCCAGTAAACGTGAGTCAAAAAATGGGTGTGTCGTGTATACATGCATGCAGTATTGCAACCTTATGATCAGGGGACCACAGTAAGGTTGGCTCTGCCCTCTCACCTTTGCTTAGGACTGCTGAGCTCTCTTGGCAAGTTATTTCATGAAATCCTGATAGCAAGCCTCCGCCTCTCCCAGCTATGCACCATACGCATTTAACAAGATGCACAATAAATAATTTAATATTTCAACATTTTGTTTCAAAACTTGAAGACTAGCTAAAGGTCTGGTTTGAGGTCCCCAAAGATAAACAGCCAAATGCAACCACCAGTGTTGATGGTACCTAGTTATAACTCTTCAGCATGTACCATTCCAGTTCAGGCTGGGTCTCTGTGATCCATGATAATTCACCAAACATCTTAAAAAAATGCGAGCTCTTTCAAGTCTCTGCTGCATAATGAATGCAGGAACAAATGAGGTCTATGGCGTACAAGCACCCTGCTGGCTGGTTGGGTAGCTACAGTGTAGATAGCTCCTTCCTCGAGACTGCATTTAATCTCTTGCTACTTACACTGCAACTATGAACAGAACTGGAAAGCCCCAGACTTGCAGGTACATACCACACTTTACAGGCCATCGTCTGGCTTGTCCCAACAGTACTCTGAGTCAAAGGCCTACACCTGATTAAAAAGTACTGGAGGTGTTTCCCTACACTCTGGTAAAATGTACTGGGATGTGTTCCTTTATTTTCGCCATGGCTGGCACTGAGTCAATCCTTAAGAGCAATAACTGGTATTGTAAGTCATACCGCTACAGGATTCTGCTTGGCAAAGGGAATGGAGGGTGCCAGTCAAGGAGGAAACCTGCAGTAACACCATATCTTTTGCTGCAATTATGACTCTGTATTATCACATAGGATTTTAATTAATTGTCAAATAACTGCTGCTATTGTACAATCAAAAAAACGACACCACACAGTTTTATGCTGGATGAAGGGAAGCCCAATAACATTCTTATCAGTATAATGAGGTGAAATACAAAGATTAGAACCTACTCCAAACAGCAATAAATCTACTACAGGTTTGAACTCTGACACAGTTTACTAATGGCAGGAGCCAAAGTAAACAGGCTTTATTGCTACTGTGACTGTTTTATCTTTGGGTTTCACCCATTATACTGATAAGCTCTCTACACACCTGTCTTAGTTGTATACACACACACACTAAGGGCTAGGAGAAGGTTTCCCTCATTAGAAGGCAAAAGGGCAAAACTGGCAGATAGCTTATCCCCTTCCGTGGTTGGTGGCAGGCTTCTCTTGGCAATTCCCTGGGAGTTGCATTAACACCAGAAGGTGGGTTTTCTAAATATAGGCCTGCATAGTTTTTACAGCACTTTCCTGCTGTAAAGTGATCTCCATGGCTTCCTTAACCCATTTTTTTTTCGTCAATTATTCTCTAGGGCTGCTGCCCAGCCTTCTGCCCTGGACTCAACTCCTGTCCAGCTACTTCATAGAAGGCTTCTGGTACCCATTGCTTTACATTCCCCAATGCCCTACAACAAGAAGCGTGGAATGCTAACCCAGGACAACTAGGTTGGAGTCATACATCATGCCATTACTACCTACCTTAGCAGGGAGATTAAAAGCAGTCAAGTTAGTTCCAAGAAGACCATCTGTCCAGAGAGCATCTTGGGCTAAGCAGAATTTCCTACTACTAGTCCTTCTGACACAATTAAGATTTATAGACAAACAAAACTCCATCTCCTATAAACTGCAACTGTGTGAAAAGTGGTGTACAGTGCTTCATTATTTGCAGTGATAATTAGACTGGAGAGGGAAAAGGAAAACATAGGGAGGTCCCACTTTTCTACTATACAGGGCTCAGGGTCCAGAGAAGTCTTCCTTAAGGTTTCAAAGACCTAATAGTCATGTTATTTTGGAAGACAGAGTGGATGCATGTTGGAAGGTTCACTCATTAATTTAATTCCTGTAGAGACATTTTGGAATGCCCCTATAGCTGTGTTGCACGCTGAGATGTCCATGTCTATTGGGATTTGTATCCTGACTGGAGCACAAGGGGAAGCATTAAAAATGTTGATGGCTTCCTGACAAAACGGAACAAAAGTAGAAACCACTGAGGGGGACAGTTATGACCACACAAGCAAATACATGTCTAGTAGCATACAAAGTTACATACAAAATCCCAACAGGTACATGGAGCGGTTTAAATATTTGTGTGGTCAGATCTGACATCACAATGATGGAGTCAAATCAGTAAAAAGTTCACCTTTCACACCAGACAGCAGCCTGCCTGCTTCAGGCTACCACCCTTTGACATTTTGGGTAGTACTCACATTGCTGGGATGCAGCCAACTGGACAATTTGAGCTACCTTGATGTACAGAGCATCCCAGAATCATTTATTTATTCATTCACTCGTGAAATGTGCGATTACTCAATTAGTTTGCTACAGAATGCTGGTTAATTATACAGCAAACAGTACTAATTGGCACACCTCACCTAACTGATTCAGCGAGAAAGGCTTCTGACCGAGCGGAACAAGGCGCAGATCAAATGGAATAAAAACAAAATTGTTGTGATTTTTTTTTTTTAAACTACACAAGACTGTATTTTGTTTTTATGAAATGGGGAAGGGGAGAGAGAATAGGCAATAAAAGAAGGAAAGCAATACCTTCAAGAATGAGCTTCCAATAAGTTCTGAGAATAAAAGTGCAAAACACCACGATAAGGAAATTCAACTTGGATCTTCTCCTTACCAGAGGCCAGATCTTTGAGAGCCTAGAATTTACAAGATGCACCTGGTCCAAGGGCACCCACAAAGTCCACCATGAACTGGATGCAGTGGGTGCAGTTTTCAAAACGTGTCCGAGTACAACACTCACTTGATGGCATTTGTATGCTAGTAACAGCACAGCGTGGAGGTGCAAGCAGCATCTTAATCAGTGCATGGCACTTGCCCAGTGGTATTACTGAGAAGTGTAGGTGTGACCAACAGCTTCAGGCAGTACAATGCTATTGATATTTATTTAGTTTTTGTCGACGAGAAAGGAGGGCTAGACAGTGCTGCCTATTTCCAGCCTCGTCCGGGAGAGGATACAGATGCAAACCAAATTAAACTGAGCCATAGCAAGCTGTTCTGGTTTTTTAGCAGTGGGAGAAATCTGCCAGGACAGCGGGAAATTCCCCAGTCTTTCGAGAAGTGGCATGGGATTATTTAACGTTCACCTAAACTAGAACAGGCAGACGGGACCTTGGTTTAATATCTCATCTGAAGAATAGATATAAAATGCAGGAGCCAAAGGTCTCACCCCAAGCATGGCATCATCATCAATATAAAACCCAGAGGCAGACAACAATCTCTGCTCTTTCCTCCCTCAGCACAACAATTCAAAGACATACTCATCGACAAAATGGAGGTGTCTCAAATCCCAAGGATCAGTGTATTTTTCTGACATGCCCGCACCTTCCTCCTTTGGAACAGTTCAGAAAATGACTTTGGCAGCAAGCGAGTGTGTTAGATCCTTTCCTGGCTTTTTGCTCAAACGAGTAAACAGTACATTCCCATACTCAAAAATGGTGGGCCTCACCACTACCGAGTTTTTTGCTATTTCTCATGCACGGATGAACACTATACTTTTATTCTAACCAAGCCCCTGGCCCACCAATAGCTTCACTGAATAATGCCCGCCTCTTTACCAATGACAAATGTTCTTTAAGCTTGTCCCCATTCAAAAGTTACAAATTAAATGTGTTCTCAGCAAAGATGACAGGTTGATAAACAGCTAATACAGTACAAGCCACTTGATCGGGACGTGGTTAATACGGACATCCACTTGATTGGGACATCCCATCAGGATCCAACTAAGTCACTATGTATTTCTATAGATGCAGCATCTGGTTAAATGGGACGGTGCAGCCAGCTTATCAGGACAACTTGCATCCTGACAGGATAGTCCTGTGGCTCCAGCTCCCACAAATATCATTTTCACACTCAGCAACTGAAGGAACCGGACAGTCGACGCTTATAAGCAAATCAAAACATTTTAAAGTACTGTTTTATGTGTCTTTAAGTGTTACTCTCCATACATAAAATTCAACTGCACACAACCCTCGGTGACTCTGGATTTCACGACTGGCTTCCTAGTTCCTCATGTCATCACTAATGATGCAAGCAGAGTGACGTGTGTACCAACCAGGAACACCGACGGGCATAATAATGAAGGGCATAAATAAACCTAACATTTTTATGATTGCCTAACCTATCTACCACTACCCTGCCTAAAACTGACCTATTGGGTGCCCTAGCCAATCTCTCGGAGACACCATGTTTTCTCCGTGTGGGTGTGCACATCTGTTTAAGCGGAGAGTGGAAAGAATACAATATTTGCGGGCACAAGTAAATAAACTAGATTAGTAGATTAAATAAACTGCTGATAAAAACTACGCTCCGAGATGACAGGATGGGTGTTTCAGCTGCCTGGCTCATTCGCGTGTGCATCTACTGAAGGTAGGGTATGAAAAACACAAACTTCTGCTAATTGAGATGGCAGCTTAATCCAGACAAAAGGCATCCACTGAGGTGTCCCAATTAAGCGGCTTCATCTGTACTGGTATCATGTCTGCCAAACAACAAGCAGTTTTGTTGCTTCTGTTTTCTGCTGGCTAAAAGACACCATAGCAAACCATACTGTATTAGAAGTTCTGCCATTTATGAACTGCTAAAGTTTTATGGTTTACAGCTGGAGTTCCCAAAACGTTTAGCAAGTCATTACAATGAATCAGAGTTTTGACAACTTTAAGCATACAGTGCGCTTCATAAATTATATTGCTGTCCTTTCATACACATGCAATTCTGATTTAAACAACAAACACAAAATTAAGGCTGCCAGTACAGATTCCACCAGCAGCAACAGTTCAAACTACAGCACTGCCTCTGTCAGCGCTCTTTAACAAGCATTAAAGGCTTCCAGGAAAAATTCCAAAAACATAACTTAATGTGGCAGAAGAACTCCAGGTCCATAATGTCCAGCTCCTGCTTCATAAACTGGGATGGCAGAAGTAAGCTGTGCAAACACATGCTAATTTCTAGGGATTACCTACCCACATTACTACCCAGGGTACTTAGTGTGGCCCCTTAGTAAAACAATTTGCCCAGGCTTACTTTTAGGGCCTGTACTTTCTACCAAATCCACTGTCTCCACTGGTGGGTTGTTCCACGGGTTCACCTCCGCTGTGAGAAAAAGAGCCTCCTAACATTACCCCAGCATTTACTGCCTCTAAGCTTCAAGGCTTGTTTGCCCCCATATATCATATTGCTGCAGGACACAACATTTAACATCTGTGACTGTTCAATCTTGTCGATGCCTTCAAGCATGATACTGGTTTGTTCCTCTCAGGGTGAAACTTGTTACGGCCCCACCAGCCTCTCCTCAAAGTCCCTGTGCCTTGTATCAGTGATCATTTAGGTGGCCCTGCCCTGCAACCTCTTGACTGCCTCAGGGTCCATTTTGTATTGAGGAGAGACGAACTGCACACAGAACTCCAGGTGGGGCCTAACTAGGGCTGTATAAACCAACAGCATTCCTTACTTTGCTCTGGTCTCTCACACACACACACACACACACACACACACACACACTTAATGCACCCCAGCATTCTGCTGGCCCTTTTGACAGCTGCCACAGAATGCTTGTCCTACCTTCAGTGCTGTGTCTATCATGATCCCCCCTGGCCCTCGGCCTTCTCGACTGCAGCAAGAGGAGCCCCACAGTGTGTAGTTCTTACTTCTATCCCCCAAATGTAGAACCATGCATTTGGCTAACTACATTTAAACTCAAGTCAGCTTTTATTTCATATTTGTTCAGTACTGCTGCTATTTTATTGCTGAAGTCATCTGCAAGAAAACCAGATCAATATTCATCAACTGATCATCTGCTCCAACTGCTTATTCCCACCCGGTTCATTAATTCACTTTATGTGACATCACAGTCATTCCTGAGCAACGGACTGATGTCACAACAGTGGGCTAAGACATCAAGTAGGACATGAGCTGTAGGGTCAAATAAAAGTAGATTTAGTTAGATCCAGTTTTCATCCACATTTCCTCAGTACTAAATAATAGAAGAAATCTAAATATGATATATGAAATACAAGGAAAGGGAAATTGTTTAACCAGGAGAGCACACTAAGCGAGCTTGTTTCCAGGTATGACCGGAGCACAAGGAAGTTAGCGACTTGCTTAGGGTCACACAGTATGCAAGTGGGGGCTGTGGGATTCAAACCCAGGTCTCCAGGTTTGCAGCTCAGAGCCCTAAACCACTGCGCTATACTGCCTCCTACAAATACAAGTTTGACTGTACCTAAATATTATGTTTTTAAAGTTTTACTCAGGCACTGCGACTCTCTGGGCCCAGAATCTGGCGACTCCTTTCATGACTCTTTATCTATGTAATAAGCTTTCTTCAAGTCTGGGGGTCATGTGACTACTAAAGCTTTCAATGATCAAAACTCCTGTAACAGTGGTCACTCCATGAAACCATACAGAGCAAGCACAAAGAAGGAAAATGGCAATTAAACATAGGTTTTTCTCACCACTAATGATTTCGAATTGGTCACTGGCCATTAGGATTTTTACAATCGACTGTTTTATACTTTCTTTTAAAAGACAGTGAATTTCCAAAGTCCTTTTTTTTCATTTTGTAAATGTAAACCACCAAGTAGGAAGGATCCTGCATGAAAGCCCAGAGTCCCAGGCTGCATGTTTGGATGACTCATACTTCTACAGTAAACTTGATCTTCAAACCGCAGATTTGGTCAAGAGCCATGATGTTAACCACAGCTCGGACCATTAACCCTATGAAGCCACCCAGAACTCCCAACAGTTAGGGATGCAAAGAGTTCACACTCATGCTGTGGTGGATTGGATAGTGAGGTCAGCAGTACACCCACTTTATTTTATTTTAGGCGCAGTATATCAGTTTTATTTCCACTTTTCTTCTTAAGAACCAGAGTATAATGGTACAGTATGCCCACTTTTAGAACTCTGTGTGTGTGGTGGTGGGGGAGAGACTTATTGTTTTAAATGTAAATGTTCTTCCAGTATGTCATCCACCTCAAAGTGGGTGGGACAGGTACAGAGTAAGGGTGGAAGTAGGGCAATGGGAGGGAGGGAGAAAAATGGCAGCTGAGGGCATTTCCATTACTAGGCACGCATTTGGTCGACTGGATGGGCCACAGGCCTTTATCTGCAGACAGCATCCGTTACTGCGTTCTGTATTCGTGCTCCAAAGTTCATGCTGATGAACCATGCATAACTTGCAACAGGGTACATAAAATGCAGAGCCACTTATTTATTTCAGGGTATACAGCATGGCAAAACGCTACACAAAACGGGCAGGTAATGCTAACCATTTCCAGAAATTTTTTTTTTTTTTTAAACCAGGAGTAGCACACTAAGATGAAAGCTTTTTTACAGGAGTGACCTGGGAGCACAGGGAAGTTAAGTGACTTGCTCAGGGTCATACAGTATGCAAGTGGAAGCTGTGGGATTCAAAACCAGGTCTGATCTGCTGAATGTCACCAGATTTGCAGCTCAGAGCCTTAAACCACTGCACTATACGCCTCCAGCAGTAGAATGCAAACCATTCTTGTGCAAGTCCATGGCACTGTAAACAACAGTAAAGAAACTATATATATATATATATATATATATATATATTTTTTTATTTTGCTACTCATTCTGTGCCAAGTGTTATGCATTTTCACAACTGATTAGCACTTTTATGTGTCAACATGAGAATCAATGTTTTCAGCTTATTTAAAACTCTATACATATTTATTTTAAAATTGGTAACCTGAAAAAGACTCTTGAGCCAAGGCTCACTGCCAGGTGCGACCTGAGGAAAGGGAAACAATGAATCAAATACAGCAATGTAGGAGCATTCCCCAAAACTAAAGTGCGAACAGGGATAGGGCAACACGGTACATGTGCAAATAAGAATAACAGGTGGCAGACGCTGGAGCTATGAGCAGCACCACAGCCCAATGTTACTGGTAACAGCAGCAGGAACAATTCAGTGCAGCAGTATCTGGATCAGAAACTGATCCCAGGAGGACCATAGCTGGGAGGAAAGGGAACTAGGAGAAGGTCAGGAAGGAGGCTGATAGGAGGCGGGACAAGGTGTGTGTCAGATCATCAAGCTGGTGCCTGTGGGTGAGGGTGAGAGATGGAGGGAGGAGGAGAACAGGTTCCTAAGGCAACAGAAGGCTGACTACTGCAGAGGAGGAAGGGTGTGGAGGGAGAAGGTGCAAGGATCTCTGGAGCTTACAGTATTTTAGACAAAAATGCCAACTGAGATTTAGTGATTCAGTGGCGGTGAGAATTCCAGAAATGCCTACCAGACAGTTTCCCCTTTAACATTAAATATGAAGGTAATTTTTGACAATCTGGTTATTAGACCTACAGTATAAAGATTGCTCCCATCTCACACAGGAATCAGGAGCTTAATTTATTTAGAGACAGAGTACATATCTTATAAACAAGATGTAAGCAATTAGACCCAACAGGGTGTTGGCTGCCTGGGGATAATTCATGCCTAGATGCATATTTAGCACCTAGAAGGGCTTAACTCCAAAAAGAAAAAATCAACGTCCTGGAGCATTTTAATGCAGTTATAAAATGGTAAAACTGAGAACATTTAAAACTCCAAACAAATGTCAACTTTATTTTAAAATTGAGGTGTATACATATATATATATATTTTTTAATTAAAAGTAACTAGTAAAAGTAATCACTCCCCACCGTTAGTTATTTGTTTTCACACATTCAATACATGGAATGTTTGTTTATCATGGAATACAGGATTTCAAACTTCTGCAGAATTCCTCGGATAGAATGTCCACCTCTCACAAACAGAAGGCCTTGTGTTAATAGGCTGACTGGAGACACTCTTGGCGAAAAGCACGAGGGAACATTTTACTCTATAACCACCAGACTCAAAATGTGCTCTTTATCTTCAAGTGTGAGGGGCAGGACCCTAACCCATGAGTGACTGAAGAGAGTTTATGAAAGCCTTGCCCCTCACAAGTGCTCATCACCTGTGTATTCTGAGCCAAACAATTGCATACTTAATTGATACAACATCAGTTTCTGATTATAACTTTTAAACCTTCTGTTTGTTTGAAGATGAGCTAGTTTCTCTTGCCCGTCGGGCGCAGCTGTGTGCTACCGCTTGCGATGCAAGCAATCCAGGGTCGGAAGCCAATTCAGGATGCTGGAGAGCTGACTGGGAGGAGGGAGGATCGCGCACCGAAGGGCTGCTCTCCTCCTCTGGAGAGGGTGGGCTGCAAGTCCCGCTACTTTACTGCCACCTGGGTGACCACTGCAGAAACTCAGGAGGAGGACATCAGCGGAATCAGAGCAGTGGCACGTCTCAACGTGCCCCACCTTCTTGGATTCCCTCGGATGCTGGTGTTCTGAGGAGGAACAGAAAGCAGGAAGACCCTGCTCTGGTCACCGTAGACAGGACCCAGCTGCCCCAAGACTCCCAAATCAGGCTCCCTGAGGAGCCGTCAAGACCACCAATGCACACTAATGGACTGTGAGGGAACAAAGGGGTCCTCTCACTCCCCGCGGGGGGGAAGCAAACCAAAGCAGGATGGGGGCAGGTCTGACAGATCCCGAAAGAAGTTACCTAGGTCAGAGCTGAGGGATACCCAGCCTAGGGCAACCCCAGATAATGTCAACCAGGGTGGAGAGAACAGAGAATAAAGAGCAAATATTTAAAAAAATATATATACCAATTATGACACCAATAAAAATATATCATCTTGTTTTTAGTGTGGTTATAAACAAAGATTCCCTTTGTTATCTTGCCATTTTAGCAGTAAGATATACATTTTTTCCTTTCTGTTAAAGTACAACTTCCTTAAAGAAGAACTGTGCTGAACTGGAAGGTCATTTGTACCAGTAGGTCTTTTTTTTTTTTTAAATACTGGTTTCAATTCTGTTATTGTTCCATCTATATGAGCCTATTAGCAATTTCAGAGTTTGTTTTTGATGTACACTCTGGTGTTAAGTGCTATTACACAATGGTAAGAAAGAATGACGAGCTCTGACTGGTCAGTGTGGGTCTGGATCCGTAATGTTATCCCAGCATAACATCATGGATCTAGTCCCAACACACACAAGACCACATCAAATGTATCACAAATCACTGCACTCATCCGTCCATACCGTCCACACTTGGCAAGGCCCGGTGTCATTGCCAGGACACAACACAAATCCCTCCCTCACGTTCACAAATAGAACCCAAAACCACAAAAAGTAATGCATTACACGTCACTGAAATACATTCTTTGTGCCACTTGCACAACTCTGAATTAAAACTAGCAAAATTAAACAAAGCCATCATCGTGATCGGCTACGTTATCAACCAACCACTTTCAAATTTCCGCTCACCAGCCAGCTTCATTAACCCTGCTCGGCTGCCCACAACCTTGTTGTTACGCAGCTGCTACTACCTTGTCTGCAGATGCCAATAAATCATTTTTGTGGCACAAATACCACCAACAGTACAGCGAGTAAGCTGTCACAGTAAACACACCTCATCTCCATTTCCCCAGCTTCACTAACCCTGCTTGGCTGCCCACAACCTGCTTGTTCTGAAGGCTACTGCCTTTTGTACAAACAAATCTTTTGTTTGTTTGTTGGTACAAACTTCTTTGGTACAAGCACCCATCGACAGTACCGTGGGAAACTCAAAGACAGTAAATGGACTATGGCGCATGTGCTGTTTAAAGCACTCGCTCCCCTTACCAATCCTCGGCTCAGTCTCCCTTTCCCCATACAGTCAGCATAGCACTTCAAACCCAAAACACGCAGTTTCAGCAACTGCCTTTAACGGTTACTAAAATGGAAATTTGCTTCCAGGGTGGAGGGCATGAATGAAAAGCCAGTCATGGGGGAGGGAGGGAGACCAACAAAAAGAGCCACAGTAAGACCCAGGCAGACAGACAGACTGCGAGGCGTTTGAAACAACAGACCCACCTACTGTACAAGAGAAAACAGTAAATCTGACTACTTTCTTCCAATGTATATCTACCCATTAGAAAACTACACATATATTTTTTTAACCTTTTTAGCTTTTTACACATGCAAAACCATTGTATAATAGGAATAATGTACTCCGTGCTAGGTTAACGTCACTTCCAGTGTTGGGACCACCTCTGCCTGCAGCCCTAGTGCCCAAACAACAGAGGCATGACTTATCCCAGCACGATGCACACCTGCCATGCATTATTCCTTTACTTTAGAACACTGATGTTGTTTATGTCCCACTCAGTCACTGAGTTCAATAGTACAACATGGATACACTGCGCCAACAATGGAAGAGCTGAACAAAACAAACTACATTACACAGTTCTAAACTGGTACTCACTCACCTGTGTGCAAATCGAAACCCCATTAGAGAGACTTTTATTTATTTTTACTTATTGAAATGTTTCACCAGGAGGGCATACTGAACAACAAGTTGCTCGTCTCATGGTGCACCTGGGGAAGCGTTACATAGGGTTGTGAAGGATGATCAGTTTCAACAGTATGTGGGTAATACAAACAATACAACATTGTAAGGTTGTGCAACAGTTGGAACACAAGGTACTGTACAATAAACAGTAGTGGAACATTGGGTGAATTACAATACATGTCCAAATTATACAAAGAACATATAAGCGTACCAAAGCGGTAATAATGCGACAGAACCATTTATAGTGCATGGAGGTACGAAGGAGCAGGCTCAGTGGTACATAGTGCTGTTGAATCAAAAGGATGGGGTTGGTTGTGCACACTGGTGACCCAGAAGGGCAGGTGGAGAAGAGGGGAGAGGCAAGAACTGAATATGAGGAGCGGGTAACCATTTCCTGATTTCCCCTTCAGGATGTTGAGAACCCTGCCGGGGGTCATAGTAGGAAGGCAGAAACTGGGATAGTATTAAGGTGGGTTAAACCAGGAACAGCTGAGGGAAGGTAATTGTGTGAGCAGAGGTAAGGGGAGTAGTTGGAGGAGGAGTGTCATATTTCAGGGGAAAGGGATTCCAGATTTAGGGAAACAATGGACGAAACCAGTCTGACCAATGAGGGTGGGCGGTGAGGGACCGTCAAGTTCTGGTGTCATTTGATCTGAGAGTGGGTGCAGTGGAGAGAGGAAAGAGATAGGAGGAGCCCCAAATCAGAATTTGGAGAGTTGGTTTGGCACAGTGAAAGATGCATCTGTGAGATAGTGGAAGGAAGGTTACAGGCGATAGAGTTCACAGTGGTGGGAGCGGGAAGGAGTCAATAGCAAAGGCAGAAGAAGTTAAAGAGAGTGTCCAACTTGGTCAGGGAAGATTTGGGAGCAGCAACATAGACTAGTCACAGTAGTCAAAGGTGGGGAGTATCATTTTCTGGACAATTTCGCTACCGCAGACAGCGGATGCAACCTACGATCCTGAACAGAGCACCAAGCTTGGGGCTCAGTTTTTCGGATAACATCAATATGCACGGAGAAGTTGAGGTGCTGGTCTAGCCAAACCCCAGATATCTAAATGAGAGGTGTCCTCCAAGATGGACCCATCAAGGGTGTGGAAGGTGGGTAGGGCAGGAGCCTGAGAGTTTCTGCCTGATGCTAAGGTCATTGAGACTGTCTTCTTGGCATTTAGAAAAGCTGGTGAAAAGCAAACCAGAGCTGAACTTGGTTGAAGCTGTGCTGTTAGCCTGGTTTGCACAGCAAGGTTTTGCGGAACTGTGCAAAACAGTATCGTCAAGCGTACATGTGGATAGAAGAGGATGATCAGACTGTGGGAAGATCATTAAGGAAAATGAAGAAGAGTGAAAGGACCAAGCACTAAGCCCTGAGGACACCAGTGTTGACAGGGAGTGGAGGAGATGTTATCAAGCATCCTCACCAATTGGGTCCTGCCAATGAGGCAGGATTTAAACCAGCTGGTGGCTGACTAGCAAGGCCAGCTGAGGAGATGAATCAAGAAGCAGGGATGGGAAACAGTGTCGAAGGCTTTGGCTAGGTCAGCAAAGATGGCAGTGTTCAGGCCATCATCCATCCCTGAAGGATGGAGTCAGTGAGCCTGAGGAGCAAAGTGGTTGTTGAGTGGTTCTTCTGAAAACTAGATTGGAAGGGGTGAAGGAGGAGGAATCAGACAGGAAGGGTGATAGCTGAAAGAAAACTAAATGTTCTTGAAGTTTGGGAAGGGTAGAAGGAGGAAAATAGGGCGATAGTTGCCAGGAGTGGATGTGTCACCACCTTTGGGAGGAGGAAGGACCACAGCGTGTTTCCAGGATGAGGGTACTTGGACAGAAATAAAGACAGGTTAAGGATTAGGGAGATGGATAAGCAATTGCAGGAGCAGAAAGGTAGAGAATTTAGGATCGTGCTCATCTGGTGAGGAGCCTTTAGAGGGCTTGAGGATGGGAGAGCATTAAGAGCTTCATCAGATGAGATAGTAGAAAAGGAAAATGGGGAGGGTAGGCACTGGCTGAGGTGAAGGGCTGACGTTAGTAGGTGGCAATGGGGAGAGGAATTTAGAAGAGACTAGGTGTAGTAGGCATTAATTCATTGGTCAAGGAGCCAGGGTCAGAAACTAGGAGTTATTTATTTGAGAACTGGAGGAAGGGGAGAGAACAGGGCGATCTACCTCCAGAATTTATATGGAGAATTAATGTTAGTCAGGAATGAGGAGTTGAAATAATTGGACTTAGCCAGTCTGGTAGCTTTAGTGCATGAATTGCGTAGCATTCTGTACTTGGCAAATCGTTTGGATGTTTAGCAGATTTGTGTTTTCTCAGGCCCGGTCACGCCTCTGAAGCAGGCCAGTAGTTGGGGGTGATCAGAGGAGGTGAAGCCCACGGACTCTGGTCCTTCTGAAAGGAGCAAAGGCAATCCAGGTGGCAATGAATTTATCCTTAAAATAGTCAAAGCCTTGGTCGGAGGAAATGGCAGTGAAGGGGGCAGTTGGTGGAAGAGTGCAGAGCTGATTGGGGTAAGGTCTAAGGATTTAAGGACCAGAGCTACTCGATTTTAGGGGAGGTTTCAGGTGATGAACCTTACATACAATGAAAATGGGGTTGTGGTCACTAATGGCATAGGGGAGGAGACCAGATTTACTGACACAGTGCTGGTGGGTTGTGAGTGCCCAGTAAAGCAGGGTGTGGTTTTGTGCTTTGGGATTAGGGCGTGTGGGCTCAAGTATAAGCTGAGTGAGGTTTAGAGCAGTGACGTCATTGCAAAGCTTGTTTAACAGGAGACAACCAATTTAGATTCACACCACCCATTATAAAAGTTCACCAGATTACTAGAGGAAGTGATACTGGCTAAGAGTTCAGTTGTGTACTAAAAACCTGTAGAGATGGAACAGTAACAGAACTGGAAGCTGTATTTAAAAATCAGCTTCTACAGGAACCTGACTTGCAGTTTCAGTGCAGTTCTTCTTTAAAGCCATTCAGGTGTGGGGGAGGAGTGTAAAGAGGTTTGTAACATGGCAAATGTAAGGAACCTCAAAAACACGTGGATTGGGTAAAAGAGATCAGCTGGTATAGTTTGGGCGGGCATTAATCCAGCAGTAATCCCGTCCCCAAAGTTAAATACAAGCGGCATCCACAGAGCAACAAAGCAGCACCAGGGATAGGTAAAAGTAAAGAGAGCTTTCGTCTTGTGGAGCGAGGGGTGTGAACGTTGTGACTGGCTGCCCTCTGTACCAGGGAACCCGACTCGGTAGGAATGCCCAGGTGGAAGCAGGTGTGATCGCAGCACTAGAGTGGAGCAACCGGCGAGACATGTCCAGAGTGCGATTAGTGACAGAAACTGCAAGGTGATATGTCGCACAGTATGCAGGGGCAGAGCAGATAAAATAGAGAATGGGAAGAAGTCAAGTCGGAAGCGACACAGGACATCTGCGACACCTGGAAATGCTGCAGAACAGTAAGCAAGGTAGAAGCAGTGTGAGGATGGGAAACAGGAGGTAATCCACCCGGGCGACGCAGTACACAAACACATAAGGCAACAGAGTATATAAAACAGACAGGCGCAGATAATGTAATGGGTAAACGACCACACAGGCGACCTCCACGGTGCATATCAGACTACTAGCCACACAGATGTTTCTAAATGCCAGACACAAATATTGACACACAATTTCTTCACAGTTATAGTTGGTATTAGTTTCACAACATCAGCATATGAAACGAGTCTCAAAAGTTCAGGAAGTACAAGAAAAAATAAAACAGTGCAAAATGTGTCTGTCTCATTGTATTAATAATATCAAAATAACAATCATAATAAACACCTTCTCCTGAAAGCCATGTTACAAAAGCATTAAGCCACTCCGAAGGTGGCATCTACTGGTGAATTAATACATGGTTGGGCCATTGTAGGCACTCTGCCTTCAGTCTCGAGCCACAACCTAACCACGTGATTAATCCACCAGTAGATGCCACCTTCACGTGGTTTAATGCTTACTTGGCAATTCATTGGGGTGGGGGTGCATGCAGAAAAAACAGATTATGGGGAAAATGTCTTGGTTTGACTGCTGAATAATAAATACATACTGATAAGAGATCAGGGAAAATCCTCTGTATTTGCAGGAATCTATTATTTAGCAGCAGGATATATAATCTGTGGAAATAATGTTATTTCCACCATGGATCTTATGTCATCAGCATGTTCAAGTACCTTGAACGAATGTCATTCTAATGTTATTCCCAAAGATCAAATTTCATACTCACACACTCAACCACTAGAAGTAGCGCTTTCTCAGTTGTTTTTGTGACAGACACCCCAAAGCTGTGACGTCTGAGCTGGGATAACATTTACATTAACCGATCTACTTAAAGGATTTTTCTAATCCAGTTTGAAGCTTTGCACATGGTAGTTAACTAATAACAGGTACAACTACGTACAGCATGCTTCTGGTTCTTTACATCAGTAGTCACTAAAACTCCCAGTATTCTTCTAACCTATTACCAAACTGCACATTACATCAGTCACCTACTTACGTGATTTCTGTTGGTAAGGCTGCAAGGACCTTTAATTTGGCAATTCAAAGCATTCAGATACTATGCAGATCCAAACCCACATTTCACGCAAAATATGGCTATGACCAGCTCTGTGGTATTGAGCAGCAAGCGATCTCTGGCACCATAGCAACCTGGGTTCATGCCCAAGCCTGGAACACCAGGCGCTGGGGCAGACAGGGCAAAGTGTGTCCGCAATGACACTTCCCTACTGGGAGTGGAAAGAGGCTCATCACTCCAGAAAGTGGCACTTAAGAGGTAGTGTGGAGCTATTGTTGGTGTGTGTGACTGTGGGACCCACCCCAGAGGACACCAATGTTGGCATGCTCTACATGGGAGGGCGACAGGAAGCCAGGAAGAACAAGGAAAATACCCAGCCAAGCAGTCTTGAGGACAGCCTCCACATGCTCACTACCCCATATCACTAGGTACTCACTGGCAGTGCACCTGCCATGCTGGACTGGACTGTATTACACCAACTCTTATGTTGATTCTAATGTACTGTATATGCCATCTAGATGGCCTGGATCATTCGGGCAAATGGTCCTCAGACCAGTGTACCTACCCAGTTATCAAATAAATAAATACCTACATACATACATGTAAAAGCAGTGCAAAACAGCTCAGCAGGGTAAAGAGTGTGCGGCAACAAAAATATCAGCAAAAAGCTAAGAAACTGCACCACTCAGCGATAGCTTCAATAAGTAGCTTTAATGAAAAGTTAATACAAAACACTGCCATTAGTGCAAAAGCATAGCAGAGACACTGCTGTGAACCTCTACGGTTCCCATCAAACATGCGTCATCAGGAGGATCTGATGGCGCATATTAATGAAACCAGCAAGGATTCCGCGGCAGCGTCTTCTAATGATTTTGCTAACATTTCGGGCTATTATTAACTTCGTGCTGCAATAAACTTCTACTGATCAAGGTTTTGTAGATACTTACATATATAAACTCAGCCTCTGATACCTAGACACTTATCAGTAGCACGCTTCTCCCGCTCCTTCTGTAGCCCTCGTGACAGGATGGGGGCCCCAGGGAGGAAAGAGGCTAAACAGGCACCAGACAATACCACTGGGAGACAGACAGTAGGTGGCTAGATTGAGTCCTGCGGGCAGTGGAGCAGTACTGATGAGTATGCCAGAAAGGGTTAGTCTCATAGGGGCAAGGGAGGAGAGAATGTATTTATAAGTTATGTGGCAATTATGTGTTTGGTGAAATAAGCTTATTTTGCTGAGTTCAAGTCCTTTTGTCATTTAGTAAAATAAGGAACAGGTCTCTAATAAAATAACTATTATATTTCCAACACTTATATCCCACTTTTTGTTTTTATTTACTTTCCTGTTACCTGTGTACTATATATTTCAGATACCGTAGTATGTATTTACTTGTGCCGTTCAAAAGGACTCTGTTCCCAACTGACCTGCAACGGACTGCAGTCTGTGACATCAGTCCGCTGTCGTAGCGAGCACTAGGATGTCCTAAACAAAATACTAAGGGATCAGTTGGGACAATCAAATGCTTTCTATACAGACCATTTGGATAGGTTAGCAAGGTGAGTTATTAATCCTAGAAAGAAACAGAAAATGAAAAAAGAAAATCTTATTGAACTGTAATGACTAAAACATTATACGTTTAGGAAACTACATACTTGAAGAGCAGAGTTGCTCTTTTACATAGGCTGTGCACCAGCAATGTGCTGCTTGTTCTCCATTCTTCAGCCAAGTTGGATGCACTGGGCGACAGCTATACTCCACGATGCCAGTATGGAAACTGTGCTTAAAATAGACTTGGAAATACTGCTGTAATGTTTCAAGCTCTCAGCCTGTCTTAAAGGGACATTAACTGCCCTTAGATCCTTATAGCAGGGACTTGGGCTCCTACTGAATGCTAACACGGTAATGCAGTAGTGTTGGGGCAGCCCTGGACTTCATTAGAGATGTTAAACCGAGGTTCCTTCAGCCTATAGAGGTTATCCAAGTGAAAATTAAAGAACCCATATGGCACTTTTAAAGGAGCAAACGTATATACTAGCCATCATTTTCTAACTCTCAGTAACATGGGTTATTTCACAATTATAGTATAGCTTGCCTCAAACAAGTACTCTGATTGGCCAAAACTGTTGAAATAACCGTTCACTAGTGTCACTTTACCACATGATTCGATTCTGCTAAGTTTGTCTTGCTATATTTTGCAGGGTGGGGGCAAGGCAACTGAGGGTGCAGCCCTGTTAATGTTAAGGGAGTTACTGATGAAAAACACTTTGCGGACTACCTACAAGCAAGAGTCTACAGGATAGCAAACTGCATGGGTTTGCAGCAGTGAGTCTTGTCAGACCGACCAGATAGTGTTCTTTGGCAGGAGTAACAAAGGCAGTAGACAAGGGCTATGTTGTGATTTTACCTACTTCAGTTTCAGCAAGGCTCTACTTGGTGCCACACAGAAGATTGTTGAAGAAACCGGAAGACCTGGGCTTGGCTAGGGACACAGGCAGTAGAAAACTGGTTGAAGGACAGACAGCAGAAGGTAGTGGTACATGGGTCAAACTGGAAGAAGGGGATACAGAGGTGGTCTAAGGTTTGACTGATGAAATTCAATGGCAAAAATACAAGGTTATGTTTAGGGAAACAAAAACAGGACAAAGTACTGGACGGAGGGTTACACAAGTACTACGGCAGAGGAAAACCTGGGAGTGCTCATCAGTGATGCCTCAAACAATCAAAACAAGCGCCACAAAGCCTACAGTACAGCTAACAGGATGATGAGGGGTACTGACAGCAGGAAAAAGGAGGCAACACTAACAGGGCAGATCTTACAAAGATCGTTTCAAGACACTGAACATGTACTCACTGAAGACCAGGCTAGAGAGGAGGGATATGACAGACTCAAGTTCCTGAAGGGAAAAAACAAGGCTAACTGCAGGGAACTAGTCAGCAGGAGTAAAAGTCAAGAACCCAACGTCATGAGTGGACATTGGAAAGGGAAGGTTTAAGAGTGATATCAGGAAGTTCTATTTTACAGAACGGTGGTACAGCCATGGAACAGTCTGCCAGCAGAGGTAGTGGGCACCAAGACCATAAATAGGGTTTGGTGGTTGCTCAGGTCGGTAACAGGGGAGCTGGGGTGGACTGGAAGTCCCAATGCAGACAGGGCACTCTGGGCAGACTGAATGAAACTTTTCTTTTTGCCAGTTCTCCTCCTCCCTGCCCATACCGGCAGAGGCTTCAGTTCCAGCTCCGTCAAGCCCAGGTTTGCCACCCTGGGTGGGGCCATTGGTGGCCGCCCCTCTACCAAGGTTAAGCGGTCCCTTGCCCTGGCTTGCCCCAGGCCGGGCCACGGAGCAGGATCCCCGGTGGACACAGGTCACAGCAGGAGCAGAGGCATCATGAACGGGCGGATTTTTGTATGCTGAGATCCATGGAGGCACGGATGTGCAATGACAGCCAGCATCTTCCCGACATGAGGTGCCAGCAGCAGTGGTACTCCAGCCTCCGCTAGAGTCCATGAGCACCAGACACTCTTCCCCATCCAAGAGAAGGAAGCAGTCCCTGGGATACTACCTCCTCCCCACAGCCGGCCCTCAGACTCCAGAGTCCATTTCTGAACCTGTACGCTGGCGCCCGCAACAGGTCATCTTTCCGCCAGTCCTTTTTGTATTATCTTTTTACCACTTGTCCCAGCCAGCCTGGCTGGCTCCTCCTTCACGCCGACCAGTCCCTGCCACGCCACGATCCTCCATCCACTGCCCTCATCCTGCCACCTGACCAACCCGCCATATCCTCGATGAGAGGCCCCTACACGTGGAGGACTACGGAGAGGAGACTTCCAGTGCCGGAGACACCTTCTTCATCCTCACTGGGGCAGTGAGGAGCTAGCATGGGGCTTTCCGGCCATCGTGGCATCAGGAAGATGGGGCTGCATCATCCAGTGGCCAGGCGGCCATTTTCTGTGTTTCTTCCCCCCTGCCCATACAATGGACAAATGCCACGGCATCCTGGCTGCTCGCACATGCAGTGTGTGGTCACCCAAGCTACACTATATGATGCTATATCCGGCCACCAGAAGTGGCCAAAGGGTGTCGTCCTGGACACCCCCATCCGGGAGGAGAGCATCCAAAGGACACTTGAGTCCTCCCTGCGGCCTCTGCTCCTGTTGCTGTGGGCTCAGGATGCGAACTGGGGTTGCCAGCGTACCAGGCGATCCCCTATCGCCTGGCACCGACAGAGCCAGCGTATGGACATTTTTCTGATGTCATTGCCCGTTTTCTTTTAAAGTCCTTTTCAATACGCAGCAACACACCACGGTGAGCAGTACTGCCATAATGTACCACACTTTCCAGGAGATTAAGGCACTCGGCTGCACCTCGTGCACACAACCCAAATGAGGTGTGTGATAATTTAGCATTACAGCACATTCTGTTGTGTGTTGTTGCTCACTTGTCTGTCTGCATGTTGTATACATAGGGTGGGATATTCAGACTGCACCAGGCAGGGGCACAAGCCTGGGCGCAGCGCAACTGGGCTGAGCCAGGGCATGGACCAGGCGCTATTCAATGGTGCTGCACCATGGCTCAGCACCACTGAATATGGCACTGAGCGCGCACGCACTGCACCAGTGCCAAGTGGCAGAAGGGGAGCAGGGGGCTGCGCCAAGCGCAGTCTGCGATTTGCGCTAGGCGCAACTGTGATATTCAGCTGTGGGCATGCATATGAGGCCATTATGCAAGCAAGGCGAAATGGCCTCATTTACACATGGTGTACCGATCCCCGGCACTTGTGCCTGGCGCCTGCAAGGCTGCAGCCGTCGAGGACTGATGCCCTGCTGCCCCTCAGTGGGCTCCGCTCCCGTTAAGCCCATTTGTGGGCATATGTTAAATTAATCCCCAGTGGTCCAGTGGCCGATCCCACTGCCTGATCACGAGCATATGTTAGATTAATCCCTGGTGGTCCAATGGACTGATCCCCATCGCCCGATCGCAGGCATTTGCATAGTGTAACCCTGGTGGTCCAGTGGTACCCCCCACCTGCCCACTGAGGCCCCGCCACCCAGCGACGGGTGGCAGCACCCCCACCGCCAGCTGACAGGCGTGCAGTGAGGTCTGACACCTATTGGTCCACTGGTGTGGGCCAATGGGCATCTGAACCATACTGTACTAAAAACCCAATTGTAATGGCGTTCATTCACATCCCTGGCCTGTGTGTATAGTATGGTTCTGCACACCCATTGGCCCACAGTGACCAACAGGTACACAGACCCCTACTGTAAGCTGTCAGTCAGCGGGCAGCCGAGCAGCATGTTGGTGGGGTACTGCCACCCGCTGCTGACTGGAGGAGGTGCTGGGTGGCAGGGAGGATACCACTGGACCACTACTGCTACTCTACACCCAATGCCCACGATCAGGCAGGGGGGTTCCACTGGACCACCTGGGATTAATATGACATATGCCCATGACTTGGCAGTGGGGATTGGTCCACTGACCACCAGGGATTGATTTAACATATGCCCGCGATCGGGCGATAGGGAAGCGGACCACTGACTACCAGATTAGAGTACATGCCCACGATCGGTGCAAGTGGGCACAACCTCCCTGGGCAGGGGGCAAGTGGACTGTGTCCTGGGTGGGCGGGTGGCCACCGACAGCAGGCGGCTGCATGTTGCACCTTCCAACATGGCAGCTTGTCTGTGGGTGGCCAGGACTTGTTCCTGGTCATACCAGGCACAACTCTAGCCCCCAGCGGCTGAGTAGGGTTGTGCCAGCATCTGTGCGCACATCCCGGCTGAATATCGGGATGGCTGCCATATGCGCAAGCACACCTCCCACACTTGCGTGCATACACTGCCGATGCAGCTGCGCAGCGCAACATGCCCCTTTGAATATCGCGAGGGGCGACTGGTGGGTTACGCATGGCGCAACAGGCCCGCTTGAATATCCACCCATAGAGTTCTCAAAAGCATAGACAATCCTAGGAAAAAATGCCTGACACTCATTTCTAGTACATATTCTCTGTACTGAGCTTCACTTCTTTGATAAATAACTAGGCACACTGAACAATAGACCCCAGATGCTATCCAGTCCAGCTACTTGTCTGCACCTCACACACAGAAATACACTGTGATGTAACACACAGAGGACTATGATGTCATGTGCAGAAAAACAGCGAACAGATCAAGCTGAAGTGCCAGTGATCCCTACTGTAATAATATGCATTGCTGCAGAGAAAACAAGGAATGTTAAATATAGACACAAAAGCGTGAAAAATAAGCAGTCTAAAAGGGATATTTTTTCAAAGTTTCCCACTATGATGCCGGAAGCTCTGCTACATACATCTCCCTACCAACCCTGTATTGCCGGTATCCAGCTAACAGAATTGTTAATGGCTCTGAGATACTAAACTTCTTGTCGGAAAAGTGCTATAAACGACCAACTTCCATTCTACTGCAGTCTGAAGAAAGCCTTTTTTTTTTTGGTTTACCACGTCAGAGCAATGACACTACGCAATTCCTTCCCATCCATTTTCAATATGTGAACATCTGCAGGAAAATAACTGACTGCAAGTAGTTCTCTGCTCAGGTGCCCTGCAGATGAATAATCAGTGCTCCAAGTATCTGCCTAGTGATCACGCATGTTAAATAGCAGCACTGTTCCTCAGAACTGAGCCAATCAGTTGCTTGGCAGCCCAGGCCCCAGCTGTTTTTACTGGGTGCTATGTCTTTCAGCATGCAAGTTACCCAGTGGACAGCTGATGGTGCTACAGTTCAAACATCATTGCTATGAAAGGTACTGTGCAGTGGCATTATATAATGCTAGTGTTACAAAGTTGTCAGCAGCAACCAGTCGACTTACACAACTAGTCCCCCACAAAACAAATATTTAATTAACCAGACTGATAGAAGACAAGACAGAAATATGGTGACTGGGTGACTCAGTGCATAAAATACTGTTTCTTCATGTAGCAAAGAAACCTGGCAAGTGATATTGCTGCAGATAACTATCACTATAGGCAAGAGTTTTCAAGTGGTATTTCTGAAGAATCAATGCTTCCAGACCTCATAAATTTACTGTGCAAATACAGGGCGAGGTCAACAGTCTGAGGCTAGAGATACCAGACTGCAACAGGTCAAGATTCTTCTCTCCCCAGAAGCCTTGACATTAGAGCCCTAAGTTCGTAATTCATTTCTGATCAGATATAGAGCATTAGGCCATGAGCATGACCCCTCTCTACACACACACACACACACACACACACACACACACATGCGCACGTGCACATACACATAGAGCCTGGATTCCTCACAAAGATGCCCTACAGTAAATGAGCTGATACTCATTTGTTTATTGGTCATTCTTCCCAAACAAAGTGGTGATCCTTCCAGACCAGTACCGCAGTGCAGTGGGCACAACAGTGTGAAAATGCCTGCCTCGCCACTGCCCATCTGTGTCACACTTGACCCTTGGATAGCAGAGGGCTTCAGATCCTACTGCTGGCCAACTCACACCTTGTACTGCTTCTGTGCATTTCTATCATTGAGACAGATTATCACCGTTATAATGGGTCACTTGCCTTGAAGGGGACAGACTTTTTGTGAAACTGCAACTCTCTGTAATGTTCTTGTAATATTCATAACCCACAATTATCCACGTGCAACTGTGCCTGAAAAAGGTGATGTGAAAATGTGTTTTGTATTGTTACCTTTTAGGGACAACGTTCTGTGTAATTCTTTTATGGAACCAGAACTTTTTTTTTTTTTTTAAACATAATGCTATCTTTTTATTAATGCTTGTGAGGCCATCCCGACATTGTAAAACAATACACATGACTGTTACTAAATACAGCCAAAGCAAAACTGCCCCATTTAACAAGACCTTCAGTGGTCCCTGGCCTCTATTATGGGGTATATACAGTGACCCCACCCCATGAAGGGGACTATCATATGTTCTCAAACAAAAACACATCCATCATCACCTTACTGACTGAAATCAAATGCATCTAAAACCTAATGGGGACTACAACAGGCATACTCCCATTATAGACCAGTGAGCATCCCTCACAATTTTTATTTTTATTTTTTTAGTTCAAGGATGTTATACAGGGTTGACTGTCTCATCAACACACCTATCAGTGCCTAAAATCCACCAATGGTGCTCGAGTATGCAGCAGTAACCGAACAACCTAAGGGTGGAGGAGCTAGGCGAGCAATAGACAATTATCTGCCTCATTCACAAAATATATGAAACGGCTAAACAATTGGTACTAATATTAAAGAAATAATAAAGCACCAAAGTGTACATAATAAGGCTATAATGGCATTGTGGGGTTCTGGTAGCATTTATTAGACCAGGAGGGCAAAGTAAAGTACCAGTGGTTTACATTTACATATGACTACCAGCAGATAGAGGCCTTACGGTCCTGCAGGTTCCCGTGTCTACAGAGAGACCTGCCCCTCCTCAACAAATCACCCCAACCCCTCCCTCAAGGACTCCTCCTCAAGTCCCCCCTCCCCAGCAACTTTCCCCTTCATTCTGTCCCATCCTCTATTGAAGCCATCTACCATTTTCAGGGAGACCAACCTCCTCTGGCAACTCGTTCCGCTTGGCCACCACTCTGTGAAAACTGCCTCCTGATCTGTCTCTTAAATCTTCCCCCTACCAGCTTGAGGCTATATCTCCTAATGGACATGTTCCACTAACACTGAAGAGGCCCTCCATACTCACTGTTCCAATATCATTAAAAAAAAAAAACTGTCAGCTCCTCAGAAGCAATAGCAAAAAAAAAAAAACCAACATGCTTGAAGTTTTTCTTTTTATTATTAACTTACTGTGCTAGCATTTTTATTTTATCTGGTTGATCCTCGAGAGACATACACCCACACCCTTTGGCCATTATTTTTCCAAGTCCCCGAGGCCAGCCCTTTGATGGCCAGCTACAAAAGGCTAAGTGGGGACTCTATGTGCCCATATATGTCAGTTGATTAATTAAACACATACAGCATGTTTGCACTTCATTGCCAGTACTGATCAGCCAAGGAAAGTGCTTTCCTTGGTCGATCAGTAACAGCAGCAGAAGCGCAAACACGCACTGCATATGTTTTAATTATTCAATTTGCCATATATTGGTACATAGGAGTCCTCACGACTTAGCCTCGCCGGATGTGTCATGAGATGGCGGCTGCAGGGGACTCTGGGAAAATAATGACTTGGGGCTGCAGGATCAACTAGATGAAAATAAAGATTCTAGTAAAAATTAAAACATGCTGCGTTTCTGCAATTCTTTGCTCGAGGAGCTGACAGTTCCCCTTTAAAAGTGTTTTGAAAACATTGCAATTGATCTGTAATGTATTTTATTTGCTCACCGTGAGAACCCCCACTCCATATTATATTGCAAGGAATGTTCAGGAACGGTCATTTGTCATGTTCAGATACTATTTACTGCCTTTTGAAGCTTTTCACAGAAAATCCTTCAGTCACTTTCAGACCAGTTGGCGGAATTTTGGGTGAGTGCTGATTCCATTCAAGCAACAAGGATATCATTTCCCTCAAGTTCCTGGTACTGAGCTGCCAGGACCTAGGGAAAATGATGTCACTGTTGTTTGAATAGAATCAGCACTCACCCAAGGTTCCTCAATCGTCAAAGAATGTCAGAGATTTTCCGTGAAACCATCAAATAGGAGAGCATTAAAATAGTATCTGAACATGACAAATGGCAATTTCTTCATTTTACATGTAATAAATAAGGCCTGGCTGTTCTTATGTTAGGGAAAAGGATGCGTTTGCAATACATTTATAATATAGCTGTAGTTGATCTTTAAGGTATGTGAAGGTTTCAGTCATATCTCCTTCAGTCCTCAAGGGAGTATATGTTGAGCCCTTGGGCCTCTTCACAAGTGTTGCCCTGCAGGCCCTGGATCATCTTGGTTGCCTTCTCCAAACTATCTCCAGGAAGTTTTTCATAACAAAGAGAACCAAAACAGCACACTGTACTCTAGGTGTGGTCTCTCTAGTGACCTGTACAGTAGCGGTATGACCTCAGCCTTCCTGCTGGACCCCCGGCTATGCAGCCCTGCTTGCAATTTACTTTGCTGCTGCCGTTCTGAAGTCGCCAAGTGCTTCAGGTCGCTAATGATGATCACCCCAGTTCCTTTTCTTCCTCCGACTTGGTAACCTGCACACCACCCAACTAGTATTAGATCTCTGGGTTTTCGCTCCCAAGTGTGTAACTTTACACTTTTTCACTGAACCCCAGCTGCCGTATGCCAGACCACTTCTCTAACCTAGCCAGTTCTTTAAGTTCCTGTCTCCCTCCTCAGTGTTCACCTTCCCCACAGAGCTTTGTGTCGTCCTGAACAATTTTACCTTTGATCTCACCCACTACATCACTGATGAAGATGTTAAACTGGACACTGGACGAGCCCTATAGGGCCCCACTGGTCACTGACCTAGCTTCAGAGACCCCACCCCACTCCACCTTTGGCTTCTGTCCTTCAACCAGTTCTTGACCCATCTAGCAAGCCTGGCTCCCATCCCCAGGTCTTCCAGCTTCCTGACCAGTCTCCTATGAGGCACAGAGTCAAAGGCCTTGATGATGTCCAGATACAGGACATCAACTGCTTGGCTGCTGTCCACAGTGCTGGTCACCCAATCGAATACGTCAATCAGGTTAGTCCAGCAGGACCTCACCGTCACAAACCCATGCTGCCTCTCGCCTTGCAGCCAGTTTCCTCGACAAAGCTCACCAGTCTTTCCTTCAGGATAGTCTCAATCAGTTTCATCACTACTGAGGTCAGACCGACTGGCCTGTAATTCCCTAGTTCATCCCTTGGGCTACTTTTATGGAGAGGCACCATAGATGCAGTTCTCCTGTCCCGGGGCATACTCTCAGACTCAGAGAGATGTTTAACAAGTTCGCCAGGGGCCCACCAGCACCTCTGCTAGTTCCCTTAGGACCCTTGGATGCATGATGTCTGGCCCTGGGGACTTATCCATTTTGAGGGCAGTTAGGCCTTATGCATCCTCTCTATCTTTATTATGCTGTCCATGACTTCCCCCATCCCTACTACTGCTCCATGCTCCCCTGTGGCTCTGGTCTGTCCTCTCTAGTGAGGACAGAGCAGGAGATATAAGCACCTCTTCTTACTCTTCACCTTCTTCTGCCATCTGAAAATCTCATCTTTAATATCCCTCTTCTCTGTCATGTATCTGAAGAAGGTCTTCTCACCAGATCTGACTCCCTGTGTCAGCCTGCTCTCTTGTAGCCTTTGCCTCTCCCAACTGCTCTGATCACCACCCTTGATGTAGGCAATAACAGGTCTCCCTATCCTCTTCACTCAAGAGTATGTCACCAAAACCCTGAAATGACATTAACACCTTAGTTGTATACTAAGTGTGTATTTTGTTAATTATTTTCTTCAACTGCAGTTTTCCAGAGTCCGTTTACTTTTACATTTGGTGCCTGAAGCTGCAGTGACATAGAAACTAGCAGTTTACAGCCTTATTATCAATGTGATCCTACATTACAACCAATCTGTAAGAAGCAATGATGTAGAAACTCACCAATTATATGGCTGAAACAGAAAGTCATGTTCAAAAATTAAGCCCCACAATACATTATTTCTGTAAATTACACAAATCTTAAAGATAGATAAGGCCCCAGGACCTGATGGGTTGCATCAGAGGATACTCAGGGAACTGACAGTGGAACTAGCTCAACAGTTCAGTAAGGACAGGGTTAGTTCCGAAGGACTGGAGGGTGACGGACGTAGTTCTGGAAAAGACAAGCGATCAAGAAGAGTCTGTAGTGGCACAGTGGATGGGCCAAGAGGTCATTCTCTGCCGACAACTTCTATGTTTATGTGTTTCCATGGGGAGGAGACAAGGAACAAGCAGGAACTACAAACCTGTCAAGTCTTACTCTATTGTGGGGAAGCTGATGGAGTCATTGGTGAAAGAAGACCTCATGGACTACTTGGACAGCGACGGTCTCCAGGACAGTAAGCAACATGGATTCATGATAGGGATGTCTTGTCAGATTACTGTGATAGTTTTCTCTGACAGGATAGCAAAAGAATTAGATGGAGAACATGCTATGGATCTGCTTTACTTCGAGTTCAGCAAGGTTTCCGACTTAGTACCTTAAAGATGCTTGCTGAAGAAGATGGAGATCCGGGTGTGGCTGGGATCTGTCATGAGTCTGGTCTTCATCAACATGTCCATCAGCGACACTGGTGTGAGAATCCAGGGTAGGCTGCGTCTCTTTGCAGACCACACTAAGCTCTATGGGAGGGTGGATTGTTATGAGGGAATTCGAAATGCAGAGTGACATACAAAGGCTAGATATATGGTCTAAGATTTGACAGTTGAAATTTACCACCAAAAAGTTGAAGGAGATGCACCTAGGGAACAAGAACCCCAGAATGAGTACTGGATGGGTGGGTAAGACTCAGCACTACAGCTGAGGAACAGGACCTCACGGGTATCAGCGACACCCTCTAACAATCAAGCCAGTGCAACAGAGCCTACAGTAAGGCAAACAAGATGCTGTGGTGTACCAGAAGGGTATCAACAGCAAAAGGAAGAGATAATTCTACCCTTTACAGATCTGTGTTGAGGCCTCACCTTAAGTAGTGCATTCAGTTCTGGAGCCCTCACCTCAAGAAAGATAAGGACAGGCCGGAGGCGGTTCAGCAAAGGGCTACTAAAACGATTCAGGGCTAACAAGGCAGGTCTTATGAGGGTGCCTCAAGGCACCGAACATGAACACACTGGAGATCAGAAGGGAGAGAGGGGATATAATAGAGACCTTAAAGTTCGAAATGGAAGGCCGGCCCAGTGCGCTGAGGGTTGAGTGCTGCATGCAACACCTCACGGCGACCTGAGTTTGGGAGCAAGCTCAGGCTGCTGGGGATGGGGGGCGCTAGGAGAGAGTAGCAGCTGACGGGTTGCTCTCATCTCACAGATTGGGAGGCAAGTTTCCTCACTCTCAGCTGACACCTGGTGGAGGCTGGCTGTCAGAGCAGGTCTGGGGACAACGCTACGTCAGGAGGGTGGAGGAGCTGTGGTTCTGGGGATGTGGAGATACATGCACCCTCACACACACACACACTCGCACACCATGCATGCCACGGCTCCAGGTCAGGACAGAAGAAAACACAGAAAAGCCTATGTCTCTCCACTGCCGTGTGTGATGGCTCCAGATGCCCTCGGACCCTGCTCCTTGCAGATCCCCACCAGCAAGACAGTGAGGGAGGCAGTCAGGGCTGAGAGGGCCTGATGGCAGGCGTGGGTGGCAGGAGGAGCAAACCGCTCTATAGGAAAAAAATGTTCCTAAAAGGAATTAAGGTGAACTGCAAGGAACTTTTTAGCTTGAATACTAGCTCACAGTCAGGGGACATGAATGGAAACTAACTGGAGGGCAGTTAGGAGGGTGTGAGGATGTACTATTTTACAGACAGGGTGATGGAGCAGTGGAACAGTCTGCCTGCTGAGGTGGCTTGTCGCGAAAACCATTAGTGGCTTTAAGCATGGTTCGGACTGCATGAAGGGTACTGTGGTTGCTAGGGGTGGCAGAACTAGAGTGAAGATTGGGTGGGAGGATGAGGAGGTCCAGGCCCTGGAGGACAGTAGGTTCCAGGGCTAAATAGGAAACTCTGGTAGACTGGATGGACCATTGGTCTTTCTGTGCCGTCACTGTCTGTTTCCATTTCTAAAGTTTTGTGCTGCATCGTTATAGTCAAAGCGTATCAGCTACTATATGTTTAAAACGTTCAAATGCCGGAATGTTGACTTTCTCACAGCATTGATTCTGAACACTGCTCCGACTGGAGTTCTGAATGGGACTCGACTCAGTGGTATTCCAGAACATCTGAAAGAAAAATTACTCACCTTAGTAATTGCGTTTCTTCTAATGGAGTCCTGCTGTATTCTGACAATTTGCAGTTAGCTCCAGCTCTTGAACTGCCCCAGAGAGTGAAGGGTTAAATTCTATGCCAGGCATAGAACGTTGGGCTTGAGCCTGTTGAAATCTCTGTGTCCTTTTGAAACCAAACAGTCAGATTCTTACGAGCTAAAACTCTGACTATAAAATGTGAAATTGTAAAAACTCCTAGTAGCCAACTGGCAACAAAGAATTTTGGATTCCTAAAAGACTCAAGTAAGGAAACCCAAAGAACCAAAACCAGGTAATAAGAACTAAAAACTCTTAATTAAACAAATCCAAAGCACTCAACACAACAGGAGTGGGCTAAAGACACCCCTGGGTGCAACACTGCACCTGCCCACCCACTTCCCAAAACAGGTTCTGAGAGGGGAGGCAGGAGGAGATCAGAATACAGCAAGACTCCATTAGAAGAAACACAGTTACTAAGGCGAGTAATTTTTCTTCAAGCGACATTAAATCTTGCTGTTCTGACAATTACGAACTACCAAGCAGCAGTAGCGGCTCCAGCCACAAATGGTTACGGGGCACAACCGATGGCAGCCAGGGCACTGATATATTGTTACTATGGGGAAGCTTTGCACCAAATGGGGCACACTATTTTTTTTTTTTTTACACTGGGCACATGCCCTGGCAGGCCCTGGTAGAGTCGCTTACTGCTAAGCAGTACCTCCAAGGAGGAGGGACAGAACCTACTTTGGGAATAGGCTCTGAAGTACTGCTGTGCTAAACCTAGCATCACTCCTAGCCTGGATATCCAGAGAGTAATGCTTGGTGAAGGTATGAACTATTTTCAAGTGGCTGCTTGACAGATTTCTAACAAGGGATATTCCTAGCTGCAGCCAGAGATACAGCTGTACCTCTAGTGGAATGAGCCCTCAGGCCTGAGGGTGCAGTTTTTCCCAGTTTTTCATAGCAGAAATTGAATACAGGACACAATCCACCTGGCAATGGTTCTCTTGGTGGCAGGTTTTCCTACCTACTTCCCCATAAGTGAGGAACAACTGGAGGAGTCAAACTTGTGACCCTTTGTATGTTCTATGTAGTATCTAAGGCCATTTAACATCCAAACTGTGTAGCCTCCGTTCCCTGAGGAGGTGTGATCAGTGAAGAACACATGAAGAGACAGATTGGTTTAAGTGGAACTCAGAAACCACTTTAGGTAGGAACCTTCTACTGGTTCTAAGGACCACCTAATCTCTATGGAAAGAAATGAAGTCGGGCTCCACTGACAGGGCTTGCAGTTCACTGATCACGTCTGGCAGAAGTAACAGCAACCAAAACACAGTTTTCAAAGTCAAGTACTTGAGCTCTGCTGAGGACATAGGCTTGAAGGGGGTTGCATCAGTTGAGCAATACAAATATTCAAATCCCAGGCAAGAGCAGGATCCCTAAAGGGGATTGTAATGAAGCAATCCTTTGAAAACTTACAGAATACAGGGTGAGATGACAGAGGAAGATTTCCCATGGACAGGAAAGCAGAAATAGCTGACAAATAAACTTTGAGAGTAGCTGGTTTGAGGCCTAGGACATTAAGGTAAACCATGTAATCCAGAACTGTAGACAAGTCAGCAGTGTCTGGGGAAATGTGCTTCTTGGAACACCAAACACTGAACCTTTTCCATTTGGAGTTGTACGTTTTTTCTTGTGGCAGGCTTTAGAAAGCCTTGAGGATATCCAGAACCCTTGGGATAGATGTATTTGCTTACTCTAAGTCTTCAAGAGCAATGCCTTGAGATTGAGTGACTGGAGATTGGGGTAACAAATCCTCCCCGAGAGGATGTTAGCAGATTATAATTCCTGGGAAGAGACAGGGGAAGATGGACTGCTAAGGACAGCAACAGGGGTACCAAGGCTGCCTGGCCTAGTCTGGAGCAATCAGAATCACTTTGCATGGTTGTGACCTTACCTTGACTAGAACCTAGAACAATAGAGGAAAAGGAGGGAAGGCATAAAGAAACTTCCTTCCCAGTTCAAAATCAGAGCATCCAGAGGATTGAACCCAAGACTGGGGTCTGCAACAAAACAGAGAAAGTTGGTGATTGTCTGGGGCTGCAAAGAGATCTATCTCCGAGTGCCCCACCTGAGATCATGACCTTCAACACCAAAGGATCCAGAGACCATTTGTGATGGCCCTGGGAAATCCTGCTCAAAGCACCTGCTATCACATTGTCCTTTCCTGGGAGGTGGAACACTACTAGAGAGGTCTGCAGGAATAAACCAGGACCATACTTTCATGGCCTCCGTGCACAAGGTCGTGGACAGAGTGCCTCCTGCTTGTTGATATACCACATGGTGGTAGTGTTGTCCGTCCTAACCTGAACCACCTTGTTCTGTATTGACCGAGAGAAAGCTTGTAGGGCAAGAAGCAATGCCCGAGCTCCAGAAGGCTGATGTGAAGAAGGGATTCCTCAGTGACCACAGTCCCTGAGCCGTGAGAGACCCCAGATGGGCTCCCACCCCAAAGGGAAGCATCTGTGGTAAGAACCACAGAGTGAGTCTGAGAGACAAATGGAACACTTTGCCTCAGATTTTCCAGGTCCTGCCACCACTGAAGGGCCTGAATTAATGTCTGAGTAACAGGAACTAGCTTGGTAAGAGAATCTTTCCTTTGGGACCAAAAGGTTTTCAGATGGAACTGAATGTCCCTCTCACCTGAAACCTGGCCCCTTGGACCACTGCTGTGGAAGCTGCCATGTGGCCCAGAAGCTGCAAAAATGCCTTGCTGGTCGAGAAACCAGAGGGAGAAAGGAAGAGGCCAGCTGAGATGGCTTTGCCCTTTCCAGAGGAAGGCTCTTGCCTTGGGGGTGTCCAGCTCTGCTCCTATAAAAGTGAGGAGCTGTACTGGTTCGAAAACTGACTTGGGAAGACTGAGAAGGAACCCCAGGGAAGTGAGAACTTGCTGGGTGACCTGCAGATCTGGCTTGACTTGGTCTGGAGACTGGCCCACCAGAAGCCAATCGTCCAGATATGGAAAAACAGAAATCCTTTTCCTTCTTAAAAGGCCACCACTACTGCTAGGCACTTTGTAAACACCCTTGGAGCTGAGGTTAGACCAAGGGCATTGCTCTGAACTGATAATGGCCTGAGGGCAATTCAACCTGAGGTACTTTCTGTAGGAACACCTGATGGGAATGTGGAAATAGGCATCCTTGAGGTCCAGGGAGGCTAGCCAGTCTCCTGGCCTCAGAGAGGGAAGAATTGTTCCCAGAGTTACCATTTTGAATTTTGGCTTTATTAGGTTCTTGTTCAGGTATCTTAGATCTAGGAAGGGTCGCCACTCCCCAGACTTTTTGGGGTAAGGAAGTACCTGGAGTACAGACCTTTGCCCTTTATGAGTAGAACTCTCTCTATGGCCTTTAAAGCCAGTAGAGACAAAACCTCTGACTCTACAGCAAGGGTTTCTGAAGTATTCGAGGCGAAAGGATCTGGGACTCAGTTTCGAAAACTTTGAAACTGAGAACCAGCCCCTAGCTTACAACCTCCAGGACCCACTTGTCTGAGGTAACAGACATCCAGTCCTGGACAAAGTAAGCCAGCCTGCCTCCTACTGGAATGGGGAGTCGACCCGAGCTGACACATCAGGGTGTCTGCTTGGCAGGAGCCTTAGGCTGACGGGTGGATGCAGTCCTGCTCATTCCTCTTCTGCCTCTCCTCTGAAGAACCCCTCTGAGAAAAGGAAGAGGAGGCCTGCGCCTGGTAGAAAGGCTTGAAAAGACCTGCCCCTACTCCTAGCTTGCTGTCTCTGAGGAGTTGCCTGCCTCTCCTTGGCCTGGGCACTCCTATAAGTGGTCATGCACTCATCCATTTCTTCATGTAATTCTCTGTCTGCTCCCCAAGCAGAGAATTACCCACTACAGAAATCCACGGCCTTAGCCTGGGTGTCCTCTGAACTAGTACATCTGAGCCAAGCCATTCTCCGAAGAGCCACAGATGTAGCCATGACTTTGACACAACATTGGAGTCCACAGCAGCATGAAATTGCACCTTTGATGCCTCAATCCCATCAGCAGCCACCCCTCCAGCTCCTTGGCTAGCTGAGGGAAGCCTGTTTAGCCAGTGCCAGTACAGTGTCCCACCTGGACTTCTGGTACCTGGCTGTATAGGCCATATAATTAGCCTGCCTGAGTCCCAAAGATGATGCCAAGTACTGTTTCTTTGCCATGGCATCTATCTTCCTGGAATTTCTGTCTGGGGTGTGAAGCCAAGGGTATGTTTGCCTTGTCTCAGGCAGCAGCCTGCACTACCCCAACATGGCTGCATTGTTGGTAAAGAAATTCCATATCCGAGCCTGACAAGGTGCACCTCTTGTCCATTCTCTTGTCAACAGGAGGTAGAGTTGGGAGACCTAAGATTTTTTGTGTCCGTTTCCCAAATGACCTATGAAGGGAATAGACAGTCTCAGACTCTGGGATGTCCATCATCTCTATGAAGTCGGGCTCCTCTTGATCCTCTACAGCCTCCTCAATAGGAAGTTAGGTTTTGAGCCACTTTTCTGTAGAACAGAAAGTGGGGAGGGACTCAGAAAGCCTAGGAGGGAAACACCAGAAGGTCTGTCTGGGGAGATGTCCGTTCCACAGGCACATCCAGACTTTCACCGTCGTAATCATCCTCTTCAAATCCCCTCCTCATCAAACTCTGGTTTGTAAAATCTTCAGGAATAATCCTGAACCAGGGAATCGATCGAATCGAACCCCGCCAGAAGGCGCCGATCGGTCAGGAACTCGACGTTTACTCCATAATCCAATCGCTATTATTTCTGCAAAGCGGTCGAACATGCAGCTCTGGATCCGAACTGGCGATTTATCCTTTTGTTTTGTAGGAACCGATCCTCAGGATTGGCTCTCCTCTTGCCATAAGAAGTGTCACCCTGGTCAGAGGCACTCCTTCTGGTTCGGTAGGAACCAAACCAGGCTGGCCTTCTGGGTTAGCGGTTTCGGCCTCCTTATCCCAAAGTCTACCCAACCTTTCTCCAGGGTAAACTTAGGGAAATTCTTACAAATTTGTCAGTCGGAATCGAGGTGGTCAAACCCCAGACAGTAAACACAGATGGTGGGGATCGCCTTAGCAAAGACCTCCCCATACACACTGCAGTGTTGAAACCCAGTGGGCCGGTTTTATTCTTGGGTTTCTCAGACATGGCAAATCGAACCAACTTACCCTTTATATGGCAACACGCCAGGCAAGACTCCCAACCGGTTTCTCACCATGTCAAGGGTGATGGAAAAAACTGCTAAAATTATGTGTTTTTGTTTTAAACCGATACAGACCGTAACCACACACTAACTTTTTTTTTTTTTTAAGATCTTACTACAAGATCGGTTCAGCCAACCAATCGGAAAAATTTTACAATTTCCACACAACAGCTACCAATCTAAGTATTTATGGTACCACAGAGTCTCGAACCAAAAAACAGAACGAAAATCGGACTAAAACCAAAACTTTAAACACAATAGAACCGAGAAGAAGGAGAAATCTCGGAGCGACTTCAGTGAGTAGAGGAAAGAATCTGACGGTTTGGTTTCAAAAGGACACAGAGTTTTCAACTGAGCTCGAGCCCAATGTTCTATGCCTGGCATAGAATTTAACCTTCACTCTCCAGGGCAGTTAAGAACTGGAGCCAACTGCAAATTGTCAGAATACAGCAAGACTTCATGTTGTTTGAATACCACTTTTCCATTTGAAATACCAACATCAACCCTCTGGTAATCTGCAGGGTTTACTAACTGTTTAAGAATACAGATCCCCTGCATCTGAGATCCAACACCCTCCCACCAAGTGCAAACATCCCTTTCCCCATCACCTTAAAATTAATAATTTTTTAATATCCCACACTGACGATGGATCCTTACGCTCATTTTGACGCCAGGTCCAAATGTCAGTATCATGCCCCAACTGTGATTCGCCTGACTTGATGCACAAAGCAGTACTAGCGGAGAACCCTGCAGTGAGATTAAGAGGATGAAAATCTGTGTGTGGTGTTGGACCTTAAAAACAAAACCAACTAATTTTAAGGTGACCGGAGATCTTTGGACTGGGTGGAAGGTGCTGAGACTAAAATGCACAAGGGGGATAGATGTCCATCAGTAGCGGCAGACAGGCACAGGAAACATACCTCTCACCCTGCTGTCACTGAAACAAAGGACACTGGCACTCAAATATGAGAAAATGCAGGACATATCAAACCCAGAGATATACAAGCTCTGACTACCATGGGAACTAGTGTCTGTCTGTTCAAGTTTAAGTCTGCTTTGGCATCAGTGTGTTAGGATAGTCTATTTAAAATCTGAGTTTACAGCACAATTTCTGTGTTGGCCTCCTTCTCCATGTGGAATGGATGTCGACACAGAAATCTGACGGAGAACTCAACGTCTCTATAAGGTGGGACTATTGAGATGTACTGTGTGTATACGTGGGGTGGGGCGCTAAAGGCTTTATCCCAAAGTGTGTACAGCCCAAGAATGGACAGAGTGCCAAAATCAGCCTCTGCCGAGATTACCACTTTTCCCTCTTAAATAAGGAGGCAGTGTGGCGCAGTGGTCTAAGGCTCTGAGCTGCAAATCTGGTGACATCCAGCAGACCAGACCTGGGTTTGAATCCGACAGCTTCCACTTGCATACTGTGCGACCCTGAGCAAGTCACTTAACCTCCTTGTGCTCCCAGGTGGCTCCTGTAAAACAGCTTTCAGCTTAGTGTGCTATACCTGGCTAAATAAGTAAAAAAAAAAAATCTACCCTGAGAAGCTATGCAGAAACAGTGAAGAATCTAAATTCCTACTAGCATGAAAAGAACTGTAAAATGTTGTCCAGAAAAAGTAAACAATATTCATTTTTTTTTTTTTTTTTTTAACCCATTTAGTATGCTCTCAGACTGCAAACTCCACCTGACTTTAGGCCGTTGTCCGGCGACCTCCCAGCCTTGTCAGCTGCTTCCCTCCCCTAACGGTCAAGGCCAGTGGGGATCCATGAGGAGAGACCCAAGAGTACCAGCAGCAGTCATACAAGCAGCCCAGGAGACATGGAGTTTTCTGGGCTTTGTTCTCATCACCTAGTCCCTGCCGCCTCCTGCTGACATTGGGCAGTGCCCAGTCAGGCCTTACATGCACAAGCATCACGCCTGTGAAGGAAGCAAGCTCCTGGACTACATGAGAGGCCACTACGCCATGGACCCAAAGCACTGCCCTCTGGGCAGCTAACGCTGCTGCATGGCTATGCCATCCTGCCATCCCACCCAGATCCTAGCTGCGCCATCGGGTGGCCACACTAAACCGGTCTGTACGTTAACTTTTATTTAGATACAGTTTAAAATGGATGCTTTGAGGAGGGTCTGAATATAGTATCTAAAAATAGGAAAATTATAAGCAGCTGAAAAATTTTACAGATTTCCTGTTCCTTTAAGTCAAACATGACAAGGACAATTTCAAAGAAAATACCATAGCTTGAAACTACAGAAGAGGCACTTTAGCCATCATTTACCTAGTATTCAAAGGTAACCCCACCCTCTGCATTTTTTTTTTTTTGCACTTCAATTTATAATCTGTGCCTAGCAAAATACAAATACAGGATAACAACGTTTTGAAAACATAGCTAAAAACCCTACAAACTCACCGGGAACAGGTTTGAGTAGCATTCTTTACCCAGCTTCATTCAGGCGTTTACAAGAGGTGCGTGTTGCCTCGTTAGGAGCCCTTGAGGGACTCAAAAAGTGTGAAGTACTTGAAAAGAATGGTTTAAAATTGAAGGAACCAATGGGACCCAACAGTTCTGGTCTCTTGAGTCTGTTACGGTTTTGTAGCGATTTTCCACAGTTCCTCAGTTACCCTTTAAGCAACTGAAGTTAAAATAAGTAATAGTCAGCATAAAGGACCCCACACACAAGTGTGGGACTGGTCCCAATGTGCACTTTGTGTGTTAAGAATATTTTGGTTTAACTACCATTTACTGCAGTATAGTAGATTGTATCAGACTAATGTTTAATTCTAGACTGACATCTTCTGTTACTACAAATCCCAGAATCCCTGTATCTGACATTAAAGCAGTCACTTGGCGGTGGGAGAGTCAATAGCCTGCCGTGCCGTTAGACCTTTTAGAATCTCCAATCACATGTTTTCCGGTTTGCTTTTTCTCCTGCGTGCTGGTACATCCTCTATGATTGTACTTAGCCAAGAGAGAGCAGTGGGACCAGCAAACAAAAGGCCAGAGCTTATATAAACTCTAAACATGCACTGCAGGCTACTGAATCTCCCACTACTACTACTGCCTACTGCTCTGATGTCAGCTGCAGGGATTCTGGGATATGCAGACAGAAGATGTCTGCCTATTATGCACAGTAAACAGGAAGTCAAAATGTTTTTGCACCAAAAGTGCACAACGAGGACCAACCCCACAATGGAGTATGGGGCCCTTTATGAGACCGTTCTCTTAAAGCTTCTACTATCAGCATCAAAGGCCTTTCACCAACAGACAAACTACCGGTCGGTCCTTTAACCACTTTCCTGACTCGCTGTGAAAGGGCAAATGGTGTGTGTTTGGTGATCTCCAGCATCCATTTAACACAAAGAAATCTCATTAGAGGTACACAGAAGCTTGAAGATGATGTTTTGCCAGTCAAACACATGTAGAAAGATAATAAATTTCAATGTACTTTTTTTCTGTAACTGCTTTTCAAATGAAAAAGGTTTATAGGGTTTCACATACTCTTCTGATATCAAAGAAGGAATCAAAGGTGAGGCCTTAAAGCTATCCAGAGCAGTATTTCACTACGGTGAAGCAGCCTACAAGTCTAAGTGATTTTAATTAACAGAACACAAGGTTTAAAGTGATTTTGTGAACCTAAGGTACCACTTTTGGTATATGACACCTTAGATCCGTGATGGCCCCTCTGTGTAATTTGTAGTATTTATTTTCATTCTTTAAGTGGTAATGCGGGATGCGCAGTTTGTCCTCGACAAGGCTGGCCACGATCCCTTCCGCTTTCCTGCTTCAGCTACATGCCCCCACGCTCAGGCACGTAGCACGTGAGCAAGAGGAACGCAGGGGAGCCCCACTGAAATGAATGGGCCCGATTTTTCCTTATTTTTAATACAGTATGATGATTAAGAAGGCCCTTGCTAGCTGATCTGTGGCCCTTGTTAATTTCCAAGTCGCCATCATTAAGTATTAAAAAGTAAGGAAGAATCAATCCTATGCATTTCAATGGGGCTCGCCCGTGCTCTCCCTTGCTTCACATCACTACGTGCCTGAGCGAGACGCAAGCCGCTGAATCAAGAAGCGGAAGCACGCCGGCCACGTGTTGCCAAATTATGATCCCTTACCACTTAAAAGGCTGAAGATGAAATATAAAAATTACACAGAGGGACTATCATGGACCTAAGGTACCATATTCCAAAAGTGGTATCTTCGATCATAAAAGCTAAATCACTTTAAATTGCTGCATGTTACGACTGCCCACAACAGGACTAGAACAAAGGGAGGCAGGCAATTAACAGTTTGAAAACAGGAGAGAAGGGCCACAACATGGAACAGAGGCAAAAAAAGAAGATAATACATGTATCTGTTTGAGAGGGATACAGAAATAGTTCTGTTCCTACAAGGAGTTTTCTAAGAAAGCTCTGCACAGAGAAAACAAGTAGTAAGGGATCAGCAGTAAACAAATATGGTCTGGCACAGCTTCCAACCAAATAAACACATTAGGCAAACTATCTCTATCTTTTGTTTTCTCATATTTGTTCTAGTATTGCCTCATAGTGGGATTATTCATGGAGATTCCCTGTTAAAATGAACAGAAGCTAGGGTGAGCCAAGTTCATTTGGCAAGATCTAAAACAGCTCTGCCAAAACCACATTAAAAGGCCATACTGTGGTGGTCTGGCCCAGTGCTGCGTTACCAGGGTTCCAGTTTGAGCCCGGAATCCCACACCAAGGCCAACTGGGGCTGGTTGTACCATGGAGGTAATGCACTTGGTTTCCAGGAGAAAGGGTGCAGTGCGGCTGCTGGCATTCGCCTCCGCACCACTGTCCAACCATGAAGCGGCACTAGCATCAGCTGTAAAAGAAGTTGTGCTCATCTGCCTCAGTCAGAGTAACGGCAGCAGTGGCAAACTCATCTGGGTGAGAGGAAGGGGGCAAATTGTAAAAATTGGGAAAAAAACTCCTACTGTGGAACAGCTGCCAGTACTGCTGAAGCTGAAGGTTGAATGGGTGACAAAATCCGCTATAGGATTTAAAGTTAATAAGTTATTCCAAGTTTTGATCCCTGCTGCTTGTATGTATTTTTGTTAACCAGGTAAGACACACTGACCTAAGGCCTGTTTTCAGAAGCAACCTGGTCCCACAGACACACAAATAAAAGATCTGCAGCGTGCAAGCGAACGCATCGGGAGTTCTCTGTTTTTGTACCTCTGCTACAATGCACTGTTTTTAAAAGATATGGAATAAATTTGCATCTTTTATCTCCATAATGGAGTAAAGCATTTATTTACCTGGTATCGTGAGCAAGTCGGGAAATTCTCTTTTGCTGTATGACTGTTTCGTCTCCCCAGGCTTGCACTGCTATTTCAAGGCGATCCATTTTCTCATTGCAATTTTCTTTTCTAACCAGCATTACAACTCATGCCCTCTTCACCCCGCCCCTTATTACCAATTTGCCACCTACCCTAGTGTATAGCTTAAACCTCAGTGCACAATATAATTTTGAATTTTTAAATGTCCAAGATTCTATTAGTCATTTTGCCATATATAGACTGCACACTCCTAGTTCTCATACTTGCCATCCCAGTAACACACATTCTCTGCATTTTTATTGTCCTCTTTCAGGAATGTATTACTTGTACCATGCTTTTACTGCTTATGTATATGCACCCATTGGTATCACTCGATCTGTTATTGCTGTATTACTTCCTGCTGAAACTCTTACCCAGGTCACAACTGCATCTGAGCTCCATCTCAGTGTGCCTATCCCAGGCACCACATTTCCAATCAATCACTCAACCAATAAACAAAAAGCAGGCTGAGAACAGTAGTTGCAGAGGAAATGGAAAAAGTTAGCTGGGCTGCACCACTGGCACAGCAATAAGACTGAGGTTCACATGCAATCCCCAAAATCTGAAACCGTGTTCCACTGGGGTAAGAGTGTAGCCCAAAGCTGGGGTGCTCGGTTCCCAGAAAGGGTGAAAAGTGGGCTCCCATCACTGGCACATCTCTATCAGCTGATCAATGAGCATGATCAGCGGTGGTTTGGAACACAGCCAGTCATTTGCCATTCCTTCCAGAGGATCTTAAACATTGGGAGGCTTGGGAGAGGGGAAATGACAGGGTGGATAATAATTGTAAGCTCCACCCTCCCGGTGTCTAGGGTATGCCAGATGTTAACTTAGGGGAGCGGGGCACTTGCAGCCACTCTCCCAGAAATTAAACTTGTTACCTCATGCCCAAAGGAAAGGCCTTCAAGGGAGGGTGCAGGCATTTCTCAGCAGCAAGGGGTGACAGCAACTGTGGGGGCAAGCTTAGTTCATTCAAGGGCAAAGTCTCACAATGACATCCGTTGTCCACTCAGAAGTCAGAGAGGAAAAAATGATTTAATCGTACAAATTTGATAGAGTCACTCCATGGAGCATGGGTGCAAATCAGACGGTGGGTAACCTTCTGGGCACAGAGCGGATACAGTCTGCAGCAACTTTCGTTTCCAAAGCTTTTACTACAGTGCTCTCTGAGTCAAAAGGCTCATGAATCCTGGCAGCAGCCAATGTCAGAGGGCCAAAACAAGGCCACAAAAGCACCTTTTCTCCAGCATATCTCCTGCACCTTACTTTTCACCTCTTAATTTGCTAGGCACACTGGCCACTCACCGCACATACAGCTACAGAATTTAGAGTAGCTGAAGACACAGTGGGTAACTCCCTGAGTCGGTGGTTCGAATCCAGAGCACTCCAACAAAAATGGTCTGCCCAAAACAAAGACTCACAATGAAAACTGCCAAGTCCCCCCATCCGAGGCCAGTGCAGCTTAGAGCATCCCAGGGCAACAGACTCTGCAGAGCCCTGGCGATCCCAGAGACCTGTGCACTTTCTCCTCTTTCAGCTGTATAGGCTCCCTAAACACCTGCCAGCCAGGCAAATGCCACCGAAAGGGAGTCAGGCTGCCACCACTTCTCCCCTACAGCACGGACTGCCACCACCGCACTGTCCCAATGGCCTGGCCTACAGGACTTACTTGCTCTCACCCTGCGGACAAGGATAACAGGACCCACCTCGCCACCCCACCTCAGTGCTGGAGATCACGAGGTGGGCCACTGACTTCTTCCTGGGCTCTGGCTCCTGTTTGTGCAGGTGGTTCCCTTACTGCTCTGGACCCCACATGGACTCCTGCACTACTACCATCACCGCTGGTCTTCAAGAGGAGAGGGCCAGGGTGGCAAGCGGCCCACCCGGCCCAGAACCTCACAGCTGAATAAACACTCAGGCCGCCTCTTCTCTCTCCCAGGGACTTTTCCTTCATGCCAAAATCTCCCCTTTTACCCTACAGGCTGAAGGGCCCCGCAGGGCCCCAGCTCCAGACACAGCTACACTAATTTATTTATTTTTATTTATTTTAGCTTTTGTTGACCGGTAAGTGCACTAGACAAATCCTGCCTATTTTCAGGCACGACCGGGGTGGGAATACAGATGAATGCCAACTGACCTTGAACCAGAAAGCTGTTGGTGGTATTTTTAGTGAATGAGAGAAATTTGGCCAGGACAATTAACTAGTAAGCTCCCAAAGGGGGCTTACAGACTATTAATTTAAAAAAAAAAAGGGCTAATTACGGAGCCTCCATTATGTGACCACACCATATAGTTACATTAGCAATATGTAAAGTTATTCAAACTATAAAGGCATTCTAACCTGTTTGTGTCTTGCTGGGCTGCTGTTGGCTGCTGTCACCTGCTGCGTGTTGTAGAGAAGGGTTAACCCTGCTGGTCCAGTGCCTTGTGCTGAGCTCGTGCTGGTGGCAGTCCCGGTAGGCAGTGGCTGGCCCCTCTTTAACAGCTGCTTCTGCTCCTGTTGGCAGGCGTGGAGGCACTCATGGGGCAAGTAGCGGGATGCAACTGGTTGCAGGCCATTGGCAGGTGTTAAGCTTGCCATTGCTGCTGATGCCTCCAGTGCTGCTGTTGGTAACAGTGGTGGTGGAAGTACTGGTGCTGTAGCTGGCAGGCTGGGGCAGGCTTGAACTGGTCTTAGTAGGTTCTGGCACTGCAAGACAGAGGGAAAGAACAAAGATTCTTAAGGAAACAGCGCATCAATTTTTAAATTTCATGTCTGGTTTCAAAAGCAAGTGCTGCAAGAGAATAGCAAAGTTCTATTCATTCACTTTTTATTGTTACAGGAAAACAGAGCACTAGACCCACACTCAAAGGTTAATTAAGTCTCTCTGCGTAATTCACGTGCTCCTAGTTTCTATTTAATGTGGGTATGAATGAGGACAAACTAAGATAAGCCTTTTAACCAAATCAATGTCTTCTGGTGCTTTTCAGTAACTGGCTGAAATAATGTGCATTATTTCATCTCTTTCCTGATCTGCACCCAAAGTAGTTTTAAGAGGAGGCAGATACTGAAATAAAAGATTTTAAACTATTGTATTCACAGCAATTATGTTAGGACAGACAACCAATATGCCCTACAAACCCTGGAAAGGCAATCTGAAAATGCAAACACATTTCTCTGTAATATATCGTAATGGCTGAAAAAAACGTACATACTGAGGCGAGTAACTGCTCTATTAATTATTAGGTGTACACAAAGACTGCAACAGAAGTTGAATTAACCTCTTCAGTGCAGGATTTGGCTCCAACTTTCTACAGATTTTAGAATGCAGGGTACTGAATACAGAGAGGCTGTTCGGACCTATTATTTCAACAAATGAGCACAAGAGATATTTAAAACTTTTCTTAAAAAAAACAAAAACAGTAACTATATTTGAACAGTTCATCACAAAAAAAAAAAAAACTAATTCAGGACAGTTTCTAAGCTTCAGGTAACATGGACTAAAACACTTTCCCAACATAAAATGTCATATGGCGAGTTGACCTTCAGGGTTATTTTTATTTATTTATTTCTTTTAATGAAGACCTTTGTTAGATTTTCCAAATCTAACAGTAATGAAGTTGATACTACATGAAACCACATCACACACATTATAGGACCACAGTAATTCAGAAAAGCACTATGTTCAACTGAAGGATACGGGAGCAGTCACAACAGAGAAACTGTCATCAGGAAATGGATGGATGGTCAGGTGGGTCTCCCTCTGTACTAGGGAGGGTGGGCCAGACAAAGAGCTCAAGGAAGAGCCTTTATAGTAGTCCACTCAGATCCAAAACAGGGAGGCAGGAACCAATTATAAAATAGGATAACAGCAGAAAAAGACTACTCTATTATTGTTACACAGAAGAAAGAATCACAAGACAGAATTGGGGGCTTCAAACTGATCTACTACTCTAAGCACAATTATAAAATGGCAAGAACACTTCTTGGGCTCTGGTCAGTACTAATGCTCAACAGGTATGTTATCCTAGCACAAGTTCACACCTATTCCAAAAAGCAAACAAAAATGCATTTTAAACATGTATCCCCCCCTGCAGAGCCATTTAATAATTGCAATAATGCACTCTAGAGCATGTGCTGTGGGATAACATCATTTCTCAGGTGCTGGACTCACTCAGCCTGCAGTCTTGCACAACTACCTAAGGCATGACATTATCCCAGCATAACACCCTGTAATGCATTATTGCTTATTTAAAGTAAAGGTGTGAACTTTTGAAAAAATGTTTGGAGCTTAAGTGACCGCTATCCTGGGGTGGCGATGGTTCCTCTGTGTTAAAATGATAAACTGTAATGCAGTCCTGTAAGTTTGGGAAGGATTATAACTTGGCCAAACTGCCAGCCAGCCGATCCCTTCCCACTTCCAGGGGCGCCTGCTCCGCGCTCACGTTTCATGGTGTGTCACCAGTGAGGCCTGGATGCACTCCATACAAGTCTATGGGGTTCATTTTCAGAATTTTTTACTGAACTTTGAACTACCGCTTGATAAAATGAAAGCCACCACTCCGCTACTCCTCCGTGGTATAGCATGTTGTTTTCTTCATACCCCAAAGGAAGGAAGGGATTGTAAATTGCCTCCCAAGGGGCTAGCCACGTGATCCCTTCAACTTCCTAGTTGCTGGCCACATCCCTGAACTCTGACGCTTTATTACATACATACAGGGAGAGTGCAGGGCGCACTCCATTCAACTGTATTAGTGGGATTTGCAAAGAAAAATTACTCACCGTAGTAATCTTCTTTCTTCTAAGGGTTCCTTTAGCATCAGTAACTATAGCAGGTAGCTGGTGACATACAACTGCCCCGGAGGTATGGCTTTAAGACAATTATAATGAGCTAGGCATTAGCCAATCAAAACACAGAAGGAGTGTGCAGAGTGAAAGCAGCCTCTTCCAAATTTTTTCAAGAAAATGGGCACATGCCCCAAGAAGTGAACCAACAGGATTCAAAAACATGCAAATGTCCAAAACTAAAAACAGATAACCCGAGCACGAAAACTCATTAATAAAAACCCAAATTTGGTAAGAAAACTGAGAACAGAGCCCTTCTCCTAACAGGTGAACCAGGGAGGAAGGGTGGGAGGCTTACTGATGCCAAGGATCCCTTGGAAGAAAGAAGATTACTCACGGCGAAGTACTTTTCTTCTTATCCCAGGAGTCCTTTAGCATCAGACTACCGAGCAGTACCAAGTAGGGAGGTGGGCAGAGAACCTACTTAGAAAAGAGGCTCTGCAGAACCGCCTCTGTTAAATCTGGCATCAGATCTGGACTGCACATCTAAACTGTAGTGCTTCACAAAGGTGTGCATAGATTTCCAGGTAGCTGCTTTGCAGACATCCAGTAGGGGAATGTCCTTGCTGCTGCCACAGAAGCTACAGTGCCCCTGGTGGAGTGGGCCCTGAGCCCCACAGGAGGTTGATAACCAGCCTTTTCATAGCAGAATCTAATACAGAGATCAACCAGGGAAATAGTTCTCTTGGTAGCTGGTCTGCCTCTGCCTACATCCCTGTAGATAAGGAACAACTGAGTGGAAGAGCCTCTGGACTGCCTAGTATGCTCTAGGTAGTAAAAGAGAGCTCTTCTGACATCCAAGCTGTGGAGCTTTTGCTCACCAGGAGTGGATTTCTCAGTAAATAAGACAGGTAGAGTAGTGGACTGGTTTAGGTGGAACTCTGAAACCACCTTAGGCAGGAACTTCCAATTTGTCCTGAGCTCAATTTTATCATTGTGAGGAATGATGTAATTAGACTCAGTGCACAGGGCCTGTAACTCTGAAGTCCTCCTGGCAGAGGTAATGGCCACCAGGAAGACAGCCTTCCAGGTCACAAACTTGATATGTGCAGTGGCCATAGGCTCAAAGGGTGGCTGCATGAGTCTGGCTATGTAGAGGTTCAGGCTCCAAGGAGGAACTAGCTCCCTTGACTGGAGGCTGGAGGTGCAAGAGGCCTTTGAAAACCGAATATGGTGCGGGAAAAACTGACTCTTTCCCACTGAAAGATAGGCCAAACTGCAGTAAGGTGCAATTTGAGGAAGACAGTTTCAAAGCCTGATGCCTGCAGATATACCAGGTAGTCCGCAGCTGAGGGTCTGAGGCTGTAAGAGGATTGACCTTTTACTCTTGCACCAGAGGGAGAACCTTTCCATTTGGCTGCATAAGTTTTCTGTGTTAGATTTTAGCCGTTCTCAGGATCTTAGGACCTGCTCAGAGTACTGAAGAGGATGAAACTAACTCCTCAAGAACCAGGCCCTGAGATGAAGAGAGTTTCGTAGCAATAATACCCAACAGGGGTGGTGTACTATACCGGACCGCCAGGCGTAATGAGGCCCGACGCCGCAGGCGGAGGGCCTTATAACCCTGGAAGTCCGCATAGCACAATACTGCCCACCCTGTTGGGTATTATTGCGCTTAGAAATGGACACTGTAAAAACTATAAGTTTAGTAACAAATTAAGTATAACATTAGTTTAATATGAATATTGTAATAAAAAGCTCCTCCGCATGGATTTGAATGCTTTTTGTTGTTGTTGTTTGCTGGTCGTCATGGTTACACACACACACACACACACACACACACACACACACACACACACACACACACACACACAGGAGCTGCTCGTTTGCTGCCGTGATAAAATGGAAAGATGATTTCTGTTACACAGACACCTCCGATAGCTCAGCGTGTGAGAGCAGACAGTATGCTGCTTGCTATCTCTGAATGCCACATCAGCAATCGCGGTAACCTGTGTCGCGCTTGACAGAATGTTTTCTGTGCAGTCATGTGTGCAATATACTCCCGGAGGCACTTGTGAGAAGTGGCTTATCTGATTTATTTAGTTTAAAAATGGGAAAGTGATGGAGATCAGGAGCTGTTGTCACCTCATGTAGGCACTTTGTTTCCTTTGCAGGGTTCTTCCACCAAAGCAGAGTCTGAAGGAAATGCTCTGTCACAGGTATCAACTTTGAAAAATTGTTGCTTCTTTGAGACCAGTGAGCTCTGAGGCAGACTTGCAGGTGTCTGATGCTGTACCTGACTCCTGGGACCACTGCAGTCATTGAAGCCATGTGTCCCAAGAGCCTGAGGAAATGTCTGGCTGGTCTTGGCTGTCCCTGGACGAAAGAATCTGCCACTAGAGGAAATCTTGGAGCAGAGGACAGCCCGAAGGGCACTGCAATGAACGATAGTGACCTGAAGGGAGTTTGAATCTGAAACTTCCAGTCAGACCTCCTTATGGGTATGTGGAAATAAGCATCCTTTAGGTCCAAGGAGGCTAGCCAGGCTCCATGCTGTAAGGACTGTATAACTAGTTACAGACTGACCATCCTGAATTTGGGTTTTAGCAGATGTTTGTTTAAATATCTGGGATCCATGATAAGTCGCCATTCCCCAGTTTTCTTTTGTGTCAGAAAGTACCTGGTTAGAGGCCCTTGCTCTTCTCATGGGCCGGACCCTCTCCACTGCTCGAGAGCTAGAAGGGTTTTTTAACCTCAATCTAACAGCAGCAGCACTCGTGTTGGAGTTATGGAAAATCAAATAAGGAGGCTCACACATAAGTGCCTGAAGCTCAGAAATCATTCAAGCAGAAGTGATAGCAACTACAAAGAATGTTTCCAAGAAAGGAAGTGCATGTCACAAGTCATGGCTGGCTCAAAAGGAGTCAAAGCGAGTTTCTCTAGCACAAAATTCAGGTCCCAAGCAGGGACTGGATTGTGGATGGGAGGCTACAAGAGCAGGATGCCTCTCAAGAATGTATAGGCCACCTCTAGCTAAGCCACTGTATGGCCATCAATAGGCAAATTAAGAGCTGAAATTGCAGCCAAGTGCACTTTAACAGAAGTGTATTGCAGTCCTGCATAAGACAAGGACAAGAAATACTCTAAAACCTGATTCACTGAGCAAGTGAAGGATCCATGTGATGAGAAGTGTCCCACAAAGCAAACTGCTTCCACTTTATAGAGTAGGTGACCCTGGTGGAGGGCTTCTGACAGCCACCAGGCCATCGGCCACCTTTGGGGACACTCCAAACCTCGAAAAGGCAATGTCTTCAAGAGTCAGTCATGGAGATGGAGTGACTTGAGGTCCAGACGGACCAGAGTTCCCTGATCCTGTGATAAGCCCTTGCACAGGGGTGGGCACTGGAGTTCCACTGCCAGCTGCTGCAGTATGGGAAACTAGATCTGACAAGGCCAGAAGGAGCCACAAGAATTTGAGTACCGACCTTGATTAGCACCCTCTGAATCAGAGGAAAGGAGGAAGGCATAAAACCACCTCCCTTCCAAGAGACAGACAACATGTCTCACCAGAAAACTCTAGGCCCTAGAACAAGCAAGCAGAAAAGTGGCAGTGTTGCATTGAGTGGGGACGCAGAAAGGTACCACTCTGGATGACCCCACCTGTCTTTGACCACCGAGGTCAGCAGCTCCCACTCATGCATTCTGGACTGTGACCTGCTTAGCTTGTCTGCCTACTTACATTCTGGACACTTGGAACATGGACAGCCAACAGCTTTAAGTCATGTTCTACAGCCCACTACCAAACCCTCATCAGGGATAGATTTTTTTATTTATTTCGTTTTGTTGACCAGGTAAGTGCACTAGACAAATCCTGCCTATTTTCAGGCACAACCTGGAGGAGGGGATACAGATGAATGCCAACTGACCTTGAACCAGATTAAGCTGTTGGTGGTATTTTTAGTGAATGAGGAAAATTTGGCCTAGGACACCGGGAAATTCCCTAATCTTTTCGAGAAATGCCTTGGGATCTTTAACATCCACCTGAACTACCACCAATCCAGGCAGATGGGACCTCTGTTTAAATGTCTCATCCGAAAGATGGCACCTCAGAAGTGCAGCACCCTCTCATGCTGCACTACAGTATCAGTACTGGAATTAACCCAAGTGTCAGATGTGGAACTGAACCCACAGCCTCTACTCTCGGTCTCAGGGGCAAGTGTGCTACCTACTGAGCCACTGACACTGACCTATGGTTCAAGAAGGCTTGCAGAGCATACAGAATGGCCCTCATCTCTAGGATGTTTATGTGGAAGTCTCCACTGTGGTCCATGTTCCTCATGCCTGAAGAGGTCCCAGATGTGTCCCTCAGCACATCCCAGTGTCTATGGTGAAAATCTGCTGAGGGAGGGGATGAGGAAGGAACACCTTCCACCCACCACTGGAGCACCCTGTGAACAGAAAAGTTACTAGAACCTGCTGTTCTAGATCAGTGTGCTGATCCCAGTGGACTCTGAATGCCCACCGAGGGATCCTCATGTGCAGCCTGGCCAAGGGTACCATGACAATGGCTGCTGCCATCAGGCACAATAGTCTCAGGAATGTCCTGGCAGTGACATACCTGTTGTGAAGCAGCTGGGCCTGTGCCATGAGGCGCCTGCCCTGTCTAGGGGCAAGAAAGTTAAGTCCTGAGCAGTATCTGGTACTACCTCTATGTACTGCAGATGCTGACAAGGGTCAAGACTGACTTGGGCAGACTGACCGTGATCCAGAGGGCAATGAACAGCTGCCTAGTATGTGCTAGGTGTGTAAGTAACTAGTCGTCTAGATAGGGAAAGACATACAGTCCTGCTTTCCCAGAGCTGCTGCCACAACTGCTAAGTATTTGGTAAATGTACGTGGCACAGATGACAAGCCAAAGGGCCATACCCTAAACTGGCAGTGCTCCTCCTGAAACAGGAACTTGAGTTACTTCCTGTGGGTGGGACAAATCTCAATAGGCAGGTAAGCATCCTGCATGTCCAAGGAGCATATCCAGTCCCGCTTTGTAGAAGGGCAGTAGACCTTGCAGAGTGACCATCCCCAACTTCTTATACTGAATATAGAAGTTCATATTCATCAGATCAAGAATGGGTCTTAAGTGCCCTCTGGATTTGGGGACAAGAAATGAGAATAGAACCCCTGTTCTTTTGTTCCCAAGGAACTGGTTCTATGATCCTCTTCAGCAGTGTACGTAATTCATCTAGTAGCACGGGTATATGGTTTGGAGGACAAATTGAGGGAACTGTGGAAGGTCTGAAGCAACTCCAGAATTCTAGAGCTTGGCCCTGTTCTATTAACTGCAGGACCCAAGCATCTGTTGTAACTTCTCTCCACTGTTTTAGGTGGAGGAAAGGCAACACCTACCACCATCTCCACATTTGGTACTGGACGGTGGTGGTCTAATAAGGAGTCATGCTGAAGCAGACCCATCGGCTGCAGCAACATCTTCACCTCTAGGGCTCTGGAGTAGGCACCTGTGAAGGAGGTTGGGGCCAACAAAGCTGACCCTGCTCTGCTTCTGCTCTGTTGTCTGGCCCTCATCCTAGGTCTACTGGTAGCCATGCAAAAGGACATCCTCTGCCTACTTCTCAGTTGTGCCCAAAGCTTGCAGGTCAGAAAGAATATCCTGCACATCTGCCCCATAACGCTTATATCTTCTGAAAGGGCATTCAGAATGGATTGCTGGACATCACTAGCAAATCCTGACACCCTCAGCCAAGAATGCCTTCTTAGGCAGATGCCAGCCGCAGCTGCTCTGGCTGAGACATCCGAAATGTTGTAGGTAGACCTTAAGAGGCATTTACCCATGTCAGCCCCAATCTGGAGGGCCTTGAGCATCTCCTTAGTTCTGGGTACCCTCTGGAAGAGACTGGGCTACTGCCTCATCTTTCCCAGAGGGTACTCTGGTATCTGACCATATGGGCCTGATCATTTACTACTCAAGAGTCTCAGTGTGGCAGAGGCAAAGGTTCTCTTCCCATGAGGTCCAGTTTCTCGACTCTTTATCGGGGTGGGACTGAGATGCATAGACACCTTAGAGGTATCATGGGCTGCATTTATCACAACTGAATCAGTCTCAGATTGGCCTGTGAAAAAGGGCTTTTCTGAGAAGGCCTGGTACAGCCTGTCCACCTTTCCAGGCATGGCGAGGACCAAGCTTGGTCTATGCCAGGCAGCTAGGGTGGCATCCTCCGGTGCAGCCAGTGGAGAAGGAATGATAAGAGGTGGGGAATCTGGCTGCTCTAGAAACTCCACCAGATTTCTCCTGGTGATGTCTTGCTCCTCAGTATCACACCCCATTGCAGTCCGAGTTGCTTCATCACAGAGATGAAAGAGGGTCTTCAGGAGGGGACCTCAGAGTATATAATGTGGAGCCCTCACTCCTGGTAGAAATAGCAGAGCCAGACCTATCAGATGGGCTCCCCATATCTTCCTCCTCTTCTTCCTCTTGTAAAAGGCAGTCAGTGTTTTATTCCTGATCCTTATCGACGGGCCCTGAAGGCCACAAGGAAGAAACAGAGGACGCTGAACACCCTGAGGTGTTGGGTGCATCAACCTAGCAGTCGTCGATGCTGGAGCTGGTCTGAGAGGCCCCAGTGATGTTATACTGGTGTAGGAGGAGGTATAAAGGCTGTATGATCTCTGCAAAGAAGAGCAGTGTCTGCACACTGACAGTGGTCTGTACCGCACAGGCACGGTGGTGTTGAGCCCGCCAACGGGCCTCCACCGCCATAATAGGTCCAGCAGAACTCACTGCCTGAGCTGGACCTTGAGGGTTCTGAGGTCTGAGCATCAAAAGGTGTCACCACCAAGCGCTGACACCAAATGAAGTGCCAACCGAGCACACCAGGGTGGATTTACCCTCACTCTGCACCTCTTCCAGTGATTGCACTTCCCTGAGGACTTTTCTCAGGCCTTGGAGGACTGGAAGACCAAGGAATGGGCTGATGACACAGTGGAGCTTCTGCCTTGAGCTATACCTCTCTCTCTCTCCCCATTCTGGCTTCCTGCTGCTCGAGGAGGAAATTTTGCAGGGCTTTTGACGGTGCCACCAGGTAGCCTGGCTGAACTTAAGGCAGATCTTGCAGGTCTTCATGTCATGGGCCCTCTGAGGCAACACATGCAGACTTCATGATGGTCACCTGAATAGACCTTTCCATCGCACTCAGCAACAGCAGAGTTTAGCAGTGCCTTTGTTGACATACACGACAACAGCGATCACTTAAATAAAGTGATAAATACTAGGGTGAGAAAAAAAAGTCAGTAAAATCAAAGAGTTAGCAATGAGCTGTAGCGGTGGTGTCTCCATGGAGTCTGGAGAGTACGGAGAGTATGGTCGATGGCAGGAAAAGAATTTGGGGGAGTCCTATGTTTATATAGTAGATGCTGACAAAGTCATGTTATGGGCAGCCCCTAGTGGACTGCTTGCAAAATGTTTCCATGTGGTTCTGGCACCTGGTGGCTACAGTTCCATAGATGTGGCCTGATGAAGAGAGATAACCTCGAGGAAGATCAGAGTTTTTAAGCCCATTTAAGTAGCCACTTGGTAAAATCTGTGCCAGGGTTCGACCATAAAAGCCTTGCTAGTTGAACTCTGGCTCCAACTTTACTAAATGGCCAATAACTTTTCAAATTCTGCTCAATACACTTGAATGGAGCTCCCTGGCTCCTCCTATACACATGTTATAAACAAGACCCAGCCAGCAACTGGGAAGTGAAAAGACGGTCAGCTAGCCCCTTGGGGCAATTTTACAATCTCTTCCCTCCCTTTAGGGTAAAAAAGTAAGCATCTACCACAGAGAAGCTCCAATGGAGGTAAGGAGGTTCCTTGAATTGTTTTTCCTTTTCAAAGATAGCAGGAAAGATTCTCCCTAAAGTCAGAGGATACTGTGCAAAGGAAAACGGAGAACAGTCGGCTGTATCTGTGCTGAACCTTGGCCCAATTCACAGAAGAATCCATACAAACAGCAGGCAGCTCAGCCATAATCCAGGCATTCAATGCGCAGCTCAGGAAGTTATACAAACACATGGCTGTTCAGCCACGTAAAGAACTGTGTGCACCAAATTACTATGCTATGCCATTTGTTTCCAAACCTGCCACGTAATAATGTGTTGAAAGCCCCAACTACAGCAGGAAGGATGAAGCCACCATAGTATGCGGACAGGAGGACAGCTACTGCTCCATCAACAAAGGTCACATTAAAACGACACCATTATAACAGAGGTAATAGCCCCAATTTGAAACTGCACATTACACCATCTTTCATCTTTCTGTGCCTGAAGGCAAGACAATGCCTGAATGAAATTAATTTCAAGGGAGTAAACTGTCACAGAACTTTGTTCAAGTCTTCATTAAACGGGCAAATTTCTGGTCAGGGAGAGCATGCATTCAAGCAAAGGTTAAAAATAACACATCTGAGCAAATGTTTGCTAGCTACAGTTTGGCAACTTTAAGTGCTGAAAAATTACCTGGAAGCACACATTTTAAGCTTCTAATCTATGCTCTGCATGGGCATTAAGAGGCTAAACAAAATGTATCAGTCATATAGGCCTAGCCAATCACAGTCCAGAGAAATACAGTCATTCCTGGGCACAGGCTGGCATGGCCTGCAGAGATTACAGGGGTGTCTTTCGATAGCACAGTGACATAAACAAACAGGATTAAATTTATTTTTATTTATTGAAATGTTTCCCAGGAAGGCACACTGACCGGGGGTTTACAGAGTGAAAGCAGTGATTATACATATAGTTAGTTACAATTACATCCGAAAGGGAAATATTTAGAGAATACAGTCATCAACACACTGTTGGATTGGCAATTACAATGACACACTGGTATACATACAGACAAGAAAATAAATTAAGTGCTATTTGGAGGAGAGTATGAGGGACTGAGGGCTAGAAGGAAAGGAGAAGCAGAGGGGTCAAGGCAAGGGGCCAAGACTAGTGCTGATGATTCTTATCTGGCTGAGAGGTGATTTAGAACCAGTCTGTGTTGAGGTGAGGCAATGGCCATGTTAGCCAGGAAACCAGCTCAGAACTTAATAGGGTTTGGGAGAGGCTATTTGAGTACAAGAGGGACCAGAAGACTAAGAACCCTACCTGGGGCAGAACAGGTGATGACGTCTAGGTAGAGAAACGAACAGGGAGGGGTTAGGTAGGTTAGGAGAGGGAAGGTCTTCCCTAGATCTAACCCCCAGGATGTTGAGAACCCTGCCTGGGGCAGAACCAGGCACAGACCAACTGGATGAGAGCGGGGGGGGGGCAGGTGAGTGGCAGAGGGATAGTAGGTGTGGAAAACAGGTGGGCTTTAAAGGTGAAGAGGTAGGTATAGAGTTGAGGATACACTCTCAAGGAAGGTAGCTAAGAAGGATTAAAGCAGGAGCAACTAAGGCCGGCCAGGTAGCGCCGAGGGCTGAGGCACTGGACGCCACCATATACACCGCGCCCAGTGTTCAGAACGGGCATGGGCCGCCAGAGCCAGCAGGGGAGGAGAAGGACCGAGCGCCTGATGGCTGTCCTCCTCCGGGTGGGGAGGACTGCAGACCTCACTGATATACCGCCACCTGAGGGAATCCCAGGTGGAAGGTGCAGTCTGAGGCAGCAAGACGTAGGTGGGGCGGATGTCAGCTGAAGGCTGGAGCAAAGGCAGGTCTCACTGGCCTTCCCAGTGCGCTGCAGCTCACAGGAGATGGGAGCAAACCAAGGAAAACACCCTGCAGTAGCATCGGTAGATGGGACCTTGCGCCAGCAATCAGAGGAACCCAAGGAGGATAGCGCAAGGTGCATGCTCAGCTACAGATCTGAGGAGTTAGGGGACTCCTCCACCCCAGCCGGAGGATTATCAAGAGTGCTCAGGGTCCAGGAGCAGGGCACCCATATGGGCTGACAAACCTCAGGGGAGCTCTGATGCAAGATGCATTGGTCCCCGAAGAGAAGAGCTACTGCAGGAGGTAGGAGCATAAAGATAAGGAAAAAAGGCAGGAGCAGCTGGAGGACAGATAGTTTTGCAGTGCAGTTACGAGGGAGGGAGAGAAGGAGTGCCATATTTGGGTGGGTAGAGAGTTCCAGCGTTTCAGGAAGCGGTGGGAGAAACCAACCAATAGAAGTAGCTTTGTTTTTTTCTCCTTAATCATACAAATGTAGTGCTTCACTTGCACAGAGCTTCCACTACCTAGGGAGTGGAGATGAAAACCTTCTGAGAACTGGAGTTTGCATCTTGGTAAGAGGTTAAAAGATGGTAGCAAACACCCAACCCTTAAGTTCTGAAAGCAGTACACAAAGGAGCTAGGCAAGCCATGCAAGATAATTCCCAAGTGGAATGGGCTGATGAGTGGAACAGTCATGTTTACACCACTGCAACACGGTCCGGACCACTTGCTACCGCAGTGTGTGTGTCTACACGGCCCCTCTCTGCCATGCAATCTGTGCTGGTGGGGCCGTGTATCACGGGGAGTTGGACATCTGCTGGGTTGCTACGGTGCGGACAGTCCACACTGCCACTTACACTGCTGTAAGCTGTTCGCTTTTCTTGGCGTCCCCAGCTTACCAGAGAATCTGGGAGCATCTCAGCGAACAGCTTACTCTGATCGGGGCGTGGGTACACGTCACATTTATGCTGGAGCAAGCCAAGCACACAGGTTACTTCAGTGCAAATGTGATCGGTAAACATGGCTATAGTTAAAGGAGTATGCAGTATTATGCACTATACCAAGCAATGCAGGTTTTAGGTGGTACGGTGCTCGCAGGGGACCATGACGAAAAACCAGCAGATAAACTGCTGTCCTAATTATCACCCAAGACAAAAGGAAACAAGTTGAAGAAAACACACACAGACACACACACACACACACACACACACACACACATATACATATATACATATATTCTTTGCAAAAAACAATGTTAATGCATCAGTTAGTTGATAAACTGTAAACAGTATGGAAATACAATATCAGGGTTTGAACCCCAACACCCCACAGCATCAGGGGTGTGCCTTGGGTCATCAGCCTACGCTTACCCATTCCAGAAGTACATAAGCCGAGATGGATACAGTACAGGAGAATGGGGTGAGCATTAGGGCTGGATGATTCCCAAGGCACACCCCAATGTTGGCTGGTGTGCAGGGAGGGTGGGGTGTTAGGGTTGAAACCCTAACATATTTTTCCTTCTTTTACAGTTTGATATCAACCCTAACTGATGCACTAATGTAGTTTTTGCAAAGAATTTCCTTACTTTTGAGATAGTGTAATCGTAGCCTTATTTGCTATGTGGAAGCACAGTGCCCTTCAGGCCCTGCACTCCTCATCCTTCCACAGATGTGTGCATGTATGTCACTGTGGAAGTCCCTACACTCCAATTAATAGGACAACAGTGACCAAATTGCTATTACAGCCATCTTGCTATCCCACCTCAAGCACCTGGTACAGTAAATGTTCAAAACTCCACCAAAATGTAATTCAGCGCAACTAGAATGCCATTCCATTCCAGGTGTAAAAACACATTTTGACTAGGATCTGAAAAAGATGGCTGTGACATACATGATATGGGGTAATAAGTCTATGTTGAAAATTTGGGATTAAAGTCATTCAAATTTTCAAAGTTATGGCGTGATGCATAAGCGAAACTGCAAGCAATGGTCATAACTTTTGCAATTTTACATACTGTTATCCAAATTTTCATACCTCTTTATGACCCACCTAATGAACAATAGCTGTCATTATGCAAACCCGCCTGAAAGGTGAATTCGCCAAGTGACCACAAAAGCACGTGGGAGTTGTGTAGCAACAGTCATATTGTTCATAGGTGGGGTCCCCAAAAGGCTATGTTAAAATCTGGTGTCAAAATATGCAAAATGCCAAACTTACGCACCAAAGTTGAAAATCCTACTGAAATACACGATTTCCATACAAAAAGATCTTGTTTCATGAGTCAGCATATGAAACAAGATCTTATTCTATGTACGATGCCAATATGAAAAAGAATTTCAATGTAAAATAACACACATTTTAAAGGGCATTTTATGAGCACTAAAGGAAAAATGCATCTAAGGGATCCCAATAAGCAAGCTACATGTGTTGGCTCCTCCCTAGAATATTATTTGGGGGTCCAAATACAAAGATCTTGTTTCATGAGTCATCATACATAACTAGACCTCATTTCATATGATGCTGAAATGAAAAAATTTCAGTGTTAAATAAAACACACTAAGGACAGTGTTCAAGCAAATGCACCCAAGGGGTCCCAATAAGCAAGCTACATGTGTTGGTTCCTCCCCAAAATATCAATATTTTTTTTTTTTTTGGGGGCCTTCAAATTTGAATTTTTCAGGCAAAACTGAAAACAAGATGGCGCCATACAATACAGGAATTTTCCCATAGAAACAGGATTCCTTTTGTTTCATACAGCTATCTTTTAGTACTTACTGAGTATGCTCAGAAATGATTTTTCTAATTTTTAAATGGCAATAACTTAAAACAGCTTATTATTTTTCAGACTATTAAAAGGTACATGTGGGTGGTCCTTTCTGCCCTGAAAATTTCAGACCAAAAACAAACCATCTGGGCTGTAGGCAAGTTCAAAGAAAATCCCAGCAAAGTCAATGAGCATTTTTTTTTTTACACCTCTGTAACTTGGAAAGCGATATCCGACCAGAACTTAACTTGCCAGACCAAGTGATCTACTTCACAGGACAGCGCATATCAAATTTTATGCAAATCTGCTAAACAGCTGCAAAGTTATTAAATGCAAAATTTTGAGTTTAACACTGAAGTGTCTATTCAACTCTAACTATATATAATTCTTGGTAACCAGGTAAAGCCCACTAATCACAACAGTTGTTTTCAGGGTGACCCGGGAGTTCTGGGTAGGTTAAGTGACTTGCTCAGGGCCACACAATATGGAAGTGAAGGCTGTAGGAATTAAATTCAGGACTGCTGGATGTACCAAGCTCATTTACAGCTTGTTACTCTAACCTCTAGGCTATATTTCCTCACTCATTTTATTAAAAGTAGCTTATTTTTAATGGCTTTGTTGGCAAAACTGACAGAGGTGAAGCAGTAACAAGAAAACAACAGCAGACAAATTGTATAACCAGCACAGAAGCTCACTATTGAGAATTCAGTTTCACTGAAATAAAACCATGAGAAGCTGACCCGGCAGCACCCACCTGGATGACTGCAGGAGGTAGTGCGTCAGAAGGCTGAGGTAGATGATAAGTTGCAGTTGTTGGCACACCCTTGACATCCTTACATCCAACACCCCAGGGATAAGGTGGAAATGGAGAGAACAGCCCTAGCACCAGCAACAACAGATCATGGAATATCAGGCCCCACACCACTGCCTTAGATGCAGTACGCGATGACTAGCCAAGGCTCTGCAGAGGCAGGTACTTAAGGTAGAAGTACACGGGATCAGGTATTCCATAGATGCTCCTAATGGAGATGTGTGAAAGAGAAAGAAAGTGGCATAAAGAGAGGGGAAAAGCATGCTTTGCAAGACAACACTAGTATGACACCACCAGTATCAACTGGGCTTAAAGAACACAAGTTTTACAAGGCTAGGATGTCATTCCCCAAATCCAGATGCCTTTGTCTTTTAGATAAAACTAAGACCAATTCTTACAGGATTTTTGTTATACTGACTGTCATGATTTTATCAGAGGTTGGTGCACATCATTCCTTTCTTTTATTTTGCTGGGGTCAAACACAACCATCCTTTCCCACTTGTAGTGTCTCGTTCCTCAGCATCACAGAGCACTTTGAACCACCTGACCTTGTCCAAGAGGGACTCAAGTTGCAGACCTAGCCATGTCTTGCTCTTTGCCAAGTTACACAGGCAACATTCTTGTGGAATTTAAAAGAAAGAAAGAAAACACTGGCTATATTGTTACTAGTACAGCATACAGCTTTGGGACAAGGCAGTCTTCTGCAGAGAAACACATGGGTTTAGAACTTGCGAAATGGGGCTGGAAATTTTTATCCACAGGTAATAGACCTCTTCTGTTGGAGGCTAGGTCCAGTGAAAATTATGGTCCTCCTTAGAAGCAGCACAGCATCTGTCTTCTTTTTTCAGGGTTGAAGTCTGCAAATGTTCTTTTCAGACCCTTTTGCTAAAGCGAGGAAAGCTTGTTACTGGCACGTGGCTTCTCCTAGTGGAGATTTTGTCTAAAATATTCATGCACTCAAACTCTCCTTCAGATACAGAGTCCTGAAGGATGACAGCCAACTCTTGGCAATCCAAGAGATATTAAAGGTAATGTCCAGGGTATTCTCATCTCAGACATTCCTCTAGCTTAGACTCCCACTGAGTGGGGTCACTAAGTGTCCTGGGGGTGGTGAGCCAACATGGTATAAGGGAGGCGTATGGCAAGTGTGGTCTCCGACAGGGGTGGGGAATTTTAGTGCTGATCTCACTGGATGTCCCAGAGTCTCAAATTGGGATCCCTGAGAGAACAAGGCCATGGTGAGAGCAGGATTTTACTGCCCTTCCGTGGCTAGCCATAGAAGGAGGGGCAAGCTTACTCAACAGAGCCCCAAGTCCCTGTGACAGGCACATGGTGCCCTAGAACCAAAGGCTACACAGAAACCATGGTCTCCATACTGGGAGGGAACCAGGAGCAGTACCAGAGTGATCTTTGGGAACTGCTGAGGACCAGTGTCCGGAGCAGACTGAAACCAGCCCTTTTACAGGGCTCAACAGAGCTGGTAAGAGGCTGAAGCATCTTGTGTGGTGTACCCTAAACCACTGTGTGTCCCAAGGAGAACTATATGATCGTCCCCAGCACTGCGAACCAGAGTTGAACTCAAACTTGGTTCATGGCTCAGCGTCTGGTCACCAGTGATAAGATCACAGTGCCTAGGCCTCCCTTTGGACCCAGAGTCGCAGTGCTACCCAACTGACCCACAATAAGAGGTAGTACAGCCCCTGAGAGGGACTGATGCAGCGCTTAGTTGACAGATCTAGAGAATGGGAATTCTCCTCCATGACGTCAGAATTGAAGAGTGAGAACTCACCTGCTAGACAAGTTATTCTGACTCAACTTGAACTTACTCTCTTCCTGATACTTCTTGGACACACCCTTATAATCCAACTAATCCTAGATCACAACATTTTCTGGACCAGAACATTTTTTTTATATGTTTCTATGTAACTAGTTAACATGCAATATCATCTGCATGCTCAGTTCAGCAGAAGGTTAGCGTTTAGCAGATCTGACTGCTTCTTGTGCTACCATTTTCACATTTGGAGGAGGTTTCAAAAGGAAATAACTAATATTTGTATTGTCCTCTCAGAAGAAAAATGAAGCTTCCGTTTTGTTTTAACGGTGCATATGGCCATGGGTTATAAATCCATCAACTTCAAGGTTAACATCAGTGTACGTTTTATTAAACCAATCACTATAGTGTTTCTGAAGGTTATAAAATGTTAGTATGCTAATTTAATGTTATACCCTGAATGTCTCACAAGTCTGCCTTTAAATAGTCTTCACAGAATGGCCAAGAACTCTAATGCTGTAATACGAGACCGGCCATCAATGTATTGGATGAGTAAGACGGGCTTTATTTAGGAAAGTGCTCTGGATTTTTTCACTCTGCTGTGGTTACCAAATCCTGGATTAGATCCCTAGGGTTTAACAACTACATAAAATAAAACCACAGAACTGTGGCCATAAATCTCCACACAGTTATACCTGGCAACTGAATCTGCTGCTCTTTGTCTTGGTTCTAGAGCAGGACTCACCTTAATTGCCAAATCTCTATTTCAGTGGGCAGTGTGGCCTTCTGTTTCAATGCGAAGACAATCCTGACAAGGAAACATTTATGAGCACCAATCAAGCTGTAATAAGAAAGCACTTTTAGCCACCTTACTTCCCTGCAGCAGCTAGGTTAATCAAATATTTGTTTCAGGCTGTCATGTTAGGAAGGAAAGGATCCTATTTTTGCTCTGCTAACTAGTAGCCAGATTCGTTTACACTTTCTTAGTCATATGTTCTGCCCTGTGCGCTGACAGCTGCATACCAAACAGTTTGAGTGCCGAGTAGTCCCCATATGAATCGATCAGGGTCTCTTTTTAAAGGGCATTTTTAATATTTAAAACTGACAATGTTTAGCTATCAATGCCTGCAGCCTTACCACCCTGAAGTCTGGTCCTGTTAGATCTCGGAAGCCAAGCACGGTTGAGTCTGGTCAGCAGTAGGACAAAAGGCCCCAATGAACACCAGGTGCTACAGTAAGTGGTGTTCGTAGCTCTACAAGAGGCACTCCTCCCTTGACGCCACAGAGAGGCAAGCTGTTATGTTAAAGCACAGCCTGACCTTCCATGACATGTCTTACTGCCTCATGATTCAATTAAATGACTGCTCCCTTCATTTTAATTTACAGATGATTTAGATATTTACATCACTGGACTGCTGACATCTACAGGTAAGTACAGTACTTTGTTTGGAAGATCTCGGAACTGGATTTGAGGGCCTTGAACCCTTACCTTCCCTTTAAAAAGATACTCCCACTAACTCCTACAGAGATTGTTCGGCACTCTCCAAACTAGTCTTTAATCACACAAGGCCAAAGCACAGGGGCAGGATGACTACGGAAGTGGAAGGGATTGGTCTGCCCGCCCACAGAACCAAAAAGATCCTTCCTTCTTAAAGTACCATCCAGAAACAATGATTTAATTAGCCTGCTTGCTGTAGTGGAGATAAGGCTACTTGTGCCTATTACAATTGAGGCTGTACTGATGTTTTTAAGAGTGACCATGTGTGTCTTTTACTCTATGAAGTTATTTCTAGTCATGCAAGGGCAGACATCATGTTGTTTTTAAAATTGCATTCCATTTTCTAAGGCTCTTCATTTTTCTTTGTAAAGTTCTAAAATACAGAAATGTGTACAAGTCAGAATCAAAATATGAGCACTAGAAAAAAACACACTCCTGGTGAAGGCACTACTTCTGTAGTATTTCACATTTATAAAAAAAAAAAAAAAAATCTTTTAGCTGTGTAAAACTTTCTCCTCCTCCCGTTTCTGCGCTTGTGTAAGCCCTCCTTCTCTTCCTTCCCACACTGATCAATCTAGCCCCACGCTGCCCCCACAGTCTGAAGTATGTTCCTGAACCCCACTGGGCAGCTCACCACCTGCCCAGTGTATGAACTGCACATAAATCTGTATAAACTGCCTACTGTAAATTGTTTAGCCTTAGTTCTGCATATTTATTCTTGTACTCCCCATGCATCTGGATATGAGCTGTTTACCAGCTCAGTACGTCTTTCCTGAGGAAACTTTTGAAAATAAATAAAATAAATATGACTACAATATATATATATATATATATAACTAATACGTCTTACAAATGTACCGCTTTACTTTATTCTCTGTATGAAACAATATTATTGATGACTTAAAATAAGGATCTGCCATCGAGTCCCACTTATAAGACAAGACCAGGACAACTCTGTCACTCAGGAGCTACCATCATTCCTCTCTTATGGAAATGCCGTCAGCACCAACCAGAAGATACCACAGCACGTATATTGTTTGGGAAGTAAATGTCTCATTTTCTTAAGCAGAAGAGATGCAGTACAAATGGACATTATTAAGTACAGTAACTGCAATTAGAGTTTATGTTTTGGACTACGTAAAGGAGAGATGTAGATTTATTTTAAACGATTATCTACAGATTGTGGGGAAGGCCCTATGCGATACAATATCATTTGTGGGGGAACGGGAGTTCCTGGGTACAACAGGGTACAAACAATGCTCAGTTTGCAATGCAGTACAGCAGGATACGAACTTCCGAAAGGATACAACATCCAAGTTACTTACACAGTACAATATACAGTAGTCTACTGCAACAATGGAGGCCAACTACTCATATTGTAGACGAGAGGATGACAGTCCGAACCAGTGAATGCTGCTGCCTTCTATGTAAAATTGCAGCAATATACATGGTCCGATGTTTCCAGCTATTTCTTTCAAGATTATCTAGTGCCCCTCAGTGGTACAGTAGGCAGGCAGGAACTTCTACAGCAATGTCACAGAAATTTCAGGAAATACCTGATCGTGTCAACTGCTGCAACTCTACAGCATGTTAGTATTCCATTCTGATCGGACACAAGTGCAGATGAGGGTCTATTCAATGGGTTTCCTCCCCTTTTAACTGATTCGACTAAACTGATTGATGGAATGATATGTCAGTAAATAGCTGGAGGCGGATGGTGGGGGTTAGGTGAGAGGACATCCACATCGATCTCTAACACCTCCAACAGCTTTGGAAACTAGAAAGATTAGGAGGCTGTTCAAGAGAGTCTAGCAGGTTATTCCATCCAGCTGGGCCTGAAAAGAAGCCCTGTCTACTGAAGTCTATCGAGTTTGGGTACTATCCTGTTAGCTGCCTCAGTCGACCATAAGAGAATTAGAGATGGGGCAGGAACAAAGATGGCTGCAAGGTATGCTGGGGCTGGGAAGTAGCTGAACAAACTGCAGAGGGGGATATAAGTGGCAGTCCCTGTGGGCGGTGGGGTTCAGCCCATCTTGTTGGCAGTACACCACGCAGCAGTGCATCCTTAAGTGGATGTAGAATTCATTAATTCAAAGTGAGAGAAAGATTTACATAACAGGGGGTGAGGAAACCATAGGTGATCCACCACCCACTTGTGTGGAATAATGTGGCAAGGCATTCTGACACTATGGTTACTGATTAAAAATTTAAAAGATTTACCAGTGAGCTGTGCTTCCAAGCACACGCCTGCAATGTGCAATGGCTGGACACATGCACAGCCCACGTGGATACCATGTTTATTTAAAGCAGCAGCACTGGATAGTTGGCAAAAAAATCATCTCATCTTTTTAGCATTAATAACAATTTCTAAAATATTTAGATTCATCACAAGTATATTTTATTACTGTCAGATGTTTTAAAATGTTTTTATTACATATTTTATAATAAATTACCCAAATCATTAAAGCAGCAGTACGAGATAATCAGGAAGTGATGATCAAAATTCTGCTTTTTGGCTGCAAGCATGCAGCCATAGTTCATTCTAGATCTGTAAATACTTTTTTGAGAGCAATCCTCAATTCTTTAGGTATTTAAAATTTATTTCCATTTTGTGAAGCCACAGTAAATATCGCTGCTGCCTAATTTTCAATAAGCTCCCATCGTGTCACATCCATCTTTTGTTTATACTTCCATTGGGACCCTGTCACTGCGCATTCCCGCTGCCCTGTGCAGTACTCACGAGTCGTGCACATGTGCAGTTGGCAGCAGAGGGTTCCAGTTCAACATGGCAGGAGGAAGAAATGTAAACAAAGAAAATGGAGCAAGTTATGTGGTGACAGTAGACTGGAAACAATAAAGATTACCAGGAAAGCGCCAACAGAGCACAGGAACAAACGGTTGCAAAATATACATTTTTTGTTACGTAGTACTGCTGCTTTAAAGACTGCCACCACCAACAATTATGGAATATCCCTTCCTTGAGGTTACTTTTAAATTTTACATACTAAATTCGTACTGTGGATGCATCAGAAGGGTGCCAGCATACAGCTGTAATACATACAAGCACGATTCTAAATCACAATGTAATCATGGAGGGCGGACAGAACGCAGGGACTTTTAACAACTTGAAAACCCTGTGTCTCAGTTCAAAAGTGAAATACAGTGACAAGAAAAATGGTTACACTGGTGTTTTATCAAAACTCATTACTACTAAAATACTGCTGCATTAAATGGGTCCAAGACAGTAGCAAGGCTGGATCCCAAAGAAGTTTTGTAACTCTCAAGCAGTGAATTCAAGCGTGATCCCTTATAGATCTTTATCAAATCTGTATCCCGCTATATATTACATAGTTACACAACAGCCTTTAATTCCATGCAAAAAAGTTACTTAAGATTTTCAAAATTCTTTAAAATCAAGAGCAGTGGAAAAAAGTTAATAAAGAATGAGAAAATAAATATGGATTCTGTTCATATGGTGACAGAACACAGCAATAAAAAAGGATTTAGATGTAGAAGCACCATAGGTATTAGGCTGAAAATGTAAATATTTTGTATAAGTAATTAGTTGTTGCTTTTAATTTCTGAAGTCATTTTCTTTTTCTGTTGCATTAGAAGACTTTATACCTGATGATTAGGTGGGATGCAAAGGGCAAATCTAGTTTTACTCCTCTTCATACCTCATCAGAATTGTTACATCACACATGTCCAATCTTGAAACAGGTGACTGGCTCTACTTGGTCACTTGTGACATCAGACAGCGAGGTAATTGGGCTGCTGACATATTAGGAGGAATAAAAGGAGCTGTATCAGCCTCGAGGTAGGGTACTGTTTCACACATCACACCAAGTTCTGTCAGGTAGAAGATCTAGCAAGTGGTATCCAGTGAGGATAGCAACTGAATATGAGCGACCATCAAAGCGGCGACTCACATTCAGCGCTATCCTCATGGGCTACCCTGCAAAGGTAGCGGACCCTATGCGAAGGCGATCTAAGGGGAGGGTGACCAGAGGGGGAATATAGCAAGGGAAGGGATAGGGAAGAGGGTTTGTGAGGGGTAGCGTGCCTGCTGCAGCTGAGCTAGCCATGCGGTGGTGAAGGTGGCTATTTGCGGCACAGCAGGTACTGAGGTTTGGGTCCGGGAAAAAATGTTGCCGCTGTATTTTTTGTGTAGGAAACCAGAGTGTTGCCCCCTCCCCAACATGCAGCCCCCTGGAATTTTCTGTTTAACCAGGAGTAGCACACTAAACTGAAAGCTTTTTACAGGAGCGCACTCGAGCACAGGGAAGTTAAGGACTTGCTCAGAGTCACACAGTATGCAAGTGGAAGCTGTGGGATTCAAACCCAGGTCTGGTCTGCTGGATGTCACCAGATTTGCAGCTCAGAACCTTAAACCACTGCGTTATCATTCTTTAGCAGGTATGCAGGCAGTTCGACTGGGGCACAGCCCCCCCGCATCAACACTGACTTGCCAGATGTCTGTTTGCTGGCATATGTATATCGCAGATTTGCTTTTCGGTGATATAGACTCACCATAATAGCAATCGCTATTATGACATGGAACCCTAACAAGCAAAAGGAAATATGAAAATACTTCTTCAGATTTAAGAAGTAAGACTACCTTTTAACAAATCATGGGAGGATGGGGTGGTACCCGAGGACTGAAGGAGGGCAGATGTGATTCCCTTCACAAAAGTGGGAGCAAGGCAGAAGCAGAAAACTACAGACCTGTTAGTTTAACCTCAGTGATAGGAAAATGATGGAATCACTTCTGAAGGAAAGAAATGTTGGTATCTAGAGGCTAGAGGGGCACAGGACCCTAGCAGCATGGATTCACAGCAGGAAGGTCATGCCAGACGGAATCTGATAGCGATTTCTTTGACTGGGTGACCAAAGTAGTAGATCAGGGAGGGCTGGTGACATGGCCTACCTAGACTTTAGCAAGGCATTTGACACAGTCCCACACAAAAGATTAATATACAAGTTAGCCAGCCTAGAGTGGGTCCCAAGATGACAGCCTGGTAAAGAATTGGCTGGAGAATAGAACACAGACAGTAATAGTAAATGGAGTCCACTCAGAAGAAAGGAAGGTTACTAGTGGGGTACCTAGGGTTCAGTATAGGACCGGTCCTCTTCAATGTCTTTATAAGCGACATTGCAGAAGGACTGGAAGGAAAAGTATGTCTCTTTGCAGATGACACAAAGATCTGCAACAGAGTTGATGCACAGGGTGGGGTGGAAAGGATGAGAAGGGACTTGGCAAGGTTAGAGGAATGGTCAAATGTATGGCAGCTTAGATTCAATGCTAAGAAGTGCAGGTAATGCACCTGGGAAACAAAACCCAGGGAAGAGTACACAATGGGGGTGAGATACTAACAACAACAAAATGGAAAGGGACCTGGGGGTAGATGATCAGATGACCTAAAGGTGGACAAGCAATGTGAGAGGACAGCAAGGAAGGCTGGGGGGATACTGGGATGCATAAGGAGAGGCATCACCAGTAGAAAACAGGAAGTTATTATCCCTCTGTACAGACAACTGGTGAGACCCTATCTGGAGTACTGTGTGCAGTTCTGGAGACCCAATCTCCGAAAGACATAGACAGGATGGAAGCTGTCCAGAGGAGGGCAACTAAAATGGTGCAGGGTCTGCACCGGAAGACATATGAAGAGGGACGAAAGGAGCTTAATATGTATAGCCTCGAGGAAAGGAGGGAGAGGGGACATGATAGAAACGTTAAAGTACCTCAAGGGAATCAACAAAGTCCAAGAGGTAGCATCTTTCAAAAAAGACGTGTGCAGGAAGAAAAATTACTCACCTTAGTAATGTTGTTTCTTCTAATGGAGTCTTGCTATATTATGACAATTGCAGTTTGTCCCACCATTAGAACTGTCCGAGGTGAAAGAGTTAACTACCATTCTAAGAATGGAGTTTAGAGCGCGAGTCGTTAGGAGAAGCTCTGTCTGGATAATTTCAAACTGAAACTGTCAGATCTTTACGAGCAAAACTCACTTAGGTTCTGTGTGGAAGCTGTAACCTACACTAGCCAACTGGCTACCTAAATATTAACACCTATTCCTGGTCCCAACACAAAGACTCAAGTCAGGAACCAGAAAATAATAAAATAAGGTAAAATAAAACACCACACCCCAAAACCCCAAGAAGGGTGAAAAACATATAATGGGCATAACCGTGCCCAACTGGACTGCCCACCCCATACCCAAGTAGAAGTTCTAAGAGGGCAGGTTGGGAGTAATATAGCAAGACTCATTAGAAGAAACAACATTACTAAGGTGAGTAATTTTTCTTCAAACAACATGAAGTCTTGCTATATTATGACAATTGCAGAATACACACCAGTACCTCCATGGAGGAGGGACAGAACCTAATTAGGGAATAGGCTCTGAAGCACGGCTGTGCCAAATCTAGCATCCCTCCTGGCCTGGATATCCAAGGAGTAATGCTTAGTGAAAGGTGTACCGCTTTCCAGGTAGCTGCTTGACAAATCTCTAAAATAGGGATGTCTCTGGCAGCAGCTAGAGATGCAGCTGTACCCTGGTAGAGTGAGCCCTCAGGCCTGAAGGGGAACCTTTCCCAGTTTTTGATAACAAAATTGGATACAAGAGACAATCCACCTGGCAATGGATCTCTTAGTGGCAGGTTTATCTTTCCCAACCTCACCATAAGTGAGGAAAAAGTTGGAGGGATTCGAACCTATGACCCTTGGTACGCTCTATATAGTAACTTAGGGCCCTCTAACATCTAAGCTGTGCAGCCTCCTCTCACCAGAGGAGGAATGGTCAGTAAGAACACTGGAAGGGAGACAGATTGGTTAAGGTGGAAATCTGAAACCACCTTAGGCAAAAACTTCCTGTTAGTCCTAAGGACTACTTTATCCCTGTGAAAGGAAATAAAGTCAGTCTCTACTGACAAAGCTTGTAACTCACTTATCGCCTGGCAGAAGTGATGGCTACTAGAAAAACAGTTTTCAAGTCAAATACTTGCGCTCTGCAGAAGACAGCGGTTCAAGGGGTTGCATCAGCTGAGCAATGCAAACATTAAGATCCCAGGCAGGACCGGTCCCTGAAAGGTGGATTAGCACAGGTAATCCCTTGAAAACTTGGAAAATACAGGGTGAGTGGAAAGGGAAGAGGGCTTTCCTGCTGAAATAAAAGCAGAGACAGCTGCCAAATGTACTTTCAGGGTAGCTGGTCCCAGGCCCAAGAATTAAGATGGACCATATAGTCCAAAACAATGGGCAAATCAGCAGATTCCGGGGAAATATGCTTCCGAACACCAGATGGAAAACCTTTTCCATTTAGAATTATAAGTAGCCCTAGTGGAAGGCTTTTGAAGCTTTCAGGATTTCGAGAACACCTTGAGAAAAGTGTAGGTCAGCAATTCTAACTCCTCAAGAGCCAGGCCTTGAGGTTGAGGGATTTGAGATTCGGATACAAACTCTCCCCGGCACAAGTTAACAGGTTGTGGTTCCTGGGGAGACACAGGGAAGGTGGACTGCTAAGGACAGAAGGAGGGTACCAGGGCTGCCTGGCCCAATCTGGAGCAATCAGAATCATCCTGCAAGGCTGGACCTGATTTTGACTAGCACTAGAATAGAAGAGGGAAGGGGGAAGCATATAGAAACTTCCCTTCCCAATCTAGGAGAAAGGCATCCAGAGGGACTGAGCCCATCACTGGGGCCTGCAACAAAACAGTGGAAGTTGGTGATTGTCTGGGGCTGCAAAGGTCTATCTGAGGGGTGCCCCATCTGGCAAAAACTATCCCCAGTACTTGGGGATCCAGTGACCATTCGTGATGGCCCTGGGAAATCCTGCTGAGAGCATCTGCCAGGACACTGTCTTTCCTGGGAGGTGAACTGCTATGAGGGAAGTGTTCAGGGAATAAGCCAGAGACCACAACTTCATTGCTTCGTGCACAAGGTCAAGACAGAGTGCCCCTTGTTGGTTGATGTACCACATTGTGGTGGTGTTGTCTGTTCTGACTTGTACCACTTTGTTCCGAACAGATGCAGAAAACACTTGAAGTGCTAGAAAGACAGCTCTGAGTTCCAGCAAATTGATGTGGAGCAGAGATTCCTGAGGGGACCACACTCCCTGGGTGGAGAGGTCGCCCATGTGAGCTCCCCATCCCAGAAGGGACGATCCGTAGTGAGGGTCAAGGAATGAGATAGAGGGATGAAGGGGACCCCTAGTCTTAAATTGCTCTGATCCTGCCACCACTGAAGGGCCTGGATCAGGGTTCAGTCACTGGGATCAACTTGGAAAGGGATCTTTTCTCTGAGACCAAAAGCTCTCACGTGAAACTGAATGTCCCTCATCTGAAATCTTGCTCCTTGCACCACAGCTGTGGAAGCAGCCATGTGTCCTAGGAGCTGTAAGAAGTGCCTTGCTGGTCAGAGACCTGCAGAATGAAGGAGGAGGCCAGGGCCACCAGGTTCCTTACCCTCTCCAAGGGTAGGAAGGCTCTGGCCTGCTTGTGTCCAATTCTGCATCTATGAAGGTGAGTACCGAACAGGTTCCAGAACTGACTTTGGAAGATTGAGCAGGAAGCCCAGAGAGGGAGCAGCTGCTGGGTAACTTGCAGGTGTGATTTGACCTGTTCCGAGACTGGCCTACAATGAGCCAGTCATCTAGATAGGGAAAGATAGCAATCCTTTGCCTTCTTAAATGAGCAACTGCTACTGCCAGACATTTTGTGAATACCCTTGGGGCAGAGGTGAGGCCGAAGGGCATTGCTCTGAACTGGTAATGACCTGAGGGCAGTTCGAATCTGAGGTACTTTCGTGGGAGCTTCTGATTAGAACATGGAAATAGACATCCTTGAGGTCCAGGGAAGCTAGCTAGTCCCCTGGCCTTAGAGAGGTAAAATCATTGCCAGAGTCACCATTTTGAACTTTGATTTCAAAAGGTGCTTGTTCAGATATCTTAGGTCTAAATGGGCCGCCATTCTCCAGTCTTTTGGGGCAAGGAAGTACCTGGAGTACAGACCCTTGCCCTGGTGTAGGGGGAAACCCTTTCTACAGCTCTGAGAGCTAGGAGGGTTGAGACTTCTGTTTCTAAGGTAAAGGTCTCTAGAGGGTCTGCAGGTGGAAAAATCTGGCTCTCATCTTTGGAAATGTTTTGAAGCGGAGAATCAAACCCTGGCTTACTACTTCCAGGACCCATTTGTCTGATGTTAGAGACTCCCAGTCCTGAACGAGTAAGCCAGCCTGCCCCTACAGGTAGTGGAGAATCGCCCTGGGCACCCCATCAGGGTGCCTGTTTGGCAGGGGCTTTAGGCTGAGGGGTGGGAGCAGACCTACTTGCACCTGCCTGCCTCTGCAGAACCCCTCTGAGCATAAGCAGAAGAAGCCTGGGTTTGGTAAAAGGCCTGTGAAAGGGCCTACCTCTACCCCTGGGGGTCTGCTTCAGAAGTGGCTTGCCGCCCTTGGCTTGTGCATTCCTATAAGTTGTTCTGTATTCATCCATTTTCTTCATGTAATTCTCTGTCTGCTCCCCAAACAGAGAATTCCCCACCAGGAAAATCCATAGCCTTAGTCTGGGTATCCTGTGACAAATTAGTACACCTGAGCCAAGCTAACCTACGAAAGGCCACAGATGTAGCCATGACTCTAGAGGATACATCACTAGAATCCACAGCAGCATGGAATTGCACCTTGGATGCCTCATACCATCAGCAGCCACCTGCTCCAGCTCCTTGGCAGCTGGCCAGGGGCCTGTTTGGCCAAAGCCATGACAGTGCCCCATCTAAATTTTTGGTATCTTGCCACATAAGCCATGTAATGTGCTTGTCTGAGTCCCAAGGACACTGCCATGTATTGTTTTAGCCATGGCATCAATCTTCCTGGAGTCCTTGTCAGGAGGATGTGAAGCCAGGAATGTTAGCTTTATCACAGGCTGCAGCCTGAACTACTAACATGACTGCATTGCTGTGAAAAAGTCTGTATCAGGACCTGACAAAGTGTACCTCCTGTCCATCTTTTGTCAACAGGAGGCACAGAATTAGGGCTTTTAGAATTTTATTGTTTGCTTCCTAAAAGATTTATGTAAGGGATAGATAATCTCCTAGACTCTGGGATATCCATCATTTCCACAAAATCAGGTTCCTCTTGCTCATCCACAGCTTCCTCTGATGGGAGCTGGAGGGTTCAGCAACCTTTTATAAAACAGAAAATGAGAAGGGACTCAAAGCATAGGGGGATTCTAAAGGTCTGTCTGGGGAGATGTCCGGTTCAATGGGCACATCCAGACTTTCAAAGTCACATTCACACTGATCATAATCCTCATCCCCTCCTCTGGTTCATAGAACTCTTCTATATCATAATCCTGAACCACTGGAACCGACCGAACCGACCTTTTACCAGACAGTGGCGGTTCGGACGGAACCGGAGAAAGTGACTGTACAATTTGTATAGCTTTTCCTATTTCTGCAGCAGTTGGAGAAGGAATTTTGACTCCATACCTGCTGATTTTTCAGTTCTTTGCTGGAACTGGCCCTCAGAGCCAGCTTTACGCTTGCCCGCTGGAAGTCTCGCTCTGGTCAGAGGGCACTCCTCCTCGTTCGGCTGGCACCGAACCGGCTGGCCATCCGGTCAATGGACTTTTGGCCTCCTCCTGAGCCTGCCCACCTCTTATCCAGGGTGGCTGCAGGGAAATTTTTACAAATCTGGCAGTCTGAATTGAGGTGGTCAAACCCTAGGCAATAAACACATGTAGTGTGTGGTCAGCCTTAGCAAAGGCTTCCCACAGACACTACAGTGTTGAAACCCAGTGGGCCGGTTTTCTTTTGGGTTTCTCAGACATGATGCCAGCCTAGCCAAGAAACTTGCCCTTTTAACGGCAGTGCCAGGCAAGACACCCTTATTGGTTCCCAACCGTGTCACGGGTCGTGGAAAACCGTAATGAAACTGCTTTTTTAGAACCGATAAGAACCGGAACTGCACTCTAAAAGCTTTAAAATGCTTATTCTTTAAAGTTTTAACAACCTGATCGGTTCAAACCAAACCGATAACATTTACAAGTTCCACACAGAAATAAAACCTGTTTATTACTTACAATACCACAGACAGAGCTTGAACCGATCGGTTTTATGTTAAAATAATAATATCATGGGTTGAATTTAACCGAGAAAATACTGTTTAAACCGAGAAATGAACCGAGCAGTAGGAGAAATCTCCGAGCGACTGTTCAGTGAGGCGGAGTAAAGAATCTGACAGTTTCAGTTTGAAATTATCCAGACAGAGCTTCTCTAACTCGCTCTCTAAACTCCATTCTTAGAATGGTAGTTAACTCTTTCACCTCCGGAGCAGTTCTAATGGTGGGACAAACTGCAATTGTCATAATATAGCAAGACTTCATGTTGTTTGAACAAGAGGCACAATTTGAAGATGGGGGGTGGCTCAGAGGTAATTTAAGGAAGTATTTTTCATGGAGAGGGTTGTGGATGCATGGAACGGCCTTCCGGAGGAGGTTGTGGAGTCAAAATCAGTGGTGGAATTCAAGCATGCATGGGACAGTCATAAGGCAATTCTAGGGGTGGGGGTAAGAAGAAGTAGGCTGCTGGTTAACTAGGATCTGCAGTTTATCCAGTAGGTAGAAATGGCAGACTGGTGGGCCAAGCGGTCCTTATCTGCCGTCAAATTCTATGTTTCTATGTTTCTAATACATTATGCTAGTACACTAGTTTTTTTAATGGTGGTTCTTGTATCTCCAACATTGCTGCCCCCACTCCCTTTACGTGTTTAGGGAACTGGATAAAGATAGTGAACATTCCTTATTCTCTTGACCAGCTTGCCTAAGAGCGACAGAATCATACAACACCTCACAGACAATACATCCTTTGTCTGGGGTGATGCTTTTCTACAAAAGGTGAACACAATGGGTTCAAATTGTGGCTCATATCTCTTTACTAGATCAGAAACGGAAATGGCAATTGGTGCAGTCAGAGAATGTTTTAAGCAAACAAAAGTCTTTTAAGTCTACACTGAAGTTTGTGCACTGCCATTTATCTTTAAAGGGTACTGTCAAATCCATCTTCAGCCTTTAAAACTGACTTATTACCTAGTTGGCGATTTGAATCCGAGAATTAGCTCTGAATTTGAATCAGTCGCTGTGTTAGATAAAGAAATAGAGGATGCTAATGGCTTCCAGTGGGACACCATGTTTATTTCATGAGTCAAAGGCCCACATAACTCATGCCTAATGATTTCAATGCAGATGAGCTTTAGGCAGCGTAGCCTCTGAAACCGCTTCTTCATGATAAGGCACAAATGTGGATCCACTGGAAGCTACTAGGCAGCCTGAGACAGACAGAGAATGAAAAGAACACCTGTTTCAAAATATAATCTTTATTCAACTTTTCAAGTCTGCACAACCCAATGCATTACAAAATAAAGAGTCACTGAAATACAGCATTGTTGTGCCAGGTCTTTTTACATTAGTTCAAAGAAAATAGCACTGCAAACATTCATCATCCCTCCCCTTAGGTACAGCATGGGGCGGGGATACAACTTAAAATGTCTGTTTACAGGAAACCATTTAGCCAGATCTGCAGGGTGGGCTAGACATCTATACACCAACCCTGGGCTGGGAGGGCGGTACCCATGTGCCAGGAAGGTGGCCAGCAAACCAAAAGTTGTACATACGACTTTCTCAGGGCTTCATAATAGACAAGACCGGGGTTATGGATTCTGATTTGCACAGGAGGCCAAATCGCCACTCTACTCTAAGATGATTTACCTTATGGCACAAATTCCTCTCCTTGGACATCGCATGCAGGAGCCAACCATTCCAACAGAAAGCAAGCAACTCCTCCCTGTCATTCAAGGAGTGGCAATGCTTCCATTTTATATATCTGATTCCCCATACTCTGCCAGGCTGGGAGATGCTGGATTCCTCCTCCCATTTTTGAGTGACGCCCCGCGTGTTGTCTCCCACAGATTCAGTTAGCGCCTGTATGAGTGGAGATCACCGCTGTCGCCAGTTTTACGAAAGCGTAAAAAGTGAATGATTTCTGGATGTGAGTTTGGTTACGGGCTTCAGCTGGGAGAGCTGAGATATAATGTCTTAATTGTAGGTAGTGGAAAAACCACTTGCGAGCCCACGCCAGTTTGTGTTTCTGTGAAAGATTTGAATGTGGGTCCAACAACCGGTGCAGGTACTGCAGACCAGAGCATTTCCGCTGCAGAATGCAGGGTCTGTTCTGGCTGGTTAAAGAGCTCCAGCAGTGATACTGGACAGAGAGAGGAGAGGAAGGGCTAAATGAAGTTCTTCTTTATTGACAGGTGAAACCTGATGTTGGAGCCAAGGGTTCAGTCTTGTACCGAGAACAGTCAGGATCAAAGTGGTAAGGCTTTTATGAACTCTTCACCAGTGTCCTGTTCCATCCTCTGCCAGAGTACTGGAAGGCAGGCCGAATGTCTTACGGTGATGCATCGCATATGGGCCTACAAGTACAGTTTTAAATGTGGAGGGCTAGCCCTCCTTAGTTTTTGGGAAGAATTCTGAAGCGTAATGCGTGCGCTGACCATTCCATATTAAATGGGATTAGTCGCCCACTAGGGCAGAGGTAGCGATCCGCCTGCAGCGCCAATGACCCGAATTCGGGAACAGACTCACATCGGAGGGTCAGCCGGGGAGAAGGATTGAGCATCCTAGAGACTGCTTTCCTTCCTCTGGGGATGGGAAGGTTGTGTCCCTAGCACACCACGGACCCTCTAGCAGAGGTCGGGGAACCACGGCGCCTGTATCAGTGGGGGCAAGGCAGACGCTGGTGGTCACTGAATGTCCCAGATCGGCTTACAAAATGCCGCCCCAAGTGTGAAGCTCTGCTCCGCCGTCTCCACTGCCTATTGTGTCCGCAGGAGGGGCCCTGCTCACGTGGCCCAACCCTGGGGAGTAAGCCAGGGCAAGTTACCGCTGACTCTGGGGGAGGGGCACCACCAGCAGCCCTGCCCAAGGGGTAAGCTCTGGGCTGGGGAAGTGCTTGGTGGGAACTGAGGCCCTGCAGGGAGGAGTCAGGTTAGCCGACACGAAAATAAATAAGAAATGTGATATTTCCTGGTTCCATTTCTGGGAGGTGACCTGAATGAGTGAAATCGGATATTTTGAAACCAGTAACATGATTTAAAATATGTGTTTTAAAGTCTGCTTTAATACTCCTTTGACAGTAGGTATGCTGAGAACAGCAACTAGACTTGGTACAAGGTGGGTGTTATGACACCTACTGTGACTACTTTTGGACCAGAGCAAGAAGAGGAGGTGAAGAATATCTATATTTTACAAGGTTACTGCTATTACCCACAGAGTTCAATGAAGTTAGAAATGTTGCTTTACACACAGATATTCACAATTCACACACTTATTCATGGTCGTGACAGTAATGTTAACAACAAGTAATAACTGCATTCAGTAGTCCAAAAGTCTTAAACTCCACAAATGATTTAATATAACAAAACATAGCTGCCTGATGACAACTTGTGGCAATTTCACCATGTGAGGCTGTAACAGCAGTCACTCGATAAAATACCATCCTGTTATACCCAGGCATCCATGCATTATCCTCTATTGGTCTGTACCGCTAGTTACAGCAAATCCATTGTATAAGTGGCATAAGACACTCCAGGGTGTTAGTTCCATTTCTTGACCTGCACTTCCAGGTGACTGAAGGCACCTGCACAAGTGCCTCAGGCCTCAGAACGCACCTGGACACGCGATTCATGAACAGGAACCAACATCATGTCACGCCTAACTGCTTACATAATCTGCACGGATGTCATTTTTTCAAGTGATCTATACTGGACTTAAACTCTCCATAGAAATTATTCCAGTTCTGATGGTTTACTAAGATGTCCTGTCACCGACATTCTCTCCTATATGCATATGGTCCCATTAAGAAACTGGACAGAACCCTTTTTTCTCCACAAGTACAGCTGCAGCATCAGTCCTTTCTATTCATGACTTACAAGTACTTAAATATTTTAGAAATATTGTACACAAAAAATTATGTGTGTCCTCCTCACACCCATTAAATGCAGCAAGATATTTACTAAACCTGCCACCTCCTTCTCATTATACTTCAACAGGGGACCAATAGGAACGGAATGGTATCTGTATTTACAAGAAGTATTGTACTGCTGCAGTATAAACAGCACATTTCTGTGGCAAATGTGTATCCACAGATTATCCTGGCCCAGTAATGGCCCCACAGTGAGGCTGTTAATCTGGTGATGTCACCTACAACAAAAAGAGGATCCTTAATGTAGTTCACTGTTCACTCAGTCATAATTCACAATTTTTCTCCTCACTATCACAACTGGATTATTATATCTGATCAACACTCCCATCAACAGTCTTATCTCTCTAGCCAATCACTTAAAGATGATGGCTGCAGTCCTAAATATGTATGAGGTTACGGAATGTTTCTGTTACAAGAGAAAGCCCTTCAGGCAGTGCAGCATGGCACCCTGGGGAGCTGTGACTGTCTGCCTGAATGACGCCAATCCAAAGTCTTGAATGGGTCACAAGGTGGAGCTCAGCCTCCCCGTGAGAAGCCCCACTGTGATGGGTAAGTCAGGAGACCCCGATTCAGGTAGTTTGGGGGATTCTGAGGGGAGGGGAGGTCTAGGGACTAAAGGGACAGATAAGGGCAACTCCCACATGGTCAAAAAGAATAAACAGAGTTGTAAAAATAAATAAATGATGGAAGAAAGAGACAAGGGGAAATCCAACCTATCCTAAACAAATCCAAACCAAGAGTTTGTTTCTCAAGCTCCAAAATGTGGAGTAACTTAACTGCCTTCACCTCACCACTCCTGAAAAGTTTCCTTGGGGCGGAGGAGGAGATCAGGTCACCGCAAAAAAAAAAAAATTCCTATTGGCATCAGATCTCAGTTACAGAACGGTCCCCAAACGCTCTGAATTCAGAGACATTCTTTCCTTTACTATTAAGGAGATCTACAGCAAACCTGGATCTTAGTCCCGTGAAGCTCACTTACAGCTGAGCATATTCTGCAGCAAAAGTTATAGTTCTCTGCTTGTGACATCATGGAAACAGAAATTTTGCAGGCAGACGATTAAGAGTCCACCGCATCTGAACTGTACTACCCAAATCCACTACAACCTATTCTGGAGCGTATAGTCTAAGCACCCAGGTGCAACACTACAGGTGGGGTAATGACCACCTCTCCGCTCCACGAGCCCACAGTCACTAAGCCCCCATAGCTGTCCCAACCTACCTTAAACCCTTGTAAAGCCTTTGCTATTACCAGCTTGCACAGCAGTCTGTTCAGCTTGATCACCACCCTCTCGTAGAGTATTATTTCCTTATGTCTCTTTTAAATGTACCCCACTAGTTCATACTCATGCCCCTGGTGGTCAGGCCCTACTACAGCTGGAAAAAAATAGTTAACCAATTGCCTGTTTTGACCCATGGATGAATTTAAAGGTCTCAACCATATCGCTCTATGGTACAGCATAGTGACGCAATGTGCTGTTCAGACGGTTAGGCAGCTGGTAGAGGCTGCATCTTGCTCTCCTCCTATCGGTGTGTGGAATCACAGCGCTTGTTGAAATTTATGTCGGCTAGTTCAAGAAGCCAGATGCTGGATTATGAAATAGCAGGAGCAGCTGAAAGTGAATATTTGCTCGGTACCAGTTTTGCGCCGCAAAAGCTGTTGGAAAAGTTGATGGCCAGTAACCGAATAAAGTTGGCGGATTAAATTATTGGCTTGGCAGCATTTGGCAGTTCAGTGAATGGTAGTAGTGGTCCGTGGCCTTGTCGGTCCGGAAGTGATGGACGAAAACTGGTTTGTCCTCGATTTTTTCAAGCGTTACGATATACCAAGTAAAGGAAATGTATGGAGCTAAAAATGTCAAGTGCTTGGGCACCGTGCCTCACTGCTAAAAAAGCTGTCGAAAAGAGCACCGGTTAGCGACTAAATGGAAGCAGTGTATTAGCTGTGTTTCTGGAAGACATTTGATAAAAACAGAGCTATGGAGACTAAGATCATTTCGGCGGTGGTAGTAGCGTCCAGACCTTGCAGGTGCTGGAGTTGATGGCGGTTTACATTTTGATACAACGCTACAATATACCACGGAGAATGAACTGTACGGTTTGGGACAAATTTTTCTGGCTAGAGAGCAGCTTAATGGTTTGGTTTCAAATCGGATTCACTTTATGAAAAGCTAGAACAATAGCAAGATACAAGATAAATGACATAAACCCTTACTCGGATAAGAACTGAATTGAATTTTATATCTTAAGAAAAGTCTGAAAGGGGGAGACTGGTCAGATAAGTATGAAAGAGCCATACCTCTGGCAGACTTTTGTGTGTGTGTGTGTATATATATATGTGTGTGTATATATATATATATATATATATATATATATATATATATATATATATACACAAGGATCCACCCCTTACTTTTTAAGGAGTAAACACAACTTTATGGGAGATTCACAGCATAAGGAGCAGTTATAAGATAAAAGAATAGCCAAACTTTTCGGGCATCAGGAGGAAACTTTGAATCATTAAATATCTCAAGCATATCACTCCTCTCCAGTGTTCCCATTTACCCTCATCTGTACTTGATTCAAGTACAAATTATGAAATTCAAGTACATTTTTGTGTGAAGGGGTACACTGTACCCATAATTCTGTTTGAAGTATATGTACCCCACAAAATGTTGTACAAATGGTAGAAAGAAACCTTATAATTTATTTTGTACCCCTGAAATTTTTAATAGAGGGTGCAGTGCACCCCCAGATCTGCAGCCTTAATGGGAACACTGCTCCTCCCATCTAAACTCCATCATGTACAAGCTGAGGCTAGACAGATTCCTCATATGTCTTCCCTTAATACCCACTATCATTTAGTGCACTTTCTCAACCCCGAGACTGTGGTCCTGTCTGTGGGAGGGCTCCAAAACTGTGCACAGTACTCTATGCGTGGCCTCACCAGGGACCTTTCCAGTGGTAGGACCACCTCTTGTCTCCTGCTAGGGATGCCTCTTCCCATGCAGCACAGCATGCGGTTGGCCTTCTCGTGATACCCACTGTAGTACTGGGCTGCTCAGTTTCACAGAGTCATATTCTGTTACCGTGGAAATGACTTGATGTCACAAGCAGATTATGACTTAGCTATAGACAGGGCTCCAGATAAGGCTGAGTACCAACCTATTTTACTCGCCTCATTTTAGGAAATACTCTTCAGAAAATGTTTTAATGAGTACCAGTACTCAAATATTTGTAAAGGCTCCACACCTCTGTAGAATAGTGTGTCAGAATGTAATTGGTGATTTAAAAAAAAAAAAAAAACCTGCATCTTTTGAAACAGATTACTGCACTTGTACACATCTCTATCTTATTTAAACCTGGTGAGTATGTAACCCCGACCCCTACCTTTTGCAAAACGACAGGTGGCATGCTGTTGAAGCTGACAGCAGTACCTGGTGGGAAATGGGTTCGGGCAGGACTACGTTATCGGCACAGGGGCCTAGGTTTGGCTACTCTGCACAGGGGCACCCAAGTAAAGCCGAGCACAGGAAGCAATAACTGATGTCCAAAACCAGGAATGGGATTCTACAGTGTGGCTTTTATTCACATCCAAACTGAACAAACAAAGCATAGACTGACCTCACGGGCTACATTCCTGGTAATGCAGATTAGAGACAACAGAACACTTCTTCACATTTCCAGACCTCAGGCTCTAAACCCACCAGGCACACAGCCGGACGTGCATGCAGCTTTGGGGTACACAGCCCAACTTGTACACTACTTGGGTTTTCCCCACTGGCCCGGCTCCCCACGCCATTTGACCCGTCCATTATGGAATGAACCAGTTTTCCTATTTGTGGCTCCCCAAACCACCTTAGAGCCTTCGATCTAGAGGGAATTTCTTCCATCTGTCTGGGTACTTCCCTGCCACTGGCCAAGTGCATGAGGCAAAGTAGAAATCCACAGAGCAACTGTAGAGGTGGACCTGGTTACTAAAGATGGGGCATCTCCGCATCCAGCTCCCACAATCCATACCCGCCATTTCTCTGGAAACTAAACAACTCTTTTCTGAAATCTTGGCAATGTAGATTACTGGGTAGACGATGTCACATCTCTACATGTCCTGACTTCCTATGTGCTGGACTTGAACATACTTTTACTTTTGGCTAAGCGATTACTCTAGGCCTCCCACTACTTCAGTAGTCCAATCCCCACTTTAACACAGTTCAGGATGAAACATGGGCCCTTTAGAAAGAGCAAAACTTGCCCTTCGGTTGCAGGTGCCCCACAGGAATCATGAAATCATCTTGTACCCACACACGTGGACAAAATAAGGCAGCTTCTTTCTCCAGCAGTAGCCAGGGTTGCCCTGGAATAGCAGGCAAACCTTCCTGCCCCATCCCCTGAGGGATGGAGCACAGAACCGAATCGGCGGTCTCCACCACTAAAAACAGCTTACTCTGTCTCTCTTTAGGTGGAAACACACACCTTCCCTAAATGTAGCCCTATTTCAGGGCTGAGGCTCCAAGAGCCTGAGTACAGAGCTGCTGTGCTCCTCTCACAACAATCTCCAAACTCCAACTGTCTCAGACTGACTGTTCAAACCTCCCAACATTCTACTCTAACTCCCTTCTGCAGATTCCACTGTGGCTCATGCAGCTGCGAGTAGTTCTATGGTGATGTCATCCTCAGTCTCAGCCGAGACTGAGAACAGAGTGAGACAGTGTGAAATCTATTTAACTGGAGTTTCACAAGCTGCCTTCCCTGCCTACCACTAGGTCTTACTGGGATTCTAGTAACCCGGGTAACAAGGGGTTACAAGTAAATTACTCCTACCTGCCAACATTATCTGGATCATTGTTGGCACCTGATCAATTCTTATCTAACAAAAACATTTTTAAAATGTACTCCTCACTCAACTCCGTCCAGACATCTGTACACGTCTGAATTTGGTTTTACTCACCTCACTTTCAAAATGAGGAATGCAGTACTCATCCAAAAGTCTTATCTGGGGCCCTGGCTAGCTATGAACTTAAGGGAAAAACTCATTTGCATAAACGCTGCACCCTCGATACTGAGGAGCAGAATGGCTTTGAGTTCAAGAATGTATTTATGTCGTATAGTCAAATTCTGCTAAAGCCAACCAGTATTTTTTTTTCAGGTAACCAGCCACAGTCTTTAAAGGGACACTGTCAGCTTTGCCCTTTGTTTTGTGCACAGTGTTAAAGTGCGCCCTAGCACGCACTTCAGCACACATGTACTGAATAATGCCCCTATGTGTATAAAACTTCATCTTTATTACCTTAATCTGTAATTCACCAAACACTGTTTCTTTCGGGCCGATCAGAAATCAGCAGAGTCCCGGAAGCACATCCAGGTCGGAGACGGGTTAGGCAGAAGCGCAGTCCAAGTCCGACTTTTGCACAAGGTAGCTGCAAAACAAGTTATTCCTGTCCAGCTATTATAAGCAAAAGCTGCTGCTATTTCAAACAGGAAAATAAGCACTGCAAAATACGTTAAACTTTTTTAGATGGACTCTGATCCCAGCATGCACTAAGCGGCATGCTCCTGTGCAGGCGGGATCTTTCTTATGCCTCTTGAGTGCATGTGCGGAGTTTAGCTCTATTCTTTTCTGTTTTTTTCAGCATTTTTTTTAATAGTAAATCATTTGTCTGGTTGTTCCGGCCTTATCTGGTTGATAGTGCCTTCACTGTCTACAGAGTGGAGAAGCGAGCTGATGCAACGTGGTGGTTGAAGTGAGAGACTAGCAGACTGCAGAAGCGAGCCTGTGGGAGAGAACAGCAGGGTGGTTATGGAGCAGACAACATTATTTTCTGTGTGAGATCAGTGGCTGGTTGTGGGTTCATTTTGTTGGTGTTGGGGAAGATGACTTTTGAAAAAATCTCTGTTTTGGGCAATTGAGACAGAAGTGGCACACAGAATAAATAAACAGTGCGTTAGCTAGTCAGTGGGGGGGCAGGGAAAGATTCTGTAGTGGAGTGCTGCTATTTCTGCCCCAAAAAGACAAAGGTGCTTACTCTGTTGGCAGTGTGAAGAAAAAAATTAGGTTTAATTTGAATATTTTATTTTTTTCTTTGTGTGTGTGAATCTGATACTGTTAGGAGAGTGAATGAAAGAAAGTAATAGTGCCAGTGGCCAAACAGGAGGTGTGGCTATGGCAAGATAACGTCTATTATGTGAATAAATCTGTGATGACATGTCTACTTTGTGTATAAATGTGAGATTTCAGATTTATACACACAGTAGCTCAGATACACAGATTTAATCACCCAGGATTTATGTCCACACCTACTGCATAAATATATGCATATTGATAGACAAGTGTACACATATGCGACGCACGAGATGCATCTAGAGAGAATAAATGATGGGTATGTCAGGTATCCATCCTTTCTTTTATACACAACGCAAAGTTCAATGCTGACTGACAGAGTTCAGACCTGGCTTGTCAAAATCACCTTGTTACAAATTATAGCAAGACCCAGGCCATGCTTTCTGGGTCAGAACATAGGTGAAGGGCTTGCATCACTGGTGGCTTATATGGCTCCCTCTCCATGGTCGATTACTTTAAATACCTAGGCCTTACCCTAGATCCCACCCTGGATTTCACCCTGCATATCTCGAACATCGGCAAGTCTGTAAATTCCAAGTTTGGGCTTGTCTACAGAAATCAGATATGCCCTGACTCCTGCTGCTAGGGTTGCAGTTGCCCAAGGAGTCCTGCTACCTAGCCTTTCATATGGGCTCAACTCATTTTATCAGGCCAGCACTTGCAGCCTATCCAAATGGAACATCGCCACAACGTATGTAGGTCTGGCATATCTGCTCCTGGCTGATCCTCCAATGCATGCTATGTCTCCGCCTTGGAAGGGCCCCCGCCTATATACCTTAGGCTGTGTTACTGACAACATCCTCAGGCTGTCCACACCTGCCACACTGGCTGCTCTCTAACTCCTTCAGACCAAGCCTATACCTCATGCTCCAATGATCTGTCTCTCCTACCAATACCCAAGTGCTCCTCTAAATGGGTGAGCAGGCATGTGCCTCCTTTGCTTCAATGGTGTGGATCTCCTTACCTCTGTGCATCTCAGTCCCACCCAAATTTCCAAAAAGAACTTCAGGAACCTTGATTTAAAACATGCTTGCAAGGGCTAAACTGCAATGAGAGAAGTGGTATTTCTAAAAAGAATGTCACAATTTCTTAGTTGCACAGATAAATGTTCTTGTACTGGACTCTGTTTCAGACATTGCATTGCAATGTTCAAAGCTTGTATGCTTTGTGTATCTCGTCCACATCTATAGAGTACAGTTACGTAAGAACTTAATGTAACAGTAGCTCTTGAATCTCTTGTATCAGGCCACACCTCTGGAACTTTAGCCGCAGGCACTAGGACCACAAGCAAATTTTTCTAGCTAGCAGTCTACAAGGGCTGCCGCACAATATCAGACGCAGAGAGGTCCCTACTATATAAGCGTGGTCGGCCCGCACCTCCTCAGTTCTTTTTCCATTGAGACCCTATACAGAGGATCTCCTGCTCGGGAACCGAGGGAGCCAGAAGTTCGCCATAAACAGAGGTGAAACAGAAGGTGAACCATTCTGGAGAAAGACAGACAGATACAGAAAGCCCTAAGGCCAAGGGAGACAAGGACGGCTAGCATGGCCTGATGCAAGAGATCCTCTCAAGATCTACTGTTACGGTAAGTTCTTACATAACTCTACTACCTTCATTGAGGGTATTTCTTGCATTAGGCCACACCTATAAAACGAGTCCCAAGCAGTTCTGACAGAGAACCAGTCTGAGTGGCTAGCGGTACAGGCCTATGACAGGAGGTCTTGAACCACAGCCAGGCCAAAGCCTGCCCTTCCTCAAGAGGCAATTTCTAGACTAGTGTAGTGAAAGCATGGACAGAACTCCACATTGCAGCAGCACAGATCTCTGCAGCTGAAACAATAAACTGAAGTGGCCATGCCTCTGGTTGAATGAACACAAACAATGCCAGGAAGCTCCCTGCTGTACTTCCTATAACAAAAGTAATACAGTTAGCCAATCATTTGGACAGCACTTTTCAGAAACTGGTACGCCCTTTCCCAGGGTGAACAAAACAAACAACTGCAAATACTTCCTGCAGTCCTTCGTACAACGCGTATAGTAACGCAGACGCCTGGATAATAGACAGGCAGGTGGATGGTTTGATTTAAAGTAAACTCAGACACCACCTTTGGAAGAAACTTTGATTCGTATGCAAAGACATCCTGTCTTGGTGTAAAATCAAATAAGGAGGCTCAAACATCAGGGCCTGAAGCTCGGCAATCCTTCAAGCAGAAGTAATAGCAACTAAAAATAACTCATTCCATGACAGAAAGCGTAGCTACCATGTCGCGGCTAGCTCAAAAGGAGCTAAAGTAAGTTTCTCCAACACAAAATTCCTGTCCCAAGCGAGACTGGATTGCAAATGCCTCTCAAAGAGTACAGGACACCTCAGTTGTGCCACTGGACCACCGGTCAACAGGCACACAGAAGGCTGAAATGTGAAGCCCCCAAAACATAAAAAAAATCCATTGCGGCAAAATCTTACAGTTGGGATTTTGGGTGTCAGGATCGTGGCGCTGGATTACAAGTGTCTGAAGAAGCCTGTCAGAATTTCATAGAACATCCATCTGAAAGGGACAGCAAGGCTTGCAGAATCTGATTCACTGGACAAGTGAAAAGGTCCAAATGATGGGAAGCCACCCACGGAGCAAAGCGCCACTTTATAGAATAAATGACCCTGGTGGAAGGCTTCCTGGTGGCCACCAGGACATCATTCACCTTTTAGGACACCCCATCTAGCCATGGCTATGTCTTCAGAAGCCATGCATGAAGGTGCAGTGACTTAAGGTCCAGATGGACCAGGGTACCATGCTCCTGTGAGAGCAATCCTTTGCACAGGGAAGGGCACTGGGGTTCCACCACCAGCTGCTGCAGCAAGGGAACCAGATCCAACGAGGCCAAAAGGGGCAATGAGGATCAGAGTGGCCCCTTCCATCTGGAGCTTTACTAGCACCCTCTGATTCAGAGGAAAGGCATAAAGGAATCTCCCTTTCCAAGAGAGGGACAACATATCTCGCCAGAAAACTCCAGGCATGCAACCGAGCAGAAATGTGGCAGTTTTGTGTTGAGTGGGGACGCAAAAGGTCCAACTCTGACAACTCCACCTGTCGAACAGGCCTTCTACACTTGAGGTCAGCAGCTCCAACTCATGCAACCGGCTCACCCTGTCCACCAGGACATTTTGGATGCCTAGAACATGGATGGCAGACTGTTCTAGGCAGTTCAATTCAGGAGGGCCCACAGGCAGCAGCTCTCTCTGGAACATGGTCCCTGCTTCTGACCGCTGGCGGAGCCACACCAGAGCCTGCAGCACACTAACAGAAAGTTCAGTTCAGGAGGCCCACAGGCAGTGGCTCTCCCCAAACGCAATCCCTGCTTCCGACCGCCAGTGGAGCCACACCGAGCCTGCAGCACACTAGCAGGCAGTTTAATTCAGGAGGGCCCACAGGCAGCAGCTCTCTACTGAACACAGTCCCTGCTTCTGACCACCAGTGGAGTCACACTGGAGTTTGCAGCACATCAGCAGATACAGCATCAGGAGCAGTGCTTTAAAGAAAAACTTGTCACCAGCCCGCCGGGCGCAGCGGTTGGATTTCCTTGAGACGCTGGCGACCTGGGTTCGAATGGACTCAGGTTGTCGGAGGGCTAACCGGGAGAAGGACTGAGCATCCCAGGACTGCTCTCCTTCTCCGGGGAGTGTGGGATGTTACTGGTGCTTGGCGACCTCTGGCAGAGGCTGAGGGTGCCACAGCAACCGGCACCAGCAAGCAACTACGGGCGGACGGACGCTGGTGTCATTGCACGCCTCGCCCCCGCCTGCTGGGGGAAAATCCAAACCGCCCACCGCTCATCGATGCCCGCCCGACCGCCAACACGTTCCCAGGCCAACTCCCTGCTTTATCCTGCTGCTCGGCACCTTTCAAGGGGTCCGGGAGAAGCGGCTAATATGGGAAAGCCACAGTCAAGGGGTCCGTGACTGGGCGGACATCCCGCAGTGGACGGGCACATAAATATTAAATAAAAAATAAAAGTAAAACATTTCTGGATGGAGAACATACATTGACAGATTCTGCTCAGCTGGGATTGTTGATTTCAGTGAGTGGATTAGGCACAGTTCCCAGACGCTTTTAGACTGCATGTTCCTACAGACTGAGGGGGTTGTAATGGTGTTTTTACAGACAGATGGGGTTTAATTGTTGGTTTACTGAACAATAGTGCATATCAGAGTGTGGGAGCTTTACTCCGTTTGTTTTACAATCTTAAAATTGGGTGTTGGGTACTGTGTGCTTAGGCTGGTTAATGGCGGTAGTGTTGGAGTGTTCATCCCTCCCCATTCCAGATTCACGCCAGTGTCCTTTGTCCCTTACTCGCTGCTCTCTCCTCCATCTTGTTGCAGGCAGTTCAATTCAGGAGGGCCCACAGGCAGTCTCCTCCCGAATGTGGTCCCTGCTTCTGACCACCAGCAGAGCCACACCGAGCCTGCAGCTGCATTAGCAGGTACAGCATCAGAAGCGGTATATCTGCCGCCGCCAGCGGTGGCTACTCCCACACCCTAGGCGGGCATTTCATTTATGACTGCATATTGTTACGATACCCTATCACCAGCATTTCCCACCATCAGGTCATACCTGCTCACCACCAGGATTGTTGATACACTACTTATATTCCTCCTTGCACTACTTAAATTCCTCCCAGAGTCTTAACAGACTACTTCTTGCACTTTCCTTTATACCCGGTGTAAAGGATTTACTGCTCAGCACACTGTCTGGGCACCGCGTTCCCTTCCTCCAAATTTGGTGGTTCTGAGCCTCTCTTTACAGTGTGTCACTGGCTGTGGGATTCATATCTGAGCTGCTATAGCCTGATCCACTAGTAGTCTGCAGATCTAACCACTAGACCACACTGTTGTATATGTTGCAGCCAGCAGGATATAGTTGTACCTCAAGCTCCACCCCACCCACCCCAAAATGTTTGGAAGGGTTTTGAGCCATATTTGAGTACCACCATCTACTGGTGGATGTATAAAATACAGCAGTTTCATCTGCTTGTATAGGCAGGAAAAGCAGAACCTAACACCCAGGGACTGGCGACCCAGGAGTGGGTGAGAGGGAACCTAAAGAAAAGTAATAGGAGATAAGGGTACCAGGAAGTAGAGAAAGTGGGGGTGCTGGGTGGGGAGACTAGGCTTTAGGGTAGAAAATGGCCCAAGGAAGACAGTGAGGTGCAATGGATGCAGAACAGCGGTACATATGGGTCACACTGTGGAGAACAGGGGTGTGCCCTATTTGTGTGAGGGTGCTGCACCTGGAAAATGAAATCTTGAAGTTGAAGAGGGAAATGGTGAGACTAGTTATGGGAGTGAGATTGGGGAGGTGAGGCACTGGTTTTGCAAATCGTGGGGAGTGGATGAGAGGTCTAACACGAGACAGTAGGAAGGGCAAATGAAGTGGGAAACAGGTCAGATGTCGGACACAGAGGGAGGGCAGGATGAATGTAAGAAGAGTGGAGGGGAGAACTGTGGTTGGCAGGAAGTGGTCAGGAAAAATGGGGAGGGGTCAACTGGGCTGTGGAAAAGGATTAGCCGATACCAGCTATGGTAGGATCAAGATGGGGAACAACAACAAAAATGTAGGAGAGGTTATAATGCAGAATAGATACACCACTACAAAATATTAGGGACTCAGGAGATCTGGTAGAGGCAGAGGAATCGGGACTAGAGGGAGTCAAAGGGAGTGATAGGGAGTCAGGTAGGGGAGTATTAAAGATGCGAAGGAAAAGTAGGGGAAGCGGTGAGGAGCTAGGGGGTGAGGAGGAGATGGATGGGGTCTAACGCTGTCCTGGGGGATTAGTTAAGAATGAGGTTGAGGAGGAGGGGCCAGACTTGAGGGACTAGTGATCAACAGAATGGGGGGCTAGAAATTGGAAAGAGGATCTCTTGAGAGTCTTAATGAAGTGGACAGGATGAGTGATATCAAGGGAATGAGGAGTGGTATCTGTACAGGAATGGGGTCCCAAGTGTGGTCATAGGTGACAGTAAGGAAGACAGGCGCGGCATCCCAGACAATAAGATGGGAGCTGGTGCAAGGGGAGAGATACAGGCAGGTGGGTACTGAAGGAGGTGGGGACATAGTAGGGAGCGGAAGGAATATCAAATAGGGAGCCGATGAGTTGGTAGTAGCATACAATGTACAAGAACAGTGGAAACCAAGGTCCTATTATTGGGGGATTCCATAATCAGGGAAATCAAATGGGGGGTAAAGGGATGGAAGGAGGAGTTCTATTAGAGTAGAGTGTATGCTGGTAATAGTCAGTGCTCGACATACCCCAGTGTACTCCTAGAGAAGAAACACTGGGGTGTTGAACATAGTGGTGCACATAGGCACCAATGATTTGAAAGGAATAGCATTATGGAAATGCAAGCTAGGTACAAAGAGTTGGCCAGAATTTATACAGCAAGGGGAACACGGTCTTCTTCTCAGAAGTCCTGCTGATGCCAAAGGGTACTTTAGAAAGGAAGCAGAAAATTAGTGAATTTAATACTTGGTTGATGAAATGGTGTTCTGTTATGGGCATGGCTTGGTGGGGAATTAGGAGTTACTTGGTAAAATAAAGAGCTATTCTCTAGGACAGGTGTTACCTGAGTGAAGGAGGGTAAGGATGTCTTGAAGAATAAATTGGGAGACTTTATAGGTAATAGGTGGATTTATACTAGTTTGGGGGGACAGTATGGGACTGACAGTTAAGCACAGCTTGGGAGGGCAAAGGCCTCTCCACCCTATAGGAGAAACGAGAGAAGTTAGACCTGTACTGGGCCAGGGGTAGGTGCTAGGGAGAATGGATAAGGATAGTGGGATGGGTTGGAGGGTGGTATTAGTTAATGCAAGGTGCCTGGGAAACAAGATGCCTGAGTTACAGGCTATACTGACTGGAGGATGTCGCTGCAGTCACAGAGACTTGGATCATACAGCACCATGAATGGGATCTGAAGATCCTGGGTTACACCACGTTATAGGAGAGATAGAAAAGTGGGGGTGGCACTGTTCATTAGGGAACAGATCGGGAGCAGCAGGGAGTATGTGGATGGGAACGTGAGGCAATATGGGCCAACTTAAAAGATGCTAAGGGAAGGAGGATCAACCTGGGGTTATATACATGCCACCCATCGAATCGGAGGACACTGACAATGAACAGATGGACAACTTCAGAAAACACTGTAGGGGTAGGGGCAGGACTGTGGTAACAGGGACTTTAACATGCCGGGGTGATTGGAGTACTATTACGTGGCATCTACTAGAGAGCAAAGGTTGCTGGACACCTTCCAGGATGAATTTCTAACTCAACTAGTGGGGAGCCAACCAGGGAGCCGAAGCATCCTGGATTTGCATTACAGACGGAGACCAGGTTAAGAATTTGGTAGGAGGACTCCTTGGCGGGAGCAATCACTCCAACTATGGTTCACCCTAAACCTGGGGAAGGAATGGAACCAGCCAAAGACTACAGTAGTGGACTTTAGGGGTAGATTTCAGGGAGATTGCTGCAATCCTTAGAACATTTACAGAAAATCAACCCGGGATGTGCGGAAAGTCAGTGGGCAATACTGAAGCTGGGCATACTGAGGTTAACAAAGCCTGCACAAAATAGCACCAAAAGAGCACCAGGGCTAGAAAACCTTGTTGGTGGACCAGGGAGGTGCAGGAGGGGTGAGGGAAAAGATGGCCTTTAAAGGTACACGTGTCTCACAGGAGACAGACAGAGAGGAGTATCACAGGATCTCCAAGGAACTCAGCAGGGTGGTGAGATCTGCCAAATCAGCTAAGGAGCTCAAGTTACACGAGGGATCAGGGTAGGGGAAAAGGATTTTTAGATATGCCAAGGAGAGAAGGCAGGAAGGGGGACAGATAAACAGGTTAAAAAGGAGGGGTTGGGCAAAGGGAGTGGTAGAGCAGTCTGAAATACTTGAGTACTTCTGCTCTGTCTTTACAATGGAAAGGATGGACCTTTTTCACAGGGGGTGAAGCAGGACTGGGGATGGGGGCCTCACAGATGAGGAAAGCCAGGTGAGGAGGGTGAAGGGAGGCTCTCAAGGCCTTAAGGACTTATAAGGTCCCAGGAACAGACGGGATCCACCCCAGGGTTCTGAAGGGACTGCGCATACCCTGGCTGCTCCAATGACAGATCTATTCAATTCCTCCCTCCAATCAGGCTGTGTTCCCTGGACTGGAGGTCGGCACACATTGTGCCTCTTCACAAGCGGACTTCAGGATGAACCGGGAAATTACAGACGGTCAGCCTGGCGTCCATCAATGAAACTGATGGAGACCATCCTGAAGGAAAGGATGGTGGAGTTCCTGAGGCAAATGGCTTCTGGATGAAAGCCAACATGGATCTGCCCGAGGCAGATCGTGTCAAACCAACCTAGTAGAATTCAACTGTGTGAAAAGATCCTGGATGGTGGAAGGCTGGTTGATGTCCTGTACCAGGACTTCAGCAAGGCCTTCGACTCAGTCCCGCATGGAAGGCTGATATGCAGATAAGGAACCTAGGGGTGGGGGATAAATTAGTGGGATGGAGTACAAGCTGGCTTAGTAACCTGGAAGCAGAGGGCACTGGTAGGGGTTAGGCCTCGCCTCACAGAAGGGTTATTAGTGGGTCCCTCAAGGATCAGTGTTGGGCCCAATCCTGTTCAATGTTTTCATAGTGGATATAGGGTAGGGATTCAGAAGCAAAATAAGCCTGTTACTGATAATTCAAAACTGGGAGCGGTGGTGGACAGTGAGGAGGGCACTACAGGAAGACTTGGTGAGGAGGGAGAGGTGGGCACACTACTGGCAGCTGGGTTTTAATGCAAGAAAGTGCAGCATACTTCATCTGGGTGTTAAAACCCTGGGTATAGCTTCCATTTGGGAGGAGAACAGCTGAAGATCTTCGTGGAGGAAAAGATCTGGGAGTGGTAACAGACACTAGAATGAACAACTCGAAACAGTGCAGGAGAGCATCTGCAAAGGCAAACAAGATGCTTGGGTGTATCACTAGGGGATAACATTGAGGAGAAGGGAGGTCATACTGCCCCTGTACAATTCCTTGAGACCACACCTGAGTACTTCATGCAGTTCTGGTGAACCCACTTGAGGAAGGATGTTGCCCTATTGGAGAGAGTCCAGAGGAGCGCAACAAAGATGATCTACAGTCTGGGGAAATGTCCTACAGAGAGATACTTAGGGAGCTAAACATGTACGCTCTGAAGACAGAAGGGACAGAGGGACATAACTGAGGCCTTCAATTATCTGAAGGGATAAATAAGGTAAGCGAGAAGGTCTATTCAAATTGAAGGGGAGAGGACTACAAGAGGCCATAGCCTTAAACTAGTTTGGGGGTGAGGAACAATTATTTCACAGAGAAGGTGCTGACCCCGTGGAATGTGCTACCTGATGAGCTGATGAAAATGAAATCAGTGGGAGGATTCAAGAAGGGATGAGATAGGGACATGGGCACAGTACAGTTTGGAGAGGGAGGGTGCAGTAGGGGTCCCAGAGTGCAAGGGAAACAGGAAGGAGGGTCAGCAGCAAAACTTAAATGTGAGCTGCATCACGGGCAGACTAGATAAAACATTAGGCCCTAATTTGCTCGCGACCTTGCATTTATGTATGTATGTGTTCACAGAGCCCAGTACCAGAGCCTCATCGCTTCATGACATAGGGGTACTATTGGTCCCCCTTGTTTCCTGATGTAGTGCACCATACTGATGTTGTCCATCTGCACCAGCAGATGGCCCAGGACAGATAGGTCTGGAAGGCTTGTAAAGCACACAGAACGGCCCTCATCTCTAGAACAATGATGTGGAGGACAGCCTCCTGCTCACCCACGCCCCTGAGTCAGATGGGCTCCAGGTGAGCCCCTCAACCCCAAGCATTTGTGGTGAGAACCTGCTGAGGAAAGGAGGGAAGGGGACTCATGCAATGGGCTGCTGGGATCCATCCACCACAGCAGCACTTTTTGATTGGGAAGGAGACTAGAACCGGCTGTTCTAGGTTGTCAGTGTATTGGTCCCACTGGACTCTGTGTCCACTAAGGATCCACATGTGCAGCCTGGCCAAGGGTACTGTGGCAATGGCTGCAGCCATCAGCCCAAGAGCCTCAGAAAAGTTCTGGTCGTGACATATCTGCTGTCGAAAGCAGCTGGGCCCGAGCCATCAGGCCGCCTGCTCTGTTCTGCAGCAAGAAAGCAAAGCCATAAGCCATGTCCTGTACTGCCCTGATGCACTACAGGCACCGACAAGGTCAAGACCAGTTGGGAAGACTGACCGTGATGCCCAGGGCATGAAGCAACTGCCTGGTCACATTCTAGGGTGTGGAGCACTTGCTCCCTGGACTGTGCTTTGAACAACCAGTTGTCCAGATAAGAGAAGCTGAGGGCTCCTGCCACCACTACCAAGCACTGGGTAAAGTCCCATGACACAGAGGACAAGCCTAAGGGTAATGGCTCTGGACTGATGGTGCTCCCCTGGAGCTGGAATTTGAGGTACTGCCAGTGGGAGCACATACCCTGACATGTAGGAATGCATCCTGCATGTCAAGGGAGCATATCCTGTCTCCCCTGGTGCAGCAGGGCACCATTCCATGCAGGGTCACCATCCTGAACTTCTTGTACAGTATGTAGAAATTCAGGTTTCTCAGATATAATGTAAGATGGGCCATAAATCCCTGTGGATTTGGGGATGAGGAAGAAATGGGAACAGAACCCTGATCCTCCGGAACAGGTTTTTGACTTTTTCTGCAGCAACATCCGATTCCCCAGCAGTACTGGAATGTTGTCCAGAGGGTAGCTCAACAGGGGTGGAGATAAATCTGGAGGACACTCCACATGTTCTAGAGAATGTAGCCTTGCTTCTATGAGCTGCAGAACCTAAGAATCTGTTAGATCTCCCTCCACCCATCCAGGTGGGAGGGAGAACCACCCCTACCACCGCCTCCTGTAGTGCTGGAGGGTGGGGGTCTGACAAGAGTCATGCTGAGGTAGCACCTGCAGCCGATGCCTCACCACCTCCTCTGGAGACATTCCTGGTGGTGGGGGTGGGCAGTGCTGTTGCTGCCAGCGCTTGCCCTAGGACTTGGTGCCTTGGTTAGCTTAGTGTAGGCCTAACAAAAGGATTTTAGGCCACTTTGGCTGGATGTAGTAAAGTGAGCAGACTGACTACAGAGTCCAGCCCAGAGCTGGAGGTCAGAAAGGATGTCCTGCACATCTGCCCCAAAGAGCCTGTAATCCTGATGGGCGATTCAGGATGGACTGTTCTACATCAGTAGCAAACCCAGACACCCTGACCCAAGAATGCCTTCTCAGGCAGATGCTAACCGCAGCTGGTCTAGCAAAGGCATTATCTGCATCACAGGCAGACCTCAAAAGGCGCTGCCCACATCTGCCCCACACTGAAGGGCTTTGAGCAATTCCTGATTCTGAGGGCCCCCTGGAAGGACCTTAGCCAGTTTCCAGACAGCATTCTGAAATCTGACCATATGGGACATGTAGTTCATCGCCCTGATGGATAGCGTCACCGAGGTAAAAGTCAGTTTGCCTCTTATCAGGGGAAGAGAACGGAGGTGTTTAAACTTCTTAGTCCTGTCATAGCCACATTTATCACCAAAGAATCTGCCTGTGTTTGCTCTGCAAAAATGGCTTTCCTGAGGGAACCTGGTACAATTTGTCTGCCTTTCTGATGTGACAGGATCAAATTTGGTCTGTACCAGGCAGCAACGGTGGCATCCTCAAAGACCACTATTAAAGTCAGAATGATGAGGGATAGAGAACTGCAAGTCCAAAATTCAGATAGATTTCTTCTAGTGACATCCTGCTCCTCAGCATCAAACCCCATGCAGAGTGGTCATCATGGGGGATCGTGAGGTATATGTGGTGGAGTCCTCACCCTGAGGAAACCATGAAGCTAGAGTGGCAGGGCTGCCAGCCCTTCTTCCATCTCCTCCTCTTCCTCCCAAGGGAGAAGATCACGATGGTACTCTTCTTTGGCGCCAGGCTCTGACATGGGCACCAACAGTATTGAGAACCAAGGACAAGCAGGGTGAAGCACCACAGGAGGCGCCTGTGCAGGAACAGGCCCAGTATGCCCGAGTGCCGGCCCCGGGGAGGTGGTGCATGAACCCAAAGAGTACAGCATGGATGGGATATTGATAGAAATCGGGTAATGGCATGCCATACAGCCAGTTTTGGGTCCAGGTGCCAGCAGTACGGCCTGTGGCAATAACTGGAGGGGCTGAGACCCTGATGTCGATATGTCGGCCTGGGATGTCTCTGGGGTTGACAGACCCGATGTTGAAGTGGTAGTATGAGTGATGACAGGCGAGCCTGCTGAATCCCTAATGTTGAAGTGGAGGCAGAGGTGAAGGCTGGGGTTGGAGGATCCTTGAAGAAGCGTGCCAGCCCTGGCCAAAGCCAGCCTGGCAAAGCTCCCTGTCTGGTGGCCCATGGAGAAGAGTGGTTGGAACAGCAGGGGCTGAAAGGTTGGTGGGGCGAAAGAAAGCCTAATGCCGGAGGAAATGGAAATTACATACCTACCGTAATTCTTGATCTTCTGGACGAAGTCTCCCCACTCATTCACACTAGTGGGAGTACGCCTGTAGGCGCTCTGACCCAGAGAGAGCCAAGCTTTTTCAGGAGGACCGGTGCAGAGATGGAGCCACAAGGGAGCGGCACTTGAGCCAGGCTTGCATGGTATAGACTATCTCAGCGCCAACCCTCCAACCGCCTCAGTAACTTTTTTTCCCGAGGAGCTGCAGCGTGACTAACCTAAAACTGGACATAAGATAGTCCGAATGACCTATATATGAAGGGTCAAATAACCAAGTCTTCACAGCCCAAGACTGAAGAAGTGAAGACCATAAACAGAGAAGTGAGCTGGGGATGGCGGGCAGAGCTGTGAATCAGTCGTGGAGACTTCATCCAAGAAGATCAAGAATTATGGTAGGTACGTGATTTCCTTATCTTACTGGACATAAAGTCTCACCACTCATTCACATTAATGGGAGAGTACCGAGCTAAAATAATCACCCCGAGATGGGCAGCAGGAGAGAGAGGAGCTCACTTTTTAGGACAGAAGTCCATTAAGAATTGTCCTGCTAAAGGACCGATGCTGTCTGGCATGGACGTCAAGGCACAGTGCTTATCAAAAGTGTGCACGGGCTCTAGGTAGCCGCATTGCAAATATCTGCAATGGGCACATACAATTTCTGCCAGAGGTGCGCGACTGCTCTGGTAGAGTGAGCGATACTCTGCCTTCCAGCTTGACCTGTGCCACGGAGTAACAGCGGCGAAGGCATGCCACCAACCACGCTGAAATGCACCTGACAGTAACAGGCTGACCCAGCCGGGTCGTGCTGAAGGAGACAAACAGTTGCAGAGCCTTGCAAATTTCTTTCCTTCTTTCTGTCCAGATAGAACTGCGAGCTCTCTTTACATCAGAGAATGAAGGTTACCTTCCTCATTCTGGAAGTTAGCAAAGTAGGAAGGACTAAAGGTTGATTCAGATGAAATTCTGAGACAACTTTAGGAAAGGAACTTAGGATGAGTCCTAAGAACTACTTTGTCCTTGTGAAACACAATATACGGACAGTCTTGACCAAGGTGTGTATTTCTGATACCCTACAAGCAGAAGTAATGGCCACCAGGAAGGCTGTCTTCCAAGTGAGGAATTTCAAGCAGCAAGAAGCTCAAAGGTTTACAGTCAGCATGTCTAGCACAAAGTTAACGTCCCAGGCTGCAACTGGACATCTGATAGGAGGTCTGGTATGCAGAATGCCCTTAAGTAACCTCAACTACAGGAAGCCGAACCAGAGACATAGAAAGTAATGGCTCATGATATGCCAAAATTGCACAAAGATGAACTCTGTCTGTGGAGTATTGCAGACCTGTGTTTAAGAAGACTAAGAGAGATACAAAGACTTTATTTGGTGGGCATTAAAAAGGATTCCAAGAGATTTTTGCACACCAGATAGAGAAATGCTTCAATTTAGCCACTTTGGTTTTTATGGTAGCCGGCTTGCATGCAGCTAAAAGAATATCAGAAACTCTATGAGAAACATTAAACCTGTTCACCTCCATCTCCTCAGGAGCCAGGCTTGGAGGTGAGGAGACCTTATGTTGGGATGAACTACCAAGCCCTGGGTCAGAAGGTTCGTCCGAAGGGAAGCAATTTTGGAGAAGTTTCCGATAGCCTGCTGATCAGAGGAAACCAAATCTGTCGAGGCCAGAACGGGCAATGAGAATCATTCTGCACCCCTGTGCCTCCAATTTGAGTAGTACTCTCTGAACTAGGAGAACAGGAGGAAATGCATACAGAAAGCGGCTTTGTCCACTGCAGCCTGAATGCATCCCAACAAAAAAAAAACGCCAGGTCCTGGATTTCTGGAGCAGAAGAGAGGCAGTTTTATGCTGTGTGAGGATGCAAAAGGTCCAGGTCCGAGTTCCCCATTCTTCAAAGAGTGACTGAACTACAGTTAAATCGAAGACCACTCATGAGGGTCTGCCTCCGTTCGCTGAGACGGTCCGCCAGTTAGTTTTGTACTTCTGGCAGACAGACCGCCTGAATCAGAGCCTTGTGCTCCAGGCACCATTCCACACCGCAGCTTCCCACATAATGGATAAGTGTGTACCGCCCTGTTTGTTGCTGTAATACATCACTGCCTTGTTGTCAGTTTGAAGGAGAATGATCTTGTGACAAAGTATGTCCTTCAAAGCCTGGACTGAAATAGAGGATGGCCCTCATTTCCAGAAACGTTTATGTGGAGTGGAGACTCATCCCGAGTCCACGTGCCTGCGTGTGGAGATTCTGGCAGTGAGCTCCCCAACCCAACAGGGACGATCTGTGGTAATGGAGATCTGATGATCCAGAGGGGCGAAGGATATCCTTCCAGAGGCTGTCCTCCTGAGACCACCAGTGTGAGGGACCTCTTCAGAGGTTCTGTCACCTTGATGAGAAAGGACTGAGGGGTGAGTGGCTGGGGACCACTTAGTACTGAGCATCCACTGAGTGGTTTTACGTGGAGGCGAGCCAAAGGTACAGTGAACACCGAGGATGCCATGAGACCCAGCGTCCGCTACAGCAAGAGAGCTCAAACTGAGCTGTGTCTCTGATGAGGCGGGCCATCTGTATGATATCGCTCTTCGATCCTCCGAAGAAAATCTTTCACACAAGAAGTGTCCAGAAGGTTTCTATGAAGAGCAGCTTCTGGGAGGGCTGCAACTGTGACTTTTGTGGTTCAGCAGGACTCCCATGGATGTGAGGAAGTCAGAGGCCATGGCCTTCAGTCTCTTGACTGGAGGGGCTCGAGAGAAGCCAGTCGTCCAGATATGGAATACTTGGATTCTGATTTTCCTTAGATGCACTGCAAGAACTGCATAGCACTTTGTAAAACTTCGAGGCGCCGAGGATAGCCCAAAGGCACGACTCAATTGACGGTGTTGACCACGCCACAAACCTTAGGTATTTGTGGTGCTTTGGGTGTGTGGAATGTGTTGGTAGGCCCTGCATGTCCAGGAGGCTAGCCAATCATGTTGATGAATCAAAGGTAGCAGGGTACTGAGTGATGTCATCTTGAACTTTTCCTTGTGGAGGAATTTGTTTAACTTTCTGAGATCGAGAATAGGGGCGCCGCCACCAGTATTCTTTGGAACCAGAAAGTAATGAGAATGGAACCTGTGTTCGTTGATCAGCGGAACTACTTCTACTCGCTGTTGTTGAAGGCCTTGCACCTCAGAAGCAAGAAGGTCCGACTGTATCATAGAACAGCCTGGGCTGCCCTTGGGAGGATGATCTAGAGCTGTTTCCGACAGACAGAGTACCCTCGCGGATTATTCTGAGGACCCATTTGTCTGATGTTAAGACTTCACTGGTCATAGAATGGAGTCAGATGTCCTCCTACTACCGAGGAGTCCCCTCAGACAGCTGAGGTGGGACCTGGGCCGAAACTCAGAAGGTGGCACCGGCGCTTTTGGGCCCTGTGCTTTTTGCCTTTTCTTTTGCGGTGAGGAGTTTGGTTTCTGTTAAAACCTCCTCTGCCTTTGCCGTGAAAGGACAGCCTGTTTTGAAACTGACGCTGTTCCCACCTCCCGAGAGGGAGCGGTGGAAGTCCAGCTGTCTTAATGGCAGACCTAGTCTTCTGAGTAGCCTCTAGTGCTTGCTCCACCTGAGGCCCAAACAGATAATGCCATCGAAAGGTAAAGCCATGACTTTTGTTGGGCATCATTTGTAAAGCCTAAGTATTGCAGCCAGGAATGGCGATGGGTGCAAATGCCAGCCGCCACCACCCTGGAAGCAGTATCAAAAGTGTCCATTGCAACTTTAATTTGTTGATTATTGGACTGATACCGCTTATACAGAAACATAGACTGATGGCAGATAAGGACCACTTGGCCCACCCCTGCCTGCCCATTTCCCCATCTATTGGATAAGCTGCAGATTCTAGTTAACCAACAGCCTACTTCCTCCCACCCCCCACTATAATTGCTTTATGTCTGTTCCAAGCATGTTTGAATTCCCCACTGTTTTAGACCCCACAACCTCCTCAGGAAGGCGGTTCCATGCATCCACCACTCTCTGTGAAAAAATTTCCTTACGTTGCCCCTGAGCCGTCCACCCTCTACCTTTAAATTTGACCCTTGTTCTTGCGTCTCTTTTTCTGAAAGATGCTACCCTCCTGGACTTTGTTGATTCCTTGAGGTACTTGAAAGTTTCTATCATGTCTCCCCGTCCCTCCTTTCGCCAAGGGTATACATATTACGCCTCAGTCTCTCTTCATATGGTTTCTGATGCATACCCTGCACCATTTTAGTTGCCCTCCTCTGACTGCCTCCATCCGGTCTATGTCCTTGTGGATATGGTCTCCAGAACAGCACGCAGTACCCCAGATGGGGTCTCACTGTCTGTACAAAGGATAACCACTTCCTTTTTTCTACTTGTGATGCCTCTCCCTATGCATCCCAGTATCCCCCAGCTCTCCTTACTGACCTCTCACATTGCTTGCCCACCTTTAAGTCATCTGATATGACTACTCCCATGTCACTTTCCATTACTGTTGATGTTAGTACCTCCCTGCCATTGTGTACTCTTCTCCTGGGTTTTTGTTTCCCAGGTGTATTACTTGCACTTCTTTGCATTGAATCTAAGTTGCCATCGTGTGACCATTCCTCCAACCTTGCCAAGTTCCTTCTCATCCTTTCCATGCCCCGTGTATCAACTCTAACAAATCTTTGTGTCATCTGCAAAGAGGCATACCTTTCCTTCCAGACCCTCTGCAATGTCACCTATAAAGACAATAAAGGAGGACTACTGGACCCAGTACTGAACCTCTAGTTATGGTCTGTAGTAGCTCAGAGTTAACCCCCGACTGGCAGAGCTTCTACCGTTGCTTTGAGCGAATACCAAAAACATACTGTGTTGAGAAAAACAATCCTGGTAGCTAGCAATACACATGCCCAGAGTTGAGGTAGCAAAGACTCTCTTACCCAAGGTGTCTATCTTGTGAAATTATTTATAGGATGGGCTGTGGATTCCTATGGGAGGACAGCCTTATTCTCTGCCAGGACCACTATGGCATGAGCAAAGGCTTGTGAAGCCAAGATGGGGCGATCCTTGGGAAGGGCATATTTCCTATTTATGCCTGGACTTGGCCACAAAGGAAATAAGAGCTGGATTCTTCCATACCATCTGGGAAAGAATCTCGAAGAGGGCTGTACCGGAGGGGTTAAATTCATAGGATTTGTAGAACATGCAGATACTGGAGGCGCAGAAGCTTCCCAGGATCGATTTCCACGGTCTGGAGAGAAAGAGTAGAATTTAAATTCTTGAGCAGAGACTTAAAGGAAAGATCTTCAACAACAGGCTCTGGGATGATTGATCCCTGCCCCAAGGCAGAATCGCATCAACATAATCACCCAGCCGAAGATCCTGATTAGGCTCAAAATTATCTGACAGTCCAGGAGGGATTGTACAGACAGGAAAGGGATGAAAACTAGGAGGAAGAGGAGGAGGAGATAGAATCGGAATCAAGAACCTCTGGAAACCAGGTAGCGCTGTACACATCCCCAGTGCCAAAGACAGCAGCACTGACAGAAAACGGCGCTGCCTGGAAGCGTGGCACCACACACAGCGCCGACACTACCCCTGGCGCCAACAGGCAGCTCAGCACCGCACACGGCACCAACACCGCTCCCAACATCAAGGATGGCGCCGATGGGGCATACGGCACTGCAGATGGTGCCAACACCACATGTGGCGCTAAAAGGACCTCAGCACCGGAGAAGCTGATCGCAGACCGCAGCACCGCCACTGAAGTCTGTGAACTGCGATTTGAAGGTAAAGAATGAAAATGGCAGGAAATAAAGGCATTGGTGTAGACATCTGTGCCACAGCCATGTGAGGGATAGACACGGGCGTGGAGTCGACAGCACTGAAGAAGGCGCCATGCGACCAAAGTCCTAACACGCCCGCCTGCTGATCCAAAACCAACAGGCCCAAGGCCCGGGCGATGGACTGGCCGGTTCGGCAGGCGGGACAACCTCTGAGCCCACTGCTCCATAAGAGCGCCCAATGGTGAAACTGCTCATTAGAAGCCCCCAGTAGGCGGAGAGGGGCTCCAGTGTCTAAGAAGCTGGCTGCCAGAGACAGAAACTGGCGACTCAGATGCAGAGCCCCACCCTGACCCCAACAACTAACCACCTACACGCAGACGTACCACAGGGCGACCGAAAGTGATGCTGTCTTTCACCGTGGGTCAAGGAGAACTCTAGGCCAAACGGTGCCATGACTAGAGACAGTTTCTTTTATGCTTCGGGACTGCCCACCCCGAGCACTGGATCTTCCGTTGTCCTAGACCCGGCCCGCTGACTGAACAGCATTCATGCAAAGTCTCCCTACCGTCACCTGCCCACTCATAGTCGACTCAGTCAATATGGGAAGAAGATTTCTTTCTTATACAAGTAAGAAATTAGTTAAAATGTAATTGTTACTTTTCGTGATAATATACAAAATAACAAAACTGAAAACTAAGCTGCTAGTTTGAAATTGGACTCCTGGAGGGCGAGCAACATCGCCACTGAAGCGCACTCAACGACGGGGAAAAAGGAACTGAGGCGGCTGGAGGGTTGATGTCGAGATAGTCTATACCGTGGTGAGCCTGGCTTGCAGTGCCGCCTCCTCACGAATCTCGCGCCAGCCCTCCTGAAAACGCTTTGGCTCCCGCTGGTTCCTAGCACATCTGGCATACTTCCATTAATGTAAATGAGTGGTGGAGACTTTATGTCCAGGAAGATCTGCTGCAAGTTAAGGGAAGACTGGTGGAGGCTGCCAAGAGCTGACCCATGGAAAAGCAGATGTGGATGGCAGAGAGCAGCCGCCAAAGTGGATGACAACTCTGCTGCAGCCGATGACCAAGTGGCAACCGTAAGCAAACCAGGCGGGGTCTCTCCTTGCTCTGATCCTTGTCCCGTGTTTGTGCTTCCTGGCCGACTTGTCATGGGCCTTAGAGGAGTGGGAGCCCAAGGATGGGGCCAAAGAGGCAGAGGAGCTTCTGGCCTGGAGCTCCTTCTCCATAAAGGTGACCCTCTGGTTGCAGCAGGAAGTTTGAGGCCTTCTGGTTGTGCCAATGGGTAGCCTGGTTGAATCAGTGGCAGACTCCACAGGCCTCACATCGGGTCCAGGCCTAGGCAGCAGACGAGGCATCATGGTCATCCTTATCAAGATCTTCAGTTCACACCCACAATATCAAGAGAGTCTTTCAAGATTGTTCAGTATAAACAAAACGAAAATCACTTTAAAATAAAGTGATTACTAAAACTAGGTGGGTGAGCAAAAAAAAGGACAAGCAGAAAACTGGTGGTTCATAAAGTGGCAGTCTCTCTGTGGAGTCTGATGTGCACTGGTTGACGCGGAAAAGAACTGAGGAGGCGCGTGCCACCCACACTTATATGGGAAAGGCAGTGCCCGAGTTGGACGCTCGCCATGCACGGCCCCTTGTAGACTGCTAGCTAGAAAAGTTTTCATGTGGTCCTAGTGTTTGGCGGCTATAGTTCTAGAGGTGTGGCCTGATGCAAGAGATAACCTCGTGAAGATCACTTATTTTAACACGGATTTTGGGCTGTATCATGCTTTTGCACAGTCTCTCAATGTTGCTTTATTCTGTGCTTGTTGATCCTTGCCTACCACTGACTCTGTTCAAGGACACATTGTGTCTTTCTGTTGTTCTGCTGCGCATTGTTGCTTTTTGTAATTTCGATCTGTTTTGTAACCTCCGAGTCGTGCCTGAAAATAGGCATTTTCTTGTCTAGTGCACCTACCTGGTCAACAAAACTAAATAAATATAATATTTTCATTTTGTTTTACCTGCTCTGTACGGACAGATGAGCTGTAGTTGGGGCCATTTTCAGGTATGTCTTGACCCTTTCTGGCTCAATGTGTTTTCATAGTACAGTGGCATTTTGGAAAAGGTCTCTTTCCTGACTTCACAGTGTAGGGTTCCCATAGAAGGGCCTGCCCAGACTGGTCATTCTCCTGATTGTTGGTGGGGTCATCAATATTTTATTTTTTTGGTAAGCAGGATAGACCCACTTGGCACAAGTGCCCATTTTTCTGGGTGACTTGGGAGGTTAAGTGACTTGCTCAGAGTCGCACAATATACAAGTGGAGATTGTGAGAATCAAACCCAGGTCTGCTGGAGGTACCAAGCTCATTCACAGCTCATTACTCTTAACCTCTAGGCTATACTGCCAGCGGATGCTGCTCCACACCATGGTGGAGCAGTTTGTTGCGTGGTGTGGAGCGTGTTGCAGGTCAGGAGGATGGTCTGTAGTCAAGGAGGTGTACATTCATCAGGGCCCATGGAGTAAGTGGTCTGGGGTCTCAGATGGTGGCAGAAGAATGCAAGAGAACTGGAGCACTGGTGGAAAGGCTGCTGGTAAGTATCACAGGGTTCTTGTGTGTTCTCTATAGCTGGCCTCCAACTGTTCATGTTTGGGGAGCTTGGGTGTGTGTGTGTCTGTCTGTGAGAACTGCCTTGAACTTTTGATTTCTAGGCTATGAGTGTCAGACATCACGGGTCATAACGCATGGTGAAAACCGTAGCATCAGAAATGCCGCATGCTGCAAAATAACGCTTCACAATGTGCCATCAAACAACAATGGCACACAGGAGCAATATCTGCTTTTGCAGGTGCTTTAGCCACTCCAGCATGGGCGCAGCTTGGCCAGGCACCGAGGGGCAGTATATTTCACATTCCTGCAAGGCCACCTACAGCGATAGGGGCGGCGGTTCTACCGCATGCTGAAAGAACCCCTGTCGCTGTAGAGCCATTCGCACTATTGCATGTGTGTTATTCCATGCATGGTTTTGTCCATGCTATATTAAGCCAGTACCGTGTTGTATGGGGGGAGGAAGCCACACTGGTATAGCTTTAATTGGGAAGTGTACAGCTGTATATCTCTAGAGGTATATAGGCATTCCTATACAGCTGTACTTACAACATATGAAATTGCCAGCAGATATAGGCCATTCAGTCTATCTAGTCTGTTCGAGTGTGCAGCACTTCAGTCCATTAGACCGCAGCTGCGCCCCATATAAATACCTTGGTATCACCCTTGATTGCACAATGTCGCTCAGCTCTCATGTTCAACACATCTCAAAATCAATCAATTCAAGAACTGGGGTCCTCTACCACTGCCATCACTGGCTTACCAAAGAAGCTATGCATGCAGCCATAACTGCCTCAGTCCTACCCGTCATTGATTACGGGCTTGTCTTCTACGGGGCTGCCGACTACCACCCTAAAATGGGTCAAGAATGCCCTTAACAAATGTTGTAGACTTCTCACTGGCTCAGGGAAGCATACGATACCTGTGATCTCTACAAGCAATCCAACTGGCTCAATCTAAATAGTAGACTTGCCTACCAGTCCTGCCTACTGGCTAAGAAAATCTGACAACCTCACACCCCTGCAACTCATGCCTTAATCGTTGCCCACAGTCACTGCACATTTTACATGCAGTTCCTCAAACCAACATTTGTCGCTCCATTCTGCCGCACTAACCAGGCTCAACGTGCTTTACACACCAGGCCCCCGCTGCTAAACAACCTTCACCCTGAAATTGCAGCTGAAAACAAGTCTGGCCCATTCAAACGTAAACTCCGCCAGCACCTCACTGACCTCAGCAGTCGTGACTGCTCTGCCTAGGCTTGGCTTTGTTTCACCTCTTCTCTCCTCCATTGCTACCCAGCCCCACTTCTCTCGCCCTCCATTCCCTCTGCTACTCCCCGCCTCTCCCACTCCCCCACCTACCATTTCACCCTCTCTCGCACTCCTCTCCTCCCGGCCTCCGCCTCCCTATCACTCTCTCTTGTTGCACCACCCGCAGACTACCTAGCACAAATCTTTGTTCTTGCACTCACGACAATGTCAAATCCTTGACTGCCTACCCCTTTCCCACCCTCCCTCTTATCCCCCGCCCTTGCTCCACTTATGTCACCCCAGTATGGTTTTCATTTGTATCTGCATCTTGCTATATATATATACACACACACCCGTATTGTTAATTATGCATTATTTGCCACTGACTGTTTGCTACTGTGCTAGTCTACACATGTACTGTCTTTTGCTACTAAGTTAACCTCCTGACCTTGTATTGTATCCCACCACCGCTTTGCTTGCACCCATTGCTGACGTGGAACCTTTGTAAAAAAACCCTGGGTTCAATGGTATTTGTAATCCTAGTAATAAATACATAAAAAATTAAAAATATGCCCCTCCACTCCGGTTTGTACCCTCCTTGAATCTGTTTCACACAGAGGAAATACATGATAAAGGCTCCTACAAGGGGAGAATCAACCATGCATATATACACACACATTATATATACATACATACATACATACACACACACACACACACACACACACACACACACACATATACATATATACACACACACATATGTACTGTATGTAATAGATATACCACTCTGAGGTGTGCGGTGGCGCTCTGATATCATGCGCCTTGGTGTGGAATTGTACGCCGCGAGGGCATAGGCAGAGTGCATCAACGCCCAAGGCGTGTGTGATATCAGAGCGCCGACCGCACACCTCAGAGTGGTTTATCTATCTTATAAGATGTCAAAATTGTTTTGGGGTAAAAGGTGTGCGGTCGCTGGCCTGATATACGCATGGTCATGTGATGCTGGTCAGCTAATGATATTGCTGCAATTTCCCTACCCATTTTATAAATACACACACACACACACACACACACACACACACACAATATATCTTTAATTCCAATGTATATGAAAACACCACTGAAGATGATTTGATAAAACCAACCAGGCACCAGTCTCAGTGGAAATGTCCTGGAACAGGAAGGGTTAAAAACAGAAATGTATTCCTGGCTGAAGCTGTGACAGGATTTATTTACAGCTTCTATTAAAAATAGCAGCTCCATTACAAAGCAGTGTATGAGAAGAATTCTTGATTACACAGTGCCAGCGCCTCACTGCATGAAACATGCCTTGCCAATGTATTTTTTTTTTCCTGCTATTCGTTCAGGTCATTGTTTGATGGGTTTATGAATTCATTACAGGAAACAGATGGATCCCATAATGCAGTGCTATTCTGCCAGCCAATCAAATGTCAACCACCTTCTATTTTTATTCCTCTTTTTTTTTGGTTCTACCACTTTGCATCAGTGTTTAATGAAGCCCCTTTTCGTGGGCATGCAATTCCTTATCAGAATGTGTGGTTTTATGGATACTTGGAAGGAACACCCTCCATCCTGAAGGTCAGATAGTAAGAAAAACATTCCTGTGCAGAGTTTTTGGATGACAGTACTGTGTATGTGCGTTTGGGGGGTGGGGATAGCATGCTTAAAGGAAAGAACTGAAATTGGCTGTCTAAATCATTTGAGGTATGTATATGTGCACACTGGCACTGCAGACCCAGAAGCAAGGTCTGCAGAATCTGACTCTGAAAGAGCTCAGAAATATGACAACCCACAGCTTCTCTTGTCAAGAACATACATCACTCTATGGTACAAACATCAGCATCATAGGAATTCAGGAGTTAAATATGCCACTGTAAAAAAAAAAAAAAAGCCAAATATGTCAGCCTCCCTTCATGTAAAATGAAATTATTCTGCTAGCCAATCTATTTCAAATAACCTTATAACTGACTGTCTAGAAATACTGGACTGCATCTCACATGCAACTTCACAGCTTTGGACCTCCAGGTGAACTAGCTGAGCCACTCCTTGTTTGAGACATTAGTCAAAGTACACCATACCTCCTTGAGCATGAATTCCTCCTGGTCTGTTTAGCATAATTTGTCTCAAAAGCATCTCAACTTTATGAACACAGTATTTATGCCTTCATTCATGGGTTCTCCTTCCTTCAAAGAAAACCAGGACCCTGGAATTTTTGCAGCAATGGTTTTAGCTGTAACATCCTTGGTACTTTTCTAAACAAATCAGTGGGGAAAAGTCCAAGGGGTTTTACCTTTGCTCCCTATTCTTAATAAACAAAGAACTACAAGAATCAAACACGTTGCATTAAAAAAATAATGTAATTATTCATAGTAATGCCATCAGCACAGTGGCATGAGTAGTTAGAGGTAACCTCTGTGAATCAAGCAGATCCATTTTACTATGCTACTTCACCAAAGGAAAAGAAACCTATCAAAACACTGTGGTCTGCATATTGATAAGGCTAAAGCCACAGCAGTTGGTGCTTCCTAGAAGACTCACATCGATTTCTGTTGCCCTCTATTCTAGACCTTTACACTAACTGAAGAAAAAAAAAAAGGATGCTGGGTTGCTAAGAACAAAGGCAACCAACCTTCCAACCAGAAACCTGAATGTAGCATTATGCTGAATAGCTACTGTGTCTGCACTAATCATTTATCTGAAGGTTCACTGTGCTTTCCAGCCCAACTGATTTCCTGTGTTAATTAGTCATGACTGGTAAACTGCAGCATCAATCCGTCTAAGAGGAATGAGGGCAGAATCTCCTATCGATCTCAAGGCTGTTGAGAATGCCATTGAATGAATGAATAATCAGGGCTTCCAGAAAGGAACTACTATTTAATTCTAGCGGTGCTAAGCCAGTTCCCAGTAAAGGACTTGTTACAATCTTCGCCAAACAACAAAGGGTAAACTACAAAGAAAGAGCTCCCTTTGTACACCTTCACCTACCCTACACCACCTGAAGTCTTAGGACAAGTAGAAGATGAAAGCACTCTATTGAAAATCAGCACTCATGGTTATGAAAGCTAGTTTGCCTCAATCTTTCAATAGGGCACACGGTCAATCAGTTGCTCTCCACCCCTCACAGATTGTAGAAGATGGAGCATTTCAACCCCATAATCAACCAATCAGAAAGAAGAGACTGCAGAGAAGACGGACACCAAAAGTTAAAATAAACGATCTGCCTTTACAATATGACACTATAAAATGATTTTTATTTTGTACATTAAAAGTTTCAAGGAGCATAACATACAGAATTATCAAATATGTATTTTTATCTGGGGGATTTCATGGGGCTCGCTTTATTGAAAGGATAAATGTGTTCCCTGGCATTCATAAAGGCTGTATTGGAAAATGACACAAATACACACAGGAGGCAATGGGATCATATAATCTGTGTACCAGAAACGAGGCAGTGGCATGGCTGGGGAAGGGCGGTTTGTCCACCAGTGATATTTTCCCACTGGGACTTTTGCTCCTGCCAGAGTCTACCATTTGAAAAAAAGATACTGGGTTAGGGACAACTGGAGCCATTTTCCTGGGGAGAGAGGTCTTAGGATGGTGTTGAGCGATGGTTGGATGTGTCAGACTCAGGCTTGGTCTGAGTCGCCAACGCCAGCTCTTTTAGCGCCAATCTTCTGCAGGGTGCCACTGGAGCTGCTTTTCATTTGCCTTCCTTCAATCAGGAGGATGTGTATGAAATACTGAATGTGGATAACCAGAGAGATGCCACTGCCAGACACTGTCATTCAAGGAGAGGGTGAGCAGACTAGTGAGGGAAAGGTGAGCATGGAGCGGACTTCTGATGTGTCATTTTCTCTGCCATGCTCTCTCTCTCTCTCTCTCTCTCTCCCCTCGGTCTCACCTCAGCCTCTGGTCCAGCATCTCTGCTAGCTGTCCCCACACTTCAGGACTGTGGCACCAGTCACTGGAAGACGTTAGGCAACTGTCACCACCGATACTCCAGTATCAGCCACACGCACCATCCTCTGTCAGGACTCGAAGCCCACGTAAGTAGCTGCACAACATTTAGATGGTATCGCTTCAGGTCCTACCCTACTAGGCCTGCCAATCAGTGCCAATAAAACTGGGAAGAATCCTTCAAAAAAGTTAGGTGCATTTATTTTACAAAGTGCTTCCTTAAGAAGGACAAAAGACTTGCTCAACTTGCCATGTATAGGCAGTTTACTACTTTCAGACTCTCTGACCTGGGGAGCCATGGTCCAGAATCAGATTATGAGAAACTGGCAAGTCATGGCTTTGCATTACAAGGACCAAGCGATTAACGATACAGTGTAGCAGATTATGATGCAAACCACTCAAGAAGAGACCGCCACCCTTTAGCTTTTGAGGAAGTGGCAAAGGCCTAAGCGCTGACCCAGCATGGTGGTATGGTGACACATGAAAATCATAAATTCCCTCAACAGGACTAGTTGAGCAAGTCTGTTCTTCCTTTTATGTGACAAAGTCATGACTGGGCCCTGAACTACCCAAAATATATCCCACTATAACAGAGGTGCAGCCTGGCTCTTTCTTCTTTTACAAAGACTGTTCCCAAATTAGCCAGGCTGAGATGCAATATCTTGCTTTCTCCATTTATACCACTAGCTTGGTGGACTGAAGCACTGTGAGTTAAGGTGACTTGCTCAAGGTAACACACTGAGTAAAAGGATATGGTGGGTTTGAACCTGGCAAGCCTGTGCACTAGCCACTAGACCAGTCTCCACAACTGCAGTAAAGGAACTAAGGGCAAGGCACAAACTGGGAGATTGCCATCGTTAGCAGCTAAAGACAGGGCAAAGGGGGTCAGCCCAGTGTGTTTTATGGGAGCAACGATTAGTCAAGTATACATCCAGGCACTTAGTTGGCCAACAGACCCCCAGCCTATCATGTCTAGTATGCCAATTACAAAAAAAAAAAAATGTAATTTTAGCTAAACCTGCCAAACCAACCTTGCTTAGTTGCACCCCTGAATGGGGGCAAAGGATCCTTATTTTAAAGTTATGTAGGTCTTGCCCACACAAGGGGCTGAATAAGCAATAAGACTTGATAATGTGGGGTCGTTATCTGTTAACTGCAAACCCAGGTACATAACGAGGCATGAGGTGTTGACGCAGAGTGCTTTCAGCCACCTGGAACTGTGGTCATCACATAACAGCTGCCATCAAGGAGAGACTGTGGCTTTTATGGTGCTAATTAATAGAGTAAAATAAAATCAAACTAAAAGTTTTTTACTTCTTAGTTAACAAAAACTGCCATCCCAGTTGGTGCAGCAGCAGCACTGCCATTCGCGACACCAACAACCCATTTCTGGAATGAGCCTGGATCATCTGGGGCGGCTCGGGAAGGGGGACCAAGTGTCCCAATGAGCCTCTCCAGAGCGGAAGGGCTGACTCAACACACTGTGATGCTGCCACCTGTAGGTGTATAGTTGGCAGTGCTGCAGATTGTCAGGTATGCGTCTGCACATTTCCACTGGGACCGCGGTCCCAGCATCAACATCCCACAAGGCTGGGACTGCAGCAGTTGGAGTTAACCAAGGGTAAATCCAAACTGTCTGAGCTCTACGATGGCTAAACAAAGTCCTGGTGGTGGTATATCCACCACACTGGAAAGGGAAGCAAAAATATAATTAGGAAGAAAAACGGGCGACGTGACAGGGCCTCACGGGTACTGTGAAATGCAAAGAAATGTTCATTCTGACCAAAGTGGTCCTATAATTGCTAAACCAATCAAAAGTATAAAGAGCCGATACCAGCAATCCGCACACTAGGAACAATAATGTGAGACAATATATTAACATGCCCGAGCTCCAGGCTATGCTGGTTGAGGGAACAGTGGATGTGGGCAATTACAGAAACATGGGGCCACCCAGAGAAATGACTGGGATCTAAATTTGAGGGCTACAAGATATTCAGGAAAGACAGGGGAGTGGAAAGAGGGGGAAGGGTTGCGCTGATAGTCAGAAATTACATAATGGTTAGTGGAGTGGAGGAGGCTGAGGGGATGTGGAGGCGATCTGGTTAACCATGCAAACGAGGGAGGGAAAAATTGAAAATAGGGGTTATACAGGCCCCTGCAATAGAGGAGGCTCTGGAGGATAAACTGGTAGAGATCATCAAGGGTCACTGTGACCTTGGTAGGTAGGGTGGTGGTCTGGGTGACCTTAATATGCCGGGGTGGACTGGGACACCATGACATTCTCTGTAACCAGGAACAGCAACTGATGGACATCTTTCAGGATGCCTTCCTGGTCCAACAGGTGGGGAACCTACTAGAGAGGGCGGATATTGGACGCCCTAGTGGACAGTGACCAGATAAGGGACCTGGAGGTGTGCAGTCCACTGGCGGGTGGTGACCATGCCACGGTCTGGTTTCTGCTGTATCTGGGGGAGGAAAACCGCACTACTCAGTAGTGGTAGACTTCAGGGAGCAGACTTGAGGGTATGGGTAGGCTTCTATGGGACAGGTTGGACAAGATTAGGCCAGACATGGATGCTGGAAGCTTGTGGAGACCATTAAAATGGGGTGCAAGAGGCTACTAGGTCTTGTACAAAATTAATGGAAAGCATGGTAGAACCAGCAAGCCATGTTGGTGGACCAGGGAAGTGCAGGAGGCAGTGATGGATAAAAGGCTGCCTATGTATCGCTTTTAACCCTCACGGGGGACAAGAAGTGAGGAGAGATGAACTATAGGCCAGGAGGGTCACCAGAGTGGTGAGGGAGCCAAGAGATGGAGCAAAACCTGGCTATGGATTCGGGTGGTGGGGATTCTATACATACATAAGAGAGAAAAGAAGAGAGGACACAGATCAACAGGATTAAAATTGTGGGGATGGGCTCAGGAAGCGGGGGATCAGGCAGAGGTGCTAAATGACTACTTTGCCTCAATCTTTGCAGATGGGGACAGGGTATCCCTAAAGACTGATGGGAGGAAGAGGAGCCAGCAAAGCGAGAGGTCAGTCTGAGACTGGAGGGCAGAAAGAGGCTAGGTACAGGCAGGACCAGACCCAGAAGAGGTGGGGAGGTTGCACGAGGGAGGACGGGGGTGGAGAATCACAGTGGATAGGGTGAGGGAGGCCCTTCGGAGCTAAAACTGATTAGGCGCTGGGGCTGGATGGGCTACACCGAGGGTTATGAAGGAACTGGCGGAGGAGCTGGCAGCCCACTGGCTGCACTCTAACACTCTCTGCAGACAGGATGGGTGCCCCAAGACTGGAGGGTGGCTTATGTAGTGCCTATCCATAAGGGGGTCTAGGGAGGAGATGGGAATAATAGGCCTGTCAGCCTAATGTCTGTGGTAGGCAAAGTAATGGAGGGTTTTATCACGAGAGGCTTGGGAGACAGCTGGAAAGGTTAGGGCACCAGGATGATAAACAGTATGGCTTCATTCCGGGAGATCGTGGTCAGTCCAACCTCAGAGTTTTATGACTGGGTGACGGGGCCTTGGACAGACATAGGCTGGTGGACGCCCCACACCTGGATTTTAGCAAGGCGTTTGATTCAGTACCCATAACGGGCTGATAGCAAAGTTAGGGAGATGGGGTTGGAGGACAGGAGCTCAAGTGGGTTGAAAATAGGCTTTTGGGGCAAATACAGAGGCTAATGGTTGGTGGATAGTCCCTCCCAAGAAAGGTAATCAGTGGGGTCCCCGGTTCTGTATTGGAGCCACTCCTGTTCAATGCCTATGTCTCAGATATAGGAGGGGTTAGAAGTAGGCCAAGTCTCTTTGCAGATGATTCCAAATTGGGAACACTGGTGGACTGGGAAGAAGCGAGAGAGACAGTCCAGGGGATCTGGATATCCTGGAGGGTGGTCAAGGAGGTGGCATTGAAATTTAATGCCGGAAATGTAAGGTACTTCATTTGGGGTCAAAATCCGGGCCATGTTTACACCCTGGTTGGTAGGGGAGGGGTGTCACACTGCAAGCCACATTAGGTGAGCGGGATTTAGGGTGGTGGTAGACGCCAAAATGAATAACTCTGAAAATTGTAGAAGAACCGCAGCGAATCAAACAGGATACTGGGCTGCATAGCCAAGGAATTACGCTCCAGGAGGAGAGAGAGATCCTCCTCTATATAATGCCTTGGTCAGGCCGCAACTCTAGTACTGTGTACAGTTTTGGAGACCTCATCTGAAGGACATATCGCTGCTGGAGAGTCTCCTGAGGACAGCGACCAGGATGATTCAGGGAATGTAGGGGAGGCCCTATGAGGAGAGACTGAAAGAGTTTGGGCTGTACACACTGGAGGAGAGGAGGCGGGAGACATGATCGAGTCTTCAAGTATGTAAAAGGAATAAGCAGAACCAAGGACCTGTTTAGGCTAAAGAAGGGGGGCAACTAGGGGCATGAGTGGAAGCTGAGGGGGAAATTATAGAGGGAGCGAGAAGTATTATTTTACTGAGAGGGTGGTGGAGCCGTGGAATGCGCTGCCCGGGATGCTGGTGGAGGGCCTCAAGAAGGGGTGGGACAGGTACAAAGAGAAACTAAAGCCAAAGAAGATACTCGGGGCAAATGGGGGATGGGAAAGCGAGCACCCATTAGGTGGTTGGCTACTGAGTAGACACGACAGACCATTAGGCCTAGTTTGCTGGCTTTTTAGTATGTCAGTATGTTAGTTAAAGCTTTTTTCGTTCTACTCAAGTATTCCAATCAAATATGAAGGTGCCAGTAAATATGTTGATGCTGGGGCTCTCGTTGATCTGTACTTATTTGCTGGTACTTTTCTATTTTGACTGGAAGACTTGAGTACTGCAACATACTTTTATATATATTTTTATTAACTCATCTCATGGTACTGTATAGCAAATACACAGCAAAGTTATGGGCGCTGGCTTCTCAAGAGGATTAAAAAATGCCTTTAAACCTGCATGGGGATGAGTGTTCCCCTTTTCTGTGGGTATCTGAAACTAAACCATTGGCATTATAGTGGTCTGTGGTAAGCCTCCTCGCACTCACCCCACACGAGTTATGGTGTTTCAGGCTCCCAGGACCATCGGGTGAGCTCACAGTTAGGCTTCAGGCGAGTGGTTGTTTGCAAATACTATTACCCTTTAGCAAGCTTGTCCTCTTTCCATGCAGAAGCAGGGTTCATTTTAAATTAAATCCAAAGCCGGTGGGTAGGTAATGCCTCTTTGCTCCCTGTAGAGAAGCGGAGATCATTTCAAACGAAACTGCCTGTAGGTCAGGAGTGCCTGCTCCCATCAAGAACAGGAATGATTTCAAAAAGTGCCTTCAACTTTGTGGTCTGTTTGTGTGTGGAGAGGGGTGTAGTTGTAAGCAAATCACAGGCTTAACAGCAGGTGTGTTTGGTCCCTGCAAGAGCCTCGCAAGAATCTAATTCAAAGATAATTTGTAAAACAGTTTTGAGGACTTGCATTAGTGTGGAATGCTGGATCTTTCTGGGAGGTGAGCAGCATTACAAAGTTCTGACCCCTACCCCGATTCTCACAACTGTTATGGAATTCTGTATGCCTGCCCATGCGATCCACTGAAATATGCCACTGTTCTTTCCGAACAAGGACTAAATTCCACAGTGTACATTTATGTACACTCTATAAGCAAGAAAAACTGTGTGTGTGTGTGTGTGTGTGTGTGTGTGGGGGGTAATCTGCAGTTCTCATTGCCTTTAGTAAACATTCTTGTTTACAAAGATGTCGGTCTCATTCTAATCTATATGTGGGGGCAGTACCTACAGCTGGTGGTGCGCAGGTCACACAACCAAATACTGCAAATAACTCTGCACTCACCACTGTTGTCCTCATGAAGAAAAAGAAGGCCATCTTCAGTTAGAGATTTCTTGTGCTCAATGTGCCTCATTTTGCACATGAAACAGACAAAGCAAGCCATCCTGGTGGCACTGAGGGTTGAGATGCTGGACGCCATGCCGGCAACTGGGTTCAGGAACACGCCTGGGCCGCCAGGGGTCGGCAGGAGAGAGGAGGATCAAACATCCGAGGACAGCCTCCTCCCTGGGGTTCAGGCCATGCCAGGCAGAGCAGTGACCGGTGGAGACCGGAGATACTGCCACGCCAGGGCTTGTGTAGAGGGTTGCGGAGCTGAGACAGGACGCTCCCCGGTGTCATGGCACGCCGGGCTCCGCCCGGGTGGGGTGAGGGCGAACAGAAAAAACGGAGAAAATCCCTCTGCCTCCTGATAGGTGACAAAGGGTCGAGGGGGTCAGTCCACCACGCCCAATGTAGGGCCACCTTCCGCCTCCTGTGCTTTCCACTGCCCCTCACGCCACCAGACTAAACTATAAGATAGAGTGCCAGGAGTTCTGGCCCAGTGGCGCTGAGAGTTGAGGCGCTGGATGCCCACATCATGCACGCCTGCCACCCAGGTTCAGGAACGGACTCTGTTCACCGGGGCCAGCAGGGAGGCAAGGACTGAGGTCACAGCTCTCCATCCTTGGGGTGGGAGGGGGGACTGTGTTGTGAATGGCACAGCTAGGGGGCTCGCCCGCACCCAGGTGTAGTTGCCTCCATGGAAGTGGAAACAGCTGCTGCACCCACTGCATGGTGTGCGGGCGTAGGGGAGAAAAAGGAGAAAAATCCCGGCAGCAGGATGACATCAGACTCCCGAGACACCGCTCCCGGGCGGAATAAGGTGGCCCCGTAATTCCGAGGGACAGTGTTGGGTGGTCGGGCAGAATGGGGCTGTCGGGGAGGCATAAAACAGCAGCTGTGAAAAAAAAAAAAAAAGATAGAGCGCCAGGAGGAGAAATCTGGCGGTCCTGCCTCGGGGACTCAGAGCCAGGGGCCGGGTGGCAGCGAGAGCAGCTGGAGGCATCCCTGCCCAGAGGTGCGAGAAGGGGCTTAAGACGGGCGAGATCAGGACCAAGATCCCGAGTGACCACTCCTGAAAGAGTTCAGGAAGGTAGAGTACAGAAAGAAAACGCTAAAAAAAAAAAGAAAGGTAAAGAAGTAGAAAACGCATGCTCAGATTTACAAAAAAAACTAAAACACCTATTAAAACATAAGCTTCTAGCCTACAAAAGTTAAAAATGCACATCACAATTTTATAAAATAAATTTAAAGAGATACTGTCAACCTTCTCTGTATCATATTTCTAACTGAAAACTCGCATTTCATGATCGCTACCTTCTCAAAAATTCACCGATGTTGACTGTTTTTTCTGCTTCTTTATTTTTTTAGTAGAAGAGACATGCTTGCTAATGGAGTAATAATGCACAATGTTGTTTTGTTTCAAATCCTTGATCTACTCATACTACGTACTTCCTGAACTTTCACACCTCCTCAAACCGCAGCCACTCATGATGCAACAGTCTCCTCTGCTCCCACTACATCATGAGTGGTTAGACTGTATTGGGGTGTTCCCAAGTCCAAGAAGGTTGCAGTAGCTGTGGAGCAAGGACTGTAAACAAACGTGTTTTTGTATGGTAACACCAGTAGGTTGAGCAGTTTGTTTTTCACTTTAAAAGAAACAAGAAATCAGAATCAAACTATCAGCTGTATCAGCAATCTCCACAGAATGTGAGCAATTATAATGCGTTTTTAAACTACAGACACTGAAGCCTAAGGGGTTGACAGTGATTCTGTAACTTCAGTAAACAGTATTATGCAGTTTACATTTAAAAAAATCTTTCATTTAATTTTTGGTGGAATTCTGAAACTCTTCATGAGCTGTGCTGGTGGAAATTTATAACCATGCAATGCTTGGTTAAAGTACAACTTTTTCAATAAGGCTGCTACTAGTTGTATGCTTTTAATTTCTGAAGGAATAGAAAAAATTGCAGAGGACAGTAGTGACTCAATTAGAAAACATCCACATTGTTCTCTCTAATAACTCTGGGATTCGGACGCGGTAGCAGGGGATACTGTTCTTTTCCGCAGTGCAGCACCAAAACAGTGGCCCCATCCCAATTTGCTTCCTGATCCTTGTCAAATGGGCTCAGAGTACTGGATGGAAGGCAATAAGGACATTGACACCCTGGAGCAAGCAGAGTGCATCGTTGTTGTAGGCGCCGACGTTGGGGGTGGTCTGGTAGGCCCCAGCGGAAGCACCAGGCACTGAATGATCTCCACAAAGGAGGAGAGCACTGTCTGGACATCGACGGTGACCGGCATTGCCGTGGGAGACTTAAGGCCTGGTGTTGATGGAGTGGCTTGTGGCATCAACGGGGAGGCAGGAGCCCCAACATCAATGGGCCATCGCCAGCCATAGATGGTCTAGCAGAACCCACTCCCAGCTGACCCGAGGGAGTGGAGGTCTGCATGACAGGGCTTGTAGCATTGACAGGGGCATCAGAAGGCACAACATCAATGAACCATCGCTGGCCATGGAGGTTCAACGGGACTCGCCCAAAGCCAACCCTGTGGTAGCAAGGGTTTGGTTGGCAGGAGGTGTCGCCACTGAAGCAAACAATGATGCTGCACAGCCGGTGCCAAGCAGGGTGGCAACCAAGAGCATACGGGGTGGGGGATTTATCCTTGCTCTGTCCTCTCCCAGTGTTTGTGCTTCCCTGATTATTTCTCCTGGTCTTTAGAAGAGTGGGAGCCCCTGGACTGAGCCAAGACATACAGGAGCTTCTTGCCTGGAGCTCTCTCTCTACCCTGGCTACATTCTGTTCCAGAAGGAAAGACTGCAGAGCTTTCTGACAGCGTCACCGGGTAGCCTGGTTGAAGAGAATGCAAGTCTCGCAGGCCTTAATGCTGTGGGGCCTCTCCAAGACAGCGAAAATAGGCATCATGGACGCCACTGTAGATTTTTCCACCACACTCAGAATATCAGAAGAGTTTTATGGAATCGGTCATCAACATACACGATGACATTAATCACTTTAAAATAAAGTGATGACTACTAGAGTGAAAAAAAATAATAAAAGTAAGAAAATTGAAGATCTGGTGGTCGACTGATATGGTGGTGTCTCTCGAGGAGTCCAGCAAGGATGGTAGACGGCAGGGCTGCCCATATTTATATAGTGAGGGCATCGGCACAGGATGTTGTCGGGTGGCCCCTAGAAGACTGCTAGCAAAGGTTTCCATGTGGTCCTGTCGCCTGGCGACTGTAGTTCCATAAATGTGGTCTGCTTAAAAGAGATATTCTCAAAGATGATATTTTATTTGGTCGGCACTGATCGAACTGGGATATGCTACACCACTGATGCCCACAATCCACTGTTCTACCCACAGTCTCACGTCAGCCCTGACAACACAGTGCGGACTGTCGGAAGGCAGAGGCTGCTCTAGGAATTATAGATACTCAGCCATAGGCAGGGCAGGAGGGCCTGTGTCTAGGAACGAGGTGGATTCAAATCTGAAATGTATTGCACAACTCTGGTATACAATTTCCACGGCTGAGCTTTGGCACAGCAGAGCTTTACCACGGCATGCGCCTCATCTGGCCCCGGCCTGGAGCTGCCCATGCTGAACAGTAAGTGCTGCAATAAGAATAGGAATGGGACAAAAGCGGGGGCACAGACTCAAAGATTTATACCCAATCTGATAGGTTAGGAATGGGCACATAATGGACTCTTTCTGCTTCCACACACTTGCTTTCCAGACTGGCAGATTCAGACATACTGCACTTGTGTGTTACTAGCCACAGCACTCATGAGAGACTGCACTGTGACATCACCACTGCAGCAGCACTGTAGAAAGAACAGTAGATTATGGGTTAACTTAGTGCAGCACTCTCTGATCACAGTGCCTACAAAATAAAACATATCAAGTGATCAAGGCACCAGAAAATGTGGAACCATGATGACAGAAACGCAGCTAGGGGTTCACCCATGTGGAGCTGGAACTGAAAGCTGCCAGCACGATCCCTTTCCTTTAACATCTCAACCCCAACAGTAACGGCCAGTTCAGAAACTCTGGTCAAGCTCCCAGGAACTGCTTGCAGCAAGATCATACATGACTGGCATACCAAGGCAAAAGCTAAGAACAAGTAATTTAGAAGAAACACTCTACTGAGAACAAACTATGTTCAGGGTGCTAGTAAATAAAGTCGATCTGTCAGCATGTTTACAATATCAACAGCGGTGTCAGTGTGCAGAGCTGCATGGGAGCATTTATTGTCAGAGTGGACAGCTCTTAGTTACCCGGCTGTTGCCATAGCGACTCGCCACAACGCACTCCCCAAACGATCCACAAGCTAAATTAACTTACTGCTTGTCATCAATGAGAAATGACTGTTCAGAGATAATTTTCTGTGCTAATGTTTAATAGAGTTAATTCTCCAAATTGAATTACATTAATTAAATGCCACTCCCAGTAAATCAGACTTTATTACCGCATGAATAAAAAATTAAATATGTTTTAAAAGTGTTGCCTGTATATAAAAAGACAGACTTTTGTCCAGGAACACATTTTACTTTCATTATATGTCTGTCTTTCATGACAACTGGCAATTTTGTATATTTTGTTTTATTTGTTTTTGCTTCAATGTAAATGACATTCAGAAAAGATATCCATCCTTATAGGTAAAATAGTCTCGATTTTGATCTATTAACATTCCAGGAGAGGCAACATGACCCAGCATGTACTGGATCTGTGCCGAGAAGGAACTCCACCTTTACATACATTTGTAATTCGATCAGTATTCGGGCACTGAATATTCAGAATGCTTATTTGAATACAACAGTGCATGTAAATGCAGCATCCTGAATTTAATTTATTTGTTTAACTGAAATAGTGTATGCAAATGCAGTATTCTGAGTTTTATTTATTTGTTTAATTGAAAAGTCTGACTAGGACATGTCCTATTGTCAGCTACATATGCAGGCAAGAAAAGTAACAAAATACAATGAAAGCTGCACATTTCAAACAAGGAGTAAAACACATTACACTGCGCAAGCTATGACAACATTGGTTATTACAGATAAATAGAGACGTTTTAATAATAAGGGAGATTAACAAGTAAGGAACAGACAATGTAAATCTCATCTGTACCAGACACAAATTTCAGTAGTTCACTAGCACATATACAAGCACAGTTTAACTGTTTACTGTGCAAGATCATGAATGTCTCAAGGTGAGTCTAGTTCTGCTAATAAACGACATGTAAACAAAGACTATTGAGAATTCTCTCCACAATGGATTTTCCTGTTCCTGCAGTACATTTATATGGCCACTAGGTTTCCAGCATTATTCCAAATACTAAGTATTTAGAATAAACGTTCCAGTCTTGGAAACACAAGTATTCCGAATACAACAGCAATATTCAGAATAACAAAGGACACAGCTGGTATATTACAGTAGCATTCTGAACCCTAAAAGGAATGCACAGGCAATAATGCACAACGTGATGTGCGTGCATTGAGGGATCTAAGCACTGAGCACTCCCTCTACTGTGTGCTTGTCAGCACACACTGGACTAGTGTCTAAAATGCTTAACGAGGCAACACTCCGGGGCGTGTAACTGCACTTATCAAATGGCTTGATATTACAAATCTTAACACAGAAAATGCAGCACCATGCGTTCATGAGTATAGGCATGGCTGGTAACCTGGTTCATCCAATCAGAGAGAACTTTCTGTGAAACCATCTTCACTCATATTACAATAGATCATTTCAACAGCATTTACAGTTTTCAGAATAAGCAGTGTAGAAAGGCTCCAGTTATTCACAAATCAGGATCCTGTGCATGCCCAAAGTCAAACTTAATCAGAAGTCGCATGTAAAAGCAGAATACTAGCAGAAATATACAACCACTTACTCACTGTAACAGTAGATCTTTTAAGAGATTCTCCTCCACAGGGTCATACCTTTGGAACTGTAAGCAGTCGGCTTCAGGACCACTCAAACTTTTGCTAGCCAGTGCCACCATGATGATCGCAGCGCCGGCACCTATATAATCGTGGAGGCTCCACTGCTCCTCAGTTCCCCACCAGAAATAAGTTCAGAGGGCTCTTACATGAGGAACTGGAACACCAAACCAAAACCAGACGCACAAGGAGAGGCTTGGGACTGTGAACAGACTATACAGAGCTCAGTTCTCAGCTTCAATTAACTTTTGTGGAAGTCAGATACTTCCATCAGTCAAAATCTGAAATCATTCCAATTTTGGGAAGTCAAAATACTTCCCAAATCCCACAATTTGAAAGCCAGTATTCTAACAAGGATCTATTTATGGATGTTAATGTGGTAATACACAATTTATTCTAGAAAATCCATAATTTCTGAGCTTCTGTGCCTTCAGTTTTGGATGTCATCCAACTTTGTTTTTTTTATATTTGGAAGTCAATGACTTCCTCCCTTTATTTTGGAAGTTTTGCCTTATTCTGGGGAGTCAAATACTCTCAAAATGGAGTTAACTGAAGCCCTGGAGCGCTGTAATCTAATGGAGGTGATTCTCTCAAAGATCTACTGTTACGGTGAGTAACAGTTTCATCTTCATCAAAAATATGTCCTCCATTGGGTCATACCTTTGGAATAATTGTGTGTTGGGGATGTCCTTCAGAACTATCAGGACTCATTAACTCATTTAAGAGTAGCAAAAGGATTTGTGAAACTCAGCCTTACCACTGCCAGTCAGTACCACAGGTGCACCACCCCAGCTTGGTGGTTCAGCTAGAGGGACTGAAATAGACATATCAGATTACGTTCATACAATTGGGGCAGTACGACACCAATGGGGAGAGTCTCATCCCCTCCTGCAGGTCTTATGTCTTAAAACTACTGGTCTCTGATAAGCCATGGTGCCACTGATCTATGCTAGCCTAATAGCCAGACAGAAAACACAACTCAAAACTCCCTAAAATCCCATGGCAGAACTGAATCAATTCTGTGGTCTTGATACAGCCAGCAATATAAGACCAAACTGTAGAAGTCCCCATCTAAAAGTCAGCAGTCAGCTGACCTGCAGGTGAGCTCAGAAATATCTAGACTGTGCCTCGTCAGGAAAAGGACAGAAATCCAGTCACCTCCAGCATTTAAACCCCACACTAAAAGGAGTGATTACATGCATCTGCCTTGCAAAACAGCAAGAGGAGTGACTGTAGGTACCTCAGGTAGAGCCCGATCGATGCCTGCTCTGACCTCAGCAACAGTGCTGGGTGGGCAAAGTATCAGTAGACATGGTCCACCCAGACTACGCTGCTCAGGAATGCGCAGGCGTGGTGACGTCCATGTTGATGTGCGTGGCAACACTACGCACTGTGCAAGCACGTCTCAGCAGTAACAAGCCTGAGGGAGTGCACTCTTATGCGGCACACATTTGGCAAGTGACAGAAAAGGCCACAAATGTGCCTAGAGAAATGGCTACGGAAATGGTGAGGAAGAGCAGCACTTCTGGCGCAAACCTGTTAGAAAAGGCAAACACCTACCAAAACTGAGCGCAGACTACAGTAAGGAGGATAACTAAATGAACACTCCCTCCCTCACTGCCAAAAACCCTTAAGTAATCTGCTCCCAAGGACACGACAGGCTACTAATACTGCCACGCTGCATACTAGAGGCACTGCTTAGCTCAATTTCTGATATACAGTACGAACAAAATATGAGGCTATACAGGAGGAAATTAAGGGAAGGTTCTTTGTTAGTCGAAGATGTGGCTTTGCTTTAATGAAAAGGACCACTAATATACTAAACGCTGTATGTTAAAACACACTACTATTATCTATGGAGCACACCCCAACGCTCTCCAAACTGACGCTGCAAAACGTTGGGAGTGGATCGCTGCTACCAGGAGGAGATGGGATTGTGCAGCAAGACCTCTGTGGCAATTTACGATCCCTTTAGCTACTTACAGGACAGAACTAAAACTGTGAAACTGACACCATGCAACAACGACAGGGTAAGGCTACCACTGGGGCATAGGGAAGGGACTGAAAAGGTGCTCTTCAGCTCTCCATTGACAATGTGGAGCGATACAGAAACAGGTTTAAATTCCAGGATAGCCACTGGCCGACTGCGGACCTCCTGTGTTTTGGGCGTCCCAACTGTAAAGAAAGGTACAAGAAGGAAACCACTGAAAATAAGATACAGTATCTCAGGTGTGCCATACTGGGCAAATACAGAGAATAAATAAATCCATTTAGTTACCACAACAGTCCCTCACATACGTTTGATACAACGTCCCTGAGAGAAATGAAAGGTTTCTGACCGCAGTCTCTGACATATCTTGTACAAGATCTCTATTCACAGTATTCATGCACTCTTTCCCAGCCTTGTCAGGGTGAACGAGCCAGCCAACTGACAGGGACCAAAGTGAAGGAAGAGACGGATATTTCAGGGTATGCCAACAAAGCTGACAGCATTTAAAATAAAGAAATGGGATGAATTTATGAAAACTGTTCACTCTTGCTCAGAAAATCATTTGGCCATGAACTGTTGCCATGAGGAAGAGGGATTTTCCTTTGAAACGCTGGCAGGCAACTTTAACAGTACTGTGACCAATGGTTATGAAATAAAATTGAGAAAACGAAGAATAAAATAATATCGCCACAGAAGTATCCAGAGACATAAAACAAGTAGAACCTGAATCAAGACTAGCACAACCTAGAAAGGATTCCCAAAAACAACCACTTTTGGGTGAACTTGGATGTGTATTAAGTGACTGCTATCGTGAACAATTTTGTCTAGCAGCTGATAAAATTGTGTAGTTTTTAATTGTTTGTTTTGCCACGCTATACTGGGTAAAATATTGCTGCCAATGGATTGCATTCTAACACAGGAGCAAATAATTAAAGACAAAGAAATGCAGTCTGCCACAGAAGTGTAAGAAGGCAGCAGGAGGACTAGGAGCCCAGTTCACGAGGATACTGTTGCCAGTTCTGACACAGGAAGAACAGCACTCAGGAGAATCATATTCCAAGCTTCTTTTATAAACTTGAGTGGGACCAGGAGTTTTTTTTTTTTTGGCTGGGGGAACATCTCAAAGGGTTATACAATGTCTACCAACGATACATGACCTGGCAAAGAAAAATACATTTCTAGCTGGACTAGGAAGCTTCACCATTAGCTTAAAAGCATAGCGCCATACTTTCCTCTTTCACTCCTAAAGACCAACATATGTTTGTACCCAAGAGCAACAAAGTCCAACTGCATTTGGTATGTCTTGCAAAAAGTGTCAACTGAGAGTCCAGAAACCATCACGACACATCGTTACCGTATTAGTAAATACACATATTAAAGAAAATGAACTGATTATGTTTCTTAGAAAAAGTACCCCAGTTTAAACTCCCTCACTGCTGTGGGAGTACACATGTCACAAAATTAACATTTGTACTGTAATGCACTTCCACGATGGGAGAGATCATATTTTTGCCCCAAGAGGTAGCCAGTCAAGCCCTTGCATTTCACGTAATCTCACATGGCACCTACGTGCAAGTGAGAACTTAGATATAGTGTCGGTTGGGGCAGCCCTGAAAAATCAATTGTGACTTTGAAAAGGGAGGTCAGAAGTACAGGGATTGCTGTCAGTCTATCAGGAATGGTCAGCTTATGGTGATCAGGCAGCCAAGTAAGATGTCCTGGGAAGCGATGCCTCCAGAATTAAGCTGACTAGATGGACCTGATGCATTAATTTAAAATTCTTATGTAGTTGTGAAAACTGTATAACACTATGTGGTAAAATATAGATTTTACTATAAAATTCTATGCCTGAGATCGTTGTGAGGGGTTACACACCAACAGTTAGCCCATGCTCTGACACCACCAAACTGCACTGCACTCAGTGTGTATACTCAACTGTTCGTGACATGGCTGTCGGGATCTGGAACTGCCAAGTAATTAACAAAATGAATAGTGGGCGGGAACAGGCTGAATTAATGTGGGAACCTAATAAGGAAAAAAACTATTTCAAAACAAACACACAATACACTGGGTGATAGGACATACTTCACATATGCTCAGATTTACAGTTCTATTTAAAAATGTAAACATTGTTTATGTTCCCTTTAAGGAAAAAATTTCAGTAACACAGCTGAAAGGGGAAAACAAAATAGCCTACATCCTGCCATGAGAGCTCTAGGCTTTCTCACAGTTCACCGAGGGGCAGTCCAAACGTCCAACAGCACTGTATTCCCAAGTCTTGGCACAGTGACAGACAGTGCTCCGTCACCTGCCAATGTGCAACAAGAAGTAGCTGGCAACTGAAGAGTGCAGCCCCAGACAAGGGTGCTGCTTTCAAGAAGTTCCCAAGGTACTGCGGGTCCAGTTCGTAATGGGCCTTATACATCAACAACAGGTATTTAAAGGACACTGTCAAACCCCTTAGGGCTAAAGTGTCCACAGTTAAAAAACAACAACAACAAAAAACTTATGATTGTTCACATTCTGTAGAGACTACTGATGTAGCTGGAAGTTTGAGTCAGATTTATTTTCTTTCACAAAGTGACAGACTGCCCACCATTCTGGTATTACCACACAAAAACATGTTTGTTTACATTCCTTGATCTACTCCCACTGCATCTTTCCTGAACCTGGGAACATCCCCAGCACAGTCTAGCCACTAACTGTGCATTAGGAGGATAGCAGATAAATGCATCATGAGTGGCTGCACTTTTGAGAGGTGTTCTAGTGTTCAGTATACAGTAAGAGTAGATCAAGGATTAAAACAAAGCAGGATTGGGTGCAACTATACCATTAGCATACATTTCAGTTCTACAAAGACAAGAGGCAGATAAACCAACCAGCAGCATAGGAAAATTATGTACCTACCGTAATTCTTGATCTTCTCTTGTATCTTCACCATTCATTACTTCCTGGGTGTAAGCGAGTGGCGCACCGTCACGGAGCTTTTTTTTTTTAAAAGTTGCCTAACGGCCCGCTTCTCAGAGCGACGTCATCATGCGCGAGGGGCCGTTAGTAGCGATCGACTCCTCCTCCAACTCAGTTCTGTGAGCCGGAGAGGCAAAAGTGAAAGCAGAAAATAAAGATAGCGAGGCAAGATAGCCGAGGATAGCAAAGCAAGGAAGAATGAACTGAAAAGGAATAAGCCGATGGAGGAAGGACAGAGGAGATAAGAACATCCCTAGCCTAGGAGTGCAGGGCCTCCTTACCTGGGCGACTCTAGGAGGAGAGATGAGTAAGGAAATGAGAAAATAGAAGAAGAAGAAGAAGAAGAGAGAGATGGATGTTGAAGGGACCAGAAGGCCAACTGACATAGTTAGCTTGTAGCTGAAGGCTCACTCAAAGGGGAAGCAAGAATCCCGGAGATAGAGCTGAAGAGAAGGTTCACCGAACCCGCTTAGACAGACTCAGGAGGGCATAGTCCTCATCTTCAACATGCCATTGTTCTGACACCCACCTCGGCTCCTGGCCGGAGGGCCTTAACTGGAGGACAGCCGAGGAGGGAAGAATAAAACCCCAGCAGCATGAGAGTGCTGCTCAGGGGTTAGAAATGGAAAATGTAAGCCTTTCAGGCGTTTCAAGATAGAAATGGGACTCAGACTGACTAGCTAAGGCGGGCAAGGCTTAGGCTGGCTAAGATTGGATATGGTCAGCAGAGCTCTACTGTAAAATTGTCCAGGAGGACACTTAAAGGAGAAACCACTAGCAAAACAGCGAGAAGGATAGCTACCTTCTCATTTGATTTCTCCTTTTTTTTTTTTTTTTTTTTTTTTAACAGATAAAAATATTTTTTTTTTTTAACTAGATGCATGACCCAGATACCAAGATGCCTATAGCAGTCGGAGAGAGTTCCTCAGCATTTTTTTAAAGAGAAAGGAACAGACGACTTTCGCTCCTCTGCTCTGCAAGGTAAGAATAGAGGGGAATCAGATTTCAGGGCAACTACCTGAACACGGGATTGCAGGATCAAAACTGAATAGCCTGAGCCAGGCCAAAAACTCAGAGGTATCTTGCCATAAGAATAGCAAGAGATAGTTGTGCAGTTCTGATCGCCAATGCAATCCACTTAGATGGCCCATGAATCTTAAGTAAGTAATTTTTCTGGATTTTAGAACCCCCTCAAAAAGATATATTTTTTTGGAAAATTTAAGAATTTTCCTATATTTTATATAAATGCAGAGAGAGGAAGGAGACGGGAGGTGGAGAAGCCACAGGAAGAGGCACTGAGGGATGGTGGGTGGTAGAATGATGAGGAAGATACAAGAGAAGATCAAGAATTACGGTAGGTACGTAATTTTCCTATCTTCCCTTGTCAATCTTCACCATTCATTACTCCTGGGTGAGTATAAGCTCCTCTTCCCCGGAGGGGAAGAGGCCATACCCTGAGGGAACAAGACCCCAGCCTTCTGCTGGTGAGAAACAGAAGGAGAAGACCCTGGCTTATTCAGAAAGCCTAAGAGGGAGAAGAGCTAGAGGTGCCTCCCGAGGACGAGGAGACGGAGGGAGCCCTGTAAAAGTCTCCTAGCTCTGGAAGAGAAAAGACTGGTCCCCGAAGGCGGAGCGAATCACCCTACGCCGGGCCAGGGTGACAACCTGGAAAGACGAAGCCATGCCATCCGCCTGATGCAGATCGCTGTCCCCGCAAGCCTGGAAGCTACCTCATTGGCGCCATAAGATGCCCTTGCTTGCGTCTTGCCAGCTCCAGGCCTACCGCGGAGAGGGCAACGGCTTGTCTGGTTTGCTCCGTATCAGGCATAGATGCCAGCAGCTGACATCATCGACCACAGATGCCGTTGTAGGCAGCGTGGTGAGCCTGATGTGATGCAATACATGCACTCGCATCGAGCAGAAGAGAACACTCTTCGCCTCCAACGGTCGAACTGGGAGAGTCCGAACCGTGGGCAGTCGTGGCGCCAGGCAACGGCACCCAGAAGGAGTATCCAGGTATACCAAACCTGAGGACGGGTTGGGAAGGGAACCTAGAGACTCAGAGGGGCACAATACCTACGCTGGCAGTCCGCCGGGCTGGGGAAGAAGCGGCAGGGGACTGCTATGACCGGATAGACGCCCCTGGAAGGGGATAGCCAGAAGGTACCACCAGATGCTGGGCACTGAATTCACCAAGGAATCTAGCTGCCTCCCGCTCGGTATTGTCTCTTCGAACGTAGGGAATCTGGAGATCCCTCACCATCCTCGAGAGGAAACGCTGATATTCTGTGAAATCAGCATCGGAGGACAGATGAGCAGGGTTCCTCTCCCGGAGGAGGGAGACGAGGATGATGGGGAACTGGAATGCCCAGAGGATTCCTGCGGCGGTGGGGAGAGTCAAAGACCCGCCCATGCATGTACCTAACGATGAGGGGAAGGCCGCAGAACCCTGAACTGCTCCCAGGATAACGGACCAGAGGGCCGACATGGCCTGGGAGTGGGGTGGTGAAGGCAGAGAGATGGGAGAGGGCACCTCCGTGAGGCAACTGTTCGCGGGGCTCTGGAATCCGGGGAAGGAGCCCTGGAAAGCGGGATCCCGGATATCAGACCAGGCCGCAGAACGGAACTCTGGGGAAGCGGAGCCTGGAAGAGCCCTGGGGAGAACCTCCCGTGACGACGCCCGGACTGCATGGATCCAGAAGGGCAGTCCGCACAAACGCCGAAGGACACCCTAGAACCCTGGAGGGAGGGCGAGGCTCTGCACTGGCTCCTGGCCACCCCTGAGGTGGCCAAGGAAGACCGAGCAGCAGACCCCTGCCCCTCGACCCCTCGGACTCCGAGAGGGCCCTCCTCCACCACAGCAGCCCCCTGTCCCTAGAGAGAGTGACAGCACCCGTAAGGTAGCTGTCACCGGCCTCCAGAGAGGGGAGCCTCCCCGCGCCATCCCCGCGCCTGCCCCCAGGGGCTCCCGCCACCCCCAGCCGGGAACCCTCAGGAGGCGACGAAAGGGGGACAGAGGGAGGCGCGCCGCCGCCTGGCACCTCTAGCCACCGGGACCCAGACTCAAGAGTGGGGTGCCAGGATGGTCCACGTCTGAATCAATCGCCTCCGAGGAGGACGGACCAGCAGGACCTCAATGCTGGCCACCCCAGGGGTCCTCGAGGGCTGGGCCGCAAACGCCCGTACCGAGGCGCGCGCTGCCGCCCCTCACGCCGTAGCAGCCAGGCTCTAGCTCCACACTCCAACGGCGCCAGGGGCCGGGCACCGCTGCTGGAAGGACTAGCCCACGGCGCCGGCGACGAAGGGCGGCACGCCGACGGCGCCGCTTCGTCCATCGACGCCAACGGCGCCAAGGCCCAAAGCGGCACTGCTAACGGCGCCCCTCGATCACCGGCCGCGAACGGGCGCAGGATCCGAAACTGCCCGAAAGGCGGAGTCGAGGGTCCACCCGAGCTAGGCCTAAAAGACGAGGGCCTCGCCACGGGGAGCTCTGCACTCCGAAGAGGTGACTGCCGAGGCGTGTCGGCGCCATGCCCCGGAGGGACCACGACGCCCTCGACACTGCAGAAGGGCCTCCTCGGCAAGAAAAGACGAGGAGACCCCTCCTCCTCAGACTGATAGGCCCGGAGGGGACCCGGGAAGGCCTAGAGACCTTACCTGACAATCCCTGAGCGACGTCAGTTCCCTCAAGGTCGGCGGGCTTTGCTGAGCTTGAACGCGACTTCGAGGACATGGCGGTCCATGGAGAAACAGGCATCGCATCCAATCCATGTCATGGTTGGTCCCAGGCAACGAAGACAGAACGCCATGCCGGTCCGAGACGGAGAAATGCCGCTACAGTAACACCGGGACGATAGGGCGCGCCCGCCTTTGAAACACGCTTAGCCCGGACCCGACATAATGCGAAATCAACAAGAAAAAACAGTAGGAAAACACACCGCACCGCTTTAGAAAGAAAAAGAACGGTCTTACCGATCGCCGAGTGTGTGGAAAAGAGGAGTCGCTGACGAGTGGAGAATGACGCCCAAACAGGTGCTGCCTCGACGGGCGGAGAAACAGAACTGAGTTGAGGAGGAGTCGGTCACTATTAACGGCCGCGCGCATGACGCCGCCTCGAGGGCGGGCCGCTGGGCAACTTTAAAAAAAAAAAAAAGCTCGCGGACGGGTGCGCCGCCCGCTTATGCACTCCAGGTAGTAATGAATGGTGAAGATTGGACAAGGGAAGATCAATGAATTCTAGCGCTGGTAATCACTCATAAAATATGGGTTTTAAAGCAGCAGTACTAGTTAATAAAAATGTTCGTTCTACAATAGTTCGTCAAACAAGCCCCACAATTGACAAAACCTGAATCCTTTGCTTTTTATTTTTCGGACAGTTTAGCACAGACCCTTGCCAACAGTGCAATGCAGGATGATGAGGGAAATCTGGTGCTGCAATTCTCGTTGGTTATTTTGTCTGATGTACGTGGACTGTACCACTTCTTCCTTTGCTTGCTCAGTTTCTATAGGACGGGCAATGTAAACAAGGGTAATAAAAAAGAAATGGAATGGGGCTGCCATATTTCCTGTGGATTCACACAACACTATAAATGTATTAACAATCAAGGAGCCTATTACCTGAAAACATCAGTGAACAGCAAAAGTTAAACCTGAGATTTTAAACTACCAGGTAGTGTAAAACCTGGAAGTGATGAACCCTTCCTGGTAACTAGCACTGCTGCTTTATCTAGAAACATAATCTCCCCCACAAAAAGGTGATCGTGTCCTTTATGTCTCTATAGCAGGCCATGTTATAGTGCAATAACACACCCCATGGTGCTGTGTTCACGTAAGCTGTAGGTGCTCCTCTGATGCGTGCTGAGGAGCACACACTTTAGCAGTGCCTATATTTCCCAATGAATACACACCCTATTATGTTATTGCCCATGTACCTGACATTCAATATGCTGATGACATACCCAAATTGCATGATGACTTGTTAACTTGTAAGTCAGCTAACAGTGTCTAGAATTTCCTTTTCTTGCCATACTTGTCACAAGTGTAAACTGGCAAATTGTTCACCTACTTAAAAGTATAAACAAACAAGTTGGGCACCAAGCTAACAAGTTTATACAACACCACTGGAGATAAATATGACAAGATAAAAGTGGTATCTTAAGCCTAACTTGCAATATAACGTCTTATCTTGTGAGTTAGATATGTCACAGATAACGATCTTGCCTTGATGGCTACATCACAGTGGAATGTAACCAATCAAAGAGGAGCTTTCACAATGCTGATGATGACATCACAACAGCACATCCAGCAGTTGAAATCAAAGAGAAACGATTAATCTTCAGGCAAACAGCACATTTAAAAGCTATACCTAGTAAAATGATGTTGTATAAACCAGATATGCAACTGTCTGAGTCAAAATATGCAGTTTTATCATCTCCTGTGAGGGGTAGAACTTTTAGTCTCTCGCATCAAGGTCATTAAACACCTTGACAAGCCCAGTCTGTGAACTGCAACGAGGTCTGAAACCAGAATGAAAAGGTTCACAGATGTTAAAATTCCAGCAGTGACTCTGCAACTGTACCACCACCACCACAACCACCTTCTCAATAACAATGCCCAAAAGGAAGATTTGAGATCTGCAGTTCTCCCAAAGACAAGATTTTCAGTAGAAACATAGAAACATAGAATTTGACGGCAGATAAGGACCGCTTGGCCCACCAGTCTGCCCATTTCCTACCTACTGGATAAGCTGCAGATCCTAGTTAACCAGCAGCCTACTTCTTTCTACCCCCACCCCCAGAATTGCCTTATGACTATCCCATGCATGCTTGAATTCCACCACTGATTTTGACTCCACAACCTCCTCCGAAGGCCATTCCATGCATCCACAACCCTCTCTGTGAAAAATACTTCCTTAAATTACCTCTGAGCCCCCCATCTTCAAATTGTGCCCTCTTGTTCTTGCACACCTCTTTTTGAAAGATGCTACCCTCTTGGACTTTGTTGATTCCTTGAGGTACTTGAAAGTTTTATCATGTCCCCCCTCCCTCCTTTCCTCGAGGCTATACATATTAAGCTCCTTAAGTCTCTCTTCATATGTCCTCCGTGCAGACCCTGCACCATTTTAGTTGCCCTCCTCTGGACAGCTTCCATCCTGTCTATGTCTTTATGAGATTGGGTCTCCAGAACTGCACAGTACTCAGATGGGGTCTCACCAGCTGTCTGTACAGAGGAATAATAACTTCCTGTTTTCTACTGGTGATACCTCTCCCTATGCATCCCAGTATCCCCCGCCCTCCTTGCTGCCTTCTCACATTGCTTGCCCACCTTTAGGTCATCTGATATGACTACCCCAGGTCCCTTTCCATTTTGTTGTTGTTAGTATCTCACCCCCATTGTGTACTCTTCCCTGGGTTTTTGTTTCCCAGGTGCATTACTGCACTTCTTAGCATTGAATCTAAGCTGCCATACATTTGACCATTCCTCTAACCTTGCCAAGTCCCTTCTCATCCTTTCCACCCCACCCTGTGCATCAACTCTGTTGCAGATCTTAGTGTCATCTGCAAAGAGACATTTTCCTTCCAGTCCTTCTGCAATGTCGCTTATAAAGACATTGAAGAGGACTGGTCCTAATATTGAACCCTGCGGTACCCGCTAGTAACCCTCCTTTCTTCTAGTGGACTCCATTTACTATTACTCTCTGTGTCCTATTCTCCAGCCAATTCTTTACCCAGGCTGTCATCTTGGGACCCACTCCCAGGCTGGCTAACTATATATTAATCTTTTGTGTGGGACTGTGTCAAATGCCTTTAAAAGTCTAGGTAGGCCATGTCCACAGCCTGGACTTTTAGCAAGGCATTTGACACAGTCCCACAAAGATTAATATATAAGTTAGCCAGCCTGGGAGGGGTCCCAAGATGACAGTAGGGGTTTCACCACTGCCTTTTTAAGGGTCACTGGCAAACACCATTCCATCAGGGAAGCACCAGACAATACTGGCTGTAAAACTAGGCCCAGAACATCCAGCAGCTGTGTAGGTCACAGATCCCGACTCACAGCAAGTGGGGCACAGACAAGCATCACCTTAGAAATGCAACGCTCCATAGAAACTGGCTTAACTTTCACCCCAAACTACAGAAGCACCCTAGCCCCAGAGAAGAACTATAACTTAGAGTGGCGAAGCCATGGTGGATTAGAAGGTCCTATAAAACAGTATGGATAAATAAAGCCATCTGATTCACTAAACATTTCACATGATCATGTAATTATTCAGCGTATTTTTGCTTCAAAAGCTGTTTATAGATGCAAAAGACACCAAGGATGTGTAATTATTGCCAAATGCACTTCGGGTGTATTCAAAGGCACAAAGCACAACATTTCATGGTAAGTGCAATTACTGACCCATAATCACACCTGGCTGAGTATCATCATTTAATTATCTTGACTAATGGGGTAACTGTGGTTGTTCAATGGTACTCATTAGTTATGCCATTCATACCACATCATACTGAAAGAAAAATTACTCACCTTAGTAATTGCTTTTCTTCTCATGGAGTCTTGCTATATTAGGACTTATGCAGTATGCCCATGGCTTTGAACTGCCCCGAGATGAAATAGTTAACCCAGAGTAATCTGAGTTCCATCAGCTGAGGGCGCTATTCAAAGCTCTATCTGGTTGTTTGAACCCAAACTGTCAGGTTCTTTACGAGGCTAAACTATATAGCAAGTCTGTGTGGAAAAGCCCTACACTAACCATTGGCTATCTACTAACAGTAGAACCACAAACACAACAACAAACAATAATGAAAACAATATTACCTATTATTGTTAGGATAACCCTGACCATCACTACTAGGCCCCTCTGCCCAAAAGACTCAAGTCCAGAGAGGGCCCAGCTACCACTTAACAAAAACAGAAATTATCTAGTTCCTTACCCAAGAGAAGAAAAGGGGGAGAGACTAGAAGCTAAAAGGCATGACACAGTGCTTGCACCAAATGTCAACCCCATACCCAAGTAGGGATTCTGAGAGGGGTAGGAGGGAGGGTTGTCCTAATATAGCAAGACTCCATGAGAAAAGCAATTACTAAGGTGAGTAATTTTTTCTTCAAACACCATGAAGTCTTGCTTATATTAGGACTTATGCAGATTATACAGCAGTACCTCCATGGAGGAGGTCTAGAACCTACTTAGGAATAGGCTCTCAGCCAGCTGTGCCAAAGCGAGCATCTCTCCTGGACTGGACGTCCAGAGAATAATGCTTAGTGAAAGTGTGGACTGTCTTCCAGGTAGCAGATTGACAGATTTCCAAATGGGAATATCTCTAGCCACTAGAGATGCAGCTGTACTGGAATGAGCCCTCAGGCCTGAGGGAGGCTCTCACCCAGTTTTTGGTAGCAGAACTGGATACAAGAGACAATCCACTAGCGATTGTCCTCCTAGTAGCAGGTCTCCCCTTACCCACATCTCCATAGGTAAGGAAGAGCTGGAGGATTCGAACCTGTGACCCTTGGTACGTTCCAAATAGTAGCTAAGAGCTCTTTTAACGTCCAAACTGTGCAGCCTTCTCTCACCAGAAGAAGAGTGCTCAGTAAAAAATACTGGAAGAGAGATGGATTGGTTAAGATGAAAATCTGAAACCACTTTAGGTAAAACTTTCTGTTAGTCCTGAGGACCACTTTATCTCTGTGGAAAGAAATGAAACTTTTCCACTGACAAGGACTGTAATTCACTTATACGCCTAGCAGAAGTGATAGCCACTAGAAAAACAGTTTTCCAAGTTAAAAACTTGAGGTCTGCCAAACCAGAGGCTCAAAGGGGGTTGCATTAGCTGGGCAATGCAAACATTCAGGTCCCATGCAGGAGTAGGTTCTCGAAGGGAGGGTTAGTATGAAGTAACCCTTGAAAACTTGAAAACACAGGGTGAGAGGAAAGGAAACTGGTTTCCTGCAGAAATAAAACAGAAACAGCTGCCAAATGAACCTTCAAGGTAGCTGGTTTGAGGCCTAAGAAATTTAAGTGGACCAAATAGTCCAACAAAATAGGCAGGTCAGCAGATTCTGGGGTGATCTGCTTCTCAGAACACCAAAATGAGAATCTCTTCCATTTAGAATTATAGTGGTTTAGTGGAAGGCTTCCTAGAAGCCTTCAAAATATCCAGGACACCTTGAGAAAGGTGTAAATCGGTAAATTCTAACTCAAGAACCAGGCCTTGAGGTGGAGGGAATTGAGGTCCGATACCACACTCCCCTGTGCACAGGCAGCAGGTCGGGTCCTGGGCAAGGTCAGGGAGGCGGAATGAGAGGGGCAGAAGAAGAGGGACCAAGGCTGCCTGGCCCAGTCTGGAGCAATCAGAATCACTCTGCAAGGCTGAGTTCTGATTTTCACCAGTACCCTGAAGAGGAGGGGAACGGAGGGAAAGCATAGAGGAACTTTCCTCCCAATTCAGTTGAAAGGCATCCAGAGGGACTGATCCCAGAACTGGGGCCTGCAGCAAAACAGGGAAGTTGGTGGTTGTCTGGGGCTGCGAAGAGGTCTATCTGAGGGGTGCCACAACTGGCAAAGACCGACCCCAGCACTTGAGGGTTCAGAGCCCATTCGTGATGGGCCTGAGAAATCCTGCTGAGGGCATCCGCTAGGACATTGTCCTTCCCTGGGAGGTGAACCACTAAGAGAGGTGTCAGGGAGTAGGCCAGAGACCACAATTTCATTGCTTCGTGCACAAGGCTGAAGAGCAAGTGCCCTTGCTTGTTGATGTACCACACTGTTGTGGTATTGTCTGTCCTGACTTGAACAACCTTGTTCTGGACAGTTTCCAAAACCTGGAGAGCTAGGAAGACAGCTCTGAGCTCCAGTAGATTGATGAAGCAGAGATTCCTGAGAGGACCAAACTCCCTGAGTTGAAAGGTCGCCAGGTGAGCCCCCAACCCAGCAAGGACGCGTCTGTGAGGGGGGTGAGGGAATGAAGAACAGGTAGGAATGGGACCCCTGTGGACAGATTGCTTTGATCCAGCCACCACTGAAGAGCTAGGATCAAGGTCTTGGTCACTGGGACCAATTTGGTAAGGGGTCCCTCCTTTGAGACCAATGGGACCTCAAGTGGAACTGAATGTCCCTCATCTGAAATTCGCTCCTGGCACAACAGCTGTAGAAGCAGCCATGTGCCCTTGGAGTTGTAGAGTGCCTTGCTGGTCGAGAGACCTGCAGGGTGAAAGAAGATGCCAGGGCAATAATTTTGTCCACTCTTTTCGAGGGGAGGAATGCCCTGGCTAACTTTGTGTTCAGCTCTGCACCTATAAAGTTAGTACCTGAACTGGTTCGAGAACTGACTTTGAACATTCAACAGGAACCCCAGAAAGGTGAGGAGTTCCTGAGTGATTTCTCAAGTGGGATTTTACCTGCTCTGGTGACTGACCACAATGAGCCAGTGGTCCAAGTGAGGAAACACAGCTACCCTTGACTTCTTAGGTGGGCCACTACTACAGCTAGACATTTTGTGAAAACTCTTGAGCAGAAGTGAGTCCTAAGGGCATTGCCCTGAACTGGTAGTGGCCAGAGGGTAGTTCAACCTGAGGTACTTTGTGAGAGGCCCTGATTAGGATATGGAATAGGAGTCCTTGAGGTACAGGGAAGCTAACCAGTCCCCTGGTCTCAAGGATGGTAAAATCATTGCCAAAGTTAGCATTTTGAACTTTGGTTTTACAAGATGCTTGTTCAGAAATCTTAAATCCAAGATGGGCCGCAGTCTCCTGTCTTTTTGGGGTCAGGAAGTACCTTGAGTAAAGACCCTTGCCCTGGTGACAAGGGGGACCCTTTCCACTGCTTTGCAGTCCAAAAGAGAAGAAACCTCCGCTTCTAGTGCAAGGGTTTCTAAAAGACTTGAAGGGGAAAGTGTCTGGCTCTCATCTTGGGAAACTGTTTGAAGCTGAGAACCAGGCCTTGGCTTACCACCTCCAGAACCCATTTGTCCGAGGTTAGGGACAACCAGTTCTGGCAGAAATAAGCCAGTCTGCCCCCACCGTGCACAGGAGAGTCGGCCCCAGACACCCAGTCAGGGTGCCTGCTTGGCAGGAGCAGCTTTAGGTTGGGGAGAGGGAGAGGGCCTGCCTGTGCCCTGCCTGCCTCTGCCTCTGAAAATCCTCTCTGCAGAAGCAGAGGATGCCTGAAATTGGTAAAGGGCCTATGGTAAGGCCTGCCTTTGTGGAGTGGCATGCCCTCCTTAGCTTGGGCACTTTTGTAAGTAGTTCTGTATTCATCCATCTTTTTCATGTAATTTTCTGTTTGTTCTCCAAACAGAGAATTTCCTATGACAGGAAAATCTATAGCCTTTGACTGGGTATCTTGGGACAGATTAGTGCATCTGAGCCATGCCAACCTCTGGAGAGCTACAGAAGTGGCCATGACCCTAGAGCAACAGTTCTCAAACTTTGTCATAGTGAGCCTCCCTAAGCCATGGAAAAGATCTTGAGCCTCCCCAAAATACTGAAATATTTTTGGGCCTCCCATAGAAAAAATCTACTTTTCACAGGTACATCAGGAATAAATTGAAACCTCTTTGCATAGCTGGCTCTCATGTTAAGCTTATTGTAACCCCCTGCAACAGGACAACCTTCTTGCTCCAATATTTTGACTCTCAAACCATTGTTACCCTTACTGCCATACCTTCATGGATCAGATTGCTTTCCGCTTGCCTCTAACTGGAATAACCTTCCTGATGATCTCTGCCTCTCCCCTGCTCTTAAGCAACTTCTCAGGGATCATTTTGCTCCTCCTGCTCTTATTCCTAGTACCTGTATGGTTAACTCTTGTATTTGGACAGTTCTGCTGCCAGTCTAATTGATCAATTGTTCTCGCATTGTTAGTTTGTTGTTAATTTGTTTGCATGTTTATTCATTTTGTATTGCTTGAGTGTTTTGCAGTTACATTTTGAACTGTATTCTCTCACTACCCTTCCCTGGGTACACCTGATATAAGCCATGGCTCAGTGTACAGTACCTTCCTGGTCATAGACTTGTGAAAATACATACATTCACCTACTATATCCTCTTTCAGTTTGCCTTATCCCTTCACACAAAATCTATAAAGTTCAAAAGTGATATATAATACTTTTTCAAGACTTGCTTGAGCCTCCCTGAACAGGTTGGGGCCTCCCAGGGAGGCTGGCCTCACCATTTGAGAACCCCTGCCCTAGAGGAAACATCATTAACATCAACAGCAGCATGAAATTGAATTTTAGAGGCTTCAATGCCATCAGCAGCCACCTGTTCCAACTCACTAGCCAGCGGCCCTGAGCCTGCTTGGCCAACTGCAATATAGTGTCCCATCTAGATTTCTGATATCTAGCCACATAAGCCATATAATTAGCTTGTCTGAGTCCCAAAGAAGCTGCCACATACTGTTTTTTTCGCCATGGCATCAATCTTCCTGGAATCTTTATCAGGAGGATGTGAAGCCAGGGAATATTAGCCTTGTCACAGGCTGCAGCTTGAACACCTACATGACTACACTGCTCAGTAAGGAAGTCTGTATTAGGGCCTGACAAAGTATACCTTCTGTCCATTTTTTATCTACAGGAGGGACAGAAAAGGATTTTTAAAATCTTAGTGGTTTGCCTCCTAAATGACTTATGCAAAGGAATAGACAACCTTCTAGCCTCTGGAATATCCATCATTTCCACATAGTCAGGCTCCTCTTGCTCATCCACAGCCTCTTCTAAGGAGCTGGAGAGTTTCTGCTACTTTCTTATAAAATCTGAAATGAGAGGGGACTCAGACAACAAAGGGGAGACTCAAAAGGTCTGTCTGGAGAAATGTGCGGTTCTATTGGCACTTCCAGACCTTCCCAATCACAATTACAATCATCAAAATCCTCCTCCTCCTGTGGTTCATAAAAATCCTCAACATCATAATCCTGAACCACTGGACCTGAACGACCCCTTTTTCCAACCAGAGAGGGTTCAACAAGTCCCTGAGACAAAGACTGACAATCTGTATGGCTTTAGCTATTTTACAGCAGAAGGAGAGACAAAACTGACTCCACACTAGCTGATTTCTTTGTCTTTTTACTTTGACTGGTTCCTCAGGACCAGCCTTTCTTTGCCGAGAAGTCACGCCTGGTCAGAGGCTCCCTCTGGTCAACGAGCTGGACCGGGCTGGCCATCCGGGTCAGCGGACTTGTGGCCTCTGGCTCCTGAGCCTGCCCAATCTCTTTTCCAGGGTGGCTGCAGGGAAATTCTTACACACCTGGCAGTCTGACAGGAGGTGGTCAGCCCCAGACAATAGACACAAGTGGTGTGTGGGTCAGCCTTGGCAAAGGCTTCCCACAGACATCACAGTGTTGAAACCCAGTGGGCCCGGTTTTCTTTTGGGTTCTCAGACATAATGCCAGCCTAACCAAACTTGTCCTTTTTTCCGGCTTGCTAGACAAGACACCTTATCGGTCACTCAACTGTGTCACGGGTATAGGAAAAACAATTTAAAATACTAGGTTTTTAGGACCGATAAGAACCGGTACTTACTCTAAATGCAAAGAAATGAGTTTTAAAGCAAACCGATCGGTTCAGAGTGAACTGATAATGAGTTTCCACACAGACTAATTTTCTTTTTACTTACAGTTACCAGATAGCCCGCTCAATGAACTGATAAAATTTCTTTAAACCGCAAAACGAACCAAACTGAAGGAGCTGGTCTCCGAGCGCCTGTTCAGTGAAAGGAGTAAAGAATCTGACAGTTTGGGTTCAAACAACCCAGATAGAGCTTTGAATAGCGCCTTATGCTGTGGAACTCAGATTACTCTGGAGTTAACTATTTCATCTCCGGGCAGTTCAAAGCCATGGGCATACTGCATAAGTCCTAATATAAGCAAGACTTCATGGTGTTTGAAGGACTAATTTTAAGTTAGCTGTGTAAGCAATAACCCACAACAGGGTGTGCGGTTATTGTGGATTAATGAACACCCCAGGTGCTGTCGAGGTCTCAACAACACAAGAATACCCTGAGCAGTGCTTATAACATGGGTTATATTTAAGCAACATATCCCAAGAAAGGTGTTTTTGCTGTTTACACAGCAAGAAATGTGCTATATCCTGCCACCCTGTAAAATAGTCCCTAGGAAATAATGCATTCTGCACTGCTGGTAACTATACCTTCCGCTCACAGTATCCAAATAATTATGAGAGAGACAGAACTTATTTAGAGAGAGAAAAGGAATAGTCTTTTGCACCACAAAGCAAATCCTGCAAGGCTCACACATTGACAGTTAACTGACAACTCTTCCCTTACTCTGATTCCAAGTAGCAGCTATCAGTCCCTCAGTGTGCACCACTCGCTCCTCGTTCTACATCTCTCTCTCTCTCTCGATGCATATCTGTTCTGCTTGGGGAGGGGCAATGGGAATGGAGCACAGCAATGGAACCTCTGCGGGGGGCATCTCCTCTTCCTGCAGCATCAGGGACAGGGATACTGTTCTGCTGGGGCGGAGGAGGGAGGTCAGCCTTTACAATACTGCAGGAACTTCAGCACACAGAATACCCTTTGTAGGAGCGGCACTGTGAATCGTCAGTACTCCTTATTGCTGTGACAAAGGTGACAGACTGACAATTACTGACAAGCGGGTCAGTACACTTCCATGCATATTTCTGACCTGCTGTCACTGAAACAATGCACAGCTGCACTGTTATGGAGGACGGCTCGTGCGACCCAACACAGCAAATGGAAGAGGCAGAAAGAAAGAACATTGCAGTACTCTCTCGCTGTCCATGGACTGTCTCTCTCTTTGCAGCAAAAACGTGCCATAGCACTGCGAGAGAGAGAGACAGTGAGACAGAGACACACACACACACACACACACACACACACACACACACACACACACACACACACACTCTCTCTCTCAGGCTCCCAATGTGCTCTCTGTCTCAGTGGAGGAAAGGGAGCTGAGAGTCTGACCGGTGGAAGGCACCCTGCTCAGTGACACCCTCTCGCCCCTTTAGTGCTCTCTCTCTCTCTTGGTCTGTCACACACACACCTACCTGTCATTCTGACTCCTGCTGTTGGTGATCGCAGAAAGGGGAGCTGAAATCACTACTGGTAGCCATTCTGCTTCAAGTCGAAACATCCTAAACTTCATGGGGGTTTTGCACAGTTCTTAGAAAACACAGACCACTGGCAATTTCAGATATGGTAGATTACGTGATGTGCACACGGATTTCTTTCAGGAGCTCTGCTGAATATTGACTCACCCTGCAGCGATTTTACAGAACACTGCATAGAAGGGGCATATATTTTACAAAGAGATTAACTGCCAGCCTCAGCAGTCTGTCTCCCAATTCGGTGTCCGCTCTGTGCTCAGTGATCCACGGGCAGACGGGTGGAAGGGCACTACTGATCACTAAACTGAGATTACAAATGGCTGCCTCTGAACCGCAGCCACCAGCGAGAAAGAAAAGACACGCTCTGCCGATTGAGTCCCATTCTGAAGTGTGCACAGCAACTGTGATTATATCATGCATTAATGCATGATCAGGTGGGAGCCCTGCACCTATCAGCTCATTATTTATATATATATATATATATATATATATATATATATATCACACACATACACATACACATACACACACACACACACACACACACACACACACACACACACACACATATACATACATACATATACCCGTAGGCCAGGTATAGTTAGGTTGCACAGCCATGTCTATGTTAAATCCCAATTTTGCACTTTAATAACTTTGCAACTATTCGGCCAATCCACCTGAAATCTGGCACGCGCTTGTCATACCACAGATCTCTGAATATGGAAATTTTAATTCTGGTCAGATTTATGTTCCGTGCATCAAAAGTGTGAAAATCTTCAACTTTTGATAAGTCTTAGCTTATCTCTATAGCCAATGGTTTGCCTGCCTGGTCCAAAATTTTCAGGGTATACATGGGGATTGGGTCAGGAAGTGCCTTTTGAAGGTTTGGTGAAAAATAATCTCTTCAAAAGTTATTAAAGTTTAAAGTTTTCCACTACATCCTATAGGAAAAATACATGTTCCACACGAAAGCAACTTGTAGTGTCGCGAAAGTACCTTTTCTGTCACAAATGCCCTCAGTAGTGTCGTGCCATTGCCTTCTTGTTTTCAGTCAGCGGTGGAGAAAAACAGTTCAAAAATAATGCCCCTAGTAAACACAGCTGCTGTGTTTACCTAAATGGGGTCCTAGGAACAGCACCCATGCTTTTTTTTTTCCCAAAAAGGCAAAGAAATATGCGTATTCTGATGTGGCTGCTTGTACTGTCGCAATGGGGAGCATGACACTTTTGCAAATTTATAAAGTCTTGCATTAGTACTTTTGCAAATTTGCTAAACTCGTGAATTTTATGGCGGTACTCTGCCCAAAATCATGGTTTGTCACCTCACTGCCACTACATGGTTTCTACTTTTGAGCTGAAATTTGCAGGGTGCCTTTTGCTGGCTTAGTGAAAAAAAAATTACACTAGTTCCAGAGTTACAGCACTCCAAAGCTGCAAATTTCCCCAGGATTGCACTGTGGGTCGTGGGCTTCGGTGCCTATATCTCGAAAACTGTTCGAGATAGACTTTTCACTAAACTCAGCCCATGGAGGTGGCTAAGTCATGAATGCAACTACTTAAATAATTTTTTCTACACTTGTTACAGTTTCTGAGATACTGGCAAATAAGCATTACGAGGGCTGCTTGGAATGCCTCTAGGCCTGTGCTATGTGTCTACACTTATGTGCAGGTGGGAGTGCAGAGCCCAGAGGGCCTGCGCTCCCAACTATGCATACTATTTATGCTAAATTGGGAGCACTACATTCATGTGTGGGTGGAGCACAGGGCCCAAGCGTCCATCTATGGATACCATTTGCAAACCTGAGAACATAGTTATGGGTGGGTGGGACCCATGGATTCCATTTGCAAACCTGAAGAGACAGTTATGGATGGGTGGGAGCGCAGGGCCCGCATTCCACCTAAGCATTCCATATGACTAACATTTCACTTTCTGAAAAGAGAGATTTATTGCAAAAACTCACGTTAATACATTGTTGGGGTTGATTTCACACTGTTAAAGTGTGAGTCTGGGCTAGGGTTTCTAACCCTATTACCCCACACACTCCCACCATCCCTGTCAGGTGTCGGTGTGAGTTAGTCATCGGCTCAACTCTCACCCCATTTCCCTACACTGTGCAGTCAGCTTGGCATTACAGATGGAATGGGGTAAGAGTTAGCCTCCACCCACCCCTAACACACACCCCGCCTGTTGGGTGCGTGGTAGTAGGGTTGGAAACCCTAACGCCAAATTTTACACTTTTGTTGGTATGGAAACCAACCCTAACTGATGCATTAAGAGAGTTTATTTGCAATGAAAATAAATAAATTATATATATATATATATACATATATACACACACACACACACACACACACACACACACAGTGATACAAAATAGTTAAGCTAGAACAGTTCTAACTATTCATAACCTATGTAAGAGATAAAAGGAATCAAGTCATATTAAACAAGTACCAAAGCCCATTTTATGTTTGTTCAATTAAGTAAATGGAGAAGTACATTTTGATTCAAATTTATTAATGGTATCTGATTTCACCTAACCACAAACACGTGACAAAACATACTGGTACATACTTCACAAAATCTTGGTACAACCACTAACATTTTAAATGAGCAGTTCTATTTACAGCTTAACAATTCTCACCAGTTTTAAATGCAAGCATTCCATAGCTTCTTGACTTTCAATCAATTCAGTGCATTATAGGACCATTACAAACAGTGCTGAGTACAGAAGTTCCTTATTAGAACGGTTTGCTTCATAGGTAAATGTAGCAACCATTCAAATTACACTGGGATTTGTTAAGAAGATGTAAAACAATTGAAATAGGATTACAATATACATGTATATATATTTTTTTATCATTATTATTGATATTTTCTCCCGGGCTCGTCATGGCACATCCGACTGACCCCTAGCCCTGACACCCGACATCAGGCCATCCTCCTCTTTACCCCTACGGATTACCCCATGGCGGGGTGGTGAGGAGCTACCCAGCTCAACCCACCAGAGCAGGATCCGGATGAGGAGGCGCCATTCGGGTTGGACAGCAGGGGTCAGAAGCTCATGCTGCCCGACCGAGCCCATTTTTCCAATTTTCCTCCTTGCAGAGTGCCGCATGCAATGAGAATGTTTTTGCTTCAATTTCCTTGGGTGGTGACAGAATCTCTGCTGCACCGCACATTATCATACCAGCCAATTAATATAGCTCTTTTCATCTGTTCCAAACTAAGATCATGGCTGTAACTCTCAGCTTAGGGTTTATCAGACTATCTAGATATCTTTGCCAGACAAAGCGTCCCATTAATCTCACATTTTCACTCAAAGAAGCTGAGATGTTACAAATGTCAAATCCCTATATATCTTGTCCTGTGAAACGACTGAGTGCAGCAGACGGCTTCTGTGACGCCACTGGCATTGTAAACGCTAACCTCCCACTGGCTAAAGACCCCATCTCAACCACTATGGTCGATCTCAGAATTCAGTATAAAATACAAAGCCACAAATTGGGCAGGGAATGGGATGACTCTCAGTTCACATCTCACAGAAACAGAATTTGACGGGCAGTTAAGGACCGCTGGCCCACCTAGTCTGCCCATTTCCTACCCAACGGATAAGCTGCAGATCCTAGTTAAACAACAGCCTACTTCATCCTACTACCCCCACTAGAATTGCCTTATGTCTGTCCCACGATTCTCAAATTCCCCACTGTTTTTGACTCTCCTCCTCAGGAAGGTCGCTCCATCTCAGCTGTACTTCAATCCCGTAGGTCTTGGGGCATCCTGTGGTGGCAGCGCACTCATGAGACTATGGGATGAGGGAACGATCACCTGCTGCTGGGGCACATCATTCGGTTGTAAGTCCCCACCCCACCCCAAGGCCAGGAATAGCTTGAGCTAGCAACTTTTTGTCAATGTGGTTAAAGGACTATACTGGGTTGGGGGAGGAGAATAATAAGTTCAATAACTATTCTATCATCATTGTCCATAGAACTGCATCTTTTGCTGCTGCTTATACAACTTAACTCCAGAGTTTGTGACATTAGTCATTTTCAAATGTGCACTGCTGGGGCTTCTTCTCACATGGTCCTTGAACTGGCCATGTTTTGCTATAAATGGAGGGTGATGCAAAATAATCAAAACAGATCTGCTGTACTAGAGAAGATAATGTAGGCAGCTATTCCATTTAGGCTATAAAACATGATGAGTCAGAGGCCATCAATCTGCTAAAAATCCTACCCCGCTGCAGATTTGAAAGTGCTCAGCAGTCTTACACATGCATGCGCAAATACACACACATATTTGCATTTGCAGCCCATGATGCTTTGCATTGTGGGGCATGTGTGATTTTGTATTTTCTTGAAACTTGGCTTCCCAGCCAAATGCCCTTTGGGGTAACCCTTGCCTCAGTGTTTACGCTCAGAGGTTCTTTGTCTTATATATACATATACATATATATACATACACACACACACACACACACACACACACACACACACACACACACACACACACACATATATATATATATATATATATATATATACACACACATATATATATATACACACACACACACACACACACACCCTTGAAAGTTGTCGATTTGTCTGATTATAAATGAGAGACTTACATATATTATTCCAGTCAGTATTTTATAGCAAACTCATTTGCTCTAACAGTATATCCTCAAAGCCAAAATTAATTATCCGTCAGCACATCTTTTAAAGTAAATTAAAACTGGAAAATGCTGCTTGCAAAAGTATTCAACCCCTACACAGTAGTATTTGGTAGAGCCACCTTTTGCTGCAATAACAGCTTTAAGTCTTTTGGGGTAAGTATCTACCAGCCTTGCACACTGTTCAGGAGTGATTCTTGCCCATTCTTCTTGGCAGATTTGTTCCAGGTTGGTTGGGTAACGCCAGGACCGAATATTCAAACAGTGCCACAGACTCGGCGGGACTGAGATCTGGACTTTGACTTGGCCACTGTAGGACATTCACCTTTTGTTGTTTAACCACTCCTGTGTTGCTTTGGCCTTGTGCTTGGGATCATTGTCCTGCTGAAAGGTGAAGTTTCTCCCAAGCTTCAGTTTTTAGCAGACTGAAGCAGGTTCTCTTGCATCTCCCTGTATTTTGCTCCATCCATTCTTCCTTCAATTTTAACAAGATGCCCAGTCCCTGCTGATGAAAAGCATCCCCACAGCATGATGCTGCCACCACCATACTTCACTGTAGGGATGGTGTTTTCTGAGGCATGGGCAGTTAGGTTTGCCCAACACATAGCGCTTTGAATTTTGGCCAAAACTCTCTATCTTGGTCTCATCAGACCACAAAACCTTGTGCCACATCTTAGCTGGTCACTTCATGCTTTCTGGCAAACTCCAGATATGCTTTGATATGGTTCTTTTGAGTAATGGCTTTTCTAGCCACCTCCCATACAGGCCAGTATTATGCAGAGCTCTTGATATGGTTGACTGGTGCACCTTCACTCCACTCTCAGCCACTGAACTCTGTAGCTCCTTCAAAGTGATTGTTGGCCTCTCTGTGGCTTCCTCACTAGTCTCCTCCTTGTTCGGATGCTGAGTTTTGAGGGACGGCCTTGTCTAGGTAGTGCCTGGGTGGTGGATGTGCTTCCACTTCCTCACTATTGCTCCAACAGTGCACACTGGGATATCCAAACACTTGGATATTATTTTGTACCCTTTTCCTAATGTATGCATGTTCTATTACTTAACTTAACTTCCTTAGAATGCTCTTTTAGTCTTCATTTTCACACCCTTCCTTCAGATTCACAGTCTGACCAATGGTCATTAAACTGAGGGGGGTTATCCAGAAAATGTAAGCTACTTTAATGTTTCAGAGGTGAGGCCAATTGTAAGCCAATTGTGTCCTCGTTAGGGCAATAATATTTTCATCTGTGTAAACTTGAGCCCAGAGCACAGGGTTGAATACTTATGCAAACAGCATATTTCAGTTATTTTTCTTTAACATATTTTCTAACATAAAACCAATGTCACTTTAAAATAATTATTTTGAGAGTCAGTCTTTTAAATAAATATTACACAGAACAAAATCTCAATATATCATTTGTAATCCAGACAAATCTGACAATTTTCAAGGGGTTGAATACTTTTTAATTGTGTGTGTGTGTGTATATATATATATATATATATATATATATACATACACACACACACACACACCTCTGCTATACCTTGAATAATTTATTAGCAGGTCTGGGTGAAACTCACGCTTTATTTTCACCTTAACTGGCAGCCTCCAGCTTCAATTCTGTTCTCAGATAGCCTCTAAAGCTGCCCAATGCGTCGCTTAAACTTGGGGTTTTAGTTGTATAACTGGATGCGCCTGCACAATTCAAAGCCTACCCGCATTAGAAAACTAATTTTGCCCACTAAATATTCAGAAACAAAATGTTAAAAAAAGGCAGCAGAACATCAGAGAAACTCCTAAATGACTTTACATTTAACTGATATGCAAAGGTCTGAAATAGCCAGTTCAATTTCCGGACAATGGGTAAGGTGTAAAATCACCATTCATAACTCTGATATTGCAACTGTAACTAGAACAGCAAAACGCCTAGTGACAAAATTTAATTTCAAATGTGGGACACTCAAACTCAAAGCACTATTTCTCAGTTACCAGGAAAATGTAATTAACATTTCAACATACATAGCTATTCTCAAGGTTTTATTCATTTGGCAAGGCTTTATAAGAAGATATGCATCTAAATACATAGTTATTTACAGCCACAGTTCTACTACTAGTATTCCTGCTCACATTCAGTGCAGGAGGAATCTACTAAGCATGCTCAGTCACCAGAAACAGTCATCTAGCTGCCTCCTCCTACAACCCAGTCCCATATTCTCTTGTCTCTGCCCCCACTATTCTAGGATTCAGATACTGGAAAACAGATCCATAGAGCAAGCCTGTCAAGAGCGACTGGCAGGCTGTAATGGATATGAACCTAATACTAGCAGTAGCAAGTACAGTTACTTAAGAACTTACCGTAACAGTAGATCTTCGACAGAGGCTCTGCAGTAGGTACAACCATTAGGACTAGAGCTGTCAGGCACTAGGACCACATGGAAAATTCTAGCTAGCAGTGTCTGGCAGGGGACTCCCCACTCAGGCCATGTGACAGACGTCAGTATGACTTCGTGGCCAGTTCCCATGCCCGCCTCCAGTTCTCCTGCTGGAGATACAAGAAGGTGTGACAAGAGAAAGGAGGGGCCCTGGAGCCAAAAGAAGGGCTAAAATGAAAGAGCCGCAGAAGCAGGGGTAAGGTTGAGGGAAAGGGTACTACTGCAAGAGCCTCTCTCAAAGATCTACTGTTATGGCAAGTTCTTACGTAACTATACTATCTTACTTTGAGAGGGCTCTTATAGTAGGTAATAACCATCAGGACAGAGTCCCAAGCAGTGAAATTCAGACAAAGGCTGAAGCACAGGAGGCAGAAAAGGTCTGCAGTAGGTACCACATTAAGACAGGGAAACCCTGAAGGACAGCTAGTCCAAAGCCAGCCCTGCGCCCAGAGAATGTCCAGACTGTGTGTTTGGTAAAGGTGTGGACAGAGCTCCAAGTGGTTGTCGACAAATGTCTGCGGCAGAAACATTCCTTAAACATGCAGAAGATGCAGCCATGCCTCTGGTTGAACGCCTGACCTCCCCTGGGAGGAGCTTGTTATACTTCTAATAAAACAAAATGCAGTTTGCTAACCATTTGATAAGTATTGTTTGAAACTGCTGCACTTGTCTTTGGGCAAAGGAAACAAAAGATTATCCGCTTTATAGACAGACTTTGTATGGTTTGTATAGTGCAAGGTTCTGTGCACATTGAGGGTGCGCAGAATGGCCTCATCTTGATTAGAATGCTCGGTAATACACTGGCAAGTGTATAGTCTAATTCAAAGTAAATTCAGACACCAGCTTAGGTAGAAACTCAGCATTTGTATGCAGAGCCACGCCCATATAATGACATCAGAAAATGGGCAGATCGCAGTTATCAGGAAGTGAAAAGGGATCAGGGGCTCAGCTTCATGGAGCTAAGATATGATCCCTTCCCTTCCAAAATGGGGGATATAAAACGCTGCTTTTTGGACCATATGATTTATGGAAAGGTAAGGGTTCTTAATATTATTTCGTGGTGAGCACCATGAAAGATGCTCTTTGATCCAGGTAGAAATCCTGAATCTCAGCAATGGACATGGCCCTACCAGCAGTAACAAAGGCAGCAGTATGTCTGGTAGTGAGCATGCAGTCCTGTGGGTAGTTTCTGATCAGTCATCTGACAGCAAAGTGTAATGCAGGATGTGGTCAACTAGACAGTGGTCCTTGGAAAGCCCTAAGGCCTAGAATTCTAGATGCCCAGGAACCAGGCTGTCCGGCAGGGACTGCAGGTCTAGGTACCAGACCATCCACTCAGACCTCGACAGGTTCAGTCAGAGAGGAAGCAGCCAAGGTGGTTTGTTGGCGAGATAAGAAAGTCCTGGTATCAGAACTGGTATGGCTAGTCCAGGGAGATCAGAATGAGGTCTTTCCAGACCTTGAGGAGCACCTTGTGGATCAGAGGAACAAGACTGGTATAGAGAAAACTCCACGTCCCAAGATACTGTAGGTGAACATAGGGATGGGCACAGCACAGCCTCACCATCCAGTTTTCCCACAAAGTAAACTGGTTTGCCAGCAAAGCTCCTTACACGAAGAACACCTGCAACACAACTATGGATGCAAAGACCACTGGGCTAGATGCCACTCCAACATGGCGGAGGGATTCTGCCAACTGGCAGCTTGAGCCTACCATACGGTCCACAACTATATCCATCTGGAATGAGCAGGGCCTCCTGGCAGAGCATGAAGGAGTGTGTGCCATCCTGTGATTTAGGAAGAACACAATGGTTGTGTTGTCTGTGTTGACATGGGCAACTTGCTCCTGACCAGCGGAGGAAATGTACAATGCCAGACAAACTACTCAAACTCCAGTAGGCTGCTGTGTATCTTAAATGCAAGAGACAGCCACATGACATGTAATCTGTGGTCCTGCAACTGCTGCCTCTACTGCTGCTGTACACTACAAATGGAGTCTCCAAAAGACCTATCATCCTGCAGGTGACTGATAGGAGCCTTACGGTACAGAGTTCATGATTACATTGCCACTTTGGATATCTCACTTTTGATCAAGCAGCCCTCTACTTTAGGGCCAAACAGGTTCTTACCCATTAACAGGAGATCTGCCACTCAGACCCTAGGAAAAGGGTGAAAGAAAGAGAGAGAGAGACAACCATGCATGGTGACAGATGGTCACTTGAGCTCCAAGGTGCTGACTGGCTGACATGTGGGCTGAGTCACGGCAGACCTGGAGCTGACATTTTGTGACTGAGCACCTCATCTCTAGAGTCTCTGAAACAGCTCTTAGTTGTACCAAGCCTTATAGGCAGTATAACTGGCCTGCTGGATGCTGATGGATGCAGCCACATAGATCCTTTGGCCAAAGTGGTCCTGCTTCCTGGCCTGCTTGTCCAAAGGGTTAGGAAACTTCCATGCATCTTGGCCTTGTAGAAAAAGAACTTGTCTTAAGACCTTCCAAAGCAGGGTGTTCTGGGAACCTTGTGAATCTTTCCCGAGGGACAGCCTATCTACAGTCGACTCCTGAGGCACGAGGCTGGCATTACCAGATGCAGAGCGTGAGGGTTCATCACTGCAGGGTGATGAGTCACCCCAGGGAGGATTCCTTTTCTAGAATGTCCACCAAGAGGTAGGATGTGGGCTTCTGTACTTCCTCCAAGGGAGTATTCAGAGCCAAGAGCATCCTGTCCCAGTATGAAGCAAAGGACAAGTCCTGTGAAGGCAGTCCTATTACAGGAGAGGAAAGACCATCTCCATCTCAGTTGCAGGACTGTTCTCTGAGGGCAGAGGACAGAATGAGCTGGAGATGCAACCAGAGTTGAAAAACTTGCAAAACATCTGAAAACTACTAACCTAAATCACAAGCATGAACTGTAAAGGAGTTGACTCACTTTTGTAGTGAAAAGAAAGCTCTGAGAGCAATGGCGGTGAAGACAAGACGAAAGTAATTGGATGGTAGGAGTCGAGCTTAAAGACCATTTCCAGTGACTGAGCATGCTTAGTGGATTTTAAGTGTAGACAGTTAACAGAATTAAGGTAGTTGTAAGTAAAAATCACTTCCTGTACATGCATAAGGACTGAAATAAAATCATGTAGATAGTTTAAGTTCATTTCAGGACTGAAATAATGTTACTTGTAATTATTTAAAACTAATCGATGGGTGGGTCCCCTGGTTGGAAGATGGGTAGGCAGACAGACAAGAGTATTTCAAATAGAGTTAAGTCTACCCATCCTGTTGAAGTGAAGGATATGTGTTATAACATACAGCCGTGAGCACTTTCATACTGGGATATATTGACACCTAAGGTGCCGTGTGAGGTATGTGGCAGAGCAGAGTGTCTTCAACCATGCGAAAAGTCTGCATGTTACAGTATCAACATACTAACATACTAAATTTGCCAGCAGATAAAGGCCTAGAGGTCTATCAAGTCTGCTCGAACGCGGCAACTAGCACCCCTATCTCTGCAGCTGCCCTCCCTTCCACCCTTCCCTTCATTAACCTCCCCTTGTCCTGTCCCATCCTCATTTGAAGCAGTCCACTGTTCTACTGCATACCACTTCAGCAGGTAACGATTCCACTCAGCCACCACCCTCTGTAAAAGTGTCTCCTCATCTCCTCCTGAACCTTCCTCACTCCAGTCTCATATCATGGCCCCTGGTGGCCCTCCTCCCTTACTATGAACAGCCCCTCTGTACACATCTTGTTTATTCCTTTCATGTATTTAAAGGTTTCAATCATATCACCCTTTCTCTCTCTCTTCCAGTGAGTACACGCTCAACTCCTTCAACCTCCTCTCGTATGATAAGTCCCCAGCCCCTTGATCATCTTTTGTCGCTCTCGCTGCACCCCTCCAGTAACTTAATGTCCTCTTCAGATACGGACGCCAGTACTACACGCAGTACTCCAGGTGTAGTCTAACTAATGACCTATACAGTGGCAGAATCACCTCCTCCCTCCTTGAGGATATACCCCTGTACACAGCCCAGCATTTTGTTGGCCTTGCAGCTGCCTTCCTACATTGTGCCGTAGTTGTTCATTGACCCTGTAATGAGCACACCCAGATCCTTCTCCTCCTCCTCTGTCTGGGCTAGCTGCACTCCCCTAGCTGGTAACTCCTCCTTGGGTTCTTCATTCTAAAATGTAGCACCTTGCACTTTTTGGCATTAAAGCCCAGTTGCCAGGTGTCTGACCAGGTTTCAAGCTTCTACAGATCATCCTGCACCCCTGCCATCCTCTCTAGGTCATCCACCACCGCTGCTTACCTTGGTATCATCAGCAAACAGACTGATCTTGCTCTTGATGTCCCATGATATGTGGATATTGGATATTGACATGATATTGGGTGTGTTGTTGCACTTAGAAAGGAAAGGGTTCTGAAAGAAAATTAATAGGCTAGATAGAGGTGAAGGGGCTGCAGGAGGACTTGACCAAACTACAGAGTGGTTTGAAACATGGCAGTTGGGGGTTCAACGCCAAGAAGTGCAAGGTCCTGCACCTCGGAGCAAGGAAACCAGGGAGGAAATATCAGTTGGGAGGGGTACACTTGGAAAGCACTGAGGAGAAAAAGGATTTAGAGGTACTAATAACAGTGAATAAGAACCACTCAGCTCAGTGAAGGAAGGCAGCTGCATAGGCAAACAAGATGCTGGGGTGCACGGTGAGGACAATCTCCTCCAGGCATAGCGATGTGATCCTTCCCTGTACAGGTCACTAGTCAGGCCGCACTGAATACTGCATACAGTACTGGTGTCCATTACTGAAAAGGACTTCAGATAGCTGGAGGGGTGCAGAGTAGGGCAACGAAGATGATCCATGGACTGGAGGGAAAATCCTATGAGGAGAGGCTGGGGAAGCTGTACATGTATTCCCTGGAGGAGAGGAGGGATTGGGGGATATGACTGAAACCTTTAAATACTTAAAGGAAATAAACAAGGCTAGTACAGAAGGGATCCTTCAGATCAGAAGGGAGAGGACACAAAGGGCATCAGACTTGGTGGAGGGGGATTCAGAGGGAAATCTGGAGACACTTCACAGAAAGGGTGGTGGACAAGTGGAATACTCTGCCCAAGGAAGTGGTATTGTGTAAAATGGTGGGGATTTAAGAGGGGTGGGATAGAGTGAGGGGGTTGTTAAGGGAAGGGCAGCTGCAAGCTGAGGGGCTAGCTGCACAATTGAGCAGACTCGATAAGACCATGAGGCCTGTTTCTGCTGGCATTTCGTATGTTCGTATGTCATGGGAGTGGAGTAACTGTACTAGCATAATTACACACCTTTTAAATCCTGCTGACCAGCCAAACTGCTTCAATTTCCCAGGCCATTTTATAACTATGTAATGACAACACTACTTGGGGTTTACAGTATTTGGTCCTGGAAGTTATTCAGCAGAGATGTATGGTACATTCCAGGGATAAGAGTGGAGAGAATAAAGATGCTGCCTTTGCCAACTAAAAATTCTGTATCCCTGTAATACTCTATGATTGAACAGCATGCCATCTCTTTGCCACTGGATAATGCCATTTTCAACACTAATCATGTTTCAAAGTACTGGAAACTGGAAAGCAAGCGAGTTAATATCTCCGTGCTGGAGTCTATCTCATTTTCGTATATAAATATGCAAGTTAAATATGCTCACCTCCAACAAATAGAAATGCTGGAAGGTTAATGCTGTGTGAGAGATCGACTGCACATTCGCTATGTTAATGTCACTTCACTGCTGCCACCCCAGTGCCCTGAAGGTAAGGCTGTCGCTGCTGTAAAGAAATATTAAAGCGCCGCTCCTCAAGGATCCCTGGGATATGTTAGCCCTTAGGAAGAAAAACAACGCGCTCTCAATGCATTAAGACCTCCTTCCAAAGATTCTGGATAACATGAACACCATGTCACAATATGAACTGAAGCTATCTCACCAGAGCCTGACCTATTACCGCCTGGTACTGATCTACCACTACACCGCCTGCAATGGTTACCCAAATTCAACAAACTGGCTAACAGGTGGCTAGCCACTCCACTGGACAGCAGCTGCTATCTTTAACATTCCTAGATGAAAGCTACAGAAGCAAGTCAATGCATTTTCTAATTGGATATTTCTGTGGTCATTCTTACAGTAACTGTTCTGATCATTATTAAGGAACCTCCCAGTGTTTGCAAAGGAAGTATAATGGAATGCGAAGGGCAGGAGTACTAGAAGTGAATGCACTATGTTGATAGTTGTACAGTAAATTTCATAGAAAGTGCATCTCAAGTGTTTCAGGAGCAAAGAAGAGAGACAGCTCTATGACTGCTTATTTAATGACAAGTGACAGAACCTTCGCCAGGTCACTTCAGTTAAACACTGGGATTTTGTTTACAAAAAGCAGACTAACGTCTTCAAGTAAAATAATTCTTCAGGGACTAAAGCTGTGGAGCCTTCAGTCACTACCACCACTGGTAAAGTGACAGTCTTCCCTGAAGCTCTGCTAAGGGCCTTTCTACTATACTGCCTCGACTTTTATTCTATGATGACAGCTAATACAAAGATTTACAATATGCTCCACCGATTCTGAAGCACAGTGCTCATTTCTACGATACCAATTCTTAGCTCTGTTCTGAGGACATCATCAGTGGGTTACTGCATGCCTTTGCGTAATAATTTACAGAAAAGTAAAACTTATCCATAATCATTCAATTATAGCCAATTTTAAATATATAGATGTATTTAAGCACTACCACACCATTTGAGTATGCAGCATCTGGGGAAAGGGCAGAAGTACTACCAAATCCAAAAATTAAACATGGTCTAGACCGGAGTAGTAGTTCAACAGCTGCTAATGCCTCAGAGGAAAAACATCTGCATTTAGACATACTTCAGTTAATAATTTCATGTATTTGCTTTCCCTTTTATTCTTCATTTCCTTTTATATGGCCTTCTGGCTCGCACTACATTTTGGACCCAGTTTATCATGGAAAAGAATGCAATATTTTCCTTTTGCTAAAAAAAGCAAATTTGTTAATGCACTAGTTAGGGTTAAGCGACAAAAGTAGGGAGATATGGCTTTTAGGTTAACCCTAGCACCCCACCCCTCCCACCAGCCATTACAGTTTCACCTTCTTGCAAAACAGGCATGAGAAGTGCCTTGGGGTCGTCAGCCCTAACACTCACCCCATTTGATCATGAGAGAAGCTAAAATGTGCAGAGTATATGAGAATGGGGTGAGCATTAGCGCTGACAAGCCCAAGGCACTCCTCATGCTTGATTAGCCAACACGCAGGGAGAGGTGAAACAGTAATGTTTTTCCTGATGCTGCCTGGTGGTGGTCTGGAGTGTTAGTGAAACACCCTAACACCATATTTCTCTACTTTTGTTGTTTTAACTCTAACTAGTGCATTAAAGTTTTTAGAAAACAATGTCCTTACTTTCTGCAATAGTATAATTGTATCCTCATTTGTTTGTGGGGCTCTGCACTCCCATCCCGCACAGATGTGGAAATAGAATCATAGAAAATGGGATGGCAGAAAAGGATCCTCTGGCCCATCAAGTCTGCTCTATCCCTCCCACCCTACCTGCCCCTCTCACGCTGAGATCCCTCCTCCACCCCATGGACAGGCACTTGTGTCTGTCCCATGCCCTCTTAAATCCCTGCATTTCATCCCCCACCACCTCCTCCGCAGCCTGCTCCATGGCTCCACCACGCCTCAGTGAAGTAATGCCCCTCACATTTCCCTAAACCTCCACATTTAGTTCATGACCCCTAGTTCTTCCACCTACCTTCACTGTGAATAAGCTCTCCCTACTTTATTGATCCCCTCATGTACTTAAACATTTCTATCATGTCCCCCTTCTGGTCTCCAGCAGGTACAAATCCAACACCATTAACCTCTCCTCTCATAGGGCTTCCCATTCAACCCATGCACCATCTTAGTGGCCTTTCTCTGAACTCTTTCAATTCCATCTATGTCCTTCCATAGGTGAGGTCTCCAGAACTGAACCTCGACTCCAGGTGAGGCCTCACCATGGATTTAAGTGGCAGCAGCACCTCCCTCCTCCTGCTCGATATACCTCCCTATGCATGCTAGCATTATATTTGCTTTGCCTGTCTTGCTGCATTGGGTCCGCATTTGACGGCTGTCTGAAATGATGATCCCCGGATCCTCTCCTGCTCAGCTGCTTTCATTTCACCCCCAGTGTGTGCTTTGCTTATGGGTTATTCCTCCCCATGTGCATTACTTTGCTGCTCTGTGGCACTGAATTTCAGCTGCCACATTTCCTACCACCCTCCAGCAACCTCCTGATCTTCCCTCATTGCTCCACTCCTCTGGGTGTCCACCTCACTGAAGATCTTCGTATCATCTGCATTCAGGCAGACCTTCCGCTGCAGCCCCTCCGCTGTGTCACTGATATAGATGTTAAACAGGATGGGCCCCGCACTGACCCTGGGGACATGTACGCTGCTTTGGAATCACAGGGCCCCTGCACTTGTAGCAGAACAGCAACCAAACTGCCAACTTAACTTTATTACCCCACCTCATAAACTCGGTACTGAAAATTTTCAACTTCATGAAACATTCTGCCCCACCGAAAATCATTCCACTTCACAGAAAAGTAAAACATAGTTTGGGCAGGATTTGAAAATGACAGCTGTCACTTTCATGAGGGTGTCATAAAAATTGCTATGTTGAAAATTTGGGGTCAAAATATTTTCAATTACCAAAGTTACGAGCAAGCATAGAAAATGTCAACGGATGCACACAACTGCCATTGTTACATATTTTGACCCCAAATTTTTAACATAGCCTTCTTAGGTTAACTTGTTCTTTTTAGACCGATTACAGCGATCAGTATTTTGATGCTTCAGTTTATTACTTATGGAAATGTTTCTATCTGGAGTTATTTATATGTTTATATTCTTTGTTTTCATTGACTTGTTCCGTGAATATGTGCTCATCTATCTGTGCGGTGCCCAGAGCCTCCTGGATTGGATGTCTTTTAAAGAAATCTTGCCTTGCCTTATGACCCCAGCTCATGAACAAGGGCAATGAAAATGTTCAAACCACCCAAAAGTTATTTTGCTGTTTAGCGAACTCGCTTCTTTCCCAAGAAAGACTAGCTGGAAAATTTGGGCAAAAATGCAAAATGGCAAAGTTATGCCACAAAGTTGAAAACCCCACTGAAATACACTGAACTGAGTTTACCTTGCTTTCATGCAGCAGCCAGCATTTCCAGCAGCAAGACATGTCTTTGATCAGAGACTGAATCTTCACCATGGGCCTGTTCAGGTGAGTGTGTGTGTGTGTGTGTGTGTGTGTGTGTGTGTGTTGGGGTGAGGGGTGCAGAGTGGGCGGTCAAGATTGGGGGGGAAATCACTGAGATACTTTTTTTTTTTTTTTAACAGGTTGGGGGAACAAAAAGTAAACAGAGGCCCATATTCTTTATTACAGGCAGAGCGGCAATGAGGGTGTGTGTGTGTGTGTGTTGGGGTGCACTACACACCAGGGTAAAATAAACAACAGGTTACTCACCTGTAACAGTAGTTCTAGGAGTGGTATTTGGTGTTCATCCACACTTCAGGCAGTGTTCCTTTCCCTTAAGGCTTGCCAGAACGCCTTAAGTTGGCTCCTCCCACCCACCCAGGTGGTAACTCCCTTGGCATCGCCCCATGATGTCAGATTTTGCCCGCTAGAAGCAAGACCAGTGTGCCACTTGCCAGGGAAGGTTGGTTGGGTCAGTGTGGATGAACACCATATACCACTCTTAGAACTGTCACAGGCGAGTGACCTGTTTTTCTAGTGACATGGAATATGGTGTTCTAGCCACACTTCAAGCAGACTCTAGCAGTTCTTTGGGAGGAGGGAGGCAAGGTGCACACTCCCTACTTAGGGAATACAGACTGGAGAACTGAGGCCCCAAACCAGCATCCCGTGTGACTCAAAGTTGATCATGTACCGAAATGAAGGTGTGCCGACTCCAGGTAGCAGACAGACAGATTTCCTGAAAGGGACGTCCCTGGAAGCAGCCACCAAGGCAGTGGTATGGCAGGTGGAATTAGCCCCAAGCCCTGTGGAGGCTCCCTACCCGCCAACCTATAGCAGAGGTCAATGCAAGATACAATCCACTTGCCAACAGTCTGCCAGGTGCGGCTTCAGCGAAGGTGACAAATATCTAGTGAACCTCTCCTAAACTCCAGCCACGCACCTTATAGCAGGCCAGCACTCACCACAGGTCCAAAGTACGGCCTGTGCTGCATCAGAGGTGCGGCTGAGGAAGTAGACCGGAGATTAATCACCGTTATAGTGAAAATCCAACACAACCTTCAGGAGGAAGTTCGGGTTGGGGCAAAGGACAACCTTGTCCTGTGGAAGACCAGGTAAGAGACTCCACCAATAATGCCTGAGCTCACTGATCCTTCTGGCTGACCAAGCCTTCCACAACAGATGGGACATCTCAACTGTGCACTGGTTTGAATGGCTTGCCCATAAACTTTGCTGACACCAGCAACAAGTCCCAAGGTGGTGGTGGTTCACACACCAGAGGGGAAATGTGGTCAAGGTCCTTGAAAAGAACCAGACAACCTTCTCCTGCGCCAACGGCATATCAGCCCATGCCCAGTAATATGCATAAATGGCTACCAGGTACACCTAAGGGTCGACGACTGAAGGCACACCTGAGAGAAGGACCAAAGTGATCGAGAATGCTAGCACCGGACATGATAGGGGTCCAACCCCTCGCCTGGCACCAAATGGAGAACCTCTTCCACTTGAAGGCATAGCATTTTCGGTTGACTCCTTCCAAGAAACCTTGGCCACTCTGAGGACATCTTCGGAGAGACCCAAAGCCTGGAACTCTAGCCGCCAGGTACCAGGCTGTCAGGTGCAGGGATTGAAGGTCCGTATGGAATACCTTCTCCTGACTGATCGAGAGCAGGTCAAGGCATAGAGGGAGATGCCTTGGGGGCCTGCTGCTGAGGCTGACTAGATTGGGGTACCTGAACTGGCAGGGCCAGTCCAGAGCCACTAGGATCATCTCGCTTTATCCCTCCTCACCTTCAGCAACATCTTGTGGATCAAGGGAAACGGAGGGAAGGCACAGAGAAGGCCTGAGGTCCAGGGCCTGGAGAAGGCATCCCCTGCAGCGTTCCCTGTTGAGGAAGGCAGGCCCAGTACAGCCTCAGGTTTGTGTTCTCCTGAGGCAAACAGGTCCACCCGAGGGTGCTCCACTGGGAGAACAGGCTGTGACTACCTCTGGTAGAGAGACCACTGTGAGACACCTCACCCACACGGCTGAGAGCATCCGTCAGCAGGCTGGAGACACCGCCACATGGATGGCCAGAAGATTCGGCCTCCAGGCTGCGCATGGGGTCCAAACACAGAGAGCTTCATTGCACAAAGGAAGGAAGTGTGTCTCACCTGGTTTGCTGAGGTAATACTTACAAGTTCTTTTGCTGCACAGTCTGGTTTTAGGCCTCATCATTTGACTCAGACTGCCCTAACAGCGTTTCATAATTCTATTTCTCAAGCTTTGGACAAGGGCCACTGTGTTGGCACTATTTTTATTGACTTGTTCAAAGCTTAATACCATTAATTATAAACTACTTTTGGCACATTTATATTCTTATGGGTTTTCTCCTAACACTGTCTCTTGGTTTTCTTCATATCTTCATGGCAGGTCTCAGTCTGTTCTATGGGATGGATATTTGTCTCCTTCTCTTCCTATATTCACAGGGTGCCTCAGTGGTCTAATCTTGGTCCTATTCTTTTTAATCTGTTTGTGGATCCTTTGCCTTCAGTTGTCAATTATTGTAATGTTCAACTTTATGCTGACAACACTTTTCTATGACATAAAATCTTACTTTTCTAACAAACGTCCTTCAGGCTGACTGACAAAACTACCCAATGGTTTTCTACTAACCTTTACTTTTAAACAGGAAAAACTCAAATAATGTTATGTGGGTCCCAGTCTAATATTAATCAAGCACCTCCGTTTTTCTATTACTTTAAACAATAATCCTTTACAGCCTGCATATGAATTTAAGTACCTTTGGTCTTATTTTTGACTCTACTTTAACATTTAAATCTCACATAGATTCCATTACCTCAAGGACCCGCCAATGCCTGGGCTGTTTAAAACTGGCTAGGCGTGCTTTGTCACCTCTGGATTGTAAATTAATTGTGTCAAGCAAATTTTGTCTATTTAAGATTACGGTGACAATTTATCGAAATGCTAATGCTTCAAACCTTTCTTTGGTAGACACAGTTTACCATCAGCTTTTAAGTTTTATTTTAAATTCTAAAAGGACTGAACATCATTGCACATTACTTACCCAATTAAATTGGTTATCTCATTCACCCTGCACACCTCACTGGTTATCTTTACTTTACAAAACTTTAAAATCACCTTACACCGTCATATTGATCATATAGATCACCTTTATCCATTCATAGTAACGGGGTAGGTAATCTGGGCAGACTAGCTGGATCAAGAGGTCCCTTCTGCCGACAAGTTCTTATGTTCTTAACCTTCGAGATGTTCCGTGGTTCAACTCTAGCCAGAGTTAAGACTCATTTTGACAGAGACATTTTTCATATGATGCCCTCTTTCTTGGAATAAACTTTCCCTTTGCTACAGAATCCTTGCTCCCGGAATGTTTTAAGCAGAATTTGAAGAAGATGCTCTTACAAGAACAACCTACTTGCAGTTGTCTTAACTAACAGCATGTGATTTAACACAGGATGCGTTACTTTAATGTGGTTTATATTATCTGCTTGTGTACAATTATGTGTTTATCCTTTAAGCACTTGATTGTTTACGATTGTAAAGTTGTATTTATGACTTGAGACATTCTGTAAATGAGACTGGTTTCTCATACAACCTATCCTGAAAATCACTGAACTTTTAAACAAAAAAAAAAAAAAAAGGTAGTGCATGGTCGAGGTGTCTGTCTGAACCTGAACAATCTGACCCTGAACATACAGAGCAAAGGCCATCAGTGCCAGCCGAACTGCCCCAGTTCCAGCAGGTTGATATGGCACTGAGACTCCTGGGGTCCAGAGCCTGTGGACTCCATGGTCCCCTAGGTGGGTACCCCAGACGCATCAGGAGACATCAGGATGACTGGCAGCTCTCTGCGGACAAATGGGATACCTTCCTGCATATGTTCCGGGACCAGCCACTAATGGAGGCCATCCCACATCACCTGGGTCACAGTGACTGGCTGCTTGAAGTGGCCTTGCATGGAGATCACTGGTGGGCCAGCTCCCACTGCAGAGAGTGCATTCTCCTGCAGGCCCGCAGACCATACTGGTACACAGAGACATGTATCCCAGGAGGAGCTGGAAGTCCCAGGCAGGGTGAAATGACTGGGAAAAGGAGAGAGTCTGCTAGAGTCAGCTGCACCCGATGAAGTTGAAGTGAACCACCCGCGAGGGCATGACTCTCCACCTGGCCTCGCTGAACAGAAGGCAAAAGACGCAGGTCTGGAGGCCAGGTCCCTGGACCTTCCATCTCCTGCCTGAAGGGAACCTCAATTAAACAGTCATCCAAATAGGGGTATACCCAGACCCCTCGGTGCCTCAGGCAAGCTGCCACCACTGCAATGCACTTAGTGAAGACCTTGTCTGCCGAGAGGTTGAATAGCATGGTACGAAACTCATAAAGGATTCCTCTCTGCCCCAACCAAAGGAACTGGCAGTGGGACGGACGAATTGGGAAGTGAAAGAATGCGTCCTGAGATCCAGGCAGCAAAACCATGTCTTGCTCGAGAGATTGATCTGAGACAGCATGACCATACTGAAGGTGCGCAGCCTGAGAAACTTGTTCAGGTCATGCAGATCTAAGATGGGATGCCAGTTCCCCACCGGTCCGTTTTGGCACCAGGAAGTACTGGAGACAAACCTGGTCATCTCATCTACTTAAAACAAAAAACAAAACAAAAAAACTACCTTTAGCGTCCCATCGGCACACACAGTTGTGCTACTGCTCACGACACTGGAGACTCGGGATCAGGAATGAGCCTGAGACATCAGGGGTGGAGAGTAGTATTGAGTGTCCCCGTGGACACTCTGCTCCAAGGGAGGGAGGTTGCATCACCTCCTCGGTCACCACCTATATGAGTACAGATAGTAGTGCAGCAGACCGGTGTTAGTGTGGGGGCTCACTAGGAGCATATGGCAGGCCCGCTAGTGAGCACTTCCCAAGACAGATCATGTCTTTTGCTGACATTTCCACAGAGAAGAAAACACTGGGGTATTAAGGGTAAACCTCCATCCACTAAGACAGCCAATATGACCAGAAGGGATAAATCCACCTGCCAGAGAAGCAAAACAACCCTCCAAAAAAAAAAAAAAAAAAAAGGTTAATTGCCCTTCAAGCAATTAATTTGCATCTCCTCCTAGTATGTGCATTATGTTATAATTATCCATTTATAAAATCACAGTCTGCTGTTGTAGCAAAGACTGATGTTACAAGTTGTGGATTATGATAGCACACATAACAGGAACTGATGAAGTCTAAGGAGGAAGGTCTTGCTTTCATCTCCCAAGAAATAAAGAATGGGGAAAGACTACAAAAACATACAAGTAAATTGTGTCTAAATACAACATTTTCCCTAGGGTATCAGTAGCTCATTCAACTACAACGCACATGTAGGATAACAGATTAACTCTGAAAATGTCTGTACTATTAGCCAGGAAGGAAGGGCAAACAATGACGACTTTGGAGTCAGTGCCAACTGCACTCAATGTTTTGTTAGGCGTGCCCATGTAGGAAGCAGCTCTATCCTTTACCTCTGTGAGGTAGAGGTTCATTCACAGGGTAAGGGTGTGGTGGGGAGAGGAATCATGTCTTATAGCAGCCCTCAGATCTGTAGTTCAACAAAGTCAACACTCCAATTCTTACTTAGTTTACAGGATGATACAAGTCAAACGTCATTCACCGCATTTGCAAGGAAACAGTAACGCTATTCCAGCGATTCAACAGTGTCATGAAACTCAACAGATGGCCAAGGAACACAACTGTCCCAATTCTCTTTGATTCAGCAACAGAACCTCCACAATTTAGGGCCAGCCGTGTAGGCAGTAGGCCGGAAGAAAAATTACTCACTTTAGTAATGTTGTTTCTTCTAATGGAGTCTTGCTATATTGACATATGCAGTTTGTCCCAGCCTTAAACTGCCCGAGGTGAAAGAGTTAACTTCCATGCCAGGCATGGAATCTTGAGCGAGCTCGGTTGAAAAAACTTGTTGTTCTTCAAACTGAAACTGTCAGATCTTTTACGAGCAAAACTCACTAAGGTTCTGTAAGGAAGCTGTAAATCTACACTAGCCAACTGGCTACTAAATATTAACACATTTTTCTGGTCCCAAAACCAAGACTCAAGTCAGGGATCAAAAATAAAATAAAATTCAACACCCAAACACCCAAAAAGAGGGGTGAAAAACACAAGGTGGGCATCATTAAATGCCAACACTGCACTGCCCACCCACATCCCAAGAGCAGAGGTTCTGAGAGGGCAGGTGGGGAGGTCATAATATAGCAAGACTCCATTAGAAGAAACAACATTACTAAGGTGAGTAATTTTTCTTCAAACAACATGAAGTCTTGCTATATTATGACATATGCAGACTACACAGCACTACCTCCATGGAGGAGGGACAGAACCTACTTAGGAAATAGGCTCTGAAGCACAGCTGTGTTAAACTGAGCATCACTCCTAGCCTGGATGTCCAGTGAGTAATGCTTGGTGAAAGTGTGTACTGTTTTCCAGGTAGCTGCTGACATATCTCTAAGATAGGGATGTCCCTGGTCGCAGCTAGGACGAGCTGTACCTCTGGTAGAGTGAGCCTCAGGCCTGAAGGGGAACCTTACCCAGTTTTTGACAGCAAAATTGGATACAAGAGACAATCCACCTGGCAATGGATCTTTTAGTGGCAGGTTTCCTTACCAACTTCACCATAAGTGAGGAACAGTTGGAGGAGTCAAACCTGTGACCCTTGGTACGCCTATGTAGTAACTATGGTTCTCTTTACATCTAAACTGTGCAACCTCCTCTCGCCAGAGGAGGAGTGGTCAGAAGTACACTGGAAGAGATATAGATTGATTAAGGTGGAAATCTGAAACCACCTTAGGCAAGAACTTCCTGTTAGTCCTGAGGACTACCTTATCTCTGTGAAAGGAGATAAAATCAGGCTCCACTGACAAAGCTTGTAATTCACTTGTCGCCTGGCAGAAGTGATGGCTACTAGAAACACAGTTTTCCAAGTCAAGTACTAGCTCTGCTGAAGACAAAGGCTCAAGGGGGTTGCATTAGCTGAGCAATGCAAACATTAAGATCCCAAGCAGGAGCAGGGTCCCTGAATGGAGGGTTGGTGTGAAGCAATCCCTTGAAAAACTTGGAGAATACAGGGTGAGCAGAAGAGAAGAGGCTTTCCTGCTGAAATAAAAGCAGAGACAGCCAAATGCACTTTCAGGGTAGCTGGCCTCAGCCCCAAAGTATTTAGATGGACCATATAGTCCAGGACTGTGGGCAAATCAGCAGAATCTGGAAATATGCTTTCCAGAGCACCATATGGAAAACCTTTTCCATTTAGAATTATAAGCAGCCCTGGTGGAAGGTTTCCTAGAAGCTTTCAAGATATCTAGTACACCTTGAGAAAGGTGTAGGTCAGCAACTCCTAACCCTCAAGAGCCAGGCCTTGAGGTTGAGGGATTTGAGATTCGGATACCAAACTCTCCCTGGGCACAGGTTAATAGATTGTGATTCCTGGGGAGACACAGGGGAAGGTGGACTGCTAAGGACAGAAGGAGTGGATACCTGGGCTGTCTGGCCCAATCTGGAGCAATCAGAATCATTTTGCAAGGTTGAGATCTGATTTTGACTAACACCTTGAACAAGAGAGGAAGGGGAAGGCATAGAGGAACTTCCTTCCCAATCGAGAAGGAAGGCATCCAGAGGGACTGAGCCCAACACTGGGCGCCTGCAACAAAAAAAGCGGAAGTTGGTGATTGTCTGGGGCTGCAAAAGATCTATCTGAGGGGTGCCCCACCTGGCAAATACTAACCCCAGTACTAGGGATCCAGTGACCATTCGTGATGGCCCTGGGAAGTCCTGCTGAGAGCATCTGCCTGGACATTGTCCTTGCCTGGGAGGTGAACTGCCATGAGGGAGGTGTTCAGGAATAAGCCAGAGACCAACTTCATTGCCTCGTGCACAAGCGCAAGACCGAGTGCCCCTTGCTTTGTTGATGTACCACATTGTAGTGGTGTTGTCTGTTCTGACCTGTACCACTTTGTTCTGAACAGATGCAGAAAAACCTGAAGTGCTAGAAAAACAGCTCTGAGTTCCAACAGATTGATGTGGGAGCAGAGATTCCTGAGGGGACCACAATCCCTGGGTGGTGAGGTCGCCATGGAGCTCCCATCCCAAGAGGGATGCATCTGTAGTAAGGGTCAAGGAGTGAGATTGAGGGATGAAAGAAACCCCTGTCTCAGACTGCTCTGATCCTGCCACCACTGCAGGGCCTGGATCAGGGTTCGAGTTGCTGGGATCAATTTGGTTAGAGGATCTCTCCCTTTGAGACCAGAAGGCTCTCAAATGGAACTGAATGTCCCTCATCTGAAATCTTGCTCCTTGCACTACAGCTGTGGGAGCAGCCATGTGCCCAAGGAGCTGTAGAAAGTGCCTTGCTGGTCGAGAGACCTGCAGAGTGAAGGAGGAGCCCAGAGCCACCAGGGTCTTTATTCTTTCTAGAGGAAGAAAGCTCTGGCCTGCTTTGTGTCCAGTTCTGCGCCTATGAAGGTGAGTAGCTGAACAGGCTCTAGAACTGACTTTGGAAGATTGAGAAGAAAACCTAGAGATGTAAGCAGCTGCTGGGTAACCTGAAGGTGTGGATCTGACTTGGTCTGGAGACTGACCCACTATGAGCCAGTCGTCCAGGTAAGGAAAGATGGCAATCTTTTGCCTTCTTAAGTGAGCAACTGCTACTGCCAGGCATTTGGTGAATACCCTTGGGGTAGAGGTGAGGCCGAAGGGCATTGCTCTGAACTGGTAATGGCCTGAGGGCAGTTTGAATCTGAGGTACTTTCGGTGGGAGCTTCTGATGAGAACATGGAAGTAGGCATCCTTGAGGTCCAGGGACGCAGCCAGTCCCCTGGCCTTAGGGAGGGTAAAATAATTCCCAGAGTCACCATTTTGAATTTTGGTTTTAAAAGGTGCTTGTTTAGGTATCTTAGATCCAGGATGGGCGCCATTCTCCTGTCTTTTGGGGTAAGGAAGTACCTGGAGTACAGTCCTTTGCCCTGCTGTAGGGAGGAACCCTTTCTACAGCTCTGAGAGCCAGGAGGGTTGAGACTTCTGTTTCCAAAGCAAGAGCCTCCAATGGATTTGCAGGTGGAAAGGATCTGGTTCTCATCTTTGGAAATTTTTGAAGCTGAGAACCAGTCCCTGGATTACTACTTCCAGGACCCACTTGTCTGATGTTAAAGACTCCCAGTCCTGGACAAAGTAAGCCAGCCTGCCCCTACAGGTAATGGAGAATCGGCCCTGGGCATCCCATCAGGGTGCCTGTTTGGCAGGGGTTTAGGCTGAGGGGTGGAGCAGGCCTGTTTGTACCCTGTCTGCCTCTCCCTCTGAAGAACCCTCTGGGCATAAGCTGAAGAGAAGGCTTGGCTTGGTAAAAGGCTCGTGAAAAGGCCTGCCCTGCCCCTGGAAAGCTGCCTCTGAGAAGTGGCTTGCCTCCTTGGCCTGTGCACTCCTATAAGTGGTCCTATACGCATCCATTTTTCTTCATGTAATTCTCTGTCTGCTCCCCAAAAGAGAATTACCCACAACAGGAAAATCCATGGCCTTAGCCTGGGTATCCTGTGACAGGCTAGTACACCTAAGAAAAGCCATTCTATGAAAAAGCCACAGATGTAGCCATGACTCTTAAGATACATCATTAGAGTCCACTGCAGCATGGAATTGCACCTTGATGCCTCAATACCATCAGCAGCCACCTGTTCCAGCTCCTTGCAAGCTTGCCAGGGACCTGTTTCGCTAAAGCCATAACAGTATCCCATCTGGATTTCTGTATCTTGCAACATAGGCCATATAATTTGCCTGTCTGAGTCCCAAGGATGCTGCCATGTATTGTTTCTTTGCCATGGCATCAATCCTCCTGGAGTCCTTGTCAGGGGTGCTGAGCCAAGGGAATATTTGCCTTATCACAGGCTGCAGCCTGCACTACCACAACATGGCTGCATTGTTGTGAAAGGAACTCCGTATCAGAGCCTGACAATGTGTACCTCCTGTCCATCTTTTTATCCACAGGAGGTAAAGAAATTAGGAGTTTTAAAATTTTTATTGTCTGTTTCCTAAAAGATTTATGTAGAGAAATAGACAATCTCCTGGACTCTGGATATCCATCATTTCCACATAGTCAGGCTCCTCCTGTTCATCCACAGCTTCTTCAAAGGAGCTGGAGGGTTTCAGCAACTTTTTATAAAACAGAAAATGAGAAGGGACTCAAGCCTAGGGGAGACACTCCTGAAGGTCTGTCTGGGGAGATGTCTGGTTCGATGGGCACATTGACTTTCAAAATCACATTCACTCTCTTCATTATCTTCCTCCCCGGTTCACAAAATTCCTCTATATCACATTCTTGAACTGGTGGAACCACAAGCCAGACGACCCGTTTACCTGATGGTGCGGTTTGGACGGAACGAGGCAGCCTGGACAATTGGATCACTTTGGCTATCTCTGCAGCGGTTGGAGAGGAAATTTTGGCTCCACACCTGCTGATTTTCTAGTCCCTCTGCTGAAACTGGCTCCTCCAGTCAGCTCTTCGCTTGCCCAGGAAGTTTCGCCTCTGGTCAGAGGGACTCCCTCCGGTTTGGTTGGCACCAAACCGGGATGGCCATCCGGTCAGCGGACTTTTGGCCTCTCGCTCCCCGAGCCTACCAACCTCTTATCCAGGGTAGCTGCAGGAAATTCTTGCAAATCTGGCAGTCTGCATTGAGGTGGTCAAACCCCAGACAATAAACACATGTGGTGTGTGGGTCAGCCTTGGCAAAGGCTTCCCCACAGACACTACAGTGCTGAAACCCAGTGGAATCCGGTTTTTCTTTTGGGTTTCTCAGACATAATGCCAACCTAACCAAAACTTGCCCTTTTCCGCAAATCGCAAGCAAGACACCCTTATCGATTCCCAACCATGTCACAGGTCGTGGAAAAACGTAATGAAATCCATTTTTTTAGAACCGATAAGAACCGGGAACCGCACTCTAAATGTAATTTAATAAGTTTTAACAACAACCTGATCGGTTCAACCGAACCGATAACAACGCTTGCAAGTTCCACACAGAGAAATGTAAAATCTATCTATTACTTATGATACCACAGACAGAGCTTGAACCGACCGGTTGCGGTTAAAATATACAAATGCGGTTTAAAAAAAAAAAATGAGAAATAACACTTTTTAACCGACAAAATGAACCGAGCAGTAGGAGGAATCACGGAGTGATTGTTCAGTGAGGCGAGTAAAGAATCTGACAGTTTCAGTTTGAAGAACAACAGACAGAGTTTTTCAACCGAGTCACCCAAGATTCCATGCCTGCAGCGTAGTTAATTCTCTCACCTCCGTATAGTTCTAAGGCTGGGACAACCATATGTCATAATATAGCAAGGCTTCATGTTGTTTGAACACAAAACTTGTGATGCCTGGACTGACCCAAGATCAATTTGTAGAGAGACCAACAGTTGAAAATAGAATTAGTGGCGCCTCAGGGCTGACCCTCTTGATGAAAGCGCCAGTCCCAAAATGACAGTTCACAGTTCGTTTTGTTTCCTTGTACTATCTGGGCAGTTTCTCTTCCGGTGAAGACTGTCAGAAGACTCAGGACAGGGATTTGTATACCCAAGATGCATGCACGGATCGGAGGCCTTAGAATGCTTGTGATTTAGAGGATGCACAGAAACCAATTAAATTGATAGTTCTTCTCTCCAGCATCTTTCTATGGCTCCTACACGTTACTCTTCACGAAACTGCTTCTTCAGTACCCTACCTCCAAGTGTACTAAATGCCTGCTAATCGATTTTGGCTTATCTGTGGAACATTTCAAGTTGCGTCTTCTAATCCACTTGTTGCATTAGGCATAGCATTAGGACGAATGCGATTTGATGCAGAAGGGCAATGAAAAGGAGGCTACAGCATCAGCTGTCCATGATGACATGGCTCTTGTCGACCAGGTACTTGGGAAGTGCTTATTTATACAGACTAGGACAAAAAAAAGGCTAACACCAGAAATCCAGCACTGCATTTCGCTGGTTATGATCAAAATAAGCAATCTGCTGTCACACAAAGGTTCACTGTTCTACGTATGTAACAATCATTTTATATATTTTTTCACTAAGCTTCCTGTAGCCTGCAGCCATGTAAAACTTCTAAGACAAGCAAGCACTAAAAGTACATAGTTTTCATGCTGGCTGGATACTCTGCCTAGAAGACCGTCTCCATCAGATTACCTTGGCTCCCAGTAACATTAAAACCCATTCTGATATCAGCCAATAAAACAAGTACCTTGAATGTGCACAATGCTCAGAGCCCAAGAGCCTAGATAGACAGACAGAGAAATAGGAGCAATTTTATAACAATTTCCAGCTCTACAAAGCTAACTAAAAAGTACTGCATTGCCAAACAGAACCATTACACTGCAACACCATCTTGCTTCAAGTTCAAAAGAACTGACATGGAGGTGCTCTGCTCCTAAAGCAGAATCTCACCCTATCCCCTTTTTCCCACCACACTTACTGTCAGTGAACTCAGAAACTTATTTTTTCTCAAACAGCACTGGCAATCCAACAGAGTGGCACAGCCATCTATATACAATCACCCAGTTAAAATGTTAAAGTTGAAAAATATAGTCTCAGACAGAGCAGCTGTTTGTGCGAACACAGCCTTGTGGTTTTAGAACTGATCAGAGAGCCCTGAGCATCTGCACAGCGACAGCAGACTCCAGTTCCCTCCCTGTTTGAGAGATTTTAAAGCGTCTACGTGAAACTATGTAAGCGCTTAGGAGCAGTACCTTGTGCCTTCTCTTCAAACACTTGACCTGTTCATTTCAGATACAGCTACATTCCAATCCCAGGCACCTTCAGTGGCGATACGCATAAAGGTTCGGTGGCCGCTTCTCTGCTTGTACGTCACATCATAAGACACAATTTAGCACAGTAGAGACTCTCATATGATATTTTAATGCAAAAGTACAGTATATACACCCAAAAAGGAAACCCTTTTCTCCTCCTCTCTTTCACTCGCTTGCTCTCTGCCTCCTTCATGAGGCCTCAGCAGAAAATGGTGGTTAGGTACGTGGAGGCTGGTGTCAGCTTACAGCCCAACTGCAAGCACTGAAAGCTCCGATGAGTAAACACATACACTGCTGTTACAAGATGAAGTCTTCTGTTTCAAAACCCTAACTACGGGTTTATATTAAGAACCCCAGCACTCAACCATCAGTAGACAAATCAGGAGTACTTCAAAAATTGTAGACAAACACAAATTATTCAGAAGAGATCCTGCAGAAAATAGTTAATACTAACAGATTGAAAGCAGTCAAGATATCTGGTTTGGAATGACATGCATGGGGAGAGAGCACGAGTACTAAACTCCATAGTATCTGTAATTTGCCTAATGCTCTTTAAAGGGCACTGTCAATTTCTACGTGAGCTGATTTGGGTCTTTTAAACCAACATGGGATAAAACCAAGGCCCCTTTCATTTGTCACCTAAACGAGCAACCTCTAGTCAGAGCCATAAATGGCTGCTAATGCATTAACACCTGATAAGGGATATAGATACAAACACATACATGAACCAGGCCTCCTCCTTCCACTGGCAGCTCATCTGTCCCCACTTGTATACGCCAAACATTTGCTCCCCTAAATACCTCCCACCCCACCCCCCCACCCACCTGCCTCCACCTTTGTGATTCAGCTCCTGTCCTTCCATCCCATAACCTGCTCCACAAACATTCCCTGCCACTCCAATTATCTGCTCTTCCCCAGTACCAACTCCTGCCTGCTATTTACTGGCAGCCCTCCTGTCCTTTTTACCCTATACTATGACCCCCACCTCACCAACACAGATTTACCTGTTTGCCCCCTCTCTCCCCACAACCACTCACACAACACATGGTAACCCTCACACTGCCTGCTCCTGGGCTCCTTTTCTGCCTCCCAGTGCAGCTTCCTCCGCTGCTTAATCTGCCTGCTGCCTGCAGAATCTGGATGTTGCACTATAGTGCAGGTTGGTGCGATTGAGGGGAGCCACTAAATTCCAGGTATTACATGGAACAGGACTTGTGTGACTTTTACTTAAACATGGCGACATCAGGATCAGGGAAGAACTGATCAGAATTATTTTTAAAAAACTTTTAACACCATTTTGCTCATCACTTGACAGTGCCATGCCCCAGCCTCCTTCTAGTTGCTGCAGTACCTCCCAACCATGACTCCTTGCCCACCCGACTTACTATGTCCAGTTTGTCCCTCTTCTGCATACTATGTGATGGATTAAGAATTCCTGAGCCATGGACAATTGTGAGCCACTCTTTGGGTTCCTGGGAGATGGGTTCTTCTATCATTCTGCCTCCAATGGTGACTCGGCCACTTATTTTGCCCCCATCTACCTCCCTCTAAAGTGCTATCCCCCCTCCTCTCGTGATCCAGTGGACTTACAGTGTCAGCTGCCACGATTACTGAGCAGCTCACCATGCAGATGGTATTTGATTCAGAGGACAACCCCCCAAAAAAAACTCTGTTTGATAGCAATTTACTAACATTAAAATGCCAGCAGAATAGGCCCTAACAGTCTTTCGTGGTCTGCTCGCTTTGCCAGACCCCACCCTGGAAGCTGACCTTGCTGCCCCCCTCGCCCTCTCTGGCTTCTCCCTTCCCACTCGGATATTCTCACTGCACTGGACTTTGCTTCTAGAACCCTTCCCTGTACCTGTCCCACCCTCTTGAACACCTCCACTGTCTCGGCCTCCGCCAGCCCTCCGAGCAGCGCTGATCCATGGCTCCACCACCTTCTCAGTGAAGTAGCACCACCCCTTTCTCCCCATATCCCCCCAGCTTTCACCCATGCCCTCTAGTTGTCCCCCTTCCTTGGAGCACCCTGACTGCTCCTCCCCTATTTACCCCTTCATGTACCTGAAGACCCTATCATGTCCCCCGGTCCCTTCTCTCTTCCAATGTGTACATATTTAGTTCTTCAAGCCTTCCCCATAGGTCCTGTCCCCCAAGCCCCAGATCATCCTGGCTGCCCTCCTCTGGACCCTCCAGGAGTTCAATGTCCTCTTAAGTGTGGCCTCCAAAACTGCATGCAGTACACGAGGTGCGGCCTCAACAAGCAGTTATACAGAGGGAGTATCACATCCCCCTTCCAATTTGCCATAAAGTGATATGGAACTGCCTACCAACCTTCTGGATTTCAAAAGGTTTCAATGCCATCTGGGTGGTTGGCCAGGCGATGGAGAGAAGAGCCTGGGCCATTCACCATCCCTCTCCCCATACAGTTCTTGCTGGGGACATGGAGAGAGATGTGTGTGTGTGTGTAAAAGGAGGGGAGGGGATTCATGGTCTTCTGGCTGGGGTGGGATTTTGTATTGATGAGTGGGTGAGGGGAAGGACATTTTATCGGATTATTTTAATGGGGCCTGCAGAAGTCTGACGCCTCACAGCAGACTTGACAGAGAGCGACCTCTACCAGTGCGGCTCTTCCCTTTACGAGAAGAGAGGCAGCCATGGCTGCATAGCAAGGATCCTGACACTGAGGGTTTATGGGATCTGGACCTTTTGTGCTTCTGGAAGAGGTGCCTTCCTTCCTGGGCATCGAACTGCTTGTCAGTTCACCTGCCCTGAGAGCGTTTGACCAGACAGCCCCGCTGCAAGAGCGACCTGCATCTTAAGGCCCCTCCCATCCTCCATGGTCGACGCTGACAACAAGGCACCCACTGAGAGAAACTGTGAATTTTTAGTATAATAGTAAACCGACAAAAAAAACCCTTTAATATAAAAACACTAAATCTGAAGAACTGAACGCTGTCATTGTATAGACAGTGAATTTCTGACTGACAACATACAATTTACAACACTGCCAGCTGCAAGTCATCCACCTACCTGACTGTTGGGAGTTTCTTTTCAGGTTCTCCTGACTAATTAATTCTATTAAATATACATATATATTTGCAAGTCCAAAGGGAGTTCAGCGTCACTCAGTAAAAGCATTAGTAGTTTGGTATGACATACCCAGATTCGACACAGACTTACAATACGTAAAATCTATCCTTCTGTACTTGTGGCTTTAAAAATAAACAAACAAAAAGTTAACCCCTGAAGTTTCAAATATATTCTTACTGAATGGAAGAGGACAACACTTCACATCAATAAATATATAAAAAAACAAAAAACCTAACACCAAATGATGTGATGCAATCAGACAGCCCTGCGCTGGAGGAAACCCCAGATGCTCCCAGAGCATGCGCTTCCCTAAGACAGGGACTGCTGTACGGTGGAAAGAAGGCTATCCTGTTTCATTTCAATGTGACATAATGTATGCAGGACTACAGCCAACAAAAGTCCAAAACGGCCTTTATTCTGATGCATGTCCTTGAACATCCTGAGCTCGGGACGCCTATTTTATCAGGCTCTTTTAATATTCTGCACAAATAAGGCAGGTAACCTTAAATGCTAAAACTCTGTTAAGATGATACAAGTAATTTTACACAGTTGTGTTTTGTTTTTAAATAAAGGTGAGATTCCAGCCCAGAACAGTGGCCGTGGAGAAGCACACTGCGTTGTTAACTTGGAGACATGGGTTCTGATCCCAGACCACACTCCCACACTGGACTGGAGGAGTCGAGCACACCTTGACTTCAGAGGAAGGGCACCATATGTTCCACTCTGGTGCCTCCTTCAGTGGCCTCCAGAAACCCTCCTGCTGAATGCCAGGCATGACAGAGGTTACATCAATCCTGAGGAAGAGGGAAGGGTGCAATGCTGGAGTTAACATGACAGTGGCACGGCAGCATGAGATCAACCCGCTGTCCCCATACCAAAGGCTCAACCCAGCAAATTTGCCTCCCACACCCCTGGATCCGCATAACGGGAGTATGGGGTACTCACAGGCTGACAAGAGGATGGCAAGCACAGGGTGCCTGGAGTTTGTGGGATGGTGATGACATGCAATGAGACAAAGGCACAACAGTTCTCCTTACAGGAAAAAACAGATCGAGACACAAGTGTACATTTTAAATTGATTTTCCAGTATCCAGGTAAGGTTTTAAATACAGAAAATGTATGTGCAGATGTGTATTACGAAGCTTTTTTTTTTTCCCTCACACCCAAGGTGCACGATACCACTTAAACCCACAAAGCAAAGCTCGAGGGTATAACCATGCATTACACACTGAGTGTGTGTGTGAAAACACACAGGTGATACACATCTGCACATATTTTATTTCGTACAATTGCTGGTACTTTGCAGATGGTAACCTTTTCTTCCTACACAGATGAGGAAAACGCACAAGTGCAGTGAGGTTAACTAAGGTAACTTGATTGTCTCAGGCTAACATGAATAGCACAAATTCAGACTTTGAACAAAAAATCATTTCATATGTACAAGGGGTCAATAGCCAACTGTCTGCCCATTCCAGACAGCCAGTTTTCTTCAGGGACAACTATTTTGTTTCTCTGAAGCTCCTTGGAGAAGTACCAAGTGAAAAGCATTTGCAGGTACTAGGATCAAGAGATGCTGCCACCTGTAGGGTTGGGCTAATGACTGTCCCAACATCATGGTGTCACATACTGAAGGATGTCCGCTCAACTTTATGTCCCACAACGGGTCTTCCCGCCAGTCGACAGTTTTGTGAAGCAGCTGATATGAAACAGAGCAGCGGGAGGACTAGACTGCATGTGTGGTTGCTGAGCAAACTTTCTGTTATTGCTTTTGCACTGCATACCTATTTCTCTGTGTGCTATACTTGAAGTGCAATGCAAGATGAGCTCTTGTCCAAAGGCAGCAGAGTTTTGGGGGTGCAGATTAAAAGTCCTTTTCAGGGCTGTCTACCGAGAAGGGTCTGGGTCAAAGCAAATTAAAAGCCATTGTATGGTCTTGAACACCATCTGTAAAAGCCTCTTGCAGGACAGACAGTCAAGGAAGAAAGAGGGTTTAGAGTCGGTATTTAGAGAAATGAGAAAACTTGAAAGGGGGAGGTAGCCAATTAAAAGAACCCTTACAAAGGCAGGATGGGCTCGGGAGAGCGAGAAGGAGGGAGGCTTACTACAAGCCTGAGAGAGAGAGAGAGAGAGGTGGGGGAGGGTCTTGCTACAAGCCTTTCATGGTTTCTAAGTGAGGGCACTTTCAGTATCAGGGCTGTACACAGGAGCAGAAAAAGCAGATCAGCTTGGCAGGAACAGGCAGAGCAGAGAGGAGTTAATTAAGCGTCCTTGGGGCTACTACTGAGCAGAAGAAGTAAATTAAAAGCCCTTATCAGTGCAGTGAACTGTGGAACCCTGTTTATTTATTTATTAGTTTTGTTTACTGGTTAAGCACACTAGACAAGGAATGTCTATTTTCAGGTATGACCCGGGAGATTACAAGAGCATGGTCTACAGAACAGTGCAAGGGAATTATAACAATATGAAATACAAGCAATGAGCAGGGTGATACAAATAAACAGGTACAGGATGAACAGATAAGCATATACAAAGCATCAAAGGTAAGAACAAGCAAACAATATTTACATTTCCTGGAAATAATACAAGTGCAATTTGTCCCATTTTGAGGATGGTAAGTGCTGAGGTGAGAAGGCATACAGGGTAGATAATTACCCTTACTAGAGCTCAGAGGGGTAGGGGAACCAGGGAAGTGGTGAGTGCACAACAGGGTTCAGGCAGGGGTGGGGATATCAAGCATCCTTGGAATAGTTACAGCGGAGGCAGACTTTAGGTGCAACCAGAGGAGCTCTTAAAGATGGATGGGTGGGGTACATCTGATGGCTGCAGGCAGGGTATTCCAAAATCTAGGGGCACAAACAGCAAAGGCACGATCACCTGACAGTGTATGAGTTTTTGAGACAAGGAGGGTTGCAAGTCAGCTGAACTTAGCCGGTATGATGGTAGAGCCGCCAAAGGAGTTTGGACAGGGCAGGTGGGGCGGTGTTGCAGATGATTTTGTGTGAAGCAGCCCAAAACAAATGAGCGATAATTATTCGGAGATAACCAGTGTAGTTGAATGTATAAATCACAGTGATGGGTAAGTCGAGGGATGCAAGGGCAAAATGGCAAATATTATTATAGGCCACATCCCATTTAGCAAGGCTAGTTTTTACGATAAGGGTAAAGATGGTCAGTCCATAGTTGAGAGCGGAAGGAACAGACTTAGCAAGGGCGAGCCGTGCAGCAGCAGTAAGGGACCCACAAGGCCGGTATGCAAGTCAAAACTTGATATTTGCTGCCCTGCAGACATTCTGAATGTGAAGAGACAGGTCTATCTGGGAGACAAGAGCAACTCCCAGATACCTAAAGAAGCTGTAGTGCCAACTGGGACACCATCAAGGCTTAAGACACTGAGGGACAGGACGCTGTTTGAATTTGGCAGAGGAGTCAAAGAGCATGAGTTGAGTTTAAGTTCAGCACGAGCTTATTTGTCAGGAGTCAATGTTGCAATTTATTGCAGTCAGCTTGTAGGTTGTGATTTATGGCACGGACATCACCTGAGCTATCTAGGAGGACCACGTCATCGGCATATAGGGTTGTGGTGCTATAGGTAGGGACCATTGGGAAGTCATTGATGAAAACAGGATAGGGCCCAGAATGGATCCCTGAGGGACACCAATGGTGATAGGAACAGGTTCCAATAGAGCTCTATTGTACTTAATAAGCTGTAGTCTGCCAGTGAGATAGCTGGAAAACCAGTTAAGGGCTGGGAGCCTTGTACTAGCTAGTATGTAATATTTAGTAACCCATTTATGGGGCACTTTACAAGGAGTATCATCTGTTATGAAGTCCTTTTCAGGGCACTGTATAGTCAGAGGGCATAACAGTTATTGTTAGCCCTAATTCAGAAACATAAATGTAAAATTAGTAAAATAGTGTGGGACTGGCAAAAGAATCATACTTGTCCTTGAAAGCCACCCACAAAAAATGATTCTTAGCCCTGCATATTTAATACTCATCTCTGGCATCAGCAGCTCAAAGGCACTGGGCTTGAGAAGAAACAGCTGAACACATGAATGCTGCAACAAGAACATCTTCCAAAAAAAAAAAGTAGAACTGAGAATACAGGCTTTAACTTGCAGTTTGCTCTGTGACCGGGGGTGGCTGGACATGCGGTGCAGTACAGTTATGTAAGAACTTACCGTAACAGTAGATCTTCAAGAACAGCTCTTGCAGCAGGACTGAAGCCGGCAGGAAGCAGGACCCCACAGAAAACTTCTAGCTAGTTACATACAGCGGGGGACCGTCACTGCTCCTCGCCCGATGTCACATACATCACAGAAACAGCAGAATTTGACGGCAGATAAGGACCGCTTTGACCCACTTAGTCTGCCCATTTCCTACCTAATGAATAAGCTGCAGATCCTAGTTAACCAACAGCCTACTTCCTTCTACCCCCACCAGAATTGCCTTATGCCTGTCCCATGCATTCTTGAATTCCCTCCCGCTTTCTGAAATTCTATCAGAAATTTAAGGTATAAGAAATACTTCATATATAATTTTTTAACCAGGAGAGACACTAAGTTGAAGCTTTACAGGTGCAGCCTGGGAGCACAAGGCAGTTAAGTGACTTGCTCAGGGTCACATGGTATGGAAGTGGGGCTGTGGGATTCAAACCTAGGTCCCCAGGTTTGCAGCTCAGAGCCTTAAACCACTGCACTATACTGCATCCTTATATAAAATGCTATTTTTAATTATTTCTAACATTTTGTCTTTATCTCATTAGATAGAACCAATCATCCCACTTTCGACTCATAAAAGGCGGTCCTCAGCGTCCCTCAGTTCTCCGCTTGAGACTCCAGCATAGCTCTGTAATTCTGATGGGAGACCGAGGATCTGCTTCAAAGGAAGACCATTAAGTACTATTACTGCAAATGCAGCTGACCTCCTGAGGGGAGGTGGGTGGGAAAGTACCTGCTGCAAAGAGCTGTTCTCAAGATCTACCGTTATGGTAAGTTCTACGTAACTGTACCATCTTACTCGAGAAACGGGCCTTGCAGCAGGTTACACCATTAGACTGAGTCCCAGCAGTGATAAAGATGACCCCTAAATTTGGGAGGAGGATAGGAGAAGGGTGAGGGAACCCCAATGAAAGAAGCCCCTGCAGGATGGCAAGGCCAAAGCCCACTCTGTGCCTGGAGGCAATGTCCAGACTGTAGTGTCTGATGAATGTGTGCACTGTGCTCCACGTAGCTGCTGCACAAATGGTTATCAGGAGGCAAATTATGTTGCCGGGCATCTGCTCTGACATCTGTTTAGGGTCTGAGGTCCGCTTAAGTGACGCCAGTTCTGAGGTCCGTTAGCTGGACATCCCTGAGGTTCCTATGGGAGGTTGGGAGACCCGCGCCAGTCCACGGAGTTGAGGCCTGGAGTAGCAGCCAACTTGGAGTGAGTCTTGACTGGGCGATCTGTGGGCGCCAGATCAGCCTGTGAAGCTCGAGGGCCGGCTGTATGTTCTTTCGGCTAGACCTTAAGGGGCTGAGGGTGGATGCAACACTGGCATCACCTGACATCTGGACTTTGGCGGGCGGAGGTTGGGTCTCTGTCTGAAATGGAGACCTGTTGGAGCAGGTTGTGGAACTGAGCCCCCTGGAGTCGATGTCCGTGGAGATGGAGAGTGCTCTTCTCCCTTCCTCCATTTCTCTATGCTTCCCTGACTTATGGGAGGACTCTTCCTGAGGAGGTACTTTTTGCATTGCTGCTAATTTCTTCTCTAATAGAAGGGTCTCAAAACGTTTTACGGCGGATCCTGCATAGTTTTAAGGTTTTGGCAAATGGGACAGACCTTAATGTTGTGTTTTGGGCCTAGGCACCTGGACACAGACTGTATGCTTGTCCTTGAATGGAATTTGTTTGCTACAAGCACACTCTGAGGAGTGCCTTTCAATGGATGATGTCTGGAAGACGACATACAAAATAAAGAAAAATCGAACTTCTTCGGAAAAAAAAAATAAAATAAAATATTATACTCAGGTAATGGTGCCGTTCGATAGCTGAAGGCATCCATGGAGCCGATAACTTGAGAGTTGACGCAGGAAAAGAACTGAGGGACACTGGGAGACCGCCCTTTTATGATGTGTGCGGCGTCGGGGTGGGACTGATGTTGGAGGCGGTCCCCACTGTATGTTGCTAGCTAGAATTTTCCGTGAGGTCCTGTTGCCTGCCGGCTTCAGTCCTAATTGTGTAACCTGCTACAAGAGCCGCTTGCCAAGTAAGATCTATAATTTCTATGATTTTTCTAAGTCAAATACTGTGATCTTTTCATTAGTGATTTAGAAATGTGGATGCTGTTAAATCATTTGAATTTAATTCACAGGCAATAAAGACTTTGTTGAGAATCTAGATGGAAAAATGTAAGATTTCAAGATGACAACCGCTACCCAGTTATGGAGCTCTGTAATAACTAGGTAGCCAGCTGTTATCACAATAACCAAGTTGATATGATGATCTGACTAAACAGATATCAGGTTGATAGACACACTCATCAGTAGTTATAATATTCACACAATTCAGCTTCTAGTTAATTTATTTCCAGTATTTATTTCACTTTTTTTTTTTTTTTTTTTTTAATTATTATTACTGGGGACAACTGCATGAAATGGTATATTTCGTCTCAGACCATTTCATCCCCATGCTGTTGCACCACACTGGTGTTGTGTGACCCAGAATCCTCATTCTAGTGTAATACCTTTGACCTCCCCACATCAAATTTAACCCATTTTTAGGCCATGTCTCCAATGCATGCAGGCTCTCTGGTAGTGCGATCCCTTTCTTTTCTGTGCTCAGTGTTGGCTTCAATGTCGACCACAGAATCGTTGCCACCTGGTGCTAAGATCAGCACCGAGATAGGGATGGCACCGCCACTGTAGATAGTGACAACCTCCAAGTCAGCAACAGCCTGACTCTACAGCCCCGTGCCAGTCCCCTTGTGACACTGCAAAGAGTGCCAGGAGAAGGCCTGGCTGCCTCTTCACTGCCATACCTGTCATGTCATCACCGCAAGCAGTGACAACAGTACAAGCAACACCGGAAGATGACACAGGTACCCATAGGTGTACAGAGAGTGTATAGCTGCGCCACACCACTGGGCACGCCTGCTGCCTCAGGGCAGACAGACTCTGGAGGGTTCAAGCTGGCTGCCTAGGAGGAGCAGACTGTCCTACAGACCCAACAACCAGGGCTGTCGATGCCCCAGCACAGTCAGGTCCAGGTGGACCCTGTGCTTCCATGGAACCAGAGGTCACAGGAAGACAGCTACAGTAACGGCCTAAAGACCTAACCTTGGACGCACTCTGTAGATACCTGCCTCCTAAGGTGGGGATCGACGATCCTATCTCAACACGCAGTTCTTTAGGTGCGCAGTCCATTGAGAAGTAGGCTCTGCACACATCTGTATCGCGGCACTGGTCCAAGGCGGGCCATGATACTGATCCAAAGCAGCCACAGGTTTCTCACAGGGCAATGACACATTATGGAGGCTGATGGACTTTTTCCAATGATATATCCCCTTCTTTTTGGACTTTAGCATAGCGGAAAATAATAAAAGACAAACAGCACCGCAAAGATGGGAAAACAGCTGTGATGCAGATGTATATGGTGACAGGTTAAACTAAAGCGCTGTCACTCCCATGGTACATTAAACGCGGACAAAACTGAGGTTGGAGAAGGAGCCAGCATCATCGCCAGCCTCTTGCCTGGACGCAGTACCGACACCATGGCTGCTGCCACCTCCGCACCATGTCCAACATCGCCACCTGTTTAGTGTCACTAGCAACACCACAGGCATTTATAACATCTGAACTGGCAACAGTGCAGAAAACAGCCTTGGTTCCAGTCCTCTTAGAGCACCCCAAACAGTGTCAGGAGGAGGCCTGGTGTCATCCCGGTGCTGTCCACTGCATCTTCACTCCAAACAGTGACAACAGCAAAGGCGAGGCCAGAGTATGACGCCAAGATGTCCCCTGTGTAAACCAAGCATACAGCTGCGGCCTCACCACTGGAGACATCTGTTGCTCACGGCAGGCAGACTGTGAAGGGTCTGCAGTTGACCACCCAGAAGGTATTGACAGTCCGCAGCACACAACCAAGAGTCTCTCCGATGCCTCAGGTCAAGGAGAAATCTGTACTTCCACGGAATCAGAGGTCTTCAAAAGAGGGCTAGGGAAAGGTTTAATAACTTGATCTTTTGATCAATGTGTACAACGCCTGCCTCTGAAGTTGGATCGACAACCCCACTTCAGCACGTGGTTATCAAGGGTATGGCGGTCCATGAAGAAGCAGGCATTGCACGATTGGTCCAAGACAGGCTGCAGAGATCTAATGCTGGTACAGAACAGCCATTAGTTTTCCACGGGCAATAATGCAAAACTGGCAGACTGACAATTTCACCCCTTTATCATCGGACTTGGGCATCATAATAAAACAAACGGAGCAGCAATCGTAATAAAGGGAAAACATCGGTGATGCAGATAGAAAAGCGGCAACAAATTGAACTGAGGATCAGCACTCCCAGAGTGCACTTAGCACAAAAAGAACAGAACTGAGGTGAGCGAAGGAGCTGGCAATGGTTACTGACTGACATGTGGTACAACGTGGGGGTGCACAGGCATCGCACCCAGCATCTGTGGTCGGTTACCTCCTGGCAAAATGTTGCTCCTGCAAGATCCTAGTGCCTCCTACCTTAGACCCATAGGTGGAAATCAATGGTGGAGTCTGACTCTTGGAAGATCAGCACTGACCCCGAGGTATTCCACTTACCACATCCCACCACTCAGAATGGTGACCATCCCCAACACACACTGTGTCCTATCAGTCTGCTAAATTACTAGTCACCTTCAGTATACTTTTGGACTCCTTAGTGTGCTACGTTCTCAAAGTGTTTTTCATGCGACAGTGTCGAAGGCCTTGATAAAGTCCACAGAACTATGGACATTCACATAAAGACAAGACCACCAACACCTGACTTCATCGGCTCTGGTTCCTTGTGTACACCTAACATCATAATTCTCAGCTTGTGACATCATAATCATTTCTAAAGCAACAGGTTGCGATGACACAAGCACAAGAATGTGACAGCAGGAGTAGACAAACAGCTAGTCTAGGAGATCAATGAAGTTTCCGTGTCAAAGAGAAGGCTCGTTGAACTGAACTTGTAAAAATTTTCCATGTAGAAGATTTTTAAAATAATGGTTCCAATTCTGTTACTGTTTCATCTCTATGGACTTTTATTATCCTAGTGGGTGTTGTTGATTTACACTTGGCTCAGAAATACAATCCAAGATCATGCAGTCTCAGCGAGCCTACCGAGTAACCCTTCTGGCAGACTGGACGATCATGAGGTTCCTTGAGCTATAATCTTGGTGATGGACTGAGCAGATACAAGAGACCGGATTCTGAGCTTGGCCAGACGAAAGGGAGGGCTCTCTACGATGGAAACCGGATCAATTTGTTTCTGGATATCAGCAGCACTACTCGCCAAAAAGGAGGCGGTTTGATGGGGTGAGAGCCATGCTTAGGGAGGCCTCTATTCCTCACAGCATGATTTTTCCTGTGTGATTGGCGGATCACATATCGAGGGAGAATTTTTTTTAATGATCCAGCTGAAGCTTTGAAATGGAGCCGTCATGCGCTCCCCGCCAACAGCAGGAAGAAACGGACCAGCAATCTTCAGAAGATGAGGACACTTGATGGCAAAGTTTTACTCGGCCAGGACTGATGATATCAAAACCTCTTCAGGTACTGTCTGAATTCCTTATTACTAGTCCTTCGGAGTTATTGCCAAACAGACCAGATGTTGCCTGCTAGATTGGCTACAGAAGATTACAGAGACATGGTTTAAGGACTCATTTGTTCCTCGTTTTCTTGGGCCTTATGTTCTTCTGTATATCTTAAAGTTTATTGTTCAAGGAGTGAGATTTTACTTAATAATGGTTTTGCTAAGCAAGCGCTTTATAAAATATTTAAGTTTGATCAAACTTTGGATTAGCACATTTATAGTGCTGAATTAAGTTTAACCCTGGCTACCAGCTCCACCTTGTGTGGCAAAGGACTTTGGGACTTTCATTTAATAATTTTGATAAAACCCAGGTAGCTCATGGGCTCATTTCACAGCTTTGAAAATATTTGTAATTTCACAGGGAGTAGTATTTTCTATCCCTCTCATGGTTGTCCTCTCAATGACGTATCTGTAAAGCACCAGATATACTAATTGTTATGAAGAGGAGGCAACCTCAACGGATATATATTGTATGTAGTGTCATATCAGTGCTTGAAAAGAAACTGTATGTTTGTTTTAATGAAAATAAAATATAAAGTTAAAAAAATATATCTTTGTGGAAAACCAAATAAGGCTGCGCGTACATAGCAACTAAAATAATGCTTTCCATGACAGAAAGAGTAGCTCACATGATGCGGTTGGCTCAAAAGGAGCCAAAACAAGTTTTTCCAACACAAAATTCAAGTCCTAAGGTGGGACTGGATTGTGGACAGAAGGCTTAAGGTGAAGAATGCCTCCTCAGAAATGTATGGGACACCTCCAGTTGTACCACTGTATGGCCATTAATAGGTACATGGAAGGCAGAGATGGCAGACATGTGCACCTTACAAGAGGAGTACTTTGGCTGTCCCAGTGGCATGGAGCGCAAAGTCATCATGCCTTACTTCCTGCAACGTTGCAACCCGTGGTTCAGGTGCAAACTGGCCGCCAGGGTCGGCTGGGCTGGGAGAGGACTGAGCGTCCGAAGACAGCCTCTCTCCCAGGGAGGGTGGGACACAGGGACCAGCGCCAGTCTGACACCTAACGGCAGCCGGGTGCCAGCACGGAAGGCCCCTCAAACAAGCAGATGTGGCGAACAGACGGCTGGCGTGCGGAAGGTGGACGAGCATACAGCACGGCCATTGCAGTCATTAGCACCACTAAAACAAGGAAATGTGGCGTCATTGAGTCGGATGACTGTCCTCCTCATACATACCCTGCCCGCAGCAGCCGCCCTGAATCTGGATCCTTACTCAGCAAGGATATGGGGGTCCACGCCACCCTGCCACGGAGGGTACAACCATGGACGGAGAAGTGCCTGCCGTGGCCAAGGGACGGGCGGGGGTCGGCAAGAATGTAGGCAAACGGTCAGGAAGAGGAGATAAAATGTAATGTTAAAAACAAGAGAAGCACTAAGATTGAGTCAGAAAGGACAGCAAGTACTCTACATCTGATTCACTGGACAAGTGAAAGGATCCAGCTGACACGAGGCAGCCCACAGCGCAAAATGTTCCCACTTCATAGAATAAGAGAGCCTAGTGGAAGGCTTCCTAGCTACCACCAGGACATCAGACACCTTGGGTGACACTCTGAACCGAGCCTTGGCTATATCCTCAGGAGCCAGGTGTGAAGATGCAGGGATTTAAAGTCCAGATGGACCAGGGTGCCCTGGTTCTGGGAGAGCAAGGTGCACAGAGGAAGAGGTACTGGAGGTTCCACTGTCAGCTGTTGCACTAAGGCGAACCAGATCCAATGAGGCCGGAAGGGGGCTTTAAGGATCATCATGGCCCCTTCCATCTGGAGCTTGATCAGGACCCTCTGAAGCAGGGAAGGGAGGAAATGCATACAGATACCTCCCTTTCCAAGAGAGGGACAACATTTCTCACCAGAAAACTCAGGCACTGGATCAAGCGAGCAAAACTGCAGTGGTGAAATGGCCATCGACTGAAGCTGGCAGATCTCCAGAAAGTCCAAGGATGGCCGATTGTGTGAAAAGAACTGAGGAGGGCAGGGGCTGCCCACTCTAACAGCATAGGCCCATGTCAGTGTATGACGTCAGAATGGGCAGCCCCAATAGACTGCTAGCTAGAAAACTTTCAGTGTGGCCCTAGTGCCTGGTGGTTATAGTTCCATAGTGTGGCCTGCTGTAAGAGATACCCCCAAGTCAGATATGGCCATTTGACAGAGTCGAAGGCTTTCTCCATGTCCAAAGCCACAGTTTGCCACGATGTTCAGAGAGGATGTTATGGTTCACATCAGGTTGACCAGCCTCCTGATGGGTAATGTTATTTTTGAACTGTATGATGCAATTTATGTCCCGTGCCTGGATCTTCCACTGTTGCACAATGCATCCATGTTCTACTATATAACTCTGTGGTTGAAAGGGACATAAACTACATCATACAGTTCTAAAATGGTACCTAATACAGGTGTGTAAATCAGATACATCTTCAGAGTTTACTAACAGGCCTGCTATAGCTAGAACAATAGCAGAACTAATACTAGCATACTAAAATGCCAGCAGAATAGGCCTAATGGTCTTTCGTGTCTGCTCGTTTGGTCAGCCCCCACCCTGGGAGCTGACCTTGCTGCCCCCTCGCCTTCTCTGGCTTCTCCCTTCCAGTTCCGGATATTCTCGCTGCACTGGATTCTGCTTCCAGAACCCTTCCTGTACCTGTCCCACCCCCTTGAACCCTTCCACCGTCTCTGCCTCCACCAGCCCCCTGGGCAGCGCATTCCATGGCTCCACCACCCTCTCAGTGAAGTAGCACCTCCTCCTTTCTCCCTGAATCTTCCCCTCCAGCTTCCACCCATGCCTCTAGTTGCCCCTCCTCCTTCCTTCAAGCACCCTGACTGCTCCTCCTCATTTACCCCTTCATGCACTCAAGACCTCTATCATGTCCCCTGGTCCCTTCTCTTCCAATGTGTACTGGAACCAGTATTTTAAAAAGCACTTCTACTGGGAAAACGGACTTTCCGATTCAATGCAGTTCTCCTTTAACGCAGCACCATTTGTATAGAACCTGTTTTCAGCAATTTTTTCTAGCAAAACATCACTATACACAATTTTCTTCCGATTTTCTTTCACGCTTGAATTATGATCCAGGATTCTGATGGTTCTGCAAGTTCCTGTTCCCATTCCATGCCCACCATGAAAACATTTAATATCTTGGTACAGTGCTGTGCTCTTTACTGCCAGAAACATCTAGTAGCACCAACCTAACAAATCGGCAGTATGAATCTAGTACGTACATCCAACAGGTAACCACTGTAGCGTAGACAGCCAGCTCTGAGTGCTGTATTAATTTTGTTATTACATATAAAATATGTGAAGGAAGGGTCAGTTCAAGGAAAAGGCTGTCTTACTGGAACTGACACATCAAGACTCCCTAGGGATAAGTTCAAAGGACAGAAGGTATTTAAAACTGCAGAGATCCGGGTGCAATTACCTTGTCAATCTGCTTTCATCCCAGGAAATAAGATTAGCCATTCATAATGCCCTCAGGGAGATCCTTTGACTTGCATATTGGCTAGGAAGGACTTGTGGGAGGAGTGTCGGTGAGAGGCCAGAATGGACATTAAAGAGGTTTGATGTCTGAGCCAGGAGGACCCAGACGGATTTGAAGGTCCAAAATACATTCGGGAACCCTTGAATTACATTAGAAAGACCTGAGGTGTAGATTCCAAGGTCCAGATGGGATTAAAGAGGCTAATACACTTTTGCTTTGAATACAGTGACTTAGATCAAAGAAACTTTTGAGATTGTGTGTAGCAGAACAAAACCAGTTCTGACCAGTTAACCTGGGAAAAGGAAAGTCAGTGAGGTCATCTCATATGTTTTTAAATATTTTATTTGGAGACCCTGTATTGTAAAACATAGAGTTTGATACACCAATATGGAGTTAGTGACCTCATGAGAAGGCCGACCTGAAGTATGTTTAATTGCTGAAGTGAACCTGACAGAGACACAAGAGAATATTATTTGACTGAGGAGAATCATCACAGCACTGAAAAGAGTAAGATTAGACCAGCTAAATGTATGTATTGTAGGAACTGTACTTTTCCTGTTTGTTTTAAGGCTGTATGTGTTGGGATATATATATATATTTTGTTCTGTAATTATTGTTCTGTTTTGATATTTTTAAAGTAAAGATTTTTTACAAGCGAAACTGCTGGAGTGCCTTGACAATTCTTTTTATTTTAAGTGGAGCTTTTAAAGGTTATAAGTACACTGTGTATGGGCTTATTGCATACCAAACTGGGAAATGGATACAGTTCTCTAAAAGTCTTGCATTGAGTTCTAAGGGTTCATTTGAAAGACCTGGTTGGGTGCCCGTAGGCAAAATATCTGGCCCCCAAGACAGAATTATCTGAGCCTGATATTGGGTCACGCTTAACAAGAGGTTATCAGTTTGAATCCCTTCAGAGCTTGAGACTAAGGTGACTTGAACCCACAAAACAGACAAGAGGGTTACCTTGTCTGTTCACTGTACACAAATAATACGCCAGAGGTTGGCACTTTGGGAGTAGAGGGCTGACCGGCTGAGCGAGTTTGTGACAACCACAATATACTAAGTTGCCAGCAGAGTAGGCCTAAAGGTCTCATCGAGTCTGCCTGAAAATCAGCACCCGTCAGGACACCATTGCTGCCTCCCTCCTCCCTCATAAACTTCCGACCCCATCCCCCAACAGAGTTACACCTCCAGATCTGGCATTTCTCAGTTTTACCTTCCCTTTATATCTGTCCCAGCCCCTCCTGAATCCCTCCACTGTATCAACAGCCACCAGCTCCGCAGGGCAGTGTGTTTCATGGGTCTGCCACCCTCTCTGTAAAGCAGAGTCTCCTGGTCTCCCCATGAGCCTCCTGCCAACCAGCCTCATGGAATGCCCCTAGTGGCCCCTCCTCCTCAGCTGGAGCACCCTATTTAGGCTGACCCTGTTCACTCCTTTACATATTTCAAGACCTCTATCATATCCCCTCTGTCCCCCTCTCCTCCAGGAATTACAAGTTTAGCTATTCAAGTCTCTCTCCTCATAGGATCTTTCCCCAGACCCTGTATCATCTCGTTGGCCTCCTCTGAACCCTCTCCAGAAGTGCAATATCATTTTCAAGTATAGGGCCAAAACTGCACGCAGTACTCTAGGTGCGTCTAACCAGGCAGTTATAGAGAGGGAGAAGCACCTCCTGTCTCCTCGAGGTTATCCCCGTAATGCATCCAAGCATTTTATTTGCTTTAGCCGCAGCCCTCCTACACTGCTCAGAGGTACTTTCTCCTCTGTATAACTGCCCAGTTAGGACTGTGCCTAGAGTACTGCGTGCAGTTTTGGCACCCTTACTTGAAAATGACATTGCACTTCTGGAGAGGGTCCAGAGGAGGGCCACTAGGATTATACAGGGTCTGTGGGGGAGCCTGAGGGGAGACTTGAGGAGCTAAACTTGTACATCCACGACCACCCAGAGATCCTTTTTCCCCGAAACCTGCAGTTTCTCCCCACCCTAAAAGTACTCATGATCAGGGTTCCTAAGCCCCCAAGTGGCGAACACTGCATTTCTTGGCATTAAACCTCAAATTCCAAGTTTGTGACCACCTCTCCAGAGTCTCCAGGTCCCCTGTGGGCTCTTCTATCCTCCTCCCCATCCACCACCACCCCAGCTTTGAGTCATCAGTAAAGGGCTCATCTCACTCACAACATGAGACTTTAAAAAAAAAAATCATAAATGGCAGCCATCTTTAATAACCAGTCATTAATTACCATATTAGATACAAAGCGGTTTTAAAATATCTGATAAAACAATAATAAAAAAATACAAAACAAGGATGAATCTAAAGATGTCAGAAATACATTTTGCTAAAAGTATGATTTTATTGAATTTTAGTAACCAGGTAGGCCCACTGAAATCAGAGGTTCCTTTTTCAAGGCTACCCAGGATAAATTACAGGTAAATATGCAGACCTGTGCAGGTACAAAGTATATAATCATTTACAAGAGACAGAAATAATAATATAGTGCACTGAACTAAGCAGTATTACATCACAGGGCATGCAGTTACCGTGTAATTACACCGACTCCCAAAATTGGTGTGTGTGTGCAGTAATTACACAGTAACCACACGTCCTGGAGTATATTATTGCATTTATAAAATGGGCAAACTAGTTAAAGTTTAAGATTTTTAAAATGTTATTCATTACTTTACCGTCCAGTGCGTTGATGTGGGTTCAATGACGAGCACAGTCTCCTCACAGTGATTGTTAGGCCTACTTGAGTCTGGCGGAAACTCGAAAAAATTGATGAATAATTCATCATGTGCTGTTTCTGCATGCAGATGTCTTCTCGGTCATGCCTAACTGACAAATCGTTAGGTTCAAATAAAGTGGGGTTTCCCAGTTTTGGAATCACTGTGTTTAAAAGCCTCAGTGGTGTAGTAAATTGGGCGGTGCATTGTAGCACTCTTGGCCATTACTTGCTGTTCATAAGCGGGAAGCTGCATCACAAGATCTCTGTGTGAGAAGTTTACAGACCCGATGGTTATAGTTCAATTATCGCACAGGCCTGTATAGAAATTGACCAATCAGGACACAGGACTGTCCCTGTCCATATTATTAGAGAAAGTACCTTACAGTTAAGACCATTTGGATGAGGTACTACAACAACAAACAAGGCAAATTCTTGTAGGACAAAGCACAAAATTATATTCAGTGTGATCAAAGATCAGTGTAACAGCACTTTGGCTGCACTCCAGTAATAGGGTCTTCAACCCTTTTATAAAGCTCCACAGGAGGAAGAGTGTTTTTGCTCTGCCGGAGAAAGTTCAAGTGGGACAGGGCAGAGCAGTCAAAGGACCTGTTGCCATACTGGTCTGAACCCTGGGCACCTCAAGCAGGATACTATTAGAGGACTGGAGCAATCATCTCACAGGTTTAGGAACTAATACACTTAGGTGTGGTGGGGCATAGACTTTGTTCAATTTAAATGCTAGGCATAAGAGGGGCATAAGCAGCACCCTCCCTTCCAAGATCGCCAATTTAAGGAGGAGAGAATCTCTTGATGTTTCCTGTAAGGGCACTGACATAAAGTGACTGATTTTGTTATACAGGACTTTAAGTCCATTAGTCTCAAGCTCCGAGGGCCTAGTACCGAGGCACTAGCACGTAGGGATCAAGGTGCTGTCTGCTATGGCAATCATTAAGTCCATGATAAGGGCGTCATCCTGACAATACTGCAGCCCAGATTTCTAGTGCAGGGATTTTGTGATGTGTCCATATGCGCTGGGCCAAACAGTACTGCCCGCTTGTCCTTTTTCTTCCATGCATTACCAACTTAATATCACAGAACCACTTTTCTAGTGCATATATATTAACAGCAAAGCTGGACACGAATCACGCTGACATTAGCAGAACCTCTATACAGGCCCACTACATCTGCATACAGCTAGCTGCAGGTCTCCTCCATCACAATTTTCAGGCATATCGTTAACAAATCTAGAAAACGCATAGGAGGCGAAGAAAAAAGCAGGGGTTCACAGGTAAAACAACATGGGAAGCTCAATACAGAAATATCACGTGAAGTATGAATGAAAATATACCGAAATAATGAAGTGTGTCAAAGTGTTCTAAGAGATCTCCAGGGCTACAAAGCAGTGACCCCAGCCTCTTAGTTAGTAGGGTACAGGGGCACAACAGACTGCAACCTAGGTACTAATAATTTGTACCTGCTGTTATTATGGGAGCAGTTCTGCGTCACGTGGGGCACTAACTGGGCCCATTTTTCCAAGGCATATGGTTTGTGTTCCAGCCACCAGTGCTAGAAGGTACCTGTTCTCGAACAAAATTAAGATAAAAGCTGGACATAAAAGGGGGTGGGGAGATTTCAAAGGGTTCACTTCATTTTTCTTGCATCTACAGTATAACCGTGTCGTACAGACTCCCAGTGAAGTGGGAGCTCATTGGCAGCCCCAACGAATGGTTAGCATCCTGGGTGTGAGATCCTGTACCCTGCATACTAGTAGCTTTGTTAAGGCACACTGCATTGGGGCATTGGTGCTGCACACCCAGAGGTTGTAGACTGACCCCTGTGAGCCTGTTGGGGTTTTGATGTGCCACACATACATTCTGTAGGTGCACACACCAAGCAAACAGGGCTCAAGTGGGGAGGAGCTAGCCACATCACAGCTGCAGAGTACAGACAGAAGAAGGATTTTAAAGATAAAGAGAACCGAGGTTAAAATAAAATAATATCAGATGTTTTGGCTGATGTTCAATTTCGACTTTCTGCTAAGGAACAGTGAAAGGAATATACAGTGCCAAAGACTGTGCTTCTACTCAGAATATATCGGTTTTGTTTTCTCCCTCTGTCTTGAAACATGACATTCTCAGCTTGATCTATCCCCGTCCGTCCTCATTTTTAGCTGTGGAATAAGATAGTGAGAGATAGCTGAAGCCTGTTTTTCCCAGGATTCACACCACTGCCTAAGAGATGACACCTCTTACAATAAAATAACCCAACAGTGTATGAAAGGTTCCCAGTGAAGCTATTAATTTCTACACAGTGCCCCCAAAAAAACACTCTTCCCTGGGAAAAGAAGAAAAGGGAAAGCAGTGGTTCTCTAGAGTGGTTTGAGTGGTTTACTGCTGCCAATTAAGATCCAGGTTACTCTGAGACAACCCTCTGTATGTCTGCAAACGACAATGCACTTGACTGCTTTTTGTGGATGAATACAACTGGTTTATGAGTCCCCAGTCTCAATCTGGCCTTTTTCCCTTTACAGTATGCATCCCGCACCAGATCTGCTGTGTAATGGAGCACCCCAAAAAATATATTGCTGTCGCAGCTCTGAGTTTTCACTCGGCTGTGCTCAGGGGATCCGCATCAGCCATCTATCATTCATTAGTACAGTGTCAGGCCTTTGGCATATTTTTCGTCTCTAGATTCTGGTACAATGAGCTCCGGAGCTGTAGCATTCGTCATATTACCAGCTTCAAGCTCATGTCTCTTCATTAAAGAGATGTTGTCTTTCTTCTGGAAGATAAATTTGAGCCCTCTGCCAAAAGACACAAAATGACTAGACACTCCGCTTTTACATTTGTAAGCTGTTTTTTTTTTTTTTTGGGGGCACGAATGATATAAAAAAACAAAAACCATACGTCTACTATGCTCCTAGAACTGTACCTCACAAAGGCAGCCCATGTTTCAACACTGGCACTGGGCCCCCAGTCAAATGCTGGCAGATTTTGTATCAGGCCTGTTACGGTTTCTGACAAACAGCCCTGCTGGTCAGTACTACTGGAGGTAACAGTTCTATTGGTACACCAGCTAAGCCGTTTAAATGTGCATGTGACCAGCCACTTGCTGGCCATGAAGCATGCAGAGCAGTAATTATGAACTATATAACAGAACTTCAACTAACCATCGTGGCCACTTTATGCCCAATTACTGTGTGTCAGTTTAACACGTATATACTATGTATTGGGTTCTGTGGTTAGTCTGGCTTCAAATATTCAAGGTCAAATTCTGATTGTGTACTACAGGCATCCAACACCAAAATAAGAGCACACTGTCACATGACGTCTTTCATAACAAGCTCCACCCCAGCTGGTGCGGTCATAACATAAAAGCCTGAATGTAGAGTCAAACTTCAGATGAGGGAGCATAACACTGTGGGCCTTACTTCACCACCTATAGTCAATGGACAAGGCACGATTTAATAAATCAGTCAACTAAACATAAAAGCAGCCGACACGATCAGGTTAGGCAACTTATACCATGCAGTTACCTGCTCAGTGAGCCTTTTGTAAATTACCATTTTCTGCTCCATGGTTTAAAAATATTTCCTTGTAAAACCCAGCTCATAACTTCCCTGTATGAGCCAGGTGCTGCAGCCCCTCTGCTGAGAAAACCAGTACAATTATGATGCAAGGTTGGGAATGATGCTGCAGCGCTGTCTATAGTGCATGTAATGGAATCGGGAAGGGGGCTGACTAAATGCACTAAGATCATCTTTTCTGGCACATTTACATGCAGGGCTAACAACATATATATGAGCCCCATACATGTAAAGATGCCAGCAAAGAGAACATTAGTGCATTTCAGTAGCCCCTCCCAGATTCCATTACATTCTCCATAGACAGTGCTGCAGCCCACGTTCCCAACCTCGTGTCATAATTATACTGTTTTCAGGGCGGACTGCAGTGCTTCGGCGATCGCCGCCTGCATACATGACGTTATGAGCCAGGTTTTACAAGGGAAATATTTTTAAGACCACGGCACAGAAAAAATATAATTTATGGCTGAAAAGTTTTAGAGAGGCAACTATACATACGAAGCCTGCCTGAACACAAAACGTGACAGTTGCTATTTAAATTCAATAAGATATATAGCAACATTTTAAGGGACTAACCGCAGAGAAAGAAAATGACAAAATGGCAGTGTTTACAGTCAGTGGACTTTGCATTCAATGTCCATTTTGAACCTTTAAAAAAAAAAAAAGTCAAACTGCTATTTGTAATATTTTGTACTTGTCAATGACACGCGTGCAGTTCTGAAGGCAAGTTAAAACTTATGACCTTTGACTTTACCAGAACAGGAATACACGCTGCTCACAGCAGTGTCACAGAATGCATTATTTAAAATGCCAAGTGTTGTGAACACTGTGGTAAAGTAATAAACCTCATTCTAGCAGGATTTGTCATAAGATAACTCCTCTAGAAGTCAAAAGGTCCAAGCTTCAGGTGAAGGCACCTAGGGATCCCCAGGATGCAATGGCATGACTACAGCCTTATGACCCAGATGTAAAATACTACTAACGGTTCCATTTTCTGCTGGCAATTTCTCTGTTTCAGTTCTACCAACTACTGGTATCCTAGTCACAGTTGAGCTGCACAGACCACTCACCTCTGTCATTCTTGTTTTATTTTAAGTAATGAGGCACGGTAGGGGCAGGTTTTACAACATAATCACATCCTTCGAGAATGTTTGCCCAGGGGTGCGGAGTAAACCCCCAGCCCCCAAGTTTCTTACTGATATTACTCAAGTTCTCAGTACATTTTAATCAATTCATCACCATTTATTGTTAAAAAAAAAAAGTGTGTATTTTCTCTGAGGTTGTATACTGAAGCTGGGCAACAACAACATTTTGTAGCTGTGCATATGCTTGACGGAACAGGGTCCAAATTTCTGATCACACAGGGAAGAAATTAATTCAAGGTTGAGCAGAGTGCTGGATGTTTTGAAATTACTGTACTTTTTCATCCGTCCTGCTGCTCAGCCCTGCACTGTCACCCACCATGTCTGGGGCTCACCTCTACTCCATGGTCCACAATGGATGACCCCACCCCCCATGGGAAAGGCTGCTCAAGGGTCAGGCCACTCCCCAGGCAGAGTTACAGCGTTTGTCATGGAGCAGAGGACTCAGTCAATGGTATGGGGCCTGTGACGGTCGGCGGATAGCATCCTGTGTGGCCCGCGAGGTGTTTCTGCTTTTTCTACCTCAGACATTAGGAAGACCCTGGCCAGCATGAAATCGGTGGCTCAACCAGGTAGCACACCCGCCTGTGAGGCCGGGAGATCAGAAGGCTGTGGGTTCTGTCCACACACCAGGCATAGGTTAATATCCCAATACTGACACTGTAGTGCAGCATGGGGGGTGCTGCACTCCTGAGGTGCCGTCTTTCGGATGGGCGTTTAACTGAGGTCCCATCTGCTTGTTCTGGTGGTAGTTCAGGTGGATGTTAAAGATCCCATGGCACTTCGAAAGAGCTGGGAATTTCCCGTGCCCTGGCCAATTTCCCCCATTCACAAAAATACCACCAACAGCTTAGTTTGGTTCAAGGTCAGTTGGCATTCATCTGTATCCCTTCCCCGGGTCATTCCTGAAAATAGGCAAAAATTTGTCTAGTGCACTTACCCGTCAACAAAACTAAAAATAAATAAAAGCGAATGCATCATGCTACCGATGTCCCCCACCCTTTGATCCATGGTTCCAGCTTGCACCACCACCCGTGGTCATGTGTGGTGGTGGTGGTGTTGCACCAGACCCCATCTCCCTCCTGCCCCTGAGGTGAACGTCCTGGACGCCAGCCACCCCTGCCGGCCTTCTGACCCAGGCTCATTCCCAAATCTGGGCCACTGGCATCACAAGCGGTAGGCTAACACTGCAGGTGGGCCAGCTCAATGTTAAACCCCAATTTTGCACCTTAATAACTTTGGCGGCAATCAACTAAATAGTGCACAATTTGGTATGTTCGGTCCACGTGGCAAGTTCTCAAAAATGTGAGAAGTGTGATGGGCACTTACCAAGATCAGTCAACGTCAAAAATACATAAATGCCACTTTTTGCCATTTTTTGCTGTCATAGCCAAGACAGTATGGAATTTTTTTCGAAGCGTTCAGGGCTGAAGGGGCTTGTGCCAAGGTGCACCTTCGAAGGTTTCCTGAAAAATACTAATCTGTTCCAGAGTCATGAGGTTTTGAAATTTGGCTTCTGAGGCGTATTTAATAGGGTTTTCAAAATAACCCCAATATAACCTAAAATTATTCTTTCGCGAACCGTTTTCAGGTTGTGACAAACTGTGTTTTCAGGTTAGGAGAAAATATTTCAGGTTGTGATAGCCATCTTTTTCTGGGCAAAAAAAACAAAAAACTGAAAATATATAAAATAAGCTATCTGAAAAACAGAGACATGAATCTTGCTAAACAGAACCTGTTAAGCTCAATTCTGGTGGATGTTTTTCAGAAATATGGGACAAGAAACACCTTTTTTGAACTCTTAAGTTCCTTGGCTGTCAGCTTACGAGATGGCGGATTCTTGAGTCACAAACCATGAATTCTTGGGTCACACATTTAAGTGCAATAAAAGAATTTCCAATGTATGCTGAAAATTTGAATTCTTGGGTCACACATTACAGTTTTGGTGCTATAACCTCTAGGCTATACTGTATTTCTCTTCCCCTGTCTTTAATTACTAAGAATAGCTGCACAAAAATAGGACCCTTGTCCCCAGACCTCATCAGTCCCTTCTGCTTGTCTCGTGTGATGTCAGAAACTGTTTATGGATCACTATCAGTTATGGAAATTACCAGGATGTGACAAGCAGGAGAGTACAACATCGGTGTAGATGAACTGCAGCAGAAGATGAAGTCCAAAGGGCAAGGGTCCTGTTTCTACACACATCTTCTAAATAATAAATATAAAGAGGAAACACACATAATACAGGAAAAGAACTATAATGGCCTAAAATTTCCAAAGTCTTACCATTAGTGTCACTGGCTCTTTAAAGAGCCTCCACGCATGATGACCTAGATTTTAAGCAGAAGTGGAAGACATTTGTAATGCCTCCCCATTTGGGACGTCTGTTAATTGCACGAGCAGAGGTCCCTGGAACTGACCCAAGGGTACCAAGAAGTTTCTGGCTGCACCTTCGATTTTTTGCACTTCAGCTAGCCAGCAATCAAAAGTGATTACACTTCTTTAGCTCGCGTATTTCAACATTCTTGGATCCGTCTCTGTACATTCGTAATTCAGCCAAAAGGTTTTGAAACAGTTTTTATCAGTAGCATTCTTAGCAGGGTGGAGCTACAATCAAGATGTTAGTCCATCGTGTTTAAAATCTGATCTCCACCCCCTCAAACACCCAGAGATCACTATTTAGCTATGCACAATCTAGTTATAATGCAGAGTGCTGCTAGAACATTTCTGACAAGCAACACCTTGATCTACTGCATCTATAAGTTACTTCTTTAGTTTGTGTTTACCAGGTAAGTGCACTAGACGCATAATGCTTATTTTCAGGCATAACCTGGGAAGGTACAAGGAGAAGTGTACAAGAGGTATTCTATACTTGGCAAGGAAACGTTTTTTTATAAAACTTCAGAACATCTACTTGCCAGCAGATAAAGGCCTAGTGGTTTATCAAGTCTGCTCGAATGTGCAGCTAGCACCCCTACCTGCAGCTGCCCTCTCCCTTGCCCTGTCCCAGCCCCTTTTTAAGCAGCCCACTGTTCTACTGGATACTTCTGCCAGTAACGCATTCCACCCAGCTACCACCCTCTCTGTAAAAGTGTCTCCTCATCTCCCCCTGAACCTTCCTCCCTCCTCCAGTCTCATATCATGGCCCTGGGTGTCCCTCCCTCACTTACTTTGAACAGCCCCTCCATACTGGTCTTGCTTATTCCTTTCATGTACTTGAACGTTTTCAAGCACATCCCCGCCCCTCCTCCTCTCCTCCAGCGAGTACATGTTCAACTCCCTCAGCCTCCTCTTGTATGGTAAATCCTGCAGGCCCCTGGATCATCTTTGTCGCCTCGCTGCCACCCCCTCCAGTAACAATGTCCCTCTTCAGATATGGGAACCAGTACTGGACGCAGTACTCTAGGTGCGGTCTAACTAATGATCATACAGTGGCAGAATCACCTCTCCCTCCTTGAGGATATATCCCTTGCAATGCAACCCAGCATTTTGCTGGCCTTTGCAGCTGCCTTCCTACATTGTGCCAGGTTGTTCATTGACCCCACGTATTGAGCACCACCAGATCCTTCTCCTCCTCTGTCTTGGCTAGCTGCAACTCCCCAAGCTGGTAACTCCTCCTTCTATTTTTCGTCCCAAAATGCAGCACCTTGCACTTTTGGCACAGAACCCCAGTTGCCAGGTGTCTGACCAGGTTTCCAGCTTTGCCAGACCATCCTGCAACCCTGCCATCCCCTTCGTCGCCCACCACTGCTCCCAGCTCGGTGTCATCAGTAAATAGACTGGTCTTGCTCTTGATGCCCAATGATATGTCTGCAATGAATATCCCAAACAAACAACACTGGTCCAACGGGCCCTGCAGAACACCGCAGGCGTCACTACCCTTGGGGATGGAGATCTCCCACCACCATCACCCTGTTGCCTTCCCTGGAAGCCAGTTCCCTACCCATCTCACCAGCTTTGCACCCATCCCTGTGCCTTCTAACCGACTTCCCAGCCTTCCATGCGCGCGAGTCAAATGCCTTACTGAAGTTCAGGTACACTGCATAGCCCCAGTCCAACTGCCTAGTTACCCAGTCACAGAACTCCACCAGGTTGGTTTGGCAGGATCTGCCACTTACAGCCCTTGGCCATGCTGTCTGCTGTCCTGTAGCCCTTTGGCCTCCAGGAAGGCCACCAGCCTCTCCTTCAGGATAGTCTCCATCAGCTTAACCCACGATGGATGTGAGGCTAACCCGGTCTTAGTTCCCTGGTTTCACCCTTGGGGCGCTCTTGTGGAGGGCACCACATGAACCATCTTCAATCCTGAGGTACATGCCCGAGTGTAGGGAGGCATTGAATAGGCCTGCCAAAGTGTGCCTGAGGACCTCTGCCAGCTCCTTCAGTACTCTGGGGTGGATGCCATGTGGGCCTGGCGCCTTGTTCACCCTCTGTGCCTCAAACCCTACAGAACCCTGCCTTCCATGATTTCCCATCCATCACCCCCACCCCTCCGTTCCTGCCCTCCCTCCCCTTGGGTACCACCCACCTTCTCCTTAGTAAATGCCGAAGAAGTAATTGTTTAGGCAACGTCTGCCTGACCACCCCTGCTTCTCCACACCCTCCTCCTTCCTAATCCTTACTATATGGTCCTTACAGCTCCTTTTCTCCTGATATACTTGAAAGTCCTTATCCCCCTTATTAATGCCCTGCACTAGCCTGAGCTCCTTAAACAACTTGGCTGCCTTGTCACCTCCTTCAGGTCGCCTCCCTGCCCCCATTTCTTGTACCTCCTAAAGGCAGCTTGTTTCCTCTAACCTTTTCCATGACCTCCTTGTTCACCCAGCTAGGTTTTTTGCCCTAGCCTTCTTGCTCTGGGCCTTGCTTCAGGTTCTGGTTGCCTCCACTATCGCCAGCTTTATGAGCTCCCACCTCTGGTTAGTGCCCATACTAGGTACTGTTACTTTAAAAGAATATTTGCCTTTGTCCCAATCCTAGTAAATAAACCTTTTAACTTGACTCCATGAGAAATAGGGATGGCGGTCCGGGCTCATCTGTAAAATGTACAGTATTTGACAAAGGGCTTGCTACATCCACTAACATAACCTTGTGTGGTAAGATCTGAACACTCGACTGGCCTATTTCACGGAACTTTGCTAACTCCCTTTCCTTTGAAGAAATCCTCTCAGGATTGCTGTAGTGTTTGAGCAGAACTATAGGACCTCATTAGTGAGGCTACCACTCTTGTCTTTAAGGCAGGCCCAATTAAGCTCTATTAGCTAGAGAGAGAGAGAGAAGGCCTAAGAACTTAATTTATGATGAGCAAAAGCGTTCAATAAGTTGCAATGGTGCTTATAAGAACTAGGAGGGATCACCTTTCAATAGCAAGTTTTGTGTGCTTGTAGTGCTCAAAACTGTACAAAAGATGACAAGCCAATTAAATAGTCACTGTGACCTGTCTCAGGCCCAACATGGGCTCTAGTTAAACTCTACAGGAAATGAAAGCAAGGCATTGCATTTGAAATACATTGGCAACAGCAGCATGAGGAGTTGCCAAAATCGGTACTCCTCGAACTCTTAAGTATTGGAGTGGTGCCGATGTTTAAAGCGTGGGACACACTGTTCTCAGCGAGTTCTGTTTTTGTACAGCAGGTTACTAATGGGGCACTGCCCCATAAAAAAAATTCTACATTAATGCCAACTCTTTCTTAAAGAGCCAATGATGTCTCTGGCAAAATTTGTAAATATATGTCTATTTATACGATAGGCGTGGACACCACAAGCTGCTGATAAGTCCATCACAGTAACTCTATGTATAAATTGGAGACCATGGATTTATACATATAATTAGTTAATCATCAGAACTGCTCTCATTTGCTGCTCACAAATGTGCCAGAATTTACTGCATGGCACACAAAGAACTGCTGCACAACCTTTTATTTTATTTTTTAATGGCCTAAATGGGCAAACAATAAATGCAGCCCATAACTCTCTTATGACTAGCACTCTACACCCTCCCAGCCCGCTCCACTAAGACCTCGCCACCATTTTCTACAGAAAATTTCAGACCCCTGAACGCCCAATCGATATGGACGTAAAGCACTGGGAGGACCCTGTCTGTAACAACCTCTTGGCAACCTCCATACAGCACAGCAATACCAGGGCAAAGCACCAAACAGTATGCTGTATTTTCTATTTTAAAAGTAATTTACGCCCAGTGGTGCGGAGGTTGGCGCTGGATGCACAGCTCATGCCATGCTGGCGACCAGAGTTGAAGCGAGCTCGGGCGCTGGGGTGGCGGGGATGGGGAGAGTTGAGTGCCATGAGAGCTGCTCTCAACCCTGGAGGGAGGCGGAGGATAGCTCAGCGCACCAGCAGCTCCCGGTGGAGATCGGGAGTGCTGCAGTGCGTGAGCTGCACACTGCACAGCATGGCTGGCGTGGCAGGGTTGCCATGCGCCCGTGCATCAGGTGTGCCACGCTGGAGGGGCAGCCATCACCAGAACAGGGAAAACACCGGCTCTGTGGGGTAGGTGGCGGCACCTGTCCCCCATGCCCTCAGCCGGGTTCGCCTTGCCTGGCCTTTCCAGTTCCTCCGACTGGGACTCACCTCGCCAGGGCTGACTTAAGCGCCCAAGAGGAGGCGACCCACGGATGGGTTAAACGGGGTGCTGGTTGCAGGAGGGAGGAGAGAGGAGGCACAGGTCGAGGGTGCCTCAGGCAGGCAGGATGCCTGAGAGGGCTCCAGGGGCCACGACGGAGGAAATACAGTTGAAAAAAAAAAAAGTAATTTAAACCTCTAAAACAAATCTACCCCTAGTTGCCTACCTAGTCTCTATTACATAAATGAGATCCGTAATGGGGACTATTCAACTACGATTTATATCTATAGTCATGCAGTTTTCCTTTGAGCATCTTCTGGCGTGGCTTCGCCACTTGTGAGGTTACCCCAGGTCAAACAGCACTTTCGTTCAGATAAACTGTGCATCAAACAGTTCCCACTGCATATCTCATATAGAGGTATATAATGGGTAAGGGTGGCATACACAGATGTATACCCATCTCATGGGCTAATTAGGGCTACAAGGTCACAAGCCTGAAGGCTAGTGGCTTTACGTCTAATTAGCCCCCAAGATGGGTATACTTCTGACTAATGCCATTGTTTGTCGGAATATAATGCATTAAGATGGTCATTTTATGGAGATCTCATTTCGATTGGCTTATGGCACCTGAAGGCCTCTTCCATCGGAAGGAGTGTTGTGTAGTGGTACAGTTAGGAGTTTGGAGCATTTCTGTGTTTGGGAGGGTTTTGCGTCTTTTCCAGGTTCTTTTGCAGCATGCTAATTGGGTTGGCTAGCTTCCTAAGGATGCATTAATTGTGTTAGTCTTGTCCCACGTGGTTTAATAAAGCGTAGGAATATAATTTTTATTACTGTAGGTATATACTTCTAATTGCATGATTAATGTGTATATTTATACTCTTAACTAATGTAGGTACTGTATATAGTTTTGTTTTATTAGTGTAGATATATAGTCTTAATTGATGTAGTTACTGATATACAAGGAAATAAACAATGGCCTTATTTGACATTTCCGCTTCTATTTCACGTATCTTTTGTATCTAGCTTCCCCAGTGGATTACGATATCAGATGTAGACAAGCATCAGAATAGATGAAACCTGTTGGAACTAACAGAAAAACAGAAGCTAAATGACCAGAAAATATATGAAATATAACCTGAATTTAAGATAAAAATGATGTTTATTCAATGTTTCCTTGAGCTTTCAAGAGCTCTTTAAGATAATGGCAAATTGATAACATCCATAGGGGTTTATGCATGAAGGAAATGGCTCCCCAGCGTGTCTGCAGGATCATTTTTCTGCAGAATCTCCTCTCAACAAATCTGCAGTTCATTTGGACAGAACACCCATCTCACATCCTAATTCAAATCACTGCCTTAACTGTCGTTGGAAGTTCCTGTGGCTACCTTTTGAACTTTCTGCTCCTCACATTCACCCTCTAAAATACCTATTAAAGTACTGTGAAATACACCCAAAGTCCATAAGCATTCATGTAAACATTGCTCGAGCTAATAGCAGCCCTATGCTTCTACCACCATCCCAATGCCACAAAATCTATGCAGTTTTTTTGTTTTTCTTTGTACCTACAAAGTGAAAATAAATCTTGCATACTGGCCAAAAAAAAAAAAAAAGGAATGAACAGTTTATGGCTGGTTCAGTCATATCTGTTTTGATTACGGTGTTGATTCAAATGCATCTCTTCAGGCTGAACATAAACAGGAGCTCAAGAGTTCTCCCAGATAGGCAGCCCTGAAACCGGTGTTCAGTGAAAAAATAAATAAAAATAACCTCTTTTCAAATTATCAAAGCCTATCGGGCACCACATCCCACTGCCTCATTTTCTCCAAGTAATTAAGTTATCCAGAATATCCTTATAAATGAGGATTGCTCACTGGAACGTTCTCCTGATAAAGTACGTAAAATACATACACAAAAACACAAAGCAAACTTCAGTTTGGATGTTTCTATTAAATATACAGATTATCTTCTTCCACATCCTGGTTCCCTTGTTTGTGGGAACCAGCTTCTCGACTACAGCAAGATTTGAAGGATGTACCATGCTGAAACACAATGTCCTGAGTGCCCTGGCCCCACCCACAGAGCAGAACAAATACAGGTAAATAGAGTGAAACAGCACACGCTTGACAGTGCCCTAAAAAAAAAAGTCTCTGGAATCAAGACTGAAATAATGCCAATCTGATGCCAGCAGGGTGTGCTCTCATCATGCTCTAGTTACAAAGCTGCAACAGAATCTTTAGAGCAAGTATAAATACGTAAGTCTACTGCTCTTTTTCTCTCAAGGTTAGGGAACTCGGGGTTAAAACGGCAGGGCATGTAATGTTCTGTTCTTGAATCCTGGATAGTGCGGAGCACTCAAAACATCAGACACAAACCCTGGTTCTCAAACATGAACGCGCAGATTGATCGAGGAAAAACAATAGGCATACAGGCTTTCAGGAGCTCACTAGCTTCACCATGGTATGCGTGAATTAGTGTAAGTTTATAGGGGACTAGGAGGGCCTTGTGGATGTATGTGTTGCCTCACATGTTCTTCGGGCAAGAACTGCAAACTGAAGGTAAGCAGTTTTGGTACCCTAAAGATGCATGATTCGACACTCATATCCATATAAGAGGCCTCCTAGCGTCCCTATAAACATATTACAGATTGTGCCATGATTTTTATTATATTTTTTAAACAATACCTTTTTATGTGGTCCCTATCTGTGGCGCAAGCAGCGGTCATCGAGAGGCCCGTTACAGTGCTGAGCACATGAGGTACTCTTCACGGCAATAAGAGTGCCTCACGTACAACTGAAAGAAAGCACTGTGATTGGTTGGGGCCTCACATGATGCTCCCACAATCTATAATTTTAGATGCAGGTGCTGGGCCATCATCATTTTACAACAGTCACACTTAAAGAACAAGCAGAAGAGCTCTGTAACTGTTGAGCAAGCTGTTGCCTACGTAAAGGTACCACGGCATTAAATCAGCCTGCTTTTCTACCCCCAACCCATCAGTCTGCCTTTATATCCCCAATCACCTCCCACTCCTTATCTTGCATTTAGCATCTTAGTTCTTAAATGAGAAAATCTACATCACGAGTAAGGATATCTGTGCTCACCAGAGCTGCTTCCACATTTAATTAATTTAAGCTGTTTCACTGACATTTCTGTCCCTCCAACCCACCCACCCGACACACTCTATTAAATGGGCTCCAAGCCTAGCTGGCTCCACCCCAAGGGTGTAGGCAGACATACTCACTGTACACATATGTACAGTTTTGTTGGCGTGCCTGTCACAAACCATAAGCCTTTCTGTTAACATTTTCATTCTAATCTGTAGTATTTGGGTAAGTGTAGGCCACTGAGAAGTGTCTCTGTTTAAACTTCTGTTTAGGAGACAGATACATGTATAACCTCTTTAGAGATTAGAGGAATCATCTGACAACAATCTGATTTGTTTGGAAGTGGGTGCCATTTGGAAATGAGGTGTACTTTTTTTTTATGGGGGTGTAATTGTTGGAGATTGTGTATAAAACGGAAATTTCTGGCTACACCTCTACTCCACCCCACCTGATTTCCCAAGCCAATTACAGAAAATCGGCATACCCTGCTTAAAGGGCTAGACACAAGTCTCAGGACTGAAAAGCTCAAAATGTGATACTGTAATAAGAGACTCATCCAACTGTAGAACCAGCAGACACCTGTTGTTACTAAAGGGACGGACATCTAGATTAAGCTATCTTATAGTTTTATTTTCCCTACTCTTATACACACACTAATTTCTGTTCTTTTTCTCTACCCTTGGCACTCACCCTTGTTCTTAAAGGGAACTGTCAGCTTTGCCTCCATTTTTACATTACATCTCGAGTGTGCCTCGTGCACACACTTATCAAATGACTATTCTAGAATGCTCTTCTATGTCTGAAAATTCAGACGTTTTACCAACTTGCCTTTTTTTTTTTTTTTTTTTTTAATATAAATCAGATGTTGAGGGTTCGTTTAGGCTTAAACTGCGTGCCTACGGAAGCATATGGAAGTCGTGAATTAGCGCCTGCCATGAGCGCTATTCAACTGCATTTTCTTTACAAGCATGGTCTAAAACATGCTGCGTCAGTCTGTTATGTTAATCCAAACTGTTCTTGGGGTCACTGAAAACAAACAGAGCACAGAGTTCTGCAAATAATATTTGTAACTCAGGACGAAATTCCACGCATGCGCAAGAGTGATGTGCTCTTGTGCATGCACTAGATCTTGCTAAGGCCACATCTCCACAAATCAATCCTTCCTAAAATAATCATCTTCTAAACAGCAGCTCAAGCTGTTCCTCTACTCTGCCCCTCCCCCAATCATCCCTCCTACTCAATTCCAAATATGTTTTCCCACCTGGCACTAGCCTTTGTTTTGTTCCCAGGCACAGCAAAGGATCCTACCCTTGACTATTCCATGGCCCGAGCCATTAGCTGTAACTATCCCTGCCCATCATTCCCCTGTGTGTGGGTTACAGCAGCTCTCACATGTGGCCAAATTACAAAGCATCCTCCCTGGGCTTCCCAGGCTCCCTGGATATACCATCAGCTCCCTTTCAATCAGGATGCTTCTGCTCACAGCAATGATCTGTACCCTCCTATTAACCTATTGCCTGTGTACTCCCACAACAGGCATCACAGTAAGAAAGACAATACTAAAGCAAGAATTAATTTGAAAACATCCTGTTATTACTCATATGCTCCGGTAACTTAGAAGTGAACCCTGGTCCTCCAAACCCCTAGCATCCCCTCTGATTTTGCTGCCACCTCGGGTTGAAAGATGATCCTGGTTAACGTGTGGAGTATGATTGACAAACTAGACCAATTAAGAGTCTGGGCTGCCCACACTAACCCAGATCTGATAATCATCACTGAATCCTGGCTGAAGAGTGCAATCTCTGATCAGTGGATCTCACTCCTCCTACAACCTGTTCGAGCAGACAGGCCCACGGGGTGGGAGGGGGTCATCTGCACAAAAGACACCTTAAATGTCACCATCATCAACACCATGTCCAAACCCAAAGAATTTGAGTGCGATATCAAAATTCAAATATCCTCAGCAGAAGTTTTCAACGTCATAGGTTGCTACCGGCCCCCCTCAGGGGTTTTGAGCTAATTTAGCCCTCAAAGTGAGATTGCCCCATCAAGAGATCATTCTAGGCAATCTCAACCTTGATTGGCTCTCGCCTAAGGCATGTCTCCTAAAAGAACTCTGCAATGAACTTGGACTGTCCTAACTCATTACACAGCCAAACCAGTTAAACACCAAGAACCATGCAAATGGCTCCATTCTGGATGCAATTATCACAAACCATCCTCACAAAATCCTGCATACAGCCATATTCCATAATGATCTCAGCAATCATAACAACATCGTAGTGTGTACCCAAAACCAAGGTAAGTGCCTATCTTCCTCTAATTTTGTCACCAAATGCAGCTTCCGTAAATTCAACACCAACAGCTACATCTCGGATCTCAATATGTAAATTGGCAAGATCTATCTCGCCAAATCAGTGGATGAGGGGTCACCTACCTCAACGATACATTAGCACAGCTCGCCAAAAACATGCTCCATACATTGATCCAGGCTCTTAAGCATTCCCATCTCTAGTTCACGGCAGACATAAAAGCCGCTACCTAACCAGGACAAACTATGGGCCCATGCAAGGTGCACAAAGGGTGTAACTGATTGGCAGGCATTTAGAACCGCTAGAATGCATGTGTTAAATTAATAAGATCTGCTAAAGCTAACTTTTCATTGGACTCCTCGGAAATGCCAAAGGCAACTCTGCCAAGATTTTTTTTCTTTTTTTTTTTTTTTTGACCAGGAGAGACACACTAAGCTGACGCTTTTTTACAGGTGCGACTTGGGGAGCACAAGGAAGTTAAGTGACTTGCTCAGGGTCACACAGTATACAAGTGGGGCTGAGGGATTCAAACCCAGGTCTCCAGGTTTGCAGCTCAAAGCCTTAAACCACTGCACTATACTGCCTCTCAAAAGATCTGGCAAACAATCAAGACAGTTAAGGAACACAAAGCAGCCCAGTCTGTCCCCACCAAGATAATCTTTAATAGGGTCAAACATGGTGGCGTGACTTCGTTCTAGAAAATACTAACACTCATTTTGCCACCGCTGGACTTGCATGTTCGATTCTCTCCCACACAGGGCTTCCAAGCCCCCATCCCACCCCAACACCCTCGAGTCCTCGCCTCCTCATCCCTCCAGTTCTACCCTGTGACTTATGAACAAGTAGAGGACCACCTTAGTAAACTTGATATCAAAAGGGGTGGAGCCGATGGCATTGATCCCATCTTCCTCAGGCTAGGTTACTATTACCTAGCTGCACCAATCCTCCACATCTTAATATCTCCATCTCCTCAGTCACGGTCCCTCCCTGTTGGTAATCCAATCACATCTTGCCCTATTCAAATCAGGTGACCCCTGCAACCTAAACAACTATAGGTCCATCTCCATCCTCCCTGTCCTATCTAAAATACTGGATAAACTCACCCATCACCAGTTAAAGACCACTTAGAAAAGTTTTCACTTCTCAACACTGCCCAGTCTGGGTTCAGACAAAACCCCATTACTACTTTTGCCCTAGCAAAAGTCACCAATGACTGGCTCACTGCGCATGATTCCAAGCATATCGCAGGTGCCATATTCCTACACCTCAGTAAAGCATTCGACACTGTTGGCCACAAACTCATCCTTAGTGGTCTGAGTAAAACCACACTACAATGGTTCTCCAGTCACCTTACAGGTAGATTTTAGAAAATCAAAGCGAGTGGTCAGGTATCAAGACTCCCTTCCCAAACGAGGTGTTCAGCAAGGCTTCATTCTTGGCCCTATATTATTTTCCATTTACATCAACTCACTGGACTCTAATATCATCAAGTCCAAAATACACCTTTTAGTGAAGATACTATTTTATATACTTCCAAACCAACATTAGCTGAAGTATGATGAACTCAAGATGATTTTGCACAGTTAGAGCGAACTGTATCAGCTACAAGCTGTTATTCAACATGAAAAATAAACAAGGTACTGTACTTTCACTCCAGTAGTAACAGGCCCTCCCTCGATACAGCGCACACCTGGACCTATTGTGACAACCCTAGGTGAACCATTAGATGTGGTAGATAAATTCAGATATTTGGGCGTATGGCTAGACAGTACACTTTCCTTTAGCATATCGATTGCCTGTCTAGCAAGCTGAAAGCAAGGCTAGGCTTTTCTTCAGGAACAGAGTGCTCCTTCCCCTCACATCAGACGCAGACTAGTGCAGGCCACATTCCTCCCTCCTAGACTACGGTGACATCATTTATAATTGTGCCGCTGCTTCCAACCTCCGCAACCTTGATATCCTGTTCCATCGGGCTCTACGATTTATTACTAAAGCACCTTTTCGGATTCTCCACTACAACTTGTATAACCAAGTTGGCTGGCAACCCTCACCAACTGGCAGTTACTTCACTTTGGTACCTGGACCCTCAAAAGTCTACTAAACAAATTACTGGCCTACATTTCCTCACTTGTTAACATTTCCCATAGCTCCTATTCCTTAGAAAATCCAAGTACATCCTCCTCGATGTACCTTGGATGCATACCTCCCTCGGCATGGGTGCTATTAGCTATGCCATCCCATCCCAGGGGCATGGAATCTCATCAAGACGGCATTCAGGCTCAGAAGTATTGTCTCAATAAAGATCTTCAAATCCCTGACCCTCAATTCTTCCCAGTAGTCCGTCACTGCCACAGGAACTAGTACCCTGCCAGGTTTTTCGACATTGCCATCAAGAGTAGTATCCTCCATCTTCTCTTTCTCCTCCCCTACCCTCCCTGGACCCCCAGCCCCTGTCCTCCCCAGTCCACCTTCCACCTACCAGCCAGGCCATCCACACCTTGGATTCCCTCTGAACCCTTCATCCCTGCGCAGCTCTCACCCTTGCTGCTCTTCCGTCCTCTCAACATTCTAGCACTTATTCTTTGCTGCCATACCCACTTGAGACCTCCATGGCAGTCTGTGCCCACCTTACCCCTCATTTGGCCTCCTTACGCACCTGAATTTATGTATTTCACCTTACCCCTGTTCCGTCCTCTCTCAGTCTAACCCTGGAATTTGACAAAATTCAGAACAAGTACTTACTGTCACCACTGTTACCTGTCTCTTGCTTTCAACATAAATTGGTTCCTGTATTGTATTCTACTGTTTTACTGCCCTGTATGTAGCCACTCTGTATACCAATTATTGTATCTGTATTGTATGTCAACATTGTGCATTGTACACTGCTGTATAACGTTGTCCTAACAGGACCTCCTTGTAAATGAGCATGCGAATGGAGTTTTCCTGCCAATAAATTTGAACTTGAACCAGAAAATTGTGGCTTCCACCAAGTGCTCACCATGGTGGTCTACAAAAAAGTGACCTGTTATATAATAAACATTCACGGGTGAAGCTGATCTAGACCAGTCTCAGCAGCCGACACTCCTCTCCACAACACTTTCTTTCTGAGCCACTTAAGAGAGACCAGGAAAGGATTTAGATTTTAATCATGCACAAAACCCTGCTTTAAGACTGTGCTTTTAAGCTGATTATGTTTCCTGACAGTTGAAGTCTCAGACTTGGTTAAAAAGCCCTATAAGGCCCATTCTGGGGGTAATACCTTGGGCTCAGACTGTCATATACCGTGAATTCTCTTTCACAGTGAAGGTGTCCCTTTAATTGAATTAGAGTTTGTATTATATAATCTCTACAGCTGTCCAGAAATTACATCACTGGGGGCGGAGGAGGCAGCGAGATTTACCAGCTTGTGTAGAAAGGAAATAAACATGACTTTTTATTTGAACTTGACTTATGGAATTCAGAGGTAGCTGGCCAAAACATCGGGACATCAAAGTTCAAGATCTCAGGGGTCCACACAGGAGGATTCATCTGGATTACTGACTCAATAATAAGACCTGGTCTGTGCACATCTTCCAAAGAACTGGCGAGGAGCCCGCTTTCTGCTTTAAAAGGGGAAATGACAAGCTCAGAGCTCACAAAATGTGGAAGGCCACGTGTGCTAATTCTGGAAGTCTGGGAAATAGGATCCCAGACCCAGAGGCCATTATGGCGGAGGCCGACCTGAATATGGTGGTCATTACTGAGTCATGGTGCACTGACACCCATGAGTGGGACATGGTCATACCAGGCTACACGATGTTCAGAAAGGACAGAATAGGAGGAAGGGAGGGAGAGTGGTGCTTAAGGTGAAGGAAGCATAAACGCAACAGAAATACAGGGAATTAAGGGGAGGCAGAGGTGCTGTGGGTCACCCTTGAGTCAGGAAAACAGAATCACTATATTGACAGGTGTGATCTACAGGCCTCCTACACAGGGGAGGACTTAGATAAGGAAATGTTAGAAGTTACTGGCAGAATGGCTGAAAAAGGGGGAGGTGTTGCTGGTGGGGACTTCAGTCTGCGGATGTAGACTGGAGCCTCCTGCTCCGGCTTCAGCTAGGAGCAGGGACATCCTGGACTCCCTGCAGCGGGCGTTCTTCAAACAACTATTCAGTGTACCCACTCATGATAGGGCAATACTGGACCTAGTGCTTCCTAACAGGGACAGTGCTGCAGACATCAGGGTGGAAAGCCATCTGGGGATCAGTGTCCATCGTACAGTGTGGTTCAGCATAAAAACTGCTGCAGAATCCAACCACACAATGGCCAGAGTCCTGGACTTTAGAAGGGCTGATTTACAAAATGGGTGAATGCCTCAGGAATTACCTGGCAGGGAAGAGGACCTGGGGGAGGGGAGGAAAGGGACCAAACTGAAAGAGGCATAAGTGAAGGCTACTAACAACTTTTGTCACGCAAGTAAGAAAAAGTAAAAGAAAGAGGAGATTGCTGAGGTTCTCAAAAGAGGTAACAAAAAGGTAAAGGCTAAAAGAGTAACATTCAGAAGGTGTAAGAGACCCAGAGAGAGAGAAGGATAGAGAAGGTACAAGGGAAAAGAGAGGAGGCAGGCAAAGTAGTCAGGGCACAAAGGTGCAAACTGAGGAAAGACTAGTGCAGGTGTATCAAATGGGGACAAGACATTGTTTTAGGTATGTTAGCAAAAAGGAAGACAAAGGGAGGGTTGGACGATTAAAGAGGTAGGGGTGACTGCATGGAGGTGGATCAAGAGAAGGCAAACATCTTGAACAAATACTTCTGCTCAGTGATCACAGCAGAAATGGAGTGGGAGGAACCACAAAAGGCATCAGGAGCTTTGAGAGGAGGAAAATAAACACAAGTCTGCTTTCCGAGGAGAGAGTCTGCAGAGCACTCGCTAACCTGAAGGTGGACAAAGCTATGTGGCCAGAAGGGGTACATCCAAGGGTGCTGAGGAGCTCAGGAGGTACAAGCTGCACCTATGCCAGACCTATTTAACAGATAACTGGAGACTGGCATGGTCCTGGAGGACTGGGAAGGGCAGAGGTAATCTGCTTCAAGAGGCAGGCAATTATAGGCCTGTCAGCCTCACATCGGTAGTAGGTAAATTAATGGAAACACCACTACAACAAAGGATTGTAGAATATCTTGCATCCAGTGGATTACAGGATCTAAGGCAGCATAGTTTCACGGGGAAGGTACACCAAACAACTCTGATAGATTTCTTTGACTGGGTGACCAAGGAGATGGATCAGGAGGAGCCGTGGATGTGGCCTACCTGGATTTCAGCAAGGCTTTCAACACTGTTCTACACAGGAGACTGGTAAGAAAGTTGGGTAATGCCTGCCCAGTGGCATAGAGGGCTGAGGCATCTAGTGCTTTATCTCTCACCACGCCGTGACCCAGTGTTGGAATCGAGCTTGGGTTGGCCAGGGAAGACCGGTTGGGGGGTGAATGAGCATCCAGAGGACAGCTCTCCTCTCCTGGGGTGGGGAGGTTTGTTGGCTCAGTACCTGGCTGCCTCTGGGTGGAGGTTTTCAAGTAGCGCTGGCAGCTTGAGCAGCAGAGAAGGGAGGGCTGTTATGCAGAGTGCACACGCTCCTCGCGCATGCACTTGCATGATGCTACACAGGGAACTGGGAGAAAAACAGAAAATGGTGGTTGCAAGTTCCATGAAGACCTGCCTGTCCACCCTATTCCGCACTGCCACCCGGCATGCCAGCCCTGCAGTCTGGGCTGGCTGGTCTCCTGGAGAGACAGACAGCCATTCCCCTTCCTGGTCCTGCCATGAGGGGTAATCCATGGGGATATGGGGGCTTGAATCAAACGAGGCAGCTCCGAGTGGGGGAGACAGGAACAGGATGGAGCAGCCGCCTGTAGTGCGCCTGGAGAAACACCTCTTTAAAAAAGTTGGGTAACTTGGGGGTGGGTAATAAAGTGGTAATCTGGGTAAGGAACGGTTAAGGGATAGGACACAGAGGTTAGTGGTAAACAAACTTTGCTCTGAGGAAGGAGGGTGACCAGCGGTACCCCTCAGGGATCAGTGCTGGGTACTGTCCTCTTCAATGTCTTTATAAGTGACACAGTGGAGGAACTGGACGGGAACATCAGCCTCTTTGTGGATGACACCAAGATGTGCAACAAGGTGGACTCTCAGGGGGTGGAAAGGATGGAGAGGGAGCTGATAAGACAGAGTGGTCAAGGGTATGGCAGCTGGGTTTTAGTGCAAAATAATGCCTTGGGCCATAGAAACCCAGGAGCACAGTACAAAATGGCGGCGTGTCACTGAGCGACTAAGCAGGAAGAGACCTGGAGGCAAATCCATCAGGTGATCTAAAGGTGGCCAGGCAGTGTGACAAGGCAGTCAGGAGGGCTAGTGTGATGCTGGGGTGCATAGGAAAGGGTATTACCAGCAGGAAAGGGAGGTGATGCTTCCCTATATAGATTGCTGATAAGACCCCACCTTGAGTACTGTGCCCAGTTCTGGAGACCACATCTCATGAAGGACACAGAGTGGAGGTGGTTCAGAGGAGGATTTAACAAAATGTTGCAGGGTCTGCATCAAAGCCCTACAAGGAGAGCTTAAGGGAGCTAGATATGTAGAACAAGGGGCATGCTATGAAGCTGGGGGGCTAAATTCAGGAGGATGTAAGGAAACACTTCTTCACAGAAAGGGTGATGGATACCTGGAACAGCCCTCCAGTGGAGGTAGTGGGGTGAAAACAGTGATGGGTTTGAAAATGCCTGGGACAGGCACAAAGGGATGCAGAAGTAAGGGGGTGGAGAGACTGCGCATTGAATCAAGTAGGGTCAGCAGCAAAAGACAAAGGTTAAAAATTTTGAAAAATGGGCAGACTGGGTTGTGTGGCCTTTATCTGCCATCCCATTCTATTCTTCCATTTAATTACCGCACACACAGTGTAAATTTGATCTCTTATAGGTCAACTCCATTTCTACAACTACACAGAAACACAGACTTTGGACCAGAGCCCATTTTCCAACCTACTGGATAAACTGCAGATCTTAGTTAACAACAGCCCACCTTCCTACTCCCACTAGAATTGCCTTATGTCTGTCCCATACATTCTTGAATTCCCCCACTGTTTTGACCCTATGACCTCCTCAGGAAGGCCAATCCATGTGTCTACCACCCTCTCGTGAAAAATACTTCCTCACATTGCCCGAGCGCTCCCCTATATCTTCAAATTGTGCCCCTTTGCTCTTGCACATCTCTTTTCTGAAAGATACTACCCTCTTGGACTTTGTTGATTCCCTGAGGTACTTGAGCGTTTCTATCGTGTCCCCTCCCCTTTTCCTCGGGGTATACATATTAAGCTCCTTCAGCTCTCTTCATATGGCTTCTGATGCAGACCCTGCACCATTTTAGTTGCCCTCCTCTGGACTGCCTCCATCCTGTCTATGTCCTTGCGGAGATGGGGTCTCCAGAACTACATGCAGTATTCCAGATGGGGTCTCACCAACTGACTATACACAGGGATAACAATTTCCTGTTTTCTATTGGCGATGCCTCTCCCTATACATCCCACTATCCCCCAGCCCTCCTTACTGCCTTCTCACATTGCTTGCCTACCTTTAGGTCATCTGATATATGACTACCCCAGGTCCCTTTCCATTTTGTTGTTGCTAGTACCTCCCCACACTGTATACTCTTCCCTGGGTTTGTGTTTCCCAGGTGTAATACTTTGCACTTTTGCACTGAATCTCGCTGCCATATTTCTGACCATTCCTCCAACCTTGCCAAGTCCCTTCTCATCCTTTCCACCCCTGTTGGAGTATATAATTTTTATTTTATTTTACTTTAGGTGCCCTGTAGCCATCTTGGTGGCCCTGATTTTTCAGTACTGAGGTCTCAGTTCCTGGGAGCTGCATTAAGCAGTGAGAGCAAGAGGTGACAATGTCCATTTTCACTAATTTATACACAAAATAGTCTGAATATCCTAAAAACTCAAAGGAAAAACACACAGTAAAGCAATTTACAAGAACAAATCTTGCTCTACTACTCCAAAAAGGTTCTGAAGAGAACAAATGGTAAATGGGTTATTTTTTGCTGCTACTTCCATCATCTATAGAAACTGCATGATGGAGTCTTACTGAACATTTCATGTCAAACAGAAAAGTCTGACAGGCGACTTTTACCAATGAGAACTGCAGACCAGAATCTCACAAATCCAGCAGTACTCAGGATTTGCTCACAAGGACAGTACATGTCAAATGACCACAAAGAAAACCTCTCTGGGCGAGCCTGAAGACTTATCTAGCAGAAAGGTTTTCTTGTTGCAAAAAAGACCAGTATGAAACAATCTGATACTCTCAACCTGGCGACTTCATCTCTCTCTCCTAGACCCTTGCTTGCAGATGTATAGGCTGAGGATACAACAGCTGGCCCTGAAACTAGGGCAGCAAAGGAGGCCACAGGGCAAATATAATGTACCCTGGTGGCCCCTCTACTGAAGCAGTGGTTATCAGATCCGTTCAGCCAGCTTGAAGTTGCACAAATTTGGAGGGATGCAAAAATGGTCCAGTTCCAAGTTGACCATTGTTGAGAAGGGACTGCAGAGCGTTGTCCACTATCAACTCATCGTGAGGATCCGCTGATCTGCAGATTAAGCTGGGGACTTGCATACTGCTCACTCCCAAATGTGAGTGGCCTGAACCTAAATATTGTTGTCCAGCTGAAGTAGGGCCTACTAGGTCCAAACTATATCCTCTACGTCTTGAAGAGTGAACAGCACTGCTCACATCACCAGCAGGTTTATAGGGTCACTATGCTCTCAGGAAGGCCAGTCCCCTTGGGTCTGAACCCAAGTCCACTCAAAGGTCTTCCAGCGTGTTAGCAATTCTTCATGACTTGGAATGGCATTGCTTTTATTTCAGTTCTTACCTGCACCTCAAAACAAGAATTTTGGAAAGGAGAACAGTACTTACAATACAGAACACTGCCATCAATACTACAAACACAGTTAAACATGTTAGTACTGAAAAGATTTCATTAGTTTTAGTACTTGAGAAATGTGATGTTTTATAAACCCTCTGTTACAGGCATCTAACTCGCTATGCTGAGCAGTGAACTCTGCACCACTGCGATCATTAGGAAGCGCACACTATGGTGGTAGTAACTCTGTGGCTTCCTGGTTTTCCTCACTTGCTGTGATGCACGTGTCACTGACAATTAGCATAGGCAGTGTGGAGTCTGCTACATGGTGACCAAATGTTTGTAAGAGCAAACAAAACATCAGCTTTCTCAGGTACTGAACAAAATACAAAACCTTTTGAGTTTTAAAGGATGGAGACAGTACTGGCATTGTTCTGTGTTACAAGGACTCCTTTAAACAGCAGAAAACTATAATGCTTTTCAAACCAAGATAACTTGTGGCACTACCAACCAGGGGTTATATCTCTGAGAGAACCAGTGCTAGTTTTTATTTTCCTATTTCATTTCCATATAAAAGTATGACAGTGCCTTGTTATAATCTTACTACTGTTCTACACTCCCTCATGTATCCCTCCGATATAATTGCAAAATTAAACTACTAACTGAAAAAAAACAGAAAAAGAGGAGAATAATATTGAATCCCTACAAAACACAGTAAAAGATCTTTTCAAAAGAATTACAATGCTCGAGGAGCCCAAAACTTCAGCTGGAGAAGCGTCAAGTCCGAGCATTCCATGGTTTCTCTGGATCACCAGAACACGACACGGACTTCAAAGGCCCAAGCTCGAAAAAAAAAAGGTGAAATTAGATATGCTTTTTAAGGAGTTGATCTCCTTTTGGGCAGAGATGAAAGATCTATATACGGAACTATGGTGAGATGTAGCAGTCCTGGAACAAAGAACTGACAACTCTGAGAGACAGTTAACTGCAGGAAAACAAGAGTAGATGAATTGGAGACCGTGGTCCAGGCCTTACAAGAACAATCCCAGCAATTACAGGCCTGTCAGGAAGATGCGGAGAATCGTGCATGATGAAAAAATATTAGATTATACTGTATACCAGAGGGCTCAGAACACCAAGACATCATGGACTTTGTCATAACTTCACTACGAACAACACTGGAGTTGCCATCCGATATGCTGATGAAGATGGAAAGGGCATAGGGCACTGGGCCCAAGCCAACTGATCCAAATATCAGGTCTCAATCAATTACAGCACGGTTCCTCAGCTATGCTATGAAAGAAAAGATCATATCAACAACCTAGCGGAAACAGAAAATATATTATGGACAAACAAGACTTTATATAGATAATGACTATGCTCCCCAAATTATGCAAGCCAGAAGAGCATATCTGGACATTCTCCCAGTCCTGAAAGAAAAAGGCATTAAATTCACCACCCTATACCCAGCAAGACTGGTAGTGCAGCTCCCAAAAGGCTGAAACTAATCTGAAACGCAGAGGCAGTGAGGAAGGACTTGACAAAGTATGGATTGCAGTTTAAAACCAGAGGTACATACATGGCATTGAATGAGAGCAGGCCTCTCGATGACAAATGATACGCTAATAAGACTCCTCGTGGCTACATCCGATTCATTATCTCAGTCAATTTCCAACCGACTGGCTGGGTAAAGAACTGGCTGGAGAATAAGACCGAGAGTAGTAGTAAATGGAGTCCACTCTGAAGAAAGGGGTTACTAGTGGGGTGCCGGAGGGTTCAGTATTAGGACGGTCCTCTTCAATGTCTTTGTGTACATTGCAGAGGGACTGGAAGGAAAGTATGTCTCTTTGCAGATGACACAAAGATCTGCAACAGAGTTGATGCACAAGGTGGGTGAAAAGGATGAGAAGGGACTTGGCAAGGTTAGAGAATGGTCAAATGTATGGCAGCTTAGATTTAATGCTAAGAAGTGCAAGTAATGCACCTGGAAACAAAACCCAGGGAAGAGTACACAATGGGGTGAGATGCTAACAACAACAAAAATGGAAAGGGACCTGGGAGTAGTCATATCAGATGACTTAAGGTGGGCAAGCAATGTGAGAGGGCAGTAAGGAGGGTTGGGGATACTGGGATGCATAGGAGAGGCATCACCAGTAGAAAACAGGAAGCTGTTATCCCTCTGTACAGACAGCTGGTGAGACCCCATCTGGAGTACTGTGTGTAGTTCTGGAGACCCAATCTCTGCAAGGACATAGACAAGATGGAAGCTGTCCAGAGGGCGGCAACTAAAATGGTGCAGAGTCTGCACCGGAAGACATATTAAGAGAGACTAAAGGAGCTTAATAGCCTCGAGGAAAGGAGGGTGAGAGGGACATGATAGAAACTTTCAAGTACCTCAAGGAATCAACAAAGTCCAAGAGGGTAGCATCTTTCAAAAAAAGAGGTGTGCAAGAACAAGGGGCACAATTTGAAGATGGGGGCGGCTCTCAGAGGTAATGTAAGTATTTTTTCACAGAGAGGTTGTGGATGCATGGAGCGGCCTTCCGGAGGAAGAGTTGTGAGTCAAAAACAGTGGTTGAATTCAAGCATGCATGGGACAGCATAAGGCAATTCTAGGGGTGAGGTGTAGAAAGAAGTAGGCTGCTGGTTAACTAGATCTGCAGCTTTATCCATTAGGTAGGAAATGGGCAGACTGGGTGGGCCAAGTGGTCCTTATCTGCCGTCAAATTCTATTTTCTATGTTCTATGTTTCTATGTTACCAGGCACCCGACAATGATTCTAACTTGGTGGCAACAGCTCAAAATTTAGAGGTAGTTATGAGTACTGTGTTCATCATTGCTGGACAATGCTAGGGCAGCGTGGAGTACCAAGTTGCATATATACAGATTATAAAGAATCAAGCAGATCGTTTATAAATAGCCATCCTAGAACAGGAGTTCTGTGTTCTCAATGGTTTTATATTTTAAAAAGCGGGATGGCAGTAATATGGACGTAAGAACACAGTGAGATAAAGGTCCTCGTTTTTCTTTTAACTTTTACAGAGTGGACCTGCTTCTATTCCATAGGTCCTAAAACATGTTATATTGAGACAGAATGTTTTAGATCATATATAATCATACAGAAGTTGATTCTCACTATACACCTTATTTCTTAATGACAATGTTCTAGATTGTTGGGTATATAGGGTTTGGACAAACCTTTTCCTTTTTCTGCTTTGTTATTCTGTCTGTATTCTCCAGGAGTGAAGGATCGCATTATGGCAAAAAAGAAAAAATTACTCACCTTAGTAATTATGTTTCTTCTATTGGAGTCTTGCTGTATTCTGACAACTGTAGTTAGCCCCAGCCTTTAAACTGCCCGGGAGAACAAAGGGTTAACTTTCTATGCAGAGCATAGAATGCTGAGCTGAGCTCGGTTGATGTCTCTGTCTGGAGCCCTCTGAAATCCAACTGCCAGATTCTTACAAGCAAAAACTTGCTAACTATCCTATGTGGAAATTGTAACATTTTACTAGCTAACTGAGACAAAAGTTTGGACTCCCAAATTAAGACTCAAGTCAGGAATCCCAAAACCCAAAACCAATCTAAATAAGAATAATAATAAAACAACACCCAAACAAAAGAAGAGGGTGTAAAGGAGCACCCTGAGGTACAACACTGCACCTGCCCCCACTTCCCAAAACCAGGTTCTGAGAGGGGAGGCGGGGGACAGAATACAGCAAGATCTCCAATAGAAGAAACAATTACTAAGGTGAGTAATTTTTCTTCTAAACAACATGAAGTCTTGCTGTATTCTGACAAATGCGGACTACTAGCAGTACCTCCATGGAGGAGGGACAGAACCTACTTTGGGAATAGTCTCTGAAGTACTGCTGTACAAACTGAGCATCACTCCTAGCCTGGATATCCAGGAGTAATGCTTGGTAAAGGTATGGACTGTTTTCCAGGTGGCTGCTTGACAAATTTCCAAGAGAGGGATGCACCGGCAGCAGCTGTACCTCTTGTAGAGTGAGCCCTCAGGCCTGAGGGTGGAATCTTTCCCAGTTTCTCATAGCAGAATTGTATACAAGACACAATCCACCTGGCAAACGTTCTCCTGGTGGCAGGTTTGCCCCTCCCACTTCCCCATAAGTGAGGAACAACTGGAGGAATCAAACCTGTGACCCTTGGTACACTCTATGTAGCAGCTAAGGGCTCCTTTAACATCTAAACTGTGTAGCCTCCTCTCCTCTGAGGAAGAATGATCAGTGAAGAAAACGGAGAGACAGACTGATTCAAATGAAAATTTGAAACCACTTTGGGCAAGAACCTTCTATTGGTTCTAAGGACCACTTTATCCCTGTGAAAGAGAGATAAAATCAGGTTCCACTGACAGGGCTTGCAATTCACTGATACGTCTGGCAGAGGTAATGGCCACTAAAAACACAGTTTTCCAAGTCAAGTACTTAAGCTCTGCTGAGGACATAGGTTCAAAGGGAGGTCGATAAGTTGAGCAATGCAAACATTTAAATCCCAGGCAGGGGCAGGGTCTCTAAAGGGAGGACTTGTATGAAGGAATCCTTTAAAAAATTTACAGAACACAGGATGAGAAGATAGTGAGGAAGACTTCCACTGACAGAAAAGCAGAAACAGCTGACAAGTGTACCTTGAGAGTAACTGGTCTGAAGCCTAGGCCATTAAGATGGACCATATAATCCAGAACTGTAGGCAATTCAGCAGTATCTGGGGAAATATGCTTTTGAACATCAAATGCTGACTCTCTTCCATTTGGAGTTATAAGTTTTTCTGGTGGAGGGCTTCGAGAAGGTTTGAGAATATCCAGAACCCCTGACACAGATGCAAATCTGCAAACTCTAACTCTTCAAGAGCCATGCCTTGAGATTGAGACACTGAAAATTGGGGTACCAAATCCTCCCTGAGAGGAGGTTAACAGGTTGTAATTTCTGGGAAGAGACAGGGGAAGATGGACAGCTAGGGACAGCAACAGGGGGGTACCAAGGCTGTCTGGCCCAGTCTGGAGCAATCAGAATCACTTTGCAAGGTTGTGACCTTATCTTGACTACAACTTTTAACAGAAGAGGGAAGGAGGAAGGCATACAGAAATTTCCTTCCCAGTTCAGAATCAGAGCATCCAGGGGGACCAAGCCCAAGACTGGGGATCTGCAACAAAAGAGAGGAAGTTGTGACTGTATGGGGCTGCAAAAGATCCATCTCTGGAGTGCCCCACCGATAAAAATCACCTTCAATACCAGAGGGTCCAGGGACCATTCATGATGGTCCTGTGAGATCCTGCTCAGTGCATCTGCTAGCATACTGTCCTTCCCTGAAGGTGAACTGCTATCAGAGAGGTTTGCAGGAATAAGCCAGGGACCACAACTTCATGGCTTCTGTGCACAAGGTCAGAGACCGAGTGCCTCCTGTTTGTTGATGTACCACATGGTGGTATTGTTGGCTGTTCTGACTTGAACCACCTTGTTCTGCACTGACTGAAAGAAAGCTTGCAGGGCCAGAAAACTGCCCTGAGCTCTAGGAGACTGATATGGAGATGGGACTCCTGCAGGGACTACAGTCCCTGGGCAGTGAGGGGCCCCCAGATGGGCTCCCCAGCCCAGAAGGGAAGCATCCTGGCAAGGACCACTGAATGAGACTGAGTGGCAAATGGGACCCCTTGCCTTAAATTGTCCTGATCCTGCCACCATTGAAGGGCTTGGATCAAGGTCAGAGTCACTGGAATCAGTTTGGTAAGGAGTCCTTCTTCTGGGACCAAAAGCCCTCAGATGGAACTGAATGTCCCTCATCTGGAATCTTGCCCCTGGACCACTGCTACAGAAGCTGCCATGTGGCCCAAGAGCTGGAGGAAATGCCTTGCTGGTCGAGACACCTGAAGGCTGAAGGAAGAAGCTAGTTCTGTAAGAGCTCTTGCCCTTTCAGGGAAGAAAGGCTTTTGCTTTGACCGTATCCAGTTCTGCCCTATAAAGGTAAGAAGCTGGACTAGCTTGAGAACTGACTTGGAAGGTTGAGAAGAAATCTTAGAGAAGTGAGCACTTGCTGGGTCACTTGCAGGTCTGACATGATCTTGGTCTGGAGACTGGCCCACTAGTAGCCAATCGTCCAGATATGGAAAATGGAAATCTTTGCCTCCCTAGAAAGGCAACTACTGCCAGGCATTTTGTGAAAACCCTTGGGGCTGATGTTAGACCAAAGGGCATTGCTCTGAACTGACAGTGGCCTGAGGGCAACCCGAACCTGAGGTACTTTCTGTGGAGCACCTGATGGGAATGTGAAAATAGGCATCTCTGAGGTCCAGGGAGGCTAGCCAGTCCCCTGGCCTTAGAGAGGGAAGAATTACTCCCAGAGTTACCATCTTGAACCTTGGTTTTAAAAGATGTTTGTTTAGGTATCTTAGGTCTTGGATGGGTCGCCATTCCCTGTCTTTTTGGGTGAGGGAAGTACCTGGAGTACAGACCGTTGCCCTAGTGTAGGATAGGCAATCTCCCTCTATGGCTCTTAAAGCCAGAAGAGACGAAACCTCTGCTTCTAGGGCAAGGGTTTCTGAGACACCTGCAGGTGAAAAGATCTGGCTCATCTTCGAACTTTTTGAAGCTGAGAACCAGTCCCTGGCTTACTACTTCCAGGACCTACTTGTCTGAGGTAATAGACATACAGTCCTGGATGACGTAAGCTAGCCTGCCCCCACTAGAATAGGACAGTCAACCCGGCAGGCCCATCAGGGTGTCTGCTTGGCAGGGGCCTTAGGCTGAGGGTGGATGCAGCCCTGCTCATCCCCCTTCTGCCTCTCCCTCTGAGAAAATGGAGAAGAGGCCTGTGCTTGGTAAAAGGCCTATGAAAAGGCCTGCCCTGCCCCTAGACTGCTGCCTTTGAGGAGTTGCCTGCCTCTAGTTGGCCTGAGCACTCCTGTAAGTGGTCCTGTCCTCGTCCCATTTTCTTCATGTAATCCTCTGTCTGCTCCCAAACAGAGAATTAACCACTACAGGAAAATCCATGGCATTAGCCTGGGTATCCTGCAAGAGGCTAGTACATCTGAGCCAAGCCATTCTCCAAGAGCAAAAGATGTAGCAATGACTCTTGATGACATCATTGGAGTCCACAGCAGCATGAAACTATACTTTTGATGCCTCAATCCCATCTGCAGCCACCTCCTCCAGCTCCTTGGTTAGCTGGGGGTGGCCTGTTTTGCCAGTGCCAGTACAGTGTCCCACCTGGACTTCTGGTACCTGGCTGTACAGGCCATATAATTCACCTGCCTGAGTCCCAAGGAAGATGCCATGTACTGTTTTTTTGCCATGGCATCAATCTTCCTGGAGTCTTTGTCTGGGGATGGAAGCCAAGGGAATGTTTGCCTTATCACAGGCAGCAGCCTGCACAACCCCAACAGGGCTGCATTGCTAGTATAAAAACTCTGTATCTGAGCCTGATAGAAGAATGGACAAGAGGTATACACTATCAACAGGAGGTATAGAATTGGGAGACTTTACAATTGTTATGCCTGCTTCCCAAAAGATTTGTGAAGGGAACAGACAGTCTTCTGGACTCTGGGATGTCCATCATTTCCACATAATCAAGCTCCTCTTGATCCTCCATTGCTTCTTCCATAGGAAGCTGGAGGTTTCAGCCACCTTTGTGTGAAACAAAGTGGGAAGGGACTCAAAGCCTAGGAGGATACACCCAAAGGTCTGTCTGGGGAGATGTCCGTTCCACAGGCACATCCAGACTTTCACCATCATCATCTTCAAACTCCGGTTCATAAAATTCTTCAGGGTATAATCTTGAACCGAGAACCGACCAAACCAACCCCTGCCAAAAGGTGCCGGATTGGTCGGAACCAGGCTAAACGATTCCACAATCCGAATCGCTCTGGCTATTTCCTCAGTGGTCGGAACATGAACTTCTGAATCCAAACCGGTCGATTTCTTTCGTTTTTTGTCAGAACTGAACCCGATCAGCTCTCCTTTGCCCAAAGTAGTATCGCCTCTGGTCAGAGGGCACTCCTTCTGGTTCGGTCGGAACCGAACCGGCTGGCCATCCGGTCAGTGGACTTCTCTGCCTCTTTTCCTCAGTCTACCTAATCTCTTTTCAAGGGTAGATTTGGGAAAATTTTTTACATATTTGGCAGTCTGTATCAAGTGTTCAAACCCCAGACAATAAACAGGTGGTGTGGGATCGCCTTAGCAAAGACCTCCCCACACTCACTGCAGTGTTGAAAACCAGCGGCCCGGTTTTATTCTTGGGTTTCTCAGACATGGCCAACCTAACCAAACTTACTCCTTTTATGGCAACCCGCCAGGCAAGACTTTATCGGTTCCTAACCCTGTCACACGGTATTGAAAACGCATAAAACACGCTTTTTTTTTTTTTTTAGAAATGATAAGGACCGTAACCACACACTAAAGAAAGATACAAGTATTCACCATAAACAATCGGGTTCAGCCAAACCGATCTACACTTTACAAGTTCCACACAGAAATCAGCACAAACCTCTCTAATACTCACGGCACCACATACAGAGACTGAACCGACTATGCGAGAAATAAATTTGGTTAAAAGCGACACTAAAAGCGGCTTTTCGAACCGAGCTGCAGGAGAAATCTCGGGCGACTGTTCAGTGAGCGAAGTAAAGAATGTGACGTTGGGTTTCAAAGGGCTCCAGATAGGGACATCAACTGAGCTCGAGCTCAGCATTCTATGCTCTGCACAGAAAGTTAACCCTTTGTTCTCCAGGGCAGTTTAAAGGCTGGGGCTAACTGCATTTGTCAGAATACAGCAAGACTTCATGTTGTTTGAAAGATGGGCGTAAAGTTATATAGAAACATCAAGGAGGAGCAGACAGCTGTTCATGAGAAGAAGCTCAGTTTGAACTATCCTTGGGGACTGATATGTCAAACTAACACATTACAAGCATGCTTAGCAACTACAGGTATAAGGTCCCTTAGTTTATTTCTCTTTTACATTTTTGGGTGGGAATGGGAACCCCAGGAGGCCAGGGGCAGTATGCTCCTGGTCATCCTCCAATGTTTTCTCAGTGGAAAACATATACCGAGAGACACCTTATGATCTCCCTACCATGTAAGTCACACACAGTTTCCCTTCTGGTACTGCATAGAGACATATTTCGACAGAACCAGATCAAAGAGGGAAACCAACCACCATGTATATAGTTTAGATTGTGGAGGAGTAGGTAGTTTTGCACCCATAACTTGCTGAAAATAGCCCTGTTGGCTAGAAGATTTTGTCATGTTCTTTCATATTTGCAACATATAGGAAAAATAAGGTACCTTTCTGACGAAGAGCAGAATGAGACAGCAGAGATATCTTGGTAATCATGCAGGTAGTTGGCAGCGAAACACTTCCAAAACAAGTGGGGAGGAGCAGGACTGAATAAAATTAAGGGACAGTGTACAAGACAAAGTACTTCAGAGACAGGATTAAGAACCAAATTTAGAACAGGAACATGGAACTCCTTGGAGAGACATCTGGTTCTTACAAGGTGAATGCAGAGAGCTTTTACTTTCAGAATGACAATATGGCAGTAACACCAACTTGCTTTTTATCTTTAGACATAAACTGGCTTAATAACCCTATCAAGAGATCCTGGTTCTTTCAATAACTTAAAAATCTGACCAGTGACGTGGTGTTTCTTCAAGAGATCCACCTGATTGATGGGGAACATATGAAGTTGAACTGGGGAGGTGGATACTAGGTATTCTCCTCATTCTATCCAAAGGGTAAACACAGAGGTACGGCAATTTTGATTCCTTCCACGACACAGTTTCATATGGAGACAATATGTATATCCAAAGGGTGCTATGTAATTATAGTAGGCCTATTACATGGAAAACAAGTTACATTAGTGAGCGTTTATTTCCACCACAAGCCCCTCATTACATTGAAGCTGTTTTTGGTGAACCGTTAAGACATGCTACATGGGTCTTTAACAGTAGGAGGGGACTTTAATTTGACTGTCGCCAGAAATAGACACTTCTGTGCCAGCAGCCAATCGTGTATCCGCTGCCAAGAAATATTTTCGGCCCAAACAAACCTCCCTTGGACTGAATAGATATATGGGGCCATGTTTTTCCTATGACCATGCATACACATTTTACTTGGCACGATTCAACTCCTACTCTAGATTAGATTATTTCTTTATATCTAAAGAGCACACAGATTGGATACAAGATAGAACGATTTGTCCTCTGTTTCCATCAGACCATTCTCCCATACTACTTAGATTAAACTTAAATATACCAAAGAAAAATACTAGCAGGCATCTTAACACGCCTCTCCTTAGGGACACTGAATTAATAACGATGCTCAGCACCAAAATATCCCAAACTCTGACAGATAATACCACGCGAGATTTCTTCAAGTATAGTTGGGACACGTTAAAGTGAGTTGTCCGTAGAAATCAAACATATGCAGCACACAGGAGAAAATTACGGAAGCAGCATATAGAAAATTACAGCAGGAACTTCAGACTCTTCAGCAGACTACAGAAGCAAGCACCCGTCTGGCTATTATGTAGGTCTGCCAAATTAAAAGCAGAACTACGGAAAATCTTGGACAAAAAGTCCAACAAGCATTCTTTACTTAAAAAGTATAGATATGAGGAGGCTCGAGAGCAGCACGAAACTTAGCTCCCGCCTAAGAGGCCATAAGGGTATCCTCATGTATTTCCACAATTACAATTTTCACAACACAGCTTAGTTGCAAAGATCGACACAAAAGATTCTTGAGTATTTTAAGGGATATTATTCCCAGCTGTATATGGCCGACCCTCAGGCAGAACCTACCCAGATGGACTCCTTTTGTCCCAAGTACCTCTTCCAACCATATCCCGGAATAGCAAAGATAGAATTAAGGCCCCATTACAGTTGAGGAGATCTGGTTAGCCATCTCCTGCAGTAAAACTTTAAAACCCCCGGACCCGATGAGTTCCATCAGAGTGGTATAAAGCACTCACCAAGAAACTCTCCACCACTGGTAGCGACATTTTATGAGGTACAGGAGGGAGGTTTTCCCCACTCTCCTGGGCCTATGCTATTATTTTCCCCTATTCTAAAACTGAAAAAAGACACATTAGACATTTTATATATATATATATATATATATATATATATATATATATATACATATACACACACACACACATATATATATATACATATACACACACACATATATATATATATACATATATACATATATACATATATACATATATACATATATATATACATACATATACATATATACATATATATATATATATATATATAGATCCGTGATGGTTCCCAAGGTACTTCACTAAGCTGTCTCAAAACAGAAAAGGAAGCGGGCAGTTCACTTACTTTGATAAAAGCAACTGCAAGATTTGTGCAGTCCAATGTTCCTTGCAACAAGAGCAGCTTTATTAATATCCCCAATAATCTGGCATCAAAGGCCAAGTTACCAAATGAACACCAACATTAACAGAACAAACCTATTCCAGTGGAACATGTCGGCATAGTGGACCATGAGATTTCGGTCTTATATAGCAACATAGTACTGTGATGACTGAAGGGACTTAAAAGTCCCTGTCTTATCCATCCCCTCCAGCTGCACGGCAGTAGCTATACCACTGTGAATATAGACCATAGCCAACCGTGATATCATACAGCTACTCATACTGCATAACCCTTACTCAGTAAGTAATCTGTCTAGCCTTGCACTGAAAGCCAGAACATTGCAGTCAGCACAACCTCACCGTTGACCTTTTCCACATGTTTTGCACCTACTGTGTAAATTAATGCCGTCAGTGTTTCCAACTCTTCTGCCCCTCCATTAAAGTGCATGTTCCCTAGCTCCAAGCACACCTCACCAGCTTAAACATCTATGTATCCTCCACCCTCTAGTATTCTGACCAGCATGATCATGTCCCTTCACAGCCTTCTCTTTAGCCAAAATCATTTTGGAATATCCACTCTCTCCTCATAGCTCACAGACTGGTGTCCCTGTGGATGTCCTTTCTGTACTGCCTTGACCAGAACTGGATGCAGTACAACAGGTGTTTTCTAACCAGGGCTTGTATGAGGAGGATCGCCTCCTTGAACTGCTCTTTCCCCTCCTAGTGCATCCCACCACTGGCTGCTTTCTTGCCTGTGGCAGTACACTGCCTGTTTGGCTTTAGCTTACTGTATGGAATTAACCACAAAGCCCACTCGGTGATTGTGCTGACCACTGTTGCACCACATAGGGTGTATGTGACAGTTCCTCACTCCCGAGGTGTAGCACCTTGTACTTCCACGTGTTAAATCTAAGCCCCACTCTTATCCCACACTCCTGATGTGTACAGGTTCCCCTGTAGTGCATCATCCTCCACCAACCACGCCCAATCTTCTTGCAGATTTAGTGTCATTAGCAAACTTCAGCAACCTGCTGCTGACCCCTTCCTCCAGGTCACTAACAGGGTTTTGAAATTATTGATATTCTACACTGTTTTGCATATCAGTTTTCAAGACAGAATACCACTTGTGGCATGCTGCTATTCCACTGCTGGTAGGTACCACTCCACAATGTTTCCACTCTATAGATTAATCTATTACACAACTTTTTCGATAGGTGAAATATCAGACTCAGAGATGGGAGTACCAGATTTGGGTTTTAGCATTCGCTGCCTACCTCAGATTTTCTTCATGTCTACTGATTTAACTATACTTGGAGTCTTGGAGGTGGGGATATTTTTTTTTCACTAAGCGATACCCCTCCCTATGCACCCCAGCACCCTGACTAGCCTTTCCAACTGCCTTATCATACTGAAGGTAGCAAAACAGTGTGGTAAGGCAGTGGAAAGGCTAGTAGGATGCTGGGGTGCATAGGGAGGGGTATCACTAAGCAGAAAAGGGAGGTAGTAATACCTCTGTACAGTTCAATGGTGAGGCCATACCTGGAGTACTATGTCCAGTTCTGAAGCCCCATCTGAGGAAAGAGATTGATTGGATGGAGCCAGTACAGAGAAGGTAACAAAATGGTGCATGACCTGCATCAGAAGCCCCTTCAAGGAAAGACTCAGGAATTAAATATGCTCTCACTGGAGAAAAGGAGAGAAAGGGAGACATGATAGATGCATTCAAATACCTCAAGGCTCTCAATAAGGTACAGAAGGGTGGCATATTGCACAGAAAAAGATTCTCAAGAACAAGGGGCATGATACAAAGATGGAAGAGGGGAGACAGTGGGGACATGAGGAAATATTTCTTCAAAGAAAGGGTGATAGACACCTGGAACAGCCTCCCAGCAGAGGTAGTGAGTACCGGAACAGTAACAGGTTTCAAACATGCATGGGATAGACACAGAGGGACCTTAGTTACAGGGCTGGGGGGAGAAGGGGGAGTAAGGCTGGAGATCAATGATGAGTCTGTGGTGGAACAATAGGTAGGGACTTTAGGGCAGACTAGGAGGGTAAGGAGGTCCTTTTCACAGACAACTTCTCTGTTTCTATTAATACGTTAAAAGCAGCAACCCAGCATGGATACATGTAGTATTGCATGCAGAACATCCGTTCATTCTGAATGGTGCCATCCACCACCAGTCTCTGCTTCCTACCGGTCTGCCAGTTTCCTAACCACTTCTTGTATAGCTTGGGAACTCTATTGCTCTGCTTTCTTCACAAGTTTTCCATGAAATACAGTGTCAAAGGCCTTGCTGAAATCCAAACACTGTAGATTACAGCCACTGCTTGACCCTTATCTATTTTCTAGTTACCTCCCCAAGAAGAAGTCTCATCCACAGGGTAGTTCTACTGGATATTGGCAGGAAAACATCCCACTAAGACCCAAGTCCTGGATTTTAGAAGGCTGAACTTCAGGAAGATGGGTGAGGTACTAAGGAGGCACCTGGCAAGCATCAGAGCAGATATGAGGGTGGACCACAGGTGATTCATCATAAAGGGTGGAATAATGGTTGTCACAGAGGAGTGCGTTAGGCTCAAGAGGAAGAGCGTGAGGCCAAAGCACCCAGCTGGTTCAGTTTCAAGTTCACTCAGGCAGTAAGGGACAAGAGATTAGCCTATAGGAAATTCAGAAAGCCCAGAAGAGAGATGGATAGAGAAAGTTACCCAAGGTTGGCTAGTGTAGCAAGTAAGGTAGTCCAGCGGTCTAAGGCACAGAAGGAACTGCAAAGAGCTGAGAGAATAAGAAGGGGAAAGGCATTTTTCTGCTATATTAAGCGAGAAAAGGGACAAGAAGGACAGATTGTCAGGCTTCAGAAAGGGACTGGTGGTGAGAGAAGAGCAGGAGAAAGAGCCGAGGTACTGAACAAATACTTCTGTTCCATTTTCACCAGGGAGAAAAACAAACCAGTGCTTACAGAGGCCAGAGCAGGGAACTGGGGGGCAAAGATGTGGTAGTAAAGAAGAACAGAGTGGCGAGGGGCTGCACTGAAAGTGGACAAATCACTGGGCTCAGATGGCACACACCCAACGGTGCTGAGGGAACTGGCAGAGAAGCTTGCTGGGCCATTGGTGGGCCTGTTCACTAGTTCAGAGGAGTCAGCTATGGTACCACAGGACTGGCACCCTCCATAAGAGCGATCCTAAGGATGACCCAGGAAATTACAGAAGCGTTAGTCTGACCTCAGTCGTATGCAAGCACATGAAGACCATACTTAAGGAAAGGTTGGTAGAGTATCTAGAGGAGTATGGCCTCCAGGATTGAGGCAACACGGGTTTATGGAGGAAGATTATGTCAAACAAATCTGATTGACTTCTCTGACTGGGTCACTAAGACAGTAGACAGGGGCCAAGCAGTGGACATCTTTATGTGAACTTCAGCAAGACCTTTGACTCTGTACCCCACAAGTGGTTGATCAGAAAGTTGATGGATCTCAACACTGGGGGAACAAAATGACCAGATGGGTAGAAAATTGACTGAGGAATCAGACCCATAAGGTGGCAGGGGAGGAAAGTTATCTAGCACCAGGAAGGCAATAGTGGGGTCTTGCAGGGTTCAGTGCTGGGACTGTTGTTGTTAGATGTCTTTGTCAATAATGTTAGGGATGGCATCAAGGGCAAAATGTGCCTCTTCAGAGAAGACACCAAGCTCTGTGAGAGGATGGAGATAGTTAATCAACAATTGAGCAACACGTAATCTATTCCGTTTGAATCTGCTTGTGCACCTAAATAACAAAAATATTCTCATGCCACCCTGTTCTGGACTGTAAAGCACCCTGGCAAACAGTGTGTATGAGCGGAACTGTATAAACCAAAGTTCCTTTCTCATGTAAAACATACCCCAAATATGCATTAAAGAGCCACAAATGAAGTATAAAGGGAACAGTTCATAGCCAAAACATGGATCCCATCCAAAAGAGATTTTTTCTCCTGCAGATCAAAGACTGAGGCCGCCTCCATGTTTTTTTTTCCAGTTTTACGCAATGATTTCCCTCACCATTCCTCACCCAACTCATTTCCACCACTGGTTAATGCTGGTATGCCCCAAGACAGAAACCACAGCCTGGATGTGAAGCTGGGTGTCCCAGGTGGAAGCACAGAGCAGAGCCACTGCATAAGCAGAATTTACAACTAGGTTTTCGCCTCTGTGAAGTCATCTGATCAGAGTCAACCCAAGTAAAAAAAAAATACCTTAGAGTACTGCAACGTGTTTGCTCTGTTCGAGACACACAAACAAGTCAGGTAGTCACAGATACTATTACCACATAGCATAAAGATGCCTTTCATCCAACCACAAGCAACCAGCTAGCCAGAACTCCTTGATTACCTGGGGCTCACTTTCCATTCCTAGTCGGATGCTCTTTTAGATGTCACAGGTCCCTCTGCAAAGACCCTGACACTTATATAAAGTAGCTTCTGCTTACTCAGGGTCAGACTGTGGTACAAGGGGACACACCATGAAAGTGGGTACTGGGGACCCAGGGTTAGCTGACTCACTGTAGCATACTATTTTAATTCAGCCCAAAGTTTGCATTTCAGGTAATTTGAACAGATCAGAAACATTTCATTTTAAAATCGTTTCCAGTATTTAGGCAAACTTTTTTTTTTTTTATAAATAGATCTTCAGATACAATTAGTTTTTCCTTTCAATTAATTTTCTGTATGTATCTCCTGCCATTCTTGTGGATACTTGCATGAGACGTAGCATCTCTGTGCCCAGGTCCTCTCTGTATTAATCTCAATGCAGTCACAATCTTCTATCTGTTGCATCAAAATTGTTCTCGCAACAAGAGATTGTGATGAAATAAACAAAGGATTGAGACTTTATCGGAGGTTAACGCATGAAGAGCAAATGAAGTCTGGGGAAGATCAGGTTTTCATGCAAATGTGCTTAGTAATAAATAGAGGGAGACAAACATAGAAAATAATTTAATGAAAACTGAAACACTTCTATTATATTTTCAAAAGTTTTCCTGGATACAGAAAAATTGTTTTAAGTAAATAACAGAAAATGTTATATGAAAAGTTCTGTGTCTGCATGGTGAGGATGGAAGCTACCTGGAAATTTCTAGGTCATGGCTGTGCTGTGATACCAGTGATTCAAGTCACCACTACGCCCTCAGAAGAACTGTGACCAGGGAGCTCGCAGGAAATGTTAACGGGATGCAGAGCTTCATTCCAGCAGTACAGGATTTAAGGTCTCGGCAACAGGGTGAGAAGCGTCAGTGTTCTGCAGTCTCAACAGCTACTGAATTGAGGCCACCAAGAGCTGGCTTGGGCAACCACTGGAAAAAAAAAGGAAGGCAGGCCTCCCTGTGTTTTGCTAGCATGACCATAACATTAACAACATTTCATTTCTCGGGGTCTCTTCGTCTCCAGGAATACAAGGTAACATTAAAGTATTTCAAACTGCAGATTTGAGTCTAAAAGAGTAACTGTGAAACTGGAAACACTTTATAGTCTATAAAATATGTTTGTATGTTTCTCTAAAATGCTAGGACTCTTTCCATACTATGGTCAGGGCTTTTATTTGCCTCTAATTTTACTTTGCATGTGTGCCACATAGGTTACCAGTTATTAGCTCAGATTTCTGTCATGGATTTTTTTTTTTTTTTTTTTTTAAATTAGAGTCTCTCTACTCTGCACTATTAACAGAGGTCAGAAATGTACTTTTCTCATTGATAACTGGTTCAGGACTAGTATATCGTGTAAGACACAAGTCCTTGAAATTCTTCCACTTGTCTGCCAAGATAATTACAAATGCTCACGGATTTTGACATTATAGGAATAAGAAAACATACTGACTAAAGTGTAAGCTTGCTGACAGCAGATTACTGCCTGCTGTATACAAACAATCTATTTCTCAGCCTTGACATAAAGGACATTTATTAAGTAAACAGACAGATGCCAATTCAAAAGGTTTCTCAGTCTTTACTGGGCCCCTAGAACAGCAAGAGTTCATTCTTAGTAGTCCTGAACAAAATATAGTGGCATTCTCAACACCTGGAAAGTCTAATGAAGGCTAACAGTGCAAGAAAGTTAAGTCTAACAGCAGCAGAAAGTGTCCAGGAAACAAACTAGCAGAAATCAAGTTACAGCATTAGAAAGGCCGACTTATTAAAGTCCATGTAACTAGATTGAGACTACCCACAGTGCATCATCACACAAGGAGAGACAGTACCTTTGGGAGACAATTATAGCTAGCTGCCTTAAAACCTACAAGAGACAACTTACTTTCTGACAATCAAGGATCAAGGTAACAAATCAACGTCTGCCTTTAAAAAAAAAAGTGTGAGCATGTTCTGGCTGTGTGTGTGACCAGAACCTAGGAAAATGCAAATAACTCCAGTGAAGAGTCAACACAAAAGGCAATATCAATGATACAGCAACTGTTTCTAATTAAAGACCCCCCACCCCGGCAGAAGGGTTTTCTAATTTCTCACAGTAGTCACTTATTACTTTTTATTTCAGAAGTTGTTTTTTTTCCTGTGTGCTGCTCCTCAGATACTTTTCTACCCAACAGTACTGGGTGTGATGTGAAAGTCAGTGCTTTGCTTACAAGCAGACATATCTAGTTCTGTTCCTTCCATTACATCATCCTCAAGCTGTGACCTGCTGCCTGATGGTAACATGTGCCACAAGTTACCAACCAAGAAGCAGGAGATGGGCTTTCTTGGTTACCACTTGATGTCACAGTCGGTGAGGTCACAATGATGCCGACGTACAGGAGAAATGGACTATATCAGCCTCCAGACAGGTTCCACACATCACACCTTGCACAACCACGTAGATAATCTTCCAATTAGCAACTCAGGAAAGAAAAAAATCCTCTGGCTGTAAAAAGTGATAGCTGACTACCTCTGAAAGCATTATTCCAAGCACTACACTAGCTCTTTAAAGACACTGATGGTAAGGAAGCAAAAACTACTAAAACACTAATACAAGATATACTTCAGTAACTGGTTCTGAAATAGGCAACAAGACCAATAACGAGACATACAAAATTTCACAGCTACCGTAGCAAACAATGTTCATCAAATGAATGCTGTCAATTGACCTCAGCCCCAAACAGATCATATACAGTATATACCCATGACAGGAATCTGAAATCCCTAAACTCAAAATGTTCCTCTATGTGGTTTTCTAAAAAGGTCATTTTATATCAAGATTTAAAGAAACAAAAGCAGCAATCCAAAGTTATGGCAACCTAGCAGTTACATTTAGCATGTACATGTAACAAAAGGTTACTTACTTGTAATTGTATTTCTTCTAATGGCATACATCCACAGTCACTTGCATACAGAATCCCAGTTCAAGAATCCAGTTTCTGGAATCATCCAATAGGATCTGAATTTCATAGCATTCACTGCCAAATACCTTGCACCTGGTTCACGCCAAGCATCAGATATTTCCTGCTAAATGGGAGATGCAACCTATTGTACAAGCAATTCAAATAAAAAACATCTCCAAATAGCAAGAGTGTGTGTGGGGGAATGGGTGTGTTACATGGGACTCTGGAATGATACCACTAGAAGCAACAGAGAAACATGCATGGGCACTCCATGAGAGCAAAACAAGTACAGCCAAAAGGTTTTCAAAATTCTGATTAAGAGTATCAAAATGGAGAGCCACATGAATGTTACCCTAGCGACAGCATCATTTACTTGTTCTGATCCCGTGGAGTCAGGGATAAAGTTGGGCAAGAACACTGAAAACTGTATGAGAGTTCCTGTTCCTCAGACCCATTTCTCCATTGAATCAGATACTTAATTGAGCCCTATAGCAGATTTTCACCTCCTAGGGATGACAGTTCTCCTCCTATACATCCAGAGATTAGAGTTCTTCCTCATAAACATTTTAAATTTAATCACTATGTGAAGTGTCTCTCTCTGAATTTCTGTGGATAAGCGAGCCTACTCATTTGGACAGTATCAAACACCTATATTGTGAGCATGACTATTTATTCCTCCACTAGAAAAAAGACTTACTAAGAACTTACCATGACAGTAGATTTTCAAGAGACTCTCCTCCATTAGCTGACACTTTTGAAACACAAAGCCATCAACATCAGGACCACTCGTAAACCTTCCGTTAGCAGGAGCCACCACAATGACATGCAGTGTCGACACATATAATATATAACGTGGGCAGCCCCATCTCAGTTCCCGCCAGAGATTAGCCTTGGAGGCCTCAAACTAGGAGGAACCAGCAGATTAGACCAGCACCAGGTGTACAAGGAGAGACATGAGCCACATCCCATGCTACAGACAGAATAATTGGTATTACTTGATTGGAGAAGACAAAGCACGTTAAAGCCCACGAATTGTCTCCCACACCTGTGGGTTTATTCAGTCATAATATTTTGGTCCAGATAAGCATCCAACTTGTTTTTAAAGGACTCAAATGTTGGAGCTTGAACTATATGACATGGTAAGGTATTCCAAACTCTCGCTGTTTTTATCGTGTAAAGTTAGGTCTTCCACACTCCTAGATGTAGGAATAAATATCTGTCTAGAATGCCATCCAAGGTTTTTGTCCTTAAATTATATCTGAGGCCACAATGGTTCATTAGTACTTGGTTATCTAGAACCCTGTACAGCAGTAACAAGTCACCCGTTTTCTTCTGACACTTAGCGGAAAAAGTTGTAGGGAGTGTTACGATCTGTATAGCTTAGGTTATTTAGCCCTCTTATGGACTTAGTTATTTTCCTTTGGGTTCTTTCAATCAAACTAACATCCCGTATTAGGTAAGGACTCCAAATCAGGGAGCCATACATGGAGTAAAGCTTTTAGACACTGCATCTGCTACAACCCCTCATTGAAACCGAAAAGGAAAGGAGACGGCATAGCTAATAGAGGAGATTCTCTTGAAGATTTACTATTACAATAAGTTCTTACATAACTGTTCGGTCTTTGTCGAGGGTATCTTCTCCATTAGTCAACACCTTTGGAACGACTCCATAGCAGTACAGAGAAGCAGAGGATGGCACAGTCCAACATGTATCAGGACAGAGGCCTTGCAGTACAGCAAGCCCAAAACCAGCATGTCTCGAGAGAGGATGTCCAGACAGTAATGTTTAGTGAAAGTGTGAACAGTGATCTGTGGCTGCAGCACATAAGTCGGCAGCAAGGACATTTTAAAATAAGCAACAAAGTGGCCATACCCTATGTGGAGTACCCACAACCACCATCAGGATGTTCCTTACTGTACTTCCTATAACGGAACATAATACAAAGTGTCAGACATTTTGATAGCCATGGTTTAGACACAGGAGCCCCCTTTCCTGGGGTGAATAAAAACAAAAAAGCTGAGAGGACTTTCTGCACTCCTTGGTGCAGTCGATATAGTATCTCAGTATTCTACGTACATCTGAGGTATGAGCAGTGCCTCACCCTGGTTGGCATGCTTGGGACAGTATGCTTGGGAAGGTGTAATGTCTGATTCAGTATAAATTCTGAAACAACCTTCGGTAGAAACTTAGGATTAAATGCGCAAAAGACTGGAAAAAACGAATAGGAGGCTCACACATCAGAGCCTGAAGCTCAGAAATCCTCCAGAGGAGGTCATGTAAGTAAAAATAATGGTGTCCAGGGTAGAAAATGTAAGCCACAACTCATGGTAGGCTCAAAAGGAGCCAACAACAATTTCTCAAGAATGAAATTCAAGTTCCAAAGCGGCACTGGATTAAGGGTAGCAGGTTTTGTAGGAAGAAAGTAGTTACATAAGAACTTACTGTAACAGTAGATCTTCAAGAGGGCTCTTGCAGCAGGCAACACCGCTAGGACTGAAGCCACCAGGACCACACAGAAAACTTCCAGCTAGCAGTCTACCACGGGGACTACCCCGCCAGTCAACTGCTGACGTCCGCCTATCCTATAAAGGGGCAGTCCCCAGATCTACCTCCGTTCTCCCGGAGACCCTGGAGCAGGAGGCAAAAGGAGAACCAAGGCAATTCCTCAAAGCTGAGGAAAGCAGAAAAGGTGCAAGGAGAAGAAATTATCAAGGGAAGGAGGGAAGAAGCAGCGCCTGCTGCAGAGCTCCTCCTGAAGATCTACTATCCGCAGTACTATCTTACTTCAAGGTGACTCTTGCAGCAAGTAACACGGTAGGACTGAGTCCCAAGCAATACCAGAACTGACTGAAAAGTCAGCCGAGGAGGAAGAGGGCAACAGCAGAAGGCCATGAAGGACTTCTAGTCCCAAATCAGCCCTGCGCCTAGAAGTAATGTCCAGAATGAAGTGCTGAATGCAAGTATGGACAGAACCCCAGGTGGCAGCTACTGAAATGTTGCAGCAGGCACATTCTTTTTTTATTTTTAATTCATTTTACAATGTTTCCATAGTAAATGATGCATACAACTGAATTAGTTTGCTTAATCTTAGATATATGCTAGCATCAGTATTGTTATCAATTGCCATGTAGCACATCATGTGGTACATTCCAGATCTCCTCCATCGGAGATTATATAACAAACATGTTTAGGAAGGCTAGCCACATTAAACTTGTGAGGTACAGACAAAATTAGGTACTATTTTAAGGATGGTTACTGTAGCCCTAGGTCACTATCCTCAATTATCCGCAAGCTTAAGAGTGTTATTCCCTTCCACTCTTCATGCCCCTTCCTCTATCACTAGTCATCTTAATTATTAACATAGAAAGGATACTGATACATCAGACTCCCATTCCTTCAAATATTCTCTTTAGTATCCATATAGTGTTTAAGGTAACACTCCATACAACATATTCCTTCAGAGAGAAGTTTTAAACAAAACATTTAAGGTTATAGAGTCCTGGGGTAAGTCCTTAAACATCCTCCGACCTTATAGTCAAATCGGGAAAATACAATATACAGTACCAGGCTTGATTAGCCCTCATCATCCTCAGAATCGGTAGGCAGTCCTGAATTCTCCAGAGGTCTCGAACAGAATTCCTGGGCAATCACTTGACCTTTTTTTTTTGCTTCATCTGGATCATTGAATTGGTACACCTTCCTCCATATGTCAGCCGCAGGCCGGGCTGGAGCCAACAGTCAGTCGCCACACCTAGGCTCCGAAGTTGTTTTCTTAGTGGATCAAACAATTTCCTCCTGGTCAGAGTTGCAAATGACCAGTCGGAAATATTTTAACTTCCTGGCCCTCCATCTCTGTTGGGTAAGATGTTCTCCCCACTGAAGGATTTTGTCCTGGTTGCTGGCCTGTCTGTTATCAGGAGGGTTGTATGGAGGTCTCACGATCTAACTGGGCCCTTCTGAAGTTAATCTTGAGCACGCCTGTTTTAAAGGGTCTGCCTGAGTTGTAAATCCGTAGGAACGAGGTAATTAGCCAGTTCTTTAAATATGCCAGAATATCCCTTCCTTCAGTGTCTTCCTGGACCCCCACCAGCCTTAGGTTCATGGCCCGCTGAGTTTTCCAGCCTCTCCATGCGAGCACACAGATAGTTTATCTCCGAGGTGTTTTATTGAGAGCTGCTAGAGTCTGTTGCAATCGGGTATCAGCTTCTTGCGCTGCTTTTAGTAGTTAACTCAATTTTTGCATCTTACACCCAGTCGATCAAGGACCCTTTCAGCTTTTGATCCATCTCAAGGACCACATTTAGCACCGCCTCCCAGGGCTGGGTATCTTTCCTCCACCGGGCCCGCTGCCTGTTCTGGCCTTCCGACTGACTCGATGCTGGAAGGGAGCGATTTTTGAGACGAACCCGTAGTTGTTCCTTTCGGTCTACCCATTGCAATATTGACATCGATTTGTTCAAGCAGGTAACTAACTATCGAAGTTCTAGAACTTTTCTATGTCCAAAAATGTTTATTCCAACTTTTAAGTGATAGAGGATCGAGGTGCAGACCTAGGAGGAAGCTGCGTCACGAATGTGGCTCTCTAAGCCCCCTGCAGCAGGCACATTCTTGAAACAGATGGTAGAGGTGGCCATACCTCTGGTGGAGTGGCCTTTACCACCCTGGGCAAGGGCTTGTACATTCGGTAACAGTAAACTATTCAATTAGCCAACCATTCTGACAAACACTGTTTCAAAACAGATGCCCTTCTCTCTTGGGGCAAACAATATAAACAACCAGTCAGTTTCTAACAATTTGAATGAGATTAATATAATACCAAAGTACTGATGGATGTCCAAAGTATGGAGTAAGACCTCCCCTAATTAGAATACTCAGGAAAACAAACAGGTAGGTGGATGGATTGGTTTAATGTGAACTCAGACACCACCTTAGGTAGAAACTTAGGATTAATGCAAAAGACATCCTGTCTTTGTGAAAACTAAATAGGCCTTTTTTAAGCATCAGAGCCTGAAGCCTGAGAAATCCTCCAAGCAGAAGTAACAGCAACTAAAAAGCGCTCCATGACAGAAAGCGAACAGCAACTTGCAGCCAGCTCAAAAGGAGGCAGACTGAGCTCTTCCAGTATGAAAAGAAGGTCCCATGGAGGGACAGGGTCCTGAACGGGAGGCTTCAAATGCGGATACCTCCAGCTGGGCAACAGATTTGCCCTCAATAGGTGCATGGTGCACAGAGATGGCAGAAAGGTGCACCTTAAGAGGAGTACCCCAGGCCTGAGTCAGAAAGGGTGAGCAAGTACTCCAATTAGATTCACCGAATGAGTTAAGGGATCAAGGTCACAGCAGCCCAGAGGAGAAGCACACACTTCAAGGCATGGGTGGCTCTAGTGGAAGGTTTTCTAGCAGTCACCAGGACATCAGCAACCCTGGAAGAAACCCCAAAGCAAGCGATAGCCAAGTCTGCAGGAGCTACACATGTAGATGCAGAGACTTGAGGTTGGGATGGACCAGGATGCCCTGTTTCTGGGAGAGCAAGCTGGTGCACAGAGGCAAGGGTACTGGAGTTTCAGCTGCTGCAGCAGGGGAACCAAATCTGACATGGCCAGAAGGGAGCTACGAGAATCATCTCTGCCCTCCGACTGAAGCTCGAGAAGAACCTCTGCAGGAGGGAAGGGAGGGAAGGGACACAAGAACCTCCCTTCCAGGAGAGGGACAATGCACTGTGCCAGAAAACCCAGGCCCTGGATCAAGTGAGCAGAAAAGCGGCATTTCTGCATTGAGTGGGGACACAAAAAGGTCCAACTCTGGACGGCCCCACCTGTCAAGAGATCTTCAACCACCGAGGACAGGAGTTCCCACTGTGAGCCCTTGACCGGCTTAGACTGTCCACCAGGACGTTCTGGTCATCTGGAACACGAATGGCTCAGAGTTCGATGTCATGCTTGATTGCCCAGTACCAGACTCTCATTGCCTCCGACAAATGGGGTAAGAATGAGTGCCTCCCTGCTTGTTGATGTAGTATACTACCGATGTGTTGTCCTGCACCAGCAGCGGGCCGGGAAGAATTTGGGCCTGGAAGGCCTACAGAGCATGAACTGCCAGCATCTCCAGTACACTGATGTGGAGATGCTGTTCCACCTCGAACCAGGTCCCTGGGTCTGACAATCGGCAAAGTGAGCACCCCAGCACAGACCTGAGGCATCCACAGTAAAGATCTGCCTAGGGACACAGCCTAAAGTGGTACCGCCACAATTGGCAGGGTTCTACCACTACTCCAAGGAGTTCCTCAAGGGTCGGAGATCATCACCGGCTGATCCATCTCGCTGGGTCCCACTGGACCTGCAGGATCAATTGGGAAACCCTCATATGCAGATGGACCAGGGAACTGTGGCTATAGCCGCAGTCATGTGCCCAACAGGCAGAGAATGCTCGGCTGGTTTTCAAATCACTGGAGGAGACCAGATGGGCCCTGCTCATCAGGCATTCCACTCTGTCCGCTGGCAGAAAAGCTCTGCCATGGGAAGAGTCCAGGAGAACTCCAATATATTGTAGGCATTGGCATGGAAAGAGACAAGACTCTGGCAGAATGACTATGATCCCCAAGGCCTGGAAAAGCAGAAAGGCAAGGCAAAGTTCATTTAAAAAGACACCCAATCCTAGAGGCTCTAGGCAGTACAATAATAAAACATAGCATCAACTGGAATACAATAATACAAACATAAATAACAAATCATAAATATCAAAGTAATAAATCAATTGCATTACAGTCAACTAAAAGAGAACAAGTTAGGAACAGCCTGCATAACAGTCAGGCACAGGATGTTACACAGCAAAACTCAGGGAATGCCTGCGTAAACAGGAAGATGCATTCCGGGGTCTGCAGCAGAAGGTCCCTGGAGGGGCGGTCAACAGCCAGTCATCCAGGTAAGGGAACACAAAAAGCTGCGTCTCCTTATAGTCGTGATCACCACCACCGGGCACTTGGTAAAACCCAGGGTGCCAAGGAAAGGTCAAAAGGAGGGCCCAGAACTGAAAGTGGTCCTCCTGGAAGCAGAAACATAGGAAGCGGCGGTGGGCCAGAAACCTGAATATGAAGGTTGGCATCCTGCATGTCAGGGGAGCAGAGCCAGTCCCCTGGTGAAGGAGGGTAGCAACCCCTGAGAGTGACCATCCTGAAACGCTTGATTTCTACGCACAGGTTCAGGTGGCTGAGGTCCAGAATCAGCCCTCAGGTCCCCTGTTTTCTTGGGACCAGGAAGAAGTAGGAATAGAACCCCTTCTTTGAGCCCGAGGGACGGGCTCTATGGCCTTGCATCACGAAAGCCTGAATCTCTTCCTGGATGAGGGAGATGTTGGCTGCAGGGTAGTGAGAGAGCAAGGGAGGGTTTTCCGGAGGCAGGGGCTCCAGAAATTCTAGAGTGTGACCACTTGATAAATAACCACTGATCTGAAGTCACTGCTCGCCACCCGTCAAGGTAAAGTTAGAACCAACCCTGACCACCTCCCTCAATGTCTGCTGGAGAGGGAGCACGGACAAGGAGTTAGCAGTGGACCCAGGGTGGGCAGAGCGGCTGTGGTGCTCTAAATATAGAAGCAACCACTCCAGCTGGTGGGGTGTGGGCCTTGTGTTTGAAGGGACCTCTTTATGGGATGGCAAGAGGACCAACTAAAGGGACTGACGCTGAGCAGTCTGACACTGAGATCGATAAAAGGAATGAACTGATCTAAGGGCTTTGAGCAACTCCTGGAGGTGGGAGATAATGTTCTGGTCATCTCCCCAAACAGGATGGAACCCTTGACAGAGGCATCCAAAAATGTTGGTTTGAACATCAGGCGCAGAGCCAGACACCCTAAGCCACAAATGGCGATGAAGGCAGATCCCCATTGCGCTCCATGCCTTGAGGCATCAACAGTGTCATATGTCGCCCACAGGACATGGGTGCCCATATCCGCACCTGATTTCAGAAGCTGGGCCAATTGTGTTTTGGTAGAGTTTTCAGGGAGGGTTTGAACCAGATCCCTCGCCTGATCCCAGAGGGCATTCTAATACTGCACCATATGGACCAAGTAGTTAACCACTCGAATGGCTAGTGTGGCAGAGGCATACATTTGCCCCACTGGAAGGGTACCCTGGCATAGGTCCACCTGGGGCCAGCTGTGGATCCTGAGGAGGACCAGTTGGCAAAGGCAGTGGCATAGGCTGAGAAACGACAACTGAGGAGTTGTCAGATGAGGCGTCGGCAGGGCTGGCACCAGTCTAAGAGGCTTGGCTGACATCTGTCTGGGGAGGAAGCTGGCATTAGCCCCAGTGGCGAGGGATAGAAACCCCCAAAGCAAAGGCAGAGGCATCACTCGCGTGGATGAGGCAGCAAGTGCTTGCTCCAGGCAATGCCTGGAAGAACCAGAGCCGGCCCTGGAGTCGGGACTGATGAAGGCAATGCCTTGGCCGGGGGTGATGGGTGAAGACCCACCACCTGAGGTTCCAGCCCTGGCTGAGCTGCCTGACTGAGGAACCATGGGTGCTAAGGGCCTGAGCATCAGAGGCTGGGAGGCAGGGACAAAGTTCTCTGCCCAAGAGCCATCGCCCAAAATGAGGATGAGGGCAGGCGGCTACCACAGGCAGCCTAGAGAGTGTGAGAGGTGATAAGGAAGATGGGGCCGATCCCCACAGAAGGAAGAACCAGAGGCGGTGACCAAGTAGAGAGGCCGACCGAGGACAGTCCCAGTGCTTATGTTTTCACTCTACTTCTTCCCTCTCTGGAAAGAAGAAAAGATTCCTGGGAAGACTGAGCTGTGGAAGTAGAAGAACTTTTGGTCTGGCGCCTTTCTCCATCGTGGCCAACTTATGCTTTAGCAGGTAACCTTCCAAGGTCTTCAAGCAGCATCTTGTGTGGCCTGGTTGAAGTCCTGGCAGTGCTGCTAAAGCCTCAGTGTCATGGCTAGGCCCAAGCAGAGCAGGCTGAAAAAGTGACAGTCTTTGGCAGGCATCTGCTTGCTTGTTAAAACACTGAAAAAGAAAAAGTAAAGCACAGGTAAAAGCATAGAAAATGGCGATTGACTGAAGCAGGCGTCTGTGAAGGTCCAACCTGCATGGTTCAACGCAGGAAAGAACCAAGGTAGATCTGGGGAACCGCCCCTTTATAGGATAGGCAGACGTCGCGTTGACATCGGCTGGGGCAGTCCCCAGTGACAGACTGCTAGCTAGAAGTTTTCCGGTGGTCCTAGTGCCTGGCAACTTCAGTCCCACTGCTCTCTACGGTCCTAGTCCTACAGTTGCCTGCTCCAAGAGCCCCAAAGTAAGATTACCTCTTAGAAAAGTGCAGGACACCTCTAACTGGGCAACTGTATGATCATCAGTAGAAGCAAGGAAAGGTTACATAGCAGCCAAATGCACCTTAAGAGAGGAATACTGCAGGCTAGAGTCAGACAGGGAAAAAATACTCTAAACACTGAATTCACAGGACATCTAAAAGGATCCATATTCTGGACACCAGACCAGAAAGCAAAGCACTTCCATTTCAGGGAATAAGTATGTTTTAGAAGCCATGCATGCAGGTGCAGGGACTTTAGGTCCAGATGGACCAGGGACCCCTGCCCTGAGAAAGAGAACCCAACACAAAGGTAGAGGGACAGGAGGCTCCACCGCTAGATGCTGAAGGAGTGGAAACCATACCTCGTGAGGCCAAAATAGAGCGATGAGGATGAAAGTGGCACACTCCACCTGCAGCTTGAAGCAGAATCCTCTGTATTAGAAGAAGTGGGGAAATGAGTGTAGGACTTTCCCTTTCCTACAGGGAGACAACATATCTTGCCAAAAGCTCCAGGCCCTGGAGCAAGCAAAAAAGCAACAGTTTTGCATTGTGTAGGGCGTAAAAGGTCTAGCTCGGATAAACCCATCTTGTGAAGATGCTGTTTACCATGGAGGTCAGCAGTTCCCATTCAAGAGCCACTGACTGGGACCTACCTAAGGTGTCTGACCTGATTAAGGTGTTTGGTTTTGGAGACCTGGGAGAAACACAGCTGATAGCTGAAGGCCATAAGACAGAGCACAGTACCATACTGTCACTGCTTCTCTGCAGAGGGATAGGAGTGCCGCCCCATGTTTGTTGATATAATGCATCACATGGACATTGTCCGTCTGAATTAGCAGAGGACCGGCCAGAGAAGATTCTTAAAGGCCTGAGACCGTACAGGACAGCCCACATTTCCCAGGACATTTATGTGAAGCTCGCCCTCCACCATGGTCCATGACCCCTTTGTCTGTTAAGGACCAAGATGAGCATCCCAGCCGGAGCCTGAGGCGTCCGTGAGTGAAGATCAGTACAGGACCTTTATAAAGAATGGAACTCCCTTCTGCAGGTTTTCGCATCCATCCACCATAACAATGCTCTATGAGAGGAGACGTGATGAGAACCATTTGTTCTAACTCATCCGTCAACTGATCCCACTGAACCCTGAGTGTTCACTGAGGTATCCTCATATGAAAACATGCCAGTGACACGGTCACTATTGCCACAGCCATGAGGTCCAGGAAACATAACATTGTTCGGCAGAAACACAATGGCTTCTGTATATCAAGTGTGTCTGATCAGAGTGTCTGCCCTGTCCTGTGCCAGGAAAGCACATCTCTTTTCTGTGTCCAAGACCGCCCCATGTACAGCAGTCTTTGAAACCGAGTGAACACAGACTTCAGCACATTACTGTGCCCCCCCGCCAAAGTTGTCGAACTACTGATGCATCAGAGACAGGCATGTAGCAGAGCTTCCTGAGCTGGCCTTCAGGAGCAAGTCGTCCAGGCAGAGGAAAGACATACAAGCCTGCCCTGAGAAGGGCTGCCAAGAATTTGTAAACACCCACGGCACAGAGGACAAGGCAAAGGCAATACCCTGAACTGACAGTGTTGCCCTTCAGCATAAAGAAGAGGAGCTGTCTGTGGATTCTGATCTTTATATGGAGGTATGCATCCTTTACATCCAGAGAACAGAGCCAGTCCCTGTTTGCAGCAAGGAAATCAGAGCCCACATGGATACCATTCAAACTTTTTGTATCTGAGGTATACGCTGAAAACCTGAGATCTATCATAGTACATAAATCCCTGCCCATTTCAGGACTAGGAAGTATCTGGAATAGAACCTCTCGCTTGTCTCCTAAGGAGGAAAGAGTTCTATGGCATGTTTTTGAAATGAAGTCTGAACTTCTTTCTTCAGAAGGGATAAATGGCCCAGAGGATAAAAAGGATGGAGGCAGAGGATGATCTGGAGGGATTTGTAACACATCCAGAGCATGTCCCCTTGTAATTATCTCCAGAACCCACTCGTCTATAGTGATCTTATGCCATTGTTTCACATGCAAGGAGATACTGCCACACACACACACACACACACACACACACACACACACACCCACACTAAAAGCTGAGGAGGGGAGGGCAGAACAGTGTCAGACAGAACCGAGAGGCAGAGGCCACCAAAACCAATTCCTTTGGGTTCTTTTGCATGTGCTCCAGGAGGGGCCACCACCTCCACCATGGCCTTGCTGACAGTAGGCAAGATAATCACAGGAAGCAGACTGATAAAATGAGCCAACCACAACTTCTTGCAGGATTGGGATACAGGGACTTCACAGATCCTATTCCTGGAGTCATTTAGAAGTCTGAAGGCCATGTAGGGCTTCTTCAACATCACAGGCAAACAATTTTCACCCTTTAAAGAGGAACTTTCATGATGGTCCAAAAGTTGAAGCTTATAGTCAGTATATGCAGTACTAGACCTGAAAAGGTGTGTGCATTTGTTATTTTGGCCAAGGTTTACTCTGCCTTCCATAATTTGGATTTGTTTTGAGCCCTGCTGCACTTGCCTTTGCTGTTCAGCTGCTGGGCTGCTAGCTTCTGATGACATCACTGTAGTGTAGAGGAGTGACTCACACTGTGCAGTACCATGCAGTTGCAACAGTGTTGCAAGGGAAACCTACCAGTATTCAGTGTACATACTGTGTTTCCTCTTCCCAAGACACCCGCTAGCAATGCACTATGCCAAAATCCAAATGCCTTGTCAGTATTTTTGGTGTGAAACTGACTCTGCCCTATAGTGATGTCAGCAGCACAACCCTGGGCCCACAGCAACACCAGGCTTTCTATAGAAGCTCGGTACACCCTGCAGTTTTTAGCAGCAAAGAGTGCAAAACTAACTGCACCGGATAGCAATGAAATACAATTCCAGAATCAATGCAAGAAGGGTAATTTATGCATGAAAGTCAAAATGACTGGGTAAGTTCCTCTTTAAAGGGAGCATTCAAAACTGCCTGCTGCATATCAGTGGCAAAGCCAGCAACTCTGAGCCAAGACTACCTTCTCATGCAGATGCCAGAGGCTGCAGCCTGGAAGAAGCATCACAGACATCATAAGCTGAGTGCAGCAAATGTTTCCCAATCTCAGCACCAGCAGATAAGGTTTTAAGTAAATCATTCTTGGCAGTGTCATCAGGCAAAGCCTGGGAAGCAGTATGAGCAGCTTTCCACAGGCTGTTCTGACATCTGATCATGTGGGCCTGGTAGTTTGCAATCATAAGGCCCAGTGATGCAGAGGCATGAGTATATCTACCCATCACATCCAGCTTCCTGGATTCCTTATCAGGAGGCAAAGTATGTCTAGGAGCTCTAGACCTATTGCGAGCAGCCATGAAGATCACTGAGTCAGTATCAGGCTGGTTAGCATAAGACGACTCAGCAGACGAGCAGGATACTGCTTATCAGCCTTCTGGGACTGTAGGCAGTGAGTTGGGTCGGTACCATACAGCAAAAGTAGCACCCTCTAATGCAGGATATATAGGTAGAATGACAATGGAGGGGAACAGGGTGCCTCCAAAGATTCCATAAGATTGTTTAGTGGAATCCTCCTGTTCCACATCAAAGCCCATGGTAGACTACATTTGCTGCATCATGACTTAGAAAGATGGGTCTTAGGAGGGAGACCTCAGGGTAAAAACCACAGAGTCCTCATTACAGGACAAGGGAGCCTCCATGACTGTTCTTCACCTCATATTTCTCCGCTAAATCTGCCTCAAAGTCCAGGAGGTCAGGATTATATTCCATTTTATTGTTGTAATGCTTGTCATTAAGAACAATGATGGGAGCCATTGAATGGACAAGTGACACCAGCAGTGGCTGAGAGGCGAAATCTGTGGCGTGCTAGTGGAATCGTCATCAGAGGCCAAGAACCAGCAGGCCATCATCAGAATAACTGCCTGCAATGGTAATCCTGGCAGAATGCATCGAATCAATTCAGAGAAGGACGCCAGAACAGCCTGGAAGTCAATGGCACCCTGAAAGGGGCTTGGACAACACGATGATGGCATCATACCATCCTCAGTAGTGCTTAGCTGAAGCCCTGACCTTGCAGTCTCAATGACAGTCAGAGGGCTGTAGTCAGTGCTGCTGGAGTGGCAATGACAAGGACACACCTTGTATCAGTGACAATAGGGACCTCGCTGGGGAAGCAAACTTGTCCTTGTCTCTGTGTTTGTGCTTATGGCCACCTGACAAGTAGGTCGGAGAGGACGAACATTCCTTGTCCTTAGACTTGACGAATATTTCTTAGCCCACAATGAGGAGAAGCAGATTCTGAGCCCTTTTCCTTCTCCATGGCTTTCAACACTTCTAATGCAAAGGAAATTTTCTAGAACTTTCTTATGGTGTTGCCTTGTAGCCTGATTGAAGCCTGGCAAATCTCACAGGTACTCATGTTGTGAGACAGGCCCAGACAGCACACACAAACTCGATGTGCATATGTCTCCCTTGTAAATTTTATATCTGCATATAGAGTATCAAAACAAAGGCTCTTTCGGCTCGCAGCATACTGAGACAACGACAGTAAACTAAATGAAAGTAAAATAACAAATGGTGATGGCTTGGCTGACAGAGTTTCCTTCAGCAGGTCCGAAAAGGATGATCAACAGCGGAGAAAGAACTGAAAGTGATGTGGCCAAAAATGTTATATATACATCAATGCTGCATGTCACGTTGGCGCCCTGGCTAGCAAAAAATTTCTGAGTGGTCCTGACACTGACGGATTACAGCTCCATAGGTGTGGCCTAATGAAGGAGATATCCTTGATGAAGATCAACAGTTACGTTAAGTAACCTTTTCTTCCAACAACCTGGATTCATCCATAGCCACACACTTGCGAAGACTACTAGCTGTACAATAGGAGGAAATGCTGGCGCTATCTGGCAAACAAGCTCTGCAGAGTTACAGACACATGGTCTGAATCTCAACAAGAGTCAGTCCACACTGTAGTGTGAGATGAAGATGTATGTGAATACCCAGCACAGTCGCATTTAACAGTATCACAACAGATGGTTACAGGGTGAACACACAATGACCATCCTATGAAACAAACAGTTACTATTACAGAGCTTTTCTTTTTATTGCTTGGCAGTGTTGTAAGATAGCTCCTCCTTCGCTATACACCTGTCTGAATAAGCTCCTCCATTCGCTAGCAGAATGGTCACCACTGTAGTGCTACCACCATTCTGATTATGCATCTTTTAGATCAGTACTCGGCAGCGCATAATCCCGCTAATGCTGGGGTGAAGGGCAACAAGGCACACCAGACATCCTAGCCAAGGCCTACTCTATTTGCAGGCATGCTGAAAACTGCCACCGCTGCTAAGGCAAAAGGTCATTGAGAGTGTTGAGGCTCCAACAGTGGAAAAACTCCAAAGGACTACAGTAAGGCCAACTGAGGAAGACCACCAGATGCCATGCCAAAGGCTGCATGTAGGAGGGCCAAACACACAATCTAAAGTAATAAAAAGTCTGAGAACAGAAGCTCCTAGCCTGTTAACCTGCTGAAGGCACGAGAACAACTGGACAAGAGGCAGCAGCCTTAGACATCACATGGGATGTCACAACTCTGATATCCAGCTGAAGGTTAAGCTACACACTCTTTGGGAGTGACAGAAGTATCCCTGCACTAGAGAAAGTTCCTGAGGATTGGAGAAACCAGGAAGGCAGCCTACAGCAGTGTATGCGGTGCAGTTCAAATCCTACTGAACTGTTGCAGGCACCAGCTCCTTGAGAAGACAGAATTTTGCAAGTCTGTGGCTATGGCTGAATTCAAGTTGTCAGAAACAATCTTCTCTTGAAAACAAATGTAAACAGAATAAACGATGATGCTTTTATTTACATGCAAGTCCCCTGCAAATCACATTTTAATGGAAGTCATGATTTCCATAAAAACTGACATATCTGGAACGCCTGTGAAATCCTCGGATGCCTGTTACTTCACCATGAAAATGTACCCAATCTGCATTTTAACCATTTTACTGGCACGTGCAGTTCTTGGGGTTAAAAATTCCATGCAATACTATTAAACCAATCGATTCCCAGAGGTTGTGGATTAATAAAGTATTTTCATTTTTTTTTTTATTCTTTTATCCCTCCTGGACGCCCCCTGCACTCCCTCCTTCGGGCTGTCTCAATGCCCTCCAGACTCCCCCACTGAGTCTGCCCTGAGAGTGTCTCTGGTGCTCCTACCTGCCTCCTTAGCACCTTACACAGCGGGGTCTGCCCATGTGTGCAATAGTCTGGGTGGCAGACTGCAGTCATCAGAGTGCAGAGGGTCGTTTCTAGTTTTCTGTCCCTCCCTCTCACCCCAGGCGCGGCTCGGGCAACGTGCTTACACGCCTGCCAAGTGCCAAAGGCGCCTCCTCCCTCCCGGCTTCCTGCCCTAGGAAGTTGCCCTCGTTGCCCGAGAGTCGGTGCTTCCACCGGCTCTCTCGGCGTCGGGTGTATTAAACACCCTGGTCCCTCCCGAAGGAGGAGAGCATCCGTTGGGCAGCTCGATCCTCCTTCCCCTGCCGACCCCTGGACGGCCCGAGTCTGTTCCTCGGTCTCGTCGCCGGGCGTGACGCGAGGTGTGGGCGTCCAGCGCCTCAACCCTCAGCGCCACCGGGCCGGCCTTGTTTTCATATTTATGAATTAAAAAAAAAAAAGGTTAAAATATTCCCTCAAATAACTTAAAGATAACTCAGGAATCCATGAAATCTGCCATTCTTGCCGTGCCAGACCTGTGAAATGTTTCCACTGTGCCTGGGGATTTCATGGGGCTTTATTCATATGGTACTCAATTGGTAAGTTCCTCTCGAGTACCTCACAAGTGACAATAACGCAAAGTCCCAATAAAGCAGATTATTAAAATGTTAACTTAACCATGTATAATGTGAATCAGGAGACACTTTTAGCCTGTTTAGGGCAGTAAAACTAGAGGGCATACCCTATGCTTAAAGTGAACAGAGTTAGCAGTAATGTGAGGAAGCATTTTGCCACCCAGACAGTGGTAAACCTCGGTATAATGATTTCCATTTTTATTTGAAAACGCGGGGAGTTATTTTAAACCACTTCTTGGGAGTCAATTTTCATGGAAAAGAAAAACTCTACCTGTACCACTTTACCATGCAAACAGCCCCACTTTGCACAAGCTATTTTTCACTGCCCCCCACCCGCCATTTTGAGCTAATGTTTTGCAGAAGACGCTTGCTTTGCCCTCAGTTCTGGGCTACTTTGCCTTCAATTCTGGGGGTGGGGTGAGACAGATTTTTGATTTTGTGAAACTGTATCAGCCATTTCTGAAACTGGAAGAATCAGTGGACTTATCAGCCAAGGGTACAAGTGTCCAAAGGAAGCCATTTCAAATTCAGCACCATTCAGGTAGGATAAGATACAGTTTGGGATAACAGAGAAAACTATTTCAGCAGGATCAAACTCGGTCTTCATACAGCTGTAGTCACAGATGCATCCCAGTCAATCCCTGGAGTACAGACCCTTACAAATTATCTGCTGAGTGTCAGCCCATTGGGGGTTCAGTCTGTAACTAGCCTAGTGGACTGGATGGGTTAGGCAGCTTTCAAGTGGAGCTTACAAGTCACAGAGAAGTCCTGAGACAATGAGCTGGCTTCTGGAGTCATGGTCTGTGTGGCGAGGTTCATTCAGGAATGCCAGCAGCAACTTTGCCATCCGCTGCAAGCCGTGCTGTAGGGGTGGAGATGGAGGATAGTCAAGGAAGAGGAAAATATGTATAAAAAATAAATAAAATAAAAAGGGATGGGAAATTCAACTTATCCTAGCCCTACCTTGTATACACCTGCACTTGCAAAAAGTCCCTTCCATCTATTTGAACAAATTAATATTTTTTAAATAATGAATACAAACGAAACCCACAAACACACAAACTCACAAGATATCTAGAACATCACACATTTAGTAAATGAATAAAAAAAAACCCTCCAAAACAAGCAAGCGACCTGTGCAATGTTTTTGTTAGTCATCCAGCAGTGCCAGCACTGTGTGTTATGATGAATGTTGCAATTCAGATAACAGACAGTGGCCTGTGTTCCATTGCATTAGTAGTGGATTAACTTCCAACAGCAAATTTCCTACCAAGATACTGTTGGGAATAGCCACTGGGATGCCAAATACAGCTCTGTAATTCTATCTGCCTTTTAATCAAAATCTAAGATAAAAGTAAAGGAAACCCTATTGCTCTCTCTTTAGTAAAAGCAGGACAGCTTTGTTACAGGGTACTAAGTAGATCACTAAAAGACGGCTAACTGTTCCTAGTGCAGACTCCTCGTCACCAGGCATCTGTAAGGGCCAAGAAGCACTCACAGTACTGAACGCAATGGTCTACTGTTCTTTAAGGAAACCTGTGTGGATACTAGAGGGTGTAGAAGAGTCTTCAAAGTCAGGCAGGTTCAGTGATTAGTGCCCTGACTGGAAAGCTAAGAATCTCACAGATTCAAATCACACCACAGTTGTTAGCTCACTGTGTAAACTTAGCCTAATCACTTGACCTCCCATGCTTCCTGTCTCCTGGTTGTAAAACTGGACAGAACTACTATTAGCAATATGGTGCATCCCAGTTGGGTTATCCCAGGTTAATAAACTATGCAATAAAAACAACTGAAACACAGCCTAATCAAGTAATTTAAGGTTGGAAGGACACTAGGTCCATCAAGTCTGCACTCCTCCCACTTCATAAGCTGGGACAACTATGCAGTGTCATCTACTAATGTATATAGATTTCCCACCACCTTTGTGAACCCAGGGCTTACTTTGGGGAAGCAGAAAATCGGCCCAGATTCGCCTTAAAGACATGTACTATCAGACAGTCCTATGGCGCAGAGGGTTGAGGCGCTGGACGCCACACCTCACTTCACGCTGGCGACCCGGCATTCGGGAACAGACTTGGGCCACCGGGGTCAGCAGGGAGCACAGGATTGAGCATCTGAGGGACTGCTCTCCTCTCCGGGGTGGGGACTCCAGTTGTTGGCGTCGGCTAGCCCTAGCACAGGCTGAGGGCAGTGGCCAATGCTGTGTGCAAGGCGGCTGAACTGGGTAGACGCTGGAAGGGGCGATGTGGACACGCGGCGCCGCTTCCTTTATTGCCGTCATTGCTCGCCTCACTCAGCAAAGAGGAGAACAGGAAAAAATGGCGACCCGGTCATTGCAGCTTGATGGCAGTCAACAGGGGTGCCCGCTCGGGGCATCGCCAAGACTGGATCCGGACTTCATGGGTGAGAAGGGGCTCTCACCACCCCCAGAGGAGTAAATGGTAAGGGCCCCATGGGAGCCTGGGTGATGGCGGAACAGAAGGATGGGCTGACCGAGAGGTCAACCAGGGAGACAGGTAGGAGAAAAGCATTAACAAAGGACGGTACTGTCTCCATGTCAACTGTCTCCACTGATAGGCTCTTCTATAGGCTCACTGCCTTCTGGGAGAAAAGTGCCTCCCAACGTTACCTTAAATTCACCACCTTTGAGCTTCAGCAAATGTCCCCACATCCTGCTGGTGTACACCAGATAAAATATCTCTGTCTATTCAACCTTTATTATTATTTTTTTTTAATTCTGTTCATCTCCCGGTGCACGAACTCTCTTCGGGCCTATCCGCTGCCTATGCCGTCCTCATCAGCCACACTGTGAGCCCTGTCATCTTCAAGGGCATTACGCTCTCCCTAAGCCCCGAGAGGATGAAGGGCCCAAGCAGTCTGAAAGGGCAGTGGCAGGGCTCCAGTGTTGGGCATCTGGTGGTTCAGCACTGGGATGGCAGTTGCCCATCCGGGCTGGTGGGGCTTTTGTACATAGGTTTTACGCCCCAGACGTGGGACGTGAAATGCTGTCAGCCCGCAATGTGGGTGCTCTCACTCCACGCCTGAAGGCTGCCGCTCAGCGCCTTCTCCGACTGTAGCCCCTGTGTGCCGCAGTGCCGGGTCTCTACGGGGCCGCTGCCGCCTGGCTTCCCTGGATCCCTCCCCAGAGAGGAGAGCTTGATCCTCTCTTTCTCTCTCCCCTGCCAACCCCCAGTGGTCCGGGCTTGTTCCCGAACCCAGGTCGCCTCGTGGCACGAGGTGTAGCATCCAGAGCCTCAACCCTCGCCACTGGGCCTCCTGTCTATTCAACCTTGTTAATACTCTTCGGATGAGGATGACAAAGATCATGTCCCCCTTCAGCTTCTTTTGTTCAGAGGAACAAGTCTGAACACAGATTGTGCTCTTGCCCCAAATATCTTATTTCACATCACCCTGTAATTTCCATTACCAACATTTATAACACATCTCATACCTCCAACATCCCTCCTCTATTTAGAGAACTTCTCTCCCAGAAATCCACACAAAAATATGCACACTGACCATTTGAGCACCTCACCCAATGGTCCTGGAAGTCATGAAACCAAAACTAAATAGCAAGAGAAACTGGACAGGTCAACAGAGCACAAAAGGACAAGAGATGCACCTTTAAAACCTGTGAAGCAAAAACAAACATGTTTCCACAACAAAATTAATAAGTGAGAACTAACCTTTGGTTTTTGTTCAGCAGCCTGAAAAAAAAAAAGAAACAAAGATGATATAAGGGGTTAAGCTCGTTGTGCATTTTCCCTTCCATTTTGATCTGTGTCCATACAGAGCATACCAACCACAAAATACTGATTAGATAGTGCTAAGGCCAGATTTATAGGGCTATTCCAACAGAATGGAACATTAACAACATTTCTTTTGGTGACAGTGTACATGTGTGTGTACGAATGCGTCATGTGTGTGCGCGTGTGGGGTCGAATGTATGTATACATTTGTGCAACTCGTAGTCCAGACTTGTTGAGCGTTTCTGTACAGTAACAATGTGCAGTCTTAACAGATTTCAGCTCATATGTTATAGTCTCAGAGGAGACAACTGAGGCACAACACTGGTGCGGACTTCTGCACATGGAAGCCATCCAGAGCTATGGGATGTGAAACTGCCATGATTTCCCATAATTTATGAAACTCAGCATGCTGTGTAATTAGGACTCACAACAGGAGTTGATGGTAATTAAAAAAAAAAATAAAATAAAACAAATTACTCTTAAAAGCAGACAATCATTCCTAAGCCCTAATCTGGTCAGACATCCTTTACTAGTTCATTTCTTCATGCATCACTGATGCCTGCTGTGTACCTCCTCAATCCCTCCCTAACAGTGCACGAGTTCCGTCTCCCGGTTCATACTCAGCAAGCCAGTTCCTTTTTTAATTTAGATGGAGGTACTGCATACACTGCAATGGCCCCTTCCCCTCTACATGTCTGAAATTCTCAACTTTTGACAACAGTTATTTTCCTACACACAGGTACACTACACCTGCTTCCCCACTTAACTACTCACAGCAACTTTAGTGTTCCTTAGGGATCCATCCTTTTTTTTTTTTTTTTTTGGTTTTTTGTTTTTTATTTTATTTACCTCCTTCTGCTGTGTTCTCCAGGTGCTCACCTCCTTTAGTCTCTCAAATGTGCCTCCATCAGCTCAGGGACTAACCCCATGACAACTTCTCTACCAGTGACATACCTTTTCTCTTAGGGTTCCATGAAATGGTGGCAGTCTTTATTTAAAACAGGGCCAATTTAGATACGGACCTCTCTGGACTGCTGACACCCCAATATCTTGTGTAAAAGTGCTTTTCGTGGCATTTCAAACTTGAGGGACCCAGAGTACCTTCTTTATTGGACTGTGAAAAAGTTGCTGCAGTATTACCATGTAGGAGTGGTCACAAACTGTATAAAAACAAGCCATATTGTATAAAGAGTGGAAAGTGCGTGGGGGCCTCTAAAAAGCGAAAGATGTAAACTTATGGAACCTGTATTACAGAAGAGCATGCATCTTGATCATAGAGTAGGTATGCATTACGCTTATGAGCCAAATGGGTAGTTGATTTATTGTATTATTTTTTATTTCATACCCTATGGTAATTAGCTCAAACTGACTTATGCTGGTGTCAAACGACCCCATCCCTAATGGAAGAGACACAAGGATACAAGACAAAAATTATAAATAGGGTCTCAGACTGCAGGAAAGTGTCATAGCTGAGGGCCCTGGGCTTGTTATAGAACGTAATGAGATGGAGGCCAAACTCAGAGAGACTATAACAAAATGGGTCCTGAATCAGCGGGAGATGTAATTAAGCAGGACCCCAAGTCTACTAGGCAGGGATGACTGCAGAGGTTTATTACACAGAAGAATATCAAGTTAAAGGACTCCATAAATCTAGCTCTCAGGCTGCAGATGGGATACAAGAAAAAATTACTCACCTTAGTAATTGTGTTTCTTCTACTGGAGTCTTGCTGTATTCTGACTATCTGCAGTTAGCTCCAGCCTTAAAACTGCCCGGAGAACAAAGCGTTAACTTTCTATGCAGTGCATAGAATGCTGAGGTCGAGCTCGGTTGAGGACTCTGCAGCCATTTGAAACCCAACCGTCAGATTCTTACGAGCAAAAACTCACTAACTATACTATGTGGAAATTGTAAATTTTTAACAAGCAATCGGCAACAGAGTTTTGGATTCCCAAGAAGACTCAAGTCTAGAAACCCAAAACTAAAACCAATCCAAAGAGGATAACAATACAATAAAAACCCAAATAAAAGGAAGGGTGTGCCAGAAGCACCTCTGGGTGCAACACTGCACCTGCCCACCCACTTCCCAAAAACCAGGTTCTGAGAGGAGATAGGAAGGAGGTCAGAATACAGCAAGACTCCATTAGAAGAAACACAATGACTAAGGTGAGTAATTTTTCTTCAAACAACATGAAGTCTTGCTGTATTCCGACTATCTGCAGACTACCAAGCAGTACCTCCATGGAGGAGGAGAGAACTTACTTTGGAAATAGCCTCTAAAGTACTGCTGTGCAAACTGAGCATCACTCCTAGCCTGGATATCCAGAGAGTAATGCTTGCTAAAAGTATGGACTGTTTTCCAGGTGGCTGCTTGACAAATTTCCAAGAAAGGGATATCCCTGGCAGCAGCCAGGAAGCAGCTGTACCTCTTGTAGAGTGAGCCCTCAGGCCTGAGGGTGGAATCTTTCCCAGTTTCTCATAGCAGAATTGTATACAAGACATGATCCACCTGGCAACAGTTCTCCTGGTGGCAGGTTTGCCCTTTCCCACTTCTCCATTAGTGAGGAATAACTGAGGGAATCAAACCTGTGACCCTTTGTGCGCACTATGTAGTAGCTAAAGGCTCTTTAACATCCAGACTGTGTAGCCTCCTCTCTCCTGTGGAAGAATGATCAATGAAGAAGACAGGGAGAGACATGGACTGATTCAAGTGGAAGTCTGAAACCACTTTGGGCAAGAACTTCCTATTGGTTCTAAGGACCACCTTATCTCTATGGAAAGAGATAAAATCAGGTTCCACTGACAGGACTTGCAGTTCACTGATACGTCTGGCAGAGGTAACGCTACCAAAACACAGTTTTCCAAGTCAAGTACTTAAGCTCTGCAGAGGACACAGGCTCAAAGGAAGTTGCATCAGTTGAGCAATGCAAACATTCAAGTCCCAGGCAGGGGCAGGATCCCTAAAGGAGAATTGGTATGAAGCAATCCCTTGAAAATTTACAGAACACAGGATGAGATGATAGTGAGGAAGACTTCCCAGTGACAGAAAAGCAGAAACAGCTGACAAGTGTACCTTGAGAGTATGGTCTGAGGCCCAGGCCATTAAGATGGACTATATAATCCAGAACTATAGGCAATTCAGCAGTGTCTGGGGAAATATGCTTCTTGGAACACCAAATGATGAATCTTTTCCATTTGGAGTTATAAGCCTTTCTGGTGGAGGGGTTTCAGAAGCTTGAGACTATCCAGAACCTCTTGAGAGATGCAATCTGCATACTCTAACTCTTCAAGAGCCATGCCTTGAGATTGAGAGAGCAAAGATTGGGTACCAAATCCTCCCTGAGAGGAGGTTAACTGGTTATAATTCCTGGGAAGAGACAGGGAAGATGGACTGCTAGAGACAGCAACAGGGGTACCAAGGCTGTCTGGCCCAGTCTGGAGCAATCAGAATCACCTTGCAAGGTTGTGACCTTATTTTGACTAGAACTTTGAACAAAAGAGGAAAGGGAGGGAAGGCATACAGAAATTTCCTTCCCAGTTCAGAATCAGAGTATCCAGAGGACTGAACCCAAAACTGGGTGTCTGCAACAAAACAGAGGAAATTGGTGATTGGGGCTGCAAAGAGATCTCTGAGTGCCCCACTTTGAAAAATTACTTTCAACAATTAGGGGGTCCAGGGACCATTCTGTAATGGCCCTGGGAGATCCTACTCAGTGCATCTGCCAGCACATTGTCCTTTCCTGGAAGGTGGACTGCTATCAGAGAGGTCTGCAAGGAATAAGCCAGGGACCACAATTTCATGGCTTCCGTGCACAGGCCGAGATCGAGTGCCTCCCTGTTTGCTGATGTACCACATGGTTGTGGTATTGTCTGTTCTGACCTGAACCACCTTGTTCTGCACATTCTGGAGAAAAGGCTTGCAGGGCCAGAAAAACTGCCCTGAGTTCCAGGAGATTGATATGAAGAAGGGACTCCTGAGGGACCACAGTCCCTGGGCTGAGGCGCTCCCAGATGAGCTCCCCACCCAACAAGGAAGCATCCGTGGTAAGGACCACGAATGAGACTGAGTGACAAATGGGACCCCTTGCCTTAAAATGTCCTGATCCTGCCACCATTGGAGGGCTTGGATCAGCGTCTGAGTCACTGGAATCAGTTTGGCAAGAGGGGCCTTCTATTGGGACAAAAAGCCCTCAGATGAACTGAATGTCCCTCATCTGAAATCCTGCCCTTGGACCACTGCTGTAGAAGCTGCCATGTGGCCCAAGAGCTGAAGGAAGTGCCTTGCTGGTCGGACACCTGAAGGCTGAAGGAAGAAGCCAGTTCCACAAGAACTCTTGCCCTTTCAGAGGAAGAAAGGCTCTTGCTTTGACAGTATCTAGCTCTGCTCCAATAAAGGTAAGGAGCTTCACTGGTTCGAGGACTGACTTGGGAAGGTTAGAGAAGAAACCCCAGGGAAGATAGCACTTGCAGGTCTGACTTGACTTGGTCTAGAGACTGACTCACTATGAGCCAGTCATCCAGATATGGAAAGATGGAAATCTTCTGCCTTCTTAAAAGGCCACTACTACTGCCAGGCACTTTGTAAAACCCTTGGAGCTGATGTTAGGCCAAAGGGCATTGCTTTGAACTGATAATGGCCTGAGGGCAACTTGAACCTGAGGTACTTTCTGTGGGAGCACCTAATGGGAACGTGAAAGTATGCATCTTTAAGGTCCAGGAGGCTAGCCAGTCCCCTGGTCTTAGAGAGGGAAGATTATTCCCAGAGTCACCATCTTGAACCTTGGTTTTAAAAAGATGTTTATTTAGGTATCTTAGATCTAGGATGGGTCGCCACTCCCTGTCTTTTTGGGGTAAGGAAGTACCTGGAGTATAGACCTTTGCCCCAGTGCAGGGTAGGAACTCTCTCTATGGCTCCCTAGAGCCAGAAGAGATGAAACCTCTGCCTCTAGGGCAAGGGTTTTGGAGAGACTTGCAGGTGGAAAAGATCTGGCTCTCACCTTGAGAATTTTTGAAGCTGAGAACCAGTCCCTGGCTTACACTTCCAGGACCCACTTGTCTGAAGTAACAGACACCCAGTCCTGGACGAAAGTAAGCTCCAGCCTGCCCCTACAGGGATAGGAGAGTCGACCTGGGCAGACACATCAGGGTGTCTGCTTGGCAGGGGCCTTAGGCTGAGGAGTGGATGCAGCCCTGCTCATTCCCCTTCTGCCTCTCCCTCTGAAGAACCCCTCTGTGAAAATGGAGAAGAGGCCTGTGCTTGGTAGAAAGGCCTATGAAAAGGCCTGCCCCTGCCCCTAGAATGCTGCATTTGAGGAGTTGCCTGCCTCCTTAGCCTGTGCACTCCTGTAAGTGGTCATATGTTCCTCCATTTTCTTCATGCAATTCTCTGCTCCCCAAACAGCAATTACCTTCCAAAGGGAAATCCATGGCCTTAGCCTGGGTGTCCTGTGAGAAGCTAGCACATCTGAGCCAAGCCATTCTCCGAAGAGCAACAGATGTAGCCATGACTCTTGATGACACATCACTGGAGTCCACAGCAGCATGGAACTGTACCTTAGATGCCTCAATCCATCCACAGCCACCTCCTCCAGCTCCTTGGCCAGCTGGGGGAGCCTGTTTAGCAGTACAGTGTCCACTTGGACTTCTGGTACCTGGCTGTATAGCCATATAATTAGCCTGCCTGAGTCCCAAAGAGGATGCCATGTACTGCTTCTTTGCCAAGGCATCCATCCTCCTGGAGTCTATCTGGGCGGTGTGAAGCCAAGGGACATTAACCTGTCACAGGCTGCAGCCTGCACGACCCCAACATGGCTGCATTGTTGGTAGAAAAACTCTGTGTCTGAGCCTGATAAGGTGTACCTCTTATCCATCCTTCTATCAACAGGAGGTACAGAATTAGGAGACTAACATTTTTGAGTCTGTTTCCCAAAGATTTGTGCAAGAGAATAGACAGCCTCGGGACTCTGGGATGTCCATCATCTGTATAAAATCAGGCTCTTTTGATTCTCTGTAGCTTCCTCCACAGGAAGCTAAAGAGTTTCAGCCACTTTCCTGTAAAACAAATAGTGGGAGGGGACTCAGAGAGCCTAGGAGGGAAACACCAGAAGGTCTGTCTGGGGAGATGTCCGTTCAATGGGCACATCCAGACTTTCTGCTCCATCATAATCATCTTGTTCAAAATCCCCCTCCTCAAATTCCGTTCATAAAAATCTTCAGGGGCATACTCCTGAAATAGTGGAACCGACCAAACTGAGCCCCTAGCTAACGGAGCCAGATCGACGGAACGGACGAAGCGATTCAACAATCCGAATCGCCGGGCAATCTCATCAGCGGTCAGAACATGAACCTCTGGATCTGAACCGGCTGACTTGTCTTTTCTTTTCTTTTGTAGGAACCGATCCTCAGGATCGGGCTCTCCTCTTGCCCGAAGTAGTATCGCCTCTGGTCAGAGGGCACTCCTTCTGGTTCGGTCGGAATTGAACTGGCTGGCCATCCGGTCACCGGACTTCTCTGCTTCCTTTTCCTAAGTCTATCTAATCTCTTTTCTAAGATAGTTTTAGGAAAATTTTACAAATTTGGCAGTCTGTATCGAGGTGTTCAAACCCCAGACAATAAACACAGGTGGTGTGGTGGTCGGCCTTGGCAAAGACTTCCCCACACTCACTCAGTGTTGAAACCCAGTGGGCCCGTTTTTCTTGGGTTTCTCAGACATGGCCAACCTATAAACGTGCCTTTTTGGCCAACCACCAGGCAAGACTCTCTTATCGGTTCCTAACCGTGTCACGGGTGTTGGAAAAAACGTCTAAAATACTTTTTTTTTTTTTTTTTTTTAGAACCGATAAAGGCCAGTAACCACACACTAAAGTAAAGTACAGAAAATCGAGAAGGATCGGTTCAGTCGAACTGACTGAACAAACTTACATTACACAATAATCAGAAACCACTATCTAGTACTCACGGTACGCAGACAGAGCCTGAACAGACTATGGATTAAATTCAGACTAATTTCGGCTTAAAACAGACACTTTAACAGACTTTTGAACCGAGCTGAAGGAGAAAACTCTGGAGCGACTGTTCAGTGAGTTTGGAGTAAAGAATCTGACGGTTGGGTTTTAAAGGGCTGCAGACAGAGACCTCAACCGAACTCGAGCTCAGCATTCTACACTGCATAGAAACTTAACCTTTGTTCTCCGGGCAGTTTAAAGGCTGGAGCTAACTGCAGATAGTCATAATACAGCAAGACTTCATGTTGTTTGAATGTGGGTTATTTTCTGTCATGGTGACAGAGCTCTGCACATTACAAGGCAGGTGATACCGACATGGAGAAAGCAAGCTGACACAAGGCCCAGTGCAACAACCACATCCAACACAGGGACAAGCTCAGACACCTGACTTCTCCCTCTCTCTCTCTCTCTCCCCAAGCAAGGGTACACAACCGAGGCCATCTTTTGGCCATCCAAATGCTGTGACAAACACTGGCCAGCAGCAGGTACTGTACAGTGAGGCCAGTAATGCTGGGGACTGTGGTCAGACCTCACTGTACTGGGTAAATCACAGGTTGTGTGTGTGTGTGGGGCACAGAGTCAAAGCTACAATACTGAGACAAACCTTTTCTGAGCAGCTTCCTTCTTTTCTTTTCTTCCTGCTTTTTCCTTTTCTTTCTTCCATCAAATGTTCCTCTTCTTGTGTTTCTTGTTCTTTCTCCCTAGCAAGTTGCAAACAACAGTTATAAAATGGACAAGACAAAACCAATAAAAAACACAACTGATCACATCTGATCACGTGACGTGCATGGTTCCAGCACAAGTCAGAAATACTTATGGTAGCTTTGTAAAACCTCATTACCAAATTGTAAAATTAGAAATTAGGAGAGCAATTTTATAACAGGGATCCTCTGATGAAGCCCCCACAAGGAGGGGCGAAAATACAAGGTTACTTATCTGTAACAGGAGTTCTAGGAGTGGTATATGTTGTTCATCTACACTTATTGGCAGGTTCCTTGCCGCTTTAAATCTTGCGGAAGGTCTTCAAGCTGGCTCCTCCCACCCACCCAGGTGTAAAACTCTCGGCTCTGACCCATAATGCCAGACCTAGCCCGCTGAAAGCCAGGTTGTGTGTCGAAGCTGTGGAGGTCGGATGGTTGTAGATGAACAACATATACCACTCCTAGAACTCCTGTTACAGGTTAGTAACCTGTATTTCTAGGGACGTGGATATGTTGTTCAATCCACACTTATTGGCAGACTCCTACCAGTTCTCTGGGAGGAGGAGGCATGCCAAGACCCCTACTCTAGGGAATAAGGACTGGAGAACTGAGGTTCCAAAACCAGCATCCTGGCATGACTCTAGGTCAATGTGGTAATGGGTAACAAGGTGTGTGCTGACTTCCAGGTAGCAGCCCTGCAGATTTCCTGCATAGGGACGTCCGTGAGAAGCAGCCACCAAAGCAGCGGTATGGCGGGTAGAATGAGTTCTTATCCCTTTGGGAGCTCCATGCCCGCCAACCTATAGCAGAGATCTATGCAGGAGGTGACCCACCTGCTTATCGTCCGCTTGGCTGCAGGTCTGCCAGGTGCGGCTTCAACGTAGGTGACAAACAGCTGGCTTAACCTCTCCTCAAATCTCAGCCATCCGCCTCCTTATAAGAGAGCGCCTTCTAGGGTCCAGAATATGGAGCCTATATTTGGCCTCCGAGGTGTGATTAGGTAGAACACCGCAGAGTCAACACCTGATTAAGGTGAAACTCCGACACCACCTTCGGAAGGAATTTCAGGTGGGGCTAAGGGCAACTTTGTCCCTGTGGAAGACCAGATAAGGAGACTGATGGAAAGCGCCTGGAGCTTCCCATCCTTCTGGCTGATCTAACAGCCACCAAGAAGGTGGTCTTCCACGACAGGTGAGAGATGTCACACCTGTGCATCGGTTCGAATGGCTTGCCCATGAGCTTAGCCAATACCAGCAGTAGATCCCACAGAGGTGGAGGTTCTCGCATCAGAGGGATATGTGATCAAGGCCTTTGAAAAGCACCCAACCACCTTCCTCACGCGCCACCGACTGCTTGCCGCCCACACCCGTAAGCAGAGATGGCTGCCAGGTGCACCTGAGGGTCGTGGGACCAAGCCCTAGTTGAGACAGGGACCACAGGTAGTCCAAAATGCTAGCTAAGGAACAGGAGGAAGGGTCCAACCTTTGTTCTGACACCAAATGGAGAATGTCTTCCATCTGAAGGCACAGCATTTTCTGGTCGACTCCTTACGGGATGCCTCAACGACGTTGAGGACCTCGCAGAAAGACCCAAGGCCTGGAACTCTAGCCACTCAGGAACCAGGCCGTCAGATGCAGGGACTGAAGGTCCAGATAGAGTATCTTCCCTTGCTGACCGAGATCAGGTCCAGGTGGGCTGGAACCGCCTCGGGAGCCTGGAGCTGAGGCTGAGGAGATCTGGATACCAGAACTGGCAGGGCCAGTCTGGGGCTCAGAATCACCTGCACCCTGGTCCCTCTTCACCTTGAGAAGCACCTTGTGGATCAAGGAGAATGGAGGAAGGCGCAGAAAAGGCCCGGGGTCCACGGCCTCGAGAAGGCATCCCCTGCAGCCTCAGCCGCGCATTCTCCTTGGAGGCAGGTCCACCTGAGGGGTGCCCCAGTGGAGAACAGATCTTGTACTACCTCCAGCAGGAGAGATCACTGTGAGATGCAGCGCCTATCCGGCTGAGGGCATCGGCCAGACTGTTAGAGGCTCCTGCCACATGGATGGCTAGGAGATCCGCCTCCAGGCTGATCACGAGAGACTCAAGTGCGGAGAGCCTCCTTGCATAAGGGCAAGGAGTGCGCCCCGCCTGTTGGTGGAGGTACTACATAGCCGGTGTTGTCCGCCTGACCTGGACCACTTGATCCCGCATACAACGGAGCGAAGTCGGTGAGGGCTTATTCAGACGCTCAAGCTCCAGCAGGTTGATGTGGCATCGAGACTCCTGAGGGGACCAGAGGCCATGGGCTCTGAGCTCCCCAGATGGGCACCCCAACCCAGAGAGGCATCGGTCATCAGTGACCGCCGGCTCGGGCAGACAAACGGGATACCTCCTGCAGATGAGCTGAACGAGCCACCATTGAAGGCCATTCCACATCTCCTGGGTCACCGTCACTGGCTGGTCCAGAGGACCAGAGCGCTGTGACCATTAGCGGGCCAGCCCCATTGCAGGGGGCGATATGCCAGGGCCCAATGGACCACGCTGGTGCAGGCCACCATGAGGCCCAGAAGGCGCAGGAAGTCCCGGCAGGGTACAATTGCCCAACCAGAAATGACTGGGCAAAGGAGGAAAGGACCTCGGCCCTGTCCGCGGGAGCCGTGCTCTGGTTCAAAGAGAGTTGAGCTCTGCCCGATGAACTGAATCACCTGCGATGGCACGAGTTCTGACTTGGCCTCGGTGATGAGGAGGCCAATCTGAGAGCAGACCTGAAGGGCCAGATCCCTGGATCGCTCCACCTCCAACCTGGAGGGGCTGCAATCAGCCAGTCAACCAGGTAAGGGTACACCGGACCCCTTGGTGGCAGGGAATGCGGTCACCACTGCCATGCATTTGGTGAAGACCCTGGGAGCTGGAGAGAGGCTGAAGGGCATGGCCTAGAACTCGTAAAATGATCCTCTGCTCTGAATTGGAGGAATAGCTGGTGAGAGAGATGGATTGGGACGTGAAAGAATGCATCCTGAAGGTCCAGAGAACAGAACCACATGCCTGCTCCAAGGATGGAATGATCTGAGCCAGAGTGACCATCCTGAAGGTACAAGCCCTTAGGAACTTGTTCAGGTCATGTGGGTCGAGAATGGGGCACCAGCCCCTGACTGTTTGGGACCAGGAAGTACCTGGACACAAACCCTGGGTCCAGGAGGTCCGCCACCTCCTGATCACCTCCTTCTGGAGGACCAAGACAATGTCGAGAGGCTGCGGAACCTGCAGCCCCGTGAAGCGACGGCTCAATAGGAAGGAACTGCTCAAATTCCAGAGGCAAACCCTACCTACCACTTCCAACACCCAGCGGTCCGTGGTGATAGCAGACCAGGCAGAAAGGAAGTGGCGGAGTCAGCCTCCCATGGGGAACCCAGGAAGAGTGATGAGGTTGGGAGACACCCTCAACCTGTCACTGGGCAGGCTTGGAGGAAGGGGCGGCCAAGGAGCCACCTGGGCCTTTCCTCCAGGCTTCCTGCTGCAGGAAGCAGCAGGCTTGGTTTTAGGGTGCCAAGCACGAGCCTGCTGGCCCTGATGCTGGAGTTGCTGGGCTGGATGTGCCGCAGGGGCTGAAGGGCGAAAGGGCTTATGCTGCTGCTGGCGGCCTTTGTCTTTCTGGTCAGGCGTGACCGAATCCAAGTTGGACTTCTCGATCTGTTGAAATGACCCACCCCGGCCCAAGAAGTCGGTACCCAGGAAGGAGATGTCTGCCAGCTTGTGCTGGGTATCAGCCATAAAGGTGGAGATCCGCAGCCAAGCTCTGCAGCCCATGGCCACCGCGGCCACTACTGACCAGGCACATGAATCAGCAATGTCCAACAAGTTTGAGCTGCTGTTTTGCTACCGCCTTCCTGATCCCACACCTGCTTGACCGCCTCCAGAAGAAGGTCAGCCAGGAGATGAGGAATCGCCTCATCCAGGGAGCCCAAAAGGGCGTGTGAAAAGTGTGCCATCAGAATGGCCAAGCTAGCCTGACGAAGGCCTAGAGAGGAAGCAGACCTCTGCCCTGAGTAATCCAACTTCTTGGATTCCTTATTGGGCGGTTTGTCCACATCCTGAGCGTCCCAGAATGCCGGAAAATGCTATCGGTCACTAACCCTTCCGCAGAGGGTGCTCCGAGAAACGGAGAGTGAGCCGCAGGGGCCGCGATACTGATGCATCCTGGCGAAGGTGCGGGAAAGATGTTGGCCGCAGCACAACTCCAGGACCAGGTCAATGGCTTTGGCCACTGAAAGGCCTCGTAGGATCCCTCGGTCCAGCTATCTCGTAAGGGGATACTTGGCCCGCTTCTCTACTGTTTCGTTGCATCCCGTAGACTCAGATGAGTCTAAGCATTCCCAAAAACAAGGATGGGCCTCGTCCACCGACTGACCACCTGCAGACTCTAGGTCAAGCAGCCTGGAGAACAAGGAGTTGTCGTTGTCAGACTCGAGGAGTCTCTGTGAACAGCTGCAGAGTGCCTGAGCCACCCTCCGCGTGCGAGGGTCGATCGGGAGTGAGGGTGACAGACAACCCATGGGCAAGCCCTGACTCGACTGAGAATCCTTGGTCGGGGCCCCAGTCTCCGGTTGTGAGGCGGAGGTTCCACCACAATGGGTGGAGCCACGGTTTTGGCCAAACAACCAGTGCCGTTTCGCTCCTCGACTACTATGAGGGTTGTTTCGGCCGTTCAGGTGACAACCACTTACTGGCGGAGAAAGTGTGGTCGGCTTATTCCCGGACAATAAGAGCTGCTGCCACACAACCGCAGTCACGAACTTCGCGCCAGAGCCATCCTCCGAAGAGAATGACGAGAATGAGCGCCGACCGCCGCTTTTGCATGGTGCAGAGACAGAGACCGCCGACGTCAGCGGGACCGCTGGACCTGGAAGAGGTCCGAGACCGAGACTCGGGATTCAAGGGTGGGTCAAAGAAGGGACGGGAAAACCCGGCCCTCCTCGTACAGGGACCTTAACCGGGACTCCACACAGGAGGCACAGGGTAAGTCTCGGTTTCACCCCGGGGAAACCTGGTGAAGTAGGGTTGTCGGCATCACCAGTCGACAAACCGTCCGGACGGGTCGAGAAAAATCTCGAATGCGCCAATGGGTGTCTCAGCCGCTGACCTGACGGGGACACGTGAAGCCAGCGCCTTAGCCGCAACCTCGATAAAAGTCGAAAAGCGACCATCCGGGAAGGGGATCTCTCCCGCCTCCACCTAACGCCGACGATGGGACCTACCTGAGTCCTTCTTCTTGGACCGACTGGAAAGTCCAGATGGTCCTTCTCCTTGGTGGAGAGGGACTGACACAGCCTCAAAAGAAGCTGTATATAAAGAGCCCAAGGAGAGCGGGATAAATGCCGCTGACCGAGGAGGAAGAAGATGTCGCCTGGGCCACCTCCTCCTCCTCGAGGGCAATCATCTGCTCCAACTGTTCTATGGAGCCCGCCGGTGGACATCACCCAACGGGCCTTCTTCGACTTGACCAGCGGATACCATTTTCAGGGCGCCCAGAAGAAGTCGAAAGCAGTGCGTCCTCCAAGACCAAGCCGAAAAGGATTTGCACAAGTCGAAGCTCGCGACCAGGCCAAGCCCCAGGCAGTAGACACACGTGGAGTGTGGATCGTCCGGGACATCTTCTGCCCACAGGGGGGCACCGACGAAAGCCGGAGTCTATTAGTCCATCGCAGGAAAAGAAGACCTAAATCTTGTAAATTTTAGAATTAGTTTGGGTTAACCAAGAGTGTGGATCCAGGCCTAAAACGAGAGCGCCAAGGACGGAACTGAACTTCCAAGCCGTAAGGAAGATCTGGCGCCATGGGGCGAGCTAAGAGTTTTACCACCCGGTGGGTGGGAGGAGCCAGCCTGAAGACCTTCCAGCAAGATTTAAAAGCGGCAAGGAACCTGCCAATAAGCGTGGATTGAACAACATATCCACGTCCCTAGAACATAAGGACGCTGTTGCTAGTCATTTACCATTTGCTAAGGATGTGGCAGTTCTAACAAAGTGTTACAGCTTTACTGATAACCGATTACTGAGTCTCCTTTTAGTAGGGGATTGCAGCCGTACTAACTTTGTGAGCAATTAACTTTATACGGTGCTGCACCACTATCTGGTGTGCTTGCTATTTACTCATATTGACTAGGGTTTTAAATAACTCTAATAACAACTGACTAGTAGTGCCATGCGTGAAAGTGCTAATCAACTGTGAAAACATGGAGCACTTGGAAACTGCATTTAGCTATGCTATGCCAGCAATTAAGCACCCTGAGTGAGCACAATTCAGTAGCCTCTTGGCAACAAACTTTAAAAATAAATACCCATGCCTCCCTGTATGCAGTATCAGGAGGGCTAGGGTTCGGGGCATCTGTGCCATGCAAGAGGTACAGAAGGTGCACCTGGTGTACTATGTGCACCCACCAAAAGCCTACAGTGTACACATAGCACTTTACATGGCCGAAAAATGCTGCCATGTTCACCTCTGCAGATCTCACCAAACCGCTGTCATACATCTGCTGACGACAGAAGGCAGAGTGGCTCCATGGAGGTCATCATGCATCTGCTCCTGTCCCATCCTATACACCCCTGCACCGGGGTGAATAGTGAATCGGCCCCAAGTAATTACCATTTTCATAGGAAATGTCCAGTAAATGGGGATAAAATGCGACAAAGGAACAGCCGTTTCATATTCTGTATTATCATTCTCATGTTTAAACACTGCAATATTAAAGGGTTACTCCGTGTGCATATTCCTGTACCCATGCAATTTCAACAGCTCCTGTTATGCTTTTCTGCACTTGATTGACTTCTGTAGTGAATTTTCTCACCCATTCTGCCCTAGGCTTCAAAAGGTAATGAGTTTTAATTAAAAGCAACTGTAATAATGAGCACCTATTTACGCTTTCATCTCTAAAGGAGGAACCTCTAGAAAATACAATTTTCACACAATTCCGTACAAATGTGTTGTATTTTCTGCATTAGCACCCTTTGAAAAATTCCTGACATTACCACGGAAACAAATCCGTCCCTTAAAACTATCTGCTCTGGCTGCTTGTCTACATCGGGCATCATAATCCTTTGACACATCTTGATCATTTCCAAAGCCTAAGCCTGTGATGCCACCAACACAGTATCATGACATCAGGTATTTTATTTATTTAAAAGTTTCACCAGGAAAGACATACTGAGCAGACATGCTCGTTTCCAGAGTGTGTCCTGGGGGACAGGGCAATGGATACATACACAGTAAGGACAACAGCAGCAGCAGTCAAAAACAGTGCATAATGGAAACAGGATGCAAACATACATAGTATGAATGCAAATGAACAATAAATTACAACAACAACATAAGAAAGGTGCTAGGAACTAATAAAATAAGAATAACCAGTTTCATTATTAATACAGGAAGATACTAATCTGCAAACAAATGAAGGCAAATATGATATGGTAAAAGTTATACATTAACACATTTACAGGAAGGAGAATGGTCCTTGAGGAGTGAATTGAGGATATGCAGGGAGGCAGCATGACGGATGGGAGGTGGGAAAGCATTCCAAATGTTTGGAAACGGTGCGAGATTGCAGCCTGGCCAACCGGGTAGACCTGGGTGGATGGATAAAGTTTGATGGTCATGGTTTCCGAGTGAGTGGGAAGAAAATGGTTTCAGAGAAATAGAGGAGGAGGAGAGATAGGAGGAGGGAATGAAACCAGAATTTAGCAAGAAAGTTGGCACGGTGGATATGGTGCCTGTCAGCTAGGAAGGAAGAGAGAGATTGCAAAGAGTGCAGTGATGGGTACTGGGAGGACTGTCAAAAGTGAAACAGCAGAAAAGTGGGAAATAGAGTCCAGCTTAGTTAGGGAAGATTTGGTAGCGGCACTTTGATTATATAACCGTAGCTCTAAAAATAGGCAGGATCATTTTCTGACTAAAGCAGGGCGAGCCAGCAGAGGAATACAACCGTGATTTCTGTAAAAGCACCCAGTTTATATACCCAGTTCGGATATTTGGTTGGGGGTAGGAATAGGTTGAGTCTCTTTGCAGACAATTCAAAACTGGGAGCACTAGTGAATTGTGAAGAAGCAAGGAGACAGTCCAGGGGATCTGGATACCCTGGAGGGTTGGTCAAGGAGGTGGGGACTGAAATGTAATGCGGGAAATTTAAGGTACTTTATTTGAGGGTCAAAATCCATGCCTTGTACACACCCGAGAGTTAACACTGCAAGCCACATTGGGTGAAAGGATTTTGGAGTGGTGGTAGACGTCAAAATGAATAACTCTGAAATTGTAGAACTGCAGCCAAAGCAAACAGGACACTGGCTGCATAGCCAGGAAATTACATCCAGGAGGAGGGAGATGATCCTCCCTATATAATGCCTTGGTCAGCTACAGCTCGAGTACTGTGTACAGTTCTGGAGACCCCACCTGAAGGAGGACACAGCGCTGCTGAACGGGAGGAGGCGACCAGGATGATTCAAGGCATGGAGGAGAGGCCTTATAGGAGAGAGACTGGAAGAGCTTGGATTTACTCACTGGAGGAGAGGAGGGATAGGGGAGACATGATAGAGGTTTTCAAATCGTAAAAGGAATAACCAGGAGTGGAACCAAGGGGCTGTTTAGGCTAAAGAAGGGGAATAACCAGGGGCCATGAGTGGAAATTATAGGGGCGTGGAAGCATTTTTTCACTGAGAGAGCGGTGAAGCCGTGGAATGCACTACCAGGAGGCTGTTGCAGGAGAGCACAGTGGAAGGCTTCAAGAAGGGTGGGACATGTACAAGGGGAAACTGAAACCAAAAAGACCCTCTTGGGGCTGGGGTGGTAAGGCAAGCAGACACCGAAAACAATTTGGCCTATTCTGCTGTTTTTAGTATGTTAGTTTAGGGTGGAGCTTTTTGTGGACGGCATCAATGTGTCCAGAAAGGTGAGGTGCTGGTCAAGCCAGACCCAAAGGTACCTGAAGGAGGAGGTGACCTCAAGTAATGTCCCATCTAGGATGTTTAGCCAAGACAGTCTGCTTTGTGCCATAGGTAATGGAGACTTTCTGGCATTTAAAACAACTGGTTACACATGAAACAAGAGCTGTACTTTGTCAAATTCATGCTGAAGTTTAGATGCTACATCAAACAAAACAGATGAAATCCAGGTGTTCTCATGTTGGTTTCAAGTTTGCAAAAACTAACATACTAACAAGCCAGCAAAATAGGCCTAATAGTCTATCATTGTCTGCTTAGTAGCCAGCCACCTAGCGGTTGCTTGCTTTTCTTCCCCAGCCCCCAAGAGGGTCGTCTTTGGATTTAGTTTCCTTTGTACCTGTCCCACCCCTTCTTGAAGCCCTCCACTGTGCCCTCCACCACCAGCCTCTGGGGCAGCGAATTCCATGGCTCCGCCCACCCTCTCAGTGAAATAATGCTTCCACGCTCCATGCTATAATTTCCCCTCCAGCTTCCACTCATGCCCCTAGTTGTTCCCCTTCTTTAGCATAAACAGCTCCTTGGTTCCGCTCTCAGTTCTTTTTACACACCTGAAGACTCCTATCATGTCTCCCCGTCCCTCCCTCCTCCAGTGTGTACATCCCAAGCTCTTCCAGTCTCTCCTCATAGGGCCTCCCTCCATTCCGGAATCATCCTGGTCGCCTCCCTCTGGACTCTCTCCAACAGCGTTATGTCCTTCTTCAGATGAGGTCTCCAGAACTGTACACAGTACTCAAGTTGCAGCCTGAACAAGGCATTATATAGAGGAGGATCACCTCCTCCTTCTGGATGCAATCTCTGGCTATGCAGCCCAGTATCCTGTTTGCTTTGGCTGCGGTTCTTCTACTATTTTCAGAGTTATTCATTTTGACGAAGATACTGCAAAAGGCTGATTTTTCAAAGTTTTCCCCAGAGACTTTGGGGCTTATTTATTTTTCATTCATTCAGTCAGTCAGTGTTTACTGGCACTATTGTTTCTGATTCAGTAGGGGAGCAGCTAAGCTCCCTTACTGAATCGCAGTAATATAAACAAAATCTAATTAAGATAGTCTTCCTCCCACAATGGTTTGGGAGGGTCTGCACCTTCCTCTGACCAGGACAGCATGTGAACGGCTACCTTCACAGTCAACGCTAGACGGATCCTTGGCCAGCATAAGCCCATGCAGGGTTGGCATAGAAAGCATAGATTTTCCTGCCCGACTTCCCCAGAAAATCAAGAATGGACCTTTCTGTATCCAGTAGCAACATTACTGTGGTTGGCTTAAAAGGTAGTTTTGGGGCTACACTAAAGCTGAAGGTTTGAAAGGCCCAACTGTGCTTACGTTAGGAGTAACAACAAAACTAAGCTTCAGGATATTCTACTGCATGGTAGCAGAGGTTCTGTAGCTATAGTCGAGTTGTATTTAGGTCTTAAACCCTGACAAGCTGCTGTTGCATGACAGAAGTCAGGTTCTTCCAAGGATGAGCTGGGGTTTTGAGACATTTTGTGCCATCTTTCTGAGGCTTCAAAAAAAAAAAAAAAAACCTAAGGTAGAAATCAGAAAATTTTTAAAATTGTGCCCAACTGAAAGAAGAGCTACTAACCTGACAACTGAAGGTTAAGGAAATTACAGTTTGTTGCTATGGACAGCAGTGTGGGTTAAAATTTTCACATGTGATGCACTGTGCAGTGGGCCCCAAAGTACCCATTTATAACTTGACCTGCACACATGACAGGAAAGACACTCCCCTTACGGACAAAGGTAGACCAGAGGTCAATCTAAGAGTTTGCATAAAATCCCTGATTTTACTACTGATGCATTCAATAACTTACTGTGCAGACTGCCCTCCACCCACCCAACTGTTAAGTCACAACAATGATAGGTCTAGAAGAGTCCAAAGTGCTGCTCAGAGATTTTAACATGGAACAGATACAGGGAAAATAAAAAAAAAAAAGAAAATACAAATGACTGCAGCTTGTCGAACTAAAATTCTATGAAACTGGGTGGGACCTAGTGACAATGGAAATGCATACCATTTAATTTCCAAAATTATAGTTATACTAGCTCAGGTCACATCTTGAATGGTTTGGCAATCTCAGTCTAGCTGAACAGTAAACAAAAACTAACATATACTTTCACTCGGAGGAGGAAGTTCCTCCAAGCTCAAGAAGAGCTACATGCATGAGCCATACATGTACGAAAAGCCTGCTTTCCAGCCTCTTCTGACATTCCCTAGCGGAGGATAAACGCAGGGAAGACTTCTGTTTCCACTGCCATCACCTCTTGCCTTTCACCTTGCCACAGATTAAAAGAAACAAGAAAGGAGAACAACGAAATATAGGGGAAGAAAATCCTGAAATAAGTGATTTTACCAAAGGTCTGCATCCAATTGTCAGAGGGTAATCTACGCCTTGCCTGCCTAGGACATTAATCGGCCGGTTATTGTGCTGGGGCCATCCATGCTGCGAGAGCTCCTGGAATACAATGGGGTCCATTGTCGTTCCCCTTCAAAATGCTAAGAGCTGCTGCTAGCGAAATCTAACAATTGTTTTGCCAGTCCCACCTTTGACCCCCTCTCCTCCCTGCAAACAACAGAGCTAGCTGATACCACTGCAGCAAATCTCCCAGTGGCAGCAAGACCAGAGACGAGGGATGCCATTTACTGAAGCTGCAGCTGGCTAGCAGTAGCACACGTCCTTCCTGAAACTGTTTTAACACAATATATTTCAAGCCCAAAGAAGTTGTGTTGTTTTTGTTGTGGGTCTCTTAAGGTTGCTGCCTGAAAGAAATTGGGGTGGGGGTAGTGGAATCCATGCTTTCTTCTTAAGCCCACTGTTCAAGTCATTGTCCTAAAGCATGAATCGGTGGAAACTAGGCTTTCAGTCTCAACTGCCTTTATTTTGTTTAACAGAATTGTTCTCTTGGGAACTCCATGCCACAGTTCCATCACTGAATTCAGGAGTTGTTGGATAAGAGACGATCCTTCCTGCTTGCAACACACACACACACACACACACACACACTTTCACTGCAGCCTCCACAATATTTTTCCCTGGGGCCTGCTGGGTTACTGCAGTGAAGGAAACTTGACAGTTTCAGGCTACCATGAGCATGGGAATGCGAGCCTGGACTCTTGCTGTACGTCAGTAATGACTGCACTTTTGCTGTTGATGGTACAGGTTTATTGCATTTAAATAAAGGCTCCAAAGTTATCAATGGTCTGGACTAGCACAGATGGCCACTTGCAGTCACAATAACCCTATTTAGCGAATTCTTTGACACCTTTGCTGAGTGGGCATTTCCGGTTTCTTCAGCACAAATCTGAGTGAACACCACATGAAAATCACATCCGAGTTTTAGCAAAAGGTTGCTTAGGGGTTGCATTGCTTAGCGTCGTCACTTGAACTAAACGGTTACTTAGAGGGTTGCATTACTTGGTACTGCGCTTGGACTACTGTACCCTTTCCATTTCCATTTTCTCTTCTTAGTTTGACAGCTATAAGTCACATATGCCCACTTTTCGAAAAGCTATAGGTTCGATACACTGTTTGCCACACAGATACACAGAGGTAAGGGGCAGAATTGGAAAACAGAAAGGATGCTTCACTTGTGCCAAATACCAAGATGCTCAAACAACAAGGGCGTGAATACTATGCCTTTTTTCCCAAAACAGTACAGTTTTGCCTTGCTTGAAAGTTTAATGCACCATTCAGTACGGTTGCTGGCATCGCGAGCTGGTCAAGTGTTTTAACTCGGAAAGTCAAGGTAATCAAGGGAAGCACTCTTTTCACCTGATGATCTTTTTTAAACTTAGAATTTTACTGAGATTTCAGAACATATAACTGTGCAAGGACTACTCCACAGTCGGTTGTGTTACAGCAGTGCAATAACACGAATGACCTGGGCTGGTTATGGGGCCTCAGGTGCAGCCTCAGGCTTTCAGTCACCCAGAAAGTGAGGTTAATTAAGCAAAAGATATGACAGGGTGTGCACTGTGGTGGGATAATGGCACATCATGAAGTGCCGTGAGCCTGAGGCATCGCTGAGTACCTTCAACCACCCAAGTACCGTGCATCCTTCCACAGAGCATACCGTGAAATGTCTTATTGCAATCACCAGTATGTGTCCAAGAATTATTTGTGGGGGTACACAAAATAAAATGATATTAATCATCATTAAATGCTTATTTATTTTTTTTAAATGTTCATCCACCCCAACAAAATGGACCCAGTACCTCCCAGCATTTGGCATTCCATCTCAGTTTCAAATATAACTACAATTAAACATGTTTTTCAGATTAGTCCTTAAACCTTCTACTGTCCCAAACTCACCCCATTTACCTGTCTCCTCACCTTTTCTCCTCCTCCTCTTTATATTATGTCTCTCTTCCCACTTTGTTTCTGTTCCATCTTTCCTACACTCAACACAGAGAGGATTGTATACGACAACATACACAACAAGGCAGTTGTGATCAAAGAGGTTTCGTGGTAACCAGAGACCGAGGTCCGTTACCATGGAAACCTCAAGATCTCACAACTGCCTTATTTGTATGCTCATACACAATCTTTTACAGTGTATGACCAACCATAAGCAGTACTCCGTGAACCCCAGAACAAGTCTATGGCCCAAAGGCTTCACCGGTGTCTGCCATACGTACTTGCTTCCACGTTGCCGTGGGCTGCTCGAACTATGCTGCGAATCGTTCGATCTTGTTGTGCTGCACGGTGGCGTACTCTGGGCAGCACAACAAGATCGTGATACACAGGTGCAGCACAACAATGCTGTTCCAGGCATGGATTTCCATGAGGACGGTGTACCACCACACACTATAGATGGAATGTTTACTATGGAAGGAACAGAAAATCCAAATCTTTGCTCAGTTCTACTGCCAGAATGTTCACCCCCTACAATCACTCAACAGAAGGCCTCAGACAGAACCAGGAAGTTTGCTGAATATGTAACAGGTTAGACAGCAGAGAATTCCCTGGTAAGCAAGCAAGAATGGAAGGGGACTTTCACGGTCAGCAAGAAACATAAGAAACACCAGAAATTAAAACTGGAAGTACTGTGGTACTTCCTTTTAAATAATATGTAGGTGAGTGTAAGAAAAGGATTATGACAGCAAATAACATTTAACTATTTGAAGGTTTTAAGTGAGTAAATGTGGCACATGTTTGTGATGGCAGTCAGCATGTGTGGTTAGTATCGATTTTAATGTGAAGAGGCTGCTGGAGCTTTAATCCAGTGCTGCTGTGCTCAGATAAAAGCACAGGTAAAGATGTCCCTTAGCCAATCAGGTTTCATGATTTTTGAAACCCATTTTATAATATAGAGGATAATGTACTGTCTTTGGTTAATAACCACACTGTAAACACTTTTGAGAGGTTGCCATGACATCACTGTAAACCTCAAGGACCGGAGCTCGAGAGGTTTTCAGATGTCAAACAACCTCGAAAAGTGTTTTCAGCGTGAGTTATTAACCAAAGACAATGATATATTTTATAGTGTATGGGCTACCAAGATAGTGTAATACGAGACTGAATTATTTTACTGAGTACTGACCCCCCAGCTTGCTCCTCACCAGCCTAATTGTTCTCTCTCTTATCCCCTGTCTTATCAACACTAGGCCCATCCATCCCTTATTCTTCCTTTCCCAACCTCGGATAGGAGCTCACTACCCTGGGTTGTGACATCTACCATGCCTGTACTTTATAGCATTCAATCCGGGATCACACATACTCCTTTTCTCCATCCACCTTCTCTACATCCAGCTTTACCAACTCCTTTCTGTGCACGTGCCCTCCTAGCCTTTCTCCCCACTTCCTCCCTCTCTTCCCCTACCTTCACCTCTACCTGGTGTATATTTTTATTTTATTTTTTTCTTCCGTTACTTCCTCCTGCAACCTTAGATAACCTGCTTTATCTTCCTATAGACACTTCTATGTATGTAAATACCGTGTAATCTGTACAATATCTGTATAATTCTATGTATATATGAACTTTTTTTCTTCCTCTCTGTAAAGAGTATTATCTGTATTACCTTGTAAATACCTGTGTTGACCTGTATATACAATTTTCATGCTCCACCCAGGTCCATCTTGCAAATGAGCTTCTGCTCACGATGAGAGCCTGGTTAAATAAAGACTTGATTGATTGACTGAGTTACTTTACAGAACATTGATTGTTGCAAGCATTCTGTTTTGTTAGAACATTGAGATTGTTGTAAGCATTCCATCTTGTTATACCATTGATATGACATAAGAACGGTTAACAACAGAGTGATGTCATAACAAGGTTGTAATCTGCCTGATTTCAGTTAAGGGCTTCCCATATATTATGCAGCATTATACAATGGGGTATGAAAATCCTGTAACCTCATCGGTCAAAACAGATCACATGACTGTGATAAATCCTCCAGTATACCCACTGTAAAACCTTTATATCACTATAAAACAACAAAAAAGTTAGACATTGTATAATAGTTATATATCATTACAGGGAGTGAGTATATGGGTGGATTTACCACTTCTAGTGTGGTGAAAGTCACTTTCAGGCTGTGCCTCGTGACTGAAACCACACCAGACATGGTAAATCCACCAATATACCACACCCTGTCATGGTATATTGCTAATTGATACACACAAGGAGTGGATTATTTATTTATAATATCCATCAAACAGTCAGGTGTTACAAAAACAAATAAAAATCACCCTAGTTCATTCAGGTAAATTTTTTCAATAACTCTGATAACAAGTACATACATGTCAAATGAAATTCCTTATAACGTGCAGAAACATTTTAGATCTTTGACTGGCTGAAAGCAGCTCACAGCCATGTAATTACTGACCCATAACTACAGCTTGAACTACTTACAGCCATTCAAACTACATCATGCAGTGATAGAAGTTAATACTGCACTGTCACGCAAAACTGTCAGTTATTAATTTTTTTTTTTTTTTTAAAAAAAAAAAAAAAAAAAAATCACAGGAGTACCCTAAACACACATTTGTGATTTTTTCACCCTGAGCTGATATGCCAAACAAAATGATGACTTTCCTAAGATTCTGTAAATGGGCTGCCAAATTGTGCTGAAAGCGATTTTAGTGCCTGAGCCTCTGTTAATATAGTTGCGTCTCTACACAGTGGCCCAGATATTCAAACTCGCCATTTTGTGGCGCAAGCCCCTCGCCGCTCAAAATAGTTGCGCTGAGGTGTGGCCAAGACGATATTCAACGGAGTTAGCTATAGCACAACTTCTTTGAATATCGCCCTTGTCACACCCACTGTGCATGGCGCAGGGAACTGTGCCAGCGCAAGTGGTCAGAGGGAGCACTGAGATGCGGTGGCGCAAGTTCCATTGCGCCATGCACAGCACCTGCGATATTCAAAGGTGACATACAAATAGGGCCATAATTTATGCAAGGCACAGGAGGGCCATTTGCATCGATTATGGCCCCATTTGCATGTTATTACATGCAGGTGCGCCGATCCCTGACGACTGCGCCCCTTCCAGAGGTGCGCAGCCGCCGGGGACCAACGCCTTGCAGCCTGATTGCGGGCAGAACAGTAGTGTTCCCCACCCCAGCAGCCCGATTGTGGGCATAACTGAACCCCAATTATGCGATGCTGGCATAACTGAAAAGTCCCCCAATTGGCCCGATCCACGGGCATAACGAAAAAGTCCTCCCACCCCGGAGCAGCCTGATCGTGGGCATAACGAAAGTCTCTCCCCGAGTAGCCTGATCATGGGCATCAGACCCCCCTCCCAAAGTCCAATATCCCTGGTGGTCCAGTGGACGCGGTAGCCGATCGTGGGCGGCATCCTCACCGCCCCCGTCCGACATCCCGGTGATCTGGTGGCCCCACCAGCCCCCAGCTCGCTCACCCCCGTCAGCCGGCACCCCACCGCCTGCAGCCCCTACTGACAGCTCGGTAGGGATGCATGCCCATTGGTTCAGAGCATGATCAATGGGCGTGCAGCCCATACCGTCAAGTCGAGCCAGATATGAGTTCATTCAACTATCTGGACTGACTTAGCGTATGGCCTCATGCATGCTTATGCTCTGAACCAATGGGCGCAGCCTATCAAGCAATCAGCGAGGCGGCAAGCGGGTGGATACTGCTGCCCGCCGCTGACGGGAGCGGAATGGTGAGGGCTCCGTGGGCGGAGGGGTGGGGCCACTAGATCCAGGGATGTTGGGCGTGGGGGTGAGGATGCCGCCCAGCGATCAGGCTACTCGCAGTCCACTGGACCACCAGGGATATTGGACTTTGGGGAAGTCTGATGCCCGTGATCGGGCTACTCGGGGACTTTTCGGTTATGCCCGCAATCAGCTCATAGGGTGACACCAGCCCACGATCGGGGCATGGGGGCGCCGCCAGGTGCAGCAGGAACAATTCCAGGGTGTGTTGCGCCTGCAATGCGAGCAGCTCACCTGTGGGTGGCCCTCAACTTGTTCCTTTTTTTTTTTTTTTTTCAGCGTAACTTTGTGCAGGCGCAAGTAGGGTTGCGACTGCATAACTCCGCATGGCCGGGCTGAATATCGGGCTGTGCAGTTTATGCATGGGCACACCACCCCACCTGTGCATGCATCATTACTGATGCTGCCGCACATCGGATTTGTCAGGCCACTTTCCCTTTTAAATATTGCACAGGGTGCATCAGTGGGTTGTGCATGGCGCAACACTGTTGCACCACGCTAACCCTTTGAATATCTAGGCCAGTATGTTCAGGCTTTTCAGTCTGTGTTAAAGTTTCTGGCATGTTTTACCCATCTTTTCTGCAGTGCTCCAATCTTCCTGACACAGAACAAACACCAGCATTACCTGTGCCATGTCGTAACACCTCTCACGAAATGGTTGTAAGTCCAGCCTTTCTCTGAGCTCTCAGCCTGTAGTATGGGATTAGCCAGCGCTCTCTATGGGTAAACCATGGCGCCTGCAGTGCTTAATGTTCAGGCTGTTGCTGATCATGTCAGTTTTACCAGGACCCCGACACCGACAAGTTTTAAATCAACCCGACCTTGTGAACCTACCCTCCATACTATGATTTATGACCTAAGGGAATTTTGTGAGTTCACATAACCTGCAAAATGAAATGACTACTTTATGTCCCACTGTCAAAAAATAAGGCAGAACAGTTGTCTCAGTCAAGCTATCTCAATGTGCTATTTTCAAAAGACTGTCTGCACATGTTAGAAGTGCAATAAAAGCCGTCCACTGGCTGATGCAACCCACCTCGCGCAATGCCGGCAACCCCGTGTTTGGGAGCGAGCATGGACTGCCGAGGGTCGGCGAGAGGAGAAGGATTGAGCGTTCAATGGACTGCTCTCTTCTCCGGGAGGGGGCTTCAGCTGTTGGTGCCTGGTTGCCCCTAGGTGAGGCAGGCGCTTGGAGGGAGCATGTTCCGGACGTGTGCATGCTCCACTCTGCAGGCGTCATTGCATGCCCCGACCCGAGGGAGGAGGGAAAAAACACTAGCCGCAGCAGTGTGATGGAGGGTGCCTCGCGAGCTCCGCTCTGGCACTGACGCCATGATCCAGTCCCCAGTGGGGTGTTGGGGGAACCCGCTTCGGCCCGCCCGGTGAGGAGGATAAGCCCTAGGGCTGGGTCCAGTGCCAGATGGTGGACGTTGGGGGCAGGCTGGGGTGCCCTCTTGGATGGTGGGCAAAAGAAAAAAAAAAGAAGGAATGAAGTGCAATAAAACACTCCAGGCATGTGTGATTATGGCCAATAATCCTATTTCTCTCTCTCTCTCTCTCTCTCAAGTGTTTAAAGGTTCTGTGCCAAGTGCCTCAGGCCTAACACCACCCTCAAAAGGCATGTGATTACTGAGCCATAATCACACACCCTCTCATGCTTTATTGCATACTATCATTTGGGTAGGGAATTTGCTGCATTCTGATTGGCTGAGTGTGTTTGGAATCCAGTGCCATAGGGCACAACCACCACTGGACTGGGAGCCATTCTGCCAACCAGACGCAGGTGCTCACATGTATCAGTGTTTTTGTGCTCTTATAAAGAATGTCTGGCAGACATTTTGTATAGTAAAAACAGCAAACACCCTAAACTGCCACAAGAACACAATAAAAACATATTTACATCATTACTAAACAACAGCATGCAGACAGTGCCAAATCGTCATGTTAACTTATGCTGCCAGAAGATTTAGAACATACAGGTTTCTAGGACGTGTGTACACATCCATGGCAGAGCAAGGGTTAAACCCAATTTACTGTTCAGTGCAGACCTTTTTCAGCTCGTCTTAACTCTTTCAAAACTGAGAACTGCTGAGCCCCAGTGCAGTAGCAATTCTCTGAGCCTCAATCCAAAGTCCACTCATACATTGAATCGACCTACTCCCTCCCACCCCAGTGCCCACCCAGTCCAGCCTCATTTTTTTTTTTTTTTATTAAAATGAGGTCCTCCACAATTCATAATTTCTGGCAAACTGGTTTATACCGCCAACTCAACGCTTTCACGTCACCCACGATTCCCAGTCGGTGGTTTTGAAAAAAATAAAATAATAATTAACCCCACGCTAACAGCCCTCATTGGAACTTAGCTATAGCAGAGACAAGGTAAATGACCACCAACTTAGCAACTTCAACAAACTCCACCCAGAGGCGACTACTGGTGACCACTGAATCAGCGGTTTTCATCACAGCACTTCTGAACGGCACTGCTGTCACGAAGAGGGCACAAGCATCGCTCCCTCTCCCTCCCTTGTCTCTACGCAAAAAATGCTGAATTGCTTACCATGTAAAGTCAAATACTATAACATGCATAATTTAAAAAAAACAAAACAAACAGCCACAGTTTTTTTGTTTTTTTTAAAAGATCATTAATCAGAAAAGGGGTTTGGGGAACAAAATTATTTCTGTGCTCATCTTTAACTGGGGTACAGTTTCTTATAATCACAACAGTGTCATTTAGTGGTAGAAACCAGAAGGGATCATTTTACATAATTGTTTCCCACATGAACTGCAGCATAATGGTTATTTTAACTAGTTTTTATGCACATTTTTCCCTTTTATTTTCACTTGTATATCTGCATGGGACCCATTTTCGTGCAAAAAACACACTGGAGTGGTGACCGTCTTGGGTTAATCCACTTCCAGGTGCTGAAGGCACTCAGCATCACTACACAGCTGAGCGTGCATGACAACCACCACCCTGTTGTGTTATTGTACTTATTTCACCCATCGTTGGGACCATAGCCTTACATTATTAAAACTTAGTAGTAGTTGCAATTTACTCCAACCTGGAATAACTTCCGAGGCGCCGTGCTGCAGCGTCCATGGAGACAGAGATGCCACTCAGTAGCAGGTTCAAACACATTGGGGGCCTCTGTCTCACACTCCCATTTCAGTAGGTTTAAGTGTTTTATTTTAATTTTTGCTTGTACTGTTGGTCCCTAGGTTGCTGCCGGAGGAGACCACCCCACCCATGTTGGCTTGGTCCCTGCACTAACCAGGATCTGAGCATCATGGAGCTCACGCCGTGTTTTCCCCTTGTGCATCCCCTCCCCAACCCCCATGGTGCAGATGATCATACAATGACCCTGGCGCACAGCTGGTAGCCGACATGCAGAGATCTGCCAGTGCCCCACCAAGTCCAGCTGTCAGTGTGGTCCCGAGCTGCTGTACCCGAGCCAACGTGATGGGGTCTGTATGCGCTGGAATCAAGCTACCCCTCCCCGATGAGAGCAATCCTAGAATGCTTAGCCTTCTCCCCATGGCCCACCTTCAGACATCCAAGGTCCTTCCAAAACCCTGGTTGCTGGCACTGCAGGCAGAAGTGCTTGCTCTGTGCTGGGGCCAGCCAATGATTTTAAACTGCATCTGCTCCCCAGAGGCTTTGTCCCTCCACTTTCCAATCGGCAGACTTATTGACATTACTGCTTATCTGAAATTGCAATACGGTCTAGAAATAAAAATGTAAAAAATTGTTCGATCATTGGAACCTCAAGCCTCGGGTGACAGGTCAGAGCCAAGTACATCAAGCATAACCTAATTAAAGTACTAGAGACACTTCCAGGATCTTCTTGGGGCAAACATCAACCAAGTCAATCCTTCTACACCAGACACTATACTTTGAGTCCCTGTGTTAATTTAGAAAACCCTTGTCTTATGGCATTCAGACTGAACTGTCCAAAACTTGAAATTCCTTCTTGTATTTTATTAAAGGAAGAGCATCTACCTCTCACTATGTGGTCTCATTTAAGCAATCTTTAATTTTGCAGTCATATGCCCTCATTTATAGTGCTTTTCTTTTCATTCATTTGTTTTATTAAATATACTTAATTCCGCCGTCACAGACTGGAACCTCCTTCCTCTCCTACTAATGCCCAGTTCCCACTCATCGAGGTTCCACCACCAGGTCTCACAGGGACCCCACAGTCCACCCACGTCATATTAGTATGCTGCCTCCTGGCTCTCTCCCCCTCCCCAGGTATGCCTTCGACCACTGCTGAGACCCAGGGTTTCCCGAGGCAGCTATCGGACTCAACTCTGATCCATCTAAGCCATCTGATTTGTTAAAACTAGAGGCCTTGCTGAACCGATGTAGCGACTGTAACAAGTTTATCGGGTCACCTATACAGTAGTGTATCGTCAGTGCTGAGATCTCTTTACAGTTTCACCACCACCCCGATGCCCTTTTATCCAAGGCATAGTCCTAATAGTATCGGCTGAGGACAGAGGCTCAGTGCTTTAAGCAAACAGGAGGTGAGAGAGGGTACCTGTACCTGGTGTCCCTATGTATAGTGGGCATTTGCTTAATAAAGTTTAATTCATTTTGACTTTGGCCATGGCTGAAGGTACTGTGAGCATAACTAACATGGTTCTGAATGTTTCTCCAGAATTAAATTTTTGCATGGTGGCACCTATGAAGGATCAGTCTAACGCCTTCTCTGTGTCTATTGTCATGACCAGGAGTGCTTTTTAAGGCCTTACGTACTAGAAATTATGTTTAATAATTTCCAAAATTGTTCTCTATGTGTCTGTCCAGTATTAAGCCTGTTTGGTCACACACCGTCAACTTACCTATAATACTTTTGCAGCTCGCCACCATCACTTTGACAAATAACTTGGTTTCTTGATTTAGTGACAACAGTGGTCTAAAAGCTAAACATTTTGTGAACTCCTTGCCCTGTTTTGGTAGTACTAAGACTATAACCTCTCCCTTGAGGCTGGCATTCTTTCCAGCTTATGACATTTAACAAGTTTAGTTAGGGTGGGCATCGGTTCAGACCAATAAACTTTACAGATTTCTATGCTAAATCCATAGTGACCTGATGACTTACCCGATTCTGTGTTCTTTCAAGACTGGTTATTTCCTCACCAGTTATGGGTTCATCCAATTTTGCTAGTTCTATCTGGGGTAGTTGTGGCAGTTGGACTTTCCTCAAAATCCTGAATATCCCCATCCTCAAAAATTCTTGAATATCCCATCCCCATCTCCCACCTGTTTACCCATTGAGAACAGTGTATTATTTGGATTATCAGCTATGCCTCTGTTAAATTAACTTTTCTTCCTAAATGGGCAAGAAGATACACAAACTCAAAACAAACATCTGTAACCAGAAGCGTTGCAGGCCTGGAAACATCTGGAAGGGCAGAACAATCTTAGCTGTGAAACATGATTATGTATTGTACAGAATACTCTATTAAACTGTATTTAGATATGGGAAAGGGAAATTATTTAACCAGGAAAGGCACACTAAGTCGAGCTCGCTTCAGGTGCGCCCTGGGAGCAGAAGGATGATAAGTGGCTTGCTTAGGGTGTCACAGGTATAGAAGTGGGAGCTGATGAGATTCAAACCCAGGTTTGCAGTGCAGTGCCCTTTACCACTACGCTATACTGCCTCCTGTGAGATAAAGAATTTATGTATTAGGATCAGGGCCAGGCAGTCCTTCTCGACTCTGTCACTGGGTTATTTTATACTGCTATTTGCTAAACCCACTACTTTGGACTTGTATAAGAAAATACTCAGAATCTCAGGATGTCTGGTCAGTCTGTTAAAAATGTAACAGTTTAAAACAAAAACAAGTTGCAGTAACAATAAATAACATTTCAACGAACTGCATATAACAGACTACTTACAACAGGGTGCTGACTAAGTATCCTTGATGTCTTGTATTTGACAGTGCACTACTCGTCTCTAGGACCGTAAGTGCATCTGAAGGACTTGTAAAGTGCATCTGAGCGATATATGGTCTTGTGTCACGGCACCTATAGTAGGCTTTGGCCATTACTTGGTGACTACTGCAGGTACTGTAAACTGACCTGGCAAGAGGCCTGTCTGGCAATTTATGGGTTCCTGGCATACCCTCCATTCCTTTCACAGCCTGTGGCTGTGTTGAGGGAACATTACAGGAGGGAGGCAGAAAGAGAAGGAAGGACTCAGAGGGTCCTCTGCATGAGCTCTACAGCTCGCACCAAAGACGTAGACAGTACGGATTAGGCCATATCACTTAAAATTTAGTGTCCAATAGAAAAAGTGATCCCAAAAGGCATGCTCTGCAAGTCTAAAACTTTAGTTTTAAACCAGTCTCTATGGCACTGACTTAGTCTGTTACGCTGAGAAGTCCACAAGTAGTATAAAAGCTATGACGTTATTAAAGCCACACAGTTCGCGAACACTTCATCAAGTGGATGTAGGATGCCCACAACCACTCTCCCCTCCCTCCACCCCGCCTCCCAGAGAAGCTTTATCTTTTGACATTCATAGACTTGTAAGGGTTCACATGGACTGTTTGAAATTGTACTTGGCCAGACTTAGTTTCTTCAAACAATTTATGATGTCAGAAAAATCAAAGCATGTAACGCTAACCATGTGGGCTGCAAATGGCAGCTGGCTGTACTGAGGGCTGTTCCAGGTCAGTGCCAATCATCCCCACAAAAGGCTGTGGAGCTCCTTCCCAGCCTCCAGTGATACTGTAGAGGCCGTAGCCACCAGTTCACATCCCCAACACTCAAACAGCCCCTGCTATCACCTGTATTCAGTGCATTTCTTCATTTATTATAGACCAACATGAGCTGTTGAAAGCAGTCTCCTATATGCATCTAGCTTAACATACAGCACCAGATCAACTAGCAACCATGGATAACTTAGCTGGCCAAAGTACAGAGTCTCAAATGCTGTTTCATTAATAAATTTCAGCCCATTACACCTTGCTAGTCTGTGTCCCAGCTACTCCCAAGTAAGGAGGCAAGCGATAAAAGAGACAAATGTTACACTGTTCTGTTGCCATCTACTCAGGTCTGTACCGCCATGTGGCTCCTTCAGAGCACAGCCGTTGATGTTGATGCTTATTCCATCAGGGACCCCTGCCAGCATTCTCCATCCAATTTTACTAATCAATCACCTCTCTCATTGTGGTTTCTCCTTCCATTTTTCTATTACTTGCTTCCACCTTTGCTGCCAGGTGCCCTGCTGCACTTCTCCAATCCACCTGTCACTCCCTCTGGAAAGATTTTGTCACAATTTTGATGCATGTGCCCGCCAAGTCAGTTATGGCCTGCTTAGCTGAACTGTAACTGTGTTGACCATTTGGGTACTGTGTGATCAATTTGGCAGCAAAGGCGTTTGAAACCAGAGATTGTCTGTTCAGAGTGCTGAACGCAGAAACAGAGAATCTGGTGGCAGATAAGGAGCACCTGACTCACGCAGTCTGCCCATTTTTCCCCTGCCTATACTGTCACTGAAGACCCTAATTTATCTCCATCCCCTCCTTGTTTTCCAGTAAGATTCCCTTATGCCTATTGCTTGCATTCTTGAATCCCACCACCTTGGCTGGAAGACTGTTCCAGGCATCCACCACTCCTTCAGTGGAAAAGCACTTCCTCACATCTCTTGAATTTCCACTTCCAGCTTCACTGCATGTTCCTTGTCCTCATTCATCTTTTCCTCTGAAAACACTCCCCTCTAGTACCTCATCTTCCACTGTGAGGTCTTTATAGGTCTCTTTACATATCCCCCTGGTGTACATACTGACGTCCCTTCAGTCTTTCCTCCTAGGGCTTCAGACGCAGCCCTGCACCTTTTAATTGCCCTCCTCTGGACATCCTCCACTCTGTCTATGTCCTTCATGAGATGTAGTCTCCAGAGCTGGACACAGTACTCCAGGTGGGGTCTCACCAGCGATCTATACACTGGCGCCACCACATCCCTCCTTCTGCGGGTGATACCCCTCCTATGCACCCCAACATCGCTTTAGCCCTACCAACTGCCTTGTCGCTTTTCTTACGCCACCATGAGGCCATCAGATATGCTTCTCCCAAGTCCCATTCCTGTTTTGTAACCGTCAACACTTCTCCCATTCTGTATTCCACCTCTAGGTTTCTGTGCCTTAAGTCCAGCGATTTTCGCTTTTTCGCAATGAAACCACCTACCATTCCTTGACCACTCCTTGAGTTTTCTCAGGTCTCTGCACATTCTTTACACCCTCTCTGAAGTGTCCACCCTATTGCACATTTTGGTGTCATCTATAAAGAGGCAGACTTTCCATTCCAGCTCATCTGCAAGGACACTTTCAAAGATATTAAAGAGGACTGATCCAGCCGCCCGGTGGCACTGAGGGCTGAGGCACTGGTCGCCACACCTCACCGCAACCGGTGCCGGGGAATGAGCACGGGTCACTGGGGGTTGTGGGGCAGGAGAGGATCAAGCATCTGCTGGACTTCTCTCCCTCTCTGGGGAGGGGACTCCATCAGCAGCATGTTGCCTCTGGGCGGAGGCTGGGGGACAGTCACGCCCAGTGTGCATGGGGTGAAGCTGAGGGCAGGACGTCTGGAGGAAGCGTGCAGACGCAGGCACGCCCCTCTGCCACGTCACTGCACATCCTCGGCCCGGGCAGCACCAAAGAAAAGGGGATGGGCGCCTGGACACGAGCGGCTTGATGGCTGTCCACGAGTTTCTCTGCACCTGTCTGGATCCGTGTTCCAAAGGGAGTTGGGATTTCTTGCAGCCCTGGCCAAGTGGGAAGCCACAGAAGCCAGGCACCTGCAGTAGAGGCTAGATAGTGGCTGGATGTCTCTATGAAGGATGCGAGGACAAGAGGGGAGCAGGTCACGGCCACAAGGGAGGTAAAAAGTAGTAGCAAAAAAAAAAGGAGGACTGTTCCCAGTACTGAGCCCTGAGGCACCCTGCTGGTCACCCTCCTTTCCTGGAGGAACACTGTTTACCACCACCTCTCATCGCCCATCTCGTAATCAATTTCCTGTAGTTTACCACCACTAAGCTGCACAGTTTCTTTATGAGTCTCCCAAGCGAACAATGTCAAATGCTTTACTGAAATCTAAGGTCATGTCCACCACCTCACCCTGATGTATTTCCCTGGTCACTCAGTAAAGAAGTCCATCAGATTTGTCTGACCAGACCCCCCACCAATGAATCAGTGTTGCCTAAGGTCTTGTAACCTTCTGGATTTAAGATGCTCTACAATCCTTTCCTTTAGCAATGACTGGACTCCATTAACTTTCCCACTACGAGGTCAGTCTGACTGGCTTACAGTTGCCAGCCTTCTCCTGCTACCACTTCTGTGAAGTGGGATTACATCTGCCCTCCTCGCCCTCCAGAATCATTTCAGTTTCCAGTAAGCTGTTAAAAGAACTGTCAGAGGTGCAGCTAGTACCTCCTGAGCTTCCTCAATACCTCTGGGGTACCCCACCCGGTCTTTAAGATAAGAATATAGGCTTTCCATTTTCTAAATTGCTGGAGGGTCCAAATGGTTGAAAAACAATCTACAGCCCTTGATTTAATTTCCCATGCTCTGATCAGCATTTCCTGCTTGACTGCAAAGTGCAAAAAGCAAATGACGGACCTGACTTGGCAGACGAAGTTTGTGGGTCTTGGCACCAAGATTCTCCGGTGTCCACGCCTATACCAATATTAAAGTCCTCTGCAAGGCTTAGTGAATCTTTCAGTATTTTTGTAGGAAGGCAGAAATTTGCATTTTTTTCCTCACCCTCTAGCAAGCTGTAGATCTGCATGTCACTGCACCAAGCTCCGATTTGATACCTTGTAGATTGTCTCGTACTTGTGAGTTCGAGCTTGCTAATTGAAGCACCAGCGTTTCCAGTGCATCTGCCAACAGTCTGCTGCTGAGAGCTTCTCCACTGCCTAGTGTGCCCTTCCTGGAGAGCATAGACATCGTAATGGAAAAAATGCATTTTATACATATTTTCTGTTTTTGCTTTTTTTTTTTAATGGGTTTCTCCCAATCCCTACTCCTGCGTGTCCCACAGCGTGATGAGTGTGTGTGAGGTGCACATACGCCTTACTGGACTTCCTCCATACCAGTCACCCTGTTGACTGCCTGCGCCGGAAATCGAACCTCCATTCGGTGATGGAGGCCACGGTGGGCAACCCCACCCTTACCCGAGAGAAGAGAGCCAACGCCTGCCTGCTCCCACGTTGGCACCCCGCGCACCGAGATAGTTCTCAAACCCGGTCACCGGCGAGCACGAGGCAAGGCATCCAGCGCCTCAACCTCTGTGCTACCAGGCTGGCCTTGCACTGCTATTTTGACTTAGTTCGTTCTTTTTTTGTTTGTTTGTTTATACTCCACTTTATTGCGCGAGTACAAGTCAAAAGCGGTACAGGTAAGTGATTGATCATGCAGCAGGAAGGACAACACTCCTCCTGCGCTGAAGCATTATATGCGTACTAGCCATAGAACAACAAGCTTGCAGCAAGTTAGTCCTGTGTTCTGCATGTACTTTCCTGGCACCCTGTCTAACACAGGCTTGCAACTGGCAACATATAAACTGTTTTTTTTTGTTTTTTAATCAAAACTTTTAAAACAAGGCCCATCATGGACTAAACTTATCTGACTAAATCAGGTCCCTGTAACGGCTGGTGATATCTGTTACACTCTTTTCCCAGGCCCTTTACACTGGTGTAATGCCGTAAAGGGGTTGTGCATCCTTCCCACCTATGCAAGCCATTCTAAATTACTGTTTTATATTACACTCTCCTTTCGGCTCTCTCTGGCCTCAGATACTCTTTCCACCTGAACCATAGTTCTGTGGGTTTTCCGATGTCAAATCCAAAGATGCTGTTATCCTTCCATTCTTTTAACAGGGTTCATCTTTCCAGGCTTTTACCAATGGTATCGTGTTTTGCAGCCAGATGGAGGTTATTACTTTCATGGCGGCAGCACAAAACAGCCTTATCAGGCCCTATTGTATGAGGTTCCTGCCTCCTAGTCCTGGTGCATTGTATCAGAGCAAATCATACAGTGTCGCCCCAGAGTTTTGGAATCACCTGATGTATCGGTTTCCAGAATTTCTGCATATTAGGACAGGCCCAGAAAATATGGACATGATTTCCTTTCTAAAGCGTCTCAATTTAGTAAGTATGACATCTAATTTTTCATTTTTAGAGTCCGCTTAGCTCCCAGTCTGGTCGAGCTTATGGTGGAGGAGGCCTGAGAACCTCATGGTCCCTGTCCTCATGCCTGAAAACTGCTGCCCTCCTCCTTGCCTCTGGTGCACCCAGATTTCAAGATTCTCCCCATCTTCCAAGTTAAGAGTCAGTCGTCTCCCTTCCGTAGCTACGCTGATGCTCCATTGTAGATTAACTGAGAAGGAGATTTCTTTTATATTAGAGAGAGAAGCTGAACCCTACGCTTGCCTTTTTTTTTTTTTTTTTTTATTTAGTTGTTTAACCAGGTATAGCACACTAAACTGAAAGCTTTTACAGGAGCAACCTGGGAGCACAAGGAGGTTAAGTGACTTGCTCAGGGTCACACAGTATGCAAGTGGAAGCTGTGGGATTCAAACCCAGGTCTGGTCTGTTGGATGTCACCAGACTTGCAGCTCAGAGCCTTAGACCACTGCGCTATACTGCCTCTTGAGGATGATGTCATTCTAATTCCTGATTAACTGCCTGGTAAGGATGTGGTTAAAGTCAAGAAGTTATGCAAAGAGACAAAAACAGTGAAGGATTAATGAGGTAGCCCAGGGTTCTACAGCTGGAGACCGAGGATCAAATGTCACCTGGGCCAACAGAGGACTACAGGTACATTTGCACAAGTTCTGATGTTCCGCTTCAGAGAGGGAAAGTTAAGAATGCTACTGTCTCAGCAACATGTGGAGGTCTGCAACTATAGGGATATACTCCTACAACGCCACACTAATATGTCCTCCTCAACAGGGAGGCGACTGGACCTACAGCAGTGGTTTTGGGGGTGAGGAAGAAACAGGCTGTGATAGTGAAGTATAATCAAGACTCGATCACCACAAACAACCTGTCGCCCAGGCACTGCATCTATTTTCGGAGAAAGCCCAGGCTGCTGGACCAATCATAAGGAGGAATGCAGTGGGGGTAAACAGACAGTGATATGGTAATTAGAGTAGCTCCATGGTCCACAGAAGGACCCAAAAGTTCCAGAAAAGAGCAGAGGATAGAAAAAAAAAAAATGTGATGTTAAATTTAACAAACCTAAACGGCTTGGTGAGTGATGTCATAACATAATATTAGAAAGGGGACAAAGTAAGGGTCACTCAAGAGGCCAGAGTAAATGGAGGAAACCACAAGTAGCTTTTCAAGAAACATGGCTGCACGCACAGTTCCACAAGGAGCTTTTCAAAACATTGGCTACACATGGCAGTTTCCACTGTGGCTGGTAAAAGTGATGCTCTACAGCTTAATCAGCTGCTTTCAATGATGAAGTGCAGCCCTTGTGTTAACCAGCTGTTGATCCCTGTTCTAAAACCAGCAATCAGAGTCCAGTAAACGTACACCCGCCTTCACTGGAAACAAAACCATTATGCTCATATTAGAACATTATAAATACAGCTTGTTGAAGTGTTTCACCTGACAAAAAAAAAACCTTAATTTACATGTTGAAAGCGGTCTCCATTCGACTCATAAAAAAGATATTGCATTATTAACAGAGCTCAGTTTTCACTACTGCTTTCCATTAAACACTTCTGACAATATGTACTTTAAATATACTTAAAATAATAGAATTTAATCCAAATGGGCTCTCAAATACTGTAGCTATTCCTGTCCTTCATTATTAGGCTGGAGAGTGTTTACTTAACAGCCTAGTGAATGGAAGTCTTTTTTTTTTAAACTAACAGCTTACTATACTTAATGAAAACTATCATCATCAAAATATTCACAGATGCTTTGTTTCAGTTCAGGGCACGCTGGTGGCTATTACAGTTCCAAGAAAGAGTCCTCCGCTAGCACGCTACACAGTAACAGTAATTTAGGGTCAGAAGGGACTCTTGGTCCATCATGTCTGTCTGCTGCTTCATAAGCAGGTATGAATAAATATCCTGTGCAAACATGTACTAATGTAAAGGGGTACCCTACCCACTCTGCTACCCAGTGTATGCTGTGATTCCACTGACAAGTAAAATGTGTCCTGCTTACCTAGAAAGCCTGTACTGACTTCAATACTCTCGCCTCTGCTGGTAGGCTCTCCCACAGGCTCACCACCTTCTGGAGAAGAAGTACTTTCTAACATTATGACTGATTTTACCACCTCTGAGCTTCAGGACACCAGAAACATCTCTCTCTCTGCTCAGCCTTGTACATTCCTTGGCGATGTGGAAAAGTAAGATCATGTCCCCCACCCTCCTTTCTTCCTCACAGCTTTAGTCTTCCATACCCCTAAAATGCTGGTGTCATTGTGCTGCACCCTCTTAACTGCCTTTTAAAAACAGGTTACTCACCTTGAAACCGTAGTTCTAGGACTGGTATACCATTCATATCCACATGATGGCAGTTCTTCCTAAGTGCACCACAGAATATCTTTAAGCAAAGCTTCTCCCATCACTGGTGGGTATATCCTCTGACTCTGCCCTGTGGAACGCTAGATCCTGCATGTTGAAAGCAGGGATCCTTGTGCCACTTGCCGGGAAGTTGGGTGAGTAACCTATTTTCTAGCACTGGGGACATGGTTCTAATTATCCACATAACTGACTTCCAGTCGTTTCCAGGGAGGTGAGAGCAAGGGGCATCCTACTTTTATTTATTTATTTATTTACTGAAATGTTTCATCAGGAAGGCACACTGAGCAACAAGTCGCCATCTCCCGGAAGCGACTTTGGAGGGGAAGGGGTACAACTGGAATGAGACATTAAACATTCAAGTTACAAGATCAACATTAACATACAGTTGTAATGCAGGTGTTACAAACAGTGTTACAACCAGTGCTACTTGTATAACATGTGAAAGAGTGGACAATAATAAGAGCCGAGGTTAGAAGTAAACAAGTGCTTACATGAAAGAAAAGGGGGAAGGGAGGGAGGGGAAGAGTATGTCCCTAAAGACCCCTTCAGGATGCAAGGAACCCTGCAAGGGACTGGGGGTGGGGGGAGAGACCAGAGAGAAGAGGATAAGGCAGTGTCCCAGAGAGACCCCTTTAAGATGGTGGGGAAGAGAGCAGATGAGAGATACAAGCTCTTGGGGTAGGAGAGGGACCCATGGAGAGCATTTGGTGTCCTTTACATTCTGTGAGCGACCAAGAGAGGCCAGTAAGGGGGCACTTAGTGAAGGGGTGGAGGCTAGAGATTTGGGGATGGGTGTGCACAGGGTAAAATGAAGGTGAGGGTAGGGTTTGTCCAGGGCTTAGAGGAGGGAATTAGGAGGGACATGGCAGGAGCAGCTAGGTGCAAGGTAATTATTGAGGGCAGAGCTGATGGAGTAGGCGGAGGATGAGTGCGGGATTTGGGGGATTCAAAATTTTGGGAGGCAGAGAGGTAACCAGATTGCCCGATTTGGGTGGATCTGTGGGGACAAACCAGGGTACAGGAGTCGACTGATCTAAGGGAATGGGAGGGTGGGTGGTGGTGTTATAAAGGAGGTGGTGAGGTAGGAAGGGAGCTCACCCAACCAGTGCTAGGAGGTGAATTTAGCACAGTGTGAGAGTCACCTATTTGTAAGATAGGAGAAGGATAGGGATGATAAAAGATCACAGTGATGGGTGCGGGGGGCATCCAGGGCAAAGCAGCAGAAGGAACTGAAGAAGGTGACCAGTCTTGCCTGGAGGACTTAGTGGCAGCACAATACACTACATCACAGTAGTCGAAATGGGCAGTATCATCTTCTGTACAAACCACGCCAGCCGTAGGAGGGATGCAACTACAGTTCCTGAATAGAGCACCAAGCTTGGGGTGCAGGTTTTTCTGGATGGTGTCAATATGTCCAGGAGAAGTTTAGGTGTTGGTCCAACCAAACACCCAAGTACCTGAAGGAGGATGTTTCAACTGAAGTCCTCCCAGGTGTGAAAAGTGGGTAGGGAGGAAGCCTAGGAGCTTAGAGATCCACCTGGGCACTGGATAGGTGTGTTCTGGACCTTGCCATTTCTCTTTAGCAAGTCCACTATGGCTGGAGGAATAGAGAAGGCTGTGGCCAGTTTGGCAGTAGATGCCAGGCTAAGGCCCATTTTGGCTGTGCTGGAGCCACAGGGAAGAATCGAGATGAATATCAGCTATGACCTTCTTGATGAAAAGTCTAGGTCCTCCAGGTCAAAGTTTCTGGATGGGGAGTCAGAGTCAGAGGATGAGTCCCCAGCTCCCCTCTTCTACAGCAGAGGAACTGAGTCTGAGGAACTGGGAATGGTCTCTACGATGCTTCCCCTTATGGGTGCCCTAGATCTACTCCGAGAATGAGAACTTCTCTTGTGGCCTGGAGGAATGCCGATCCTCCACGCCCAAGGATCTACTCCTGTATCAGGATTTTTTCTATCGTAGTGATGTAAGGACAACTGCCCTTCTTCGGATAAGGACAGGAACGGGTCCTCTTTCATTTTGCCTTCTTGTGAGGCCTCATTGGTGATCCCGGAGGTTGCAGGTCAAGCATGCAGGGTCCAGAGCAAAGGCCTATTTTGCTCGGCTATGAGGTCTGGGGCTGAGAGGGCCGCGGACTGCTGGATCCCCTGGTGGCTGCTGCTCGCTCAAACCTGTCTGTCTGTCTGTTGGCTATCTGTCTGAGCCGAGGAAAGGAGGCCCATCATGTCCTCCCTATTTGCAGATGCTGCCTTCTCACATGTTAGGCAAAGCGTAACCTACGGAGGTGATTAGAAGAGGGATTTGCAACGCTGGCATTTTCGCGCCGGCAGGCCTGTCTGAGACTATGAATGAAAAATGGCTCTAATCCCTTTGATTCCACGCACTCTCCCCAAAGGATTCCTGATAATACGGGGTGGGGGGCTGTCTGGAAGAATGTGGAAGCCCTGATGAAACATTGCCGTGGCCCTTAAGGGCAAAAAGTTGAGCTGTTTAAACAGTTGGTTGATTAATTAATATTTTCTTGCTCCTTAGTGCTTGGGGCGGGGAGGAAGAGGCCTGCAGTATGCATGAGAAACTGCTTATTCCTGAGCAGCACTCCTTGTAAAATGCAGCGCTCGTCGTGAGATAACACTGGAACATCGACGAGCAACTGAATTAGAGCCAGGCCCACCGCCGACCAGAGGCTGAAAGAGAAGTCAGGAAGCCAGCTGTCGACGGGTGAAAAACGGGCCTGCCAATGATGAGGAGAATCTCTCAGAGCACTGAAGTGCCAATACTGTCCGATTGCTGTAAAAATGACATCCGCTGATTCCAAATCCACCAGTAGACTAACTCCAAGGCTACAATGAACACTGGTTGGGCCCAGAATCATGGGAAAACCTCAGTTGTAAAGGGGCCAGTCTGTGCAGTTGCAAGGCTGAGATCAGGCCCACGAGGAGTGCTCTAAAGTGCTGAGATTCTTCAGCAACCAATAAGAATTTAATTTTATGACTTGGTATTGATGTCTTCAGCCCTGCCACATGCTGACAGAGCTCTGCTGCAGAGTACCTGCTAGCTGGAAGGCAGGAAGTAAACTGGTGGAAACAGGAAATGGAGGGCTTGATATCCCTGCTGCAGAGCTTAGTTCCTGCCTGTATATCTGCATCAGGAGGTACGGCCCATCTGTATGGAAGCCCGAGACCAGCTTAGGAGACAGAATGGGTTATGGTCACAGAGCATTAGGGAGGATGCCAGAGGTGATGACGCAGTGGGGTGGGAGATAAGGGCCCAGTCGAGTTGGGAATGTCGTCTGTGGTTTGGATAGGGGGCTCGGAGATCAGTTGGGAGAGGTTTTGGGTCTGATTTTGTTTTCAGTTTTGGTAATTTTAGGTGACAACCAATTTATATTAAAGTCACCTAGGATGAATAATTCCCAGAGCGAGCAAGGAAGTGATGGAGGTTAGGAGGTCTAGCGGACTGAAGGATGAACATTTGGGCGGCAGTATATGCTGGCTACAAAGATTGGGAGAGTGAAGGGGGTCACATGGATAGCTAGGACATCATGGGTCTCAGGATTGGAGGATGAATAGATGATTGGATACTGGATGATGGCTAGGACATAAATGGCCACACCACCACCCCTGCCAGCAGAGTCTTGCTTTAGCAGTGAGTAACCAGGAATGAAGACTGAGTGGTCAGGATACTGCTCTTTAGCCAAGTTTCTGAGATGATTAGAATGTCTGGTTTTAGAGTGTACACCATGGTCTGAATCTGGTATATTCTTTGCAACAAGCTGCGGGTGTTCAGATGTAGGATCTTTAAGCCCTTTGGGAGGGCTGAGAGAAGAGAGTGGGGGAGGCAGTAGAGGAGGAGGCACCAGAGGAGCAAGAGGCAACAGGGCCTGGGTTGGGGTGGATATCCCGGCAGAGAGCAAGAGTATGAGAAAGTGGAGCTTAAGAGGATTTTGAGGAGGTTGGGAGTTTTGAGAAGGAGTGGATGAGTTAGGGAAGGTGGTGGAGAACAGCAGTGAAAGTGGACACCGTTATCAAGGTCGATGAGGAATAGTGGTAGAGTGAGACCATATTTCAAATGGCAGGGAGGGAGTGATAGCATGGATGGTAGGGGACTGAGATGGTAACTGATGCGGTTGGGAGAGTTATTAGGAATAGGTGAGTAGAGAGCAAGTGGAAGTGGTAAAGAGAGGGATATGAGCAGAACAAGGGGAGAGAGGAAATGAGAGTAGATGCACTGTTCATAAGGCAAAGAAATTAGTGAATAATTGATTCAGGAACTGGAAGAATCTGTAAGCAGGGAGTGTGGAGGAGGGGCTGGTCTGATGGAAGGGGAGCTGTAGTTTAGGAAGGTATCTATATGAGCAACAGCCAGGATCACTTAGATAAAATTTTTGTCCCTCTAATGGCAGTACAGTATAACTGCCAATGGGAAAATGAAAAGGAAAAAAAAAATAAGAGCACGGAGGGTAACGGGAGGTTTGAAAATATGCACCCACCAGTTATAACTCTGGCTAGGAGTCATACAGCACAGTTCGGACAGTGAAAAGAAACAGGAACAAATTGGGAGCCCGGATTCACCAGCGCCATCCAAACTTGGCAAACCGGATTGAGAACCAATGTCCCAAATACAGCATCCTGATGAGACTCATGGTCAGTGCACTAATGGGAGACAAAGGTGTGCTGACTTCCAAGGCAGTAACCCTGCAGATCTCCTGGGCAGGGATGTCCTTGAAGCAGCCACTGAGGCAGCAGTATGTCTGGTGGACAAGCCCCAAGCCCCACAGGAGGCTCCCTACCAGCCAGCCTAAAGCACAGGCCGATGCAGGACATAATCCACTTGTCAATCATCCACTTAGTGGCTGGTCTGCCAGAAGCAGCTTCAGAGTATGTGACAAACAACTGGGAGCCTCACCTCAACTCCAGCCATGTGCTCCACATAGGAGAGCACTCACCTCAGGTCCAACATATGCGCCATGGTCAGCCTCTAAAATTAGTTTATAAAGTAGGCTGGAAGGTTTATCACTTGGCTAAGGTGAAACTCAGAATCTTCAAGAGGAACTTCAGGTGATGGCGGGGACGACCTTGCCCTGTGGAAGATCAAATAAGAAAGCTCCATGGAGAGCTCCTGAGTTCACTAATCCTTCTGGCTGACGTGATGGCCACCAAGAAGGCAGTCTTTCATGACAAGTGTAACACCACGCCTATGCATAGTTTAAAAAGTCCTGTCCATGAGCACTGTCAGTACCAGCAATAATTCCTCACGGTGGTGACAGCTCATGCACCAGTGGTAAAAGTGGTTAAGGCCCTTAAAGAAGCACCCAACCACCTTCACTACCACTACTTGGGAGGCAGTATAATACAGTGGGTTAAGGCTCTGAGCTGCAGATCTGGAGACCTGGGTTTGAACCCCACAGTCGCCTAGATGCATACTGTTCGATCCTGAGCAAGTCACAAATTCCTTGTGCTCCCAGGTCGCATCTGGAAACAAGCTTTGGCTTAGTGTGCTACTCCTGGTTAAATAATGTTCCTGTTCACCCGCGCCCGTCAACCCAGTATGCAGAGATGGGTGCCAGATGCACCTTCAGGTTTGTCGACCACAGCCCTAGCTGGGACAGGGACCACAGGTATTCAAGGATACTAGCCACAAGACAGGCAAGAGGAACAAGCCCTTGCATTAACAGCTAATGGAAACTCTCACCCATTTAAAAGCATAGCACAGGAGAGTCAACTCTTTCCAGGAGGCCTCCACAACGTGGAGCACATTCTCCAAAACCCGAGCCTGGAACTCTAGTCACCAGGAACCAGGCTGTGAGGTACAGGACTGAGGGTCCAGGTGCAGAACCTTCACCTCTGTCTGGTCAGCAGATCTGGGCAAAGAGGCAACGCAAAGAGGTCTGCTGCTGAGGCTGAGGAGAACCGGGCACCAGAACTGGTGAGGCCACTCTGGAGCTGTCAGGATCATCCGCGCCTGCCCGTCACACCCTGACCAATCACTCACCAGTGTTCTGGACAGTGGGAGGCAGGCACAGAACAGCCTGACTTTTGTGCTCTCCTGAAGGCAAACAGGTCCACCAGAGGTGTGCCCTACAGGAAGAAGAGGTGGCTCGCTACCTCCTGATGCAGAGACCATTCATGCAACATCTTGCCCACCCAGCTGAGCGTGTCTGTCAGCTGACTGTTCACTCCAGCGATATGAATTGCCAGATCTACACTCATGCTACAAACAAGGGTCGAGGTGCAGATGGCCTCCACACAGGAAGGGACTGTGTGCCCAGTCTGTTCAGGCTCAATATGGTCATAGTGTTGTCCGCTTGTACTTGTATGACCTAACCCTGACCACAGGAGCAAACCATCAGAGCTAGCCACACTGCACAGAGCTCCAGCAGGTTGATATAGTGACAGGACTGCCTGAGTGATCATAACTCATTGGTCCAATGGTCCCCAGATGTGCTCCCCACCCCACCACACCACATATGCATCTGTTGTGAGTGACGGACAATTCTGGGCAGACAACTGGGACTCCTTCCTCCAGATGTTTTGGGATCAGCTACCACTGGATGATACCTGATACTGGCTGGGTCAATGTGACCAGCTACTTCAGGTGACCTGGGTGCTGGGACCACTGAGGACCCAGCTCCACTGCATGTGCCACACCCACCGAGCCCACCAGACCACACTGGTGCAGGATGCCATGCCCATCAGCAGCCTAGGGAAGTCTTGGGCAGGGCGCAAACACCCAACCTGAAATGGACAGGCAAAGGAGGCAAGATCAGTGTGCAGTCCGCAGGGAGGCGGGCCTTTGACCGCAGAGAGTCCAGTTCTGTCCAGATGAACTGAATCACCTGCAAAGGGATCAATTTAGACTTATCAGGGTTGCCAAGAGGTCCAGATTTCTGCAGGTCTGGAGGCCAGATCCTGGACCGCTCCACAGCCTCTGGACAGCCCCGACTATCAACCAGTCTTTCAGGTAGAGGTAAACCCCGACACCTTGTGCCACAGGAAGGCTGCCACCACTGCCATGCATTTGGTAAGGACCATGAACACAGTAAGGACCATGAACACAGCAAGGCCGAATTATATGACCAGGAACTGACAGAGCACTCCTTCTGCATGAAACCAAGGTACCACCAGTGGGACAGACAGACTGGTATGTGAAAGAACATATCTTGGAGGGAGATCCAAGGAGCAGAGCCACATGTCCTGCTCCAGAGGTGGTACAATCTGGTTCAGAGTGACCATCGGAACTTGCACTTCCTTAGGAACTGGTTCAGATCATTCAGATCCAGTATGGGGTGTCAGCCCCTGCCCATTTCGGGACCGGGAAGTACCTAGATACATACCCTGACTTGCCAGCGTGTCTGGAACATGGGCTATGGCTCCTTATGCAAGAAGCTGAGCAACATCCTTCCTGAGGGTGGACAGTATGTTCCTGCGACACAGAGAACTCCCTCAGAGTTTGGGATTGGTAAGGCAGGACAGCTTCAAGTTGAGAAGCAACCTCTGCCCTAACACCTTGAGAACCTGCTTGTCCACAGTAATGATGGACCAGTGAGGCCAGAAGTGGCAAAGCCGACCCCCAATGGAGAGCTGGGTCAGGGACTGGACAGGTGGCAGCTGGGCAACCCCGCACCCATCACTGGACAATTCTGGAGGGGCACTGGCTGCTATAGCCAGAGGAACCACGCCCCTACTCCAACTTGTTTTGGCCCCTGGCCAGAAAACCTGGCTTTGGGGTGTCAGGCTTGGAACTGATACTGTTGGGGCTGTTGCTGCAGAGGCTGTAGCTGAAATGGTTGAAACTGAAAGGCCTTTTCCTTCTGCTTCTGGCCTATCAGATCCTTCTGGGATGAAGCCACAGAATCCAGGGTAGCACTGGACTTCTCGATCCTACCCATCCAACCCAGAGCCAAAGAGGTTAGTGCCCAGGAAAGGGACATTGGCCAACATATGCTGGGTGTCCACTGTAAAGATGGCGAGCCTCAGCCAGCCTCTACAATGCATTGCGATGGCAGCTATCATGGCACAGGCGCAGGAACCGCCAATGTCCAAGGCCATCTGGAGCTGGTGTTTATCCAGCACTTGACCCTGATCTCAGATTTATTTTACCGTAACTGCTTGCCATTAGGAAGGTAAGGAGGATATTATCTAGTACTCCCAAACAGGAAGTGACCAAAATAAGCCATCGTCAGGGCAAAGCTCAAATGACAGAGATCAAGGGAGGAAGTGGCATAGATCTTTTAGCTGCATACGAACATACTAAAAACCAGTAGAATAGGCCAAATGGTCTGTCTTGTCAGCTCAAAGCCAGCAACCCAATGGCTGCCCGCTCACCACCCCCAGCCCCCAAGAGAGTCTTCTAGATTCAGTTTCCCTTGAATCTATCCCACACGATCAAGCTTCTTGACTCCTTGTCAGGAGGCCAGTCCACATCCCCAGTATATCAGTATTTCCAGAAGCCTGAGTCACAGCACAAACCCTAGGCCAAGGCGTGGTCTGAGAACCCAGTCAGAGACAGCAAGTAGGAGTGTGTATTTGGACCACATGGGCTGATGGCGCTGGGCAGGATGTTGGATGCTGCCAAACTCCAGGGATGGCCCTATAATGGCCTCAGCCATGGGAAAAGTAGCCCTGGGGATTCATTCTTATCAAGGATGTCAGTAAAGGGTAATTAGTATTTTCCGACTGGGTCTAGAGGGACATTCATAAACTTTGACGAAAGTCTGAGAAGAGCCCAAATGACATCGCCCATGGTCGGTGGTCAGTTCCCGACCAATTCCTGGTCAGTGGCAGGCCTCGACGACTGCAGGGATGACCCACTGAGTCGCAGAAGACCTCCAAAGACAGCCCTCATTTTTTTATCCACTTTTGGTGGAAGCGGTTGCCTTAATCCATGTAACAGCAAGGACAGTGTCCAGACTGCTGCTGATATGGGTTAAGCGACTGTGTTGCTCCAAAAGTGAGCTCAAGCCTACCTTGAGCAGGGACTGAACATGGTTTTAAAACACGGTATCTACCTTATGACCTGCATGCAAACCTTTTAAACCTTTTAACAGAGTTAAACCATGCCTGTATCCACTATTTTTCTTTACTGTAACCACTTCATGATGTAACTCACAATGCCTCAAATGTTCCTTATGTCCTTGTTCATTCTTATAACTTGTATTGTTATCCCGGTTGCCCTGAAAAAGGGACCTTCGGCTCAGTAGGCCTACCCAGTCACCAAAATTTAATAAATAAATAAGATGGTTTTAAAGTCCTAGTGTGGACAAGGCCTAACTGCAATACAGTACACCAAATTACTAAGAAATCAATTTTGAAATCCTCAAAACCCAAATGACAGGGCTCTTGTAATTTGGAAAGAAGTGCACGGTAACCAGTCCCTGGCAGTAGAGGCTAAATTCAGGCTCTGATTGCAACAATGTTTGATCTTCCCGCTTTTGACACATTCAATCCAATTAATCTTCCAGCTTTTCTCATTCCTCAGAAGAGCAACAATTGTACAGACTGTGTCTTTAATTATGACTTAATCCCTTTACTAGACAGTTATGTAAGAACGAATATCCTATAGGATTCGAATGGTTATGTGAATGAGCATGAGAACACTAAACGACAGTAATGAGCTTTTTTGTATTTCAGAATCCATGCTGCAACAAGAATCCCAACTCGTCAAAAAAAAAAAAAGGCGGCTTCTAAATGTTTTTAGTAAACAGATCTGGTTATCTCTTGTTTTCTGTATTTACAGTATTGTTTTACACACACTTGTTGGCTGATGGACAACACAAACTGCAAGTTTACTGGATCCAGAACAAACGGAGTTAGACATTTACATTAAGAACAAGAATAATAATTTGCATTTATATAGCACTTTTTCTACACATATATCCCAAAGTACATTACAAGCAGTAAGACAGACTGGTACTGAAATTACTAGTAAATGTACCATTTAAAACTAATAAAGTATACTCAATTTAACAAAAAAAAAAAAGTGACCGTAAACATGTAGCGGCAGCCATTCGCTCATTAACACACACACAAAGTTGCTTGATCAGTTTTATAGGAAGGGGAATGTTGGCCAGGACACTGGGAAAAATTCACCCGATAAGTGCAAAGGGATCTTTTATTTCCACCTGACGCCCAACAGGATATCACCACAGATGGGCAGAAGAGACATCTGGTAAACATCTCATCCAAAGGATGGCACAGTCCAGCAGCACAGCACCACCTCCCTAGTACTGAAATGGAGTGCCGGCATTTGGAGGGTATGAGCCCAAGTCCGGATGAGGAATGAGATCCCACAACCTTCTGGTGCGACTGCTTGGGGAGGGTTACACAGGAAATGGGACAAAAGTCAAACAATACAGTCAACGAACACAGGCAAAATGGTAAAAGCAACAAATAGCTACCAGATTTAACTATACTTTAAAAAGCTCAGAGAGGCATAAAAATAAAATGAACTACTGAGATATATCATATAGTATCCACAATAAAGAAAATCTACATTGACTATATTTAATATGAACCCTAACTGCAGAGGCGACTGTACCCTATAATACTAGTATATATAGAATAAAGTGCCTTTATATGTAAAATTTGCATAAATAAATTTAAGTTTTAAATAGTTCACTGGGCTGCAGTAACACTGCATGAAAGGCCACTGCTGGTATTGCTAAACCCAGGAACAAGCAAGTCCGCTTGAAACCTGGGAGCAGGGAGGGGAAGACGGGCCACATAAAGAGCAGAGCCAGGGCCACAAAGGATTAACAAGAAGCAGGGACGAGCGAGGTAACAGGAACCCATAACACAGGAGGGATGTCAAGGATTGGTCAGAAGGAAGGGAGGAGGGGAAAAGGGAGGGACTGTTCCTGAGGTTAGAGGTGGACAGCCCAGCAGAGGTTTTGTAGCAGGAGATGACAGAGGAGAGAGGAGAGAAGAGAGACAGAGAGACAGACAGTCAAAAGATAGGAGGAAGTAAGAGGAGAAAATAAAAGCATGAGGATTAAAGAAAGGTAAGGGGAAATGGGAGAGAAGAAAAAATGACTCACCTTAGTAATGTTGTTTCTTCTAATGGAGTCTTGCTATATTATAGACATTAGCAGTTTATCCAGCTCTAGAACTGCCCGGAGTGAAATGGTTAAAACCATTCCAAAACAGAATTTTGGCACAGAGCAGCTCTATCTGTGTCATTTCAAACTTGAACTGTCAGATCTTTACAGCCAAACTCACTAAGGTCTGTGTGGAAGCTGTAACCTACACTAGCCAAATGGCTACCTAAATAATAACAAGCATTGATGGTCCCAACACCCAAGACTCAAGTCAGGGGACCAGAAATACTAACACCATTCTAATAATATGAAAATGGAACATAAGTATAATAAAACACACACACGCTATAATACACACCCCCAAAGTCCCAAAGGGACAAAATGCTAACAGGACATAAGTAGTGCCCACACTAAGTTGCCCGCACCCCACCAAGTAGAGGTTCTGAGAGGGGCAGGTTGGGAGGGAGGTCTATAATATAGCAAGACTCCATTAGAAGAAACAACATTACTAAGGTGAGTAATTTTTTCTTCAAACAACATGAAGTCTTGCTATATTATAGACATTAGCAGAATACACAGCAGTACTCCATGGAGAAGGGCAGAACCTACTTAGGAATAGGCTCTGAAGAACAGTTGTGCCAAACCGAGCATCTCTCCTGGCCTGGACATCCAGGGAGTAATGCTTGGTAAAGTGTGTACTGTTTTCCAACCAGCAGCCTGGCAAATCTCTAATAAAGGGATATCTCTGGCAGCAGCTAGAGACACAGCTGTACCCTGGTAGAATGAGCCCTCAAACGGGGGGCTCTGCCCACTTTCTGATAACAAAATTGGATACAAGAGACAATCCACCTGGCTATTGATCTCTTAGTAGCAGGTTTGCCTTTCCCAACTTCACCATAGGTAAGGAAAAGTTGAGGGATTCGAGCTCAGAACGTTGGCACGCCTATATAATAACTAAGAGCTCTCTTAACATCCAGGCTGTGCAACCTCTCACCAAGAGCAGTGATCAGTGAAAATACTGGAAGGAGATAGATTGATTAAGATGGAAATCTGAAACCACCTTAGGCAAAAACTTCCTATTAGTCCTAAGGACTACCTATCCCTGTGGAAAGAAATAAAGTCAGTCTCCACTGACAAGCTTGCAATTCACTTATGCGCCTGGCAGAAGTGATAGCCACTAGAAAACAGTTTTCAAGTTAGGTACTTAAGCTCTGCAGAAGACAGAGGTTGCAAGGGGTTGCATTAACTGGGCAATGCAAACATTAAGGTCCCAAGCAGGGGCAGATTCCCTAAGGGAGGATTAGTATGAGTAATCCTTAAAAACTTGGAAAACACAGGATGAGAGGAAAGAGGGATGACTTTCCTGCTGACACAAAAGCAGACACAGCTGCCAAATGAACTCTCAGGGTAGCTGGTCTGAGACCCAAGGAATTAAGATGTACCATGTAATCTAACAAATGGGCAATTCAGCAGATTCTGGGAAATATTTTTCCTAGCACACCAAATGGAAAACCTTTCCATTTAGAACTATAAGTAGTCTCTAGTGGAAGGCTTTCTGGAAGCCTTTAGGATCTCAAGAACACCCTGAGAGAGGTGTAAATCAGCAACTCTAACTCCTCAAGAGCCAGGCCTTGAGGTTGAGGGATTTGAGGTCCGGATACCAAATCCTTCCCTGGGCACAAGTCAACAGATTGTGATTCCTGGGAGGCAAAGGGAAGATGGACTGTCAGAGACAGAAGGAGTGGGTACCAGGCTGCCTGGCCCATCCTGGGCAATCAGAATCACCCTGCAAGGCTGAGATCTGATTTTGACTAGTACTTTGAATAGGAGAGGAAAGGGGGAAGCATAGAGGAACTTCCCTCCCAATCCAGAAGAAGGGCATCCAGGGAACTGAGCCCAGCACTGGAGGTCTGCAAAGAACAGAGGAAGTCTGTGATTGTCTGGGGCTGCAAAAGATCTATCTGAGGGATGCCCCACCTGGCAAAAACTATCCCCAGCACTTGAGGATCCAGGGACCATTCGTGATGGCCCTGGGAAATCCTGCTGAGGGTATCCGCTAGGACATTGTCCTTCCCTGGAAGATGAACTGCTATGAGGGAAGTGTTCAGGAATAGGCCAGAGATCACGACTTCATTGCCTCGGTGCACAAGGCTGAAGACCGAAAGCCCCTGCTTGTTGATGTACCACATTGTTGTGGTGTTGTCTGTTCTGACTTGTATCACCTGTCGTGGACAGATGCAGAAAAAGCTTGAAGAGCTAAAAGACAGCTCTGAGTTCCAGCAAATTGATGTGGAGCAGAGATTCCTGGGGACCAAACTCCCTGAGTGGAAAGGTCGCCCTGTGGGCTCCCAACCCAGAAGGGAAGCATCTGTAGTGAGAGTCAAGTCGTGAGAAGGGAAATGAAGGGGACCCCGCCTAATTGTTCTGATCCTGCCACCACTGGAGAGCTAGGATCAAGGTTCGAGTCACTGGGACCAACTTGAAAGGGGGTCTTCTCTCTGAGACCAAAAGGTTCTCAAGTGAAACGGAATGTCTCATCTGAAATCTGGCTCCCTGCACAACAGCTGTGGATGCAGCCATGTGCCCCAGGAGCGCAGAAAGTGTCTTGCTGGTCGAGACCTGCAGAGTGAAGGAAGAGGCCAGAGCCACTAAATTCCTTACCCTTTCTGGGGAAAAAGGCTTCCTAGCTTTTGTGTCCAATTTGCCCTATAAAGGTGAGTACCTGGACTGGTTCCAGAACAGACTTTGGTAGGTTTAGCAGAAAACCAGGAGGTGAGAAGCTGCTGGGTGACCTGCAGGTGAGATTTTACCTGTTCTGGGGACTGGCCTACAATGAGCCAGTCATCTAGATAGGGAAAACAGCAATCCTCTGCCTCCTTAAGTGGGCCACTGCCACTGCTAGACACTTTGTGAATACCCTTGGAGCAGAGGTAAGGCTGAAGGGCATTGCTCTGAACTGGTAATGACCTGAGGGCAGTTCGAATCTGAGGTACTTTCGGGGGATCTTCTGATTAGACATGGAATAGGCATCCTTGAGGTCCAGGGAGGCTAGCCAGTCCCCTGGCCTCAGGGAAGGTAAAATCATTGCCAGAGTTACCATTTTGAACTTTGGTTTCAAAAGATGCTTGTTCAGATATCTGAGATCTAAAATGGGCCACTCTCCTGTCTTTTGGGGTAAGGAAGTATCTGAATACAGACCCCTGCCCTGATGCAGGGAGGAACCCTTCTACTGCTCTGAGAGCTAACAGGATGAGACCTCTGTTTCCAGAGCGAGGGTCTCTGAAGCACTTGCAGGTAGAAAAGTCTGCTTCTCAACTTGGGAAACATTTTTAAGCTGAGAACCAGACCCTGGCTTACTACTTCCAGAACCCACTTGTCTGAGGTTAAGAAGCCCACCCTGACTGAAGTAAGCCAGCCTGCCCCCACTGGTACAGGAGAATCGGCCCTGGGCACCCCATCAGTGTGCCTGTTTCGGGAGCTTTAGGCTGGGGGTGGGGCAGGTCTGCCCACCCCTCGTCTGCCTCTGCCTCTGAAGAAGCCCTCTGAGCATAGGCAGAGGAGGCCGAGTCTGGTAGAAAGGCCTCGTGAAAAGGGCCCACCCCTGGGGGCATGCCTTGAGGAGTGGCTTGCCGCCCCAGCCTGGGCACTCTTGTAAGTAGTCCTATATTCATCCATCTCTTCATGTAGTTCTCTGTCTGCTCTCCAAACAGAGAATTTCCCACCACAGGAAAATCCATAGCCTTAGTCTGGGTATCCTGTGACAAACTAGTACACCTGAGCCAGGCCAACCTACAAAAAGCTACAGATGTGGCCATGACCCTAGAGGAAACATCATTAACATCCACAGCAGCATGAAACTGAACCTTAGAGGCTTCAATGCCATCAGCAGCCACCTGTTCTAGTTCACTAGCCAGCTGGCCATGGGCCTGCTTGGCCAACTGCATAACAGTATCCCATCTAGATTTCTGATACCTAGCTACATAAGCCATATAATTTGCTTGCCTGAGTCCCAGAGAGGCTGCCATATACTGTTTTTTTGCCATGGCATCAATCTTCCTGGAATCCTTGTCAGGAGGATGTGAAGCCAAGGGAATATTAGGGTTTATCACAGGCAGCAGCCTGAACTACTCCCAACATGACTGCATTGCTGAGAAAGGAATTCTGTAACAGGGCCTGACAATGTATACCTTCTGTCCATCTTTTATCTACAGGAGGCACAGAATTAGGAGCTTTTAAAATTGTAATTGTTTGTTTCCTAAAAGACTTATGTAAAGGAATAGACAATCTCCTAGACTCTGGAATATCCATCATTTCTACAAAATCAGGCTCCTCTTGCTCATCCACAGCCTCTTCTAAAGGAAGCTGGAGGGTTTCAGCAACTTTTATAAAACATAAAATAAGATGGGACTCAGACAGCATAGGGGAGATGTCCGGTTCAATGGGCATACCCAGACCTTCTCAGCCACATTCATACTGTTCATAATCCTCCTCCCTCCTCTGGTTCATAAAATTCCTCAATATCATAATCCTGAACCACTGAGACCGGACGAACCGACCTTTACCAGATAGTGGTGGTTCGATGGACCCTGAGACAGTGACTGGACAATTTGTATGGCTTTTTGTTATCTCTGCAGCAGTTGGAGAAGGAATTTTGGACTCCAGACCTGCTGATTTTCTTGTTTTCTTTACTGGAATTGGTTCCTCAGAACCAGCTTTTCTTTGCCGAGAAGTCTGGCCTGGTCAGAGGGCATTCCTCTCTGGTTCGGTTGGCACCGAACCGGGCTGGCCATCCGGGTCAGCGGACTTTTGGCCTCCCTTCTCCTCCTGAGCCTCCCCAATCTTTTTTCCAGGGTGGCTGCAGGAAATTCTTATATACCTGGCAGTCTGACTGGAGGTGGTCAAATCCCAGACAATAAACACATGTGGTGTGTGGGTCAGCCTTAGCAAAGACTTCCCACAAACATCACAGTGTTGAAACCAGTGGGCAGTTTTTCTTTTGGGTTTCTCAGACATAATGCCAGCCTAACCAAAACTTGCCCTTTTAGCAGCGCTTAGGCAAGACACCCTTATCGGTTCAACCGTGGTCACGGGTATTGGAAAACATAATAAACTGCTTTTAGAACTGATAAGAACCGGGAACCGCACTCTAAAATAGTAACTTTTAGTTTTAAATGAGTTTAAACCCACTGATCGGTTCAAAACCGAACCGATAACTTACAAGTTCCACACAGACAAAACCTTCATTTACTTACAGTTACCACAGATGGAGCTTGAACCGAACGGTTTTATGGCTAAAATAAAACTATTCTTGGTTAAATCCAACCGAGAAAACACTTTTTAAACAGAGAAATGAACCGAGCAGAAGGAGAAATCTCCAGAGCGACTGTTCACTGAGGCGGAGTAAAGAATCTGACAGTTCAAGTTTGAAATGACACAGATAGAGCTGCTCTCGTGCCAAAATTCTATTTTGGAATGGTTTTAACCATTTCACTCCGGGCAGTTCTAGAGCTGGATCAAACTGCTAATGTCTATAATATAGCAAGACTTCATGTTGTTTGAAACAGAATTTTGAGAGAAACCGTAATCAGTGGAAGAGGCAGTGAGACGCAAGGAAAGGGTGAGCGAGGTTGAGGTAGAGAATGGTGATGAGTAGGAGGCAGGGCATTGACAGTAAAGTGACAGATGGAGTGAAAAGGGTGTCCAGTCTAGCCAGGGTGGATTTGATGGCAGCACTGTCAACTACATTTTAAAGAAGATCTTGCAGTGGACCAGAAGTGGAAGGCAGGATTTGCTGAGTACAGTGGGCCTAGCTTAAGATGGAGTTTAGTGTGAATGATGTCAATATAGGTGAAAATAACCAGTCACACACGGAGGTACTTACGGTGGGGACTACTTCAAGGGGAGCCATCCAGGGTCAAGATCAGTAGTGTCTGGAGATGAGCAGGTCTTCTCTTTGTGCCAAAAAATCATGAACAAAGGCTTTTTGGCATTAAGGGAGAGTGGATCTGAGCAGAACCAATGTAGGACATTACTGAAGTCATGCTGAAGCGACAAGATAGGGCTCTACAGGAACAGAGTACAGTGCCATCCACATGGATATGTGAGAAAACATGGACTGAGGGAAGGTCACTGAGGAAAATCAAAGAAAGTATGAAGATCAGGATAAAGCCAATTGGGACTATGGACCTGATGAAGAGGGGAGGATAAGGTGCTGGCAACCTGAATCAACCGTGGCAATCAGCAACTCAGAAGCTAAAACATCCAACCACAAGGTCAAACAAACAGACTTGCCCCTCCCCAAACTTATCTAGGAGGATGAAGTGGGCAATGGTACTGAAGGCTTTGGCAAGTTTAATAAAAATGTCAGCAGTGCCTGTGGTCATCCCTGTAAGAATGAAGTTAGTGACTCAGAGGAGGAGGAGATGTTAGAATGGAATTTACAAAGCCAGACTTGAAGGTGGTGAGGAAGGAGGCAGAGTCTAGGAAAGAAAAGAGCCAAGAAAGAATTAGTTTTTCCTGCACTTTGGTTGGGACAGGAAGGAGCGAGATGGGCTGCTATTCCCTAGAGAAGAGGAGTTGCCACCTTTATGGAGACTTAAGCCTGCTTCCACACTGTGGGGACAACCCCTAGTTGAAATGAGAGGACGAGGAGGGTAGTAAGGCGGACTGGTAGCAGCTGAAGCACTGAGATGCAAGAATTTGGGGTCCAACCCATATGGGCTGTGACCTTTGGAATGAATGAGGAAGAGCATAGAGGATGGACAGCAGTGGAAGAGGTGCCTGAGAATAAAAAGAGGTGTGAGCTGGGGAAGGGCGAGCAGTTGAGCAACAGAAGAAAAAAGGGAGGGGCACGAGATACAGGGCACACAAGGAGTAGTTACCTGGGGGGTTAGAGATGGAGAGCCACCTAATTTGAGGACTGTAACCAATGACTAGACAGAGGGATCAAAGGAAGCAAATCACCTTCCAGAACTTAAGCTGAGGATCAAGGTTGTTCTGAAGGTAGGGGAGAATATGCTTTGGCCTCCCTGGCAGCCTTTAAGCTGTCCTAGCCCAGAGGTAGATGTGCTACTAACTGAGTGCACGCTGACAAAGACATATATTAAAGAGCTGCTAGCACCAGAAAATAGCAGGCAGAAAATACTAGTAATTTTAAAAGCAGTCCCTTATTACTCATTTCTGAATGTTTTTTCTTTTGTATGTGCTTATTAGATGGTTTTCTAGATAACAATATTGGGTGTGATGTGAAAAGCAGTACCTTAGATGGCAGCAAACATCTTGCTCTCTTTCTCCCACTACATCAGTAGTGACCTCATTCATGCTGCCTGATTGGTAACATGTGTCACATGTTACCAATTAAGTAGCAGAAGATTGGATCTTCTTGGTTACTAGTGACGTCACAGCCAATGGGGTCACAATACTGCTGATGTTCAGGAAGGAACATAATTGAGAAGGTCAGCTTGCTGGCATAGTGCTGATCTCACACATCACACCTAGTACCGTCAGGTGGAAAAATCTTTTCATTAGCAACACAGAAAAGAAAAAATACTCAATAAGTGACAGCTGTGTACTTGAAGGTTACTGAATATAATTCCAGGCACACTAACTCTTTAAATATCTTCAGTGCAGCCACATGCCTCGTTCTAAAGTATGGAACAGGGCTGAATTAAACATTCATTTATTGTTCCGACACAGCAAAAATGGAGGGTGGAATATCAATCTTCATCTGTCAGTATTTTATTCTAAATATTAAGTTTAAAATATTTTTATTTGTAAGTATGTAAAAGTGCAAGAACACTTTTAGCTTGATACAGAATACTAAATATTGGGAAATAATTAACGGTCTCGCTTTTATATAGACAAAACACGTGTGAGCCAAATACCCGTAACACCTGGTAGGTGTTACGGCATTCCTGGCAGCTCTTTCCATACTGCTTAACTCGAGACAAGTAAATAAACAGAGCGCGAGCTTCCAACTGTCCCTGTTTCCGTAAACAGTACTGACGAGAAAAACACTTACTTCTCTGCATTACCTCCATCCCAAACACACTCTTTGTCTAGGCTTACTGGTAAACTGAGGTAATGCAGAGAAGCAGTGTTTTTCTCGTCAGTACTGTTTGCGGAAACAGGGACAGTTGGAAGCTCGCGCTGTTTATTTAAAACGGAGCCTTCAATTATTTTACACACTTCTCCCCGTACTTTATCCTATATGTAATAACCAAAAGTACAAGTTTGGTATTCCGCCTAGAACATTAAATTTAAAATTACATTTCTAGCCCTGTGGAATTAGAAATGGAATCTCTCAATGTCCCACTTGCAATGCACAACGTTTTAAGGGTGGCAAGCCATGCAGTCACCCCTACTGACCCTCCTGAAGTCCCCAAACACTTTTTATTTTTAATTTTGAAGCAATAAATTGAAAGTTGCACATCAAAGCTGACCCTCTGCACCAAAAGGTATGACTGGACATGCATCATTAGCACGATAAATGTTGCATAACTGACTACCAACTTTAGGGGCAGGGGATAACTGACCATTCTTTGCCACTGCTAATACAAGCCTGGAGGCTACGGTGGCTTGTGGTACTACTTTCTCAGAAAGCATGCTATTGTGGCAGAGGGTGAAAGGTGTGCAAGTACCTTTTTTGAATACTCGGCAGGTGTCACGTGGTCCACACTCCCAGATACTCTGTATTCGATTCTCTGCATTCAGGCTCAGCCCTAAAATTAGGGGAAAACAAAAAAAAAATTAAAAATAAAAATCTCTATCCCTTCCCATGTGGCCAGGGTCACTCCCTGGACAGAACACCTCAAAACCTCAGTCATTTCCGCCTCAACCCCCCAAAAAAACAAACAAAAAAAAAAAAACAGATTTAACTAAGAAGGCCGGTCTCCTGGCACTGTGCCAGGAGTCAAGCATCATTTTAAAAGAACCTCTCAATAATCCACCCCCAGGCCCCAAATGGACATTTATAACAAGTTCTTCCCTGCTCCCAATAGAGGTGGGGAGGCAACAGTAATCACAACAATCCCAGCTAGTTCAGCTGCTCTCCCTCCTAACCTGCAGCATGCATTTCCCCAATAAATTACGCAAAAGTCAGACTGTAGCGGCTCAGAGATGGAAGAGGCACAGCCCATGTCAGTCACGCATGCCTCAGTAGAATGACCGCTTTTTTTTATTTTAAATAGGCTTTTTAAATGATGATGTTCATGTTAAATTTAACTCTTGAGGTCAATACTTTCAGTTACTAAAATGGCAGCACAAAAGATGCAAACATTGGGTTTAATAAAAGTAGGCTGATGTGCTTTAAAATCCCAACATGTGAGCCAGCCCAGTGGCACGGAGTGTTGAGGCTCTGGACGCCACGCCAGCACCCAGGTTAAGGAACGGACTCAGGTCGCCGGTGGTCAGCAAAGGAGAAAAAATTATTCACCATAGCAATCTTATTTCTTCAAAGTTATCATTCATTATGATTAAACTAATGCAGTCAGCCTCCAGTGTTTAACTGCCCAGAGAGAACAGAATGCTATGCAAATCATAGAACTCTAATTGGCTCGTGCCAATTTCAAATTGTTGCCTAGCAACTGCTGCACTGAAAGTGCTTCAGTCTTCGGACCTAACTAGGTATAAGACCCCCTAGTTAACAATATTATAATAAATATAAGCCACTACCCCCACCCAGGTTAAAAGTCACCCAGAGACAGGCCTAACATGAGACAACAAGGAAACCAACGGGTTTAAACAGAGTGAGTCTCTAACCTGTGCTATATATAATACCCAACAGGGCTGCAGAACCAAAAACCTCTCAAAACGTTATTTAGGTTCTTGTAGGAGAGGCAGGAGGGAGAAGTGATCACAATGAGTGATCCTTGAAGAAACGAGCTACTATGATGAGTATATTTTTCTCTAACCCCAGGAATCACCATTATGATTAAACTAATGCAGACTACCAAGCAGTACCTTTGAGGTTGGGCAGAGAACCTATTTGGGGAACAGGTTCAGCAGAATTGCTGTGCCAAACCTGGCCTCACTTCTGGAATGAAGATCCAGGCTGCAATGCTTTGTGAAGGTGTGCACTGTTTTCCAGATTTCCGTAGAGGATATTTCTTAAAGCTGCCACTGACGCACCTGTACCCTTGTGGAATGTGCTCTTAGCCTAAGGGCACCTGCTTATTCACTTTTCAGTAACAAAACCTTATACATGCCACTATCCAGTGAGTAACTGTACATTTTGTGGCAGCACTACCTTTGTCAACTTCCCCATCAGTGAGGAAGAGCTGTGTCTGCCTGGTCTGTAAGCCACTACATTGACAGAACCAAGGCAAAGTACCCTCTTAACGTCAAGGCAGTGAAGTTTCCTTTCTGAAGAACTGGAACTCTCTGTAAAGAAAACAGGCAGAGTCATGGAATGATTCAAATGGAAATCAGACACCACTTTAGGGGAATTTCCTATTGGTCCAGAGTACCACCTTGTCCCTGTAGAATGGAATGCAGTCTACATCTGTACACAGGGCTTGCAATTCCACTGATCCTTCTGGCTGAGGTAATGGCCACTAGGAACACAATCTTTCATGTGACATACTTCAGGTCTGCAGTTGCCATGGGTTCAAATGGTGGTTCCATCAGCTTGGCAATGCAGATGTTTAAATTCAGGCCGGAAAAGGTTCTCTCAGAAGAGGGTGGAGGAGGTTAAGACCTTTGAAGTACTTTCTGAAAATCGGATGAGAGGCAATGACCTCTCCTTACCAGCTGACAGGTAAGCTGAAACTGAGGCCAGGTGAACCTTAAGTCAAGGGCCTCAATCCTAATGAGTGAACATGTGTCAGGTAATCCAACAGGACTGCAAGGTCCGCCTGAGGATCAATACCTTACCCGAGCACCAAATGGAGAACCTTTTCCACTTAGCGAATATGTTTTTCTAGTGGACAGCTTCCTGAACTTTCTGAGAACTGTCAGGACTTGTCCAGACAGTTTGAGATTTACAAATTCTAAGTCCTCAAGAGCCAGGCCTTGAATCTCAGTGACCTGAGGATGGGATATGGGATCCTGCCCTGGGAGGATGTCAGCAGGTTTTGCCTCCGGGCAAGTGAATTGGTGAGGTCACCGATAGGGACAGCAGGGCGAATACCAGTGTTACCTCACCCAGTCTGGTGCTACTAATATCTTTGCTGGTTGGGACCTTAATTTCCAGGGGTCCTGAGAATCATTAGGAAAGGTGGGAAGGCATATACAAACTTTCCTGACCAATCCAGAGCCACTGCATCCAAGGGAACAGTACCCTGTGAGGGGCCTGCAACAGTACAGGGGAAAGTGGTGATTTTCTGCAAAGGCAAAGAGAGCCACCTCTGGAGTGCCTCATCTTCTGAAAACTGCATTGAGGATCTGAGGATTTAGTGACCACTGTGGTGGTCCTGACTTGTCCTGTTGAGAAAGTCTGCCAGTACACTGTCCTTCCCTGGAAGGTGTATGGCTGACAGAGATACTTGCATGGAGTATGCCAGGAACCACAGCTTCACTGCCTCCGTGCAAAGTGGAATGGACCTGGTTCCTCCCTGTTTGATGTAATAAAAGGTTGTGGTGTTGTCTGTCCTGATCTGCACCACTTTGTTTTGCAGATGGGGGCAAAAGCCAACCAGGTGCACTGCCCTGAGCTCTAGTAGATTTATGTGCAATAAGGACTCTTGGGGACCGTGGTGCCATTTGTTGTGCGATCCAACATGCTCTCAGCTGAGAAGAGAAGCATCTGTTGTGAGAATTATGGATTGCTGTTCCTTTAGAAAGGTACGCCTACCCTGAGGTTGTCTTCATCCAGCTAACACTGAAGTGCCTGCAACAGGCTGTGCGTGACTGGCACCAGTTTGGACAGTCCTTTGTGACCAGTACTGTCTTAAATTAAACTGGACGTCCCTCATCTGGAATCTGGATCCTGGAGCCTGGCACCACTACTGTGGCAGCTGCCATGTGTCCCAGCAACCTGAGAAAGTCCCTGGCTGGTTTGGATTTTCCCCAACATGGAGGAACTTGCAACCTGTATGATGCTCTCCACTCTGTCCTTGGGCAGGAAGGCTCTGCCAGAGTAGCATCTAACTCTGCTTGAAATCCAGCACCTGACCTGGCTCTTGATGCTGTCTCTGCTCATTTATGAGGAAGCCTAGGGATTCCAGAGTAGATTTTGTAAGGACAGTGACTACGTGGCATGCTGCAGGACTGGCCTACTACCAGCCAGTCATCAAGGTAAGGAAGACTGTCGACCTTGTTTTCTCAGGTATTCGATACCACTGCTAGGCATTCAGTGAATGTCCTTGAGCAGAAGTTGGACTGAATGGGAGTGCTGCAATTGGTAGTGACCTGAGGCTAATCTGAACCTCAGGTACTTTCTATGGGTTAACCCGACAGGAATGTGGAAATAGGCATCCCTTAAATCTAGGGATGCTAGCCAATCCCCTTTTGCAGTGTGGGGATTATTAATGACAGGGTCACCATTTTGAACTTTGGCTTTAGGATGCATTTGCTTAGAAGCCTTAGATCCAGGATAGTTGCCAATCCCCATTTTTCTTTTGGTAAGGAAGTATCTGGAATAGAAGTCTTCACCTCTTTGTTTGGGCACTGGCTCCACTGCTCTGATCGAAAGCAGCTGTTTTACCTCTGCCTCCAGCAGGATGCTGTCTGCAGAGGTGATTGGAGCAAAGGTTTTGCCCTCAGCTTAGGAAGTGATTTGAAACAGAGTGACGGCCTCTGGCTCACTACCTCCAGGACCCACTTGTCTGTGGTGATGGTATGCCAAACCTGGAGGTACTGAGCCAATCTACCACCCACTGGGGGAGGTAGTGGAGATGACGGTGGGCGGTGACCTGTACCAGCCCATCAGGGATTCTGTGTGGGCTGAGCCTGGGACTGTGGTGAGGGTGAAGCCGTCTCACAGACCTTCTACCCTACTGAAATAACCTCTCGCTGCTGGTAGGCTCTGTGAAGCCTGGTGTTCGGAAAAAGGTCTAGGGTAAGACCTTCTACCCCTGCCTCCCCATTTGGGCCCTATAAAGAGGTGGAAGGCCTTTTTGAAATTACTTCTACAGGTGGCCTTATACTCTTCTACTTTTTTCATGTATGCCTCAGTTTTGTCACCAAATAATGAATTTCTCTTGCAGGAAACTCCATTGCCTTAGCTTGAGTGTCCAGGGTTAGTTACCATGTGGAACGGATACTGGTTGCACTGCTAGCCCTTGCAGCTTCTTGTAAGTCAATTGCCATTTCACCTGGGACCTTATCCGGCACAGCCAGTACAGAACTCCATAGTGCCTTTTGATACTGTACAGGCAAGCCACAGGACTTGCTTGTCTCACAATGAGTGAGGCTGCCATATACCCTTCTTACCCACAGTATCCATCTTCCTAGAGTCTGTCAGGGGATGGTAGCTAGAGGGATTCTGGCTCTGTCCCAGGCAGCTGCCTGGACCACCCCTCAGGGCCAGGATGAGTGAATAGGAAATTGGCAGTGGTTCTGTCCAGCCGATACTTTTGTTCATCTTTTATCTACTCCAGGTACCAAAGTAGAGGTCTAAGATTTGTAGCACAGCCTTTTTCAAAGATCTGTGCACGCAACAGAAGGAGTTGTGAGCTAGTCCCATCATATCCAAGAAATCTAATTCCTCCACATCTTCCTTCGCTCTCTAGAGGGGAGACTGAGGTGTCTACCATATTTTTGACAAAGGAGTAATACAAGTGTAGTTCTCTGGGTTGGGGGGGCAAAGTCCTGTTCTGGGGAGACCTCTGGCTCTAAACATTCCCCTGCATTCTCTTCCTCCTCCTTCTCTTCTGGGTTATCAAATGGAGGTTGGAGCTCCTGTGGTGCTGCAGCTTGCACAGGAACCGTGTAGCCAGTATGGGAATCGGTACCACAGCCTGTAAGGCTTGTAAAATCTAAAGAGCCTATGCAGTGTCCTCAGCTGAGGGCATATTCTGTTTGTCTGCCGGGAGCTCCTTAGCCTTCTCGCCTTGAGGCGCAGCGACATGCTTTTCTTTATATTTTTAAGTGGGACAGTTTCAGCCACTGTCTCCACAGCCCTTTAGATTTAGATTTACCTTGCTCATTCTTGTCTGACACTTTCTCAGGCTTACTTTTTCCTTACTGGAAACAGAGGAAGAGGGTTCTCTTCTGTAGTACTAGCAGAAGCAGAGGCAATTTCTTCTAATTTCTTTGACCTTTTCTTACAAAAAACACAACGAGAATGCTCGCTCACTTTAGCTATAACCTGATCACAAGACTCACAATATTTAAACCCTGTGGGCCCTGTGTGTTTTTAGGTTTGTCAACAGGGACCTCTGACATTAAGCAGAGTGTAAGATTTAAACGCCAGTGAAAAAATAATCTGTTCCCTGGAACCACCCAGTCCAATATAAACAACCACTAGCAGTTCCTGGAACCGAGCGTTAATCGTTCCCTGAAGACTGAACTGAGAAAATTAAAATTTTAAAATAAAATTTAAACTATAGACTGATCCAGAGTGGAACCATCTAACAATCACCAGTAACTAACTGTGAGGTAAAACCTCACAGAAATAGTGGATCCCTTGGTTCCACGGAACCGAGAGGAACTGCAAAAACGCAAAAACAGAAAATACTATATAATCTGTACCAAATAAGCCTATAATGGCAGCAATCTAAAATTAGTAATTAAAGTAGTACTTATCAATCCAAGTAAGTGATATTAGAAGTAAGTTGAAGGAGAGCTCTCCGGACGTCTTTACTAGGAAGGTGGCGTAAAGAATCTGAAGCACTTTCAGTGCAGCAGTTGCCAGGAAGCAGTTTGAAATTGTCACAAGCCAATTAGAGTTCTATCACTTGCATAGCATTCTATTCTCTTCGGACAGTCGAGCACTGGAGGCGGACTACATTAGTTTAATCATAATGAGCGATTCGCTTGGGTTACAAGGGAAGTGATGTCGTCGCGTCCGGACAGCTCTCCCTTCCTGGGGTGGGTACTGGGGTATGCCTCGCTCCACAGTGGCACCTGGTGGAGACCAGGTGACCCATGTGATGAGGCTAAACAGAGCGTCGAGGGGATGGAGTGGCAGCAGGCGCCTGCACATGGGTGTGCTGGCGTCATGGCACATCCGCACTCCGGAGGAGCAACCTGCGGAAAAAAACCTGTCAGCCAGTGGAGGTGAAAGGCCCCAGAGACGTGCCCACATCCCATCGCTGGACCTACCCCAGTGATCTCCCGGCTGCATCCCCAGCGTAAGTCCCTCTAATCACAGAAAGGCTGCTAAGGGTGGGCAGGCCTTCCCTGGAGGGTGATCGGGGCTGAATGAACCGTGGACTGGTGGGGGAACCATGTGGAGAGGTTTCAGGCTGAGAGTATAGGCACCACTGAGAGGGTACCCTGGAGAGATGCCCTGGTGTCAGAGAAAAGTAGTTAACCAAACAAAATCCCAGCAAGTGAATTTCTGTAAATGCAGCTCTTATGGGATGCATAGAGCTGCAAAACATAGCTCCATTCCTGAAACTAACCTCACCGCTGATGCCTACTACCATGGTTCTTTCCTTTGTAGCAGGGACGGGAGACACGCCTCATGGCAAGTTACAAAAGATCCAGGGCAGGCAGTGAATTTCATGGGTAAGGCCCCAGTCTGCCAGCTATGGTCATATCTAAATGAAATCTGGCCATTTTCTCCAGTTTCTTCCTCCCTCCCACTGTGCCTGGTAAAGTCTTGTAGGACCCCCCAAAGACAATTTCATGTGAGGGTGTTACTTCAAAGGAGTCACTGTGGTACTGAGCCCAGTGCCATCATTCACCAGCTGGTAGTGCTGCTGTGCGACAGCACCTTTGAGCCTTCCCAAGCCACCTCCCTAATCCACTCCAGAACGAGGGTCACCAGTACAGCAGTGTGGCTGGCTCCTTAGGCAGCCCTCTTGAAAAGACTTGGGTTCTACATCATTAATTGCACCTTTGAATGAACTGATCCTTCTCAGCACTTACAAAACTGAGTGAAACTTGCAACACTTTAGTGCTATACAGCTGCTGTTACTTACTGAAACTATTACATTATGGTATGCTACCGACTGCACCACTGTGTTGAAATCAGGGATCCAATGGCCAGATATGACTTGCATGAAAACAGGAAAACATTTTGAAAAAAAGGCTCCTAGCTATCAAGTAATTCCCATTACATTAGCCATTAAAGATTTCTCTTTGCTTATTTCACAAAAACAAATCTGAGCATTACAATAACTGTTTTCAATTTTAATATGCTCAGACAGGAAGTATGAAAGACATACCCTTAGGCAGTCAGGTTGCCCTGGGCAAATATTTAACTAGGCTTATAGTATCTCCTAGGATCTGACAGCAATGCAGCAGCTTTATATTATTTAACAGGGCACTGCAATGTGTATACCACCCAGTGGGCAACAGCCCTGCCCTCTGTTTCAGCCATCTCCAATTAGACATGATAAATAGTGGAATCCAGACTCCATCTGTGCTAAAACCAGAAATTATAGCACAGGATGCAAACTTAATGTGGCAGTACTATAAAATGTTAACAAATAAGTAATCTAGAAGAGCTATTTCTGTTACCCACTCAAAGTTCTGGAGTCTCAAGAGTTTTTGTTTGGATGAGGCTCACGTGTCTTCTGTTGGAGGCTTTCCTATCAGATTGTTCAGGCAGGGTTTCTATACGGCCTCATGAGAGTAAATTCTGTCCAATTCCGTGTTATAAGTTTGCATCCACAAAATGAATGAAGTGGTGCCATTTGGGCGGCTACAGCACACTAATCAGCAGTGATGCAACATGCTTAACCTCATCTTATTCCTAAAACAGTTCGAGAGCCCGGATGGCTGATGCAGCAGGTCAAATCAAGAGAGAGGAAGGTCACCTGTGGGTGCCCAAGGTTCAGTCCTGGGTCCAGCCCTTCTCAATATGTTCATCAGCAACATGAGAGAAGGAATCCAGCTGAGGATATGTCCCTTCTCAGAGGACACTACACTTGGAGGAAGGGAGACAGGAGAAGAGTTAGGAAGATGCAGAGACACTTGCAAAGGCTAGAGGTTGTCAAGGTTCAATGGCAGTTGAAATTCAATGCCAAAAGTGCAAGGTAATGCAGGAGATTCAGGGAGAAAGCAGGAGGTGCTATCACTGAGAGGGTGGTGGAGCCATGGAATGCGCTGCCAGGGGCTGGTGGAGGCAAACATGGTGGAGGAGTTCAAGAGGGGTGGGACAGGTACAGGAGCGCCATTAGGGGCTGGCTAACCATGCAGACACGAAAGACAGACAGGCCTATTCTGCTGGCTTTTAGTATGTTAGTATGTTCTAGAAGCAAAATCTAGTGCAGCAAGATTATCTGGGACTGGGAAGGGAGAAGCCGGAGAGGGGGCAGCAAGATCAGCGCTCCCAGGATTGAGGCTGCCCAAAGCGAGAGCAACACGAAGACCATTAGAGCCTATTCTGCTGGCATTTAGTATGTTAGTATGCATGGAACAAGAACCCAGGACAGAGTATTAGACTGGATGGGGAGGAAACAGAGCACAACCTCTGAGAAGGGAGACCTATGGTCATCATCAGTGACTCCTAAAACAATCACGCCAGTGTAACAAGGCCTACAGTAAGGCAAACAGGATGCTGGGGTGTACAGGAAGGGTATGGACAGCAGAAGAAAGAAGGTTTCATTACCAGTCTGTAAAGCACCGTGAGGCCCCACTTGGGAGTACTGTGCCAGTTCTGAGTCCTCACCTATGGAAAGATACGGACAGGCTGGAGACAGTGCAACGTGAGAGACCAAAATGATTCAGGGCCAGCAGGAAGATCTTACCAGGATCGGCTCAAGGCACTGAACATGTACTTGCTGGAGGCCAGATGAGAGACTGAAGCCATAATACACCTTAAAGTTCCTGAAAGGAAGGAAAACTGAGAAACTATTTACTTGTTTGGTTTCTGGAAACCGGCAGGTACACTAGACAACTGAATGCCTATTTTAAGACCCAGGAAGGTACAGAACAACATTTTCAAACAAATACAGACACAGATTTAGAGAGCTCACAGTATTTAGTATGAGAAGCGGATCAAGAACATGGGGCATGGGTGGAAACTAAATGGGGAGGTTCAGGAGGATGTGAGAAAGTTTTATTTTACAGAAAGGGTAGTGGAGCCAAGGAACAATCTGCCAGCTGATATGGTGGGCACTAAAACCATTAAGGCCCGTCCACACTTCACCATTCTGGCCCGGTAACTGATGCAATCCGTTACAGCCGGGAGCGGTGCAGTGTGTCCACACCTCGGTGGTGTCCGTTACGGTACCAGCACTGCCGGTCCACACATCAGGACCCTGGCAGCTGTGCAGCAGCGCTGAGTCCTAATGCAGCTGGCGCTGCGCTTGGTCCTACGGGGACGTTACCACCAATCCACACTACTGCCGGTAGCGTTACCACGGCGGGACTTGTTTCATAACAGTTGTTGAAACCACCTCATATGTGGTTTCAACAACGTTAAGAAAACGCCCTGTAACATTACAGGTGTAAACGCAAACAGTCGGGTAACGGGTTTGGCACTCTAACGCTACAGAGGTGTAGTGTACAGGACCTAATTATTTCTAACATGTCTGGGACAGAGTGAAGGACTCACTGGTTGCTCAGACAGGTAGCGGTAGGGTGGGAGGATGGCGGTGGAAAGTGTGGGTTAGAACCCTGTATGAACAACAGATCACTAGCTTGTTAACTGTTTTATGGGCAGAGTGGATGGACCAATTTATTTATTTAAAAGTTTCACTAGGAAAGCCACACTGAGTAAAAATTGTTCATTTCCAGGTGCATCATGGGGGGATAGGAACTACGACATACCGCAATAACAAAACACGATAAGGTCACTGAGGACATAGTAAGAAAATATTACATTATATATACATAGTTTGAATCACAATAGCAGGCAAATTCACAGAAGTGAGGGAGTCAAAAGAGCGAGGGAGAGAGGGAGTTAAAGGCAGTTACATGTAGAGGACAGAAAGGTATAGAAGGGATAAGAGGGCATAAGGGAATCGGCATCATGGATTGTCAAGAGGGTGGAAGTTCCAAAGTTTAGGAGACGGTGAGAAAATGCAGACTGACCAGCAGTAGAGGATTTAGGAGGGATAGCACAAGGCGAGAGTTGTAGTCTCGGGGTTTAAAGGACATAAGCAGGAAGCAGATTGGAGAAGAGGAAGCCAAAGTGAGAGCAGCGTCTGTCATCAACGGAGGGAAAAGACAGAGATTGGCAGAGACTACAGTGGTGAGTGTGAGGGGAACTGTCCAGGGCAAAAGCAGCAGAGTGGCAGAGGGTGTCCAGTCTGGCAAGGGAAGTCTTTGGGGCGGCACTGAATACTACATCACCACAGTCAAGAACTGCAAGGATCATTTTCTGGACTAGGTCGCTGGCAGACAGTGGGACCAATGATTTGTTTCTGATGTCATGGTCTATGTTTACATCAAGTCCTCTAATGTCAACATTAAATACAAAACGAATCTAGACAAAAATGATCAAAGATAATGAATCCAGATAACTGCCAGAGACCACCGAAAACAGAGGTAGCATGGTCTAGTCAATGCTTAGTTAGAGCACAGGCTTGGAAATTAGGTGACAGGTTTGAATCCTGCAACAGCCACTGACTGTTTGACCCTGAGCAAGTCACAAAACCTTTTCATGTTTCAATACATGCAGCTGTAAAAATGGATACTGCTAGAAGCCATTGTAAAACAACTATTGCATCTAGGCTAGGTTATTAAAAGTAAACAAAATGCACACAAAAATACCAGTCTATTTTCACACAAACATTTCTCAACTTAAGATGGAATAACCCCCATACACTGCAAATCTTGGAGCACCAAACCGTTTTCTTTAATGGTCTCCATGACACAAAGGGAAGACAAAACTAGACAAGAGTCTTTAAAACAATACCCTACCCACTGTTTAGATTCAGCTCTGTATCATACCACAGTGAGAAACTGCAAGCAGTCAGGGTTACCGCAGACAAATCGAAAAGGAGGCAGGCATGGGTCAAATGACAACAATAAAATATACTGCCCCACCCTTGGCAGTTCCCAGGATGTGTCCTTTGCTTTCTGTGAGCCCTTTCACTTTTAGTTCTCTGCCATCATGTCGGAGTGCTTTCACTTTTATTTATATATTTATTTTAATCTGCAGGTCCCTTCTCAGACTACCCACCATACTGTAACTTGAATGGCATGGAACAGCAGTACTCCGCTTAGCTGTCACCATGGTGTGCCGCACAGGAAATGACTTTTTCTTACAGCTGCCGAGTAGCACATCTTATATTCACACCTTGATTGGTTGTAGTGATCTGTTCCAGTGTCGCCTCAACTTCTAGGATGTCAGCTTCTACCTGTTCAGCATAGATTAGTTCATACTGCAAAGCAGTGTAAAATGACATTACAGAAAGTCTAAGACACCTAGAATAAACAGGCAGTGTAAACAATTAAATGTCCAAATGCAAAACACAACCTGTTGCCTTAAAAAACTAATAAAATCACAACTATCACCTAAATTACATAAAATGATCACAAATGAAACCTTCTTTAACATGTATTTTATTCATTTTATGAAAATACAAAGATGAGCCGTATGCAGTACATTCAAGAAGTGGAAGTATGTCCACATTAAAAGCGCCACGAGTAAAAAATAATGAATTTCCCACCCACCCGCGCACGGTCACTGCTGCATCGTCATGGATCGGACAACAAGTATAGCAATAAACTGAAGTGATGCAACACCCAACAGTTAGAGGATGTAAGAAATACCTGCAAATCTAACATACTAGCATACTAAAAGCCAGCAGAATAGGCCTGACTGTCTTCGTGTCTGCTCAGTAGCCAGCCCCTATTGGGCGCCACTCTCCCATCCCTCAGCGGGTCATCTTTGACTTAAGTTTACCCATGAAACTGTCCCACCCCTCTTGAAGCCTTCTACTGTGCCTCCTCCACCAGACTCCCAGGCAGTGCATTCCATGGTCCCACCACCCTCTCGGTGAAGTATTGCTTTCTACATTCTCCTGTAATCCCCCTCCAGCTTCCATTCATGCCCCCTGGTTTTGCCCCTCTTTAGCCTGAATATTTCTTGGGCCTCCCCTGTTTATCCCTTTCACATATTTGAAGACCCACCATGCCTCCCCCTGCCTCCTCTCCTCCTGTGAGTACAGACCAACTTCTTCCAGTCTTTCCTCATAGGTCACTTGTGCCCTGAATCATCCTGGTCACCCTCTCTGGACCCTTTCCAGCAGTGCTATGTCCTTCTTGAGGTGAGGTCTCCAGAACTGCACACAATACTCAAGATGCAGAGGAAGGATCACTTCCTCCTCCTAGACGAATTCCTCTGGCTATACAGCCCAGAATCCTGTTTGCTTTTGTCGCCTTTTGCAGTTTCCAGTGTTATTCATTTTGATGTCTACCACCATCCCCAGGTCCCTTTCACTCGATGTGGCTTGCAGTGAGACCCCTCAGGGTGTATATAGGACCTGGGTTTCTGACCCCAGATGCAGCACCCTACACTTTCCTGGATTAAACCCCAGTCCCCACCTCCTTGACCACCCCTCCAGCGTATCTAGGTCCCTCTGGACTGTCTCTCGCTTCATCCCTGTCCGCCAGTGCTCCCAGTTTTGAGTCATCCTCAAAGAGGCTCATCCTACTCCTAACTCCCCATATCGGAGACATAGGCATTGAACAGGAGTGGCCCTAGTACCGAACCTTGGGAACCCCACTGACGACCTTCCTAGAGGAGGAGACTATCCCACCAACCACTACCCTCTGTGTTCTCCCGCTAGCAAATTATCTACCCATCTAGCAACTGTCCTCCCACCCTCATCCCCTAGCTTTGCTAACAACCCATTATGGGGTAATGAATCGGAATTGGTGTTGTCGGTGAAACATACAGAGAAGAAGCAATCGGAAACTGTTCAAATGTTTTTGTGTGCGATATCACAGAGTTGTTTTAGCGAGTGCAAATCTATGTTAAGCAGTGCTCCCATAATCCTTTGCAGCACAATGCAGCTAAAAACGAGGAAATAGTGAGCAATTTTATTACATAATAAGTACCTCTGACACAAAATATTTGGAATACTGTTACTCATATGGCATTAAAGTTCAAGAATCTTTATGTTTCAGTGGTAGCAGCCACAATATTGAAAAGTGTTAAATGTATCAAAATCCATTCCAGTATGTAAAAACAATTGAAACCAACAAAAGTAGCAGGTTTATTTGAAAGTGTTATATTTCCACCATTTTTCCACCACTTGCTTATGTTACAAGTGCATTAATGCACTCCAGAGTTGGGCACTACTAGAATTAATGCCTGTAGGTGGTTGAAGCACTCTGTCTTTGGCCTTTACCCCAACCCCAAACCGGCATTAATTCCTAGTACAGCCCTCCACTGTCATACATTAATGCTTATGTGTCAACGCTACTGAGAGGTGTCAAGCTGTCCTATTTGTTTTATTTAAAAGTTGGTAACCGGAAGCGACTGAGCCGAGGCTCATTTCCAGGTGTGACCCAAGGTAGGGATAACATATGAGAGGAGTAATACAAAACAATGAAAGGTTCACAGTATACAAGTCCAGTTACAGTATGGCAAATCATAATTATGGAAAATAAAAGATTATACAGATGTAGATTGCACAAACAAAATTAGGAGCAGGACAGACAACAAACTAGGACTGCAACTTTAATTTCAGCCTATGCAGTCCTATGCAGAAGCATTACCACACCAGAAGGTATGCTACCTCCTTTGTAAATTAACTGCTTGTAAAGCACTTTGGGATGCAGTGCATGAACAAAACTATATACAAGTAAATTATATATTTCTCTGTTCATGCACCATCAGTAGTTAGTCAAAGTATGAACAACAGATGTGCTAAAGACGATGGCCCTATGAAGATGGTACCACAGCCAGGCCATGCACATAAACAGGTTAAACACAAGGCATAAATAAGCGGGTTCGCATTGCAATTTGCACCCAAGATCGGAGAAAAGTGAGTCAACTTGTGGAGTGATTAGCAGTCACTGCTAATTATTCTGAACTAGCCCTGGGTTCTTTAAATATGCCTTTTGGGCATTCTGGCCATGTTTCTTTAAAAAAAAAAAAAAAATTTTTGGGTCGGTTCTCTCTTCTCCCTGCATCCTGCCCCATCTCTCCTGACTGGACAGCAATGTTCCTGCCCCCACCCCACACCCAGTGCCTCGCAGGATAACGTTATAGCATCCTCTTGCAGCGTGACCCAGGACAGCAAGCAGGTCCAGAAGCTTCAACCGAGCAAAAGTAAGTTCCAGTTTCTTCTTCTTTTTTTTTTAAATAAATATTTTTTATCTCTGTGGAGTCTGGTAATTAATTTCTTTTTGTGTTGCAGGGAGGAGCTGCACTGAGGAGCAGGGAGGCGGAGGAGGCGAGACCGGGACCAGAGAGCCACGCACAGCATCACGGTGGACAGCGCAGGCGTGGCGCAGATTCGGCCGAGCAACTGGAGCAGAGGAACAGCAACACGCAGCTGAGCAATCTGGAGTCTACAAAAAGACCAGTACAAACTTTTCTCAGGGAGCCTGGGGAGTGAACTCAACGGGAGGACAGTGGCATGACTGGGGGCCCTCGGCAAGGCGGGCACCTCGGCGATTGGCCTGAACTGGTGAGCAAAACAGAAGAATCAGGAGAGGAAACAACAAGGAAAGCAAATGTGTGAACTTAGTAATGGTACTCTGCTTTGCAGAGATGAGGGACGACATAAAAAAAAAAAAAAACACTTTATTTTATGCCAACCCACTTATTTACCAGTGACTGATCTGATGGGGAAAAATGTCAAACTGTGCTCCTGCAAACATTGTTGGAAACAGAAGACAAGAATTGTGCCCTTGTTTTTCCAGTGAGTTCAGAAGGGAGAGGAAACAAAGGGAAAAGTAACTATGTTTTTGGCAGAGATGAAGTGACAGTGATTAAACAGTCTCATGCCCAGCTTTGTAACGTGCCCAGCCCTTACTGCAGCAGTGATGACGGGGATTAAGCAAACCAACTGTGTCTTGCAAGCAGAACATTTTTGGGAACAGAAACCAGACTAAGAGCGGTGTCCTGGTTTACTCCAGAGAGTTCTATGAAGGGAGAAACAAAGGAAACTTCTTTGTCTGACAAGTAATGCACCCTGCTTTTGGCAGAGATGAAGGGGACAACAGTAGTAATGCCCGCCCTGCTTTATTTTGTGCCCAGCCAGCCCTTTCTGCAGCAGTGATGACGATGATGAGGATAAGCAAACAAACTGTGCTCTAATTGCTGCAAGTGAACATTCTGAAAGAAACATTAAGAACTGTTTTCTGGTTTTTCCACAGTTCTCAGGGGAGAGGAAACAAAGGAAAAAAATGGTGTACAACTTAGTAAGTTATGTGCCCCGCTTGGGCAGAGATGAAGGGACAACTAAAACAAAAATACACCTGATTGTTCTGCTGCTACAGCACTGGGAAGCTGTGCTCACACCTCTGAGAGGTGAGTGTGCCTCCCATGGCAGATCCTCAGGAACAAGTAACATATTTAAGACACTATGCCCTGCTAGCGTTGCTGCAGCAGTGAACTTTAGGGAAGTGTTCTGTTCACAACTCAAACTTTCAATGTGTGCGCTGCCTATGGCAGACATGGGACAAGTAACATATGGCTATAGCCCTGGCTGCCAGCATTGCTGCAGCAGTGAACTTTGGGGAAGTGTTCTGTTCACAACTCTGAAACTTGCTGGGGAGGGGCGCTCAGGGGTTACAAGCAAACCTGCAGCTGCCATTAATCTTTTTTTTTTTTCCAGTACAGAGTTAGATCATTACAGTAACTTGATGTGCTAATTTTAAGTGTACAGCTTGACAGAGTCTTGTTTTGCGAACGTCAAACTTTTTATTAATTATAGTCCAACATGGCCGGCGGAGTAAAATTAGCAACTGCATAAGGATGGCGCAAAAATATGATCCAGACAAAACTGGCTACTGATAAGCAGCTAGGAGACTGTGCAGTATGTGTTAGTTGCAAATTGTGCTGTCAGTACAAAGATGAGCTATGTGGGTTGAGAACTTCAGTGAGGCATTAATTGCAGGGGATAACTGGCCCTCAGCTAAAGTTGACACCATCCGGAAACCTCTTCAGACAGAGCAGCACAAGAAAGCTCTTAACATTTTGAAATTTGGTAAAACATGGTCAACTCTTGAAATGTATCGCCATATCACAACTGGTAAGTTTAAAGTAATTGGGGGCTAGGAGTATTTGTCCCAGAGCTAAAATAATTTTAATTTATTTAAAGGGAGAGCTTTCAGTAATGCAGAGGAACAGCATAGAACGGTTCTAGGCAGGCTGATGGAGATCCTGTATATGACGCCAAAGAGAACATCCCTATTAAAAAAGTTTGAAGCGACAGCAGAACAAGAGAAGCACCATGGAGTTCATTTGGGCAATAAATACATTAACGCTGTTAGTGGGAAAGAACTGACCGTGTGTTTTGGCAAGAACCTAGAGGAAAACCTGCTATCAACTGTACAATTTACTAATTATTTTCAGTTCTTATGGATGATAGTACTGATAGCGGTGTAACTGAAAAGGAACCAACTGGTTTATGTAATTTATGTTAATCCCAGCAATGGTCACATGGAGACAAAATATTTATGAATGAAAGCAGCATCAGATGGCACAAGCGAGGGACTCAAACATCTCCTCTTAGACATTCTTGCAGAGAGTGGCCTTAACATTAAAAAAAAATGGTTGGATTTGGGGCTGATGGGGCAGCAGTCAACATGGATGGAAGGCAGGGTTCTTGCTGCACTTTTAAGGGAAGACCTACAGTGGTTGGTTGCTGTTCATTCTTTCTCACACAGATTACAGCTAGCCATGAAAGATGATTTGAATAAACCCCATTTCAATGAAGTTTCAAACTTTCTGACAAGCTATATTCTCTCCATCAGAAAAGTCTCAAGCGACTTAAGAGAGTTGTGGTCCCTTGCCCAGGCCATGGAGATGTCAGATGAAAAGTCCAAGAAGGCCCATGGCACACGATGGGTGCAATATAAACTTCTTGCCACCCGGCTGTTACCAAATCATTCTCCGTAATCACTGCCCATTTAGAATCTATGGCCACTGACCCAACTCATGATCAGGCCAAAACCACGAGAGTGTTGCAAATTTTGACTAAATTTCAAATGGTGGCACACCTTTATATTTTGAACAGTTGCTTCAGCTACTTGACAGGTTTTCACAAGCAGTTCAAAAATAAGTAGTTGAAATGCCAGGCTACTTAGCTCTGTTGAAACTTTAGAAACACTCTTGACCGTGCTAAGCAGAGTGGTCCCATAGGTGTCAGTGAACTTGACATTCTCTTAAAAATGGTTCTGATGCCCTTTCAGGAACATGTCCTGAAGTCACTTACAAGGTGTAAAATTAACAGATCTAAGTGCTCAATCTATTAAAACTTTTAAACAGCAGTGTAAAAATACAGTACAAATATTGAGAACTGTTGAGAACAAAGTTTCGGTTTGAATGATGAAAAGTAGTGAACTGTGCAAATGTGTTAGATGCCAGAATTTGGCCAGCAAACTGAAAGGAACTGGAGCTGTAGGGTAACAGTGACATCACTGAAGTAGCTGACCATTTTTCAGCTGTTTTGCAGCCGGACTGACACCAAGAAAAACTGACTTACCATAGTAATGTTTCTAATGAGTCTTGCTGTATTCGGACTCATGCAGTATGGACCGACGGTTCAGCTGCCCCACAGAACAAAGAGTTAACCTTTATGCAAATACCTAGAACGTTGAGCTCTAGTTCGGTTTTCAAACCACCACCATCTTCCGTATGTTCTAGTAACTGCTCAGATTATTACAAAGCTAACATATAGCAATAGGAAAAACTTTTCTAACCCTATAAAGCCACCAGGGCAACACAAAAGAGGCAAAAAGGAAGGCTCAAGCCACTGATGCCCAAGAACAGCACCTTACCCACAGGTGGGTAAACCAAGTCTGAAGTCAGAGCCAGCCTAAAGATCCCTAGGTTCTGTAGGGAAGGCTGGGAGGATGTCAGAATACAGCAAGACTCCATTAGAAGAAACAGTATTACTATGGTAACTAATTATTTCTTCAAACAACATGAAGTCTTGGCTATATTCTACTAATGCAGACTACCAAGCAGTGCCCCTTGGGAGGTGGCACAGAACCTACTTAGAAATAGACTCTGCAACACTGCTGTGCCAAACCTGGCATCACTCTTTGCTTGAATATTGAGGCAGCAGTGCTTAGTGAATGTGTGAACAGTTCTTCAGGTGGCTGCTTTACAGATTTCTAGCAGGAGAATATCCTGGCTGCTGCCACTGGGGCTGCAGTACCCCTCGTGGAATGAGCACTCAAACCTGGAGGGCTTCCTTTCCCAACTTGCCATAGCAGAACTGTATGCAAGCCACAACCATCTGGCTATGGTCCTTTTGTGGTTTGTTTACCTTTACCCACTTCCCATAGGTAAGAAACAACTGGTTGGAGCCCTGCCTGTGTTCCTTTGTCCTATCCACATAGTAGATAATAGCCCTTTTACATCCAGGCTATGTAACCTCATGCTCATCTGAACAGAAATGGTCTGTGAAGAAAACAGGAAGGTTAATGGACTGATTGAGATGGAAGTCAGAGACTACCTTAGGAGAAACATCCTGTTAGTCAGAAGGACAATCTTATCCCTGAGGAGAGGTAATGTAATTGGCTCTACAGACAATGCCTGGAGCTCATCAATCCATCTGGCAGAAGTGACAGCTACCAAAAACATTGTCTTCCAAGTCAGGAATTTAAGCTCTGCTGAAGACATGGGTTCAAGGCGGCATAAGCTGGCCTATGCAGATATTGAGGTCCTAAGCTGGGGTGGGCTCTCTGAGGAGGGTGAAGATGAAAGCCCTTAAAGAATTTCTTGAATATAGGGTGAGCAGCAAGGGAAGGGCCCTTCCCCTGCTGACAAGCATGCAGAGACTGCTGCCAAATGCACCTTTAGGGTAGAAGTTTGCAAATGGAGGGATTGCAAATGCACCAGGTAATCCAGAAGAACTGGAAGCCCAGTCTGTTGGGGATCCAACTCCTTGTGAGAACACCAAACGGGGAACCTCCTCCACTTAGAAGAATAAGTCTTCCTAGACACCCTTAAGATGTCCAGGACACGCTCAGAGAGATGCAGGCCTGCATACTCTTAATTCTTCAAGAGCCAAGTCTTGAGGTGAAGGGACTGTAGACTTGGGTAGAGGATTCTCCCGAGATGTCAGCAGGTTGTGCCTCCTGGGAAGAGGAATAGGGCTGGTCACTGAGAGATAGAAGCACTGGATACCATGGTTGCCTGGCCCAATCTGGGGCTATGAGAATCATGGTTGCAGGCTGAGACCTGAACTCGACTAGTACACTGAGAATCAGGGAAAGGAGGAAAAGCACACAGAAACCTGTCTGTCCAGTTCAGCAGCAGGGCCTCCAGGGCACTGATCCCCAAACAGGAGTCCTGCAGCAATACAGAGGTAACTGGTGGTTGTCTGGGCTGCAAAGTGGTCTATCTCTGGAACCCCCACCTCCTGAACACTGTCAGGAGGACCTGTCTGTTGAGGGTCTATTTGTGATGGCACCAACTTATTCTGCTGAGAGCATCTGCAAATACATTGTCCTTCCCTGGTAGGTGAACTGTTGACAGGAAATCCCAGGAGTAGGCCAAAGACCAAATTTTCACTGACTCTGTGCCGAGGAGGGAGGACCTTGTTCCCATTTGTTGATATAAGTACACTGTGGTGGTGATGTCGCTCCTGACTTGAACCACCTGTTCCTTGAGATGAATGGCAAATGCCTGAATAGCTAGGAACACTGCTCTGAGCTCAGGAGGTTGATGTGTGACAGTGACTCCTAAGGCAGCCAAGTTCCATGAGCTGTGTGCACCCCTGATGTGCTCCCCACTCCAAGAGGGAGGCATCTGTGGTCAGTACTAAAGAGGGTACTTCTGGAAGGAAGGAAGCTCCCACCGGAGATTGTCCAGCTCCTGCCACCACTGGAGGCTTGCAGGAAAGTGGATGATACTGGAATGAGTTTGGACAGCGAGTCCTTCTCTGGGACCAGAAGGACCCGAGGTGGAACCTAATGTCCCTCTTCTGAAATCTTGCCCTGGGACCGCAGTAGTGGATGCCATGTGGCCCACGAGTTGCAGAAAATGCCTTGCTGGGCGGAACTCTGAATTGAAAGGAATCTGCCAACTGTATGAGTGCCTGAGCCCTTCCTAGGGCAGGAAAGCCCTTGCCCTGACTGTGTCCAGCTCTGCCCCATGAAGTCCAAGACCTGAACATGGGTCAGCACTAACTTTTCGAGTTTATTAGGAACCCCAAGTTGAAGTGTCCCTTGGTGAGTGCCAATGACTGTTGAAGCTGCAGAGGACTGGCCTACTAAGAGCCAGTCGTCCAGATAGAGGTAAATCGAAACCCTTGCCTTCTGACAAATGCCATCACCACTGCTAAGCATTCTGTAAAACACCCTTGGGGCAGAGGTCAACCCAAAAGGCATGGCCGTGAACTGAAGGTAATCTGAACCTGAGGTATCTTCTGTGATATTTTCTGATACGTATGTGGAAGTAGGCATCCTTGAGGTCCAGGGATCCCAACTAGTCTCCTTTCGCAGAATGGGTAAAACTGTAGCCAGAGTTCTCATTCTGAACTTTGGCTTTACCAGATGCCGTTTAGGTATCTGAGATCCAGAAGGGCTGACACTCCCATTTTTTCTAAGGCAAGGAAGTACTTGAGTACAACCCCTTTCCCTGTGTAGTAGTGGCACTGGTTCCACTGCCTTAGACAGCAGGAAAATGGAGACCTGTGCCTCTAGCAGAGACAGTTTCTGAAAGAGGGCAAGGTCTGAGGGTCTTGACCCCAATCTGGGAAGGATTTGAAATTGAGGCAGACCTGACCCACTATCTCAGGACCCACCTGTCTTGAGATAATGGCTTGCCAAGTCTGAAGATAGTTGGTCAGCCTTCCACCTACAGGGGTAGGGGAGGCAGCCTGAGTAGATTTCTCAGGGTGTCTGCTTGGCAGGAGTGGAGGAAGTGGGATGGGAGCTGCACAGCCTGCACCCTCCTTCCTCGACCCCTGAAGAACCCCTGGGTTGCTGAGATGAAGGAAAGCCACAGCCTGATGGAAGGGCCTAGTGTAAGGTCTGCCCCTGCCCACTTTGGCCTGTTTCTGTGGGGTGGCTGCTCTCTTTAGCAGAAATACTCTTGTATGCCACCCTATAATCGCTCCATCTTTTTATGTATGCTTCTGTCGGTTTCCCAAACAGTGAGTTCAGTGTCAGGTATAGTCCAGAGCATTGATCTGGGTATCCTGGGAGAGGCTGGTACATCTTAACCAGAAGAAATGCCGAGGAAATGGCAGAAGCCATAGCCATGGAGGCTGCATCATTCGAGTCCACAGCCATATGGAACTGTGCCTTGGGTGCCTGAATTCCCTTGTTAATCTCCTGGAGGTCAGCTGCCAACTCAGGAGGCGCTTTCTGGCTAACTGCTGCACAGATTCTCAGAGTGTCTTCTGGTATCTGGAGGCACTGGCCATGAGAGAGCCTGGCTTATACCAGGAGGAAGCCAAATATGTATTTTGGCTAGTGAGTCAATTCTCCTGGAGTCCTTGTCCGGAGAATGGGAAGCCAGGGAACATCAACCTTCTCACAGGCTGCAGTCTGTACAATCCCCACATGGCTGCAATGGGAAGATTAAAACTTGGTGCCATTGCCAGCCAGAGCATACTTCCTGTCCATTTTGCCCCCAGAGGAGGGGCAGAGAAGGGGTCTGCAGGACCTTAAGGGTTTGTCTTTTAAAGACTTGTGTATGGGGATGGAGAGACCCTGAGAAGAAGCAGGAGTTCCACCATCTCTATAATCTTACGTCCTCATCCTGACTAGTTTCCTGGACAGGGGTTGTAGAGGCCTCTGCCACCTGCCTCATGAAGGCAAAATGGGAGGTAGCTTCAGAGGAGCCCTAGGATGAGACTCATACTGGGGATGCTCAGGAAACCTCAGGTTCAATCGGTTCCCTTCATACTCATACTCTGATTCATAATACTCGAGGGTCTAAGGGACCAGAAGGAGCTGAACCGGCAGTGAGCTGAATCGGTGACTGCCCAACTGATCTCTGAGCAGTTCACCAAAACCGGGCTGCAGGGACTGAACAATTCTTATAGCCTTGGCAATCTCTCATCCACGGCTGGAACCGAAACCAGCTGTTTCGCAGTTCAACTGGATTTTTGGATTTCTAGACGGAGTAGTATCCGGAGTTGAATCCGACCATCTTTTGGAGGACGAAGGTTCACCCTGATCCAAAGGATCTGAGACCAGATTGGCCAGTTCGGTTGAACCAGACCCCACATCCAGGGCAAATTTTCCATCCTTTCCTTTAGCTTACCCATTCTCCTGTCGGGGGTAGACTGAGGAAAGTTCTTGAAATGTCACAATCTGCTTGCAGGTGATCAAAAACCAAGCAGTAGAGACAAATTAAGTGTGGGTCGACCTAAATTGTTCACCACACTCAGTGCAACGCTGAAACCCAGTGGAACCCATTTTTCTCTTGGGTTTCAGTGACATACCTTTAATTTAACGCTTAACCCAGAAGCTTAGTTAGGCTGGTTAAGCTATGCCCCAAACACAATTTAATTATCCGATGTGGCTTACTCAGGCCCAGAGAAAAAAGAATTTATTTACCCCTGGTGGCTTAGTTAGATGAGGTAAAGAGAAGAACGAGACCTGATGACCGCAGTTTAGAGCTGGTAGAAGAAACAGAGAAAAAAAAATGCTTAGTCAGAAAGAAAACATTACTTACCATAGTAATCTTGTTTCTTCTAAGGAATCTTACTGTATTTTGACATATGCAGTATTGTCCTCCCATTGTACTGCCCTGGAGCTGAAATGGCCAATAGAACCTATGCTAATTAATGATGGAATGCTAGGCTCATGCTTGGTTTTCAAACCACTATTCCTGGTAAACATTCTACAACTGTGAGATTCTTAGGGCGTGAATACTAACAAGCTATCTATACTAACTTTAACAATTAACTAAATAAATGACAACAACGATCCCCTCAGTTGAAAATGTAACACAATTACTAAGGTGAGTATTTTTTTTACTTCAAACAACATGAAGTCTTGCTGTATTCTGACATATTGCAGACTACCAGCAGTAACTCCATGGAGGAGGATTCGAACCTATCTTGGGAATAGGCTCTTCAGTACTGTTGTACCAAACAGAGCATCCCTCCTAGCCTGGATATCCAGAGAGTAATGCTTGGTGAATGTATGAACTGTTTTCCAGGTGGTTGCTTTGCATATCTCTAAAGAATATCCCTGGCAGCAGCCAAGGAAGCAGCTGTACCTCTAGTCGAATGAGCCCTCAGGCCTGAGGGTGGCAGTTTGCCTAGCTTCTCACAGCAGAATTGTATACATGAGACAATCCACCTGGCAATAGTTCTCTTAGTGGCAGGTTTGCCCTTACTCACTTGTGAGGAACAACTGAGGGAGTCAAACCTGTGTGTCTTAGTATGCTCAATGTAGTAACTAAGAGCCCTTTAACGTCTAAACTGTGTAATCTTCTTTCTACAGAAGAAGAATGATCAGTGAAGAATACAGGAGAGACGTGAATTGGTTCAAATGAAAATTTGAAACCACTTTGAGTAAGAACCTCCTATTGGTTCTAAGGACCACCTTATCTCTATGGAATGAGATAAAATCAGGCTCCACTGACAGAGCTTGCAACTCACCGTCATCTGGCAGAGGTAATAGCTACCAGAACACAGTCTTCCAAGTCAAGTACTTAAGTTCTGCTGAAGACAAAGGTTCAAAGGGGTTGCATAAGCTGGGCAATGCAAACGTTAAGATCCCAGGCAGGGTAGGTTCCTAAAGGAAGGATTGGTATGAAGCAATCCTTGAAAAATTACAGAGAACAGGATGAGATGCCAGAGAGAAGGCTTTCCCACTGTCAGAAAGGCAGAAACAGCTGACAAATGTACTTAAGGGTAGCTGGTCTGAGGCCTAGGCCATTGAGGTTAACCATATTATCAAGAACTGTAGACAATTCAGCAGTATAAGAGGATATATGCTTTTGGAACACCAGATGCTGAATATCTTCCATTTAGAGATATAAGTTTTTCAGGTGGCAGGCTTTTGAGAGGCTTTGAGAACGTCAGAACCCCTTGAGACAGATGCAAACTTGCATATTCTAACTCTTCAAGGAGTCATGCCTTGAGACTGAGAGACCGAAGGTTGGGACACCAAATCCTCCCGAGAGGAGGTTAACAGACTGTGATTCCTGGGAAGAGAGGAAGATGGACTGCTAGGGACAGCAACAGGGGATACCAAGGCTGCCTGGTCCAATCTGGAGCAATCAGGATCACTCTGCAAGATTGTGACCTTATCTTGACCAGGACCTTGAACAGCACGGGAAAAGGAGGAAGGCATACAGAACTTCCCCTCTCAATTCGGAACCAGAGCATCCAGAGGGACTGAGCCCAAGACTGAGCGTCTGCAACAAAATAGAAGAAGTTGGTGATTGTCTGGGGCTGCAAGAGATCTCTGGAGTGCCCCATCTTGAAAAAACTTTTTAATACTAGGGATCAGGGACCATTCGTGATGGCCTTGGAAATCCTGCTCAATGCATCTGCTAATGCATTGTCCTTTCCTGGGAGGTGGACTGCTACCAGAGGTCTGTAAGGAATAAGCCAGGGACCATATTTTCATGGCTTCCGTGTACAAGGCCGTGAGACAGAGTGCCTCCTGCTTGTTGATGTACCACATGGTGGTGGTGGTGGTGGTGTCTGTCCTGACTTGAACCACCTTGTTCTTTACTGATTGAGAAAACCTGTAGAGCCAGATAAACCGCCCTGAGCTCCAGAAGGTTGATGTGAAGAAGAGACTCCTGAGTGGACCACACTCCCTGGGCTGTGAGAGCCTCAAGTTGGTTCCCCAACCCAGGAGAGAGAGTCTGTGGTTAGGACCACAGAATGAGGATGAGAAATGAATGGGACCCTTGCCTGAGATTATCCTGATCCTGCCACCACTGAAGAGCCTGGATCAGAGTCTGAGTCACTGGAATCAGTTTGGTTACAGGATCTTTTTCTGAGACAAAAAGCTCTCAGATGAAACTGAAGGTCTGTCATCTGAAATCAGGCCCCTGGACCACTGCAGTGGAAGCTGCCATGTGGCCCAGCAACTGAAGAAAGTGTCTTGCTGCTCGAGAGACCAGAGGGTGGAAGGAAGAGGCCAGCTCTAGATGGCCTTCACTCTTACCAATGGAAGAAATGCCCTTGCTTTGACAGTGTTTAGTTCCACCCCAATGAAAGTCAACAGTTGTACTGGCTCGAGAACTGACTTGGGAAGATTGAGAAGGAACCCTAGAGTAGTGAGCACTTGCTGGGTCACTTTTAGATCTGACTTGACTTGGTCTGGAGACTAGCCCATCAAGAGCCAGTTGTCCAGGTACAGGAATATGCAGAGAAAGCCACTACTACTGCCAGAATTTAACAACACCCTTGGAGCTGATGTTAGGCCAAAGGCGTTGCTTTGAATTGGTAATGGCCTGAAGGCAGTTCGAACGGAGGTATTTTCTGTGGGAGCACCTGATGGGAATGTGAAAGAAGGCATCCTTTAGGTCCGGGAGGCTAGCCAGTCTCCTGGCCTGAGAGAGGAAAAAATTATTCCCAAGTCACCATTTTGAACTTTGGTTTTAGTAAATGCTTGTTCAGGTATCTTAAGTCTAGGATGGGTGCCACTCCCTGTTTTCTTGGGGGTAAGGAAGTACCTGGAGTACAGATCTTTGCCCTGTGGATTGCAGGAACTCTCTATGACCCTTAAGGCCAAAGAGATGAAACCTCTGCCTCTAGGGCAATGGTTTGAGAGATGTTTGCAGGTGGAAAAGATCTGGCTCTCAACTTTGGAAACTTTTGAAGCTGAGAGCCGTTCACGGCTTACTACCTCAGGACCCACTTGTCTGAGGTAAAGACTTCCAGTCCTGGAAGTAGTAAGCCAGCCTGCCTCCTACCGGAATGGGGGAGTCGACCCAGGCGGACATCAGAGTGTCTGCTTGGCAGGAGCCTTAGGCTGAGAGGTGGATGCAGCCTGCTTATCCCCCTTCTGCCTCTCCTCAGAAAAAAACCCTCTGGGGAAAAAGGAGAAGAGGCCTGTGCTTGGTAGAAAGGCTTATGAAAAGGCCTGTCCCATAGCTTGCTGCCTCTCAGGAGTTGACTGCCTTTCCTTGGCCTGTGCACTCCAATAAGTGGTCATGTACTCATCCATCTTTTTCATATAATTCTCTGTCTGCTTCCCAAACAGAATTATTAACCACAGGGAAATCCATAGCCTTAGCCTGGGTATTCTGTGATAGGCTAGTACATCTGAACCAAGCTAGTCTCAAGTGCCACAGCTGTAGCCATGACTCTTGACACATCACTGGAGTCCACAGCAGCATGAAATTGAATTTTTGATGCCTCAATCCCATCAGCAGTCACCTCCTCCAGCTCCTTGGCAAGTTGGGGAGGCCTGTTAGCCAGTTGCAGAAGAGTGTCCCACCTGGACTTCTGGTACCTGGCTGTATAGGCCATGTAATTAGCCTGCCTGAGTCCCAAGGAGGATGCAAATTACTGCTTCTTTGCCATGGCATCCAGCTTCCTGGAGACTTTCTCAGGGAGGGGTGAAGCCAAGGGTATGTTAGCCTTATCACAGGCAGTAGCCTGCACGACCCCAACATGGCTGCATTGTTGGCACAAGTACTCCGTGCCGAGCCTGATAGCATGTACTTCTTGTCCATCCATCTGTCCACAGGAGGTAATGAATTTGAGTTTAACAGTTTTGTGTCAGTTTTCCAAAAGATTTGTGAAGGGGAATAGACAACCTCTTGGACTCTGGGATGTCCATCCTCGCCACAAAAGTCAGGCTCCTCTTGCTCCTCAACAGCTTCCTCCATAGGGAGCTGGAGGTTTCTGCCACTTTTCTGTAAAGCATAAAGTGGGAAGGGGACTCAGAAAGCCTAGGAGGAAACACCAGAAGGCCTGTCTGGGGAGAATTCCAGTCCTATGGGCTCATCCAGGCCTTCAATTCCATCATCATCACCACCACCTTCAACATCATCAAAATCGTTGTCCCCTCAGATCCGGTTCCTAAAAATCTTCAGGGGCATAATCTTGAACCGAAGGAACCGACCAAACCAGAATGCGGCCGAAGGCGTAGATCGATCGGAACTGGACAAAGCGATTCCACTATCACGAATCACTCAGGCAATTTCCTCGGCGGTCGGATGATGCAGTTCTGGATCGAACTTGCGACTACTTTTCTTTTTCTCTTAGACGGGACGATCCTCGGAATCGGCTCTCCTTTGCCGGAGTCTTGCCCTGGTTAGAGGGCACTCTTCTTGGGTTCGGTCGGAACCAACCGGGCTGGCCATCCGGTCAGCGGACTTCTCAGCCTCCCTTTCCCAAGCCTGCCCAATCTTTTGTCCAGGGTGGCTTTAGGGAAATTCTTGCAAATTTGGCAGTCTGATTTGAGGTGGTGAAACCCATAAAAATAAACACAAATGGTGTGGGGATCAGCCTTTGCAAAGGCCTCCCCACACCACACTCTACAGTGTGGAAACCCAGGGCATGGTTTTCTTTCTGGGTTTCTCAGGCGGTAGCCATCCTAAATCAAAAACTTACCCTTTACTCGCTTAAGCCAGGCAAGACACCCTATCGGTTTCTAACCATGTCAGATATTCGGAAAAAAAAAAAGATACACACTTTTTTTTTTTTTTTTTTTTTTATATAAATCGATAAGGACCAGTACCACAATAAACTTTAGAGAAAATTAAATCAGATGCACTCTGCAAAGCAACCAGTTCAGCGAACCGGTTGAAATAGTAAGTTTTACAATTTCCACAAGTTTCTTTACTAAGTCCGCTACCTACGTACTTACTGTACCACAGGCAGCGATTTGAACCGAAAAACAAAGTATTTAATCGGTAAACCGACAACTTTAACCGACCGAGAACCGTGAGCAGAGGATAACTCTCAGGAGGCGACTGTTCAGTTAGGTGGAGTAAAGAATCTGACAGTTACACTTCAAAGTGCAGAAGACAGAGTTTGAACAAGCTCGAGCTCAACATTCTATGCTCTGCATATAATTTAACTCTTTCCTCTCCAGAGCAGTTCAAGTTATGGGCTAACTGCAATATGTCAGAATACAGCAGGACTTCATGTTGTCTGAAAAGTAGCAACCAGTCCTTGCTGCAAGTTTATAGTCAATCACTGTCCAAGGTGGAGTCGTTTTATGGGGCAGAGGGTTCATTTTAAATTTATATTTGTCATGACTCACGATCACGCTCACAAATTCATGGTCTGCTTTGGCAGACATCCTTCTGACTCTTAAAATCGTTTGTGCTGCTGCACAATTGCTGTAATCTCTGAATGGCTAAATAAAACAGTATCAGTCTCAGAAACTTGTGTACAAGTGTATGTTATCAATAAAGAGCAATATAAGTAGATTTTATGGGGTTTTGAGCAAAATATCAATTTTTGGTCATTGCTAATCAACCTCGTCAATTGCTAATCATTTTTACTTTGATTACGAAGTCCGCTAATCAAGTCTCCAACATTAATTTATGCCTCGTAACAGTAGTCTCCTTAATTTGTTTGAAACTACTCCAACTGGGATAACCTCATGGTGCAGCATCTCATTTTCATGGGGCTCCAGAAGGACAGCAGCAGGCAATAGGTCAGCATAGTCCAGCTAGAATCATTACATACAGGCTAAAAATACACAGAAGTAAAAGATTTGTAAAGGTAAGTATACCCAAACAGTAATTTAATAAAGAGTAATACATTGGTGTCTGTGTGTAACCAAATTTTACAAGCACAGAGGTGTGGGATACACAAGAAGATGATGAAGAACTAGCATTTATATAGCACTTTTCATACACATTGTATCCCAAAGCGCTCACAAGCAATGCTAAACTGGTACTGAAGTGACTGAACATGTAGTGGCAGCCATTTTGCAAATCAACACCCATACACAGCCTTGGACAATTTCATGAAATGGTTGTATGGGAAGGGCAGGGATAGAAATAATTTTCAGTAATGGCTGTCCAAAGGACAGGTGGAAAGTAAGCTTTGCCTGTCCCACAGAATTTACACCTGTCCATTCAATTTTGGGGGTAAATAAATGTTGATCTGAACTGGAGCTGGTGGGTCTTAGTAGCTAGTTCTCCCCTGCTGCATTCTGTGCTAATAATGGTTTATTTTATTTTGTATAATGACATTTAAAACACACACACACACACACACACACACACACATCTACAGCCTGCTTCTCATCTTTCTTATCCTGCTGAAGGGTTTCCTTTCAATTTTTTTTTTTTTAATTTTAAGCTCCAGTTTCAGAAAGGGCTTTTACTTCTGCCTGCCTCTCAAGCTTTGGATGAAGGTCTATAAAATGGCCTTATCCTGCTGAAATTAAGAGCTTGTATGTTGATTGATCACCTCAGGAAAAAATGTGTTTGTGCTCTGTAGTTTTGCTTGGTTCAAACTTGTAATCTAATCCTATTGGGCTGTATCATTAGGTACCAAACTTCCTTGTGTACGCATATGGTGCCCTTTACACCTACATATTCATAGCTGCTGATGGTCTGGAAGGCATTTTATTAATAAAGCATATTACCTCTCTAAGCTCTGATCACACTGTCTCTCCAAAATGTTGACGCTCAAGCATAGCGATGATCGTGAACTGAAAACTGAGCATGTGCACTTGGGAATATAGCCACCAACATGATCGTCACGCTCGTGGCCAGCACAGAACTGCTTGTAGTGCTGTGGGAAATCATGCAGTACAACTGCAGTATGTGAGGTTGCTTTACCCGGAACTGTATTTCACACCCCGATCTCGAGCAGCAGCAGCGAGAAGCAATCTACCCGTTGGGTCCCAGTGCCCATTATTACTTGGGGAGAGAAGCCGCTCGTCCCAGGGACAGGCAATAATGGCAAAATGGCTGTCCAGAGATTAAAACTGGCCATCTGGGACAGGTGGACAGCCGGTTATTTCGAGCCCTGGGGAACGGGAATATTGGCCAGAACACTAGGGAAAATCCACTTTTGTGAAAAGTGCTGTGGGCTCTTATTTCCACCTGACACCCACCAGGACAGCACCAAAGATGTGGGACCTCAATGTAACATCTCATCTGAAGGATAGCACACCCAAACAGTACAGCACTCCCTAGTACTGCACTCGGGTGCCAGCGCTATAGTATGAGCCCAATCCCAGAGTGGAATGAGAACCCATGACCTTACAGCCCAGAGGTGAATGTGGTAGCAACTGATTCATGCCAACACCCAAAGGCATGGGCGTAACGCTGACACAAACCCAGAGGCTGAAGCTCTGAGAAGCTTGTAAAAGCATCCACATTCTGGTTAACGCACCCACTCATGTCTTGTTTTTGTAATTACTAGTGAGCATTTTTAATTAACACGGGGTTTGGTGATGTGCTTGAATTAAATAAAAACAAAGCTGCTTAAAATGCTTTCAACTTCATTGTTTTACTTTGTGAACTACAGCTCTGACACTGAACTGTCTGACTGCAAAAGTGCACTTTTACTTTGCTGTAGTGAAGGCTGGGTTTTGAGGAATTTTGTTTTAATTAACTGGCAGCAACTGTGTGACAAGGGCTTGTGCCACTTTCACATGAGCTTGACAGATGGGGAGCGAGTACAACTGCCTGGTTGCAACGCATAATTACAACCAGGTGGCTGTAACACACTTTTACAAACAGGTTAGCCAAGCATTAAAAATACAAGTACAGTAATTATCACAAGCTAACAAAGTGGGGCAACTTCAAACAAAGAGCATCAGCACTGTTAGGCAATGTGATCAGGTGGATGGGGATTCAGGCCCAAAACAAATACTGGGAGTTTAAAGCAGTTGGGAAGGCGTGCAAGCTTGAAGCATTCCTCAGTTGAGGAGTGTTGTTCAGGTGTCCGATGCTACAAATGCAAAGGACTTTCCAGCTACCAAGCAGCTTCATCCTGGGAGCTGAGAAGGTAAGTGCTGCTGTTGAATGACATGTGTAGGTGCGGCTTGACTGTGTCAGCGGAAATCTGGCAATGGTAAAGCAGTCACCAAATACAGCTAACACCTGGGAAGCCAGAGAAAGACAAACAATAATGACAGAAGAGCTGGTAATTTCCCTGGAGATTAAGCAGCGGCTGGGGGGCACCCAGCTGGTCATTAAAATCGACAGGAAATCACAGGCTATAAGGTTATTATTCGATTAATCACAGTAATGACCGTTTGAGACTATTTATCCCTTTTAGTGGTTTTGTTTCTTTGGCACCACGGACAGTGCGGCCGCGTCTTCTGTGTGTTCTGGCTGCCACATAGCATCTCTTACTGTTTTCAGTTTAGGTAGGTATCCTGCTGGTGCATTTAGTGGTGCTGCTGATAAATTGGTCATGGTCTTTTTTTTTTCCACACTTCAGTCACCAGTGGCAACAGAAATGCCGCTATGATGGCTGCTTCCACACAGATGTATTGAATGTCTCACCGACAGCTGCGGTGACAACACTGAGGGCAGCACACAAACAGCTGCATGGCTACCGTATGGGCACTTCCATAAGATTTCAGAGAAGCACGGCAGCCAATCACTGATGTTTAGTTCATGAAAAATCAATTAAACTTGTAAGTTTACTTAAAAAAAAAAAAGATAAAATCTGGCAATGGTAAAGGCAGTCCCCAAATACAGCCAACATTTGGGAAGCCAGGAAACACTTTTATGCCCTGTACACATTATAGTAACGTTTTTTAAAACTGTTTTGAAAGCGGTTTTAAGCTCACCACGATTGCCCATCTGTATGCCATTCACCGTGTTGTAGCACGTTAAGTTGCATCCAGATGTCACAGCCAATAACTTTTGCAGTATGGCTCCACTCGGCATTGTGGCATGGTTTTATTCAACAGCATGTGACTGCCAATCCACACCACAAAATAAAACATTTTTGGTTTGAAACTGTGTTTAAAACTGGTGTTAAGACTAGGTCCCCTGCAGGGTTTAAGTATGGTTTTTAAACACGGTTTCAAACCATGTTAGGTGTGGATGCACACCGTGTTTGGGCTTTTTAAACATTTTACACTGCTGAAAATGTCTTAAAAGCATAGTGTGTACAGGGCCTTTCTTAAAAACAAGGGTATAATCTGGCGATGGTATAAGCAGTCCCCAAAGGCAGCCAACACCTGGGAAGCTAGGAAAAACTCTATTTAAAAATAAATAAATAAATAAATAAATAAATACATAAAACTACCCACCCAACTGCTGACAATTTCTCCACAACAATCAGACAATGATTGGCAGATATTGTGCTTCTGCTGCCTGAGAGCAAATACAGGTGAACTCTATAGTGCTGTAGTACTAACATACGAAAAAGCCAGCAGAATGGGCCCAACGGTCTTTCGTGTCTGCTCGTTTAGTCAGCCTCCAACCTGGGAGCTGACCTTGCTGCCCCTCGTCCTCTGGCTTCTCCTTCCCAGTCCCGGATATTCCCACGGCACAGGACTTTGCGTCCAGAACCCTTCTCCTGAGTAAGTAAAGAGGTGAAGTAATTTAAATGCTGATACGCAAGAATAAAATAATATGTACTGTAGGACACATACATGATAAAGAAGGCAAACACTTTCTAATTTGTGTGTTTTGTACGTATATAGAAACATAGACTTTGATTTGCAGATAAGGACCGCTTGGCCCACCTATGGATAAAACCGTAGATCCTAGTTAACTAACAGCCTATTTCTTCCTACCCCCACAAGAATTGCCTTATGTCTGTCCCATGCATTCTGAATTCTCCCCAGATCTTAGACCCACAACCTCCTCAGAAAGGCTGTTCCATGCATCCACTACCCTCTGTGAAAAATACTTCCTCATTGCCCTAGAACCACCCCCATCTTTAAATTGTGTCCCCTTGTCCTTCACGGGGACAAAGAGATGTGAGTGCCCGATAGGGGCTGGCTACCAGACGAACAGAAAGACCATCAGGCCTATTCTGCTTGCTTTTAGCATGTTAGTATGATTCAAAATTGGGAGCACTGGTGGACAGTGAGGAAGCAAGGGAGACAGTCCAGGGGATCTGGATACCCTGTAGGGTGGTCAAGGAGATGGGGACTGAAATTTAATGCTGGGAAATATAAGGTACTTCATTTGGGGTCAAAACCCAGGCCATGTATACACCGGAGGGGTCACACTACATGCCACATTGGGAGAAAGGAAAGGGATTTAGGAGTGGTGGTAGATGTCAAAATGAATAACTCTGAAAACTGTAGAAGAATTACAGCCAAGGCAAACAGGATATTGGGTTGCATAGCCAGGGATTACAACCAGAAGCAGGAGGTGATCTCCTCTATATAATGTCTTGGTCAGGCCACAGCTTGAGTACTGTGTGCAGTTCTGGAGACCTCACCTGAAGAAGGACATAGCACTGCTGGAAAGGGTCCGGAGGAGAGTGACCAGGATGATTCAGGGCATGGAGGGAGGCCTTATGAGGAGAGACTGGAAGAGCTTGGATTTACTCACTGGAGGAGAGGAGGGATAGGGAGACATGATAGAGGTTTTCAAATACGTAAAGAAATAATTAGGACTGGAACCACGGAGTTGTTTAGGCTGAAAAAGGGAGTGTGACCAGGGGCCATGGTGGAAGTTGGAGGGGAAAACTACAGGGGGACGTAGGGAAGCATTTTTTTCACCGAGATGGTGGTAGAGCCATGGAATGCACTTCCGGGAGGCTGGTGGAGAAGGGCACAGTGGAGGGCTTCAAGAAGGGTGGGACAGGTACAAGGGAAACTGAATCTAGAAAGACACTCTTGGGGGCTGGAGGGATGGTGAAGCGGGCAGCCATTAGGTTGCTGGCTTCGAGCAGACAAGACAGACCATTTGGCCTATTCTGCTGGCTTTTCAGTATGTTAACATGCAATTGATCAAAGCTGGGTGTGGATGTGTGAAACTGCTGCTCTACATGTTTACAGTCACTTCTCTACCAATCTCAACACTTGAGTGATCTGACTTACTATGCATATGAAACACACTACAAAAAAGTATTCTTAGTCTTCTACAGGCTGCTGACTTGACACACCTCTCCTTAGAAATAAAACAAAGCGAATGCAGAAATGTCCGGAGTGACAGAGTATGCCTTTAAATGCTACAAAGCAGCACTTCTGGATAATAAGGCCTGGTGCTGCAGTTGGCTTTCTGAGGCCACCCCTCAAGAGCAGAAACCCAGCAATTTTATAAATCAATTGTTTAAGCAGGCCCGATTGAAAAGCATTTTTATAAACAGGCTGGTCAGTATTAGCCCAGTTCATGACACTGTCAGAGACAACAGTAAAACCTACAATCTCTGTAATGAAACAATACAACCATACAAAGAAAACAAAAGAAAATAATTCATTTTCTTTAAACTTTTTATTTAAAAGGCACAGAGCATATCAAGTTCATAACTCACAAAATTACATAACAGATTAAGATACAGTAAACAAAAATAACTGCGGTCCAACATAAATATATTACCCCATAGACAGAATAATTTAAATTATAACGAGGAAGAGTGGAGGGGCAGAGAAATAAGAACGGTTCCAAGAGAACTTACTACTACAAATATTATAACAATAAATCCCCCAATCTAACAGCCTGGTCGCTCCCAGAACCATCAAACTCACCAAACTGATATCCTCTCCTCATCTCACTCTATATCAAATTCCTGATGGCTCAAGTATCATGGGAGAATGTATCCTCCTCCTGAGAAATATAAAACACATTAAAGAAAAGCTCTCCAAGTGCTGTATTAATCAAAAGGTTCCACAGAAACATGAATGGCACAGCTGGTTAGTAGGGGAAAAAACAAAAAAAAACTGGCTTTACTTCTGCAGCCTCGGGCGTGTTCTCCTTATTCACAGCAAAGAGGTTCACTGCCTCATAGCTGCAGCTTAGATTCAGAGGGTCCCCAGGCCAGTGCTCCACAGAACACACCTGGAAATCCTGCAAAACTATAGATCCTTCAGCCGTTCTCATGACCCTCTGCAACCTTTGCACTCCTATCTAAATCTTACTCCCTCTTACTCTCACTAGCACTTTCCATTCTCTGCTCTTCATTAATCCTTAACTCTTCCTTCTAAACCAACTTCTCTCTCCTGATATTCTATACTTTCCACATTTACTGCTTTTTCCTAGCATATGTTTATAATACTCTCCTTGTGTTTCTGAACATTGTTTCATATGACCTTAGCTGTACTGTATTAAACTGTGATGTACTATTCTATGTAATGGTTCACATGAACTTTAACTGTATTTTTAGGATGCCTTTCTTTTTTATGTAATGTCCGTTGACTGTTTACATGCTTTAGGACCTCCTTGTTAATGAGCTTGCTCAACGGAGTCCTCCTGCAATAAACGTGAAAGAAAACAGAAGTAACCTGGGATCCCATTCAGGTCCTACCACAATCTGATTTACGGAATGCTCCAGAAGGAGGAGGGAATCTGCAGGGCAGTCATCTCCTGGGTACTCAGGCGTGTTCCTGGACTCTGCTGCAGATTGCAATCAGGGAGGAAGGGCTTTTCAGAGGAAGATCGGGTCTCTTGATGGGAACTGCAGCCCCTGCTGAGTATCTCCTCCCATGCATAGTCAGCCAAGGTGAACTCTCTGCGCCTCCAGGAGCTGGACTACCAGGTGGGCTGGGTAAGGGGCCATGAATTTATAAGCCCTTCTCTTTAGAACCAGCAGAATGTTTGAATAAGCCCTTTGACTGCGCAGATTACAGGAACATAGTCATTATGCAGAAAGGTAAGTGTCTGTCCACAGAAGTACTCAAAACCTTGTGTTTGGTGGCATAGCTTAAAAGCTGGGCTATTATCGACCATGTGCATTGGGTTCACAGGCTTAGGGCCCAGGCGTGTGCACTCTCTCCCATCCAGCGGGAGGTCGGAGAGAAATTCTAGGGCAGTCTTGGAGCAAAGCGACCACAAAGTCTGTCATGTCCTACCCTCCTTTCCTCCGGGATGCCCTAAATGTGAATATTTTTGTGCAAGCTCGGTTCTCAGCATCCTCTTGGCATGTCTGCATTAGTCCTGCTGCTCCTGCAAGGTTCTAAACAGCTTCCTCCAAACCATCGACCTGGTTCTCCGTGAGCCGAAAACTGCACCTCAGAATCTGCCTGCCACGCAGTTCCAGAGTGGCCACATCTCATCGGAGCTAAGAGTACAGCTGTTTGACCTCAGAATGGAAGGAGATTAATTCTTTATAAAACTGTTTCCAGTTTGACATTTTATTTTTCATTTGTTTAGCGCGCATGGTTCTAGAAACATCCGGTGGCTGCTCGCATCAACTGAAGTCTGTGACAATTGGGACTCTGATGTCTCATTATAGGACACTCAAAATTGTCCTTGAACCGTGTTTTTTTCTGCTCCCAGGGGCGCTGGCCTTCATTCCCCTTCTGCACTTTGTTTTTCATGTATTTTTTGGCAATTAAGTCAATAATTAGAGGAGTCTTATCGAGAGGTCCTGAAGCTCGAAAAAAATCAACGTTCAAGAGCCAGCTTAGTTCTTAAATGCATCCGAATCAATGAATGGACAGCACCTTTTTGCCTAAATTCTTTTGCGGATCTTCATGGATAGGTTTTAGCAATGGTGGGGTCCCAAATTAGTATTACCAAACATGCAATCCACAGCTTTGCAGAGGGTTGCAGAACATGACTACGCTCTCAGCTCCTAGCTAACCATGTTAAATGCTTACGGCACTGCCTGGTAGCAGCGGACATGAGGACAGAGGCATATTTGAACCTCCTCTGACAAAAGACATTCCCTTCCTTTTAGGTTGCTGCAGAACTCACTCCTTCTCAGAGGAGGTAGGGCAGATAGTCAATTGTTCTCAGGGTGTATTCAACGGAGGGACAGCACTGTAGGAGCTCACTCTAGACACTTTGATAATGTTTGGGTGAAGAGTCCAAAAGGCAGGAGATCCGAGAATAAAAATTCACAATACTGTACAACACCCCTTCAGTGTTTAAAGATCCCAATGGTCCAGAGCCCTACTACCAGCACAAGGAGGGAGAAATAAAATTGCACAGTATTTTACAAGACTGTCCCTTCACCGTTTTCTGGCACTTCAAGCACACTATTGTTCCATGCTCTGGTGATATTCTCAATGGACTCATGTCCGCATTGTAATATTTTATTTTCTTAGAGCACTCCAGACATGCCAACAAGCCAGCCTTCTCCACCTCTTTGTTTTGTGCTTCCCAAAGAGTGCCCTCCACCTTGTTTTCTCCAGTCTCATGCCAAGTGCTGAAACCCTATACCTTCGGTCCAAATCATGGACAACCTTCCGCGCAACAGCGGTTGGCACAGCTTCTTCTCTGGTGCCATGCTGCTGCTCCTCCTGTGTTCCACTCGTTGCTTGGGCCAACGCTCCTACTGTTTTCTGGCTGCTGGTGCCGACAGCTGCACTGCAGTTCAGTTTTCCCATGCAGCGAGTGTCAGATTTCTGCCAAAATCACTGCACCTCAAATACTATTGGTACACAAGTCCCGAATGGTTGGCGTCGAACAAGGAACAGAAAAGTAGGTGTGTGTGTTTTTTGTTTTTTTGTTTTTTACGTAAAAGCCTGCTGCAGCTCCAGACAGAGCATTTGGTTGGTAAAGCTGTTAGATCCATCCCTCCAAGGAAACATTTTAAAATGCAAGACATCAACCAGTAATTACCTTTTTTTTTGCCCGGACCCCCACATAGCTGCCCTGGCAGCCAGATTCCCTCAGCCCAGGCTCCCCACTCCCACCCAGGCGGGGCCATGAGTGAGCACCCACTCCCAGGATCCTCGGTCTCTAGCCTGGTTTACCCCCAGGGGGCCACAGGAGCGGACCTCCCGGCGTGAACTTTGTCACGCAGGAGTGGTATGGGAGGTGGAGGTCAACCATAGGGCCGGATTTGTTCAAATGATGGGAGTTCCCCAGAGGTGGGCGTGCAATGACATCAATGAGTGCACCCGGCGTCTGTCCTGCCTCCAGTAACATCTGGCCTCGGTACTTGTGGCTCCAGCCTCCCGCCAGAACCCGTTAATGTGCGAATGCTCATTCCCCGGGGAAGGAGGATTGCCGACGACATTCAATCCTTTCCACCATGGCCAGCCCTCCAACTCCGGGTACATTCCTGAACCTGGTCATCGGCATCGCAACTGATGCCCTACTGCTCGCTCGGCGTTCAAGTAATTCACTTCTAAAAGGATCTTTCTCAGCTGTCCCTTAAACCTCAGTGCTGGGTGCTTTCCATTGTGCCAATTCACCACCTCAAAAACATGGTTACTACCAGACTTCAGATGGGACAACGGGACCACGAATCAGCTCTCAACCTGTGAATGCTGGCAGCTGGATATATTCCACAACACACGAGAGTTGGGAGAAAGACCAGATGTAAACAATATAAGGCCTTGGGCAGGGGTTAAGATTGGTACAGTCTTACTAGCCAAATGCTGGTAGGTTCTGTATTAGGCTAGTAAGGTAACAATTTTAATAAGTACACCAGCTGGGCTAGTGGAAACGTCTGTGGGGTTAGTGGATTTTCCACAGGCACTAGCACTACTGATTAGTGACTGCAAAATTGAATTTCGACCCCTGCCTTGGTATGCCAGAAGCAACACCTTAAACATCTACAACTTGTAAAACAAAGGAAGTACTATATGAATTATAATGTTCAACAAGGAGGCAGTATACGCTGCAAACCTGGAGACCTGGGTTTGAATCCCATCAGCCCCCACCTGAAGTATATACTGTGTGACCCTGAGCAAGTCACTTAATTTCCTTGTGTTCCCAGATCACACCTGGGATGTGTAGCTTTCCTGGTTAAACAATTTCCTTCCCTTATATGTAAATTTAAATGCTAAAATGACAGAATAAAGGAGCACAAATTCCTCTACTGGCATTGTGTATTATCAATACTACAAGGCCTCACCACGGAAGAGGCATTTTACAAAACAGCAATGAGATTTCTAGCAGTCAAATAACTATTGCAAACTAATTAGCAAGTCTCTGAAGCCACACAAAACTGATTTGCTGCGTTACAGTTTGGAGCAGCACAAAGGCATGCAAATGCAGGAGGTATTTCCACACTGCATGTATCAGAAGATCCATCAGGCGTATCTGCAATACCTACACCCCCACTCGGAAGAAGATTTCTAATTGATGCCACACGGTCCCTCAGTGGGATAGGTGATTGAGTGTTAGCTTGCCATGCTCTACAGACAAAACAAAAGATAACATTTAAACATTTACTTCAGTAAATGCTCAACAGGAGTAGCGGTATATGAAAAGTAAATCACTCATGATGTCAGAGCTAATAATAATAGTCAGTCATCACTTCGTGGCATGCAGCTGAAGTGTTCCCTCGTTCCACACCCTCTATTTACGGGCTATTTAGCAGGCCTGCATGCAGCACAAACTGCAACACAAGTAAGACAGCTCTGATACTGCAAACAGAATGCAGCCCCACCACCTCTTTGCCCCCTAAAAGCACTGCCACGTTCATACCTCTTGCTTTTAGTAATTCTGCACTGTTCCACAAAAGTACACTATTTCATGCATTCATCGGTCTAAAGATGAGTTTTCAAAAACATTCATTCTTTTATTATTTTGTGAAGGCAAACCGAGCTGAAAACAGCTCAGGTTTGTCCTGGGAACACGATGTCACCTGTTCAACACCGCACATTAACTGAATTACCCAGCCATCAAAGGAGGGCAAACAACTGGGCATTCTGGGAGTTGTAGTAGATTACCACTTTAGTGTTTTAGCTAAGGCACCTAGGTCTCTGTGGCACTTCAGTCTGGATTTCTACAGCAGGACTCCCAGGTTTCTATAGCAGTGTTTACTCATTCCTATGGCTTGAGTGGTTTATTATCCCTGTGGCAGAATGCAGCACTGCCATTTAGCTAAAATACAAGGTCATATCATCGATGACATTAAATGCTGAGTATGGGGTGGAAACAGGACAACCAAGCCAGCAACGCAGCCAGGCACTATAGAAACACTGCACATTTAAATGAATCACCACCACAAACAATAAATTCTGCAGCACTACACATATTCTGAGTCATGATGCAAGTTCGTGGAAAGTTCTTTGTCGTGGAATTGCAGAATTCTAGAAGCCCTAGTTTTAGTGAGTGGTTAGGGATGCCATGGTATGACAATTTCACAGTATCTGTGGTATTAAAAGTCACAGGATTGATACGTGGGCAATACTTGAATACTGAAAGAACTGTGGTTGGTGGCATACCACAGTTTTGATCTTTCTAAGTAACTTTTGTAGCTGGCCCAGTGGGCATGAGGCTGAGGCACTGGGCGCCTTACTCAGCTAAATCAGTGAACAGTGTTTTGCGAGCATGGGCCACCAGGAGGTTGGCGGGGGAGTCTTGGATGGGATGTGGGTTTCCCTCAGCTCTTAGCTGCCGTGCGGTGGAGGCTAGGGGGCAGTGCAGGCCGAGAAGGAGCCAGGCATTAGGCGAGGAAGGGGCTGTACTGGGACAGCCAGGGCGCATGCACGCCCCATACACATGTGCATCTGGGGTCCCAGGCGTAAGGGTAAGAAAACCTGGAAATACCTCCCATGGACAAGATGACGGCCGGCCTCGAAGGCTCCCTACTGTAACTGGCACCCGCCTACAAGAATGAAACAGGAAAGGTTAAGTCCTAGGTCGCTGGGGATGGAGGGGTGGCCAGAATGGGTTCTGGGGGAAGAACTGTATAAACATCTGATGAAACTAAATATATATAAAAATCAGTAACTTTTGTGATTTTAGGGATAACTGTCCCACATGCGCCAGATCTCACTAGTAGAATTGTTAAGACTTCTTTTTGCATAAAATTACCACTTCCATAATACTACTGAGGTATTACACGACTTATACTGTCAAAATTTCATAGCCAGACATTCATAGGGGTGGTCTTTGTTTCTTACTTGTTTTCCTTTTGCCAAAATTATCTAGCACACAAAAATTAAAATGCATTTTCATCATCCCACTCTTCTTTTTCCAGGATCCATCAAAGAGCTACAGCAGAGGGAGCTATGCCATCAAATCTAACAACAAAACAAGGGCCATTCATTACATCAGTACTGTGCTGCCTGCAAATAATGCCCTTAATATTACGTTAAAGCACAGAGATCTACTAAAACGTTTACAACCATTAGGTTTGTAGTGATTGCATTTATTGTTAACATCTTCCTTCCACTGCTGTCCAGATGACTCAGTGGCAGCAGTGTGCTGCCAGGCGGATGACCTGGGATCGGGAGAAAATGCAAGCCGTCATGCTGAAAGGCAGGTCAGGCTCAGGTAGCTGACCGTGCTGGATGCAATCCTGCAGTGTGGAATTCAGTAATGTTCACTGGTTCTTCTAAAATCAACTCCCCTCAATGCCAGGAAAATGGACACCATGCCCTTTCTAAACAGGCAGAGACTTGCCTAAGCGCTACTAAACCCCTATCTTCATGACATGGGATGGCTCTCGCTGGACAGAGTTACCCAGTTCAAGCACCTCAGTGTGGCTTGCGACCTTGATCTCTCCTCCCTGTTGATACCATACATTTAAAGCTCCTCCCAAAACTTGGTGCACTGCACCACAACAAAACTTCCTCTAACTCCCAGTTTAGCATGAATTTAGCCTCGACATGATCATCTTAGTGTCTTGACTACAGTTTTTGAAAGTGGTTAACAGAACTGCTCCAAAAACTGGCCTGGTCACTTGACTCCTCTTCCACTCCAGCCATTTCACACTTATCCCACACTTGCCACTGCTCCTCTGTTCTTTTCCCCATAGACCTTCATCTCCCCAGCCATGTTCATCAGGGATATGCCCTGTTCACAGGATAAACCATGTTTCATCTGCCACCACCCCCAGTCCTGTCTCCATGACATTTCCATGGGTCTCCCTTTTTCATCTGCACGGGCTCCTGAGGAAGGCCCCTCTCTCAACAAAGCTAGTCCACTGTGTGGTCTAAGATGCAGCGACAGTGGACATCAGGGCCCAGGACAAGCTCAGGCTATCGTACATATCCACATCCATGCTTTTCTCAACTAGGTCCTTCCTCCTCCTCCCTGGTGTGGGCACAGCTCATCGAGCTGCCTCGGCTACTGCAGTGGCATCTCTTGGCCCACCGTGGAAGTCGCTACAGCACAAGAACCCAACGCCTTCCCTCCCTGACCGCTGCAGACTGCTGGCGGCAGTTCCCAATGTCTGGCTTGCCTCCCGATGTGGTGTCCTCTGTTTGCTGCCAAACCTGCACGGTAGTGTGGCACGCGGCTGCTGGGCCACTACGGTGGCCCTACTCCATCTATTCAAACCTCTCCTGTCTGTCACTCGAGGGCAGGCACTTCTCTACTGGTTCTCCTTTGTATCTAATTTCTGGCTGGGCTCCTGTAGCTTCCCATCCTCTCCATCCCTCCCCTCTTATGCAATTCTTGCTCCTCTACAAAACCTTTGCAGCACAGTCTGCCCCCCCCATCACCACCACCCAGAATTACCTCCCTTTATTCTGCCTTCTCTCTCTCCCTCTCTCTCTCTCTCAAAGCTTCCCATGTGAGTTCGCTACTCACACTTGCTCCGGCAACAAGCTTTTGTATTTTTGTTCTCCACTGCTGCTCCTTCTACCTTGTATTTATTGTATTGGTTTACTGACTGTTTGCAATTGCCCGTTTTTGTTTAAATTGCTATTATATTGTTTCGTCATTTATTCCCTCATTTATTGTTCTTCCCTCCCTGGGTCATGCCTGAAACAAGCTTTGGCTCAAAGTACTTTTGCAGTCAAATTAAATAAATATGATAAGCATCATGGGTTAAGTCTGTATAAAACTGGCTCATGTGTTAGTAGGGTTCTTGGGGACACAATCTCAGTTTTCTGCACAGACATACTGGCAAGATTAGACAAATGGAGATGTTTGACGGGTGTTCATTGCTCAGAGGTGGCATATTCAGGAGTAGAGAGAGCACTTCCTTCAGAGACTGGTGACCCTACGAACAGCTTTCAGTGGAGGCAGTTAATATGAAAAGCACACAAGCCTTAGTGGTAAGCCTGAGCACTTCTTCACAGAGGTGGTGGACACTTGGAATCTGGCTGCCAGAAGGTAATTTCATTGAGGACAGAGGGCAACTTTAAGAGAGGCTGGGACAGGTATGGGGAGGGTAAGGGTCATGGGTAGGGAGGATGGGAGGAGTGGGGAGGGAGGGCAGGGACAGTAGCTCAAGCTGTGGACCCTGCAACAAGAGCAGACTTGACAGACCAAATGGCATTCTTCTGCTTGCTTCTTTAAATAATGAGTAAACGATAAAAAGGTTTTACTGTTTGAACCACTGCATCCTAGGGATCAGAACACAAGAGCAATAAACCTGGAGACCAATATTTATAAATCAGCCGTCTTACTTGTGGGACATTAAGCAAGTCACTATTTCTGCCTGTGCTAAACTCTTTATCTCACCATCCACTCTGTTCTTTCTAAACCTCCTAAATCTCTCTCCTTCCATGTATGCCAGGTAATCTCCCTGCTCCATTCATTATCTGTCTTCTTTCTCTACTTCTGTTTTTCCCCATGTCTTTTTATCTTTAATTATTTGCATCTCCTTCTCACAGTCATTTTCCTTTCTGTTTGTAGTGTGTTCTTTTCTCTGCCAAATATATTTATCCAGCCTTGATGGTGCTGGTGACAGTGCTGGGAGGTTTAAAACATGGGTCAGATTGGACCCACTGGTGCAAAAAATGTGGATCTAAAAGGAACCTATTGGGTCAAAACAGAATCAGTTGCAGATCTGAACATATATTTTTTTTTTTTAAAGTTTTTGTTGACCGGTAAGTGCACTAGACAAATCCTGCCTATTTTCAGGCACGACCCAGGGAGGGATACAGATGAATGCCAACTGACCTTGAACCAGATTAAGCTATTGGTGGTATTTTTTAGTGAAGGAGGAAATCTGGCCAGGACACGGGAAATTCCTACTCTTTTGAGAAGTGCCATGGGATCTTTAACATCCACCTGAACTACCACCAATCCAGGCAGATGGGACCTCGGTTTAACGTCTCATCCAAAGACGGCACCTCAGAAGCGCAGCACCCTCTCATGCTGTACACAGTGTCAGTACTGGGATATTAACCTAAGTGCCAGATGTGAACTGAACCACAGCCCTCTGATCTCCCGGCCTCAGAGGTGAGTGTGCTACCTACTGAGCCACTGACACATTCCTTCCTTTAGATATTGTTATAGAGTAGGTGCATCAATTTTGACCCACTGACAATGGAAGAGTGGTCGATTTAGGGCAGGATGCAACTTTGCCCTTTCGGTGCGCGTTAGCGTGTGTGCTTGAGACTATCTGCCTCCACCACTGCCTCTGGTAGACTATTCCAAGCATTCACAACCTTCCATGCACAAAACTGCCTTCTCTGTTGATCTCTAAAGTTATTTCACGCGTACTACAGCAATATTCAAGGTGTTAAACTCTTCAAGTTTGCTGGTCAGGTATCCACTAGGCCAAATATTTAGTGGCCAAAGCCTTTGTAAACTGCCTGCTCATGCAATTGTACAGGAAGGCACTCAAGTCCCGGTGGTCATATTTGGCACCACAACATTTCTTTTGTTACAGCCTGGCTATATTTATATACTTATCCTTGCCAGCAAGGTAGCCAAGCGATAGGACTACAGGTCACTACACAGGGGACCAATTCAGGAATCTACCTGGGTCCCTCAGAAGCCAGCCAGGGAAGAGAGAATGGATCATTCCATGGGACATAATCACCTCAGTAGTAGAGGATCCATACCCCACCCTCAAGACACCGATAATGCACTTGCATGCCTCTGCACACAAGCGCACTGCACCCCTGCCACTCTGGATGACTGCCCAACCCTCTGCAGGCCCTGCACTATCAACTAGGGACCACTTCCAGGATCCTGTATTGCACTCCAGTGGGAGCCATGCCCTCCCAGCCTTGCCACAGCTGGAAATCCATGGTGAACCCTCATGGAGGCAAACAGGTTAAGCCCTAGGAAACACAGGTGACAGAGCTGGGAGAGTGGAAGAAGGGTGGAGGCAGAAACAGCAGGGGGCATCAAGCACATGTGGATAGACACAGGGGAACATTAGCAAATAGGCAGGGAGGAGAGAGGTGCGCAGAGACCAGTTAAGAGTCTGTGGAGACAGACTAGGCTGAGACCATCTGGACAGACTGGGCAGGCCAACAAATTTGGCTTCTAAAGGTGCTAGCGGCAGAGAGATGGATAAATAATGGATGAAAAAATGACAACCTTTGCGGCAGCAAATTTAAACTGGTCTCTCACCAGAAACTGGTTCTGTTTATAAAGTGCTCCTATCGAACAATACTTTGAGCAAAGACTACAGTATGCAACACCTGCTGCCTCTACTAAGAGGATGTGGTTTCTCACAGGAGGTGCATGTTGTCTACTGCAAAAGAACTGGGACAGATGCAACATCTTTTTACACTAAGGCAGAAGCGAGGGTTGCATTATGCCCGACAAAAAATATGTTTTCTGCCATTTTCTAAACATGCTTAAAAATATTGTTGCTGTATTTTTATGCCTTTTCATCCTACATTCTTTAATGAAGTGATCATCTTCTGGAAAAAGAAGCTGTTAAAACTGGTGCATGCTAAAAGGCGAACAGCTGTGTTGTGTTTCTGTGATGTGGAGATTCTACAGTGTTTTCAGATTCCTGGCATTTCTTCACAGGGAACAGACCTGAAAGACTGAAGGACTACAAGTTTTTAATTTCCTTCAAGTTCACAACTTTAAATCTACACTGCAATTCAATGTTATTTGGCACCCTTCATACAAAATGTTAGAGAAGCACTTTGCACGTTTAGCAAAGAAAAATGTTTTATATACATATATTAACGTGCAGAAGATGCTGCTTTCTCAGAGGCAGGCAGTGAACGATACTAACATACAACTTAGTCAGCAGACGGCCATTTGATCCATCTAGTCTGCCTGACTGCACAGCCTATGATCCATGGATTGTGGTAGGCCTTGCCCCCGACCCACCCTTCATCCTGTCCAACCTCTCTTTATCCCTCCAGTTTTTGGTTTTGTTTTACGTAACCCCTTTAAACAGGGCTTACTTATGAGCCCCAGAGAACTGCTCTGCCCCATAGCCAGCGATACTGACTCTGCAAGCCCCTGAACCGGCCTCTCATGGATGGGAACCAGCAGGACTCAGTAGAAGTCAAGTTTGTTGGCACCTCGTACAATTTTGTGAAGGGTTAGGGAACAGTTTCTCTGCGCAGCAAAGTCAGGCAGCTGCCACCAGCAGGAAGACTGTACATTTTACTGCCCAGACACAACCAGAGATATTTGCTCAACCCTGCCACCTGAACTAGGAAGGAGGACTGTAAAAAAAAGAAGGAACCCTCTGAAGTGGTAACATTTGAGCTAGTGCCCATAGTCTTCATGGATCCGCCATCTTTGTGATCAATGACCCTGGAATAGCCAATCAAGAGCTGTGGCCTACAGCAAGCTCTTGGAAAGCCCCTGGAAGAGGAAAGGACTGTAATTCTGGTGCCTTTCATGGCCTATAGGGTGCTGTGGTTTTGGAGTGACAGCTATGCGAATCAATCTGGCGGGCTTCAGACTGGGCTTATCGGAAGGGAACTATGCTGGTGGCTGGCAGATCGGGAAGGGACCTTGGTGAGACAGGGCCCTTATGGCTGTCTCAGAGCTTGAGCTGTGCCACCACAGGGCCTGTGCCTGGAAAACATCCAGAGAAAGAAGCTGCCAAGTTCATGACAGGAACAGAAGCGGCAACTCTGTGAAAGCCAGCACAAGTAAGGATGTAGAGTCAGCCACCAGACGGAGACAGAGCTCAAGGCTGTTGATCCAGGTCCTGTGGCAGGTGTCAAGCTGCCTCCTGCTTTAGGGTTCTGAAGTCGAGGTATGTGGATCGTTTGGGCATAAGCAGTCAAGAGGGAAGAGAGGAAGGAAAAGCCAGCAACCCCCCAGAAAGACTCAGAGAAGCCAATCACAGAGAGGTAGAGCAAGTTCCAGTAGGGAGCCCAAATGAACGGAGGTACCACAGGAGATCACAACATAAGACCAGAGGTCTACAGAGATCAAGAGAAAGGACTGCTTGGGGAACTGCGAGTAAACTCACGACTTGCCCAGACTCAAGGGAAATACTGTTTGCTGGAGTTTGTCTGCAAGCTGGCCATTGGGCTGGATTACAAATACCTCATTTACAGAGATTTTAAGCCATTTTGCAACTGCATGACCTTTGAGTTTTAGGGGAATTAACTGTGAAATTGAGCGCCAGCCAACTGAGTGTCCACGTACGACCCTTCTTTGGGGAGGAGGCAGAACAACGCTGCTCGACTTCCACCTTACCAAGGTTACATGGATGGAGAATGTGCTGCATCTTCACACTGTACATGCGGTGTCACTGCTTGTGTATCAGCCTCCAGGAAGGAAGAAAAATGGGAGGAAACAACCTTGAATGGCGGGACGACGGCGCCACGCAGGCCAAGCACCACCATTTGTGGCACCAACTCACCCAGGGTCGGGTGACTGAGCTGGGAAACGCCACTGGAAGGGAGCCAGCTGGATCAAACAGAAATACAAGATGGGAAGAAAAAAAAAAAAAAAAGGGTGGCACAGACTACTTGCTAGTGCCTGCAGAACTGCAACTAAAAACAGAGAGCTGTGGGTGAGGCAGACCTGCCATCACAACAATCCTTCCTTCACAAAGAAAGAAACTTTTAACAGAACATATTTTTTAATTGTAAACCATGTGCATTAGTCAGCCCTTTTTAGCCTAAGGACCTTCACTGAATCAGCCAGTCTTGTAATTATTAAATAAAAAGGACTAGGCTGGTTTACATACCTGTCAGACTTTATGCCTTACATAAAATTTAATGACTCCAAAACATAAGAGAGGAGGACCATAAAAACACAACACTGAGAGCTGTGTGTGGGAACACAGTACTGTGGCCAAGGAGAATGGGTAAATGGTCTCCGGTGGAGAAAATGACATGGAAATATGAAATCGGGCACATTTCTAAGGCGATATACTAGGCTTCATAGCCTAGTACCCTAATCCCTCCATAGTCCCGTTGTGGCAATACAATACATTTTCCTACTGTCCTGTAAGGGAAGGAAGGGATCTTTACTCTGGCCAAACTGCTAGCCAGCAGATTCATTCCATCACTTCCCAGTCCCCAACCATGTCCCCACACATACATGTTTTGTGACGTCTTACCAGGAGAGCATGGGGTATGCCCCACTGAAACCTATGGGGCAGTTTTCAAAACACTATGCATGTTTAAGCTACTGCTGATAAAAATGAAAGCCACCGCTCAGCTAGTAGGGCCTATTGGTTAGAGTGGTGGCTTTGGCACTATCGTAGTAGCAAACATGCATGAAAACTGCCCTGTTCAATGGAACCTTGCATGTAGCTGAAAATGACATCTAAACGTCTGACTGCGGTGAGGTGGATGGAGGAAATGAAAGGATCCGCTGGCCAGCAGTTAGAGCCAGCGTTACGATCCATTCGCTCCCTCACAGGACAGTGGAAAATGTATTATTCTGCCACAAGACCTCACACGATAGGGTAACTGGCTATAAAGCCAAAAAATAAAATTCAAAATGTTAGAAAATTTACTTTAACATCACATTTAGTGAAAACTGTAGGCAAAGCGGCTAGAAAACAGTGGTGTCATTCTTACTTACATGGAAACAAGCAGAAAAAGCCACTGAATTCAACAGAATCCTGTAGGTTTCCAAACATGCTGTGGTGGAAAGTTCACAGAGAACATGGCCAGAATTAAATGTTCTGAGCAGTGGCTACTGTCTGCCCGTACAGTGCTCTACAGGTCTGACAGCAAACTGGCGACTCTAGCACTACAGAACAGGATGAAAAGGTAGCACCATTTCACCTCTATACTACATGTGCCATGGACTAGGTGAAACTGCAGGCATCAACAAATCTCCTGGAGCAGCTTCAATGGCCTGATTCAAAACGAATACTCCCAGAGACCAGTGGTTTTACTGAATTTGTGTAACCCCTACAAATGGGGGTTCCCAAAAGTCTTCCTTGAGCTTGCTTAAATGCTCACTGCCAGGCTTGGTGTCCTGCGTTTTAGCAGTTTAAACATATTGCCAGAGAGTGCCTGTATAGGCTCTGTGTACTGTCTCTAAGAGCTGCCTGGATTGCAGTCGTAATTAATCTGAGAGGGAGCTCTGTTATAAGATGTACTTGTTTGCTATCATTTGTTAGAGTAGTAGTAACATTGCAGTTTGTTCTAACCTGCCGTCCTTGCAGCATGGGCAGTTCTGTTTGTTTCCATCAGATTGGTCCTGGACTGTCAGAATGGGCCAATCAGTACTAACATACTAAAAAGCCAGCGGAATAGGCCAAAAGGTCTGTCTTGTCTGCTTGAAAGCCAGCAACCTAATGGCTGCCCGCCTCACCACCCCCGCCCCAAGAGTGTCTTCTCTAGATTCAGTTTCCCCTTGTACCTGTCCCATCCCTTCTTGAAGCCCTCCACTGTGCCCTCCTCCACTAGCCTCCTGGGAAGCCGTCCCATAGCTCTACCACCCTCTCAGTGAAACAGTATCCCTCGTTCCACCTGTGCTTCCCCTCCAACTTCACCCGTGGCCCTGGTCCTCCCCCTTCTTCAGCAAACAACTCTAATTATTCCCTTTACATACGTGAAAACCTCTATCATATCTCCCCTCCGCATACTGTTCATCCTCCTGGTGTCCTAACCTTTCCAACTGCCTCCCAAGCCTCTCCTTGATAAAGCCCTCCATTACTTTGCCACTACAGGCGTCAGACTGACAGGCCTATAATTCCCCATCTCCTCCCTAGACCCCCTTTATGTATAGGTACCAAACAAGCCACCTCCAGTCCTGTGGCACCCATCCGTCCGCAGAGATGTTGAAAGTGCAGCCAGTGGGGCTGCCACCACATCCGCCAATTCCTTCATAACCTTGGATGTATTCCATACTGTCCCGGCACCTTATCAGTTTTCAGATTCCAAGGACCTCCTCACCCTATCCACTGTGATTTCTGCCCCCAAACCACTCCCTCATGTAACCTTCCTACTCCTTCTTGGTCTGGTCTAGCCTGTGCCCCAGTCTCTTGCCATCCTATGGTCTCAGACTAAGACTGACCTCTCGCTTTACTGACTCCTCATCTCTCCCATCAGGCTGTAGGGATCCTTATCACCCTCTGCAAATACTGAGGCAAAGTACTCATTTAAAATCTCTGCCTGTTCCCTGCTTCCTGAGCCCATCCCCACAATCTTAATCCTGCTGATCTGTGTCCTCTCTTTTGTATCTATAGAATTCCCCCCACCGGATAGCCTTAGCCAGGTTTTCTCCATCCCTGCCTTAGCTCCCTCACCACTCTGGTGACCTTCTAATAACCAATGTTCGCCTCCCTCGCTCCTTATCCACCCTAGAACATTTATAAACGTCGTGAGGCAGCCTTTTAATTCCTCACCCTTTCCTGCACCTCCCTGGTCCACCAACATGGCTTGTTTGGTTCTACCATGCTTACGCTTTTATTTTAGTACAGGACCCAGTAACCTCCTGCACCTTCTTTAACGTCTCCCACAATCTTCCAGCATCCATATCCGGTCTAACCATGTCCAACTCTCTGTCAGAATCCTACCCACACCCACAAAGTCTGCTCCCTGAAATCAACCACTACTGTACAAGTGCAGTTTTCCTCCCCATATACACGGGAACCAAACCGTGGCATGATCTCCACCCACCAGTGGACTGCACCCCTCCAGGCCCCTAATCTGTTCACTGTCCTCTAGGACACTTCCAATATCCGCCCATCTCTAGTAGGCTCCTCCACCTGCTGAACCAGGAAGACATCCTGAAAGACATCCATCAGTCTCTATTCCCTGGTTACAGAGGATGTCATGGTGTCCCAGTCAGCCCCGGCATACTGAGATCAGCCAGGACAACCGCCTTCCCTTTCCAAGGTCACAGTGAGCTCCCTGGGGAAGAAAGGAGGCACAGGCCCACTGTATCCATCCACACCCAGCTGGCTTAACACACAGAAGCACTGATGACATCTGCACAGGCAGCCTCTCATTTGCCCTCCCAATCAGAAAACAAGATGGAACATCAGTGATCAAATAAAGATGAAAAAAAGAAAAAAAAAAAAAAAACACCCCTATGCTTGGCCCACAACAAAACAGTTTCATTTCGATATACCACTGTGTAATCTCACTTTCAATGATGCCACAGCTTGTAGTGTAACTTGTCCTTTGGGAAGGTCTTTTAGGCCTTATTCATGATTTTCTCAAGAGATTAAAGAACCCCGACACAAAGGAAAAAAATGTCCTAACGAGTCCCCAGAACCATGTTTGTCAAATATCTCAAAAACTGAACATGGTTCTTATTTTATTTAAGTCACAATCTCTGTGAAAGGTCAAAAGAACACTGCAGATTCTTAAAGATCTTGTTTTAATGGTAAAAACACAACCATGTATTAAAGCACAGTCTTCCCATCAGTTGAATGAAGGCTTCTAGGTAATCCGGGTATATGTTTAAATGCAGACCTTTCTGAGAGTATTACTCTCCAAAGTCAGAAACTATCAATTTGTAATTCTTGGAGGACATATTTTCTATAATTTGATTACAGAGCCTACCTCGAGGTCTGAAAAGGGCACTGCTGATTGAAGGTGTTTTTGAGAAGTGTAGCTCATTAGAATGCCTGTTATGAAAAGGGTTGTCTGCATCTCACTCCTTCCTCATGAAAGCTTGCAATATGAGGGGCGGACACTGAAGCCAATCATGTTTCTCAAATCAGCATCCTAACAAGCTGTCAGAGCCATTTATTTGTCCTTCAGGGGACACTGAAAAGTTTACTGACCCTAAGAACATGGAGGGAGTTCTCATACCTCTAATAGCCCAGGAGTCGGTTAGGATTTCCTACAGTGTGTGATGGCTTCCCTGAAGTGAGGTGGATTTGCAGGTCCTAATTAAAGCTCGTCACCGTCACATCCTAACTCCTAACTATGGGCTGCTTCGAAACAGCTTTGCCCTTCATATGAAGTCATGACTAGATTACAGTGGCTGCTCAGCTGTCCATACCAGACGGATTTATCCTGCAACTGCTGCCTCATGCTCTCTGCAGCTGAAGAGATCTACAGTATACCTGGGAGCTGCTAGCTCTACAGAGCAACTGGCTGGCAGAGCTGGATTTGCTGTAACCGGCCCATACTGGAGCAACAGAAAACCATTCCTTATCACTAAGGAGGTATTTGCAAATACTAAAGTATGCAGAATATAGTAAGTTACTTTAAAGAGATTGTAACCACTCAGGAAAACTGAAAAAAACCAGAGGATAATGCCGAGGATCGTCTGTTAACCATGCTGTAATCACCTCAAGCTATTGACAGTACGACCTAGTAAACCTCGAGAGCATATAGTGGTAGCTACAGACATTGCCAGCTATTTCCAGATATTTCTGAAATTTCGTAAGAGTTTCTCTGCTGCCCCTACTGTTTAAATGCAGAAAGCATCAGATATTTCTGGAAATATCACAGAAGTTTCAGGAAATAGCTGGCAGTGTCTGTGGCCACTACTGTAGCTTGAGAGGTTTACCGTCACCATAGCAACCGCAAGAGAAGTGATTTCAGCAAGGTTGACAACCGATCCTCAGGCATTATTTTCCATAGTGTATGGGTTAAAAAAAAAAGGGAAAGTGAAGATGGTCCTTACTTCTTTTTCTATTTTTCCCATAGTGCCGATCTCCGCAGGTCCAGCTCTCACCCGCAGCCATTCATTGTGAGCCGCTACCTTCAAATGCGCATATGTGCAGATCGGCTCCAGTTGTAATCCCACTGCTATGACCTACTCAAAGGGGTTAATAACACCCGGCGTCATAGCAATGGGATTACAGGGAAATAATCTTGCTGATTTTGACAGTTAATAAGGCTCTCTCATACACTGTATAGTAATTACTGATTAAGACCAGTTATAAAACCAGGAGCTGTCATTTCCATCATACACGGTGCGACATCACACCTGTGTAGATTGAGATTTTCTAACATTGTTACATTCAAAAGATTCCTACAGCCGCCATGTTGATTCCTCCATGCTGTGCTGCCCCTCCACCCAGTTTCCACAGACTCCCAACACTGGTCAATATTCATTTCAGGAGACACATACTAGCCCAGTTTTTGCTCTCAGACCACCATGGCTTGATTCATATATATTTAAATATATAAATCTTATCTGGCTATCCTGCTGGCAAGTCCTCTGTTTTTGCAGGTTACAACAGCCTTTCACAGACACCATGCTGCACTCCACTCCTGTCCACTGTCTGAGTGGAAACAACACAGAATGCTTATCACTCAGCCAGGTGAGCGGGCTGCGCATAGTAACAGCCGATGGACACGTCTATTTCAATGTACAGGATTCTGGCCATTGGGGGTTCACAGCAAAAACTGGACGAGAGTTATGTCTGATGGGAGTGAATGTTAAACAATGTTTTGAGTTAGTGGGATAAAAAGAAAAAAGGGGGAGATGATGTAACTGTTCAAACGGCAATCATAAAACAAAATATGGGGATGGTTGGCAATTTTTTATTTTGTTTATAGATTCATAGAAGTGTAATGCAGAAGAGGACTGAAACAAGGCCCACCAACTCTGCCCATTTGTCGTCAAGCTATCTGCTTGGACCTGTGCCCCAAAAAACACACCCCTGTGGTTGTCCCATGCCCTTTGAATCCCTCCACTGTTTATATCATTGGTGTGTGACGTCTGTTTTACAAGCTTTACTCTCATGGTTTGAACGGTACTGCACACCTTGAGTGTATAAAACACCATGTTTCACCACCTCGAGCGTAAAACACCACATTTCACAACAGTCCTCATACATCATTATGTTATTATAGACAACTCAGCTTATATTTCACAGCTGTTCTGTATTTAGCATATTGTTGGCTTCTGTAACTAGGTACATTAACGTGAAACAGTATCCCACAGCCTTCATCAGCTCTGGCTGCTTCTCTACACCCAACATACCAATTCTCTGCTGGTGACATCAATCATTTACACAGTAACAGACTGTGATGTCACAATCAATGGACTGTGATCTCAGGTGTTAGACAAAACAGCCACAGCAGGAGACGTCTCAAGATCAGCGATTCTATTTATACAGAGTTATTTAAAAAAAAAAAAAAAAAAACTGGGTATTAAAACTGTGTTTGTGTCCTTTGAGGCATCAGAGGATCTTTAATAAGTTCAGAAATAAGGCAACTTTTCAGATGGGTGGGTTTGGAGATTTCATATATATTTAAGGCTCATATTTAGAACAGACGGATATTTTACTTGACGCTTCTTTCATGGATTGCAATGGTGTGCTTCAGGCTCCTGACTATTTTTATTTATTTTTACTATCTTTGTCCCCACGGTCGGCCCACATCAGGCCGCTGCCCTGGTGCATCCCAGCTCCTATTGAGGCTCTCACCCACAGTGTAACCCCATGGCTTACCCCTCATGGCGAGGAGGCATCGAACTCCCCTTACTCACCACCAGGAATGGATCCAGTGTACTGGGGAAGACACCCTCAGAGCCAGGTGGTGCATCCGGGACAGCCATCAAGCCGCACAACCCTATTTCTCTTGTTCCTCCTTGGGGTGAGCGTGCATGACACCACTGGAGGCAACATGCACTTCATGCATGCTCAAAGCGTCTGCCCTATCTGCACCCTCATCGTCCGCTCTGCCCCTCCAGCCTCCACCAGGGGCAGGCGTTACAGACTACTGGTACCCACCCCCAGAGGAGAGCAGTCCCTGATATGCTCAATCCTTCTCCTCCCTGCCGACCCCCAGTATCCTGCACCCGTTCCCGAACACGGGGCAGCCAGTGTGGCACAAGGTGTGGCATCCAGTGCCTCAACCCTCAGCGCCACCGGGCTGGCTGGGCTCTTGATTTTGTTAAAAATGTTCTTAACAGTTTTTAAATCTTGTCTTTCAAAGTGATGGTGGTGTTGCTGTCGCTTGTCTTACTTGCCCTTTGTGGTATGACAGAATGAGACAGAAACTTTCTACAGACGCTAACTGGGCTACTTATACTAGTTAGGCCTAAAATGACTGTTCATTCTTAACTAAAGAAAAGTGAAACCAACTTTGCAGTTACACCCTCCTACAAAGTGGTGGTCACTGGTCAATCCAACAGCTGCAGAGTTACAGTTCTGAAGACCTCATCTGAAGAAGGACATAGCACTGTTGGAGAGAGTGCAGAGGAGAGCAACCAGGATGATTCAGGGAATGGAGGAGAGTCCTATGAAGAGAGACTGAAGGAGCTTGGGATGTACACACTGGAGGAGAGGAGGGACAGAGGAGACATGATAGGAGTCTTCAGGTGTGTAAAGGTAATAACAAGCGGAAACAAGGAGCTGCTTAGGCTAAAAAAAAGGGGAACAACAAGGGGGCATGACTGGAAACTTAGGGGAACACAGGAGCATTATTTCACTGAGAGGGTGGTGGAGCAGTGGAATCGCTGCCCAAGAGGCTGGTGGAGGAAGGCACAGTGGAGGGTTTCAGAAGGGGTGGGACATGTACAAGGGGATTATAAATCCAGACGAAGACCCTCTTGGGGCTGGGGGGGAATAGCGAGCAACCACTTGGTGGCTGGCTACCGAGCAGACATGACAGACCATTAGGCCTATTCTGCTAGCTTTTAGTATGTTAGCATGCTAGAGTTTACACAGCCATCTGTAAGACTCATTTTGATGTTTGACTCACTGTGGTACAGAGCCAGTAACTTTAAACTTTATGTCTCTGAACATTTTGGTTGTCCACCAAAATGTGGATTTATATGATGCATAGCACAGCAATCTGAAATGCAGGGTCGGGCTCCTTTTCATAGCAAGTGGAGCTTTTCCTTACAGGATAGTCCTCATGTCAGTGTGCTTTTTGTCCATTTTTCACCATGAACAACTGTAGCACTGAAGACTCCTCTAGCTCAAACAGAGGCCTGGTCCCTAGTCTGGATTGCAGGGTAGCAACAGGAGGCAATTCTGTTCCCACCTCAACTCCAGAAGCTTTTTTCCTCGGTGGGAGTTTTACAGCAGTTTCTCTCCCATATTCAATCAAGATTTCTCATTAGCACGTGTAGCTTGATTTAGGGTTTGGCTCATTCAGAACTTCCAGTAACCCTAAGTAATGGCTACAGCAAATAAAACAGCAGCTACTAGAATGGAAGGCGTGCCGGAAAACACAACGTACAAAACCCAGACAATAAAAGTGGTACATGCTGTATTCCAAGAAGTAGTCTGTCTGCACTAGGTATGATAAACACTTTGAAGCAGCTTTGCCCAGTTTCTCTCTCTTGTACTGCTGGCCAGTATGTCCCAGTGTCTTTTAAAGCGCACTATAAATTGTGGACTATTGGCAGTCGATGTCAGTCTGTTGTCAAAGTGTTTACATGCAAACTATCCAGATGACGTCCTGCACGCTACTCTTGCACTTCCTGTAATGTGGTCTCCAACTGGGAATAAATCTCACTTTATATGAACTGGTGCAACTTTTTATTTGGTGTAAGTGGTGCACTGGTTTGTCCTATCTGCCAGCATTAGAATTCCAGGCTCTTTGATTCCAGCAGAGGCTCAGAGCAGTGCCAAGCCAGTAACTGTAAGCGGGTAGTCACCACTGCATGCTGACCGCCACTAAAATACTGGTTCAGTGGAAAGTCAAAATAATGATTTATGGCAGCGTACATTTTAAACACCCTAGAAACGATCTGGCACTGGAGTTTATGTATTGTGGTAGATTCAAACAGCTCGGTTTGGAGACTACGTGTCACGCTATAGCGAGACCAGGTACAGACAGACAGGCACCCTGGCAGCCTGTATCTGGTATCAGTGTTCCACAGGGGCTCAAACTGGAGCCGTTTGAAATACAGTACTATACTAAGCATATGGAGGTGCCCTGGCTGCTCCCCGCCTGACACATCATCACGTGGACAGCCGTGGTGCTTGTGGCGCCAGGAGGACTTTTCTGCTAAAATGCTGGCGGGAGGGTGCAGGATCAACCAGCTACTTTTCAAATAAAACAACAAGCAAGTATAAAATTATGTTCTGCTTATGCAACTGCTAATCGGGCCCCACTGCACACGGAGGTGGGGCCAGACAGGATATGGACGTTTCCTTTTAAAGGACAAGTACAAAAACTAGCCGATTTCATTGTAAAGAATGAGGGGCAAGTGCAAATTCAGCTACAGTCGTGGCTGAACAGGTCCTAAACGCTCTGAGCCATCCCACCTTACTAGGGAGCTTCCTAAAGCGGTTCACAGATACAGTAATATACTCAGTTATGTTATTCAGAGTTAACATCCGCTCTAATTGTGGATTAGGCTTTTCGTGTTCTAGTACTGCACAGGTCTTAGAATAGCATGGTCACCTGCACATTTGTGCTTCAAAGAGCATCAGTTGTGCTTAATTTTAAAAAGCCCTGCAACAACACAACATGCCTGATCATCACGAAAGGTAGATGCTAGAGACCTTTCATTAGTTAATTTACAGCTTTTGAAAGGTAAGGGATTGGATTTTGCTCCATGGACCCAAGCAGCCCAATCCCTTCCACTTTCTAGTACTCACTAACAGTAAGCCACACACTGACATATCTGATGTCACAGTTAACACTCCAGTGCTCTTCACATGACTTAATGAGAGCATCTTTTCATCTCCTTTTATTTTGAACAAAATTCCAGGAAAAACAAGCACTTGAAAATTACCCCTCAAACTGGTGCAGCTCCTAACTGAAAAGTTCCGATTAGCAACCAAAGCTAATTAAGTTCCCCAAACCAATGAACGCCTGATAAATTACAACTATGAATGGGGCTCCAACTCAATCACAGTTGTCATCACCGCTACTTGGTTTAATTAACTCTACCGTGCTAATTTACCATTCTAAGGCCCTGTCCACACTCGCCTCTGTAATGTTACAGAGTGCCCAAGCCGTTACATAGCGGTTTGCGTTTATACCTGTAACGTTGCAGAAGTTTCGCCAGACTGTTGTTGAAACCACATATAAGGTGGTTTCAACAATGTTTATGAAACCGGTCCCGCTTCGGTAACGTTACGGTGGTAGGTATGGACAGGCGTAATGGTTCCCTGTAGGGCCCGTAGGCATCGCAAGTTACATTGTATAGGATTGGGCGCCGCAGTAACGGTCGCGGTTCCGGCGTGAATGGGTGGTACCGTGTCATACCGCCACCGCTGCATTGTGGAGATTGTACCGCCTCCCCAGCTGTAACGGTTTCTGTCTGTTACAGGGTCTGAGCGTGTAGTGGACAGGCCTTAAAGGTGCATGCAGTTTACCATGCATCCACTGATGGGTTATAGCTGACCTGTGTGGTGCACCCAACTAAGACAAGACATGGGTGTACTGGGTACACAGTGTCGGGAAGCAAAGCCAAGCCCGTCCTCCAACCACGGGAATTGCATTAATGCCTATACACACATGCCCTGGGTGGGTTATTGTACTTATGAAATGGGTTATACCAAGTTAAAGCGAGGTTGGCTAGAGCCAACAACTACTGTCTCAACATTATCCTAATGTGTAAGGTTTTATTCTTTATTAATATTATATGGTGTAGGAAGCGGACAGAAAATATGGCGTCACAACCTGCAATAATAATATCACCTGCACTGTTCTACAAGACATCCCAACAGTACAACAATAAAATACTGAACATCAAGTGCGAGGCAGTGTTCCCCACCCCAACTGAAATTTTATAAGAACGAAACAAAAGTTTGTGAGGACTTCCTGCAGTCTGTCATGTGGTGTATATAGTACCCGAGTATTCTACTACATCTAAAGTCGGAGCAATGCTTCCCTGGATTAGCACACTCAGGAAAATAAAATGGCAGGTGAATGGTTTGATTTAAGGTAAACTCAGACACCAACTGTGGTAAAAACTTGTGACTCGTCGCAAAGACACCCTATCTTTGTGGAAAATCAAATAAGAAGGCTCGCATTAGATCCTGCAGCTCTGAAATCCTTGAGCAGAAGTATGCCAACAAAAAGCCAACCAAAAGCGATGCTTTCAAGAAAGAAAGCGTAAGCAACAAGTCGCAGCCAGCTCAAAAGGAGCCGGAGTAAGTTTTCCAACACAAAATTCAAGTCCTGAGCCGGGACTGGATTATGGGTAGGAGGCTTCAAGTGCAGAATGCCTCCTAAAAACATATGCTACACCTCCAGCTGGGGAACCATAATGACCCCTCAATAGGTACATGGAAAGTGGAAAGAGCTGCTAAGTACACTTTAACAGAGGGTACTGCAGGCCTGCATCTGACAAGGACCACTATCACTGCCTTCCTCTTCAAGCCCCTGAACCGTTTGACGTCCTCGTGGGCAGCCCCTACTGAACTACTTACAAAAGTTTCCATGTGGTCCTAGTGCTCTGCAGCTTACAGTTCCATAGGTGTGGCCTAATGAAGGGATATCCTCAACGAAGATAATGGTTTATATGGCAGTGTACAGGACCTTAGAGTTCAGTTTCACCTGCTGTTGGGTCCACTACACCATGGAATCTGGCAACTGCTTTTTAAGATTTGCGTTCGTGACTGTGGGATGCAGTGTTGGCCTTATGTTTGTGCTTATTTTGTATTTGTAAGTACTGTTTATAAGAACAGGCATAAATCAAGCTTATGATATATCAGTTTTACTGCAAAATAAACAGGGAGCCCTATCAGTCAACTGTGCAAAGGCTCCTTCTGGCGGCTTCGACAAGTCATATGTTTAACTCTTATTCTGAAACTCAAGGATTATGTTGAACTTTTTAACTCCTTAAGAGGGCACAGGGGTGTTTTTTCTTCTTCTCTGTTTATTTGGTTATGTCATTAAAAGATGTAAACTTGTGCCATTTCAATATATTTTAGCGGAATTCTCTTGAACTGTGGAACATTTTCCAGTACCTATTCCTAATAGGTAGTTTAACTGGATCAACCAAGTTTTTTTTAATTGCCTAAAGCCACCTGAGACAAGCCTAGGCTGCCCAGTCAGAGTAGTTAATATCCGGAACAAAATTTATGTTTTTTTTATTTGAGCAGCGGGATATTACACAGGGGCATTAGGTCTCAACTACTAAAGTTGCCTTGACCTGGTACAGCAGGAGCTGAACCATTTAATTAATTACATTTAGATCCATGGGACCAAAGACTCTAAAAAACTTACTTGAGGATAAGCAAAAACTATAGAAGGCAAAATATCCTCTCATAGAACTCAGCTAGCACTTCGTCATGCACTTCATTTTGGCTCATTGTTGCATTATGTAAATTGCCTCACTGCTGCTCTATATTATTGCCAGGACCTGTTTTACTGTGATTGTACATTGTGATGTATGAAACCCATTGTCTTATTCAAAGTATGTTCCTTTTATTTTGTAAAGCTGTTGTAGTACACCCGTCTTGTACTAGCACCCCTCGTGAATGAGCTTGCTCAATGGAGTTTTCCTACAATAAACTTGAATTGACCTGAATTAATTTTGTCTCTTTAGGCAATTAAGTCATTTTGGTAATTACTGTTACCTCACCAGTTATACACTTGCCTAGCTTCTGTACCGTTGTATGTTTGTTCTCTCTTGCACCCATAAATTATTTTATGCTGTCCGTAACTGTCTCTTGTCTGTGCCTTCCTTGGTAACCCCTCCTCTGGATTTGTCCCTGAAACTAACCTCGGCTCAGTGTGCATCTTATATGGTTAATTTTAAATCCGATGTGGCCTTCTGTTAGAAATCTATTGCATCCATAGGCAGTGTTTAAACAGAAAGACGAAAATCCTGTAGCGTTTGAAACTGTCACCTGAATGTTTAGAAAAGGTCTAATGTAATTCTTTTAATTTTTTTTTTTTTTGGTTATAGAATGTCCATCCCAGGACAGTAGTATCCAGTCTTAAAGGAGAACTGCATATATGCTGTCAGCCTGTATTTTACATTAAAGCTGTTCTCAGATACTCATACATATTCTGTTGGAGTTCGTTTTACAGGCCCTTTCAGTTAAATCTGTGGCTGTTTCTGTATTACATTTTCATGCTTTACCATTTTAGAACTATGTGATGTAGTTTATGTCTTTGCCAAGCTGACTGTTGGCAGAATGCACCTGTGTTCTACTACGAATTTTGCAGCTGAAAGGGACAAACTACATGACATTCTAACATGTCCCTTACCACTACTCTGTAAATCCAGTGTGCAAATCAGAAACACCTACTGAGATTACTAAAAGACCAGTAAGGAAAAGGCAGTAACACCACTGGAATCAGTATTTTAAAAACAGCTTCTACAGGTAAAAAAAATACTTAAAAGTTCAGCACAGTTCTCCTTTAACACCAAACTAATCAGGCTGGTGCATTTTATCTGCATCAGTGGATGTAAAAATATTCATTCAATCAATATGTAAGCATTAAGCCACAACAGCAGAGTGCCTACAACCACTCAAACCAGGCATTAATTCCCCAGTAGAAGCCTCCTTTGGAGTGGCTCAATGCACTTGTAAAATGGCAAACGCAACGAAAAAATGATGGTTCAAGTCATTTATTTACACATATAAAAGAAACACTTTCAATAAGTTTCAAAATCTTTACGGTGGTATTTGAACATTAAACCTCATAAGGCTGGTAACATTTATTAATATTGTGGGGGCTAATTCTCACCTACACATAAGATCAGTTTCATTTCAAGTATTATTACACTTTTCAACATATTTAACAACTTCTGAAACGGCACAAATATTACTACTTCTATCGCTAGGACACTCGAAAACTTTGTGAAATGCTATTTTTATGCCGTGTTGCACTGTGGGATTGAAACTTTCAGTAATTTGCATATACTTGCATTCAACTGCAGCTCTCTGAGTAACAGCACGAGCTGTAAACAGTGCAAGCTGCGCCTATAAAAATGTGTGTTTTTCTTATATTACTGAAACTTTTTGTGTCTTACAACAAACTTGAAGTCGGGATTAACTTTTAACAACTACAGGAAAGGGTTCAACACAACAGGTATGAAAATTGCACATGCACTTTTAAGGGTGTTTTGCTTTTAGGAGAATAATAATTATTACAATATACTGTTCCACGTACTCTGAAGTGGCTGACATTAAATGGGCTGTTAGTCATAGAAGACAGAGTTGCTAGGGTGGTCCGATGTTCATTACCGCCTTTTGTCTGAGTTGTGGATTGCTGACTATCTGAAGCACATGCTTTTCTGTTACTGTCTCCTGCGGATTTTGTTCTGGCTGTTTTGAGAGAGACTCGGGATCAGTGTGAAAGCCTTTGAGGAACATGCTGGGATGTTGCACAATGTTAGGCTTAGTTTTGGGATGGAGTGTTGGTGTCCTTTTTATTTATTCACGTCTCGGATTACAGACCTTTGAGCTGGAAGCTCATTTACAAAGGTTCCACGTCAAACAGTAAGCAATCAATAGGTACATACAGGTTACATACAAGGGTTACGTAAGTTTCATTGGTGGTACAAGCATGAACATGAAATTCAGGCAAACATTTGGTACATACAGGTTACAATCAAACAAGTTACATAGTTGGTTCAAGCGTGATAATGAGATTCAGACATGGCTTTAGGATGTAAATAGTTGTACAGAAAATTAAGGAAGATTGTTTCGCCACGGGAAGGTGGAGGGACCTCCAGTGGAAGGTAACAGGCAATGGGGTGGGGGAGGGGAGTGTGGACCACGCAGGACTGAGGCCCATTGTCACTGGTCTTTGCTGGTGGTGTGAGACAGTATTTGAGACCATTTATTTCTGTCACTTTGACAGGGCGACCAGTAATTTCTTAGGCTGGTCTCGCATCTATGTCCTGTCACTGACAATCTCCCTAGATGAGAAACCAGCCTCACACAGAATCTGTACTGCTGTACTGCGAATGCAATGGTTCATATATCTCTGACTCGGTGCAGCATCTGCAGAAATCTGCACCATCATATCGCCGAGATAATTTCAGCCCATTGGCTGCTTGCTGTACCAGTGCTCTTTTAGCCAACACATGTTGAGGAATCTCAAAGGGTGTAAATAGAAAGCAAGTGCGTTTGGTGGGCATCTAGCTACATATTCTTTAAACAGAGCTACCGGGCAGTTGGCAGAATCTGGTTGAGAGTAAAGGACACCTCTAAATACTTGTTTATTGCTTTCAGTTATGGAACTATGATTTTTAGTAGCTTCATTGAAAGCGATGGTTATATATTAATTTCCATGTTCGTCCTTTTCCACTAAAGACAAATTCTGCTTTAATTGCCGGAGTCCCTCTCTGCCTCATCTTGCCAAACCAAGTTGCATTTCGAACCATAATCTGCGTCAGAGCCATACACAGATTCAGGATTTAGTTTTGGACAAGTTCTGATTCAATCACTGTCTGCCTTAGATATGAGAGGGTGGTGACTGGCTACATCTCGTCCTGCTCTTCTATATTGTTTAAGAACAGCTACAAACACATTATTCGCAGCTTGAAATTCAGGGTGGTCACAAGCAATGTTTATATGTCTGCTGACCTCCACACTACTGAAATATCGGTTTAGTCCTGTACACATTTCTATGAAAGAACTAATACTATATTCTTTTCCATCTTCAGCCCTGGGCCATAAAATTACCTCAGTATTGCTGCTAGATTACTAATTGGAATGGTGCTAATATCAACAGAGAGGTTGTTGGCTGTGAGCCAATCAGAAAATACTTCTTGCGTTCAAGCTCGTCTAGCTCTTTATATGACAGAACTGCAGGTCTACTACTAGTTATTCGTTTAGAGCCTCCTCTGTAGTTTGTTCTTTAAGACCCTGTTCTCTACTTTTTTGATATGTTTTCTCTTTTCTTTTTAAAGATACAGAAGTTGCTGGTAGGAGAATTTCTGCATTACTACCTGTAGGAAGAGGAAGAGCAGTTTCCGCTACATCCCGGCGGGATTCACGACTTGTCACCGAACTTCTGCTCTACCAACGCCGCTAATCCCCATAATGCCACAAACGAGAAGGCAACATCCTAACTGTCGGCTCCATTCATTTTATGACCGCACGATGAGGAAAACTATTTGGTGCGGTTGTCAAAGTTCCACAGGGTGGGTGGGTGGGATTAAACGCATCCTCTGCCTTATATACTCATCCGTGGTGATTTCAGTATGGTGTACAAGAGTATTGCAACAGGAGCACGCATTACTATGGAATTAATGCCATCCTCTACTACGGTCATATGTGCTAGTTTGACCAATACAGTTGCAGTATTGTGGTTGAATGTTTATTGCCATGTTACAAAGTTATTTAAGAATATTCTGAACAGCAGCAAAACCACTGAGCATAGCTCATTTACAAAAAGTTATTATAGGATATCTTTTTATTTCATAGACGTAGAACATCCCCAAACAGAAGAACTAGTGAAGAAAAGGGCACTTCAGCATTCAAAGTTATTGTTAACTGTACTGAAGATTTCTTTCCAAAAGTGAATCAGCTTTACACTGGTCCATACATTTGCAAATGATTAGCATCAGTTATTCTACAGTGCCTTAAAACAATCTCAACAAATTTCTGAATCATATCTTGGATAGGTAATATACCCCCCCCTTCAGATTTTCAAGTGTTAGACACATGTTTAAGTAGTGCCATTCTGCAAAATATCTTATTTTATGGAAAAGGTGACCAGGAAAGAAAGATTAAAAATGTGGTTACTAGAGTAAAAATGATGGCAGGGTTTCCCACTGCCTGGACATACAGAACAGTAGTGGGGCTGGGGGGAGTGTTCATTCTTTGTGACTGCTATATGAACTATATGTAAGGGGCAACAGACCTCCTGGAAAACAAACTGAACTTACAAACTTAAATGGGCAGACTGGGTGGGCCATAGGCCCTTATCTGCCGACACTGTCCTCGTATCTATGTATGTATGTAACTGTACACATACACAAAGTTGAACACTATTACCAAAACAACGGTAGTAGTGAAAAGTGAAATAATGGGTGGTGATAAAAGACTATCAAAAAATTAAAAAATAAGAATGACAAAGTGTTGCCAGGAGACACTGCCCTGATGAGCCACTACCTTGGTGTGGTGTAGTGTAAAGCAAAAATGTTTACGGTCACTGAAGATATTCATTTAGCAATGTTGTGGCCACTTCTTCACTTCTAAGGAAGTGGAAGGAAAACCAAGGACCTAATTCTTAAATGGTTTAAGCTTACGTGCATGTCTCTGAAAATGTACGAAGTTTGAGGAAGGGTTTTAGCATGAGCCCTCCAAACATGCAGCACTATGGTGTCGAAATAAATCAACAGTGCCTTTTCAAGACGTGCCAGCAGCACTGAGGTGCTGCTCACCTAAACATGACAGAATGAATGGTTGCCTGTGTCTCTCCTGTGTTCCTGCAGTGCTTGCCAGCTCCAAGCCAGCACTTAGGGAAAGTACAGGTCGTGTCAGCATTTGGAGAGACACATTCCACAAACCCAGCAAGAGGTAACCTTCCTCAAGCTGACTGGCAGACTTGAGCTGGCCCGAAATTAGCTAAGGCCAGGACCCTAAGATACTGGTCTGCTTGCCTTGACATCTCAGGGTATTAAATAAGCGAAACAACTGATTAGCCTTTTTTCCTGCGTGAAAGTGCTAACCAGCTGTGAAAATGCATAGCACTTGCACAGAATGATTAGCAAAATAAAGAAAACCTATATTGTTTGTATTCATTTTGTCTGTTGTGCCATGGACTTAATAAAAAATGGTTAGCAGTCTATTGCTATGCATTTCTGGAAATGGTTAGCATTACACCTCCGTTTTGTTTAGCATTTTGCTATTGCTATACCAGCTATTTAATACCCTGCATCTTTTCCAGTCAAACTAAGATGGAGTGGTTGTGCTAGCGATCATTTACGTCCGTTTTAAGGAGAGCAGTCAGCACAAAGACCCCAAACCCAACTGTGAGACTGGGTCCAGGTTGCACTGTGTGTGCAAACAAACATTTTTCTTACTGCTGTACAAAAGGCTGCATCAGGCTTGATTCTGCTGACTTCAAAGCTGACATTTACTATAACCAGAAATCCCAGAATGCCTTTCAGCTATCAGAGCTGGGCTGCAGCAGTGGGAGATTCAATAGCCTTGCAAAGCAAATTACAGTGTTTACAAGCTCAGACAAGATGTGATGTTTGCCAGTCCACTGTTCTCCTGAGGCTAGGTAAAGTCCTCTGTGACTGCACTTAGCACCAGAAGAACAGCAGATCAGTTTAAAAAACTAACATGCACGTCAGGCTATTGAATCTACCACTGCTTGAGCCCAGCTCTGACATCAGCTGCACCAGGATTCTTGAATTTGTGGTTATAGCATGTGACGCCTAGGAGGCAGCAGAACTGCCTGACACAACCGAGAGGCTGCAGTAGACAACAAGTAAAAAATGTGCTTGCATACAAACTGCAAACTGGGACCAGCCCCACACCTGGGTGTGGAGTTCCTAGTGTGGACCGTCTCCCTTTAACAAAAAGGTGGACTTCATTTTGGTCCTTCTTATGTGGAAATTAATACCAGTTTTACTTTTATAGGCACAGGATTTGCCTGACAACAGGAACTTCCTGTTTGGGAGCAAGCGAGTGATCAAGAGCCACAAAGACTCACCATCCTAGAAGGAAAAGAGTAGCTCTCCGTCCCCCATAACTACTGAAGGTTTGACTCTAAGCAAGTAAGGAGACTACTGAGACATGTAGGAACTTCTTGTCTCAGAACAGGAAGATCAGGCGCTTAAAGGGCACAGAGGCAGTAAGTAGGGTGAAAAAATAAATAAAACAGAGGAAAAAGTACGTATTCAAAACAACAGTTAAGGGGCCATAAAGAAGACATGAGAGTGGTGTGGTGCAGTGCAGTGGCTGTGGGCAGCAGTCTTCCAGGAGATGTTCTGGAGGATGCGGTGTTGTCCTATCTGCAGGCACCTCTCTGGGCTGAGGAGGAGATTGCTCATCTCCAGGCTGAGCTGGCCAGGATTTGGGGACCTCCTCTCCCACCCAGGGACCACTAGTGCCACTGCCGTTGCCTCAGAGGTTGCCAAGAAACAGAAGTGGTTAGACCACAGTGGGCTCAGGGAGGTGAGGGTGGTGAAACAGAGTCGCATCCCTCCAGCTGTACCTCTCCACAATTCATATGCTGTTCTGGCAAGTGTGGTTCCTCTATGGGGGCACCGCAGTTGAGACCAAGAAGGATGCTGGGAACCTCCACAAGGAGACCCACAGGAGGGTGGCATGGGACCCCACAGGGAAGGAAACAACTCCTGGTGGGGGACTCCATTGTTAGGAGGAGAGAACTGGGGAGGAAGGAGAGGGAGGTAAGGTGCCTGCCTGGCACCATGGCTTGGAGAGACACAGAGCGAATCCTCAGGATCACGGGGCAGCTGCACAGGGAGGAAGCTGGATGTCATTGTCCACCTAGGGACAAATGACCTGGCTGAAAAGGGATCAGAGCAGTGCAGGAAGAGTCTGTGGAGTTGGGGAGGGGCCTAAGACAAGTAGCATGCTGAGTAACCTTCTCGGAGGTGCTGCCTGTCTATGGCATGGGTGAGGCTAGGGTGCTCCATACCATGGGATTCAATCAGTGGTTGAAAAACTGGTGCAGAGCTCAGGGTTTAGCTTCACTGGGACTGGGGTCCACCTGGGTGATGCAGGCCTATACTGGCGTGATGGTCTGCATCTGTCCAGGAGGGAACCAGGATCCTAGGTGATGGGTTTAAATGCTTCATTGGCAAGCATTTAAACTAATAAGGGAGGCACTGGAAAGGAGCAGGAAATCCTAGCCCCCAAAAAAATCAGGGTAGTAAGAGAGGTAAACACCAAGATAAAGATGTCAATAGAGAGAAGGGCAGTGGTAAGAGAGAAAATGACAAAGGCAGTAAGGACAAGGATGGGACAAAAGGGTAAGGCCATCAAGAAATGGAGGGTAATAGTACCAATGCCCGTAGTCTGGGCAACAAGCTCCCTGAACTGGTGGCCTTGATGGAAGAGGATGCCTGGATATCGAAGCAGTCACAGAAACATGGTACACAGAGAACCACGACTGAGATGTTAACATACCAGGGTACACAACCTACAGAAGAGACAGGGAGGGAGAAGAGGGGAGGAGTAGCTCTCTATGTAAGGAAGGGATAAAAGCAATAGAAACATAGACTTTGACAGCAGATAAGGACCACTAGGCCCATCTAGTCTGCCCATTTCCCTACCTACAGGATAGGCTGCAGATCCTAGTTAACCAACAGCCTATATCTTCCTGCCCCCACAGAATTGCCTTATGTCTGTCCCATGCATTCTTGAATTCTCCCACAGTTTTAGACCCCACAACTTCCTCTACCCTCTCTGTGAAATAATATTTCTCACATTGCCCCTGAACACGCCTCCTATCTTTAAATTGTGTCCCCTTGTTCTTGCAAGTCTCTTTTCTGAAAGATGCTACCCTCTTGGACTTTGTTGATTCCCTTGAGGTACTTGAAAGTTTCTATCATGTCCCCCTCTCCTTCTTTCCTCAAGGGTATACATATTAAGCTCCTTTAGTCTCTCCTCATATGGCTTCTCTTGCAGACCCTGCACCATTTTAGTTGCCCTCCTCTGGACTGCCTCTATCCTGTCTATGTTCTTGCGGAGATGGGGTCTCAGAACTGGACACAGTATTCCAGATGGGGTCTCACCCAACTGTCTGTACAGAGGGATAACAACTTCCTGTTTTCTGCTGCTGATGCCTCTCCCTATACATCCCAGTATACTGACCCTCCCTACTGCCTTCTCACATTGCTTGCTAACCTCAAGGTCATCTGATATGATTACCCCAGGTCCTTTCCTGTTTTGTTGTTGTTACTACCTCCCACCCATTGTGTATTCTTCCCTGGGTTCTTGTTTCCCAGGTGCATTATTTGCACTTTTGCATTGAATCCTAGCTGCCATATGTCTGACCATTCCTCCAACCTTGCCAAGTCCTTTCATCCTTTTCCACTCCTTGTGTATCAACCCTGTTGCAGATCTTTGTGTCATCTGCAAAAGGCATACTTTTCCTTCCAGTCTCTCTGCAATGTCACTGATGAAGACATTAAAAGGACTGGACCCAATACTGAACCCTCGGTACCCACTAGTAACAGCCCTTTCTTCAAGTGGACTCCATTTACAATTACCTTCTGTGTCCTGTTGTCCAGCCAATGTTTTACCCAGGCTACCACCCTGGGACCCACTCCCAGGCTGGTTAATTTGACTATTAATCTTTGTGTGGGACTGTGTCAAATGCCTTGCTAAAGTCTAGGTAGGCCATGTCCACAGCCCTTCCCTGGTCTACTACTTTGGTCACCCAGTCAAAGAAATCTATTAGATCAGTCTGACATGACCTTCCACTGTGAACCCATGCTGCCTTGGATCCTGTGCTCCACTGACCTCTAGGTACTCAACTATTCTTTCCTTCAGAAGTGACTCCATCACTTTCCCTACCACAGAGGTCAGACTGACAGGTCTTAGTTTCCTGCCTCTGTCTTGGTCCCACTTTTGTGAAGGGAATCACATCCCTTCCTCCAGTCCTCGGGTACCACACCATCCTCCCATGATTTATTAAAAAGAGTAGCCAGTGGTTTCACTAGTTCCTTCCTTAATTCTTTTAGAATTCTGGGGTGAATTCCATCAATGGAACAAAGAGTTAACAGAGAGGAGAGGAGGCACTGTGGGTCACCTTAGAGACTGGAAATGGCACCACAATCTGCACAGGGGTTGTATACAGACCCCCACCTCAGGGGAGGAATGGACAAGGATATGATAGAAGGCATCCTTAGGATGGCAGAGAAAGAAGCGATACTGTTGATGGGGACCAGACCAGATGTTAGTGGAGCACTTTGCTGCAGCCAAATCCAAGAAGAAGGGCCATTCTCGATGCCCTACAGTGGACAAGCCTCAGACAGCTAGTTTTGGAACCCACTCGTGAGGAGCACTCTTACCTCGTACTCTCAAATGGGGACAGTGAGAGGATCTCAGATCTAAGTGGGTAGCCATCTGGGAACAAGTGACCACCAAACAGTGTGGTTCACGATAAACTCAGCTACAGAGTCAAGCCATATGAGGGTACTGGACTTCAGGAAGGCAGACTTTGGCAAGAAGGAGAGTGCCTTAGAAAAGCACTAGCAAACAGGCTAGAAGGAGGTGTGGAGCAACAATGGGGAAATATCAAAACTGCCATCACAGAGGCAACAAGCCTTTGTGTGAAGCAAATAAATCAAAGCGAAAGAAAAGTCACTATGGTCCTCAAAAGAGGTGGCGGGGAAGGTTAAGGAGAAAAAGATAGCATTTAGGAAGTATAAGAAACACGGAAGGAGCAGGACAGAGAACTGTACCAGTTACGGCAGAAGGAAGCAGGGAGGGAAGTCAGACTAGCAAAGGCCCAAACTGAGGAAAAAACAGCCAACTTCGGTTAAGAAGGGGATAAAACATTTTATAGGTACATCCGGGAGCGTAGAAAGACAAAGGGAGGACAGTGATGCTGAATAGAATGAACAGTGGGTGGGCAGAGAGGGACAGTGAAAAAGCAGGGATACTGAACCAATACTTCTGCTCAGTATTAACAAAAGAGGAGGAGGAGGAGGGAAGGTACTAATCCAATTAATAGAAGCACTCTGGATTGGAGGTCAATCCCAGTCCTTTCACAGAAGAAGGGTTCTGAAAGAACTCCTAAAACTGAAGGTGGACAAAGCAATGGGGCCCGACTGGATTCACCCAAATTCTAAAATTAAGGAGAACTAATGACACCACTGACTACTCATTTTAACAAATCATGGGAGGATAGTGTGGTACCTGAGGACTGGAGGAAGGCGGATGCGATTCCCCTTCACAAAAGTGGAAGCAAGACAGAGGCAGGAACTACAGACTTGTCAGGTTTGACCTCTGTGGTAAGGAAAGTGATGGAATCACTTCTGAAGGAAAAGAACTGTTGAGTACCTAGAGACCAGTGGGGCACAGGATCAGAGGCAACATGGGTTCACAGCGGAAGGTCATGTCAAACTAATCTAACTGATTTCTTTGACTGGGTGACCAAAGCAGTAGACCAGGGAGGGGCTGTGGACATGGCCTACCTAAATTTAGCAAGCATTTGACACAGTCCCACACAAAGATTAACAAACAAATTAACCAGCCTGGGACTGGGTCCCAGGGTGGTATCCTGGAGTAAAAAATTGGCTGGACAACAGGACACAGAAGGCAATTGTAAATAGAGTCCACTCTGAAGGAAGGGTTACTAGTGGGGTACCATGAGGGTTCAGTACTGGGTCCAGTCCTCTCTAATGTCTTTATAAGTGACACTGCAGAGGGACTGGAAGGAAATATGCCTCTTTGCAGATGACGCGAAGATATGCAACAGGGTTGATACACAAGGAGGCCTGGAAAAGAAGGAAGGGACTTGGCAAGGTTTGAGGAATGGTCAGAAGTATGGCAGCTTGGATTCAGTGCAAAAGTGCAAAATAATGCACCTGAAACAAAAACCCTGGGAAGATTACACAAAGGGAGGTAGTAACAACAAAAATGGAAAGGGACCTGGGGGTAATCATATCAGATGACCTTAAGGTTGGCAAGCAATGTGAGAAGGCAGTAGGAGGCTGGGGATACTGGGATGTACAGGGAAAGGCATCATCAGCAGAAAACAGGAAGTTATCGTCCCTATGTACAGACAGCTGGTGAGACCCCATCTGGAGTACTCCTTCCAGTTCTGGAGACCTCACTTTGCAAGGACATAGACAGGATGGAGGCAGTCCAGAGGAGGGCAACTAAAATGGTGCAGCGTCTGCAAAGAAGCCATACGAGGAGAGACTAAAGGAGCTTAGTATGTATACCCTTGAGGAAAGGAGGAGAGGGGACATGACAGAAACTTTTAAGTACCTCAGTGGAATCAAAGTCCAAGAGGTAGCATCTTTCAGAAAAAAGATGTGCAAGAACAAGGGACACAATCTGAAGATAGAGGGATGGCTCAGGGCAATGTGAGGAAGTATTTTTTCACAGAGAGGGTGGTGGATGCATGAAACAGCCTTCCTGAGGAGGTTGTGGGGTCTAAAACTGTGGGAGAATTCAAGAATTCATAAGACAGACATAAGGCAATTCTGGTGGGGGTAGGAAGAAACAGGCTGTCGGTTAACTAGGATCTTCAGCTTATCCTGTAGGTAGGAAATGGGCAGATTAGTGGGCTAGCGGTCCTTATCTGCTGTCAAAGTCTGCGCTTATATGTTTTAATCTCTACCATCAACTCAGTATTGTGATCTCATTTTCAATGTTACCAAAACCAAGGCCAACTGTAATCTTGGGATACAGTTTGTAAGTTTGCTTTATTTTCAACCCCTACAGAAAGCACCCACATGAACTACACTTCCCAGAAGCCAGCAAGGAAATAGATTGTAATGACACCATAGCTGTGCTGCTACAGGGAAACATTCGGTTTCTTGCCTTGCAAAGAGGAAGATGGCAAAAGGGACACACTGATGGAAATTAAATGGAATAAACTACTCAGCAACAACAGATTAGTCCTTTACAAAAAGAATTACGAAAAGCAAGCCATATTCAGACCTTTTCACTACTATGCCAGCTCTGTTTTAGGCTACATTGTCCAATACAGTTTTCACTAAAACAGGAGGAATAAAAGAAATCCAGTAATGATGAGGTTAAAAAGGAATAAGGGATATGTGCGCTGCAGAGCCTCAAGTTGCCTTCCCTTCATCTATTTGATCAACCTGCCCAATTAATAATGATAGAGAGGGGAGCAAGGCATGAGTCCGAAACTGTTTATCATGAGAGCATTCCACCTTCAAAGCCGTCAGGGAAGACAAACTAGAGGGCTGTGTGCAAAGCTAGACAGTCTGGGCAGAGTGCCAAGAAACACCACTGCTGTAGCACAGATAGATGATATTCATATCCTCCAGAGCCCTCACTGGCTGCAAAGCACAAATGTGGAGGGGGTACCTGCAAGGAACAGTCCAGCACCAATCCTCTGCATGACCAGACCATTTCTGCAGGGCTTCCATTAATCCTGAAGACAACAGTCACAAAAGTATGCATCCGATTTTATATTCCTAAAACCGTGGCAGTTTTGCTCATCTTAATGTGTACCTGCACCAATACCATACCACTTGGGAGTCCCGACTGCTTTTCTTGAGGCTTCAATCAAACCAATGAAAAGCCAGTTCTGACTGTTAGCACATTCCGTTTTATTATTACAATAATAATATAATTTACTGAACCGAATTTTGGCATCATTTTAGGGACACTAGAAAATCTACAAGGAAGCGGTGGTGGGGAGGACACTCAGCTCAATGGAAATTGTTTTCCAACACTTAAATGGTTACTAATGAAGATCGTTTTATATCTTTTCTCTTTTTACAATTTACAGCCTCCCCTCCCCATGACAGCGGTCCCCACTGGTCCTACCACATACCTAGACCCCTCACTCGCTTGGGACTTACCTCCATCTCCTACAGATACCTGCCTTGCCCCCAGGGCAGGGTCACTGGGAGGGCTCCTTACTCCCCAACGGAGACACTGTCACTGCTCTTCAGAGGAGTGCCTCAGGCAACGGTCAAGAGCGTGCAGTGAGGGGACGTCCCCCTGCAGCACCTAGCATTGGTTTCCATTTTCTGGTCCCACCTCTCTGGGACACCAGAGAGAACCCTCAGCGTGTGTGCATCGTTGCACGCCATTAGTATCTCCCTACCTGTTTCACAGCTCTGCTTGCACTGCCACCTGTGGTCACCTAGGTGGCAGTAGTAAAGCAGGTCAATCAACACTCCCTCCCCAGGTTGAGGCATCTCTATGATGCTCTACTCACCTCCCGGCTGGCTGACTGACTCGGACTAGTTTCCAAACCCAGGTCGCGGTGTCATAAGTAGCATAGCACTACCACTGCACCAGCGGCCAGTGCAAGCGCGTTTACATCAGAAGGAGCACAGAGTAATAGCTAATGGTGGGGCAGACAGCTAGCAAAGTACCAGAGTATGTTTGTTAAGGTTGTCCTTGTCATTCTTTAGATATCTTGCCAGACTCTTCTTACACAGCTACAGCTCACATAACACTGGCAGAATGCACAAATAAATACCCCACGGACAACTCAGCCCCCCACCACCACCCCAAAAAAAAAAAAAAAAAAGACAAGAGAATGGAGTTCAGCAAACAAGGCACAAGACAGTCCTTTTGTTTTGTTCCGTTTTCCCTTTTCTGCCTTTGAGCATACACAGTGCAACCCGACTATCTGAACCCCATTATCCAAATCTCGGATTATCCAAACCACCAGCATGTCCCCACACTTTCTCTCACATGTGAGCACTCTAAGTATCTGTTCATTAGTTGCATTAACAGATTTCCAGTACACGTCTGAATGCAGTAACTGTGGCATTAGGAAGGCAGTCAGACCTACCTCTCACCTCTTAAAAGCCTGTTCTGCTTGTTCAGCCCATTACATGATTGCTGAAAACTACTGCCATGACGAAGTACTTGGCCATGCATTTTATTTAACAGAGATTCCCAGGGCCGGGGTAAAGGAACTCACCAACCAGGATACTGTTGCAATGCCCAGGGAAAACGAAGCAAGAACACCCAGTTGATGAAGATGAGGAAGACTGTGCCCCTGCAGTCTGGGTACCAAACGCCAGTGAGTAATATTGTGAGTATGTCTGGCAGGTAGCTTTAGTATTAACATGTTATGTCTTACGATTTTTCACAGTATTTTAAAATGTACAGAACAAACAACGAAAGTTTTTTAAAGTTGTTTTTCATGTGAATGCTAAAATAAGTTAGCAATAACCCACAACTGAGTATAGGGTTACAGGCATTTAATCCTCTCCTCGGTGCATTGTGAGGCATGAGGGCCGCAGGCGGGTACCCTCACAGCACCCAAGGCGGATTAAATGCCTGACCCATACCCTGGAGGGTTATTGCACTGAACTGTGATGGAGGGTGCAAATCTAGGTGTGGGACAGTCAGGTGTCAAATACTTCAGCTCACTCTGTCCTGATTGCTGTCTACCTGCCACTTGTGTCGGTCACTAGTGGAGACAGGAGAAAGGCCCTTTCACTGACCGCTATCAGAAAAGAAAAAGGGCGCAATGATGGCTGCTGCAAGTGACAAAGCAGGAGAGCTGTATATTGGGGAGGAGGCCATCACCCATCAGGAAAGAAAAGGAGCACAATGAAAGCGAGAGGACACTGCAGGGTGTCTGAATTCAGTAGAACGCTCTCTTTCTTGCCGTCACTGGGTGAACTGCCCCTCTTGCCGTCTCTCTCTGGGGTGGAGTGGGAGGCGGGCGCCAGAGAATGACCTCGAAATGCTCTGCTGCCTCCCATTCTCTCTCAACAGGTCAGGTGCGGGTGGTGAGCAATGCTGAGCGGGTGGGCGCACAACCTCAAAACACCTGATGGGCTCCCATTCTCTCAAGTCCCAGAACTGCCTCTTGGTCACAGTTTGATGTAGGAGACAGACATAGAAAGGGAATCGTGAATTCTGCATTAAATGTCCCTCTTCTTTTGGGATCTGCAGGACACGAATCACGGCACTTTCCCCAACTCACTGTACTAACTTTTCAATGACTGCCCTTTCCATTTACCCTATGAAGCATTTACAGATACTCCACGTCCGTCCTCACACCCACTGTCACTACATTGATCCCGGTAGTGGCACTCCATTACCGTGCTGCAGCGGTCTCTACGCTGCCATGCCTCCTCACAATAGCTGCCTTTTGCTTCTCAGTTTCAAGCACATAATGAGTGTCACTGTGCCCTGGGATACTACCTGCCCGTGACTCACAACTGTGCATGTACAGGCATTTAATCCATGGTCACCTGATGGTGTCTGACCAATTGGATTTGTTTTATTTGCCAACCCATGTTATAAGAGGCTTAATATATTGCAGTGCCCTAGTGCTCCATAGTGTTCTTTTGACCACATTATCAATCTGAAGTTAGAACATCTTTCTATGGTTTTCAGTGGGACTCCAGTTTTCTCACCCACTGGATCATCCAACCTGTTCTGCTGTCCACCAGCTGGTTTGGATAATCGAGGTTATACTGTACATCAGTGTCAGTAACTTAGCATAAAGCGATCCAGTAGGGCAGCACACTGACTCCCTCTGGGGCAATAAAATCCAAAGGCCGTGGGTTCTAGCCCCATACTGTGTACTTGTGATAATGATAGTTCAATTTGTCTCCTTACTTAGTTTATAATTATTTATTTTCTTTAAATCTCCTCCTCACCACGACACAGCCAGCCACTTGTTTTGACTACCACAGATAGCCAGGACTTACTTCAGCACCAGGAGTGAAATACCTGTCTCAGAGTGAACTCTCACTGTGGTCATGTCTGCAAAGCTGCCACTTGAGAAGAACTACTCCTCCATCCTCCAACACACAAGAATCTCATTCTGGACTTGGTGAGGTCATGAATGGAATGACAGTCTAACTTCAGAATTCCGCCATTGCTCACATGAAAGCCCCAAAATTAACTCCTTTACCTAACAAGCAATCCAAAACATAACACTGGAGTCTCAAGACATGCAGGGAAAATGGACTGGGCATGGTCACCATCTGGCTCTCTAGTTGGGGATGGATTTAAGGAGGAGACTACAATATGAGAACTCCCAGGACCCCTCAATCTCACAGATGTGTAGTTGCAAAGCACCAATATCCCCCTCCACAGGAAGCTGGATGCCATACTTACAGAGCCAAGGGGCTTTCAAAAGAAAGCTGCCTACAACTATGGCACCGCTTAACTGATGTAAGCAAACCAGAAACCTGCAAGTCAGAGAGGTCTTGAAAAACTATGGGTCACAGATGCAAGGGTAGCTGTAACTGAGCAGGCAACTGTTCAGCTGCACATTACCATACAAGGCCTCAAGAGAAGCTGGAAGATGCTGCGACAGACAAAGAAATAATCACGCATCCACAACTCGCTAGATGGGGTAGAACGAACCAATATGATTGCCATTTTACAAAACTGTTCAAAATAGCACTGGACTTGCCTCCCGAGATGAAGCAGACACACATGGCCCTCTGACCAAAACTCTCAACACAGATGCCTGACCATGCTCGGTGGTAGACAAATTTCTCCAATATCCCACCCAGCAATTAATCCTCCACAGTATGGCAGAAAAAAGGTGGTTTATTCTGGCAAAACATGTTTATTCCTAGGCGATTACCCTCCTGTCCTTGCCACCTGCCAACGTTCCTACATCCCAACAATGAGGATTCTTAGGGAGAATCAAATGAAATCTAACACACCATACCCTCTAAGATGACAAATCAGTTCAAAGAAGTCCCAATGATCCTCAACACAGTACAGAAGGTAATGGCTGAACTTACTTCAAGGGAGCGGAGATCCTGCAGCCCCAGGAATGCCAAGCATGGACTACCCTGGCAGCAAAACTGGAGGCAGCACATGGCAGCCAAAGAACAAAAGAAAGACGCAGATAATGGACACTGTACAGCAGCCTGTAAACCATCTCAGAGCTTCACAACACGCAAGGAGAGGATGGCAAACTATCAAAAGACCAGACAGCATGGATCAGTAGAACCGAATGAAACAGTGAAAAGGAAGGTTCCTTTAATTTACCTTGATCCCCTGCAGTGATTTTCTTCCAGAGCCCCAAACTGCCTCATATCCTCTACTGGTGTACTCATCAAATACCACAGACAGTTCTGAGCGTGAGGCATGGGTGCACAGTAATTGAGGAGCCCTTAACGATGCAGTAGGCGGTCAGCGTCCATACCCCTCTCCTACTGTCATGCAGAGAAATATAGGTTACTCACCTGTAACCATGGTTCTAGAAGTGATGTACAGTCCACATCCATACTTTGGCAGTTCCACTGGAAATGATTCATCTGACATCTTAGCTAATTCCTCCCTCCACCCAGGCAGCATATCCTCCAGCTCCACCCCATAAAGTCAGATCTTTGCAGGGATCTGGGTGCCACATTACCAGGGAGGCCGGGTGGGTTATGTGAATGTGAACTTTGTACCACCCCTAGAACTACGGTTACGTGAATAACCCATTACTTCTAGAAGCATGGCTACAGTTCACTATCCATACTCTAGCAGACTCCTAGCAGTTCTCCGGAAAAGGAGGAAAGGCGCACACCCCGTCTGGTGAACAGAGACTGGAGAACAGAGGTCCCAAAAGCAGCATCACAACATGACTCAAGGGTCGATGCTGTAGTGGGGAAATAAAGGTGTGCGCTTTCCTCCACATAGCAGTCCTCCAGATTCCCTGTATTGAGACATCTCTGTAGGCAGCCATCAAGGCAGCAGTATGTCTGGTGGAATGAGCCCTAAGCCCCTTTGGGAGGCTCCATATCAGCCAACCTACAGCAAAGGTCGATGTGGGATGTTAGCCACCTGCCAGTTGTCCACTCTGCTGCGGTCTGCCAGGCAAGGCTTCAGTGTAAGTGACAAAGAGCTGGAGAGCCTCATTCGAACTCCAGCTGAGCACTCCTTATCATAACAGCACACCCTCCATGAGTCGGGCTATGTAACCTGCGACTGGCCTCACAGTTGGGCTGGTAAAATGTACTGAGATCACCTGGTTACGGTAAAACTCCGATCACGACCTTTTGGAGGAACTTGGTGGGGGTAAAGGGCGATCTCGTCCTTGTGGAAGACCAGATAAGGAGATGCCACTGAGAGCACCTGGAGCTCACTAGGCCTTCTGGCCGATGTAATAGCCACCAAGAGGGCTGTCTTCCATGACAGGTGCGACAATTCACACCTGTGCACAGGCTCAAGCAGTCTACCCATGAGCACAGCAAGCACCAGGAGTAGGTCCTATGGTGGTGGTGGTTCATGCACTGGAGAGGACAGGTGGTCAAGGCCCTTAAAAGGTCCAGGCCACTGTCATCCTACCAGCTTACACCCAATATGTAGAGATGGCAGTCAGGGGCAGCTTGGGTTCGTTGCTCACAGAAGAGAGGCACCAGAGGTAGTCTGGGATGCTCTTAGCAAGGCAGGCAAGGGGTCAAGCTCCTTGCCCTGGCAACCAAATAGAAAATCTCTTCCATTTAAAGGCACAGCACCAGTGAGCTGACTCTTCTGAAGGCCTCAACAATGTGGAGCACATTTCCAAAGACCCAAGGCCTGGAACTCCAGTGATTCATCAGCCAGGCCATGAGGTGCAGGGATTGAATGTCTTGGTGCAGGACCTTCCCTTGTCGTCTGTTCAGCAGGTCCAGGCAAAAGTCAACCACCACGGAGGCCTGCTGCTGAGGCTGAGGAGATCCAGATACTGGAACTGTCTGGGTCAGTCTGAAGCTATCAGGATCATCCATGCCTTGTCCTTTTGGGCCTTGATCACCACCACCCTGGAGCACTGGACTTCTTTATTCTGGTGAGATATTGCTCCACCCCAGGGCCAAAGAGGTTGGTGCCTAGGAAGGGAAATCAGTCAGCTTGTGCTGAGTGTCCGCCATGAAGGAGGAAAGTCTCAGCCAGGCCTGCGATGCATCACGATGGCCACTGACATGGCATGGTGTAAAGAGTCACCCATGTTCAAAGGCCATCTAGGCTGCTGTTTAGCCAGCTTGACCTGGTCCTTGACCAACTTCACAAACAACTGCTCATCAGCAGGAGATGAGGGAGGATTTTGTCCAGCACTCCCAGCGGTAGTGACAAAGCTGGCCATCAGAACAGCACTGCTGGTGTGATGCAGACCCAAGAGGTAGTGGAAGAGACCTTTTGACCACCTGATCAAGCTGCTTTGACAGTCGGAGGCTTCACGTCCCCTTGACTCCCAGACTTCCAAAGGCAGAGTCTGAGACCAACCCCTCAGCTGAGGGCAGTGTAAGAACCATGAATTTAAGGGACTCGGTGGGGACCCCATACTTGCAGACCATAGGGGTGGAGGGCAGAATGCTGGATGCTGCCAAAGCTAAAGGACCGGTCCTAAAATGGCCCCAACCATAGGAAAGGCAACCCCTGGGGAATCATCCCTTTCCAGGATATCAGTAAAGGGGTATTTAGCCCATTTCTGGAATGACTCAAGGACACATTCATGGACTCAGACATAAGGTGGAGGAGAATCCCAAATGACATCGACCTATGGTGGGGTGGACAGTTCCTAGACAGAAGCCTCCGTCAAAGGTATTGGTTCTCGAGAACACTACGGTGGACCACATGAGTGTCTTCCAACTGGGTATTTTCCAGTGAAAGCTGACCTGGCAAGCCAGCTGCAGCACAGGAGTCCTTAAATTGGGGCTCCACCAAAGGCTGCGGTGGACTGGCTCCACCCATAAGGCTGGAGAGACAGATGCTGGGGACATCTGTTGAGGATGAACTGCATGAGCATCACTGGTGGCTGCCAGGAGACCAAAGGCCTCAACTAAGAGCAGCACCAAGGCCGAAGAAGTACTTACCATGGCAGCCGCTGCCTCCCTATAAAGCCACCAATTGTGCGCTGACCTGGCCACAGCCAAGGTCTTCTTGTGGCTTTTCAGTCGAAGCTTGTGGTCTCTTTCAGCCATCGACAGAAAACCTGACTGCAATCCTCAGTGAGGCTGGAAGCATCGCTGACAAAGTCCGCATCCCTCCATGTTGTGTTGCAATCCAGGACAGTAGAGCACAGACACGTGAGGGTCGGAGTTAGACATCTTGTCGACAGGTTAACACAAAACTTGGAGCCACGGGACAGCTTTTGCTTCCTCCGTCCAATCTTCCACCGATGAGGCAGAAACAGAACAAAAGAATATAAGTTTGAATCTAGAATTTGATGATTGAATAAGAATATTACCAAAGCGCTATAGAAACCTCAAATGCTGAAGGGCTGTGAAGAAGGAGATCTGCCCTTTCCAATGGAAAGAATATATCCGATGTCATGAGGTGGGGCCAGAAGATATATCACCCCAGTGGTAGGAGAAGCCAAGGCTTAAAGATGTCCAATGAATCAGCATCTGCAGTGGAAGTGCCAGAGTGTGGATAGTGAACTGTATCCACGCCCTCAGAAGTGTACATTTTCTTGCCAATAAGAATGAGAGTAAACCCATAGTGGATAGACAGCCCCTGGCCGAGGACAGGAGTGATCATACTATAGGCCGTGGCCCTCTTCATCACTATGTGTGAGCGAAGAAGGTCAAGACTAAAGAGAGAGGCAAGGGGTGGAAGAAGGCCACTGAGGTGAAGCAGCTAGTAGCATCTGCAGCCACCGAGATGTAGAGACACCACACTCTGTGGATCTGCCTTTAAGGGTAAGGGAAGGCAATTAACGGACAACCCGCATGAAACAATGGATGGAATCAAGGGGGTTACCAGTGAGGTTAAAAATCACAAAGCTGCACAGAAATGGTATAGCAGCCACAGCCTCGCTACAGACCAGGGAAGTGAGAAACTTGTGGTAGGAGGGGGAATGCACCTCACCACAAAGCAAGCACACAGGAAAAAAAAAAAAAAGTAATAAAAGTACCGGAACTCTTGCCCATGGCACAAGCAGACACTAAAACAACTACAAATGGTTTAAATTTCTTCCTCACAGTCACTCCTCATTATTACTAATGAAGATCAATGTGACACTGTACTTAGTGGTGCATGATAGGGTACTGCAGAGGAGGTATGGTGAGGTACTAGGTAACATACGTAAATACATAGTAGGACTTTCTTAAGCACACTAGCAAAAGGGGGTCCGTATGACCATCCTCTTCAATTGTTGAGAGTCAGCCCTGAAAAGCTCACTGTTTTTAACTACATTGCCCAGCACTTTTCTGGTAATGATACAGGCCCAAAATTTCTAATATACAGCTGATGCACTGCTTTTATTTTTATGTCTAGAAATACTCAAAATCCACTTCAGTAGGGGTTAACCCAAGCCCTGGGAAAAAAATAATGAATAGCACTGAAAATGCTTGGAACAGCTTAATAACCAATCTGAAATGGGTGTATTTTTGGTAGAGGGGGTCAGTGGGGATGGTGATAGAAGTCCAACATCTGGGCGGGGGGCAAGCAGGGCCTGCAAGGCGACAATTCCTCTAACATACATTTCATGAAATGTAACAGGGCATGCAGGCGAGGGGAACAATGTGCGACAGCCTAAGCCCCAACCTATGACAGCCACAGCTGTGGGTCTCGCACCTGAGCAACCCCAGGGCTGTTCACCAAGCCTGTGCCCTTTAAGGTGGCTAGGCTGAGACTCTAGCCTAGGAGTCACATAACTGCACCACTTTCCCATGTTTACACTCTCCCGGCTGAAAGCACTCGAATCCAGGGTGCTTTGAACCCAGTTTAGCTGGCTAATTTAATGTTCCATTTACAGTATAAGTTAGCAGGCATAAATAAAGGACACGGGCTCCGGCGTCAAAGGCAGAGACCCACAAAACCCGACAAGTAAAGCAAACATGATGATGCATAAGACCTGCAAAACATATTCCATGAATGTAAATGGCTTAAACAACCTCATTAAGAGGGCAAGGGTCCTGGCCCAAATCAAAGATCGAAGCCAGACATATTTGCTTACAGGAGACCCAACTCAGTAAGATGAAAATGAAAGTTATGTATGTACCCTAACTGCGCATCACACTGCCCAGTGGTATACAATTGGCGCCAGCCCCAGCCGCCTCCGTTTTTTTGTTTTTTTTAAACCCAGGAGTTGAGCAGCATGCCCTAATGAGTAACCTATAAGCAACCTAAAAGACCAAAAGATAGCCCTGGTGGCTCATGTAAGAAAGGCCACCAAATCCAGTAACAGTGTCTTCACAGCCCAAACCAAGTACAAAAGTGGGAGACCAACACAATACCAAGTGGGTCTGGGGATAGTGGGAAGAGCGTGGTAATCTATGGAGAAGATATTCAGAAACACAAACCGTTACTAAGTGTGTAACTCTTATATCCTCCCAAGAATCAATCTTCTCCACAGAGTCCCACTAATGGGTCAAGTACCAAGCTCACAGAAAGTCCCCAGAATAGGAGGCTGGGCGGAGGCTCACTTAGGATAGTAAACCAGTCAGCATTGTCCTGCAAAATGTGGGCATGCTGCCTGGCATGGACATCCAGGATATAGTGCTTGGTAAGAGTCGCACTGTGCTCCTGTTACAGCACTACACATTTTCTCCAGCAGGCAGGCGGCGCATCTCTGCCAGGGGTAAGTAGCCCAGAGTGGTGCAGTGGGCACCTACTGACTTCCAGTTTAACCTGAGCCATACCATAGCAGTTGTGAAGGCAGTTTACAGTCCAGGCTGAACTGCACTGGATTGTGACAGATTGTCCCTTTCAATTAGGGTCAAAGGGACAAAGCTGTTTTGACTGTCTGTAGTCCTTAGTTCTAAACAAAGGCAAGGCCTGGACTAGTATAGGTCTTTCAACTACGAACAAAGGGACAAGTCTCCTCCATCTCGATACTGCAGCAAACATATGGTTTTAAGACAATTTGACTTTTATTCGCTATTTCCACATCAGAAGCTACAATAATACCCTTGACCAGAGGCGAAAGACATTGGAAAGGCCAGCCTTTACAGAATCCTTCATATAATTCTTGATATATAGAGGCACCACCATTACTGCAGAACTATTTGTTTTCACATAGAGACAATTTTAGTGTAAACCCAGATACAACTATATTTGTTCAAATGTAATTTAAGGCTAAGGCATTAGTGCCACATTTACCATAATGGAAAAAAATGCTAATAGCACTAATTAGCACAAATTATTTTAATGCCAATTACTACTTCAATAAAAATAAAAATTTGTCAGTGAAAATTTCTAGTTTTATAGTAATCTCCTCATTAACAGAACAGACCCAGAAGGTAGACACACTGAGGGTGGCCTGCATTTGGGAGGAGACCAACCTTGAAATAAGTGACAAGGAATGGTATAAGGCTAGAGTGTCATCATTGTACATCTAGAGGAAATACAATGTAGAAGCAACTGACCAATAGTTCCGCACCCCAGTGATAATGGCACACTATGGGACTAACAAGGAACCAGATGCTGGAGGAATGTGGCGAACAGAGCCACATGTACACAGAGAGAGAGAGAGAGAGAGAGGCAGAGACACACACACACACAAAATGTAGGAATGCACCATCATCCAAATGTTTCCGAGGGAGTCAAAAGCAAATTAAGAGAAATCATAGGGCCAAACATAAGTCTGGACAGCCAGCTCTACCCTCTTCCAATACCCCCTATAGGGCCCCACATAAGAGTTACCAGATATGAGTATTGATAGCAGCCCTGAAGGCACTCCCAAAAGATGGTTGACACCCAAGTCACTCACCCTTTCCAACTGGAGGGCAGTGATTAATCAGATCTATACAATGAGCGCATCACTTACTCTCTAAATGACAATGACATACAGTTCCAGGTAAGATGGGTAGCTTGGGTATATTACGTGATGAGAAAGGACCTGACTTCCTCCATAAAACCCAGAACAAAATAGAGCCTTCTAGAGAAGAAAAGTCCAGGGAACCTACATCCAATGGTGCAGCCGCCATTGTAGGCGTCCACACCTGCCCTCCCACATCAAAACCCAGAGAACCAAATGCAGCCTAAGAAAGGGGCGAAATGAAGCTGGACCAGGGTCCCCAAGGGCTGAACCACAAAAGGAGAGATGGGGCAGCGGAGGCACGAATTGTGGGTGGATGCCTAATCATCCAGGGAAGGTCCTAGAAGTGTCCAGTATATAAAGTAATCTCCAGACAGCCTGCAAAGTACTAAATATTTGTTTATGTCAATTATTGATAAGAGATATTGTCCATCAAGCTGGAAATACAATGCAGAAGAGCTCCCAAGAAAAAGGCTATGGAGACATAGCCCCTAAACTAGAACACAGAATAAAATGAATCTCTAAACTCAAGAAGATGACATCAATAGACCAAGATCATCAGTAGAAGTTTGTCACACCTATGGGTATGAGTTTTACAACCAAACAAAGTCAGCTTAGGTCTAAGATGGCAGACATATAAATCATCAACACAGACCTCAGGTTTGCTGGGAAACACAGAAAAAGATAAGATGTAGGTGGTAGAAGTGGAAAGAAAAATTCAGATAATCAGCCACAGATACCCAGTAATCCACAAGCTTTGACTGCTTCCCCTGGTGAGCAGGTACAGAAAGCAGTCGTAAAGGTGGGATGCCGGTGGCAACTGCATACCCACGAGGGACAGAGGTTCATACAAGTAAAGATTTCAATATGAGAGTGCAGTAAGAATAGCCAACCCATACGGTATGATGAAACATGGGAAAATGCATAGCATGACTATGACTCCCGGAGGAAGAAACTGCATGATGCTGGAGAGATGCATGCACCCAAAACATAACAGAATGACATAAAGCGCTACATGGGAAAAAGAAGGGCATTAACACCTAGGGCACGTGGTATTTTTTCCATGGGTGCCCAAGACATTGGGGAGACTAAGGACTCGAAAACAGATCAACAATCAGGAACTCGTTGCAGGAGCAGTGAGTATAGGAGCTGAGATGCCCCATTGCTGCACTCTCTCTTATGTCCGATCATTACAGGGTGCTGAAAGATTGTCACAGACCTATGCCAAGTAAACGAGAAAGAACAGATAAGAGACAACATGAGGGAAATAAACCAGACAGACTAATGATCTGGTTTCATTGAAAACGTAACTCTATTGTCAAGTGATCTATGGGAAGGTAAGACCAGGACAAACACGACTAGTAATGACCTTTATCTCTTAACGTATTACACTGATAGATGACAGATACAAATGTTATTTTTATCATAGGTGCGGGAACAGGGGGGCCACTAGGCTATGGCCCTACCACTTTATTAGTGGCCCCATCACTTTTTGCTATCATGGTATTATATTTAATAGGGAAAATTTGCCTCTTACGTCCTTGGCCTACCACTTTTCAAACCATTCCGGCACCATTGATTTTTATACAGAAAAATACATGCTATTAGGATTATTACATTCTGTTTGCAAGACAGTCCTGTGGTTTTGAGTCCTTATCGTTAAACTAAAATACACAAAATACTTAAAAACAAACTTGTCATACAATTGAATTCACATTTAACAATTTGAAGAAAAATTTTACAATTCTTGAACCATGCACATTTACACTCAAGCAGGAAACATTCATCCAGTGCATTTATAAAGGCTTGATGTGAAGACAAAGTGTGAACTGTGAACAGCAGGTTTTCCATAATTGTGCTGCTTGAGATCTCAAGAGTTTTGTCTCCATATTTTGTGTTTGTTTTGGGTAATGAATTTTATTTACATGGACTGATCTTTTAAGGTCATGGACTATGATTTTATCTTTGCCAAATACTGTAGTTGTGATATAGCGAACCAGGTAAAACTTAAATATTTATGGAGAGTTTTGCCATGCTTAAGTATTTCTCACTGACAATGTTTGTCAATATAATACAACATAATGCAGTGATGTGTGCTGAAGGTACACTAATACAAGTCTAGCAATTCTGCAATGTACCTTCTCCAATTTGCTCAGCTTTGGTGTACAGTAAATCATATTTATCATACTGTATAGTAACTGCAAAGCATGATGTATAAGCATATGCTGTAAACTTGATGTGATGTCATGTTTGTACTTGTATGGAAAACTCAATAAAAGTTTAATAATGAACAAACAATCCCATTCTTTCAAGGGAGTTACCTGAAAAAATGCTATAGCCTCAGCACCTGCACATGTGCACAAAGCAACATTCACTTTACTAACATACTAAGATGCCAGCAGAGTAGGCCTAATGGTCTTTCATGTTTGCTCGTTTGGTCAGCCCCCTCTCTGGGAGCCGACCTTGCTGTCCCCTCCACCTTCTCAGGATTCTCCATTTCCAGTTCAGGGTATTCCTTGCATTGGACTTTGCCTGCACAACCCTTCCCTGTACCTGTCCTAACCCCTCTTGAACCCCTACACAGTCTCTGCCTCCACTAGTCCCCGGGCAGCACATTCCATGGTTCTACCACCCTCTCAGTGAAGTAGCACCTCCTCCTTCCCAGTCTCCCCCCTCCAGCTTCCCTCATACCCTCTAGTTGCACCCCCTTCCTTTGGAGCACCCCGACTGAGCCTCCCCATTTGTCCCTTTCATGTACTTGAAGACCTCTATCATGCCCCCGTCCCTTCTCTCTTCCAACATGTACATACAGTATTTAGCTCCTCAGAGCATCTCCCTATAGGTGCTTCTCCCCCCCAAGCCCCAGATCATTTTGACTGTCCACCTCTGGACCCTTTCCAGGAGTGCAATGTCCCTTTTAAGAGCGGCCTCCAAAACTGCACACACACTGCAAAACTGAGGTGCGGCCTAACCAAGCAGTTATACAGAGGGAGTATCACTTTCCTCCTTCTGGAGGTAATCTCCCCTAGCGATGCATCCAAGCAGCATGTTGGCCTTGGCCACTGCCCTCCTACAAGTCTCAGTTGTTCACCTTGACATCTGCCACCACCCCCAGGTTCCTCTCAGCCATCGAGATTGTAGCACCCCCTGCCCAGTATATACACTTGGACCGGGTCAAACGCCTTGCTGAAGTCAAGAAGGAGGACTTCCACTGGCCTACCTAGGTCTAGGGCACTGTCATCTGTCCATTAGAACTCCACAAGATTTCCCAGGGCGAAGCCATGCTGTCTATCGTCCAGGTAGCCCAACTTTTCCAGTACCCCCAGCCCTTCCTTGATAATACACTCCATCACCTTGCCCAACACCGATGTCAGGTTGACAGGCCTGTAGTTTCCTGCCTCCTCTCTTGATCCTCCCTTGTGGATAGGCACACTGTGCACCACCCTCCAGTCCTGGGGCACCCACCCCATCAGAGAAGTTAAGTTGCATGGGACATCTACCAGTTCCCTCAGTACCCTGGGATGTAATTCATCCGGCCCTGGTGCTTTCTCCGTCCTAAGGGACCTGAGGGGCTTCCCTCACTCTCTACCGTGATTTCCACCTCCACCTCCACTTCCTCCTTCTTGGCCCCTGTTTTGCCGTCCCCCTCCTGCCAGTGATGGCTACCCTTCATGAAACACTTCGACAAAGATGGGGTGATCAGCTATAGGTGGGCTGAAGGGAGGAAAAGGGCAAGCAGTTAAGGGACACTGTACAGTCCTAGCGCCAGGTACAATAATGCAAAATAGATATGCTCCTAGTACATGGTAAGAGCACTATAGCACTATATTTACATTTCAAAACAAGCTCCTAATGTAAGCATTCTGTGCACAGAGAACATCCTTTAAGCTACCTATGCATTCACCTCGTATAATACAATGAGTGAGGTCACAAAGCGGAGGACTATCAAGAAGAATAGCACTAGATGTGTTCGCTTCTCATGCAATACTGTGCCACACATCACACCTACCAACATCAGGTATTCTTCAACAAAACAAAAAAAAGTTCTATATTATGTGGACTGTACATATAGAGTACCAGACGTGACCAAGTCATAACCAGAGTAATCCAAAGGAAAGAATTCCAGCTAAATACAGCATTTGGTCTCAACCAGTCCAATGAGCAGAAAAACAATCCAGCATCAAAAGCTATAAAGGCATCCACAGGCACATCCAGACTTTCACTGTCGTAATCATCCTCTTCAAAATCCCCTCCTCATCAAACTCCGGTTCGTAAAAATCTTCAGAGGAATAATCCTGAACCGGGGAACCGACGAACCCCTATTCCACGATCCGAATCGCTCTGGCTATCTCTTTGGCAGTCGAACATGAAGTTCTGGATCCAAACCGGCTGATTTATCCTTGCGTTTCCTCTTTGTAGGAACAGATCCTCATGATCGGCTCTCCTCTTGCCCGAAGTATCTTCCTGGTCAGAGGGCACTCCTTCTGGTTCGGTAGGAACCGAACAGGCTAGGCCTTCGGGTCAGCGGATTTCTTAGCCTCCTTATCCCTAAGTCTACCTAACTTTTCCAGGGTAGACTTAGGGAAATTCTGAAATTTGGCAGTCTGAATCGAGGTGGTCAAACCCCAGACAGTAAACACAGGTGTTGGGGGTGGGGCGGGAAATCGACCTTAGCAAAGACCTCCCACCCACACTGCAGTGTTGAGACCCAGTGGGCCCGTTTTTTCTTGGGTTTCTCACATATGGCCAACCTAACAGACTTACCTTTTATTCGCAACCGCTAGGCAAGACTCCTATTGGTTTCTCACCGTGTTACGGGTGTTGGAAAAACGCTCAGATCATGTTTTTTTCTGAAACCGATACAGACCGGTAACACACACTAACTTTTCAGAAAGATTTTGACTAAAGGATCTGTTCAGTCAAACCCGATCGGACAAATTTACTATTTCCACACAATAACTGTCACAATACTACTATCCTACGTACTTATGGTACCACAGACAGTCTCAAACCGCGAGCGAAAAGCGGACTAAAACCGACACTTTAACCGCCTTTGAACCGAGCAGAAAGAAAAATCTCCAGAGCGACTGTTCAGTGAGGAGAGTAAAGAATCTGACGGTTTGGTTTCAAAGTGTCACAGAGTTTTCAACCGAGCTCAGCCTAACGTTCTATGCCTGGCATAGAATTTTAACCCTTCACTCTCCGGGGCAGTTCAAGTGCTGGAGCTAACTGCAATTGTCAGAACATAGCAAGACTTCATGTTGTTTGAAAACCAACTGCTAACAGAACTGAGCAGTATCCTCACAGAACAGTAAGAAGAACTGATAAACGAAACATTGTAAGCGGGGTTGCCTTTCCCAATAGCTTCAACTCTCAATTAAAAATGTATCTTAAAAACCAGAGCAGTCACTAATCGTACAACTTAGTGTCTCAAAAAAAAATAAATAAAATTCAAACAGTAACCACTTCACAAACATGGTTCCTCGGAGTGTCTGCCACAGTGCAGGGTTTCTCTTCAAATTATGAACCACGTTGAACATGATGTTCAATCACTATATATCTTGTAAACACCAGAATACTGACTCAACTCTAATGTGCTAGATAGTATGCTCTATCCCTGTGGCACTGAGGTTATAAAGGCTGGCGTTTGAGGTCACAGCTCTGTCATGGTGTTCCTAGACTCAATGTGCTGGAGAAGGTACATCTAATGAAGGACAGGAGGAAGAGCAGCTTGGTAGACTGAGCTCAATGCACAGAACAGAAATTAACCACCTTGGAAGAAGTGAGGATAATCTTGGAATGCTGAACTGGGCCCCTCTGCAGAAGGCCTGGCTAGCACAGGCTGGAGTGTACTGTAGAAGGGCTTACAGAGGTGCTGACCATGCGATATCTCAGTTTTAGTGACAGCACTTGGGGCAGTGCATGGTTTCAAACCAAGGTCCTCAACATGAAGGATGGACCCACCAAAAGCTGATTTAGTACCACAAATGGCTACATTCTTGGTAAAATGTACAGCACCATCTCCACTGCTGGCAATTTCAGTTCTTCCCCATCTGTGTAAGGAAAACAGTGTTCCCAAGAGCTTAAGTCTCTGTACTAGTCAAACCGGTTCCCAAATACAGATCCAAGATCAGCACTGGCAGGGGCCAGAAGTTGCAGAGGCTACACCTCCCCTGCAGGTGTTGTGTGAGGAAATAAAATCAGATGCTATAAAAGCAATGGGAATTGGTGAGAACAAAACTGCACAATACAGATACACTCCAGCTCAAGGCGTAAAACAAAAAAAATAGTGTAATTTTACATAGTGTAATATGTTTCTCTGCATCAGTCAAATCAAACCAAACAAAAAAACATTCATTTTAGAGAATGACACTATTGTTTCGTTATGGACTTTACTAGAGACAGACAAAGGCATATTTTCCTATTACTGAGAGGGCACCCATTATCTAGGCTTGCTTTCCTTTTTTGCCTGCAACTCTCTCTCTTCTCCTTATAGGAGACTGACCACTAAGTTGGACCCACCAGCTGCACTGGAGCAGGGGGCTTTACTGGGAGTATGCAGGAGGACAGCCTCACCATGTCTTCCTCCCATCTTTCCCTTTTTGTAAATCATTGTTCCATAACAGTTACCGTGCTACTGATTAGGTGGGACGATGAGTCTCCACAGCTGATGTCAGCACCATTCCTTAGTTAACCTTTTTGGGGTGTTCATACAGCAAGCAGACCACAAACATCCCCTGATGACGCACCGGTGTAAAACCAGTCCAGGGTCCTTTTGCATTGTCTCTTATTTTTGCTGTGGAGCCTGCCCATTCGGGTATGTATATTTTTATTCAAAATAAAGCCTATTGTCCTAGCTTCTTCTTGTTTTTCTATGAACCACAAACACATGCACTTTGCCCCTTGTCTCAGACTCTCACTTTCACAGTACCAATCCAAGATGGATGTCCGTTGATCAAGAACGATCTCAGACCTCAAGCATATCTGCACAGAGATGACACCACACACAGTCAAGGCAGCTGTTTTACACAAGGAAGACCAAATAAAGTCTTCATCAGATAACAAAGGCAAATAAGCTGATTAAAAATAGCATCATCTGATAAGTCATCCAGGGGTCTCAAAATTCTGCCTTGAATTCAAATAATAAGTCTGCTCTACAAAATTTTTTTAACTAAATGTTTTACAATACCATGCTCAAGTAAGACGGACTTAAGTCAGTTCAAATACTGTATGGATACAGGTGCAATTTTGCAATCCTGAAATTAACAGACGTCATTATTAAAATTCAAACTTTATACAAAATCCATATTGACCCACTACAAAATGGGTAAAAGAAACCAAGATGTGACAGAGCAAATGTGATTACAAGACCCTAAATTATGTAAGCAGTAAGACACAATAAGGGTGTCTGGGGTTAATGGACTTCAGGTGTATAATACGGAAAGGGACATGCACAGAGTGCCTTCAGCACCTGAAAATGCATTAACCCAGACAACCAATGACCTGGAATGTCTTACTGTGCTTATAAAATGGGTAAATGGTGAAAATTAAAAAAAAAAAAGTCTTGTTTTATAAAGTTTTTTTTTTGTTTTTTTTATAAATATGTATTTATTAAAAGAAACTGTGTACATATATACATAAGTCCCCTTGTCCCTCAAGTACAGCACTGGAAGCAATGGCTACTTTTATTTCCTTTACCTCAGTTATTACACTCCTCTGTCAGTGTGATATGGGGTCCCTATACAGGCCATGGGAAGGCAGCACCGAGGGCCCTAAAGGGTTCCATTTAGTTTACAAAGGGTGCTTGTTTTCTTAAAAGTAACTAGTAAAAGTCGTCCTCCCTCCTCCTTGTCAATCATCTGTCTCTCTACACATTCAATAGATGGAATGTTCGTTTACCATGGAATACAGGAATTTAAACTTCTGCAGAATTCCTCTGGCAGAACATACATCACGCACACGCCCCTCAGGAAGCTTGATTTTCAAAGACGGCGATGGACTTGCATCAATCCCTATGTGACACCCTTTTTTGGTGCAGCTGCCAAAACTCCTTTGATGCAACTGCACCCAATTTTAGTACACTGATCAGCTGCGATGGTTTCCTCATTTTACAGCAGCATGCCCAAAGATTTGGAGCAACCCATAAAAGTGGTCCCCTCACACGCACAAGTTAGACCAGGTAAAAGCTGGACTGACTTATTTAGCGCTACATGATTGAAAATCCGATCACTAGCTGGGGAGAATGCTGTAAGCCCTGTCGCCAAATGATCAGCGTACAAGGGGCATGCAGCATTCAGCGGGGCTTGAAAAAAAAAAAAAAAAAACAAAAACAAAAAAAAAAAAATCGAGCCCATGGTCTCAATTTTATCTGGGGCAGGGGTAGCAGTTGCGATTGCCCTGGCAAGCTGGTATGGCTAGATGGGGATTTGTCACGGTCACCAAAGAAACCACAGGAATATTTTTTTTTTGGTTTCACTTAGTTTACTTCTCTGCCTGCCATTCCTCGTCCCAACAGCACCCCTTCCCCCCGGCTCCATCACCGACCCATCTCATGGACTTAATGGTTAACCACCACTTACACAGAGCCCTATTGGTAGGTGGCCAGCCACACAGGGTCATGTGGCATCTGCGGGGGATACCGTCTGGCAAGGCAATTGCCTTCCTTTTCTTCCTGGGGCATCTGCGAATGATGGGCAAGATGTATACTGACGACATGCTGCATAGTGCCAGTGCACGCCTCCACATCTGCTGGTCCTGCTGGTACTGCCACCTGGCTCTCCACTAGGTGGCAGGCAAGCGCAGGACTCAGAATCCCCATCCCTGAGATGTCTTGGGACGCTCAATCCTCCCTCACCTGGCTGCCCCCGAACTGCCTGGTTGTTACCGAACCTGAGTCACCAGCGTGGCTGGAGGTGGAGTACCAGTGCCTCACCCCTCCATGCCACTGGGCCCAGCGCCTCCAGCGCCATCATTTTTTTTTTTTTTTTTTTAAGTTGATGATTGTGTATAGAAGAGATCATGAGAGGAAAGTATGCTTGTTTGTAACATTTAAAGGGCAATTGTCAGTTTTGCCCTTCGCAGCCTTATAAAGCAAGCAGTGTGCCTCTTGGCCACAGCATTCAGATATACCCAGAACACGCTACAGATATAAAAGATTAGACTTTTTACCCGTTTTCTCAATTTTTGCACATATTTTTAAGGTTGGTCCGACACTAAACCCCGCAAACCGAAGTACATCCAGGTTGGGATGCGGTAAAATCCTGCGCATGCACACAAAATTCATGACCAAAGATGTCCGCATGCGTAACAGCGTGCCATTGATGCATATGCACAGGATTTCGCAGCTTAAAATACAAATTATGCTACTTCCAGTGCTCGGTTTGCAATGGCAGATCGCTGGAACTTTTAGAACAATATAAGGGACGGGGGCAATATGAATCTCTGGCCATTTATGAAAAAATAATACTTTGGGACCACGTTGTGGCAGATGTGTTCCCAACCTGGATGTGTAACCGTTTGTGGGGTTTAGCGTCAAACCAACTGAAAAGATATTTATGCAAACAATGAAAAACAGGTAAAAAGCCTAATCTTTTATGTCTATAGGGTGTTCTGAGTATATCTCTTAGTGATGTGTGGCCAGAGGCACACTGCTCGCTTTGCCAGCGAACGAAGGGGCAAAGCTGACAATGCTCTAAAGGGAGTTTTACATTTAGGGCCATGTTGATGGTTTTAGTGAGTAAGGTGGTAGCCATATTTGTGATGGCAACCACATGAGTAAATGAAGTGGGTCATGAATCCTGAATGTCAGTTGCCCAAATTCCAAATCCCACAGACTGAACTTGTTCCAACCTGTGCATTTCTGTGAAATTAACATATGGGTCTTAGAACTTATTTAGCCAATCAGGAAGCAGAAAATTTCCAGACCATGTTATAATCCAACACAACAGCACCTGTCAGAACTGGTTGTATTTACAAACTTCATTACTCTATTCTAAAATTTTAAAATCAGAAAAGCCATTTTATAACCACAAATCAGGCACTTCTCAGGGTATAAGGCACTATGCTTCATTTCCATATTCCTTCCCATGGTGTACCATTATCCCATAATCACACTCACACTGTCAAGTTTTACTGCTTAAATATTGGTTGTAGTCTATTTTCTTTCCCAAGAACCAAGCGTAGTTTTGAGAAGTTCTTTTAGGCACCAAATTAGAAGATGCCTCTCCATATGCATATGCGCCTACAGAATTTTTTTTTTTTTTTTTTAATTTGTAATTTTTCACTCCTCTGTAGAAGCCAGCAGGTGGCTCTGGCCCTCCCTGGAGGCTCGTTCTCTGACCAGCCAGACCATCCCCGCACAGCGGACCCCCCTCGATTCCCTGTGGATTACCCCGCAGCTGGGCCAGGTAGGCAACCCTCCCAGAGCACAAATCTAGACGTCCAAGGGCAGCAACTTGAGGGAATGTGTCGGGTCATCACAGACCCCGCCTGCTCCTGCCATTTTCTGTTTCTCCTGGACCCATGCACCATGCAATGGGCAGGTGGCTTGCCCCCACCTCCACGGAAGCAGCCACACGCCCTGGGCGTGAGTCCTCCCCTCTCCTGGGTGACACTCCTGCGGCAGACACCCAGGCCACCGCTGGTGTCTGTCTACAGCACGCTGCACTGTCCCTTCCTCGAGGAAGGAGAGTTGTCTATGACGCCAATCCTTCCTCACCCTGCTGACCCCCAGCTGACCAGAGTCCATTCCCAAACCCGGTCACCGTCGTGGCGTAAAGTGTGGCATCCAGCGCCTCAATCCTCAGTACCACTGGGCAGGTCATGCCTACAAAATTCTGAGTAAGGTAGGTGTCATGGGTGTCTAAGAAGAGCAGTATCAGAGCTTCTGGCACACTTTTTTGAAAGAGTCTGGGTCTGGGATCCTATTCTCTTCACGGATGTTTAGTGGTTCCACACAAAAACTTTAGAGCCCCATTCACTGTGCATACATACCATGTTTGTATCAGGTTATTAAATAAGCTGAAAAAAACTGATTAGCAGCATTACGCATGAATGTGCAAAGCAGCTGTGAAAATGTATAACAGACTGAATAGTAAAATTTAAAAATATGTAATCTTACAGTGCCTTCAGAAAGTATTCACCCCTTGGATTTTGTCACATTTTGTTGTGTTACTACCAGAATTTGTAATGCATTGAAATGATCCCCCCTTGATTCACACAGCATACTCAACAATTTAAAGGGCAAAAATATTTTTATTGTGTAACAAAAATTTATGAAACATTAAAACAAATATCTTGTTTACTTAAGTATTCACCCAGTCAATACTTTGTAGAAGCGCCTTTGGCAGCAATTACAGCTTTGAGTCTTCTTGGGTATGTCTGTATCAGCTTTGCACATCTGGATTTGGGGATTTTCACTATTCTTCCTTGCAGATTTGCTCAAGCTCTGTCAAGTTGGATGGGAGAGTCGGTGAACCGCAATCTTTAAGTCTTTCCACAGATTCTCAATGGGATTCAAGTCTGGGCTTTGGCTGGGCCACTCAAGGACATTCACCTTCTTGTTCTGAAGCCACTCCAGTGTTGCTTTGGCTGTATGCTTAGGGTCATTGTCCTGTTGGAGCGTAAATCTTAGCCCCAGTCCAAGGTCTACTGCAGACTGATGCAGATTCTCCTCAAGGATGTGCCTGTGTTGGCTCCATTCATTGTTCCCTCTATCCTGACAAGTGCCCCAGTCCCTGCGGCTGAAAAGCATCCCCATGACATGATGCTGCCACCACCATGCTTCATGGTAGGGATGGCATTACAGGCGATGAGCTGTGTTCGGTTTGCGCCAGGCATGGCGCTTTGCATTCAGGCCAAAGAGTTCAATTTTGTTTCATCAGACCAGAGAATCTTTTGCCACATAGTCTCAGAGTCTGCCACGTGTCTTCTTGCAAACTCCAGGCATGCTATTATGTGGCCTTTTCTCAGGAATGGCTGCCGTCTAGCCACTCTCCCATAGAGGCTACATCTGTGAAGTGCTGCAGAGATTGTCCTCTGGACAGGTTCTCCCATCTCAGCCATGGAACTCTGTCATTCTGTCAGGGTGGTCATTGGGTTCTTGGTCACTTCCTGACCAAGGTCCTTCTTGCCTGGTTGCTCAGTTTGGGAGGATGGCCTGCTCTAAGAAGAGTCTGGGTGGTTCCATAATCTTTCCATTTCTAATGATGGACTTGACTGTGCTCCTGGGAACTTTCAACACCCTAGAAATGTTTTTATACCCTCCCAGATCTATGCCTCCACACAATTCTATCACGGAGTTCTACAGACAGCTCCTTGGTCTTCATGGTAGAGTTTCTGCTCTGACATGCACTGTCAACAGTGGGACCTTATACAGACAGGTGTATTTCCTCTGAAATCATGTCAACCATTTGAACTGACCACAGGTGGACTTCATTCAAGTTTTAAAGTGATCTCACAAAAACTGGATGTCCTGAGCTCAATTTGGAGTGTCATAGCAAAGGGGTGAATACTTATCAAACCAAGACATTTCAGGTTTTATTTTAAATTACATGTACAAAAATTTCAGAGTTTCATTCCACTTTGACGTTAGAGTAATTTGTGTGAGATCGTGACAAAAATCCCATACAAATGTATTTTAATTTGAGTTTGCAACATCACAAAATGTGACAAAATCCAAGGGGTGAATACTTTCTGAAGGCACTGTATTCATGATGCCTGTGCCATGGGCTCACTCAAAAATGATTAGCAGTCTACTGCTACGTTTCTGGAAATGGTTAGCATTACCCGTTTGCGTGGCGTTTGCTATACTATCCCAGCCATTTAGTATCCGTTGTATTTAATAGCTAGAAAGTAACTTTAAAAGTTGGGATAAAAAAAAAAAATGGTGCAGTACTGTGGACTGCATTTCTCTAATGGTCAAGAGGCTAAAGCATAAGTTTAGAGTTCTAGAATACTTACTATGGGGCTAGTGGAAACTCAAGAACATTCGTTACAAGTTGCTGTAACTCCATACACCTCAATATACCCTTACATTACTCATAGCACCTGGATTGTGAGATGAAGAGCAAAAAAAAGAAAAAACCCATCATGTCAACATCAAGCACTCTCTCAAAGGAAAGGGAAAAGAAGTGGAGCAAAGCGGAGCCACTTGTAGCTCTCTCAACCCTTGTTGAAAGCTAAAAGAAAAAAGAAAAATGTTAACCTGTGTTTCCATGGCACTGAAAGACACAGCATCCGCTCTAGACACCAACTCACCTCATAGACCATGCACAAAACCTTCCAAAGTCCTGCATCCACATTTGAATTGATAAAACATATACAACACCTGGAGGATGTCACAAAATTAGCATAATCCAAGACTAAGCAGGCCTTCAGGAGTCGGTGGCCCTAATCCTTCCACTGTCTTAACTTGCTCTTCTACAGATGTGTTCAAGCATTCCCTCAAATCCCATCTTGCCTCCTCCCAGCTCTGCACCTGCCTTAGAGTCCCCCACCCTTAACCCCCTGATCACTCCTCTCCTCTCCACCCTCTTTCTTGTGCTAATCCTGCCCCAGATCTCTTCAGTTCTCTGCATCCCCTCCCTCCTCCCTCTCACCCTTTCTCCTATACAGTCCCTGCTTACCGCACATGCATCTTGCCACTGCCCTATTTTCTTCCATTTCCTCGCCCTTCATCCATATCTTCTGTATCCTGCTCCCAGATTTGCATAACACCTGCCTTTGTCTCCCTCATAACTGGTCTCCCATAGGGTACTCATTAAACCAGGGCTCCCATATCTACAGGGATTCCTGTATTTTATAGGTTGGAGGCATCTACAGGAAAACTCTTCCCATAGACTTGCATTGGTTATACAGGAAAATAGAGCAATTCAGCTTCCATAGGAAATAATGTAATCTACAGGAAAACACAGGAATATCACCCTGGAGTTACAGGAAAATGCCAAATCAATATGGGAGTACTGTTAAACTATCCTAAATTATGCTCCGTTGTGATTATTTGCACTGCTTTTCAGTTGTACCCCTACCTTTGTGCCTGTATACAATGCACCATTTGTATCTGCTGCCTTTGCACTTTGTACAAAGCCTGTTCAGTGCCGTTATCTTCGTTTTCATACATTAAGTGATCTGTAACTTCATTTTTACCTGTAGCTATATTTACTGTCATTGTAGGATCTACCGTAAAAGCATTCTGTACAATTATGTTTCCACTCTTTTCTGTACCTCCCTTGTACCCTCCCCAGGTCGCCCCTGAAAAGGGACATTCTGTCTCCGTAGGCTTACCCAGTTACCAAAATTCAAATAAATAAATAATCCAGCCTTAAGGTGGTGCTGAAACCACTATACCACACTACCGCCTAAATATAAATGCACAACCATATAAATGGGTATGGAAACTGAAATAAACAGCAGGAGCCCAGACCAACAGCATCAGTCATACCACACTGCATTACTACACCAGTCTTCCCCGGCAACCCTGGCTCCTTGCTCCTGGCCAGTGCAGGCGGCTTTCAGATCCTGGGGTAGGCAGTGTGTTGACATTCACTGCAGCAGCCACCCTTACCATTGTAGAAGCATCACCAACAACTGTTACACAGCATTGTATTGCATCCCAAATGCCATCATATTAGCTGGCGGTGGCTTTGACTTATATAAAGGTTGCTTTAACATATGGAAAATCGTTTTGAAAAAGCACACCTTGGACTTGTCTGGTGTGCCCTCAATCTCTCTGGTCAGGCGTCACAAAACATCTGAGCCGGAGTCAGCTGAAAGGGCAGTGGAAGAGATATGCTGGCAGTCTGTTCAGCACAATTCACAATCCCTTCCTTCGAAACTGGGCTGTATGAAACTTTATTTTTTTTATTAATTAATTCTATTTATTTTCCTGGAGGAGGCTGGGACTATACCCCATATCTGCCAGTGTGCCCCTTTCAGGTCTGTCTTTGTGCTGTGCAGGCTCTGGGACCCATCAGGAAACAGAGACCATGGCTTCCCCCGCACAGTGGGCCTCCTCCTGACCCCAAGGGGGAGCACCGAGATGCTAATCCGGGTCCCCCAGCATCCCCAGAACGGGCGGAGACAGCATTGTAAGGGCCCTGGCGTCAATGTGCAGCTGCTTCAGGGGTTTCTGCTAAGATACCCTGGAGACATGGGCGTGCAATGATGTCTGCATGAGGCAGGCTTGCTCCTGCACTCTCTACAGACATCCGCTGATGTCTCCTCCCAACTGCATGGTCTCGGGCAGATGCTGTACTCCCAGCCTCTGCTGGGAGTTGCACCCATCTGAGCCCCTCCTGCCCCGGAGACAGCAATCATGTGGATGCTCATCCTACCTCCCCCCGCAGCAGGCCCTCATGTCCTGGGCTCCTTCTAGAACCCAGGTCGCCACGTTGCAAGCGGTAGTGCAACCATAGCACTTGCAGGCCGGCTATGAAAATTATTTACACCAGAAAGACTATCTAACAACGCACAGTAATGGCCATAAAACCCACCTCAAAATTGAAATTTCCTTAATACTGCAAGATACAGCTGTCAAAAACATTCTGGTTTGCCTTCATTAATAAAATAATGCAACAGTCAAACTGGATAGCAGGGGTCACAACTGGCACAGGCCCACTCACCAAATGCAGCTAGATTTTGTATCAGGCTAGTAAAATTTCCCTAATGACTTGTACTGGAGAAGGAACCATTTCATAAAGTACACAACTTGGGCCTGTGGATTTTCAGTCACTGTCTGCTGGCTAGAGGCTGCAAAACTAATTTCAACTCCTGGGATACTTATCGGTGAAAAGTAAGTGTGTGTGTGTGTGTGTGTGTGTGTGTGTGTGTGTGTGTGTGTGTGTGTGTGTGTTGGGGGGAGGGAGAGCTACCCTCTACGTAACTAAGTAGTTTAACAAAAGGTGTGCAAAGACGAGAGTAAGAACTGAATCACTAGAGGGATAAGCTGGTACATATAAGAAAGAAAAGCACTTGTTATTCTTCAGATACGGTGTCATGCTCCTCTTGTGATGTTACAGCATAGTCAAGTGGAAAACAGAGCAATGCCCTATGTTCAAACATCAAATGCTGTTCAAGGAAGTACAAAGAAAAGATGGCAGATAGAAGATTCAAAGCAAGACCACAGCATAAAGTACCCTGCTAATAAAAGAACCCATGTTACTATGATCCACAATTTTGCCTCCAGTCCCCAATGAGATCTTATCTGCCATCTTACTGTATTAGCAGCAGAATATTCCACAAATTCTTAGCAGATTTCATTTCTTTGCTTCAAAATCAAACTGAAATTTAGACAGCCTAAGAGTACCAGCCAAACATCAAAACCGTCTTTCCATGCAAACTCATACCTGACATACACATGCATGCAGACTTTTTGTTTCCTCAGTCACACATTTTAACTTTGTAATCCCTCAAATAAATAATAATGATCTAAATGTAATATCCTTGTTTGAAATAGTATACCCAAAATATAACGTATTTCTTGCAAGCTTGATTTAACTGCTTTATAAAACAGCCAAACATCTGAACTAAAAGCCTAGGTGTTTGACTACCAAAACTAAGAAACAGCCAGTCCAAGGTACAGAGAGAAAAGGATATGTACACACACACACACACACACACACACACATCCACAAAAAGATATGTCCATTTTCAGTCTTGTTTTGGTTTCATTCTTCTCTAGAATGGTATGGGCTTTCATGACAAACTGAAAAGGGGGCGCGCTGATCATCAAACGGAATGAGAGTGTGATGGTGTCCACACTGCAGTATTCTTACAGGTGGGCTATGGGGACTTTCCAACTGAAAGCCTCCTTTTACTAAAGCAAAAAGGGTTCCCTACTCCTGACCTTTCTTCGCACCCTTGAAAGCAGCCAAATGACATTTGTAAAGAATCAAATATTTTATCCTACCAATACCAGCCTGCTTTCCTTCATGTTTTTCCTTAAAGGACAAGTAAACGAGCTTTTTTTTTTTTTTTTTTTTTTAATTACTCCATGGGCTTGTAAATGAGGGCTTCTGTTTACAATAATACTGAAACAGCATTTATTAAAGTAGGAACAATGTCGTTTCATAGCATTAGAACATTTACACACAGCCTCTCCAGATTCAAAATCCTGCTCTGGGAATATAGAAATTTAAATACCTGTAAATTTTCTTTCTTCGACTGCTGGTCTCCGGACTCATGACTACTTGGAGGTCCTTCCTGGAACCACGTGACAGTCAGGATGCAAACTGACTTCTACAGGAAGGCTACATCCTTCCACCACTTCCTCAGACACCAGTTCTTAAAGCAGTTGTCCCTGTGGTACTACATACCTTGGAAACAAAAACAAGAAAAGTTAAACTGACTTGCAGCGGATGGCCGACTTCAACATTCTTGGAGGAAGGAACCGGAGACCAGCAGTCTGAGAAGAAAATTTACAGGTATTTAAATTTCTATTTCTCTCTCTCTAAAACTGGTCTCCAGGCTCATGACTACCGAAATATACTAAAGCAGTACATCCCGTGCTCCCTAGGTAGGAAGAATGTTCATAGTCTCTTAAGGGTCCTCCACTGCCTGGAGGACCCTGCGATAAAGGACACCTCCATGAGGCAGACACATCCAACTTGTAGAACTTTGCAAAGGTATGGATGGATGGATGACCAAGTGGCTGCTCTACATAAATCTGCTGGAGAGGCTTCTCTGAAGACCGAACAGGATGTAGCCATTGCTAGAGTTGCGTGTGTGCCCTGACTGGGCCTGGCAGGTCTATCCCTGCCTTCTGGTAAACCATGGAAATGGTGGAACAGATCCATCTTGCAATAGAGTCTTTTGATGCTTTTTGCCATATTCTGCCCAGTAAGGATGAACAGACATGAGTCTTCAAATTGAATCAGATCTCTTGATGAAAATCTTGAGTGCTCTCCTGAAATCAAGCATGTGAAATTCTCACGCTTTCTCATTCTTGGGGTGAGGGCAGAAGGAGGGAAGGTTCAGGACTTGGTTACAGTGAAAGGAGACATCACGTTAGGCAAAGGAGAGATCCATCCACATGGCCACTGAGTCCTGATAAAACTCTGTGTATGGTTCTTTTGAAGACAGGGCTCCTATCTCACCGTGCAGTGGGCTGAGGTGATTGCTATAAGAAAAGCGACCTTCATAATGAGGTGAAGTAGGGATGCTTCCTTCTGGGGCTCAAAAGGAGCCTTGGTGAGGGCTTTAAGGACCAGGTTGAGTCTCAAGGTGGAGACGATGGGCTTTATTGGAGGGCAGTTTCAATGTTGCTGCCCTCGGGAATCATCTAACATGAGGGATAGCTCCTACGGCTCCCCTGGAGTCCGCCCAACAGGAGCTGCCCCAAGGCTAATACCTGGACTCTTAAGGTAGCTGGCTGAAGACCCTTGTCAAAACCATCTTGTAGGAACTGAAGGATAATGGGAAGAGACACTGTGCTGTCTGGTAGGAGATGGATTGTAACCAGAAAGGAATTTTCTCCAGATTCTGAGAATAGACCTTGGAGGACAAGGGCGTCTGGAGTGGATCATCATTCGATGACTGGTGGAGTGAAGCCTAACTCCTTGAGAGTTTCCGCTCAATCTCCATGCGAGAGGGAAAGACTGATGAGGGGTGAAGTACTGGTCCTTGGTGAAGCAGGTCTGGGCTTGCTTGAAATATCATAGGAGGCTGTAGAGACATTTGGACTAATCCGGGAACCATGGCGGTGGGTCAGCGTGGACAGACCACAATCATCTCCGCCTGATCCTGGACAATCTTGTGTAGGACCCTTGATAATAATGGAATTGGAGGAAAAGCATACAGAAGCTCGAACCGTCCCCAGTTTAGAAGAAAGTGTCCTGTGCCACGGCCATCTCGTCCTTGATGGCGTGCAGAACCGTGGAACTTTGCAGTTTTTGTGGCAGATGAAGAGATCTACCTGCATGCAGCCCCACTAAGCAGTGAGTAGCTGGAAGGCGCTGTTCTTGAGTTCCCATTCGCCTGTCAGAATGTCCTTTCGACTTAACCATCTGCTGTAGCTTCTCCTGGCCTGGGATGAATCACGGCTCTCAGGCTTTCCAGGTTGCTTTCTGCCCACTGAAGAGTAGTAGTGTTCCTACAACATCTAAGAGCTCTTTGCACCTCCCTGTCAATTGTTGTAGGCCACTGCTGTTAGACTGTTCATGAGAATAAGAACGCCCCAGTTGGACAGCTGTGCCCTGAACTGCTGAAGTGCCAGGACTGCCCGCATTTCCAGCACACTGATGCTGTGCGACTCCACCAGTGACCATCTGCCCTGTGCAGAGCTGACCCATGTGTGCTCCCCAGCCCGGAGACTGGCATCTGTGGTAACTCATCTGGCAGGGTGCCCTAGACTGAGACCCCTCATGATGTTGGATCGTTGCATCCACCAGTGAAGGGAAGTCTTTACCTGGTGGGAAATCTGTATCTGCTGGACCATCATTTCCTTAACTGAGACCACTGATGGAGGAGGCTGGACTGGAAAGGGCGCATGTGAACTAGTGCCCATGGAACTGAGTCTGCCAGGAGACAATCCCCTATGGAGTTGCATAAAGAGTGAGCCGGCAGGGAATGGGCTGATTGGAATTTGCTGATGAGGGGCCCTCAGTTCCCTGAACTTTGCCTCCATGGAAAAACCTTGTTCTGGATTGTGCTGAAGTCCACCCTAGGTGATTCAGGGTCTGAGACGGCCGTGGGAGCTCTTCTTCTGGTTGACTACAAACCCTACAGAGGAGAGGCACGGATGACCTCCGCCACTGTCTGGACTGCTTGATCGTATTGTGGGGCTTTGATTAGAATGTTGTCCAGGTATGGGAAGAGCTGGATCCCTTGGAGTCCGAGTCGGCGATCACTGTCACCAGGACTTTGGAGAAGACCCTGGGAGCTGTGGCCAGGCCGAAGGGGCGTTGTGAACTGGAAGTGGTGTTCCTCCACTTTGAATCTGAGGAATTGTCTGTGTGCTCTTTGGATGGGGACATGCAGATAAGCATCTTGTAAATCTATTAAGGCTAAAATCCCTGATGGATATCCCGGATGAGAGAGGAAAGGGTTTCCATCTTGAATGTCCTGTGCAAGCAAATCTGTTTAGAAATTTGAGGTCTAACACAGGCCAGAAACCTCCTGAGTGTTTTGGGACTAT